>CAKLNU010000022.1:0-1297047 GCA_922788865.1 Poeciliopsis turneri | reverse complement strand
TATGTAATGAGACAGAAAGGAACAACAACATCATCATCATCATCAAGATATATATTATTTATTATAATATTACTTAATAATATATATAAAATAATACATTACACATATTAATATCATTAATATTTATCACTATCACATTATCTTCCACTACTATTTCATCCCACCCACAATCACAACACACTATCTAATAGTCCCTATCTGGAATAAATCATATAAGTGTTTTCTTGCACTTCTGCTGAAGAAGAAATACTAATGTAATTCTCCTAACCACCCGGTAACCTCTCCTCCCTATACATTAAAGATGAACCCTGGTCTCTTCGAAATTAATGTTAATAATAATAATAAAAAAGAGAAACCAATCTATGGCAAAGTAATTATATAATTTTACTTTGTGAAAAATATGATTTAAAAAAAACTTACACTAGAATTAAGGACTTTAGCCATGAAAACCCAGCAGCAGCATTGGATCAAAAGAAAGGTGCAGCCGCCTACCTGACGAGTGGCAGTGGGTTTCCTTGAACTCTACACTCCAGACGAATGGGGCTGCCTTCAGCCACTTCCTGACTCTTCAGCTTTTGGAGGAACTGAGGTGGGGACAGGGGAAGCTCCGAACCCGCCTGTCCCGTCTCCGGCGGGTTATTGTGTGCGCCTTCTTGTTGGCCTGCAGGCAGGGAGGAAGTGGAGACCGCGCCTTGAGGGACGGTCCGCTGGCTTCTCGGAGACAGGTAGCCACTGTCAGGAGAGGAGGATTCCTCCTCCGCCTGCTGAGCAGAACTTTTGAAAATGGATGACAGTTCCTCAATGACGGTGGCTGCTCGGCTGCAGAACTCTGTGACCGAAGCCGCTCGGTCGTTCAGCTCCAGGCCTTCGTGAACCAGCCTGGGCTTGTCTTGCTTGTACACGGGCTGGATGGACTTGTGCCGTACAACCTTCTCAGCTGAGGACGGAGCCTCACTGGAGATCTGTACGGGTTTGCTGATGGGAGCAATCTGGTTGGAGGAAACTGAAACTGCTCCATTGTCATCGGGGCAAACAGCTTTGGTCTGGTGGTGTAGGCTTGGGCTTGAGTTGAGGTTTTCAGTCGTTTGAGAGGGCACAACATGGGGGGAAGGGACAGATTGGAGAGCCTGCTCCAGTTGTTTAAGACTAGAGGGGTCTTGATCTTCACATTCATCCGCCTCACCGAAGGCCTCCCGGGCCAGGTCCAGGCTAAGATTAATCTCCTCCGCACTCAAGAAGGCAGTCAGATCTGCAAAGTCCCCGTGTCCAGAATCCAGCTCTGTCGACGAGTCAAGGTAGAGTTCTCCATCAGAGGAGGCCTCAGAAAAAACACCTGCATCGCCCTCCGAAGTCCCACCCGCTGCTGGATCCTTGAGCAGCACTGAAATGGGGAGTGGTTGATTCCAACTCCCGTCCTGCATCCTGAAAGACAAACACGCCTCATTATTCAGACCATTTGGGTGTTTATGGTGCAGGCAGAAAGAGGACTCATTGTACACGACATATTCATCTGCAAAAAGGCAATGACAGCAGGTCCAGTTTAAAATAAAAACTTTATAATACAGTCATTTGCTCAGACAGCCATAACTGGCAGGATGACTCAAGGCACTGCTGTCTGGACACAGCTGGTGGGTATTAGCAAAGGTCTTTACTCAGGTTCTGGTCCACATCCCTGACATTTCTCTGTTGCCTTGTGTCTAGTTCAACATACAGTCATCACACAACATAACAGTTCATCACATCACTAAAACAGGTTCCAGAATTATTGGCATTTATTGGTAAGGTTGTATATAAAAGTCTCAAAATAAAAAGTTGTGCAGACTTGGTGTCCCTTGCTGCAGTTCTTCGACTTTCATCGTTAGAGATGTTTTTGTCTCACTTGCCAACATTGGAGCGGTTCGCAGCCGAGTGTGAAGCGGCCGGGATGAGGATCAGTGCCTCCAAGTCTGAGACCATGGTCTTGAGTCGGAAAAGGGTAGAGTGCCTTCTCCGGGTCAAGGGAGATGTCCTGCCCCAAGTGGAGGAGTTCAAGTATCTCGGGATCTTGTTCACGAATGAGGGAAGAAGGGAGCGTGAGATCGACAGGCGGATTGGTGCAGCGTCCGCCGTGAAGCGGGCGCTGTACCGGTCCGTCGTGGTGAAGAGAGAGCTGAGTCAAAAGGCGAAGCTCTCGATTTACCGGTCGATCTACGTTCCTACCCTCATCTATGGTCATGAGCTTTGGGTAATGACCGAAAGAACGAGATCGCGGATACAAGCGGCTGAAATGGGTTTTCTCCGTAGGGGTGGCTGGGCTCTCCCTTAGAGATAGGGTGAGAAGCTCGGTCATCCGGGAGGGACTCGAGTAGAGCCGCTGCTCCTCCACATCGAGAGGAGCCAGTTGAGGTGGCTCGGGCATCTGGTCAGGATGCCTCCTGACGCTCCCTGGTGAGGTGTTTCGGGCACGTCCCACCGGGAGGAGGCCCCGGGAAGACCCAGGACACGCTGGAGGGACTACGTCTCTCGGCTGGCTTGGGAACGCCTCGGGATTCCCCCGGAGGAGTTGGAGGAAGTGGCTGGGGAGAGGGAAGTCTGGGCCTCCCTTCTTAAGCTGCTACCCCCGCGACCCGACCCCGGATAAGCGGCAGAAGATGGATGGATGGATGGATGGATGGATGGATGGATGGATGGATGGATGGATGGATGGATGGATGGATGGATGGATGGATGGATGGATGGATGGATGGATTGCCAACATTAACTGGAGTCCTTGTCCAGCCTTGTTTGTCAACAGTCAAGTTGTTTTGAGCTATTGCTTTGACTGTCGAGTTATTTCCTGTGATTTACTGGAATGGCAAGTTCTCTTGTCTTACCCATTTTGAGGACACACATTTATATCCAAGAAAAACAGAGCATTGTCCATTTCCAATTGACAGTGTGAGTCCTCATCAACTTATCATGGTAAAACAAAAGAATAGTGGTGTGAATGAGTATTTGTGTCCTTAAATACTTTGCTAAATACTTTGCTTTTGCTATTTTCTGTTTCTATTTTTCGGCTGTCGTTCCTTTTTCACTCACATGTTTCACGTCATCAAACAAATTTCAGCATCAAACAAAAATAATAATTTTTTTTATTGCAAAAAGTTATTATTTTTATTATTATAAATTTTCAAATAAAACAAAAAAATCCAAAGCATGCCAGCATGCCCACGTCTGCAATGCAATAATAACCAAAAAGGAAGATTATGGCGTAGTCTAGTCAAAGTCTGGACTTAAAGATGTATTTATCACAAATTAATAAATGCATTTAGTTTATGCTTTAAGTTTTAATAATCCTATTGCTTTTCTTTCTTTTTTTTTTAATATAATTTACTTTTGTTTTACTTTTGAATGAGCTGAATGAGCCACACATGCATTTGATCCGAATGCTTTGGATAAATATTATTAAAACTAGATGAATGGAAATTTAAATGGATGAATCCTAAAGTGTTTTTGAGTTCATTGCTTTTGCAGCCTGGCCTACAGAAAACACATTTCACCGTTGGTGTAAAACGTTATTGCGTAAACAAAAGGTGGAGAAAAACAATAATTTTAAATATAATCCAAGCATGCATGTGGCCTACTTCTAAGTAACTCTTATAGCATTATTAAACTTAGGTAAAGAGATACCTAGCATTGTTTTTTGAAGTCAAAACAGAGCAGATTTGCTTTGCTCTTTGAGCGGATCTCCTCTGAGTCTGAGCTTGTGAATAATGTGCTGCGAAACCTTTGGACTTGATATGCGGATGATGTGACGCTCAGAGCCTCATGGCGTCCCGAAGACCAGCTGTTGTTATTTATAATCCCCTGCGGCTATGTTTCACAGCAGCACCGCGGCCTCCTCCCACCCAGAGCAGAAGGAGAGGGCCCTCTACCTCCAAACACTCACACAGGTATCAGTGGAGACATTTTCACAAACAAGCAAAGACAATCACTTTCGAGCCAGAGCGAAAACGCAGAAAATTTCCACAGAATCAATTTGTCTAAAAGGAGCAACAACAACGGCACAGATATGATTCAATATGAACGAGGAAAATCTGTGACAATGATTGACATAATCTGTCTTTTATGTTTCATTTTGAAAATACTGTGTTTTGTGTATACTAATTAGTAAGTATATGCACGCTGTAAATGCTTACACATTACAATCTGACCATTTGATGTATTGAAGGCAAAGTTATACTTTAAAATAAGAGGAAGTTTTAACCTTGGAATAACCTGACAGAGAAGACTCCCACTGATGTACAGAGAACAGTTGTTTGAAACACTTTACTACAGAATTAAATGATTTAAACTGTTTGATAAACAACTAAGAAACCAGTCCTTAAAATATGATTCATTTAAAAATTTATATTTACCTTCAAGTGTCCCTGTGTGGCTGAAGGTTCTTCCCTGGTTCTTCGGGTCCAGGTTTGTCTTGTTTATGTGGGAACGAAACAAAACGAAGCTTCTCTTCGCTATCCCTCGCCTTATTGGTCAGACTGTCAGCAGGTTCTCTCAGGTTCAGGGTCCAATTGCATACTGCCTGTGCAGCTTGCTGCTGTCCCATCTGTGCCGGTCCCTAGCTGCTCACTGTGTGGGGCTATATTTGGCCCCTGACTCATGTTACACAGCCAGACTGCTGGCAAGAGGAACAGAAGGTGGAGGTGACATTTTCTGCACTGATCTGGTATTAATTAAGCACAGTGGGCATAGACAGTTGTAATGTTAGGACATCACACGTATACTCTGCTGCTCTAGGTTTGTAAAACTGGGAGCAGAGTAGGGCTTCATGACTATCTTTTGTCTTCTTAGTGGACCTGCAGAGACAACAGTGTTGCTTTTCTCTCCAGCTGAGTCGACCACACGATCCGGACTGCTCAACTGCTTTTATTTCCCCCAATAATCTTCACGATCCAGTGTTTAGGCTAGAGTTCAGGAAAATGTGCAAATTTTTTTTTAAAGTAGTATTTTCAGCTGTCTATCCATCCAGTAAATGCATTTTTCTAATTTCTTAATCATCTGTTATAAAAAGACACCTCAGACCTACGATGAAACCGTCTGTCAGATAGTCAGGCTGTTGGGGATCATACGGCCTCACTTGGTCTATTTCTGGTCCGCTATCACATTTTGTGCTCCATGAGCTATTCTGGTTCTTCTTGAATCTACTGATTACCGTTAAGTGCAGGTGATAAGTCCAGAAGGAATTTTTTCACTGTCATCACGCATGCCTGCTGTCCACCAACTAATGAGCAACCTGGGATTATCTTTGTGTGTTGGTCTACTACAGCAATCAGCTCCCTGGGTAAGGTGTCAAGAAATAACTGCATTATTCAGTAGTAACTTCTTAATATAGTATAAAGGCATAGATCTGTTTTCTGATGCATGTAGAGTAGAACTGGAAAATGTTCAGCTTTCCTTTGACCATTACTGTAATATCCTGCAGTGCCTGGCAAAATATTTATACCTCTAAAACATTTAGAGCAACACAAAGTAATGTTAAGTGTGTGTGGAAGATATTATAGTTTTATTTTTCTATTTAATTATAGTTTTAATATTAATTACTATAAGCTAAAACACATATGAAAAAATACATAAATTCAAATTTTCAGTTTAAAACCAGCCTGAACTAAACATCCAAAATCTACTTTCATTAGTTAATAGTTCAGTTATGCACCACTTGTTCTTGCAGTGCATTACCTGGTGAAACATACATTAAACGTTGTAGTTTTTACATCAACTCGATGTGTGAAAAGTTGAAGTTTGACCAGACTGTCCATCTCGACACTTCTTCTCTATTTACCAATCGCGTTTTCACCATTGATAAGTTTTGACTCTTCGCGCGTTCCGTCGCTCCTGCTCTGATTGGTGGAAGTGAAAATATGGCGGCGTCTGGGCAGCTGTAAAATAATAGAAAGAAAAACTAACGTAAGACTCTAGAGACGCTTTACAGAGGTTAATGCTGTCCTTTAGCTTCCGCCAGTTTTAGGGACAGTGACGTAACCATGGCGACTGTCTCTCTCTCTTCGTTTTAGCTTCAAGAGGCTAAAGCTAACCAGCCTGCTAGCAGCACAGTGGTTCCCCAGTGGAGCAGCTCCTCAAAGGTGAGCAAGCAGCCCGGCCTCTGGTTCTGTTTGACCAGCTGTCAAATCTTACGGCAGCTTGGAGCCATAAACATTTCCCCAAACCGGTTCCTTTTATGGGCCGATATTGTTGCAACTTCATCCCAATTTCCTCTTCAAATTGATCATTTTGGAAATTCATATCACGTCGATTAAGTGTAAGTAGAAGTTAGTTTCTCAACACGGTCTGGAAAATAACTGGAAGATTGTGGGAAAAGAAAACTGAGCATTGGAAAATGCTTGTGTTTTCCTAAAATGTGTTCTTTTCCTCATGACTATCCATCCCCTTTCAATATGTCAGTCATCCATATACTGAAGTATCATTTTGTTAAATCATCCATCGCATGACAAGACAAATTAAAGCAAACTCAATAATTTTCGTTTGCATGATTTATTGTTTTTCTTTTTTTTCCTCTCTCTTTTTCTACCAAAAACTGGATGATAAAAGTCTTCAGTCTGGTGCATTGGTCTCCCCTACCAATGCACCAGTTGTTTACAGTTGTTTGTTAATGTTGTTTACAGAGACTTCATAATTCATTTTATTTGTTGTTTTGTTTATTTATTTTGGATATTTAAAATGTCTCCCATTTCCAATGATAAATGTTTATCAGAATTCGGAGTTTATTCATCTTTGAGAATGTGTTCTTGCCATTGTTATTCCATTACCTATATCTTTCCTGAAAATGGTCACAAAACAAAAATATTATCGTTTACTGCACAAACTGCTGCAGCAAAATTTGTCATCCTAACAGCCCTATTTGCATGTAGCCCTGAAGTTGGATGCAACATAGTTGGTATACTCGAGAAAAAAAAGTGTTAGGCAGTAAGAAAGGCCAAATTATCCTCTTTTTTTTTTGCTCTACAAACTACAGCACTAAATCATGACTGGATTGTGAAAAAATTAAAATCCTGTTTGTATTTCTCCTCTTTTTCCAGGCAACATCATGCCAGCTTTCCGGCAAGTGGGAGAGAAGCAACTTCCCAACCCTGTCAAGTGTATGGCGTGGTCTCCTAAGAGGGACCTCATTGCTTTGGCTAATACAACAGGGGAGGTGGGCTCAAATGCAGAGAACGGCTGAACTTTTAGTATGCAGTAGTTTTATTTTTTTGTAACTCTAATAACTTTCCGCAGCTGCTGCTTCATCGCTTGGCTAGTTTCCAGCGGGTTTGGAGTTTGGCACCCAGTGAATACACTGGGAAGGAGATCACTGCGCTCGCCTGGAGACCTGATGGCAAAAGTAAACGATGCCTTTGAATATGTTTACCTGAGTGTTTGATGAAATTATGTGAATATTATGTTTTTGGTTTTCGCTTTAATCGGCAGTTTTGGCATTCAGTCTTGGAGACACCAAGCAGGTGGTTCTGTGTGATGTTGAGAAAGCAGAGATCCTTCACATGTTTCCAATACAGAGCTCGGTAACCTGCATGAACTGGATGGAGGTGGTGGAAGAGAACAGGTGCGCCCCAGGCTCACGATGCAAACCAGGATACGTGTTATCTGGCTAGAAATGTGCAAACGATTCTCCTTTGGTTTCAGTGCCCTTGGCTCCTTTTATAACTCTGAGGATGAATCCAAGCTTTTCCTTCCTGAATTACCAACACTCCCCAAAAGGTAAAAGCACCGAGTGTCCATTCCACCTCAAGACTGCAAGTTTATTTTGAGCTAAATAACATGATCCAAACTTTCCTTACTAGCTACAACACCACTTCAAAGATATTCAGGTGAGATTGAAATGATCGATTTTCTCATTTGGTGTCGCTGAGTGGAAGCTGACTGTGTTTATCCGTCTTTGCCACAGTGAGGAAAAGTCTGACGAGATCCTCAACCTCCTCGGAGAGGTTCGGTAAGGGCTCTTTATTGGATATGAAAGATTACATTCTTGATTCTGCACAGTTATTTGGTTGTTAAATCAGTTTATAATTTTGTCTTGCTACCAAACAGGCTGAACATCCTTGTTCTTGGAGGAGATGCTGGATGTGTGGAGCTTTATGCATATGGGATGTACAAAATTGCCACTCTTGGCGAGGTGAGTTTTTTTTTTTTTTTTAATATGGTTCCTTATCCTGTCCAGTGGTCAGAGGCTGATATAAATGGACCTTTCGATCATATCATATACTTACATACCCCAGAAAATTATAAAGTACACAGGATTTATGCTCCTGCAAAAATATGATCAGCTTATAAAAATGGAAACTTTTTTTAAATTATTTTTTTACTCAAGATATCAAAGTAATTTGAATTATTTTTACATAAACTGAAAACTGTTTGCTTGTAATAAAATGCTGTGATTTTGTCAATTTTTCTTACATAAAATCAGTTATTTTACTGGGTGAAATTAGCTGGTTTTTATCTTCTGCAGGTGTCGGGATCGTGCCGCAGTCTGAGTCTGTCCAGCGATCTCAAGTCCCTGTCTCTGATCACAAAAGTCCAATCCGCTGATGGCGTCTCGGAGATCTGCTACATTCAGGTGAGCTGGATCACATCACATCATCGTCTGCGTTTCCTTCTTCTGCTCTGACCTGGATATATATTTTTTTTTCATGTCAATGTTGCCGTGCGACAGCTGGACACAAGTTTGTTGTCGGACTGTCTTCCAGAGGTCACCAGGATGGCCCGCAAGTTCACCCACATCTCCACGCTGCTACAGTACCTGCACCTCTCACTCACCTGCATGTGTGAAGCCTGGGAGGAAATCCTGATGCAGATGGATCTCCGTCTCACCAAGTTTGTTCAGGTCAAATACTCTTGTGTTATATAATTAATTGCAACCTGTGCTAAAACAAACTTCTTGCGAAAGTTTATTGTATAAACAGCAATTCAGGTAATTTAGGGATAAATTACCTAAAAACAAAATAGATTTAAAAAGCACAATTTCTTTTTAAAAGAGCACTGAAATCTTATTTTTTATTAAATCCAATTTGTTTTTATCTAAGTTCATATGTGTAACATGTATATTGTGATGACTGACTAATTTTGTGATATTTTATTCTAATGTCAAAATGGTCTTATGAATATTTTTGTGTTTTATCAGTTGGACCCCTGGAAGATTAGTAATCACTTTGGTGGAAACTAACGGGGATCCTAGCAGATAAACAAGAATACAAATTAAGGGGTCAAAGGTTACAATACTTCCACCAGAAAAGGACTAAAATCCAATTCTCGTTGATTCTTTTGTTGCCCTTGTAGGAAAAGAACACAAGCACCCAAGTCCAAGATGAGTTTTTGGATCTCCTGCTGTGGGGGCAGTCCAGGTGGTTTATTGTTCTTATTTATTTATTTGTAAGGCATTATAGTGTTGTAATATCTACAGTGGCCTGTAGATGGTAGCAACACACCTTGAGTTGGTGAAAGTGCTTTTTCACTTGTTTCCTGTTTCCAGTCCCGAGTTGCAGGCTCTCCTCATGAACCAATTGACCGTCAAGGTAAAATCAGAAAATCTTTTACGTCTATGTGAATTTGGGTCATCCTATCCAGAAGGACCGGGATGTGGATTTAAAACATTTTGTGTCATTCTGTGTCAGGGCTTGAAAAAACTGGGTCAGTCCATTGAATCTTCTTACTCCAGCATCCAGAAACTGGTGATCAGCCACCTACAGAGGTATGTCGTCTCTTTGACGCACCTGGGAATTTTTGATTTCTTTCTATTAAGATGTCTTTTTTGTGTGTCTTCTGCAGCGGCTCTGAGGCTCTGTTGTATCAGCTGAGTGAGGTGAGAGGAATGTCCCTATGGAAGCAAAAGTTTGAGTGCCTCGGCTTGGATTCGGATGCCATTGATGGTACCAAATTCAACACATGCACAATGTCTACAGTCTGTCTCTTTGGTTGTCCATTTTAGCTCCTTTCTCATTTTGGGTTTTGTAGTTATAATCGTTTCATCTCTGACCTTTTTTGGGAAAAATGGAGTCATCAGAATGTTTCACACCAATCATGTCTCCTTTTCTAATGGAGCATTTCACGCCCACTTTGATGACCAGAAATTTTAATAAATTTTCTGTGCTTATGTAAGGACATGTGGTTTTATGACTTAGGGTTTGCTGCCAAGTTATTGCTTATAGTTATTCTGATGTAGAAATTTGTTACATGTCAAAAGGGTTTATTCATTCCTACAGGTACGGTGGCCCAGAAGAGTCAACAAAATGCAAAACGCAACAACAAAAAGCCACAACTGAAGTTATATTAAACTTGCTAGTTGCTAGCATAACTTCTGTTGTGACTTTTTGTTGCCTTATGAGGTTTGCATTTTCTTAACCCTTCTCGGCCACCGTAGTACAAGGATCAGGACCAAAACAAATATAAATCAGGTGTTGTACAAAATATTTACAGAAGAATTAAGTCAAATTAAGTTATGTTAGATTTGAATATTATTTTGAGTGTTTACGTCCATAACTGATGAAAATGTTTAACTACAAAGAAAACTAAGCTGACTTGAAGACATTAAAGTGGGTAAGTTTATAGGAATGAAACGGTAACAAATTGGCTCGGGGCTTTCTGTCACTAAGTGTGTGTTTGTTTCATGTATCCAGTTGCAATCACAGCTGTTGGCTCTTTCTCTCTCAAAGCTAACGAACTTCTGCAGTAAGTCTATAAATCATCTCAGTTTACGACATTTTATCATTTTTTATTTGTCACAACTTTTATGTTTTTTACATTCAGGGTGATTGACAAGAGCACGAAAAACTTCAAAGCCTTTTTCCGATGGCTGTATGTAGGTGAGAAGGAAGTAGTTTTTGTTTTGTTTTTTTCATGTTCTACATCCTCATTGGCTCTTATTGAAGCTAATATTCACCTTAAAGTGTGAAACAGACGGTTTCTGGCTGCTGAGATTCTCTGTTAAGCCTTAAAACTTGATTCTCTACAGCAATGCTAAGAATGTGTGACGAACACGTACCGCCAGAGCTAAACAAGGTGAGTTTTTAGCCCAGATTTATCACTTCGTCTTCCTATTATAATTTATCAGTTGCATTATAATGTTTTATTTCCTCAGATGACTCAGAAGGACATTGCCTTTGTTGCTGATTTCTTGTCAGAGCATTTTAGCGAGGTGAGATGAGCAAATGCATCATATTCACATTTCAGAAATGTCTGAACATATTTTGAGTTGGAACTCGTTCCTTTGTGGTTTTGCAGAACGAGGAACTCTTTGATCGTAAGGGGAAGTATTTCCATGTGGAGCGAGTTGGTCAGGTAAGTGGCTTTTTAGGGAACGCTTTAAATATTTTAGAAGAAATATGACTCATGGATGTTTGTGTCTCATATGGATATTTTTACAGTACCTGAAGGATGAAGATGAAGACCTCGTTTCTCCACCCAACACAAAGGGAAACCAGTGGCTGAAGTTCTTACAGGAGAGCACATACCTGAAAGGTAAATTGAGATCCTGAGTTTAGACAAGGATGATTTAGGAAATCATGCAGTAACTTCTTTTATATTTCATTGGTTTGTTAGTGAGCCCTTTGCTGTTTCCATCATATCCCCAAAAGTCTTTGCACTTTGTCAAGAGGATGATGGAGAATGTGATTGAGCGATGCCTACAGAAACCTGCCGTAAGTTTTCGGTGCGCTACTGGTGCATCTCAGTGATACAAGAAGAATGTTGTTGAAAGTTGATCCCAAAAAATTAAACACAAAGTATTTATATACCATTGCTGTGGTATTCAGCATATTGAATTATTACTATAAATCACCTTTCTGATGATATTCTCCTTTACAGAGATACACCTGAATTATTTCCTCTTCATTAGTAGATAGTCATTAGGTTGAAACGTCTCTCAGCTTTGTGAATCCGTTTACAGGAAGTCATTGGAAGATCTGTGAAACAGGCTGTCTTTTTGCCTTTGTATGCTGTGTCAGACAAGTAAAGTCTTTTTATTGTTGTATATATTTCAGATATAAGATACTTAAGTTCCCACAAGACGTTATTAATGTAATTACGTTTTGTTTTTTCTAGCTCTGAAAAGATTCCCCACCTTTTTGAACTTCCGTCTCTGTAAGTAAAACAGAAACTTCATGGAGATTTGCATCTGGATTAGCAGGAATGTGCTTTATATTGAGCTTTTTTTTTTTGTGGACCCTTCAGGTGGAACGACAAAAAAGGCAAAATGCACTGTGTTGTGTTCTGTATGCCAGAGATTTCACAAAGCAAGCTGTACTTGTTAAGGAAAGGAACCGACCCAAACAGGTGCATTGTCTTCCAATCAGAAATGTCTTTGTCGCTTCTTTTTCAGGACTTATTACCCTGCTAACCTAATTAATTTTGCCTCTGTAGACCTATTCCAAACAGCTTCATGTCATTTGACCTCAGCCATTATTTGGACAGTACAGATGATGATGGTGTTGCAGCCCGGTGAGTTTATCTTGATCGTTTTATTTTTATTTTTCTTTGCACCTCAGAAGGTGAAATATATCACTTGTAATGTAATTCACACTTAAGTTTGTGTTTTGTTTATTTATTGCTATTTTAGGTCTCATTACGTCTACAGTTGCCTGGATGCTCGTTCCTATGACGATGAAATGCTAACGGTGGTCCTGCAGGGATCAGAGGATCAGAACAGCAGGCGCCTCCTGGCTCAGGTTTCACTTGCCTCCAGCTTGAGCTGTGACTCCGAATTCAACTGGGAGCCCGGTGTGAGGTGTGTGTGTGTGTGTGTGTGTGTGCGCGTATGTGTGTTACAAAGCCTTGTAAAAGTATTTATAACCCTGAAACACAGTTTAAAACTAGATTTTATATATAGAACAACACAAATCTCAGCCATTTAGCACATATTTGTGAGCTTAAAAGTGTGGTATGCATTTGCATTCTTATTGAGCCAATACTTTGCAAATTGACTTTTTGGTGCAATTATAGCTGGAAGTATTGGGTTTTTTTCCCTACGTCTTTTCCAGATCTGTGCATTTAAGGCTGAAATTTGTGCAAATTCTTCTAAAAATTAGCTCCAATCCAGTCAGACTAGAGTAGTGACTCTGTTTACCAATCATTTGACTTCTGAAGAAAAGTAGTTGCACCTTATTTCACTCAGAAGTATTACAGTAAAAATGGGTGAATATTATAATATTTGTAAAATAAATTCCAAACTGTATTTTTTTTCACCTCACAAATATGAGCTAATGTATTCTGATTTATCACATGAAACACTATTAAACTATTTAAGATTCTATTTGTGACTAAAGAAAACCAAGTTTCACATTTGTCATCACCATTTAGCACGTCGCATGGAAGAACATGCAGTCTCTCTGTCTGTAGAGCAAAATAAACAAATTGATCAACAAAATAACAAAAACCTATCAAATGAAAACGAACCCGGTGTTTGCCCTCTGTGTTACCAGGTTGGACCAGCAGTGCAGCACCATTCCCTGCCAGAGTCTGGTGTTGGGGAACCAGTGGCGTGAACTGGAAAACATGAAGGCCCAGTTCGTGGCCGTCAATGGAATCCGCAAAGTGGCCTGCGTGGTAAGTTTCAGATTATAATTAAGAATCACCAGGTCACCCTTGAGAATGAGATTTTAAATCTCAGGAAAACTTATCACTCTGCATAATTCTCTTGATAAATCTAATCGAAACATAACAAATTATATGAGAGATGCTGTGATTATTAGCCCACATTTTTCTCATTCTTCTCATCAAAAGTAATTTCCCCATTTTCTCTGATCTTGCGCAGTTGTATCAGTTGATTTCTTTGAGTTTGTGTTTCAGTGGCAGTAACAGAGCAGGACGCTAAATAATCAAATGAAATTTAAACTACAAAAATAAAAAAGCAAACATTGAAGCAGGCATTTGCAATTTCAATGTTGCACGCATGGCTTTGAGATGTTGCTGCAGTTCGACATGTTGTACAGATTCAACATCATCCAGAATAAAATGCACAGTATTATGAATTTGTTTTGATGGTCGAAAAGGTGTCATGGATGGTCACTTTTCTTTTTCACTTGGCAGCTGAGTGCCAATTTAAGACACATCCGTGTTTTTGAGATGGATGTGGAAGATGAGGATGACGAGGGAGCCGAGTCTCAGAACGCCAGCGCTGACCAGGATGGACTGGAAACTGCGATGTCCGGCCAGGTGCCGGTGGAGGAGCGCTTGGAGTCAGAGGGAGAATCCAGAGAGCAGGAAGGAGACATGTTTCAAAAGTCAGAGGAACTTTTACAGTCGCAGGAAGCCTTGTAAATCGTGTGGCACTCGAGCCGCATGAACTCTAAAGGACTGGGCTTACTTTTTTGTGAACATCTTTTATATTTAAAAATAAAGCACCTTTCTGAATTTTTTTTTGTAATTTTATCTTTTAGTCTAAATTGTATGTTAAACCTAAACATTATTATCTTAATTTAAAAAATAACGTTAAGCTATGTGTTAGCAGCAAACAAGTCTTGAACCTCAAAATGATCACATCTTTAATAATGGAATGGAAAATCCAGATTTAGCTCTGTGCAGCGTTCTCACATATGACTCAAATGTTTGCCGCAGCTTTGCAGGAAGATCTTGATTTAAAACTATAAACAAAGAGGAAAAAATAAACGGAAGTACTTAAAACAATGTTAGGTTATATTAAAAAAACAGAACAGTCTGTTTTAAGATCATGCCATGACATCTCAATCAGTTAAAATCCAGACTTTGAGTAGGCCATTCTGAGGTGAACTTTTGGTTTGTTGTCCTGCTGCATAAACCTAAGTATGCTTGTGTTTATGGTCAAGAAAGATAGTCAGTCTCCTTCGCAAGTCGTCCAGACCCTGAACAGGCAAACCATTGTGTTCTTTTTCAAAATGCTGATCATTTGTTCAATAGACCTGAGTGTAGTTGGTGCCCCCACTTTCTTCAAATCAGACAAAATTGGTGTCAAACATTTGTGCTGCGTTTGTGCAGCAAAAATTTTCGTTTCTGCCGCGATAATTTTCAAGATATAAAGGAATGTTTTTTAGAGGTCATCAAAGGTCAACCAGCCCCCCCACCTTCTTCAAATGAGACAAAATTTATGTCAAACGTTTGTGCTGCGTTTGTGCAACGAAAATTTGTAAAAGTGAAAAGTGATTTTATTTTCTAGGACACATCACTTTTCACTTTGTACTTTGATGACCTCTAAAAACTTTTCTTTATATCTTTCAAATTATGGCAGCACAAACGAAAATTTTTGCTGCACAAACCAGCACAAACGTTTGACACCAATGTTGTCTGATTTGAAGAAGGTGGGGGGGCCAACTTCACTCAGGTTTGCTGACGTACAGTTTTAGGGGTGGGCAAGATACGCCACTGCTTGACATTAACAAGGAGAGACAGATGAACATTTCCCTGTTCATCCGAGAAATGATGAACTAAAACTTCCTGGACGTCAGACAACATCCGGTCTCATTATGTGTCTCTGCTTATTTCCAGGCCCAAATGAGCAACTTTATGTTTAGAAACAAGCCGAGAAAATGCACAACCTGCGACTTAAGTAAATAAATAAATAAGCCTAAAATCACTTATAACAATCGGACTTGACATAAATTCAAGAGTTCCTGACTGTCCAGGAACAAAATGCGCATCTCTCTCCTCCCTCCATTGTTTACGTTTCTGTTGCTGCTGACAACTGTTGCATAGAAATGGCGCTCCCTAAGACGCATAGAGGAAATAACATTATATTACAAAAAAAAATAGTAACGAACAGTGATTTGAATAAGTAACTTTAATCTGATTAATGCATTGGAAATAGTAACGCGTTAGATTACTCGTTACTGAAAGAAGAGGTCCGTTAAGACAAAGTGCCGAGGTCGCACAGATCGTCAGAACACTCGATTTGTCGGCCCATTACATCACAGCGCTGCGTGTATTCTTGTGCTAAGATGTCATCGGTTGTGATGTCACATACTGCTTTGTTGTGTAACTCGGGGTATAAATAACTCCAGTTGGTAACTGGAGTTTCATTCGAAGACAGTTAGTGAGGAGATAAATCAGCAAACAATGGATCTGAGACGAGTGATGAAATTTTTTAGTTAATGTTCATGCTATCCCAGCCATAGAAGATTACATTTTTCCAATCGCAAGAGGAGGCCTGGTTAGACCTGGACTTTTTGAAACAGGACGAGGGAGTGACAGAGAGGACAAGATACCTGGTCCGATATTTGACGGATGTTTTCTCCGACTTGGTAAAGGACGTTTCTGAGAACCTGGCCTACGAATATGGCAATTTAAAAGTTATATTTGGAAGCCAGGTCTCTCAGGCCTTTGCCCGGGCGATGGGAGATGGCACGGTCATCCACGGAGAATGTGCTGCAGTGGTCGACATGCTTTTCTTGAAGCATTTGATCACTGCAGTCACATCTCCTGTGGATGCTGAAGACCCCGTGTCACTCCTTAGGCCGGGCTTAGGTCTCAGTTCTTTGGTGCGAGCTGTCGTCAGTTTTGTCCACCAACTGATGACAGCGAGAAGCGCCAAAGGACTGAGGGCGTCCTTAGAGGAGCAGAGCAACGACACAGTGCGACTTTTTGTGAAAGTCGTTGCTGTGTCTGGGCATCAGGGAGTCCAAGACACGGTGGTGTTTTGATTCCCTGATGGAGGTACATGAGGCGCATGGCCAACAACATCTGCGCTGCCATCAAGGCCCCATCCGGTGGAAATCCAGGTGGACTGGGTCCCTAGCCTCACAAAAAAAGGTTTTTAGGGACCTCAGGAAAACCTTTGGATGTTCTGCCGGATGGGCTCTGGGCTTCATGGAGCACGAGGTCATCGACGACACAATCGTGCTCTGCCTTTTGAGCCGATTGGAGAAGCACCAGAAAAAGACAGCCGGATTTTTCACGCGTCTTTTTTCTGGTGCTCATAACATCTTTAAAAGGTCTGTCACCAAGTGACAGACCTTTTAAAGATGTTATGCGTCTGTCGATCTCGGCTCCATGAAGCCCCCCTGTGCCTCCGCCCCTCTGCTCCTCCATCGGTCCAGGTATCGAGTCCTCTCTGTTCCTCCATCGGTCCAGGTATCGAGTCCTCTCTGTCCTCCATCGGTCCAGGTATCGAGTCCTCTCTGTTCCTCCATCGGTCCTGGTGTAGAGACCCACCATGTTCCCCCGTCGATCTCTCCCCCGAGACGGCTCTCCGTGCCTTCATCGGTCCCGACCCCAAGAAGCCTCCACATCTGATTCTGATAACAAGGTCCCTTTATTACTCTGCCATGTTTGGGATTTTTACCTTAGATAATTGTCACAGCAATTATTTTCAATCATATTCAACTTTAACTTTAAAAGTTACTTATAAATGGATGCACAGTTGGTAGCACTGTTGCTTTGCAGCAAGAAGGTCCTGGGTTCAATTCTCGGCCCGGGGTCTTTCTGTATGGAGTTTTCATCATCTCCCTGTGCATGGTGGGTTCTCTCCGGGTACTCCGGCTTCCTCCCAGTCGAAAAAGATGACTGTTAAGCACCAGCACCACTTGTGACCCCTCTACGGATAAAAATGTATTTTACAAAATGATTTAGATTTTTTGAAATTGGAATATGTCACTTCGACTTCCGATTTAGCACAGAGGGAGATGGCAGCCAAAAATCAGAGCTCTCGCCAAAAAACTACAAATCAAACCGCAGCCAAAATTACATTTTTATTATGAAATAATAAAAAAGTCGTCGTCTTCTTTTATCTGAATGGGGGAAATAAAAGCAGTCAGCGACGACCAGCACGTAGACGACCCTGGGTTTGCTGTCAGAGCTCAGCAGCTCCACGACTCAGACGGCTGCACAGATTTGTGACACTTGTCTGAATCTTACAGATTGTAATGGCGTGTAGTTGTGCAGCTTTACGGACGCGTTCATTCATGGCTGCTTTTCCGCTTATTGCGCTGCTCATATTGGTCTCGATGTTTGCAGTTTTCTGGAGCGCAACGCGGTTCACAGGTAAACTGAGTATATATTTATATTTATGTAGCCCTCACCGGACACAATAACTGGGGTTCTTAATGTGCAGTATTATTTTATTCTTTTTCAGTTGAGACAGATTAAACAAAGCTGTCTCGCTGCTTACTTGTGTTCAGCCATCGGAACATATATGTATTGAACAATAGGTAACTACTGATGGAATGTGGCAATCTCCATAGTAACAGGAAACGCACAAAAAAAGAGAAAGAAAACACAATAGATAAAAGACAAAGAAATACGGCAGTGGCCTCAGGTTGGACAAATAAAATATAGAGCTGCATTACCACACACTGATTTAAAGCCCATGAAATTGTGACATGCTTTATTTTATCAACACTCACATTCTACAGTAATGTCTCAGTTCTCTGAATACTGGAGGTCACGTGCAGGGAATGGCCGACCTGCACCGCACACACCAGTTCCCTGAACCATCCGGTTCGGAAATTCAGCATGTCATTAAAATTCTGACTGTTTGTTACATAAATGAGAACGTACCAAAATATTTTAAGAAGCGATGTATATATTTACCCATTTCTGCTCAAAACGATCTCCCGCAGACAAAATACTTACAAGCACATACAAGCTAGGTATCTGACATAGCGACACAGGAAGAAGAAGAACGACATGCAGGAGCCCCATCTTGGGAAACAAGCAATCACCTCAGAACAAGCTCTCTGGTGGCCAAAATGTGCAGCACCCGAGACCAACCACCTGAACATATTTACAGGTAAAAAAAAAACAAATAAAATTACGTAATTGAACCAAAGTAATTCAACAGCATTGATACCGTAATATAAAAGAAAACCCACACTTTGGAACGGTACGCTTATTCACCCAAAGTTTACCACCCGGCTACATTTACAAACACATTTATATCAGCTATAATTTAATTGGTGAAAATCATGTCATTCCATTTTGACCTTTAACCTTTCATTAATATCTTCAAAGCCAAAGCAGCAAAAAACAAAAAATTTTGCTGCATAAACCAGCACAAACGTAGCCGAGTTGATTGACACCTATTTCGTCTGATTCGAAGAAGGTTGCGGGGCTGGTTGACCTCTGATGACCTCTAAAAACATTCCTTTATATCTTGAAAATGATCGCGGCAGAAACGAAAATTTTTGCTGCACAAACCAGCACAAACGCAGCACAAAGGTTTGACACCAATTTTGTCTGATTTGAAGAAGGTGGGGGGGACCAACTTCACTCAGGTGTTCAACCATGGTTTTTGCCTTGGAGATCTCCCAAGGACTCCCTTTTACCCAGTTTCTTTTTTACTGCCATGTCATTAACACTGACAGTAACAAAGACAGGTGAGGCCTGCAAGGTTTTAGATGTTTTTCTAGCTTTATTCTGTGACCTACTGAATGTGTGGTCTGTGTGTTTTTGGGGTAATTTTGGACTCGCCGTGGTTCACTTGAGTTCCAAATGCATAGAAGTTGCTTTGTAATTGCTTTCATTAAAAAGTTTCTTAGCCTGCTTCATGTTGTCAGGGAAATTCTTTTTACATTTTCATTTCTCTAAGTAATTAGGACTGGGTCTTGCAAATGAAATTAACCCTCAGCCTTCTGACAAATAAGGTTAATTTGAGTCCATTCATTATGTAGCAAGAAGTAGATAACCTTTTTGTTTTGTTTTATGAAGCTTTCCCCCCCTTGCTAAATAGGTCTGCCTTCATAAATTGTAAACTGCTTTCTCAGGTTATACTTGTTTGGAGTGATGTCACCAGAGACACGTGCGTTTGTTTATAGAGCGCAGGTTATCTTTATCAGTTTTAGCTAACATTAGACTTTGTTTAACTACATGACTGTTAGCGACAATCTTTCAGTCTTGACGCGTTTAATCTGGTTTACAAGACATGTAAATACGAATATCTTCGGTATTTACAGCGCACGCCCAGCTTCCCCAGTGACGTGGTTCGACGTGCACGAGCATATAGGTGTTGGTTACGCGCTCGCCCTCGACTTCGAGCGCAGTGACGTATGCTATCCGCCGCCTGTTGGTCTTTCACAGTTGGTGACGAGTATTATGAAAATGGCCTCGACCCTGCCCGTAAGCGCGACTATCCAGAGAAGATGACGACGCTGAGCTCACCGAGTCAGTCACACACCAAAGTGTCTTCTTTGAACACGTAGGTATCGGTAAGGAAAAGCGAAAGAAAGGGCCTGTCGGCGGAGGAACCATCAAGAAAACCCCCCGGACCGCGGCGTATTTTCGACGGGCTGAGGAATCACCATGGAGGATATCAACTCTAACATCAACGCGGACCTGGAGGTGCGGAAGCTCCAGGACTTGGTGAAAAAGCTGGAGCAGCAGAACGAGCAGCTCCGGAGCAGGTCCACGGTGTTGTCGGCGAACCACAGACCCCTGAGCGCCGGGTACGACTCGTCCTCGCTGTCAGCGGGGATGGCAGCCGGTCTGGCCGGCTTCCCTGGGGTGGGGTTCGGCGGTCCGGGCGGCTACAGCGGGTCGGTGGAGAACAACCGCTGCTCGAGACCCCGGCTGTCCTACGACGGCATCAGCTTCAAGAGGGCGTATGAGTGCGAAGGGGCATCTGCTGCCCTGAACTCCCTTTACCCAGACAACGCTGGCGGGGGGCTGGCGGCTGACGGGGAAACCTCGATTCTAGATGAAGTGGACATCTTAGATCTTGAAGACATGGACTGTCTAAACGAAGACGAGGACAGCTGGTGAGTGACGGGCTGGGAGGAAACCAGCCTGTGTCTTCAGGGCTGGCTGGCAGCTTTCATGTCTCCAGCACAGCTGCTCTACACATTAGCTGCCACATAGACGCCTGGCTAACAATCAGCCCAGTAAACTGTCTGAAATAATGAAGTCATCCCCACAACGAGCTGCTCTGTGGATCACCAGAGGGGATTGTTTGGCACACATATGGGCGATGCCAAGCCTCCCCTTCACCCCCTCCTGACCCGAGTAGTTTCAGAAACTTATTGCACATTAGTGAAACCTAATTCTGATGGGTTTGGACTCCAGATTATCGCTTTAAAGTGACAGATTGTTTAGCTTGCCCTGGGAGTGGCGGAAGGAGATCAGTGTGTACAGTGAAAAGCGACTTGTTTTTCTGGCCGGCAGTCATGTGGGAGAGGTAGCCATGGTTATAGTCCTCCTCTCAATTCTCTCAGCACAGCATTTGGCTCAGAGCTACAAGAGCTCTGCAGCTCCAGCCGAGACATAGCTGGGAAATCGGCTCATCACCCTGGACTGAAAGCCACAACGCCTTCATAAAGCTGACCTCTAACACAGCATCTGCTGTAGCTCTCATAAACAATGAGAGCTACATTATGATAAAAGCAGGTCATGTCTGAGGGTTGCACAGACAAGGATTAGCGTTTGGGAACATGTATCGTTTATCAGACTTGATCCAGCAGCTCATGTCTCCCCAGCAGCTCTGCTGCACTCTCACTGTAATGTTTGGAAAGATTAACATAGTGAGGACGTCTCTGTCTGTACAGTGAAATGAGACGTATACCAGAAGACATGGGCTGATCGGTGATATCCAGGCTTACCAGGGATAAAAAAGTTACAAAACAATTATACCATAGAAAGGCACATACATGGCTACTATAGGCTTTTAATTATAAGCCAGTGTTTTCTTGTGCAATGTAAAATGTCACAGGACCTTCTCAGTCTTACTTGTTGCTGCACATTGTCGGCTAGCTGGCTGAAACAAAACACACTTTCATTACTTAGAAATAAGAGCTGTTTGGCTACAGCTAGCTGGCTAATAACACTTTCTGATAATCACTAGTACTTTGTAAAACTCAACATGGCTAAAGGGTAAAACATTTTACACAATAAACACTTAATGAGCTCTACGCTTTAAAACCAGCAGTTTCAGCTTAATAACAATGTTAAGCTTAAACTACTAACGCTAAGACACTATTAGCAGTGTCATTGTGCTAACACTGTTATTAAGCTATCAGCATTAGCTGAATAACAACTTAGCAGGAATGATCTCTGCCACTCCTTCAGTTTCCACTTCTGGACCTTCTTTCAGCCAGCTGACGAGCAGTTTGCAGAAACTGGCTTAGAAAATTCAGGCAATTTATTAGAAGCATTTTCAACTGAAGCCATGGACTTTTTTTTTTCTGAAATCTGTGGCATTTTAAAAGCAGGACATGCATAGTTAGCGATGGGAAGGGAGGAGTTATTTTGTGAGGTCGTAGTTACAAACGTAGGCAAACATAATGATGGGCCTTCCTTAAGAGACGCCTGTTTATGCTCATTTAATTGGCTTCTGCTATTTAGAAGATCCCTAATAGGCATCCTCAGCGCTCTGCTCTTTGTGCAGCATAATATATGCTCTCCTCAGTGATTTATCGTCCAAGTTAAGGTCGTAAATACACTGCTGCAGATCTTGAAAACCTCCTTTTCAGCCTAATTATTTGAGCTCTCTGATGTCCAGGTAAAAAAGAGCAAACTCCGTCATTTGTGTTGTTTGCAGCAGTGATGTCAGGCTACTTCCGAGCTCTGCTCACTCGTGCTCAGCAGAGCGTTTGGCGCAGCCTGTTTTACATCAGCTTGATATCCAGGATTACCACAGAGTGCCCAGATCTCGTCAGCTCTTGTCACAGACTCCCGTAATCCCATAAATTAGCATTAGAGTGGATTTAAAACGCTCTCTGCTGCAGCGCTTGGCCTATCTATGGTCAGTTACTGCACTCGTTTTATGTGAAGATGCAGGTTTGCTGAGCGCCGTACTGCACTTGAATGACCTCTATAGAGTTTACAAGTGGCGCAAACATGCAGGCTTGATTCTAGACCGGTTTTTCCCAGCATTAGCTTCACTTTCCCTGCAGCGCCTTTTGCTTCAACCTCACAGACTTCCTCAACAAACGCAACGGCGCTGACAGCTGCTGATTCAGATTCCTTCTTTCTTCTTATCTCGACCATAAACACATTTGTTTTACTTTTAGAATGGGCCAGCTGAGTTGTGGAATGCCCTGAAAACTTTTACACCTTTTTTTCAGCTTTGATGACCGTATCAAGAGTTATGTACACACTGATCACTAAACCAGATTTCTTTGTTTTTGCTAAAGCTATTCTTAAACTTTTCTTTCTCCTTGTTCCCTCCTATTTCCTGCTTGTGTTGAATATTGTAATAAGACCAGAATATATGAGGTGTGAAGACATACATTTTATTTTAAGGAGGAAGGTGAAGTAGACTATCATCGTGATGCGTTCGATTATTCATTAAGTAAATTTGTTTACCGTTTGTACAGTGGGCTGAATAAATGTGTTGACTTGAATCAATTATGTGCTGCAAAAACACAAAATCTTACCAAGTATTTTTCATCTTCTTTCTTGTGCAAATATCTTAGTTTTTGTCTTATTTCAAGTGTATTAACTTACAAATCACTTTTCAGCAAAATATAGGGTGCTTGTTTTAACTCAGTAATTCTTTAATATTGACTAATATTGGCAGATTTGTTTTTACTTATGGAAAAAAAATAAGAAATCTGCTTGTGGAACAAGTAATTTTTTTTTTTTTATAAATTATTGACTTGAAACAAGCTCCTATACGTTTCTGAAAAGTTACTTATAAGTTAGTTTTGTCTTATTTCAAATGTATTAAGATATTTGCACTAGAAACTAGACGATAAAGAAACATTTGGTAAGATTTCGTGCTCTTGCAGGCATGTATGCTCATTTGTTTCTCCTTTCTGATCTCAGGTTATATGAATCAAAACTGAACAGTCCGCTGCAAAAAACGTTGAGTCCAATAGTGTGGTGTCGGCAAACTCTAGACAACCCCAGTCCTGAGATGGAGTCGGCCAAACGCTCGCTCATCCACAGGCTGGACCTCACCCTCTCAGGTAAACTGAAACACGTGATTTTTATCTCTTATCTTTAATTCAAGTGGTAGTAAAAGTAAAAAAAAAAAATTAAAACGATAACTCCAATTAAAGTGAAGTTTTTTTTTTATTTTTTAAATGGCAGCATTTAAAACAACCTGCTGTGTTTTTACGGTCACTCTGAAGAGCGTAAAACATCCCGTTGCTCAATCTGGATTCAAACACACCGTTGCTCCTTTCTGCCAGCGCAATATCTGCTGTTGACTTTTGGACTCCCACTAATTATAGTTGTTGTGTGGGGCGGAGGACCGGCTTCAGATCCTCAATGCTAAACTAAGAGACGGGTCATTTCCATTTTGACAGCGGTATGCTCATGTGACCGTTGGATCAGGTTAGGCTGAAGGTTGTGTACTGGAGTAGATGGGACTCTCTGCTTTGTTGTCCAGAAATATTAAATGAAAAGCTCTATGTATATTTTCCTCCAGATCCAGAAATGCTGGTGTTTGTTTACTTTTCTTCAGGTTATTGAATGTGCTTAGAGATGTTTGTGCTTGATCTCACTGCACTGTCTTGATTTAGCGATGAGGCCGCAGGGTTACTCTGCCTGTTGGGGGTGATATCACTGTATATTTAAAAGGATGTCATCTTACATTGGAACTTCTTATGTGATTCCGCTCATCCTTAAATTTGTGCATCTAAAATGGAGACTTTAAATTGTCTTAAATTTGTGAAAAAAAAGTAAGTTGGCCTCAAATACATGAATCACAGCTTTTAAATTTTGTTAAACTGTTTTTCTGTCATATACAGACTTCTTCATTGTGTTCTGCGACTTTAGGGGGTTCAGTCGACACTAACTAGCTGCTAATGCACCGTTGCTAGCAAACTAACTAGATTTTTTGGATATTATTGATAAGTGCAAATTTATAACCACTTGTCTGGACGATATTCGTTTTCACTATTGGCTCACTTCTGCTGCCAACCCATGTGAAGGCGAGGTGCATTGCACACAGTGCATAGCCTCAGGTGCATTATGTCCAAAAATGCACTTGATAAAATGCAATTTTCTGCTTTAAATTTCTGTTGCAAAACAGGTCTAAAATTAAATTCATCATGGTCTTAAAACGCCTTAAATTTGAGTTGGTTAAACCTGCAGTTGGTTCTGCTATGTGCACAATAAAAGGTTTATTTCATTTTGTCTCTGCCTTAAGCTAATCTCAACTTCTTTACTAACTTCCATGAAAACTTGGACCAAAGTCAGAAGACACACCCGTGTGACTCTCAAGTAATTTCCATTCCACCATTTTCTAACAAGAGCCTGGAAATCCTGTTGCCATGGTGTTGGTTTAATTTGTCTCTGCACAGACTTGAAAGACCAGCATATTGTTACTTCTGTGCAGTCACATTGACAAAGAGGTCAAGATATTTTACCTTGTTTCCAATCTATCACCATGCCTTTTGTATGTGCACACCCAGCTAAAATCAGAACCTCCGGTGCCGTAGCTCGGTTGCATAACCTCTACACAGGAAACGCCTGAGAGTTAGCTCCCGGAGTTAGCAGCACAAATTCTCTCGTGTCAGACAGTCCTGATGGACTGGAAACGTTGAACGCGGTTCCTTCCTGCTTTGACAGCTGCCTCCCGCAGCAGAGAGATGTCACCTGCCACGTTTTCTGAGCAGAAACTTTTGACTCTCATACCTAAGAATCTGTTCAAGCACAGTCCGTCTCACACTTCACTTCCAGTTTTATTCCCCTTCTCCTTTCTGGCCTTTATCTCCTTGTTTGCACAAGCATCTCTGTTTGTTCTTCTCTCGTGATTTGCCCACAGCTCTCCGCAGCTGTTTTAGCTCCTTCTTTATGAACTTCAATACTCAGTTTTGTGTTGTTGTTTTTTTTTTTCTTTGTCAAACATTTAATCCTGCTTGGTTTGAAGCAAGCGGGTTGTCTGCTGGGTTACTTGGGATTTTCCGTCTTGAAATGATTGTTCCTATAGTTTTTTGTTTTTATAAAGTCATGGTGGGTGGGATCTGCACTTCTTTTCACTTCCTTTCAGGACACGAGAGTTTTAGGGCATACTATTTTAGTTCGTCCCCAAGCTGCAGCTCTCTTTGATTGGCCCGTGTCTTTGTGGAATGACAGTGTGCTTAAGAAGCCGTCCAACCTTACCTGGGTCCAAACTTCTACAACCAGACGAAGTAGAAAAATGGGGCAAGCAGAGCACTGATTTGTCCATTTCACTCAGCGTTACAGACCTACATGTTGATGTGTTGTCGATATTCCTCAGCAGCTGTTCCAGGCAGATGTTAGCAGGATGGACATGCTGGAATTTCCTGAATAATGCAGGAGGACAGAGTGCCGAGCTTGAGGGTGAAGGAAGAGGGAAAGTGAAAGAGGCCGCCTGGATGGAAAAGGAAGTCGCCTTAAAAGGCTGCTTTCCATTCACCGCAGAGCAGAGTAAACACACCCAGCGAGAAGGAGAAAGAAACTCTGGAATCGGAAAACGAGACGACGGCCTTCCAAACCACCAGAGGTTTCCCAGTTAACCATCTGCCAGGTTCAGATTGAGACCATTGGATGCAGGAATGGAGCTTTCTGACTGCTGGTTTGCAGGCTGTCACAGAGAATCGCATTGTTCTGCCTGCCTATGGATTGAATGGCATGCTTTGTTTAGGAACTCTATCAGGCCCACACTCAACATACGGTGCTGGACACTCGACCAGACTCGCAGCACAGTGCAGAGCTTTCATTGAGGCGCTGCCTCACACACTGAGAGCCGACACACTGCATCAGGTCAGGGCGAAACAGTGCAATGCCGAACGGAAACGGTATAAAAGATTTCAATTACTGTTTAGAATGGTAAAATATAACATAGTTAATATTGATCTTCAAGAAGCACCTTTATTTTTGCACATCCCGAGGAGTGCAAAAATAATCATTCCACATCAGAATTGACAAGCAATGTTTAGAGTATGAGCTGGTTTTACAGAACATCTCAAAATTGATTTTGCAAAAAGAAAAAAGAAAAGAGTAAAGTTTACTGTTTAGTGTCACACATGCTATCATCTCACAAGTTCAGCTTTTTCATGAGATGCTGTGAAACAGGAAGTTAAATGTGATGGAGTCTTAGAGGATTGGTCAAAACTCAGTTGCAGTGATTGATCAGAAAAGGAGGAGAGCCAGAAAACGTTAAGATGGTCAGATTTGAGGCAAAGTTGCGTTGACTGGTGAAAATTGCAAGACCACACAAAATTTGAGAATAATGAGTGAATTTACGTTGATGGTTGTGATCGCAGCTTCCTGGAGGAACTGGTTGGTTTGGTATTTATTCATTCAGTCTGTTCTTGTTGTTTTAGCCAACAAGCGCCGGAGCCTGTATGGAAGCCCTTATCTCCAGCAGAACTACGGAAGCCCATATAGCACAAATGCAGCCAACAGCCCCTACAGCAGCGGCTTCAACTCCCCGTCTTCAACGCCCTGCAGAGTTCCTATTGTCCGCCAGCAGCTGATGCCCAGTAACTCTGGTATGGAGCGCTTGTTATCTCACTCTGCTGCGCTGTATTGTTTTAGTGGGAGACTGAAATGTTCATGAATGACTTCCTGTCCAGTGCACCAGAGAAACGCAGCGGCGGAGAGGAATCCTCCGGCAATTAGTCCGCAGTCATCAGTGGACAGCGAGCTGAGCACATCAGAGATGGACGAGGACTCAGTGGGCTCCTCGACTACGTACAAACTCAACGACGTCACAGACGTCCAGATAATGGCACGCATGCAGGAAGAGAGTACGTCACCGTGACGATTCTACCTCCAGCTATGCTCTGATTTTCTGCCTCCCACAGCATTTCTGTTACCCCGTTCATGTCTGTCGACAGGTTTGAGGCAGGAGTACGCCGCCACGGCGTCTCGGCGGAGCTCGGGTTCTTCCTGCCACTCGCTGCGGCGCAGCACCTTCAGCGACCAGGAGTTGGACGCGCACAGTCTGGAGGACGAGGAAGAGGCGGTGCACATGTCCTTCGCCTCCAACCTGCCCTCCAGCCGTTTCAGTCCATCCCCTCGCCACTCGCCCCGTGTCTCTCCGAGGAACTCCCCCCGCTCGCGCTCACCCGCCCGCTCCATCGACTACGGCCACAGCCGGGGCTCGCCGCAGCCCATCATCAGCCGGCTGCAGCAGCCGCGCCACTCGCTGCAGGGCCACGGCCACGACCTGCAGACCAGCGTGGTTAAGAACGAAGGTAAACACAGACCTCATAAGGCCTCTGCAAGTATTGAACTGATCAGTGGTTTTCTAATTCAAAATCTGTTTTAGACCTGTTGACATTAAATCAATAATCAATAGTCACAATTAGGCCTGGGCAATAAATTGATTTTATAAATGGAAAGATGGATAGGTAGGAAGGTGGATTTTATTGCAGACTCAAAGCTCAAATCACATTGAAAAGATTTGGAAGAATTAGTTTTTAGAAAATTTAGATTTTTTTTTTAAACCATTTCACTCCTTGGTTTTTCCAAAGATCAGAGTGATGATGTCAGTGTTGTTGTCTGACAAGTTTGTTTTACAATTTTTGTTTACTTGGACTTTGAATTCAGGGTAACTATGACAACATCAGTGCTAGGCTACATTTTTTTTATTACAAGTATAAAGTCATAATATTACAAGTAGTCGTAACTGGGGATATAAATGTCAGCATATCAGCTGGATAAAGTTGGGACAATGAAGGAGTGATTTTATGAGAACTTCTACACAAAAATAAAAAAAAAGAAATGCTGAGCATCTTAAGTTATACTCCAGCATTGGTTTTACAGATAAGGAAATACTTTTTCTCTTAACATATTAGCATCAAGTTATTGTCAGTAGCAGGATTTTGAAACAATCGTACAAACGACTATTTTGAAGAAAGAATCGCATGGATTGTCCGATTCTGATGACCCTCCTGGTGAAATTGCGTCTTAATTCTACAAATATTCCTGTAATTAAACAGACATTCTTGTAGTCTGGCTCTAGTATTCTGTTACTCAACTCACAGAAGGGATGATTTCTCTCATTTGTAATTTTTGTAGAGAAGAAAGTGTGAAAAAAAAAATCTTAAAAGTCAGATCTGGTATGAAAAAATCAGAGATTTTATCTTTAAGCCACATCATCTAGCCCTAGCAACAATCCCAGCGATCCACACAAAGAAACGCTTGTATAGATTTCTTGTTATTACCGACATCTGCTGTGAATTTCAAGTCAGCGGCTCCGTGAGAATATTGGTACCTCATAGAAACGGGTCGGTACTTCTCTGCCGCATGCCGTGCCGCTCGCTTTGAGCTCATTCGCCCTCTGACCTGCTGTTGCAGAAAAGCTGCGCAGAAGTCTGCCCAACCTCACGCGCTCGGCCGCCGTGACGGCTCAGTCGCCAGAGCCGGTCAAGAACAGCCGCAGCTGCGAGTCCAACCTTCAAGTGCCAAACGGCGGCTCTCCCCGACACCAGAGCCAGTCTGCCAGTGAGTATCACGATCTGATGCGACTCGAACAAACAGACCTTATTTATGCTGCAGCAGCCTTCAGATTAAATATCGTAGCCACTCTGCTGACATTAGTCAAGCATTTGTTTTGTTCTGCAGCTCAGCAACATGACAGGCTTTGTAATCTCCTGTTAGTTATTGTGTGAGTGGGATTTGTGTTGTTCTCTCTGGCTGCACTTCCTCTGTAGGGACTCTGCTGCTTTGTAGTGACAGGGCTTTGTTGTTTGGGAGTGAAGGGGGGGGGGATCCTCTTTGAACAGTGTTGGTTGTAACATCTTTTATTCATCTTTCCCTCTTGTCTAACTTTAACATGAATGGAATGCTCTCAACCTGCAGAGTGAAAGCATGGTACCGGCAGCTGGACCTTTCACACTAACATATTTCTCTCAGATGTCGTTTTGCTTTTTCTGGGTGAATTCCTCCCTCTGTGAGTAACGACTATCCGTTTAACTTAATCCTGTCCAGAGAGGGAAAGGTAATGGTGTTTTCTTAATCCAGGATCAGTAGGAACAGAGCAAGTTTCAGCTGCTGACCCTGACATGGGTGTCTACAGGATGGTGGACTCTAGAAAAGATTCTGTTTTCTCCTGGGCTGCACAAGATCTTCATCTGAAACGGTTGTTGTTGGTGTTGGTCCTCTCTCTGTTTCTACCTGAGCTTTGGTGGCACCAGGCATGTGGGCCCACCTAACCGCTGTCTTCTCTTCACTGTAAAGCATGGGTAACCCACGCCCTCCTCTTCTCTTTCCTCTGGACTTTTCCACCTCCTACAAGAAGCATCCTCAAGCAGTTTGCGTGTGGAGCCCCCTGGTGGACTTTCCAGGCTTTCTCTATGCTCTCCAGTGAAGCGGTGATTCTCAGATGTACGTGTTGACTTGTGCCATGTTTTCCAGCTGCTGCTCAGCTCCCGAGATACTCCGGTACTTCTCGCTCATCCCCGAAACCCAAACAGCTTCTCCAAAAGCCAAGCCGCCTTGCGAGGTAACAGCCTGAACCAGCTGCAGGCTGTCCAAATGATCTCACACACTGACATGACACACTGAAAGCATGGACTATCGATGAGTGTAGATGATGAGTTGCCATATTTATGGGGCTGAAAGGGATGTGAGTGAAGTGCATTAAGGCACTTGATCTCAGCTTGTTGTCTCTGAGGCTGTAATGCATTTTAGATGCTGCTGTTGCAGCTCTCTTTGTGAAGATGGAGGAAATAACACGGTGGAGCAGACTGGGTGTATTACAGTCTGATGGCAGAGGGGACAGTGTTCAACTGATTGTTTTTATAACAGAGAAGACTTCTTGGACTGCTAACAGGATGTTGATGTAGCATTCATGGTTAAATCGGTATTTCTACCACGTCGTTTGCTCGGCTCAGACGCGCTCGGCGCAAATTGAAAGTTTGAGTCGAGCGCCTGCGAGCCGAGCAAACGGCGTGGCGTTTTGTACTCGACGCCTTACCTTGCTGCGGCGTTCGTATTAAGGCCAGGTGAACTGAAAACGACCTGCAAATCGACCTGTTTGAATGAGAGGCAAAGCGCATGACCAGCCACCTCCAGGACACGTGCGCCACCACGACCCCGGGTCAATGTTTCAGCTATAAAGCTAACTTCAGAGCCTGAATGAACTGCAGACATTTAGAGGATTTCAAACTTTCCATCCACAGTCAAATAGCCAGACGGTGTTTAAGTATAACCCCAAAAGCTCAATAACCAGCTGAAGGTACTGGATTTAGAAATATGGCTGCCAGTCCCCGCACACACCCAAGGCCCCTTCCTGCCTGCTCTGAATTAAGGCCTGTCTCTGTTGTCTTTGTCCAGTCCCACTCTCCTGTTGCTTTGGAGAAGATGGTGATTTCAGTGAGTATTCACTGACGGCTCTCGTCTTTCAGTATCCTGTGACTGTGTTTGCGCTCCCTGGTTGTATCGATGTTGTGCTTTTGGATTGTCCTTGTTTTTGCTCCGTTTGTGACTCGCCTCATTCTGTCAACACACGACGAATCATCAGTCAGCGGCTGTGTCCGATAAGATCCGTTTCATTTTATTCATGCTTGAGTGACCATTTTGTAGTTCCAACCAATAAGGATCATTTGTGGTAGTGGGATGTATTTTTCTAAAATATCACCATACTCTTTCATGTTGCTTACTGACCTCATATTAATGCCAGTCTCACACCATTGCATTGTTGATCACGTCATCGCTAAAGCAGACAAATAAATGGTGCAAGTTTAAGAACAACTCACCCGACTTCCTTTCTTCTTTACCCGTCTGCAGTCCCCTCTCCCAGTAAACTCCGAACTCCAGCCACGCCGTCACCGCTGGCTCTGAGGCAGCCTGTAAAGGCCACGTCCACCCCCAATTCTGCCACCTCCACCCCGACCCGCTCGCTGGCTCCGCCCCGCAGTGGCCTTCCTCGGCCGAGTGCTGCTGCAGGAGGAGGCATCCCTCTGCCCCGCAGCAAGCTGGCTCAACCAGTGCGCAGGTACTATGTGACGTTCCCCTACATTTCTACACATCACCACTGTTTAAGTGTCATCAGATTTATATCAGTAATCCAGTTCAAAACGTTACTGAGGTAAATAGGTTTCCATGGACACTAATCAGCGTTTACCAAGATGAAAACCAATAAGAGTGTTATCATTACTGAAACACAATTTCAGAGATTTAATGGACTCCCTCTGTGAGGCTGAAACGATTAATTGGATAACTTGTGATGAATCGATTATTGAAATAATCGTCGACTAATTTAGTGATTGATTAATCGTTAAATACCATCTCAAAAATTGCCAGCTTGCTGAAAAGCCAAAATTGTATGAAAATACAAACATTTTGCATTTAATACGAAACAAACTTTATCTCTAAATATATTCTTGCCAAAAACTCCTCCAGTTGCAAAGTTTTAGCTTCACTCAGTTCAGATTCTGTTAAAAAAAACTCCCGTTAATAATGTCCAATTAGTAATCAATTAATCTGAAAAATTATCAAGTTATCCCTGCACTGTATTGATAAGTCAAGTAGAAGTAGCTGATCTTTTCACGTTGGACGTTTTAGCTGCAGATGATCAAATATACTAAAGGAATGCTTTGTTATTGCATCTTAATCAAATATTTTTATTTAAAAAAGGGAATTGAATTGAATGTTACTGCATTTTCAATTTAGCATTAAAAATGCCAATTTTATTTTGTCCAATTAATCACCAGAATAATTAATAGAATAATTCATTACTAAAATAATTGCTTGTTGCGTTTCAAACAAGCTTCATGGTAGCTTCTCATTTCCTCAACTTTGATGTAAAAGAAAAAAAATGCATCAAATTGCTGAAATTTATTTTTTAATAACATTCTAATTCCTATCCATGAACTCATTTTAGATATTTTGTATAATTTTCAACTTTTCCTTCAGATCTCTTCCTGCTCCGAGAGCTTACGGCAGTACGGGAGACAACTGGAGAGAAGGTTGTTACTGAGCCGAGCCAGCAGGGGGCGCTCTCCGGCCGCACTATCAACAGAAGGAAGGCCACAACACGGCACTTTATGTACCTGCATAAGATTTTCCTTAGAGAGACAGACAAACGTGTATAAATCAGAGTTTTAAAAAGGAGAGGCGAGAATCCACAGTGTGTCAAAGGGCATCCATCCCATCGTCGTTCTCTGGGGGGACTGGCTCCGCGGGGGGCAAGGGGCCCTCAGGCATCTAGTGCGGCCTAAACAGAAAATGCCAAAGAACCCAGAAGAGGACGCGCCGCCTGCAGTCATGTCTCCATGCCCCGGCCTCCCTCTGCTCTCCTGCCACCTCCCTCAGGTTGAAATGTTTCCACACATTTCTGTTGTTCTGCTCTGTGTTCAGCAGGTGTTGGTGAGTGGTCTCTATGACGATGGTGTGCAGGTGAACTGTCCCGTGATGTTAACACAATTGTTTGATGTCTTGCAACAGTGAAAGCACCTCTCTAGTGTGGATTGAACTCCTTAATCGTTCCTCTCATAAAGTAAAAAATAAAATATTAAAAAGTCAGCCAGAATGTATGCACAAGTTTGTTTTACAAATTATTTATTCAAATTATTTAAGAAGCATATGTCCAAACATCCATATCAGTATTTTGAATAAAAAAAATTCTGTTTCTCGAGAATGTTCATGATGAACCTCAGCTGCAAGCTAACTCTCCAAAGCCTTGTTTTTGTCTTGAAGCGTTAGAGAAGCTCTGGTGGAAAACCAGAGGGACGCCTCGGCCAAAGCCTCAGTTCTCTTACGCCCCCTACAGGACATTTCTCACAGTGCTCAGATAAACGACAGCTTATCAATAAACCGACTCGCTTTCGTTTTTTGTCGTGATGGAGACGTTATCACTGTCACTCATTCAGTCGATGCAACCGAGACAACTCCAATGTTTCCCAGTGATCTGTGTGCGTCAAAAATAAAAGGAATTGAAAATAATTTGAAAGGTTTTGATAGGCTTTCACGTGACGTGCTACATGAATCAAGAAAGGCATGCCAGCGATAGGACAGGTGTTTGGGTCATTGCTTTGGTGGGTGTCTTCAACCAGTGCCTATAATTTAAAATTTCACTTGAGTTTGTTGATGATTTGTGCCAAGATCTTTTTTTTTTTTTTTTTTTGCCAATGATGTCTTCAGCTTTGCATCTATGCCTGGTTAAAAATGCTTGTCTGTTTGTTTTTCTAACTAAATCACACAATTATAATTGCTTTAAAATGTTCCTTTTGCCTTTGTATTTATATATATAAAAATACTGGTTCTGTAAATGAAACTATTTATTAAAGAGATGGGTGCCTCTGTCAAAGCTCAGATTTGGTGGGAAGCCAGGATGAATGTTGCAAAAAGACATATAGCACACACTTTGTGTGAACCATTTTTTGTTAATGAACCTTTTTTATAGCCACAACCATGACATTTGGTTTTCCTCTGTAAAGTCACATTTCAAATAAAACTTTAAAAGTTTCTCCTTTCTTCTGTAGCCTGACTTGTTTTTTTTTCCCCATCCAAAACAAAAAGTTGGGTTTAATTTGAACAATATAAATAAAATAAGATTAAGTCATTGATGTAAAGTACTAGAAAAACAAGAATTACAAACCAAAATGTAGTTCATGACGATCTATCTGGCAAACTAGGCAGGCATCGTTTCAGTAACGTCTTTAAAAGCGAAGTCACTTCCTGGTTGCCAGGAAAAGCCTGTGATGTTTGTGCAGAACGAAGAGGAGATTGAATCATGGAGCGGTCCAAATCATCCCATCCCATACAGAACCTCAAAGGTGTGACGTCAGGACTCGTGTCCTCTTGAAGAGTGAGACAGTGATCTGCTGCAGACTGCTTCTGCATCCATGTGAAGGCAATTCACATGGATGATACTGAATGTGGTGATTTATTGTGAGGAAAGATCACTGTAATTCATTGATATTACTCAGGATGTCTGACTGTAAGTGTCATCTAGAGGACTTTGGTACTAAACTGCTGGTTCAAGAAACTAATGGACTTTAATGATGGCTAAAAATAGATTGCAGAAATCTAAGGAGATATATATATATATATATATATATATATATATATATATATATATATACACAAGAACAAAAAGTAAGTCACTGATGACGTTTGGTTATTCAGATTAACCAGCGGAGCTTCCATGTGTGTCTTTGTTACCAAATTGTTATGGGATCCATGCAGTTTTCTCACACAGCTGTACAGAATGCAAATTGTTTCCTCTAAAGGTGGAATATGGTTAAAAACTTGCAAAATGTTGAGACAGTGGTCACGAAACTTTATTGTATTTAAATTAAGAGCTGAAACAAAATGACAAACAAATAGAAAAAGAAAGCTTGATTTGATTTGACTTGGTGAAAAATCAGCTTTAATTGCAGACACATCAATCAAATCTTCCGAGCTTCTTGCGCCACAAAGTTCAAGAGCGCCGTGCGTCATTCGGATATAAAACACACCAGAAAACTGTCGGAGCGGAAGTTCTTCTCTTTTTTGTGGATGCGTAAAGCAGGAACACAAATCTGGCTGTTCGTGCTTCAACCTCTGCAGCTGACGCGTCAGAGCCTCCCGTCCTGTAGGACCCATCGGTGGCACCGGACTGACTGTGAGTCGCTTTAAGACCATCGGTACCGTCACATCCCCTCGGACTCTGGATCAGCTTCTTATTGGTGACCGCGCGCCGCTAGGGGACTCATTTTACCCGCGGACACCAGCAGGCGCACAACGCGACCGTGGAGATACTTGATCCTCCTGTTGCGCCATGGAGAACTCCAGCGCGCAGGCAGCTACCGCCACGGACTTTATCTCGTACACTTTGAAGCAAACCGTGGATTCACAGCGCGTTTCGGAGGGATTTTCTTTCCTGGAAGGCGGCGCACTCAGGACTGACGCTGGGGTTGGATTTATGGCCGCTCCCCAAACCGAACCTCCTCTCCTGGTCCCTGCCTTCTGGGACTCCCCGCTCAGCCACGGCATCAATGTGTTCGTCGGACTGGTCCTCTGCTTCACCATGCTGGGCCTGGGCTGCACCGTGGAGGTGAGCCAGCTCGGGGAACATATCCGCAGACCCATCGGGGTGTTGCTGGCTCTGGTGTGTCAGTTTGTCATCATGCCCCTGGTGGCTTTTCTTCTGGCTTTAGCCTTCTCTCTGGATGATGTGGCAGCGATGGCGGTCCTCCTGTGTGGCTGCTGTCCTGGTGGGAACTTGTCAAACATCATGTCTCTGCTGGTCCACGGAGAGATGAACCTCAGGTAGATCCCGTGTGCTCACCCAAAAAGAGTTCTCGGCGCGCATCGGAACGCGTCTTCCCCACAATTACGCACAGAATAGGAGATAACAAATAACATCTTGCACTGAATCTGACCTAAAGTCATTTTTGCATGTCAGTAAAGTGATCCACAAACCGCGCCCCGCTTTCTGTAACAGCTGCGCTTCTGTCCTCTGTCTCTCCAGCATCATCATGACCATATCCTCCACCCTGCTGGCGCTGGTCCTCATGCCCCTCTGCCTCTGGATCTACAGTCGGGCCTGGATCAACACGCCCGTGGTCAACCTGCTGCCCTTCGGGGCCATCATCCTGACCCTGTGCAGCACCCTCATCCCCATTGGTTTGGGTGTTATGCTAAGATACCGCCACACACGTGTGGCCGACATTGTTTTAAAGGTAATGTCTGGTCCAGTTCCATTAGTATTTAAATGTATTTGACTTTTGCATAGGAAATAGCAGAGGCGCTTTGCTGTGGGGTTTGTAGTGACCAACTTTGCGCAAAGACGCACTGCGTAAATCTTCAGCGCTTGTCATGAGAGGAGTGAGGGGACAGTGACATCACAGACTCTGAGTCAGTGAGAGCTCCTCCCTGTCGCTACTGATCCCAGTCTCACATGAAGGAGGCGTCTTTGCACTGATGCACCAAGCTTGGGATGTGTCGAGTTTTTAGAGGATAAAACCAAATCAGATCCGGAAATACCCTTCAACCCTTAATGCTACAACCAAAAACTTTAATATTGTTGGGAATTTATGTGTCAGATCAACACAAAGTGAAGTATGGCTGTGAAGCAAGGCATCGCTGATTTTTTTTTTTAGAGATTCAAATCCAAAAAGTATTTTGTGCAGTTCCCTTTCCTCAAAAACCACAATGGAACATTTGGATCAGTCTAGTTAAAGCCCAGACCTGAATCAATTTAAGAATCAGTGGCAAAAAAAAAAATTATGTTCATGCAAACTCCGTATCTCAGGAGCTATTTTGCAAATGAGAATGAACTCAAAGTTGGTTGATATAGAAACTCCAAAGCCTTAGCGAAAGTATTGAGAATAAAAAAACATTAACGCTGCACTTTTCAGATTTTAATTTTTTTGCAGAAAATGTACACTTTTTCTACCACTTCACAGTTATTAGGGCTGGAAATCATATCACAATATAAGTGTTTCATATCGGTCCATACCAATAATTATTGATTAGTTGTTTTTTTTTAAATATCTGAAATACTGCCAAACTGGTGGAGACTCTGAAACTGCTCAAGAGGTTGTTGCTAGGTAACCAAAGAGAGAGAAAGTTAGTTGGTTCCACCAACCTTGCTCAGCTAGCAGCAGCGGCTAAGCAGCTAAAGCTTTTCCTCTGCCTACATTCCCCAGAATGCTGTGTAATTCTGGATCAGAGTCGAGCAAACTGATTGGTCACTTTCATAAAATAATGGTCCAAGTCATAAAAAAAAAAGAAAGAAAGAATAAGGGAAAGAAAACGCCACCTCTTTCTTTGCCAAAAAGTGATTCAGGCAAAAATCACTTTTGGCAAAAAGAAAATAAATAAATAAATAAATAAAAATTTGTCCATTTTCTTTTTTTTAGGAAGGTGACAATATTCCATTAGACACATTATGTATACATATTGATCACATCTCTGTCATGATACATATCATTATTGACCAGCCCTTCCAGGTAGGCACCATTTTATGTTGGTCTATCAGATAAAATCCCAATAGAATGGACTTAATATCATGGAGCAAAATGCGAAAACTAACTTTTTACTGAATAAAACGTCGCCTCAGTCTTTCTGATCCAGTGACTCTCTGTCCTCAGGCGTCCCTGTGGTCTCTGCTCGTCACCCTGGTGATGCTGTTCGTCCTGACAGGGGTGATGCTGGGGCCGGAGCTGCTCTCCACCATCCCTCCCTCCGTGTACGTGGTGGCCGTCCTGATGCCTCTGTGCGGGTACGCCGCGGGCTACGGCCTGGCCGTGCTGTTCGACCTGCCGCCCAACAGCCGCAGGTCTGTCTCCCTGGAGACGGGGTGTCAGAACGTGCAGCTGTGCACCGCCATCCTGAAGCTGGCCTTCCCTCCTCAGCTGATGGGCGGGATGTACATGTTCCCTCTGCTATACGCGCTCTTCCAGGCAGCCGAGGCCGGCATCTTCATCCTGGCCTACAAGCTGTACAGGAAGGAGGTCCTGCATAAACCGGACCCCACGATGGACGACGGCGAGTCAGACATAACGTATCAAAGGTTCCGTGACGAGGACTTTGAGCCGTCTTACGGTGCTGTGACAGTGAGCGACCCGAACACAATCATGCTAGAGCCCTGCCCCCCTGACCCCACTCCTGTTTAGTATTTTAGGAACCAACGTTTCTTTGCTGCTGCTCTGAGGAGACCAGAACATTTCGATTGCTGTCGTTCGTTAAAAGAAAAAAAAACAAACAGACAAACAAACAGGGAGATGAATGTGAAAGATTGACGCGGGGTGCTTTATGTCATGAGCTTAATTCATTCAAGTTAATCACTGTTGCCTTTTAAAATGAAACAACGCTGCTGTTCCCTGTGGAGTAAAAATATAATAATTTACAAAGATTTATGGCCATGTGTAAGTGATGATTTGAAGAACATATCAAACCGTGCAACCAAGCCTGTGCCAAGCTGTGTCTGTACATCACTGTATAGAGCGATTAAAGATCTATATGTCGTCTACTTGTTTTTCTCTTTCTTTTGTTTTTACGGCCATCGATGCTGCACTACTGCCATCTTTCGGATTATGTTCTCATCGTTTCCTTTCCTCCAATTATTGACTTTGGTACTCTTCAGAAAACAAAATTTATATTCCTTTCCCTGCATTGCTTTCCACCGAGCAACCACCTTCTCAAATTTGAGTTCCCTATTAGTTTGATGCACATTTTCTGCAGCTAATATTAAACCAATTACACAAACCAGTCAAATGTTTCTCCACCAGTTTTTATTCTATTTATTCCTCTCATTTTCATAACATCAATGTTGCATCCCATCTAAATGTCTCCCTTTCTATTTCATTCCATCTTTCCTAACTTCTTTCAAACTACACTCACCCCTTCAGATTTAGACAACTGTATCTAGACAAATGTCAATATTAGCTCTTTTTTAACAGCCTCCTTAGCCAACATGTCTCGGCTTTTCGTTATAAGTCCACGTGTTTCATGTTTCCTGTTTGAGCTGAAACTCCACAGCTGAGCCCAATCAGGCCTGATGGAGGGCTCTGGCCGTCCAATCTATTTAAATAGTCACAACGCTTAGGTTGGCCTGGTCGAGCAAAGAAAAACATGGCAACATATGGTGAAGAGCCAGTCGACAGATACTTCTATTCATCTTACAACCCTTACGTGGGCAGGTACACCCGGCCCAGAGACGCCGGGTGGAAGCATAAGGGTTATTTACCCCACTACGCCGACGCCTCTGACGCGTTCAACAACCAGCAGCGCGCGCAGCTGAAGTCCATCTTGTCCCAAATCAACCCTAAACTCACCCCGAGGCTCCGGAAGGCCAACACCAAGGATGTGGCGGTGCAGGTCAACCCGAAGAGGGACGCCTCAGTGCAGTGCGCCATCGGCCCGCGGACCCTGCAGGCCATGAAGCGGGACTCCCAGCGCAGGAAGAGGCCGGAGCCCGCCACGCCCAGCAGCCCGAAGGCGACGGGTGGCGTTCGCTACCCCCGAACCCTGGCCGTGTACTCCCCGATAGCTTACCGGAGCGTCACGTCATTCCTCGTGGACGAGAACAACAACATCATCAAGGCTGCGCCCTCCGAGGCGGCGACGACCGCGGAGCCGCGCGGCGACCCGGGAGAGGGCGGCGAGGGGCCGGAGGAGGAGGAGGAGGAGGGACGGCCAAGCTGGTGAGGACGGGAAGTCCGCGAAGTCTCCCGAGCCGAGCCAGAAGTTCAAACTGCAGCCGCAGGTGAAGGGTGCGCTCGCGCCGCCTGTCGCAGAAGAATCACAGGGCAAAGCCAGCGTGCGCTTCCAGGTGAGTCGAGGCGCGTGCGGCGGCTTTACAGAGGATTTCAGGAGAAACTGAAATAAACCGAAATTTAAGGACCTCCCAGCCCCAATTACACTGTTTTTTTTTTTTTGTTTTTCTCATCGCAATGTATACAGCCTGTACTGTTTTACTGCTATAAAAGGCCAACAATACATTCTATGAACATTGGTGAGAACTGAAGTCATTCAAAGAAAATAACTTAAAACCTTTCACTTTTAACTGGATAACCTCCCTGTACAGATCAGTTGTGTATGTAGAGTAATTGTCTAATTTGCCGTCTACTTAATTAGTTCCTGGAACAGAAGTACGGATATTATCACTGCAGAGAATGCAATTTGCGATGGGAAAGTGCTTATGTGTGGTGCGTTCAGGGCACAAACAAGGTGAGTAACTTCACAAGAGATCAGTGGTTCACAATTGCCCTGAAAGTTGACTGTAAATGGATTTGGAGTAAAAGGTTAAACTCTTTTTCTAGGTTTACTTCAAACAGTTCTGTAGGAAATGCCAGAAGGGCTTCAACCCGTACCGTGTGGAAGACATAACGTGCCATGTAAGTTGCGTCCCCGTTTCTTTGCGTCTGCCTCCTTGCAACTCAACCTCATGCGTCTCTCCTTCTCCAGACTTGCAACAAAGCCCGCTGCTCCTGTGCCCTGACCCAGCGGCACGTTGACCCCAAACGACCCCACAGACAGGACTTGTGTGGCAGGTGCAAAGGCAAGCGGCTCTCCTGCGACAGCACTTTCAGCTTCAAATACATCATCTGAGTCTGTTCGACTGAAACCCTCGACGCAAAGCACAAATTTTTGATGTTTCAAAACTTTATTTTTTTTTTTTCCCCAGGTATGTTTTGTTGACTCTGTAAGCACATCATGCCTCCTATTGTAATAAATGGCTACCTTGCATTTTGGCTGTTTTATTTATTTTAAGAGCATTTTATTTTTGCATTAAGTGGTCTTTCATTGGTCAGCAGCGGTTTGGGCATGTGCTCCAGGAAGATGTCCTGTAGGAATGAAGTCTTTAGTTGGCCACAGAAGGCTGGTATGAGGAGGGGAAAATCAAAATGTACCAGATGAGGAATGAGTTGAACTGTACAAGCATTAGTCCCAAGAGCAATCCGGAAGGATGAACACGTGATCAAAATGTGAGGCCAGAGCACAACCTATGAAGGAATGTATATTGATGGAGCTTGAAACTGAAGCCAAAAAAAACAAAACAGGCTGCCACCTTCCAAGATGAGCCTATGAAGATTTCATGTTCAGAATAACAGCTTAGTGACTCAAACCTGCTGTGAGCTTTTCTTATGTTAGCTTTATACATACATCCCATTTGGGATGGACAGTGCATTACACAAAATTACAAGGGGGGGAAAATACTGGTTTTACACTATACACTTTCTAAAATATATACAGAGTACAATAAGTTATGCTTTCATTATAAGCTGTAGCGAGTCTGCACTTGTGTGCAATTAAATGCATTTGTGTATGAGCATCTCCCAATATATATCACAGTCGAGAGTCTAAAGGCATCTACTTATTTGGTTAGAGTGAGTTTTGCGTGAAGACCTGCTGAAGGGAACTCATCTCTCGGAGCAATCAAACATATATTTCTCTTTATACACTCCCTGAAGGCAGGGGGTTTTCCCCACAGGATCACATGTTAAATATCCTAACATTTACAACCTAAGATGTTAGCTCTAATAAAAAATACATTTCTCAAAAAAATATTCTTGCAGTGCTTTCTCACTTTCAAGCATGCGTTTGAAAACTTTTTTTTTTTTTTTCTTTATAAACAAGATTCTTCTGAGTTTGCTTATGAGTCTTGATGGTGTGTCCTCAACACGGACCGTCGTATGCGCTTCGACGCAGACTCCCAGACCGGAACCGGAGGAGGCCAGCGCTCAGTGCGACGGGCTCCTCCTGGTCACATCAGGCAAAAAAAAAAACAAAAAAAACGAAAATAAAATATCCCACTGCGTCCAATCTTCACCAGACACACCATCACATGACTTATTGCAACTGAATTTTGCAAGTTGGCTTAGTCTGGAAAAAGCTATGAGCTTTAAGCATTCATACAGGTAACGCTAATGCATGAAGAGTCACAGTTACTTCCCACGCATCCTTTAGCCCTTTGTATGTATAGTCTCTCTTCTCTGTCCTCCCCTGCCCCCAAATCTCTATATGGGGCTGATTTCGGTCCTGTTTGGTTCGGTTCAAAGTCAGGTGCTGAATGTGGTCGTGCGAAGCTGGCATGCCTGGGCCTGACTCAGAGCCTCGCGGATCTGCAGGTTGAGCTCCATGAGGCGGGCGCTGGCCTGAGACAGGTCCCTGCTGGGCCCCACCACTGCCAAGCAGCCCGTCTGGCCCAGCGTTTGGTGGCGGAAGTAGATGTGCAGGAGGGTCTGAACGGCGTTGTCCTTCTCGTTCCCGAAGATGTCGTTAGGCCACAAAGACCTGAAGATGAACCAAACGTCAGTCACGGAAAAGAGCTTCAAGTGAAAAGACTAAGATCAAACGAAAAACACATTCAGCCAAGAACTAAATGATTTAACCTGGGCCAAAATAAAGAAAGTTAATTAAAATTTAATTCAATGCACAGCTATCACATGAGTCAGTGATGAACATTTAGCTAATTCCAAAACTAAGACTGAGCCTCAGAGACGAATGTCAAATATTGTGAAAAAAAAAAAAGATCAGACAGAAAAACAAAGCCAAAGTAACCTGGTTTCGTACTACATATTACTATACTGTTGTTAGTTTTTGATCGTCAAAGATCATTTATGTTGGCATGTCTGCAGGGAATCCTTTGCTTCACATTTTGTCAAGTTAAAACCACAAACTTTTATGTAGTTTATTGGGATTTTGCATGACAGATCCAGAAAGGTAGAGTACAATTTTAAATAGGATAGCAGCAGTGTTTTTTCTGTTCTTAATAACTATACACAATTCTGAAAAAGGTGGCAAACATTCAGAATCTGTAATTCAATTTGTCTGAGCTGAATTTTGATTCACTTTTCTTCAAAACTTCTAGTTTCTGATGGTGGAGACAAAATGTGCAGCTGTAACTTTAGCAAAAGCATTAAGTCCAATGTGGCGACAAAAGGATGCAACACTTTTCAGATTTTCATTCATAAGAAGAAATATTAAAAATCCTTTGCACCACTTTGATTTTATTGATCGCATAAAATCCCGACGACTTGCATTGGAGTTTGTGGTTGTAACGTGACAAAATGTAGCACATCACACACAATAAGCCAGAGAAAAGCACTAAATATTTTGCCTTAACTGATGAACTTGTATTAGCAGAGAGAAGCGTTTAGGTGGTGCTGCTGCGTTTATCTCACCTGAAGATTTTGACCTGCATCAGAGCGGAGCTGAAGTCTCTGGCTCTCAGCGTTTCTATCAGTGACTGGATTGCCGTCTCGGTGTTGGTCTGGGCATTGTCTGACATGCACACGTCCTCCTGGTTATCATTTCCTGTCTCTGCCTCGATCAGGCAGCTCTCCAGGATAGTGAGTTCCTCGGACATGTTGGTCACCTTGGAAACGGACAGAAAAAAATAAATAAATAAATAAATCAACCCCCGAAAACCCTCACTTATTGCATCATAGCGTTAAATAACATGTACGACATAAAGCTAGGAGATCAGCTAAATAAACCTGAAGTACATATTAACTGGATTAGGTGGCTCTCATCGATCTGTGAGGGCAGTGATCTAATTACACCAAGTAGCGAAATCTGATTAGGATTTGATTGTAATTTAGGCGAGGTCGGGTTCAACTACGATGCAGGTGAACAGTTCATTGCTACATGGTGTCAAGTGTTGCTGTGGAGAAAGATAAATACTAAGCATCTATCACAGAAATCTGCATTTTGATTTAGTTTCTATAACAGAATAAACTAAATTAGAAATACTTGGGGGAAATTGTAATGTAATGTTTCAACTGTTGATTTTTTAATGTTTTTATGATGTAAAGCACTTTGAACCGAGTTGTTGCAGTTGATAAAGCTTGTGGGAAAGATTATACTTTCCGACACATGGATAAACTGAACTAATCAAGTTCATTTGAAATAGTTTAACATTTAAAAACAACAAAAAATGATTCTGGTTAATGTCCTGTAGATATTCACGTTTATAAATCGATGACTTTCTAAGGTTTTCACCAGAAAACGTGCTAACCTTGGTGTCTTTTTGAGTTAAAAAATGTTTAAAGTTCACAAGAAATCAGGAAATATCACGTGATAATTACGTGTTCTGAAAAGATTGGAAGTTTAATATCTGACCACCAACAATAAAGTCTAAAAAATGGAAACATTTTAATAAGATTTAAATAAATAAGCAATGCTTAGCCTGGTGGCCCGCCAGGCTTATAAAACTTTATCTTGCAGCTGGCTGGTAAGTTGGGTTAGGGTTATCTCGATTGAGGCTTGTTGCCATAGTGACAGAGTTCAGCAGTCGCCCATTACCCCGCCCCTCACCTCTGCCTCTCGCTTCATGGTGTCCACTCTGCTGATGAGCTTACAGTAGGCCTGGAACAGCAGAAGCAGCTGAAAGTGCAACTTGTAGAGCCGCCGACACAACTCCAGCTCCTGCAGAGACAAACCCAAAGGGAGCACAGTCAGCACAGTCCGCGCCGGCGTTACTCTGATCGTCACATTATCAAATTAATTGTCTACCTGGGTTAGATATGAGGGAGAAAATGAAAACTGTTAACATGGGGCAATGCGAAAGTTTCATTCAGTTTGGGCCACGGAGGAAGAAGTGAGGAAGCTACGATTATGGTCACTGATGAAATCGATTGTCACCACATGCCGTGGTTCTGACTATGAGCAGAGATGAATGATCCAACTACGATCTCAACCCGAGAAGCATGGAGGATTTAAACAAAAACAGGAAATGGGAGGGAAAAAAATGTACATGCAAAATGAGATGAAACGAAATGATAGCTCGGGCTATGAGACAAGAAATCACCTACATAAACACTGAACATGTGCAAACGATATCAACGCAAAGCACAAAAACAAACAGTAGGACTGATCTGACTGTCAATTTTATAACTCAAAACAGAAGATTGGGCCGACATGGAGTTGAATTGGGTTACATGACGATAATCAAAGCAGAAACAAAGATTGAGATACAGAGGTGGGTGGGAGCGGAGCGATGAGATGGTCAGTGTTTTGTCCGGGTGGCGTCGTTATTGAAGTCTATAATAAGAGAACCACTTACTGCTAGATTTTCCATTTGCTAAGCAAGAAGGTGAGCAGGTCACACACACATATACACACGCACACACAAACAACAACAAGGAGAGAAAGACCAAGAATTAGTGAGCTTTAAACATGACAGCTGAGACATGGCGACCTGAAGGCCAAGGAGCGGCGCTTCATCATCTTCCCTGCACGTGGCGCAGAGAAGGCCGGAAACGTGTGAGCTGACTTTTAACAGAAACTTGATTGATAAAAGGCAAAAAAAAAAACAAAACAAAAAAAACTGTGTGTGTCGAGAGTGAGAGAATAGAACAGAGAGGAAGGAGCAGTGAAACTGTAAATAAGTGTGGATGAAATGGAAGAATACACAACTTTGAAGGGACCAATGCCTTGCGAAGATATTCACACCAGATTTCGCCTCAGTGCATCACCAAACCTCAGAGCATTTTGTTTAAACGATTAATCGACAACCGGCCAAGTAATCAAGACACATAAAGACTGTGAACAAGCTAGTCCACAAACTAGGCTGTTTGTAACTCAACATCAGGGCTGAAACAATTAACCAGATTAACTGTGATTAATCGATTACTGAAACAATCGCAAACTGATTTAGTAATCGATTAATCATTATCTGGGGTGTACAGATCTAAAAAAGGGCAATTTGCTGAAAAAAATCCACAACATATTCGGATCAGTAATTAAGCCAAAACTGTACCAAAAATATGTACATTTTGCAGTTAAGATAAATTATAGGGGAATAGGTTTTAGATTTACTAAAGGATTGCTTTTATAATCTTTAAAATAATTTTATTTGCATCTTTTATTGTATTGCCAATATTGCATAAAAAAGGATTAAAATGCTTTGAGTGGTGGGAAAACTAAGACTGAACATCATGCTGGACATGCCGTTCTTATAGTGAAACATAGTGGTGGCAGTGTCATACTGTGTGGATGACAGGATGCTCTTTTTCCCCCCAGTCGGGACATAACAGAAGAAAAGGTTCGGCCGTTCAGGAGGTGTGAAACCTTTTCGCAAGGCTCTGTCCATTCAGAGTCATCAGAAACCTACGGAGCCAAACAAGCTAGCAGACAGGTGAGCATCGGTTCCTACCTGTGCGTGAGTGTTTGGTCGTTGGCTGCTGTCTTTGTCTCCAAATGTTTTCCTGCAGTTTTCCAGCCACTGCGGGGTTGAGAGGACACAGACGTGAGTGGAAACGCATGCAGAAGAAAACAAAACGAGGCTAAAAGACTGAGAGGGAAAGCCTAGAAGAAAAAGGAGCATTGCAAGTATTTATTTTTTTGTTGCTCCACCTAGATGTATGCATTTGCAAGAGTGTTTGTGTTACTGCATGGGTTGGATAAAGCTAAAGATTTAATAAGAACGTTGTACTTAGCGAATTAAAGATAGTCTGTTCCTGGGCATTGGATGGTATCTGGCCCTACAGGGAACATCGCTGTCTTATTCGATTAGCGCTCTGCATCCCAGAAGCCTCGGCAATCTCATTTCTCTTTTATCCCCTCCCCCTTGCTTCGCTTCTCCCACCCCTCACAGCTTTTTCCTGTTTGGCCTCCTCTAACTGATTTAGGCGAGCTCGGAGTTATTTTTATCCATCAGAGCTGGATGATGCAGACGGTAGCGGCAGCAGAACGTACTCGAGCCCACCACTGATTTGTCCCCCATATGAGAGGCTGGACTTATCTTTTTCCTGCATCAGCTATATGTCTTTGTGTTCTCCTTGCTGCCCATGGTGTGATCGCAGAGATACAGAAGAATTTTAATATGTTTTTGAAGCTCGTCTCTCTAGAGCTGAGATCATGATGCAGTTTATTTCTCTCTCTCTCTCTCTGTTGCTTGCTCACACATCGGGAGACAGCAGCTGAAAGTGAAGATGTGAGGCAGACTTCAGAGAGAATGGGGAAGCATTGCCGGGGGGACTTACTGGGGCAGTAGCCCCCCCAACCCCCCAAAAACATTTTTTTTTGTGGGTTGCCAAAGATTTTTTTATTTTTTAATGAGTTTTGTCATCTATGTACTTTATGTTTTCCTCTAGGATTTTTCTTAAAGGGAACGTAGTTTATTAACAATATTAACTATGTTGCTGTCATCCAAATGCAACAATCATTAATATTACGGTTGTGTTCGCAGGCTTGAACTAAAAGTGAATTCAACTTATCCTTCCTTAGGTCTTTTTCTTTTGCCTTTTCTCTCCTTCTACTTCAGATACTGGTCTCTAGTTTTACTTCACTCCTCTGAGTGGCGCAGCGTTCAGTAGTCGGATTCGCAGCCTGACTGGCAGGCAGAAGTTGACGGTTGTTGGTTTTTCAAAATAATGTAAGTTTTTGTGTTTCTTTACATTTAAATTCTTTTCAAACTCTGATTATAATTATTACAAGTGGGCAAATATAGGCTATTTTATTTATATATATATCCATCTCATATGTTTTATTTGCTTTAATATATATTTAAAAAAAACAAAACTTCACTCTAATGATGTGACGGCTTTTACTTTCCAGTGGTGGTGCATCACAATCAATTACACATAGAGGAAACCCTGTACTTTATATAAATCTCAAAGGTGCAAATTTGATGAGTTGTAATACTTTGGGAATATTAATTTAAATAAGTATTTGAAAATTATGAAACTATAGTTGATTTCTTTGGGAACAACATGGAGTTATTAGCTTGGAGACATATTAAACAGATCATGCATCTATTGTATAGGACTACCTATTGCTGTACTGTAATTTGCACTCGTAAAATGATTTTTCTTTAGTGCATAGGGGACCAAAACTGGCTCCAGCCCGGGGGCCCACATCCCTGTACATCCGGCCCTGCTGGTGATTTATAAAAGCAGCGAACGACACAGGAACTTACGAGCTCTGCAGCTTCTCTCTTGGCGTTGTATGTGTCCAGATGCTCCTGCAGCTCCAGCACGCTGAACTTCAGAGTCTCCAAAAGTCCACAAGAGACCAGCTACAACAGCGTCACACAAACACAACAGATTAGATGCGTCTATTTAGGCACAACAAGTAATGACTTCTTTTATTTTTCTTAAAGAAATGCAGGCAGCCAACAGGATCAGACTCACAGTCTCTGCATCCAGGAGCACGGTGGGGCACTGCGAGTGAGACGTCATGACCTCGAGCGAGCTGAGGAACTGATTGCCCATTCGCTGGAGCCTCTCCCCCAAAAAGCGGACAGATGAATGCGTGATGGAACCAAACTTCCTCTGGATATTCTGTTCACCGAGAATCAGAAGGAAAAATGATTAATTCTCCTAAACATGCAGATAAAGACCCAAAATAAAACAAACGATGGGTTTACCTCAAATAGTCGAGAGAACACATGGAATGTGTAAACAGCAGAGGAGCCGTCTGTGTCCGACAACATCTGGTTGACATGGCAACGCCAAGCATCCTCCTCGTTGTCGTAGGCGACGGGCTGGAACGCCGCCAGGATGGCTGAGAGGAAGGGTGAAGGGGGCGGAGAGGCCTGGATTTCTGGGAAGCCGTCTGCGTCACCTTCATCTTGACTGAAACACACAGAGGAGCCAATGAGCTGCGCTCCGACATGCTCCACACCTTCACTGAAGGGCAAATGTAAACATGCGCACACAAACACACATACGCATGCGTGCACACATTGTTTTCACAGCAAGTAAACAACCTCACTGCTGTTTTTCCTCAGAGAAGCTCCCCCCCCCCCTACGCAGCGGGACTTGCATAACAACACTCGAGATTAGCATTTTAGCATCACGCAAACGTCTCACACATAAGTACTCACAGGCCTGACGGACCGAAGAGCCTGAAGAAGCAGATGGAATATAGATATCTGAAGCCTGCACTGCTGAGCGCTGCGACGGACACGGTCTCTGTCCTCATCCTCACCCCCAACTAACGCTTCTCATCTCTGCCCCCCTCCTCGATCCTCTCCCCCTCGTCTGCAGCCTGACTGTACTGCAACTGCTAACGGCACAAGCTCACAGCACTCTCATCCCACACAGGACTGCAGAGTGCTCTATACACTACACACACACACACACACACACACACACACACACACACACACACACACACACACACACACACACACACACACACACACACACACACACACACACATTTCTGCACGCAGTTCCAGCTTCCAATTGCACACTAGTGGAATGTTGCTGGAGATGGTTTATCTTCCTCCCTCCAACTCATAAATCCACAGCGCACATTTAACTGCAGAAGTTTTCCTCCGCTAAGTAAGAGCTGCACTTATACAAAATGTTAGTAAGAGACGAAGTTAGCAACTATTTGTTCAACCTGGCTGTTATTGCTTCAGCGTAGTTTCTATCTCTTTAAAAATGTCCTTCAGCTAAAATTGGCCCACCTTCATAAGGAGAATGGGCGGGAGTCAGCGTGCGTCAGGCTGAAGTACTGCCAAAAAGATTTTTTCCACTGCAACCTGGCCTGCGTCTTTGGCCTGCAAAAGCTTTGCAACCTGTTTTTTGTTCACATATTATACTCTACAAGTGCTTATTTATTTATGTATTTTCATTTTGCATGCACAATTCCTCAGCTGCTCCCACAAACTGAAAAATCCAATCTCCAGCCAATCAGAGAATGCACCAACACTCTTCAGTGTGGATGTGGTTCCTGAAAAAGGACGACCCAAGCTACGTTAAAGGAAACTATGTCTTCTACAAGATATGAGATATGACTACAGTTCATTCAAGCTGCAACAAAAATTTTGAGATTAGCTTCACCAGTCTCCCTACTTTGGGAACAAACAATAAACTACAATCTAAAACCAACATCGAGTTTCTTTACAGCAGAAATGCTCACAGTATTCTGAATACACCGTGGTACCAGTATTTATATGCCAGTTTAAAACCAGCTAAAATAAGGCTTCACATCAGTGGCGTCCTAAAGTTTTTAACACAAAGGCCTAATTTGTAAAGTTGAAGAAATATTTAAAATGAGCATTTTTTATTATTATTATGCGTGAAATAATGTGAAAAATAATTTAATTTACTGGACAAAAAACTACTTGTCTTCAGTATAATAGTGATCTGTATATCACAAACATAAGCATCATTTCCCTGTTAAAAATGTCAAAAAAACAAAGAACAAAAAACAAGACAAGGCCCGTTGATTTGGGTATTAATAGTTTTCTATCAGCAAAACTCTTGCTAAATAAAAGACGAGTATTTTATTTTGTACTGTACTTTAAAGGCAATACACACAAAACTACCAATCTCTCATATAAGCCTGTTCTTATATGAGAGTACAAACTCTCATGTAAGGTTTAAAACCCGTCTTTATTAATATTATTGCCTTCATTTTAAAAATATTAATTAGGTTTGACAGGAGCTGTTCCCTAACACATTTCCTTCTGGAGAAAATGACTTACACCAGGATGAGTAAAGCAAATTTTAGGTGAACTTTTCACAGTTTTTTGTGTCATGTCAGCCTTTATTCAGAGAGGAAATTAGAGAGAATGAGAGCAAAGGATCAATCCAAAAACTCTCATCTCCTTATTCAAAATATTATTTACCTAGACATGCCGGAGAAGTCTGCCTCCTCTTCCTCACAGCGCTCATCCAGCTCCTTCAAGGCCTTCGTCACGTCCTCTTCCCACAAAGAGCCACAGGTGCTGTCCGGGTCTGGATCCGGCTTGGGGTCCGGCGTGGAGGGGATACGGTCTGGCAATCCTCCTCACAGAACGACCCCGGCGGAGTGTCGATGGCAGGCGGAGGAGGGGGTGCCGGGTCCAGGTCCTCGTGAGGGTCCTGGGTCTCCTGGACATCCTGGGAGTACTGGGGGTCCTGTGGGTCAGAGAGGTCGCACAGCTCGGGCGCGTCGGACGGCAGAGGGGGGACGCTGCAAAAGCCCGTGTCCTCGCTCACGCTGCTGCTCAGCTCATCTGCCGCAGTCATGCTAACAGCGTCCTGCAATGCAAAGCAACGTGGTGGCACTCAGTTACAACTTACCAAGCAAGTTTACTTACTGTGTCATCATGAAGTTCTGGTCGCTTTGCGTCGTGTAGTAAAACTACAACCAGTTTACAGGCAGACACAGTTTATGTCATTAGTGTAGGTATTTTAAAAATCCCATTTATAAGGTTAGCATACAATCTCCACTATCTCAAGTAATTTTTTTTTTGTTATTCTCTAAGAGCACAATTATGACTGAATGCTATTAAACATAGTTTATATGATATTCTCACTAAAAGTGACTGCTAAAACTTGATTAGTAAAACAATGGAACTGCCTTAGCGAGGTAGCATGCTGCCACTGTGACGTGAAAATGGTGGCCATCATAGTAAGATTCCAGACTTGGTGTTGGAGGAAAAATCATCTCCAAGCACATCTGGCAAATTTCTACAAGCAGAAAATTAAATCTCAGCTTCTTGCTTGGCGATTCCCATGGATGGATCAATAAACGGCAGCACATATCGTAACATTTACTATTGTTATTATACCTGGTGAAAATGAGTAAAATTGAACAAAATTAAATTTCCAAGTTAAAAAAACATCGCTTTTTTTAAACTACATGACTGGGGCTACCCTGATTGGTAGACTCTCTGGTAGCTCTGTCCAATTACTTTTGCAAGCAGCAAAAAAAAACAACTTTTTAGACTCAGGCATCTGGGACCATTCCTGTTTGCACACTCTCTCTTTCTTTAGCTCATCCCAGTATTGGTGTAAGAAAACTAAACAGGTTAAGTTTGGCGACTTGGATATGTTGATTTTGCCAAATGGCTAGAATTAATATCATGCTGAAAGACCCACTAATGGCCAACGTCTCATTTCCTAATAAAAATATCAAGGTTACCTTCTGCCTTAAAACACTAGGTCCATCACCCAATAGAGTGGTCACATATTTATGGCAGCTCTGGGATCCCGTAAATAAGGTTTGTTACAGCTGCTGCCAACATTTATGTCACTTTTTCCAGAATCGCAATTAATCTGAGAATTGTTTTTTTCCTTCTTCTTTCCCAAATTTGTTCAGAAAACTCTCTGTTGATGCAACCTGCTTGTTATCCTTCAAGAGGAGGAAATAATGGTTCAGCGGACAGGATTGTGTGTCGAGCACATTTCCGGGGTTTTCATTTTCAGCACACTTCCTGTTTGGTTTAAGACATCAGATCTTTTCCACATCAAGGATTCAAGTCTGAGTGAAGTCAGAAGGCATTGGTGTGAAAGTCCAAATCAAGTCCAAATCCTTTTATGAACTCATGAATCGAATCTAAATTTATTATATTTGTAAGTATATTTGTAAGTATTTTGTAAGTTGTGCGCAGCATGACTGGAGTGAAGATTTATGTTGCTCAACATGAAGGAGGACGAGTTCTGACTAAGAGAGCTTCAACTCTTCTGGCTGCACTCTTCTAGCTTCATTTAAAAGTCTGATGCATTAAGAAGACGGCATGTGGCAGGCCGCCCAGCACGTCACAGGGACGGCATCTGTATTATGGAAAGCTTTTAGCGGCATTCATGGTCGTCCAGGAAGGAACGGGTAAGAGTATTGATGGTTTTATCGGGGGCTCATTATACTAAGAGCTGGGGGTGGAACAAGACGGGGAGGCGGGAGGACCTTGGGATGATATTGAGATCCTTGGCAAAAAGAAGTTAAGCTTGTAGAGCTCAATCACTGAAGGGTAGAAACACTTGCTGAGGCATTCGAGCATGAACGGAGACACGCTCGACTTCAGCCTTTCATGCGTTAAATAACACCTCACTGGATGTTATCTGTGCTGTCCATCATCTTAAGACATGAACATTGTAACTATGTGCGCATTTTTTAATACTTTGTCAAAAACTTGCATTTTCCAAGGAGTTTTTCACTGTGGTTGTCAACATTAGGGTGACAAATTATTGTCTTCAAAAGTATCACTGCAAAGAACTTTCTAGACAGCAGTAAATGTTTGCTAAATTATTTAGGAACTATACATTCAGGGTCTCTATACCTGTAATATAATTGGCAACTTTTTTTGTTTAATGCAACTTTAAAGTTTCAGAAGGTAAAGATTGTAGTCTCTATGCACTCAAAACAAAAGTAAAAGCATTTGTTCAACTACAGCAGCCCTATATTTTCCAATTTTATATAATTTATTGAATGGCTTGAACTGTTGACTCAGTTCTTCATTGTGATCCTTCAGACTCTCTACTGCCCACTGTATTTTAAAAGCCATTCCCACAAAGAGAAAGAGGTACTGTTCATGGCACTAGACAATAAGTGAATGAATGTAATAATTCACAACCTTAAATACAGCAATCCTAAACTTCCACATGATTCATTCCACTCTGATTCAGATATACATTCACTATATTTCCTTTTTCCTTTCCTGGGAGCCGGAATTCATATCAATATATGAGAAAATATAATTGAATGCTTTTATCGTTTGCCATTGAACTGTAAAATTGTACAACTAAATTTGAATGCTGCATATACGTTGCCTAATTGATGACAGTTATGTTTGATTTTTAGCGTAAGATTTATGTTTGTGGAACTCTAGAAGCAGAGATTGAGGAATTGCCCCAAAAAATTGGAGAATTTGAAAATATTGCAGTTTTATCACACCACCGTAATTACCACAAAACACTCTGCTAAAACGGCTTTTTTCAGTAACTGAGATTAACAGTGTCTACAATAATTTTTGCTTTTTCTAAAAAATGTTAAATTATTTTGTCAGAAATATACTCCTGTTTTTTTCTAACTACAGTCGCCTTAACATGCCATCGAAAAGCAGAGAACTGGCCAAATGCTTCGTCTAATTCTGAGAATTTCTTTGTCAACTTTTTCACTTTCCGTCTTTGTCAACTCACCAGTAGGTGGCAGTGTATGAGATGAGAACGCAAGTAAACCAAGAACACTTACACACATACAAATAAACCATTATCCATGACAGTAAGTGCAAAATAATTCAGTGTTCATGCACTCAAAATATAAAATATTCCCCAAACAAACGACAACCAGATCATCATAACATCTCAGCATCGTTAGTGATTAAAGTCAGTAGCAGTTAGTGGCATAAGACAGCTTGTGGCGTGTTAAAAAAGTAACAAATGGAAGAGGTTTAATTGACTAGAGCACCTCTGAGTGATTTTCAGCTTAGTGCAATTTTAAAATTCAACAAACCACTTAAAAAGGACTTATACTCACACATGCTTCTGATGAAGAGAACGGACCTCGTGTCGTTTTCACAAGTTTTTAAACGAAGGATTTAGTTGGAATGGTTATTGGGGTTGAGCAGGAACAGCTGGCCTGAGGTGAGTGCTTGCTTTCATCTCTTCCCAAAAATCACATAGTAAAAGCACAAGAGCTAAAAGAACCAGCCTCCAGCACCCACACCCAGAGCAAAGCAACCAAGAGAAGGGGCCAGAGAGGGGAATTAAGCAGCTAAAAACGTCTGAACCCTATAGAAAGTTACAGAACCGACCCCCCCCCCCAAAAAACACAAATCCCTAAAATGTTTTCTCTTTTATCCGCTAAATAACCGACAAGACAAGAAGTAGAGCAAAAGGCAGACAGAAGCGGAGAAAGAAAAGAAATGCAAGCTAAAAAGCACCCGAGCACCACAGTTTATTGCTTCTCCCGATTGATCGCACCTCAGGCAGCTGGCTGCTGGTGCTGTCTGAGTGGGCCATCTCCAAACTGGGGCTATCCAGTCGGGGGAGGGAGGGGTGAGAGGGCAGAGAGGGCAGGACGGTGGCCTCTTCAGTCATGGCGCTGTTGGACGATTCCTGAGACTGCTGCAGCGAGTCCACGTGGTTGGATGCGGTGTCGTCTGTCGCCGAGTCGCTGTTCAGCTGGAAAGCAGACGAGATGACGGGTTTCAGCGCAGGTTATTACGGATATAAACATAATATAGTTCGATCGTGGCTGATAACTACGTTATCTAATCTGAAAAAACACAGAATCTTACCAAGTAGTTTTGGTCTGGTTTCTAATAGGGGTGCACCAATCTGCTTTTTTCACTTCTGATACCGATACAAGTATCAGAAGTTTCGATACCGATCTGATACAGAAAAGCAGTATTAATTAACTTAAAATGTTATTTATTGGATCAGTGCATTTCTAGCTTCTAGGCCAAATATCTTTGTACACTTTAAAAACTGACATAAAATAACTTTTCAGCAAGGAACAGGAGCTTGTTTTAAGTAAATAATTACTTAATATTGACAAAAAACAAATGATTTCACTTATGATATGGGGAAGATGCCTTGTTCCACCTGCAGATTATTTCACTTATATAGTTCTTTTTTGTCAATATTAAAGAATTATAGGCTTCTAAGTCTTGCTGAAAAGTTACTTTTAGTTTTCAAGTGCACAAATATGTTAGCACTAGAAAGTAGACCAAATATACTTGGTAAGATTTTGTGGTTTTGCAGAGTACTGTCTTTCCCCAAAAAGGTTCGTTTTATGATTGTGTGCAATCGAAGGCAACAAAATCTCTTCTTTCCTCAGTTTAGTAGACTTAAAATAAGAAGTTGCAAACCTTCACAAAGTATTAAACAAATAACATAACCTCAGTATCAATTATAGCAAGAGAAGTTTAGTCATTTTAGTCTTGAATTCTATGACCCTGCATCTTCAGGCTACTCCAAAAAATGATCATGCTATTAGCAATTTAACTTTATTGACTGGCTTCATATTGCAGGTACAATCTTTACAACAGCCCTTGAACTTTTTCACTTTCTGTCGAATTACAACTACAAAACCAAAATGTTTTCTACTGAAATTCCAAGTGACAGACCAACACAAAGTAACATTTTTTAAAATGTAAATATAACAAATGCAGATTTGCCTTTTTTTTCTGCATGCAGTAAATTCTGCATTGAATTTCCACAATGAAATGACACAAGTATCAGTAACATTTACATTACATTGCCAAACCCCAACATACTGTTAATTTTCATAATGTTTACGAAAATTTAATTTTCATAATTTATTGTATAGTTTATTGTGAAAAATTTCTTCTGACAAAAAGAAAATCTTTTTCTCCTATGTAAATTTTAAAATGTGAACAATTTATATGACTAAATGTGTGCAATTTAGCAATATAAATCAAACTTCTTTCAGTAAATCTCATCCTAAAGAAGATTATTTCAAATGAGTGTGTTTTTCAAAAGCAGTATTTGTGTTTGTGGTGCTAAGAGTTCTGCATCTTATCATCGCAGTGATACCATTACGTAAAAATGTAACAAAAAAAGGATTTTTTTAAATCATTTTTATCATTACCACAATAGCAATACACAATTTTGCAATGAAACACCACTACTGTCACTTCTGCACAACTTTTTGTTGGTCTGTCAATTAAATCCTAATGACAAAATGTGAAAAAAACTTCAAGGGGCGTGAATACTTATTGAAGGTAGTGTAAATGCTGCATGCACTCAAGTATAAAAACTGGTCGACTTGCGTCTCTTTGGGAGTCACAGGTTCAAAGTAAAAGGCAAAAGCTCATTCTCTCACCATGCATTATCAAGAGGAGCAGAGGAGAAGAGAGAGAACAAACCCTTTCCAGAATGAGTTCAAGCATTTCTGTTATATTACAGGAGAATTTAAGATTGCAGGGCAAAATGAAGAGGAGTTAGAAACAAGCTGGAGAATTGTTAGAAAGTGGCAAAAACAGACAATGCAGGTTTGGAAATACTAGAATTTTATACTTTAATAGAGTGTGCAAAAAAAAATTAACTCACTGTACTTACTAATAACTAATTTCTATACTATATCTTCCTACTGACTTTACATGTAAATGCACAATTTTACTTTGAGCCAGAGGTGAAAGGACTGGGCTGAGACATAAAGGAGGGCAACTACCACCACCAGCGAAGAAGCAGGCAGCAGGTCCAGCTTAGTATGCGCGCGCACACACACACACGCACACACCATGCCAGCGGGCTGTGTGAGGGGCCACGGTAGATTGGGTGGGTGGGGGTGTGTGTGTGCGGATCCTGGTCGGAGTGAGACTTACAAGGCTGGAGCGGGTGAGAATCTGGCTAGCGCTCAGTACCTCCTCCTCCGACGACTCGTCCGTGTCCTCGTGGTTGGTGAGGTTGAGGCTCGGCGTGCTGCCAGCGTACTGGCACTCCTGCAAAGACGGCGTGTCCCCCTTGTCCATGCTCTCCAGGGAGCGGCGGCGCACCCCCCAGTTGAAGTTGTCCATGCTCTCCCCCTGCAGGACAAGCAGGCCAACAGCAGTGAGACGGAGTGCGCAAAAGGGAAGGTTTGGGATGGGAGTAATAATAATTTAAAAGATAATAATAATAAAAAAGGGTGCTTTCACACCAGTTCCTTTTAATATACTTCCAGTTTGTTTGCCTGGAGTTTGGTTTGTTTGGGGAGGTGTAAACGTGGAACTGAACTCTGATGTGAACCAAAAAAAGTGAACTCTGGTCCATCTACAAACCCAGGTTTAGGTTTGGTTGAAGTGAACTCTGGTTCAAATGCATATGTGAACGCAAACGGACTGGAGACCGCCCACAAAAGCAGGAAATGGACTACACCTTGAGGCATTCTGGGTAAATGTAATCAAAATATGTGAAACTAGTGTAGAAATAGTTTTTTACCAAAGACAAAAAAGAAATACTACAACTGTAAAAACTTCATTTTTGTTTAGATTTTGTGAAGAAGGAAGTTGTACTGGTCTTCTATTGAGGTTTTTATATCGTTTCCTTCAGTGGTTTTTGGTGCAGCGTCACCAAAGAGGCGGCACATTCGCAACCGTTCTTCAAAAGGTGTGAAAGCAAACCTCGCCAGCTAAAAACATGAGAGATTTTGCAATAATGATCCCCACTTGAACAGAGTTTACCGGACTCAGAGGTGTGAAAACACCCTAAATCTCAAAAAAAAAAAAAAAAATCAACTGAAATCAAAACATCAAAAGGTCACATGCGTGAGTGGATGGCGTTGGTTTTTCTCCACATTTTTGGGATGAAACATCATGCTAAGATCTAGAGCTATAAAAATGTCCACAATCACAAGGGAAAATCTTCAAGTCAAAACATCCAACAGCACTTAATTGGATGGCGACACAGGGAGAACAGCAGGATGGGGAGGAATGAATTAACTTTTGGGCCCAGAGACATACCTGCAACTCCTTGTAGCAAGAGAGGAAAAAGAATATGTATGTTAGTAGACTTAAGACTCCTGGAAAACAATTTTGCTCATTTGTCGCAACTAACTAAAGTCTGACAAAAAGAGAGCAATAGCAGGGCTGATACCTTAAAGTAATGATATTTTCCACCCACTTTCAGCTTCTGAATCTGCTGCAATCAGACGCTCTGAACGTAAACCCACCTCAGCATCCTCCAGCTCCACGTCCAAGAAGTCAAAGTCCTTAAAGACTCCAAACTGCTGCTCGCTGCCCGTGTCTTCGCCCTGAACCTCCTCTTCTCGGACCACCTCCTCCACTGTGGGGATGAGGCTGGTCTGCTGGTCCGCAGAGTCCAGATCCTCATTGGATGAGAAAACCACCTGCGAGAATAAAAGGTTTATGTTGTCAGACGGTCCAATACGAAATCTCTACACCCTTAAAATACAAATAAAAAAATTGTTAATTTCCACCAAAGAGACCAAGTTAAAACAGCAAAGTTTATGGGAGACTTTGTCTGAAGCCACAGAGGAGAGGAGTCTTACAGATGGATTTTTGGGAATGCCAGACTCTGGACCACATAAAGACAGGACATTCATCAGCCTTTCTCTGGTTCTTCTCTGTAACAGAAACACATGAAAGATTAGAAAACAAAAAACTTAATAAGCTCCCCACGACTTCATTCTGGTCCCAGAAACCTCAGAGTTAAGATGAAAGTTGAATATAAACTACCGCTGTAGTTTGATGTAGGGTCAAAACGATTAATCAGATTAATTATTTATTGAGATAATCGTCATTTAATTTAGTAATTGATTAACTTGGGAATACAGACTCGAAAAAAGGTCACCATCTTAAGAGCAGCAATTAAACCAAAGCAATATGCAGCAACATATTTATTTTCCTATTTTGAGAAAAGGAATTGGATTGTCTATTTGCATTTTTAAATATATTTTGAATATTTACTAATACTTAAGTGGTGAAATGAAAAATCCACTGAATGAGCCAAAAATGTGTAAAAAATAATCAGTTAGTTGCAGACCTAGTTGAAAGCATTTAATGCTAACCGAGCTAACAGTGAACACTGGAAAGTAGGATGACCCATGAAAAGGTCAGTTCATGAATCATCTTGTCCTTTTTATTGTATTCTTGTAAGATTACTGCCTCACAGAATGACTCGTTCTTGTAATGTGTATCCACTGACAGAAAGTACCTGCGACAGCTGAGGCCTCTTCCAGCTCACTTGCACCAGACCGTTAGAGTTGGAGCCAGATGACGTTGACGAGGTGCTCCTCGTCACGGCAATCACCTGCGCTTTTCCGTTTCGCCCTGCGGCGGTACGCTGATCGCCATATTTGTGGCCTATAATTGGTGTCTAGAGAGCCAGAAAACAAGTTTCAGCAACAAAGTGCTAAGAACGTGTGACGCTTGGAGGTAAGTTAGTTACAAACAGCAGGTCTGACCTCTGAGATGTCAAAATGGAAGTCCAGGGTCTTTCCAGGCAGCTCCTTGGATGAGTTGTTGAATATGCGAGTGAAGGCGATTTCTGGCGACCCGCAGGACTCTGAGCTGTACGAACGCTGCACGTCGTCTGGAACCACCAGACTGGCTGATCGAGACACAACCATCTTCAGGATGTTTTGGGCTTCTTTCCAGTGTGGGCTCTGTAGCAAAAGCAGAAGGCGTTATCATGATGTAGTGGAAAAACAAACGGTAAAAGCGTTTCTCGTAATTCCTGCATATACATAGAATAAACATTACCAACAGAAATACAATAGGGCATCATTTGCGTACTGCGTGATCTATGACCAGCCCAGAAAAACCCTTTAAGGAGGCTGATGTGATGGCATGCTAAAATACCCACCAGCCTTCTGGAAATATTTATTTCTGAAATCATTTTCAGAACTTTGTTTAAGACGGTAATGGCAGTGGAGCTGTCAGATGCACAGTTGATATGGAGCCATATGGCTCCCCTGAGACAGTCGGTAAAAGGCGGCCATAAAAACGCGGTATGCTCTGTAACCCTGAAAGATGAAGTGTTTCTAAGTTAATTGCTCTACTGTTTATAGATTAGTCCAGTTTACTTTCACACACAACACTGTGCGTTTGAATTGCAACGTCGTTTAGGAAAGCAAACTCCAGCAAAAACCAGGGCTGAAACGATTAAACGAATTAATTGTGATTGCTGAAGTGATTGTCAAATAATTTTGTAATCAATCAATTGTTACCTGCAGCAAAAAATGTCCATTTGCTGAAAGAACAGCAAAGTCGGAGCAGCAATTAAACTAAATCATACTTGGTAAAATGCTAATTACAAATGCTAAAGAGTTTTACATGGACTAATTATGTTGAATTTCCACAACATTGATATTAAGTATCAGCACCATACATTTTATCAGTTTTTTTTTTTTTGTCCTTAGTTTGAAAATGTTCTTTTTTAAAAAACAATTTTCCACGAATATCAATACATTCCAGAAAAATAAATTTTTATCTTATTTTTTTGCAAAAGTTTGATGCATTTTGGGGTTTTTTTAATTATAAAAATTTGAGGTTGCAGATTTAAACCCCAGCCAGTCTCCTTGACAACAATTGGTGTGGATGCCTTTACTGAGAGCAGTAACAGCATTCATAAAGTTGGCCCTCCTTAGTTTAATATGAAATCAAATGAAGCACAAAAGATGGGAGGTAGCTCTTTTATTCTAGAAAGGCTACGTCGAGAGATTGCAACAAAGCTCAATACTCAGCAGGTAACAGGAAGGCTAAATGAGATACGAAAAAACTGCCTTTTTTACCTTTTTGGGAGTTCAACCTGTCTGTTTTGAGGTGTGCACAATTTGTCGCCAACAAAGTCGTCACTTTGGGTGTTTTTTTTTGTGGGAGTGGGGGCCAGTTCCAATGTTTAAAGAAAAATTGGAACTGGGTAAAAACAGAGTGGAATTTTTCCAAAAACTCAAAATAAAAAATTTAGGCTGGTCTATCTCTATTCGTAGCAGCATAACTTACTGTTATGGGGAAGAAAATAAAAAATAAAATAAAAAAAAGCTAGCAATTGATGACAAAGTTTCCAAAGTTACTTACTCACCTGAACATATTTGCCAATGATCTTCATGATGTCAAGGTTGAACTGTTTGACAGGAGCTGCTGATAGATCAATGTGACTCAGTAGGCTGTAGATGATTTGCAGCAAGGACTGCTGCATGCTGGGTAGGCCTTTCTCCAACAGCTGAGATGCAAACATTCATCATTAAAGCTCATGTCTACTATTCAGAACTCGCACAAAGAAGTCTGATGTTCAGCTCTCGTACCTCTGCCAGGTAAGTGACCAGGTTCAAGGTTCTCTCTGCGAAGGCGTCGTGGACGTAACGACAGACCACGTTGATCCAGTTGGTGCAGTCGCGGGAATAGCTGTGTGTGCTGTACAGGCTCATCATGTGGGCCAAGTTGGAGAGCGTGGCCGACTTCTCCTCCGCGCACACCTTGGCGATCTTATCAGCCGTCTCCTTACAGAAGGGAGTGGGGCTGTCGAAGTGCTGAATGAGGTGAGGCAGCAGGCACAGGATGTTCAGAGGGAAACCTGGGATCAATCCGAGGAGGAAAATGATTAGAGCACGGTCGCATACACCGCCTTACAAACGTATTCAAAGCCCGTGAAATGTTAAACAGATTGTCACAGTACAGCCAGATGTCAAACTCAAGGCCTGCAGACAGCTGGTAACAGCTGTGTGTTTAAATATTATTTTATGAATCAAATCAATAGGTCAAATGGGTTTCACACCCCTGATTTAACTGATCGGCCAACAAAAGACAGTGCATGCAGGCGAAAGGGGTAGAAAATGATTACAGCTCCAACTGTCTGTGAAATTTTTGTCCAACAGCTATGAAGGACTTGAAAAGCATGATCAGAGGTTTGCTGTTAAATTAAATGGTAACAATAGTACAGTAAACAGAAACAGAGTTTCCTTATTTAAGGCCCCGCCACTCAGAGATTAAGATTAGACCACTCAGACATACCTGCCACTTGTGAAGGATCGACCAGTGTGTGCCTGGAGACGCTGATGAGCTTGCTGAGCAGGTGGATGGTGAGTTCCTGCGTCGAAGCCGAGGTGAAGCCTTTGAGGAAGAGCTGCAGCAACCCTGGGAAGTTGTACCACTTGAGCTTCCCCTGGACGTTCTCCAGCCGCTCTCTGCTGTCCGCCCGCTCCAGGGGCAGCTGGCCCAGCAGCTTGTTGAGCAGCCGCAGCGCCAGCAGGTATTCAAACTCGTAGTCGGACTCGAGCAGGGAGGCCGCGATCCAGAAGACGGTGGCCATCAGGTTGGAGGGGTCCACCGGAGGGACGGCTTCGCCTCCCGGGGTCCCGCCGCCGCCCAGTGACGTCAGGCTCTTTGTGCGCAGCAGGTTGGAGGGGTTACCGCTGAGTCTGTCTGCTACGTCCAGCGTGTTGCTTCGACGTCTGTCTGCTTTCCGCTCGCCGATGATGCTGGCGCGAAGTGAGTTGCTCCGAGTGTGGACGTAATGCAACAGGCCACCGCTGTTGAGATTGAGCTGGCCCGTGCTTTTCCTGTTGGCGGCTAACTTTGCTCCCAACGATTGGTCATGGGCAGAGCTTCTAGAAAGGGAACAGAATTGAACCGGTGACGTGCGGTCAGGTGAGGCTCATCGTGGGAAAATAATATATAATGATAAAATCATGTATACTGCCATTTTCACCCTGCGGTTTGTAGTGTAAAGTAATTATTTTTCATTTAGCTTAATCAATTCTGATTATATTTTCTTCAAATTTGCTGAATTTTCACATTTTCCCATTCAAATGCTCAGAAACGAAGCCGGTGAGGCAGCAGCCAGCTGAGCCTCACCTGGGAATGATCAACCTCTCGCTCACTGCACTGGCTGCCATTCGATGGGAGAATGCTTCTCCTGTCTGTGTGTTGCCAATAAAGGTGGCTAAAAAACATTTAATGTATGAACTGATTTTCAATAATTTAGCTTATGTATATAACGTACAGTGTTTTTTGTCACCAACTGTGTGAGATTGTCAGAAACGTGTTTCGTGAGCTCAACGTGTTTTGTGTTTCGTCATGAACTCAGAAAATGTGCAGTTCCACCAGCTGTTTGTTAATTGCTGCTGGCTAGTCTGAAGGAGCTGAGTGAGAGTCAGGTAGCAAGGCTGCTCTGTAAGGCGGAAGTTTGGAAACTGCAGCTCTGAGCAGCAGTTGCGTCTCGAAGGCAGCACCAGGCCTAACCAGGCGTTTTGCACAAACTGAATGGAGATTAAAGGATTTCTCAAACATGAAAGAATCAAATCAACACTCCAGGTATGGTTTTGATCAGGGAATAACATAACAACATGACGGAAAGCTCAAAAAAGGCAGATTTTATCCAATATTGTCCCCTCCAACAGATTTTGGCCAATTGTGCAGTAGAAAATAAAAAAGTGCTCCAATGACAAAGTAAGAAGGGAACTTATGAGAAGACTTACTGTGCTAAGGCAGAGAGGAGATCGTAGTTTTTGATGATGTCTGCTAAAGTGTCGATGCTTGACTCTAATGTCAGGAGGAGCTCAATGACAAAACCCTGGAAAAATATTAACATATATTTGTCAGTTCAGATCAGACAGCTTGATATTTTTCCACAACTAGTTACATTTTGTCTTTTAATATTGGATTAAATTTTTTCAGAGCAGCAGGATGATGCAATATTTTAGTATCCTGACCTGGGGCTCCTCCCCTGGGTCTCCTATGGTCTCCACCAGTCGAGACAGAATGTCAGACAGCGTGGCCGGAGTCAGAGGCTGTTTGAGCGCTCTGAAAATCTGGAACGAGCGACCAGCGTAGTGTCGAGAAGAGCAGGACAGAGCCGTTCTCAGAGCGACTTCACTCAGCATTGAGTCCAGAGGGAAACCTGAAGAGAGGCGCATAACAAGCAGGTGACTCCAACACAAAGTCGACAGGAGAACGGGCAGGAACGACAGAAGAGAAGCCTCGGGCGTCCGTTCAGACCTGTCTGGGACTGCTTGAAAACTGTGACGACGTGTCTGACGAAAACGCTTAGCTGGTCGGCGCTCTTAATGTTGGAGTTCTTCGGCGAGACGTCTTCATGGTTCCAGAGTGGACCTCGCTTTCTACACGGTGGGAGTGAACAAAGATCAGGTGCTACCAATAGGCCTATCACAGTGGCAAATTTTGCTGGACAATAAACAACAATGTTGTTTTGAGGTAATTGGGAAATAATGTACTGATAATGGCATAACAATGTAAGCCACACTCGTACTGAAATATCAAAAAATAAAACACAACAACCAAGAACAAAGCAAAAAATAAAAAATAAAAAGATGGATTGTGAAATCTAAACAAAATGACCCTACAAAAAATATTAATCACTAGAATAGAAATGATCAAGTTCATTTTAATTAAGCAATTAATCATTTATCTAGATTAATTGCTTAGGTTTAGGTACCACACCAGAAAAAAAACACAGATGAAACCAAACCAAACTCAACTCAAGCAGAACCTAAAAACCGGCTCCTTCTAGACACCACTGGAAGCATGAAAGCACAATCATTGTAAAATTAAGTAAAACGCTCGGCGTTGCTATAACTACTGTTTCAAACTCTCATGAGTTGCATCATGAGAATGTATATAAAGTCTACTTTGTGAACACAAATAATAATACTGTATCTTCCTCACCTTGACGTAATGAACTCAATGAGACCCTTGGCCTTGTCGTCGTGTTCGGCATTAATATCAGCCTCGATGAGAAGCGTGGGGGAGAGGTGGGACAAAGTGCTGCTGCCTGCCCCGAGACTCATGCTGGAGGATGTGGAGCTGGTGCTGAGGCCGGAGTCTGTCATCGGCGACGGCTGAAAATCTGGCAAAATCTCCTGCATACCTGTGGAAACGTTCAACAAGAACACACTCAACTGATGTCAGGCTGTAACAACAACAGCAGCTTGTGGCACAGTTTACATTTGCACAAATGGGAAAGACCTTTGCTGCCACCCAGTGGCTAGGTTTGGGGTGACAAAAGAAAACAATGAAAGTTTGGTTAAATATTGATCCCAATACTGCTTAAAAATCAGTTCACAGCCCTATTGTTTGACAATGACTTTGATATCTATCTACTTCCAATTAGGGCTGAAACAATTCATCGGATTAATCAAGATTGATTGTGATTAATCTATTATTGAAATAATCATCAACTAATCGTAATCGATTAATTAACTGCAAAAGAAAAGGCCATTTGCTGAAAGAACAACATGGTAGTAATTGAGAAAAAAATATGTACAAATTTTGCACTCAATATGAAAAATGTTCTCTCTACGTAAAAATGCAACAAAATGTCATATTAGGCACACATTTAAAAATTGTCTATTAATCTACAAATAATCAAATGCAAACTAAAAGAATGATATTTTCATATTCATAAGGCTTAAGTGGTTAAATGATGAATGTACCTATTTTTTTTTTTTTTCCGTTAATCATCCGAACAATTGACACAATCATCGGTTGCTGAAATAATTGTTAGTTGCGGTCCTGCTTCCCACTGGTTGACGGCCGGACTGACCTGTAAGGTTGAACTCTGGGGTTGCTGGTTTCACCGTCAGCACCCGAGGGTCGTTGTAGTCTCTGTTCCGCAGCAGCACCATGGCCACAGACTGGCTGTTTGTGGACTGGACAACGAGCAGGTGAAGCAGCAGCCGCTTGCAGTGCTCATAGACCTCTGGGTGCTGGTGATCAAAGCCTGGAGGACAAAAACCGGACGACGAAATGACGCCTCGAGGCTTGTAAGCAAGCAGAGACAACGTGGGAAACGTCAGCGGACGTTACCTATAAACACAGCATGCAACAAAAGGTGCAGGTATGCGCTCCACTCCACTTTGATCCCGTGGTCTACTATGAGATCCGTCAGCAGGATGACTGCAATGTTGCACCTGAAAAGAAAAAAACAAAAAACAAAAACGGAGGACGACTGTGAGCATTAACCAGCGCTGAATGTCTGTGGTGAAACAGCGTATTTCATTGTACCTGTGGAGCGGCACGGTGGGGGTGTTTGTCTCGGGTAGGTAATCCACTAACGGAGCCCAGCAGCCTCCCGTCGGGGGGAACGGGAGAGGCTCCGGCTGGTTGTGATCCATTACTTTCAAGCGCCAGTTTGCATAAAGTGGCATGGAGTCACCTGGAGAAAGATTAATAAACATGGTGTTACACTACATTAAAACTATACTATGCTGAGGAGTGTGGGAATGTTCTCTGCTTACTTTTCTCGTCTTCATAGGAGCCACCAGAGCTGCTGCTGTACCGAGATTCCAGGCGGTGGTGCTGGCGATTCAGGTTGCTGTTCAGACCCGAGTAAATATCCAGGTGTGTGTAACTGTGGGAGAGGACGTGCTAGTAAAACAAAAATCTCAGACTACATAGTGCCTTTAGGCATAAATTCAGCTGTTCTTCTGAATTTATGCATTCTTCAAGGGGTAGTTTTGAATTTTTGAAGAGAAAATGCATTAAAAAGTTGAGAATCTGCAGTAAGATGTCCTCTCCTTTTAGTATAACTGCAGATTATTTTATTTTTTTTTTGACACTTATCTAACTCCGCTGATCTTTGCTGTCTTTTCAAACAACTTCAATTTCAAAATCATCAGAGACGTTTACATATCTGCCATCTTAGAAAGTTCTAAGCTGTTGTGATGCTGGCACGTGCTGACTTCATTTTAAAGCTTCCTAAAATACACAGCCATAATGCTTTTGAGAGTTGTTGTTTTAGGACAGCAGAGAATAGCTTTGGTCTACCTGTCTTCCATGTTTGGGTCTTTGCTCTTGCTGTCTTGATGACCCTCGCTTCCTGGCACCATGGTATTGCTGCTGGAGGTTGTTCCTGATGCAGAAAGCAAGAAAAACATTGTCTGACATTGAAAGTACAGCATTTAGTTGACAGAACTAGAGATGCACCAATCAATCAACCAGTGATGGGCAAATTATTCTAGGGGGGTGAAATTGCTACTAATTTAGCCTCAGATCTAAGAATACAGTTATTTTCAGTTGATAAACTGGAAAAGTTCAATCCTTTGAAAAAAATGCAAGTCACAGTATAATGAACTTCAGCACCTTAATTTCTTTCTCTGCAGTAAACTACTTACTCCTCTATTTGGATTAACTAAGCAGATTAACACATATTTATATTGAGCATTCTTGTAAGGTTTTCTCTGTGCGCACTGTGGGTTTAAAAAATGCATCACAGAATCCCGAGCAAACAATTTTGGCTAGACCCGGCCAAAATTTTAGGTCCGGGCCATGAATCTTAACTAAGAAAAAAAAAGATCAAATCCAGAATCAGTATTTACTTTAAAGGCCTGATTTACATCTCCAATGTAAAAAATGAATTTGTGTGTTACTAATTAGTCCGTTACCTGAGGTCACTGAGGGGATCTTGTAACTGGAGGTGATGCGGTAATAAGGGGGGTTGTCCATGTGGGTCACAGCTGAGCTGACAGGCTCAGTCAGCTTAAGTTCCCACATCAACTCCTCCAGCAGCTGCATAGTTTTATCTCTGCCCAAGTAAACCACCACTCGTTTCACCTGAGGACACGGGGGAAAATGTTAGAAACGAGAAAATGCCACACGTCTCCCATGGTTACTGAAAGAAAAAAAAAAAAAAAAAAAAGTGTTGTGGCTTACATAGGGCAAGAGGCTGGGGTCACTGCTGACCCCCGATATACTGATGAGGAAGTGCAGAATGATTCTGAGGTTCTTTGGCCAACTGTCTGCTAACGTCGTCCACACGTTCTCGATTTCCGACCAAGCAAATTCATCTCCGTACTGCAAAAAACAGACATCGATTGGGATTCTCGACATGTCGGATTCGTAGTGGGGGGCAGTTGCAGAGGGGGGAAAGTCGTCTCACCTTAGCGGTCATAAACATGAGGTTGTTTAGCACCATGGTCGTTGCACGAGGGGATCCCCACCCCTCACCACGGAGCCAGCGGCGACTGTTCACCATCATGATCTCTTGGTCTTGGCCATCCTCTTCTTCCTCACCGCTGCCGCAGTCCTCCGGTCGCCTTATGGTCGGCTTGAATTCCACCAGCTCCACGTTGTTCATCCACGGTAGGAGGTAGTGCAACATGACTTGACGGCCACCAGGGTGTGCTGTTTGGATGCGCTGGCTGACTTCTGGGATTTGGACAGTCACATGGTAGCAAAAATTTGATTTTTTTAAAAATCCAGAAATGACACATTACAGTGTTTGTACACTTTTCCCACAGTTAAACCGAAACCCTTTTCAAGGTAAGTTCTCAAACTAATTCAAAATAAATAATTTATTAGAAATATTCAAGTACAAAATGCTTTAGCTATGTTTTCTGGCATTTAGCAAACAGAAAGAGGCTAAAGTAAGAAAAGTTTAATTTCATACAGTGAGGAAAAAAAGATGTCTGTCTTTGAGTTCAACTGTAAATAACGTCTTCCTAATTTAGACTTCTAATCAAACATTAGATTGCACTTTATTACCAAACTGTGCAGTTTCACTATCAAAACCTTTCAAAGACTTTATACAGAAATCAAGCAACTTCCACATTCCTTGAAAACACCTAATTGAAATTCAAGTATTTTCAAGAAGCAGACAAACCCTGCATTAGTATTACAGCGCAGCCATTTTATCTCACAACAAACCATCCAAGCACAGTTTGTTAAGTAGCTGACCTGAGAAAATAGGCAGAGTGAGCTCCGGATACGTCCTCGCGAGCTCCTCAGAAAGCTGGTAGTAAGACACGGAGTACAGGTGTGGAAGCGGCGAGGGAGGAGTCAAGATGCCGTCTGTTCGCTGGATCTCCAGTTTGTGTGCATAACGGAAAAGCTTTGGCTCCAGGATCTGTTTCACACACGCAGCGGTGAGAACGTCTCAAAAGTTGAAGGGACAAAGTCCCAACAGAAGCATTGAATGAACACGACCAGACTGACCTGTAACAGCTGCATGGCTACCTCGTAGATTTCCCTAGAAGAATCAGCAGCCTTGAACAGAATCAGGTTCAGCAGCACCACAGTATCGAACTGATAATCCCTAAAAGGAAGAACAAAAAAAAAAAAAACAAGTTGCTTGATGGACAAACAACCCAGCACAAAAAGAAATCGAAGTTCATCCTGCTAATACGAAGTACCTGTTATGAAAGACGTTGGCGATGGCCTTGAAACAGCCAGCAGCTACGCGCCGTGAGCCGGTGTAACATCGGTCCACGGCCCAAAACATGAGGTTGCTCTGGTCTGGGTTGAGCTCCAGCAGCAGCATCACGGCCTCGCAACCCAGCTGGTGGACCTAAAGGCGACCGCAAACAAAAATATGTAAACCGCGACGCCACATCTTCGGGTACAAAAACGGGATTTTAATATACTATATTAAAAATAATAGTAACAATAATAATAAATAATATTCAGCAAAGTTTGTGCTGTAAATATAGATCAGAAATTTCAACAAAGTTGGAAAACAAGAACCTGGGGCACAATTTTGAATGTCTTGTGTGAAAAATGAATATAAGATTAAACAGCCGTGTCAAGACAAAATTTAAGGCTTGCAATTAAATTATTAAAAGTCGACTTTTTTATATATATAAATTTGGGGTATTTTAAGGCCTAGAATTTAGATCGTAAAAGCTGGATCAGTGGTTATTTTAGAGGTCATCACAACAACCAGCAACATTTTGCCCACCTTCTTGTCCTGTGAATCCAAAATGTTGTCCAGCCACTTGTAGAGGTAGCCATCAGACGACAGGCCAACGTTGTCGGCTACGGGTCCGCAACACAACACGGCAGACATGGCCTGAACAATAAAACGGGGATTAGCTCTCAGAGCGGATGGCGCAGCGAGAGGTTAAAGCCGACGTCAGCATCACTAAACACTTACCTTCAGCGCACAGTACTGATGGCGATTGATCTGCATATTTCTGTCACTATAGCGATCCAGAGGAGTGAACATGATGCTGAAGGGTCCAGCCCAGTGACTAAACAGCATGAAGAGACTGTGCCGCAGCGACTGCTGAGGGAAGATGGTTCTCCTCTGGTTTACTGCAAAACAAAAGAAAATGTTAAATCGAGAAACTTTTTTTTAAAATTGCTTAAATGTCGGTCGACAGTCAAGAGCGTAGCTTAAACGTACCTGGAACATTCTGAATGATGTTGGCCACAAGTGCGCTGAAGTGAGAGCGGATGTCCTTCAGCGTGTCAGAGTCCTTGTCGTTTTCTGCCTCCAGCAGCTGCCTGGTGAGGTCCACGTACTCGAGCAGCGTGCTGTTCAGAGAGTGGCTCTCTCCGTCCAAACCTCCATTGGATCTGGAAACCCAAAAAAACCCCCCAAAACCACAAACATCCCAGGGTTCATACAGTGGCTTTCCGAGAGGAGAAGTCTCAGCGGCTTGGGTTACGTACATGTGGCTGATGACGCCAGCATCAGCGAGTAACTCAAATATCCGGACCAGCTGGACCCTGAGGATGTCCCGACGCCTGCGTCGCTTCATGTTCTGGAAACGATTGAAACATTTTCATTCGATTCACATGTCACATAAATGAAACAAAGTTTGTCTGAATACTTTTAAAGTTATCACTTACTTCTGGTCTTCTTTCCAGAGCTTCTTTTATGATTGGGTTTAGCTCCTCTATTAGTTCTCTGAAGGATGGAAGACAAGCATGTCAATAAGGTATTTTTAAGTATAGAAACAAATTTTCACTTAGATGGTGAGCAGATAGATGACTGAATGGCAAAGGGAATATAGTCTGGAAATATAAATATTCATACTCTTTTGGAAAATAGAGTGTCCAACAAATGTCGATTTATCATAGTTTATTGTGATAAATTTCTTAGAATAGTGATTTTAATTTCTGTTTAAACATCATTAGACATTATTGTCGGGATTGTTATTTTTACCATTTTCTCCACTGCTTGTTTAATTAGAGCATCAATAAAGTTGAAGATATGACTATATGAAGTTACTGTGTGAAGTGAAGCGATCCAAATATTTCTTTGTGACTGATGTCTTCACTTTTATCATTATCACAATTGTACCACAAAATATTGCGATAAAAGCTCAATTCCATGAATATCCAGAAAGTGTAAGAACCCTGACATGCATATGATTATAGATTTCCTATCAATACTTTTTACCTGAAGGCAACAGGGTTGGTCCTGCCAAGCCCCAATACCAAAGACTCTGTGATGTCCATGCTCTCAGAGCGCATCATTGGAACAATGTGTTTAAAGAGGGAGGAGGGGGACGGAGTCCCGACAATCTGTGGACACACACAGACATTCACTTTGGTCACAATGATGCGACTGTACAGCCAATGCTTTATTCTAAACTGTCATTCTCAGTTTGAGTGTGTTCTTCCGACCTTGGAATCGTAACTGTAGCCGCTGTCCGGCGTAGACGCCAGCGTCTCAGGCGGGGAGCAGCGGACGGAGCCGGAGGTGGAGGATGAGGAGGAACACATAGAGGAGGAGGAAGAGGCGGAGCTGCAGCAAAGAATTAGGTAGTTTCTCCAAAGGCCAACGTAGGAATCGCTGCTGTTCAGACTGTTCACCTTTTTGGCATTGATGGGGCTGCTGGAGGTGGGCGAACAGAAAACGTCGGGTTGGATTAGTCTGAGTTGAGGTTAATAATTGAGTAAACACAAAGCTCCTATTTTCCCTCAGGATGTGCTTTCTACACCAACTATTACATGAAGTGTGTGTCACAACATAAGTGGTAACAGGACAGAAAGCGTACTTTATGTCAACTTGCGGTGACAGCAGCTGAAGGCGGGTGTAGGCAAACATCCAGGCATAGTTGAGGGCAGTGGGGCAATGTTTGGGCAGGTTCTCCTGCCGCAGGTAGCTGGAGAAGCTGATGACCCAGGGGTCCTGACCCTGCGTGACGTGGGCAAACACCCAGATGTGCGACGGGCTGACCACATCGAACTGGTGGCTGATGGGAGAGGAACTCCACTCTGCTAGTGTTTGAAGCTCGATCCCGCTGGGGCAATACAGCAAGTTGGTCTGCAGTGAAGGGAAGGGAAGGGAAGGGCAGGGAAAGATCAGCAGAGTTTCACAAGATGTTTTGTTTGTGCAGAAGTGAGGGAACGGTCATACCTGGTCAGCTCCGGTTAGGTGGATGAAGCTCTCCAACACAGAAGCACTTAATCTGTCCATTACGTCAATAGCCAGTTCCTCATCTCCCTACAGAGATTAGGACGCAACAAATGAAGCTTAATTAAACTCAGGAACTTCTTCAGCAGGCACACAGCTATTCAACTCTCCATTTAGAATAATAACATAGAATGCACAGTCCCTTGTAAAAGTAGTAATGCCCCTGAAACTTTTTCACATTTTGCCTGTTTTATTTGCTAGACCAACATAAAGTACTGCACAGTTATGAAATGGAAGGAAAATAAAAAAAGATGTTTTCAAAATTAATACAAAGAAAAACCTGAAAAGGGTGTTGGGCAATAATATTCACCACCTTTTACTCTGATATCCTTGCATAAAAGTGCAGCCAAATGCCTTCAGCAATCACAGAAGCAAATACAACAAGAATCCTTCTGTATGTAATATAAACGTAGACTATAAACGTAGACACAGCTGTTCTGTGAAGGTATCTTTGATCAATTATGACATTTCTGAAATATTCATGAAAGAATCAAGGCAACACTCCAGGTGCAGTTTTCTTGAAGTAAATCTCAAGAAGGTTAATTTTACATAAAATACCCTCTTTAATATGTTTTATAAACAATGAATCGTAATGTAACGTGAATTTTTTTGAGTGCTATTAATACTTCTGCAAGGTACTGTGAGCATGAACTTGTTACCTTGCCGATTCCCAGTGCTGTGTGCAGAGCACGGACCTCCTTTAAGACATTCACAGCTAACTTGCGGGTGGCTGGTCGGCAGCTACAGAGCACAACCAGCGCTAAACCCTCCACAACATGAAGCACGGCTAAAACTGGGGTGCGTTCCAAGGACAGAGACCGGCTTTTGGTTGAGCCCTTTAACAAAATAGAACAAAACAAGAAAGTAGTAACACCCTTTCTTGAATATTTCCAACATGTTGCATGAAACTGTGGTTAAAAAAAACCCCAAACAACCCACCTGTGTATCATGGCTCTTGTTGCTGCTCTGCACAGCTTGCTTCCACTGGATGATGAGCTGCAGGAGCATCTTGACTGCGTTGTCCAGCAGCGTGGGATGGACGTCCGTTACCTCTCTGACTATGAAGTACACAAACCCTGAGAGGACGTCCTCCCGCCACTCTGGGAAATCCATCATGAGGGCCTGAAGAGTCGTGAAGGCAAGGCCACGCAGCTCCTCGTCCATGTGGATGGTCAATCTATGGACGTGGAACAAAAAAACAAAAAAGGTTTGCACAGGCTTCACCACAGCTCCGAGATTGGAACGAGATGAAGGTTATTGGGGGTGAAGTACTTGGCTAGGAGCTCTATCAGCTCTTGTCTGCTCATGCCGTCTGGTATCAGTCTTGGGATGGCGGCCACACATGTCCGGAACAGATCGATCTTTGGTTTTCTCTCCCCCCTGTGGCACAGGTCATAAAAAGCTAAGTCATACCCAGCCGGAAACCGCACGCAACAAAGTTGTGCTTACATACGTAATCATGTCTTCAGGCTCTTTGTTAGACATCTGAACACTTGTCATGCTCATGGAGCGTCCCACTTCCTTGTCCAGATGACGCAGGATGTTATCCAAGGCCTTTCTTACTTGCGGATAGTACATTGACATACCTGAGGAAATACCCAGCCATCTTAGAACATTAAATATACATGTGCAACGTTGCTTGTCCAAATACCAAACCTACCGATTACTTTTGCTTCTTCATCAGTAAGTGTGGTGTTGAGGAAGATCTTTTTGACACGCAGAGTGTTCCCAGAAGGCATAATGATCCCGGTCGTAGGCATCGGAGGCTCGCCGTCTTTCTGCTGCAGGCTGTCGGCAATCACCAAGAAAGCTCGCAAACCAATATTCATCCTCTGGTGGGACAGAAAATATAGCAAGAAGAGAAATAGGGCGGAAACAACGGAATTAATCGACAACTAATCTAGTAATCCATTAATGAGCATGTGGCCTCAAAAATAGCTTGCTAAAATAAAATAATCATTAACTGCAGCAATAAACAGAACCCCACACCGACAGTGATCATGTCTAATTCTCATCTATTCTTTACCTCTGGATTGATGGTGAATGTTTTGTGAGACTTGCCCACACACAGCAGGTCATAGATGATCTCCTTCATAGCAAAGTCTAGCCTTTCCTGCAGAAACCAACGATAACAACAAAAAGTTAATCACACTCAGGCCTATGTGATGTGTAAACTATTTGTTAAAAAAATAATAATAAAATAAAAAAATAAATAAAAAGTGCTCCAGTTAAACCTGGGCTATGAACTGGATGATCTTGACAAAGATGTTGAGGGGCGTGTCTCTGGGCACCACACTGCGGGAGCCTTTGGGGAAAAGTGCTGACACGATGCTGAGCAGTCGGCTGAGAAGTAGAAACAGGGTAATAAGCAAATACAGCACTGAATGACACCAGTTTCATACAGTCATAAAATTTATTTTATTTTTTTTACATTTTCTCATCCTATTACATCAAACTTAATGTAATTTAGAGGGATTTTATGCTATATAGAACAGGATTCGCACAGTTTTCCTTCAGTAAAATTAAATCCTTTTTCAAGCCTTTTCAAGGTAAATTTTTTTAACTTTTCCAGCACCCCACTTTTCTAGATAAAACACTACAAATGAACTGAAGAAAGAGTTTTAAATTATTATAATATGATATCTCACAATTATTAATGTCTTCTGATAGAATTCTACAGCAGGGATTATGTCAACTAAAATATAACAATTTTATTTTGCTTGGAAACGTCTCTATTTCACACACCTGACTGGTCAGAGAAAGTTAAAAACGAAAGAACTCAAAAACAAAAACAAAAAAATGTCCACGCAAAGTTTTCTGGAATTTAGCAAATAGAAATAATTTTGGTATTTATAAAATGTCCAAAAACAGGAGAATTTGAGAAAAAAATCTGTCTGTGTATTTTAAATATTTTTAAATATCTGGTTTTAACAGCAACCAACGCTTTCCAAAATTAGGTTTTGAATTAAAGCTGCACACTTTCAAGGACTTTACACAGACATCAAGCACTTTCTAAGCCTTGAAAACACCTAAATGAAATGTTATATGAGCTACCAAAAAAATCTGAAAAGTGTGGAGTAAAAGATTATGCAGCTTTCATTACACTGTAGTTTCTGGATTTGCATTTGTTAAGCTATGTGTTTATGCGACGGACAGTTTTTAATAGGAACAAGTTGCACAGAAATTGATTGTGTGGGAGTATTTACATGGTTATGCAACTGACCTCTGTGTGACAGTGTTACTCTCACACTTGATTCTGATAATGTAGACCCACAACAGCCGGTAGAGTGACTCCAGCGCCACACGGGACATTTTGGGATCTTTGTTCTATGGATGGAAAGAAAAGCCAAAGAAAAAAAAAAAATCAAAACATAATTGTCTCAGGTATTGTATGGTGAGAGCTTCATTACTCACCTGAGAGACCAGAAAGGCTACGTAACATGTTGCAGCTTTACAGACAGTCACTCTCAAACACAGCAATACAATGCAACATCCCGCCATTTAAAGTTGTATTTAACTGTTTATTAATGTGTATATTTACACATTAGGTCAAAATTTCACTCTTTCCAATCAAAACATTTCATGATTCATTATCAAAGGTCATACGTAATCTAGTCGTCTGCCAGATTGCCGCTTCACAAACACTATAAACACGATAACGACGCCTCGGTTTAAACTGATGTGTAAAATCTGCAGGTAAATGGGATTTGTTCAATGTGGTTTACAAACAACATGGCAGTTTTTTAGCACAATTTTATTAACATTTCAGCAAGAACATCCAACAAATTAAAATGACTGGAAAGGAAAACCTCATTTGTCAAACAGAGTTGCTCAATGTGAGCCATTCTGCTAATTTGCTATATTAATTATTGCATTAAAAGACTTAAATATAACTAGCAAATGAAATCTGCACGATTAAGTATCTTGCAAAACCCACATGTTAGCAAAAGCCACCCACGCCTAATAAGGGAACTGTAACTACCTGAGAAGCTTACTCAAACCTAAGTAACCTTAAGCATAATGACAGATAGATTAAATGTAGACTTATTTTTTTAATGCCGTTTCTCATCTGCTTATTAAATTCTGTTTTCTGCATTTTCAAACAAAAACAATTATACTGATTGTGCCCGTCATGGCAGGAGCAGTAATAACGTTGCGCAACATGCAAAAATAACGGGAAGCACTGCGTCAGAACTTTTACAGTGTATTGGACCTCAGACGCTTCTACAGAAGAGTTGCATCAGTAGCACACAACAGCAAAGGAACCATCAGCTGTAACTTCCCAGTAATGAGACGTGCCATTGTGAAGAGCATGACATCAAACAAAGCATCAAGCATTAAGAGCACACATTTGAAATTGCATGAGTGGTAATACTCAATACAATGGAAAAGAGAAACTAGGATTTTAATAAAGTCAGAAAATTTACCGGAGAGTGTTAAGAGTTTGGGAAACCCATCGAAACTCAAATACTCATGAAATAATGAAATGTGCAGCAGAATACAGGGAAACAAATCCCAGATCTTAAATGTTTATCTGTGTTGTTTCTATTTAAAAATGGTTTCTGTTGGCTCCAATGATGGCCAAAATGCAAACAGTTGGTCTTTGTAGATAAAACCGTATCCATTCTTAAGAGATTTTGTGCCAAATTTCTAACTTTGCTTTTGTAAAACAATGACCTACTGATAAAGGCTTGTCCAATTTTTTGCTAAGGTAATGCAAATAACAATAAAACGTTTTTCCAACTCTATGCATAAATTAAAAGTTGACCCTTCTGAAATGTTTATAGAACAAGTATGTGCTCAAATACAGTTTAAGATAATACAGGAAAACTGTTCAGGTGATAGATGGGTATTTTATGTATTTTCTACAGTTTTGGAATCGGTTTCTAACCATTCGATCAGACAGATGTTAGAAGAAAGATTCACTGCTTCCTGAAAATTGAGCTGCTAGAAAATTGTGAAAGTCGTAAGCCAACATACAGCAACAGTCTTTAGTCAGACACATCTTTGGATTTGCTGCGAGTCTGACTGCTACAGGACATCATTTCTTCCCAGATTCAATACACAGGTGTTGAGTTACAACATTTACTTTGTCCTTTGGGATGAATAAAGTATTTTCTAAATCAAACTTGTACAAATCAAACTAAACTTAAATCACAGCATCTCTTTTGCTCGTTTAAAAAGACGGACTACAGCTCCTAAACAAACTTTTTTTTTTATTTGACACTCTAAAAACAACAGTAAGATGTTCTTTTTTTTCCCCTAAAAGGTCATTTTAAAATAACAGCTGTGTCCAATTAAATAGTTTATTATCTTCCCATATCATCAGTGTTTAGGGAAGATGTGAAACGTTAGACATTAGTGAGGTCAGGCAATCTTTTGGGAAACTTCCAAATTGGCTAACATTTCCCAATCCAGAATGTTCTGTGATAGAAAAAGTGTCCTAAGATTTAGTAGATAGTCTTCTGCTAAATCTGTTTCCTCCTTGATTTACAGTAACAGGCCGATGGAATAACTGCCATACTTCTGAAAAAGAAAAAGCTTTTTGTATACGTTTTTGTGCTTCACCCTGCTTCATTTTGAAACACCTTCCTAATACTGAAATTAGATGAGTCTTAGTGCAATAACAACCTCCACACTGAAGAGTGTTTGGTGTGTTGAGACACACTGATAGGAGAGAATAAAAAGATGTTTCAAGAATAATATTTTCCAGTTCATCTCACCAAATAGCTTTTGAATACAATTTGTATTACTGTTTTTTTTTTTTAAATCACAACAATGTAATGAGATTATTATTAATGGAGTACTTCCTATCAAGTTTTTCACTTCTTCCCCAAAAATTCATCCACAACTTCAAAAAAAACCAATGAGCACTTAAGAACTCATTTTCTCACCATCTGGCAATAATCAGCAGCGCTGCATGAAAACAAACCACTTTAAACACACAGAGCAACCTCACAACTTCCAAGCAACTCATGTGTTCATCATCATGTTGAACTTCCCTTTCCTGATGCTGTGCTTCACTGTAACGTCACACCAGCAGAACTCAACCCTTCATCCAAGCGAGCAGCACTTTACTGTCTGCCCATCGTCCTGATTTTGGACCGCTATGGGAGGAGGGGGGAGCACCCGGCTATGCATTGACACTGGATAACTCACCTGCAGTGTCTCAATCTGCTTTCTGATGCTGTTGTTAGATGGCATCTGGAGCGAGTCAACGTGAGAAAAACATAAAATGACAGGAAACAAAAGAATGGTTTGGGGAGGGACACATGCAAGTTATTAACAAAAACAGAACAAATATGACAAGAAAAGCACAAGCTAGCTTAACGGTAAAGTTACAAACAAAAAAGAAAAAAAAAAAAAAAAAGAAAAGCCATGATGAACTGTTCGACATGCCACTTGTGAATCAAGTTGCATGTTAGTGTTACGTATCTGACAGTCCAGGTTGAGTAAAATGCTTTTCATTGTAGAGCACATATAATAGTGTATAGTTGCAAACAAAACTAAGGTGTGTGCTGCAGTTTGGGAATCAGACAAGAAGACAAAGAAAGAACAGACAGCAGTGACTTCAATAGAAAGATGATATAAAAACAGTTAAATTTACTGCAGCAGTGCCTGCCTCTTCCAGCACACATACAAGCAGCCAGAAGCGATTTAGTGTTTGATTCAAACCCACGTCCAGCACGCTCAAAGTGTCCCATTTTAACCCTGTGGGTACCATGCTTTATGGATCACAAACAAATGCAATAATTTGTTAAAAAAGGGATATTTCCAATCTGACCGTTAATCTTTTGAACCCGACAACGTTAGGTTTCAAATGGGTCATTAGATTTCATGTGTTTAATTTGAGGGATGGATTAGGGCTGCAATGATTAATCGGATTGATCATGATGAATCGATTGTAGAAATAATTGTCAGCTAATTTAGTAATTTACCTACTTACTACAGGTACCTGGATCGTTACTCCAGGTAACTAATTGTTACCTGGAGTAAATAGACTCAAAAATAAAGGTTATTTGCTGAATAAACAAAATATTCAGAGCAGTAAATAAGCCTAAACTGTACACTTTTAAAAAAAACAAAAAAACATTTGTCTGTCAATATGTTTTACTTAAATCTCCTGAAGTGGCTTTACCTTTTCCAAATTCCCTAAAGGAAAGCTATATTATTGACTTCTAGGCAATACAAAATTGTCTTATTACAAAAGGACCTGGATTTTTCCATCTTTTAAAGTATTTCTAATATTTTATATAAAACATTAGAAGGTTCAGTTAAAAATATACAGAATTTTTAACTGAGTTAATTGATTAATTGACAGAATAACCGATTCCTTAGGTAATTGTCGTTAATGTCTCAGAGTAATTTCAGGAGTCAGCAGTACACACAGAATTAAAACCACTGGATGGAGCAGAACACGAAAATCACAAAAATCATCACTACGCTTTCAGGCAACTCCACAGGCCTATTTCAAACAATTGATTTTAAACGCTAAAATATACATTCCACTGGAAATTATCAGCACAGTGATTGAATGACAGCCGCATTTCGATGTTCCCCAAAAGATCAAACAGAATCCACAAGAGGTAATCAGTGTGTAGAGGAAGAGAGGCTCATTGAGTCCGTCAGTCAGAGATCTGGTCAATCAGTCACTGGGTTCAATGGTCAGGAGCAAGAGGAAGACAGGCTTGATCCGTTTGTAATTGTTTTACAAAGAGTCAATAAGAGACCTGAGGTAAAACAGCACTTGAGAAGTGATTGCATGCATGCATGCTGAGGCATGTTGGGGCTTTGCAAACCTTTAAAGCACAGTTTTCAACTTCACATGATGGTTTATGACACGTTTCTCTCATTTCAGTTTATATATATATATATTATAAAGGGGGTGTCGTGTTTTTAGGAAATCAAGTGCTATTCTGTCCAGATCTTCTTTATTGATGGTTAAAAGGGAAAGCACATTATGATTTTGTAGACAAAAAACGCAGAGCACACAACTCAAAATCAGAACAACATACTTAATGTTGCAACATATTTACGAATTATTACCTGTCCTATCACCAGTTGGTCATTTTCAAAGACACACATGCTTGGAGACCAAGCTAAATAAACTCTGTAAATGAGTGTGAATTCCTCTAGTATTGTTATTTTCTTAATTTTATCTTCAAAAACTGAAAATGCTCAGCGTGAGTTTCTACAAGCTAGTCAAAATCAAGTGTAATAGTGTCTAGAGTGACTTCTGAAATGATTCAACTTGAAAGAACACTTATTAAGATTTCTTAAATGATTTCTGTGTAAATTATGGTTGGCATTACCTTCAGGTGTGACAGGCAGTTCTGCAGGAAGATGTGCCAGTTGTTAAGGAAGAACTGCTTCTGACTCACACATAGCAAGCACGTTACCAAGGGATAAAGAGCCTGGGGAGGAAAAAAACATTAGATGATGACATGTTTATTAGGTTTGAAAGATCTCAACGGGCATGTGGAGCTTTTTATTGTTACCAAAGAGTGCTTCTTTCTGGAACTGAGGTCAAATGTCGTCTGGTAAAGCATCTCCACAAACGTTTTTAGGCATGGCACGTTGACTTCATTTTTCACCGCCTGAAAACGAGTGAAACGTTCATCTTAACTAAAGACGACAAATAAACAAAAAAACATTAAACTTTCATGTAAACAGAACAGCATTATGAGCGTGACTTACAGCTGCGACAGGAATGAGGATTTCAACAAAAAGACCAGCAAGAGCGTGCTTCACGTCTTTGTCCTTGACTTCAAGGAAATACTGGGCACATTCCTAAAGCATAAAGGAAAAAGACAAAAATGTAAGGAATAAAATTGATCTTTGCTAAACACAAGTGCTTTTTGTAATCAGGAAACACACAGGTCACAACAATAAGACAAGAAGTTGTTACTGAATGAAAAACACTCAGAGTTGACTAATTTAATTATCAGTCAGGTGTCTAAACAGAAACGTTAGCAACTCTTTGGAAATCATCACTTTGTTTGCTATAAAGACATTTTATTGCTAAGATAAATGGGTTACATTTTTAATTCATTTAGTATTTAGAAAACATAACTTTGTTGTCATTTAAAGTTCCTGAAGAGAAACTGGAATTGGCTAAAACTGATATACAGGTCCAGGCTTCTTAAAGTCAGTAATTGAAAATGAGTTTTAAAAACATCTGATCAGTGCATCTCTAGCCTAGCATGACAGAAATACAGTATTTAAGTAAGATTCAAATTTCTTTAGGTTATTTAATCCTACAATCTATTTAAAATAGTCTAAAAATAAAAGTGTAACATGACTCATAAATCCACCATAAAGTTGATAATGGAGGCAAAGAATGTACTTCTTTTATGACTTTGAGGAAAACTTTCTCAGCAGCCATATCACCCCATTTGTTCTTGAAGACATTGAAATGTCTGTGTAATATTGACTTGTGAGGAGGTACAAGTCCAAAAACAAAAAAGAATACAGGAAGGAAATAACTAAAATCCTACATGAAGGCAACACATAAAGCTCAAAAGGTTGTATTTGGAAAGCTTTAAGTGCCATGACTGTAGAGACGTTGCATCATTAGAAATAAGAACAGAGGGAAACAAGAAAGTAACTTAGTCACCACCGCCACAAAGTTTACCTGCATGAACTGAAAAGAAGCCTCAAAATCCTCCACCGGATACATTTTGACCCGAAAGAACTTCATGCCCATGATGAGACTGATGATGCTCTGCAAGACGTATGGACTCTGCTCCTTTTGCCGCAACTCCTTCAATTCTGTGATGAATTTTTTCCTCACCGCCTGAAACCTGAACAAACATGGACAGAGATTTGTCTATGCTCACAATTCAATACTTCCACCATAAAGAAGAGTCAAAAGATAAAAAAAGAAACAAAAAAAACTATATGTGGCTTAAATGTAAAGTTCAGGACACTCACTTTGACTGTGTAAGAACTCCTATGACCTCAGCATACAAGTCTGCAATGATGTGCACATTCCCAGTGTTGGGGCCACTGTATCTGTAAAAGATTAAAAAAGGTATGTATTCAAATCTTCAAATTATCACATTACCTTGTCAGTCTCTGGAATTATGAGTCCTTACCCCTCTTTGTGTTTAAAGTGTTTGAACGCCAGGTTTAGAACTTCATGTACTAAAATATCCGGCACTGGATGAAGAGGAATCTGTGGCGTAAACATGGCATCATTAGTCTCATTAGAAGCATTGATGGTCCGTCTTCTTTCTCCTTTCAGCCCTTCTTTATCCTCCCCGCATTAGCAAAAGCCAAGGACAACACAGCTCAGGTCTCCAAGGACTGGCATTCTCCTCCGAATGGAGCTTTGATTTGAACAATCTACTTTAGAAACACTCTCAGCTGGAAGTTGGTGCGTTGCCAGCCGCCCCATTTATTATCTCTGTTCCCTTGCAGGAAAAGTCATTGTGGCAACATTAGCGGATTTCTGAGCTGCCGAGCGCAAAGACACCTGGTAAACAATAAATGTCTTAGCTTACAAATTGCTGGCGTGTCAGATCGGTAGAGCTGGGGGTGAAGTTGTCAAATAAACAGCTACAGTGGCAAATTAGAAGCAGCATTTTCTGAAGGAGAATGAGACACATTTCTGAATGTTCTCAATACACTGATCTAAAACTATGCTGCGATAAAGGCATTAATACCACAGACACAGCTAACCCACAATAAGAAACAACTACAACATCAAATATAATAGTTGAGGATTTATGTTTTTGTTCTTTTCAAAAATTGAAAAGGACATTTGATACCCTGTCAGATCTACATTGCATGGATTTTTATATGGAATATGACTCCAAATTACTTTGAGCATATCTAAAATATATGACAAAAAAAACAAAAAAAAACAGCTCTGTTTTAAGAGTTTGTCAATGTTATTTGGCAAATTATTAGCTGGTGTTTACGAGGCAGCCAATCCAGAAGCACTTTTTAAATTTCTTAGCACTCATCGGTTGTACCTCGCAAAGCAATAAAATTAAAGATGGAGTGCCAGGGCAGTTTCCACTGTGTATATTAATGTATATCAATGTATATTTGCAGGTGTTTGTGGTCCTTGAGCCCCATAAATACCAGAGGACTTTGCATAATTAAATCAACATGCATTCCCACACACTCTGATAAGATATACTAATGTGCAGTTTCTATTTATTTTTATCCAAACTATAGAAAATATTTTACAAATAGAGGGCAATATATCACTGAAGCAACAAAACTGGATTGCTCACCTGTTTTAGAACTTCCACTGAAACTAAACAAAAAATAAAATCTATAGCTAAGTCCCGTCGTTCTAGAAGGTAATCTTTATCCCGGTGCTGTTCATCCCTGCAAACAAGCGACAAATAATTCATTGTACACAAAGTAGCATTTTGTAGACAGTCATTTTGTTCAAAGTGAAAAATGAGAAGGCAAGAAAGAAAGAGAAGAGAAACTACATGAGAAAGGATGCGCTCACCCTTTTGATTTTGTACTAGATCGAGGTCGGTACTCGTAAGACTCGTCTTCAGTGCCGCTCTGCCGCCGGTACCAGTCGAATAGTGTGCGCAGGAGGGATGGTAAACAGTGTTCTGCTATAGAGCTCATAGAGCTTATTAACTAAAAATAAATACAGATAAAAATGATGAAACTTTAAAACACTTTTGTAACCAGACAAATATGCAAACACTGCCTGAAAAACATCGTCATGGAACACCATGAACTTTGTTGTTCAACTGAGAGCAACTACAGCGCATGTTTGTACATTGACTACGCAACCACATAAACACTAAATTACATAATAAATCTGCTTGTCAACATGTTGAAAAAGAATTGAGTTTTCTGAATGTTTATACATAAAAAAAACCCACTGAACACCATTACAGATGTGTACAAGAGAGAGAAAAAAAAAAAAAAAAAGTTGGTGCCTCTGTCAGAATTGGAAGCAAAACTTTGCAAAAACTATTTGCCTCATCACAACCTGTCAACTTAAGACAGCCCCAAATTTCAATTTAACAAGTTAAAATTTGATATGGTTAGATAACACCAGAAATACTCCACACAATTAAAAAAACTAAAACCTTTCAGATTTTTCTTTCCCCAAAAATTAATAATAATAATAATAATAATAATAAAGCCCACATTTTATTTTCCTTCCACTACAGAGTTAATCTCTCTGTGATGATCTAATATTAAGTTCTACTGTAGCATATTTAAGTTTATTACAACAACATGACTAAATGTGGGAAAAAGGATGTGAATACTTTTGCTAGACACTTAAAAAACCCATTAGGAAATAACACTTGAATTGAAGTGGTCAGTGCGCTTTAAGTGTTCAGCTAGGATTTTTGTGAGTTAAAGGGCCGGTACAGTGCAGAGAGGACGGCGCCTGATGGACAATCGGCAGAAGAGTTATGTAATTCCTCCCTCTGCCCTTATGGCGCTGGCCAAATACACTCCAGCACCCGATGCAGATTTACTGCTGAGGATGACACAGCGATTCTACGCACTCACTTTTGGCTCTATATGCTCCCCTCTCTCTCTCTCTGCCTCTCCCTCTCTCACTCACAATGGGGACAGCTGGATCTATACCATATCCTCGCTGGCTTTGTGTTTTGCTGAACAAAGCATTCAGCAGCAGGCAGGCCTATTGTACAGAGATCTGCAGCAGCTGCAGATGAGGCACAGACAGCCCATTGAGGGGTGGGGGGGATTGATTGGGAGACTCAAATGCTGCATACACATACAGAGGTGAGGGAGTAGCTGTTGGTGAGAGTGTCACATTTATACATCTATAGGAGATGTCAGTTCTTTATGAGGGTTATTATGGAATCAACATCGCTTTGTCCAGAGTGTGCAGGCATTTTAAGAAGGTTTCTTCTCTGATCTGACTCATGTAATGACAAAAATGACCAGTGGAGGATGTGGAAGTGCCCAAAAAACAAAAACGAAAAAAAAAAACCAAAAAGAACAGCAAGTTAGAGGACTAGTTAAGCAAACTTTTATAGACACTACAACAACTATAGCGCTGGAGAATATTGTAGTTCCTTTATAATAGTTTTGTGTTGTAACTGCACTGACCTGATCAAATTGTGCATCTTCCCCCCTCTGGAGAGATCGAGACAGTGGTTTCTCCTGTTAGAAACACAGAGGGGAATAAGCTTGTTACTAATTTCAGGCTTTGTACAGATTTCCCAGAGTAAAATCCCAGCACTCTTCAAGCATTTTCAAGCTTTTCCACCACCACACTTTGGAGATAAGCTAAAGTAACCATAAAATATAACAACATTTTCTATTTTGAGAAATCTCTCTCACACACACCTTATACAACTAACTGGTCTGAGAACAAAACAATAATTTGGCACAAAAAAAAAAAATCCCCAATTTCAATGTTGTTTAATGTATAAAAATTATGTCAACCTTTATTTCAATAACACAGATTAATAAGTCGTTGAGCCATTAGGAATATTAAATATTCAGTACAAAGAAACAAATCTTGTTAAGATAATGAAATGAAATGCTTAAAGCACAATCTACAACGGAAGTTACAAAACCATCTCTAAAAATTTTTTATTTTTTTATTCTACCTGACCTAAAACAATAAAAGTCTGGTCTAATTTAACTCCATACAGTTAGACCATAAACCTTTTAATTAGTTGTATCAAAATATGTGGTTTCAACTGTAAACAACGTTTTCCATTTTTAGGTTTTTGATCAAACATCAAAACACGGCACAGTTTAAATATCAGGCACTTTTAAGGAGTCTATGCAGAATTTAAGCACTTTTCAAACCTTGGAAAGATCTAAATAAAACTCAAGAATCTTCAAGAATTTCAAGCAACATTACAAACAGTAGATTTGCTGGTAATTTATACCTGCAAACCTTCAGTCAAGCCCAAAAAAAAAAAGAGCCTCTACCTTCACATCCTTTAAGTTTATTCGAACCGACAAGAGTAATTATAAAAGAGAGAGCTTCTTTTGGCCAATCTCCTGTCTCTGAACTCACCAGCGGCTCGGCCATCACCATCTCGATCTTCTTCTCGGCGAGCACAGCGAACTCGGCAAACAGGCTCTTGATGACAAACTCCCCGGGCTTGAGCTCGGGGTCGATGGTGATGCTCGACATGGCGGCGATGCTGTGCTTCTCCCACGTGAGGGGAGTCACCGAGGAGGGGGCACGGCGTCTAATCGCGCTGCTGCTGACTGGTGTAGAAGCTGCAAGGGGAGCCAGACGAGGTCAAAGGTTAAGAAATCTAGAACAATACTTGTGTGAAAGGTATAGAAAACAGGACACATTAATCATTCAGACACTATAAAAAAAACAAACAAACAAAAAAAAACTGTTGATTTAACTTTGAGCTGTTTTGACTGAAAATCTGTAGGTCGAATATTTTCATTTCTGAGGTTTTCTTAATTTCACTCATAATTGAATGCGTGTAAAGTTTGTTTTAATCTGGAAAGGCATCAACAATCATTACCAAAATCATTATTGTTCAGAAAACCACATAGACTACAAGGCATTTCTAGAAGAAGAAAAATAAAACGTAACAAAGGAGACGTTATTGTATCAGGAATAGCAAAAAAAAGAAGTCAGAGATTTTCTGAACAGGAAATACCCTAAATATCTGGAAAAACTACCACATTAATAATTCCTGTTAAATCCTTGTGACAACTTATAGTCTAAATTTATGGTTATAACTCAAATAACAAAAAACAACAACAACACATTAAAGCTATTTCTAAAATTTGAGAGGTGAAAAAATTTCCAAAACCATCTTACTCAGATGTTATATTTCATAATATTCAAAAAAAATATTGTTTGGGTAACACAGTTTTGTTTGAACTTGAGAAACTGTTTCTGATCTTAGGTCAGAAGCGACATAATTACTGAAAAGAGATGTTAGTTCCTGAGCCTTTATCAGCATTATTTCATTACTTCTGCTTTCACATTACTTCTTTAGTACTGGCATACGTCAATAACTTCATTGTGGTTTAAGTAATGACTTGATTTACTTACTTTACTAAGATAAGTCGTACAGACAAGAGGACATTGCCCCTACGTGTCCTGAAGACAGAAAGGACATGCTCCCAGGGCAGCACTTTGATTAGCTTCCTTAAGCAAATCTATATGGGATCTCAACATTTGCATGTGATTCACATTATTTGCTCTTCCTATTCAAATATCAGATGCAAATCCTAGTAGTTTTCGTTAGGGTGCCTCAGGCTGTCTCAGAAACCTGTACCGACGGGGCTCTGCTCTTTCTATGAGAAATATTTTTTCAAGTCTTATTCATAAGAGAATATATGATCGACCACAAGTGGGCGGTTGAGATCCTCGAGGGCTCTACACCTGCAGGAGTCTGAGGTTTTGGCTGCTTAGTAAATCCTAAATTAAAAAGATTGTGGCATTCCCAACTTGGTGACAGGCAAATGAGATTATGTTAGTTTTTAAATATAGCATCATGGAGAAAAAAAAACATCAACAATCCGAGGCAGACCAGTAGCTAAGCACTGTTGTCATACACAACTCCAAATAATATTATTCCTTGTTTGAGCATTTACACTTTCAAGTCAATGTAGTTCTATTGAATAAGTTCGATCAATGTTGCTACGGATGGTTTTCCATAAAGACTTAATCAACTAATTGCAAGATAAATTAAAATGAGCTCAATCATTTCAATTACGATTCATAGTTTTTGAAGGGCAAAAATACTAATCAGTTGTTTCATAGTTTCAGCTGTAAGTGGTTTTTATTTATGTTTAATTTATTGTTTTTTGTTACCATGTTTTATTTTGGATATTTTAAATATCTTTCAGTTCCAGTCTAAAGTATTCTTTTCTAAATTAAACTTTATTGGCCTTTAAGAGGGCAAACTTGCATTATTATGCCATCATCAACTCCACAACACAAGAGCAAAAGGTTCTTGGTGTAATTTATTATTTTATCGTCATTCAAAACGCCTCCATTTAATTTTTTCTCTATAAACTTGAACCATGACTAAACACATCAGCAGTTGTAGGTAGAGGGGTCAGAGGGCAACATTTCCTTCTATTCAGCTGGCACATTGTGGTGTTCCTGAGAATTTATGTTTGAATATGGTGCAACTTCCACTCCGGTTCTCAAAGGTCCAACTCCTGCCAAGTGGACAGCCAGCAGTACAGTGACCCTTTGCCTCTTTCCCTCCCAGGAAAGGCCTTTTTCTGTTTCTTCCTGGTTGCCACAGAAACACTTCTGTATTCTGAACTGTCCAAACAACACTGAAGAAGAGAAGTGCAGGGAAATGTTTTAATCTCCCAAAAAGAAAAACAGAAATCCTGCGTACAAGATCAAGATTTTCATTGCTAAAACTAGCAGACGCTAACAATACTTGGCTACTTACAAGTAACCGATTCTGAAAGCGAATCTACTTAAAAACTCCAACAGAGAGCTTTCACACAAGTTTCTTACATATTTCCAATTTCAAAATTGTACATTTCCACACTAAACCTTCTATATTTTTATGTTAGTTTCTAATCACATTAGCTACAAAAACATTCACCAAGTTTGTTTTCTTTTTTTCTTTACTCCCATCGAATCATGAGACAGCACATTTTGGAAGCTGCATTTCAATTTTGCAGTGTGGTAAAGGGCTGTTTCACTGCTCCTGGCATCTGGACAAACTTCAGGTCAGTAAAATGTCCTAATACTGGAGGAGTGCTGAAAAACAGATCCTTCACAGTTTGTGATCAGCAATACATTGATTCCGCATTCGGCATTTAAACCAAGCACATGTAAACAGACAAAAGAAAGCTCTGGTTTAGAACACAAAAGTAACAAGAATCGAAAGCTCAAAAAGGCAATAAAAGTTTTTGCTTTCGTTAGCAACTCAAAACCCAAAATGATCAACAAGTTGGACAATAACTAAATTTTCAATCTGGCAAACAAAGACAACCATCATCTAAACATAAATTAATGCAAAAACAGATTTGAAAGACCATCAAATCAAACTCCACACGGCACAGGAACAATGTTCCCACCACTTTAACACAAAGTAGCTGTGCTGACTGTTTGCTCACTGTACAGAGCCAAATATATTGCAGACAGCAGCGGTGGCGACAGAGGATTAACGTGAAGTGAAAACTAAACAAGTAAGTCAAAAAATTGTACCTGGCCTAAGAAGCTAATGAGGAAATTATCGCATCTTGTGATCAACAAGTCTACATGTAGAAACAAGTAGAGAAGCCATACCTTTAACTGCTCTGATCTACCACTGATATGTCGAACAATGTGCTTAGTGAGTTTACATCAAGTGTTATCAAATGAGAAATGAGAAAGCTCAAACTACGCAGCGAGTGGCTGTCTGCGATCATGTTGCAGCATGTGGGTTTTACACAGAAACATACGATTTTGTGACGTTAGTAACAGCAGTAAGAGCAAAATTCCCGACATTGTCTCGTCAGACAAACTCCTTGCACTTTGGGCTTCACTTCAACGGGGTCTGCATACATTGGTTGAAAAGGAAAGACAACTGCAGAGTCATCACAGGATGAATGTTTTATTAGTCATTGCATGCTGCGTAACTTTGTGATAAAAGTGCTTCAAGTCCAGTCGGGACACAGTATACCCATACGTCTACCTTCATGTTGTTCTTGTTTTTTTTTCCTCTCTAATGAAAGGACAAAGGGCAGTGCCTCCCGTGATGGCTGCAGCCTGAGGCACCTGGCTACTCATGTCCAGGGTTTCCCCCGATGTATTATAAGCCTGGCGGGCCACCAGGTTCAGCATTGCTTAAGTTTTTTTTTGTTGTTTTTTTTTTTTTTAAATCTTTGCATTTTTTTAAGACTTTATAGTTTGTGTTTAGGTATTAATCTTCCAATAACATAACCAAGTGATATTTTAAAAATTCCTGTCAACATTAAGCATTTTTTTTACTCAAAAACATGACAGGCTGTTGGATGAATGACTATCAAGCGCCCCAACCACTGGGCTTAGAACGTTTTCTGGGGAAACCTTGTACGTCTTAAGTTGTTCGTCTATTTTTTGTTCTATTGAAACAAATTTTGTTGCACTTGTGTACAATAAAAATATTCTGAAAACCAGAGATCCTCAGATTTTCAGCTTCATCAGAAATTACATTATATTCCAATTAGTGAATGCATCTAAGCACAGGTAACGGCACTCTTCAGTGTGGACGCTGTTACAGACAGAGGACAACCCAACGCCATCTTCAGTATCAGTAAGGTACATTAAATGAAGTCATAAGACACTTAAATCCTCTGTGCTTTTTTACTTTCTGATAGTTGTTAAGATTAAGACACTGGCATCAAAGTATTTTTACAATTGTGGGAGCAACTGACTTGCATCTCAAAATTTCAGACAGCTGAACTATGACCCTAAGTAGCAGAGGACATGAACAGAACATGATGCAGAGCGGGACTAAAGAACAGCAGGAAGAGAAAGCTCAAACAATCTCTTCTATCATTCATAATAGGTAAGGGTCATGACAACTTTGAAGACACTTGAATGATATGAGTTGCAAATTGCATTGAACTGAAAATTAACATACAGCTCAAAGCTGAATAAGCACCACTAGATCAGTGTGCTTATTAAGCTTAAATGTTCTGATTCAAATAGCAATAAGCAATAACAGCAGGAGAGCAAATGAAAAGTACAAGGTGTTGTGGCTGGGATGGTAGCAAGTGTTGGGTTGTGTTTTCATTATGGTGTCTAGCAGCACAGAGAGCCTTTCAAGCATTTCCCTCTTTGTTTATTGTGCTCACTAACAGCCCAATGATGTCATATAGCCTGCTCTTGATATCCAATCACTGGGGTGTTCCAGACCCCCCTCCATCCTCTCTTTTTTCTCCCACCACAGGCTAACTGGATTGTTGACTGCTTCACATAAGTGAGCGACCCAACACTGTACTTTTCCAGTCAACAGCAAGAAGAGGAAAAACAAACTTTTTTTGGGCCCGATGCCTGTCGTCCCACTCTACCCCGTCTTTGTTTCTCCCTGGGACATGCCAGTCATTTGTGGCATGCCAAGCTAAGACTTCCCATGCTAGACTCAACCCACATAAAACAAATAATTCAAAAATAATAACAGAAACTGGTGCTAAGAAGGTCTTGGATCAAGACCAAAGCTCAATTTCCAATTTTGCTCCCTAAATGGAAACAGTTTAAAATGACCAGCAGATTTGTTTTGTTTGTTTTTTTTTTAAAGTGGGTGCACAGACTAGAATTTTGTGGCCAATTTCTGTTTCTGGTCAGTATTGATTTTTATTGATTCTAGTTTCTATTTATTCACACAGAAGCGAAAAAACAAGTGTGACAATGTAAAACATTGTAAGTGTTTTACGTTTTAACTATTTAGTGCATCATACCAGCCTTTAGGAATAGTAACTACAAACAGCAGTATTTTTTAAGTACCACCTGTTCAGGTACTTATTTCTATCACTGTAAGGGATTTGGCAAAACTTAAGTTTTAAAACTCAAAGAGATGGTAAGATGGACAAGTCAGTAAGTTGTTTTATTGCCATAACAGAAGCCAACCAGAACCAGCTTTTTCACTAAAATATTGTTACTGAGATGTAAATAATTAATTTGATTTATTTCCCATTGACTGACCGAGAGTCACTTTTTGACATGAAACCAAAGAAGAAGAAAAAACACATACCAACTCGCAACTTATCTATTCCTTTCCCGTAAATCACATCATTATCATAACACTTGCCAGCATATTTTCCTAATATCATGCAGCCAAAATCCCCATAAGAACATCGAGTCTTAACTTAGCTCTGGCATTTCCAAAAGGCTGCATGAAAATATGTAGTTGTGAAATTACTGCTAAGAATGTTCATTTGGATTAACCCCCGTTTTCTGGGTCATTTCTGTTTTAGTTTCTTAGCTACTAAAGATTTACAAAGCATGTGGGTATTAAGGGAAGCAAGAATCCTGGTTCAATTGGTCGAGTATCAATAAGCAGAGATTGAATGACTGACCCTTGAAATATAATACACTTTTAAATATTGTATCAAAGTAGTTTTTTGTGGTTGTGATATTGAACACACCTATATTGTGACAACTGCAACTCCAGATTTCACCGTAAACCTTTCCAAATTCGGAATGTTCCGTAACAGAGCAACCTTTCTGTTCTCTGCTGAAAGTTTCACTCTTTCTTTAAGCAGCATCTGTAGTAATGTTTAACCACATTACTTTAGAAATGTGGTTAAACATTATCTTACATCTTTGTGCTTAAATTTTTTATATAACACCATCCTACAACTGGAACAGCTAACTTTGAATATTTTTAGCCAAATTTTTGGTGCATTGCTAATAAAACATAATACCAGTGTGATTCAGAAAATAAAACATTTTGCAAACTAGTTGGGACTGCCTTAAAAACATAATATTGTGTCGCTGAATCTAGTATTATTACACATTTTAAATTTGACATGAATCATAAACAGTTAAAAGAGGAATTTCAGAATTTCCCGTTTTACCACTGTAGCCTAAACTAATCATCCATCATGAAAAGTTGATATAAAGATAAACCAAAGAGAGACTGAGCATGATAATCCAATGGAGTATTTTCATAACACCTGGTCCTCCAAATAAGTACATTTTATTAACTAAGCAGTTTCACAGAAAAAGATTCATATAGGACTGCAGACTACATAAAAAACACAGGAAAAAAAATCTCCTTATTAATACAGAAGCTAACAAGGTGTAACTAAATGCCCTGGACCAAAATGCTTATCGCATTCTGATGCATGAGGTCTACCAGCCACTCTCTGCAAGAGTTCCCTGGAAAATTAGCTCCACATATGGTTACACAACTATTACAGCAGTGACTCCACCTTGTCATAGTTGAAACAAGCCCTCCCAAACGCCTGCTCAATTCCCCTGGCAGGACAACAAGAAACAACAGCCCAAACTCACACGTATACACACACACACACACGCAAACACACACACACACTGTTGGAATGTAGGGCCAAGAGTGCATCCAATTTTTTGAGACAAAAGAATTACTGCCAATGTTTATATGCTGTGGCTGTGCCAGTTCTGCAGTTATGTAGCAACATGCACAGAGCCTGGCAAGTTATTACTGGTTCGCCCTGCACTTTCAATTCTCTAAAATAAAGGATATCTAAAATTGTTTTACAGTAAATCCAGCTTATTTCCAGTGGCTGACATTACATCAGTCTAAACCAGCAGAGTGCACCTAAGGTATTCTGCCTCTTAAATCATAAATTACTTGACAGTAATGTCCAAGCTTTAAACGCAGTTCAAAGCTAACAGAAGGAATAAAACTGTCGTCCAAGGCTGTAGTGTGAAGTTAAAGTGTAGGGAGTCAAATTCACTTGTACTGTCAACATGCTACATGTTACAAAGCAAGCCTGACATTAATTACTTTTATTATTTTCAGAACTATTTACTACCTTTGGGGAGGGAAGGCTTACCATATGGCTTCGTGTTGTCAGGGTTACAAAATCTGACAAGTTCAAGCAATAGCAACAATGTGTTTGTGTCAAAGGTGAGCCTCACTAAATGAGTGTACCAGAAATTAAACATTATTCACGCAACATAAATTTTCTTAATGGGATTTGTAGAGTAAATATCCTTATCAGGGTTATTGAGTTCAGGCCTCCACGTTCTAATCCAGGCAGAGGTCAGAGAGGTTAGATGCACCTACACTTATTCAAAAAACATCAATTCCACATCTACCTGGTCACCCCTTAAATCTCAAGACAGTTTAGGAGTGTTCATGCTTTCTCTTTATAATTTTTAATTATTTTGGAGAAAGACCTGAATGACTTTTTCCCACTTTTTTTTTAATGGGAGTAAACTGTCCCATAGGGCAAGAGCTGAACTGTGCGGAGACTATTTTAAGGATGCACGTCAAAGTGACAGTCAGCTGTCAGACACGTCTGAAGCCTCGTTCTTGTTTATCTGAGCCAATCAATGGCAATTCCATGTGTCATCACACAAAGGTTAACTTTTTTATGAATTGGGTGGTCTCTAAAGGCAACTAGATTTTATTTAAAGCTATTAAGAGAAAAATGACTATATTTGATTAGTTCCATTGGATTTTATTTAGATGAAGCAGAGTAAAAGGGGCTAAACACACAAGAAACTTTCAGACTTTGAATTGGAACATTTGTAAAAAATGATGCATCATATTCTTTCCACTTTGTTATCAAATGAAATTCTTATCACTACATGAAAGTCAGTGGCTGTAATGTGACAAAATGTGAAAAATCTCATTAGCGATCAAAACTTGAAGTTGCATTTAGTTCCCATCTCCCTGTGCAGGCGTAGGTTATAACCTGGAGCTGGATGGTTTAGTTAAAGCGGCACTTTATTTTCAGAGGCTGGCAATATGAGGAGACATAGCAGGTAGGTAGGTCTGCCCTGACCAATAGCTCTTCAGGTCATGTTTTGCATATAAAGGCCATTGAAATTCAAATAATTACTTGGGATGCTACTGCTGTACATTTGTGCAAAAAGTAATTTTTATTTACCTTCATTTCCTCTATCATTTTTGCTCTTTTTTACCTAAAGTCCCCACAATCCTCCAGGAGATTTAGCATCACAGCCACTGAATCTGCTATGGACGTTAAGAGACATTTATACAGCCTGGACCAACTATCGCATCCAAGCAGTTCTCAATATTTCACAAAGTGATAAAGATTCAATATTTAAAACACATTTCTCTACATTTTTAAACAATAAGAAATTAACCTCAAGATATTTTACACATAAAATGTGCAACCCCTTATTTTACATCACAAGGACGAGTATTTGTGATTTTTTTTTAAAAAATGCTGATTGTGGCATCCCTAATATTTTAATTAAGAATCAGAGGCCAAGAAACAGCATGTCATGTTGTGTTTTTTATTGTTTGCCATAACTTTGAAGTGAAGGCATGCCATTATGCGTTATTATTTACTACCTTTAACAATAATAAACTGTCAGTGTCATTTACATATCAGCTTATATACTAAGCCTGTTTTTATTTTCAAGATTACATGTTTCCTATTATTTTAATGTATTATCAGCAGAGCTGTGTTCCTTAAGGCTACAAATAGCAAAAGGTTCAATTATTTGTGTTGTGTAAAGTCTTTCACCGATTAATCATATGTTTAAAGTGGACTTTTAATCCAATTTGTGTTAGATATCTCAAAGTTAAATTCAGATTACAGAAAGAGCTGGACTATACATGTCTTTCAATGTCACTGAAGAGGAAGTGGTTTTTGATTCCTAATGTACTAAAGAATGCATAGAAAGCTAATAATAGGAGGAAGCTAAAAGACAGATCAATAACAGGGAAACATTAGCTGCCCCCTAAGGAAAGGAAGAGGAGGTTTGTAGAACTGGAAAGATGATGGGTAACTGGAAATTGTTGAGTGCTGTTCAGGAAAACTAAATTACGATTTCCACATAAAGATAAGAACTTTCAAAAAGACGTAAGAGAGAGATATAAGATCTTCAAAAGAACAATCCCAGGTTGAATTGTATCATCAATCAGTGCATTTTCATCAGGAGAAAAATTATCTTTGGGACAACCAGGAGCCTCAGCAATGATGACAATGGAAGGGCTTCTATTGCCACCACCTGCATGGACCTGAAGCAAGCCTCACTAAACCTGGACTAAACACTATTACTCACCTTGGCAACTTTACACACACACACACACATATATATATATATATATATTCACACAAGATGCGAAACTCCAATCACGACCTGTATGCAGGCATGTACAAAGCTGCTGAAGGTTGCTGGCTGTGTGTGGTAGATGCGTCTAGATGCGCCGAGTGCGGTATGTAAACACGTATGCTCGCTTGGCAGGGTACTCACAGCTGCTACTCCAGGACTTGAGGAGAGATTTGATGCTGATCTCAAAGAAGACCGAATCCTGCAGGCTCAGCATGGTGGCTCGCAAAAGTTAAGGCTCATAAGGCACGGTGCTCACGGTGTTCCGAGTGTTCTCATTTCATGCCATCCCACGAAAAAAAAAAAAGTATATATATATATATATTTTTTTTTAAATCAGAGCATTTTATTCTGCTCACAAATATTCACCTGCCGCACACACTGTTAAAAATCTAGCAACTCTTTTCCCCTCCAGTTCCTCTTGCTCAGCCGTTGCTTAACGCCACAATCCACAGGAGGTCTTCAGATGAAACATCCTTAGAGGAACACACAATTTAATATGCGATAAGTTTTTCCTTTTTTTTCCTCCCAGCAGAACTCTACTATTTCATAAGCACAGTTAGAAAAGTCTCCCAGCCCAGCTCCTGCTGCCCAGCTTCCAGTCCACAGAGTCCCGCATCCCCATCTCAGCACAGAACAATCCAGAAACGCTTAAGGACAAAAAAGTGCACGGAAACTTTTGCTCATCACACAAGAAGCAACATAAATAGTGTTAGTATTCAGTAATATTCCATCTCCTTCTGTCTTCCTGTGTGTTGTGTGTGTGCCAGTTGTAGCCTGCTAACCCTCCCTCGTTCCCCCTCCGCCACCTCTAATCTCTCTCTCCCTTGCTATTTGCTCATGGCCAGCCCCTCCTCCCTCGAGCGAGCTCTTGTTCTCTTATTGCTCTTTTCTGTCAGGCAGAAAGAGAGCGGGAGAGAGAGGGAGAGAGAGAGAGGGAGAGAGAGAGAAAGCTCAATTCAACAGCAAACCGGGAGGCGGGAGCGGAGTGTGGGGGCAGGTGATGTCATCAAAATGCTGCGAGTGTTTCCTGGCCGTGGATCAGCGATGCATACGCTTGTCAGAGCTACTACTGTGCTGCCTCCCCACTGACCTATCAAAGCAGCACTTCCTGTAAGCTCCACAGCAGCACTGATGCATCATTCCTCACTGCAGTGGGGGGAAAAGCGTCGAACAGGAGGATGAGAGAGGGAGTATATACGGCTCCCGACTCAAAAACTGTTGAAATGTCGTGCTATAAAGTGAGATATAATATTTGATTTTAATATAATAAGGGCAAGTAGTTTCACACTTTTTTGCTGAAACATTTAAAAGGACCTGAATGCATCCTGCATTCAGAAGAAATTTCAGTTTGTGTGAATGGAAAAAGATTCAAAACACACGCACAGGATTATCTGACGTTGCAATCTGGTGATGCTGCCGGTTAGTTCTACCCATGCAAAGACCTAAAAACAGATCCACATGACATCTCTCTAGCCATTTGTAGTCAAGGGCACGATTAAGTTTGTTTAACAAAACATTCTGGGGAGGGGGAGAGAGAGAGAGAAAGAGAGAAAAAAAGCAGTGTGAAAGTTACAAAAAAAAACACAAATGCTCTTTGTCTTCTTCCCGTTTCGTCGCTATTTTCTGTCTCCCCCACAGTCTCTCTCTCCGTCACATGTCCGTCGCTACACGACTTATGCAAAATGAGTCCGAGCTCATTGCTAACAAACGCAACACAAACAGATGCTTTGTCATGCCCCAGCTGGTGCAGGTCTGATGCAGCCCTCCGCTGTGAAACGCTGCCTTGTGATATGCGGCGCAGATGCTGTGGAATTAAAGCGGCCTGCGACTCTTCGGGCAATTTAATATTACTTCTCAAAGAGCTTAAAATTAACAGACTGATGTCACTTGCAACTCTGGCCAGTTGCTGCTAAGAAAATTTCCCACAATCCCAAAATTGGACTTGAAAGGAACCAAAGATAAAAACAGGTCATTACAGCAATTTCACACTTCCCCTATATCTGATTATAGTGAGGTCATGTTGGTTAAATGCGCCATCGCCATATGTAGACACCAATGCCCCAGTGATAAATCCTAAGCAGGAAAGGAAACAGCCTACAGTTGTTTAACATTTCTCATTAAATAAGATAATAAAACTATCAGAAAAAAAAGCACATTGGTCATGTTGGAGCTTTATACATTTAGTTTTTTTTTTTTTTTTTTTTTACATACTTGATTGGTATGAGACAAAGACAGATCTTTAATAAATTTCCTTGGAACCTTGAGGTATAACATCTGACGGTTTATATTGTACATTTGTGTCATGCCAGAGCATGTTCAAGACTGCATGAACTTACTGAGGCAGCCAAATCGATAGGTTCTTGAATTGTGAAATACATTCACATCCACTTTTACAGCGTTTATGACAATCATATGGATTTCCACTGGATGGTTGTGCAGAGCATCCTGATGCACAGTGGCAAAATGTACTGAGGTTTCAAATTAAAAAGAAAATGAGCAAAAGCACAGTCAGCACGTACAAAAACTTCAACGCTTTAGAGGTTTTTCATCTCGTCTATTTCAGGGAAAAGAATTCTCCAGACAATTTGAATTCATAACTGGACATTGGCTCAACCTGACCTTATCAGCTGCTGGGTAAAACTAACATCATCTGATTTGGAAACCCACATGCATTATTTCAAAAACTCCAGAGATGGATTATATGTATGAAAATAGCTCAAGCCCTTCTATTGTGAATTAAAATTTCCACAACCAAAAGCTGGCACCATACTGTACCTAAAACAAAGTATTTCGCACAGAAATAGTTTAGAAGGAGGAACATAAATTTAGAGGATGCCGAGACAAATACTGTTTAACAATAAAACCTGGACTCTTGTTATGATTATCAGCAAGCCAGCCAACATACAACAGACAGGTATTGTTTTCTGTAAACCAGCTTTGTTGTTTAAGGAATGCAGGGCTTACATCATTTCCCCAGGAACATTAAAGCTGAGAACCAGAACCTTACAGGTTACAGGACGGCTGACGCGAGTCGAGGATTTCAAACAAACATTGGAACCGACTTCCTGGAAAGACGAGCTCGCTGATCAAATAATCTCAGCCAAATGCACGGCCGAGGCCAATTGCAGCATCTCTAATAGCAAAGTGGGAGAAGTGACTGGGAGTTAAGCTATCCTGCCTGCAGTGAGCAGAGAGGAGCTTCTCCTCCCAGGAGCCCGCAGGGTGGAGGATGCATTTCCTGTCCCGGTCTTTTCTGAAGGGCAGCGGTGGGAGCAATAATCGATAAAAGCTGTAATTCAATCCCTGACCTCCTCAGTGATGCCTGGGCCACAAAGGACACAACATTAACATCCGTAACAGCCATCTGAGCATTCAGCACAACTCAACCACACACAGGGCTCCTGGCTGCCACATGCTACTCACACCAAAAACAACCGTTTCTAACCTTCATGACACTTTTTTTTTTTTTAGTCAGTGCTTGCAGAGAAATGTTCGATTATATAAAACAGGACAAACGGCAAAAACAGAACTTGCTTCAGTTATTGATCTTCTAAGAGGGAGTGACACTTTCAGCAGACAGTGTCACTCGTAAATCTTTTCATTTCAGCTTGTCTGTCATGAAATAGTATGGAAATGTGGGCAGCCTTTTAGAAATCCCACTGTTAAGCAAAGGAGCTACAAACGCTAATGCTATGTATAAACAGAGTTTCTGCAGGTTCTCACACGGGTGGAATAGACTGGATTATCAAACTGAAAACTGATGACCCAAATTTTTAGATCTACATATATATATATATATATATATATATATATATATATTGAATGACAGATTTCATAAACATATTCTTTATTGTTACGCAGGTAAAAAAAAAATAATAATAAAAGTATTAAAAGCACAATAAACTTTTTTTTCCCCATTTTTAATTTGTCCACCGAGCAAAATGTTTAGACACCACTGGTCTATAGAAACCTGTCTATGTAAATGGAGAGATAGCTGTGACTTTAAGCTGCTTCTGAGAAATTGTTGAGAATTTTAACATCTCCTTTGTATTGTTAAGACAGTTCAATTTCAAATTGAAAAGCTTTATTTCTAATTGTTAAAGAGAAACTGAAATTAGCTTGTTTTTTTTTTTATTTGCACATTGGTGAAAGTGGCCTCAAATCAGCTGGTTAAAGAACCACATAAAGCACCTTCTGGTAATTATCTTCCTGTGACACAAAGTGGAAAATCTGCCTGGAGCAATATCATAAACAGTTTTTTTTTTTCTTCATACAACTGACTAATAACTACTTAAGAAACTTGATGAATAAGTTTGTCCAGTCTGTCTGGATACACGCCCTGTTGACATTTCACAGAGAACTCGCATTACAGAAGCGCAACCTAATAGAAGTGCTTTCATGTTCGGTCATATGCTCATAACACTCCCTAAACTCCAGCGGGTAAATCTGCTCCACCCAACCTTTTTTTTTTTTGGCCCATATAAAACATCAGTGGGAAGGTTGTCTTCCCTGAATCTAATAAGTAAACAGGTTTCTGGTGTTCTCATTAGTTTCTCAGTTCTGGGCCTCCAGTAGGAGCCCACTCAAAGAGGAGAAGAGGTAGGTAGGAGTCCATACTGGGATGGGGAAACTTTACTTCAAAGGAAATATTGCTGTGAATTCTGTGTTCCAACATCTAAAAACTTGTCCACTGACCAAACCTCTAATCATCCTCGAGATAAAATGAAAGTGTGGAGTCACTGATTGACTATTTAAAGGTAGAAATCATCAGATGATTCAACAGAAGAGACAACATATCAGTCTCTCAAGGCCTTTTAGTACAACGATGGATCAAAATACACTTTTAGAAAAAAAAAAAAAAAAGACATGAACAGGCTAACTGCGCTTCTAGAATCACCAAATTTCATAATTTATAAGAAGATGCATCATTAATATCAAATTAAGCAAAGATTTCTCATAAAGTATGAATCAATCAGGTTTTTTTTTTTGTGTCCTGCAAATCACATTAGTTCTCGCAGCTAGCTGCGTTCTTCATCGACGCACGAGCCGAGTGATCCACCGCTAAGAGTTGTCTGTTTGAGGTTTTTCACGGGACGAGTTCAGGGACAATTTGAATTGGGAAGGAACAATAGGAGTTTCTTTACATTTTCTGCAGCTGAAAAGAATAAAAATCTTTTTAACGTTTCATTTTAATGCCAGTGGGTTCAGACTATGTTTTTGGTGAAGGTTGAGAGCTGATCCATTTCTAGGCTCCCTGTCTAAAAAACATTACATAATAATAATAATATTTTTTTTGCAAATGCTGCCATTACTCTGCATTCTTTACTGTTCAACCCACCGTGCATTACTAAAGGGAATTAATTTTGTTTTCACGTTTTCATATAAGCAAATATAACCAAAGTCCAGCAGTTAGAGTAAAGCACACGGTTATATTATTCAGGCCAACCTGGCACTAGACATTTTAAATAAGCCCAGTTAAGCCTGTTTCTGTGGTTACTTTGGTTACCTGACTAGTCTGATTGTTTATAAGCCAACAGGTAAAGTAAGTTTAACCGAGGTTGGGCTGAGTCATACATCAGCCATGAGCAAACAGGCTAAAGCACGACAGGTAGCATGCTGTGACAGGTAGCATGGCAACACAAAAAGTTATAGTAAAATAAACAGATGCATCGGCCCGCTGCTCATCCACGCTCACTGTCCTTCACAGAAGATGTGCACATATCTCAAACCTTTAGCTACTGTATCCTCTTACACAGCATAGACTGTCTGCGGAGGTTTAGCGCCGTCAGCACAATTCGCCTGTTACCATGCCAACTCTGAAGTATTGGCATTTCAGAGTTGGCAAATTGTTTCAAACGAATGAATGTGGAAATTTGCTAATGTATTTCTATCTTACAAGAGATTCATGTAATTAAAAACTCCTAATAGTTAAATAATGTAGCAGCATATCAGTGGCATCCATCAGAGGAGCTGGTCCAGCTCTTTAAACAAGGAAATGAGCTTCAACGCTTTCTATATCTTAATTTAGCAAACAAACAACTAAGTCTGCTAGACAGCAGACTTAGACTTGTATAATATAAAAAGCCAGCCATCATTGTTTTAAAATCAAAAAGAATATTATAGCCAATAAATTTAAGGTAAATATAAGCAATGCACCAATATGAACATTTGGACAACTTGATTTTTTGAAGGATATCACCTTAAAATGATGCCGAATCCAAACAAAAACAGCACTCCTCAGAAACCTCTTGCATTACGTTCACACACACACACACACGACAGCAAAAAAAAAAAAAAAAATGTGCACATTGCTGGACAAATCTAAAAAGGGGAAACTGAACCATCTCTTTCGGCTCTCACAGGTCTAAATTTAGCAGAGACTTTGCAATGACTTAACTGTTATTATGAAACATCATTGCATGGTTTGTTTGTTTTTTTGTTTGTTTGTTTTTTTTTTAGTTTATGAGGATGTTTGATCAGAAGATAGCCTCGCAATGCAGGTATAGTTCATTCTCCTATTATTCGTCATTTTGGGGGGGATTAAAAAAGATAATGTTTTAGTAACGCAGTTATGCTGTGGTCTCCTTCCCTGCAGCTTCGTAAAGGTTTACTTTAATCAGGAGACGCACCATGACATCGGCTGTTAACTGTGACTGGCTGAGATTCTGCCTGACCCACCCTGAATTTGAAAACTCAAAAATGTGATTTTCTTCTAATCAGAGCATGAACAACAAGCTCCTTGGTAGCCCTAAAGGAATAAAAGTCCTTCCATTGCACCATGATGTTACCTTGTTAGAAGATACCTGCAAGTTTCAGCAAGTTCAATTTAAGACTTTTTTCAATGTCACCTTTAATTAAATTTAAGACTGAACAAAAACAGGAAAATTATAACCAACTGGCCGATAAATTTGTACTTGAATAGATGCAAAAAAAATTAGCTAGCTAATGTACTAGCTAGCTAAAAAGGGCATGTTAGAATCGAGTGACTGAAATGTTTACCTGACAGAAAATTCCTATACAAGGATGAAAACTTAAATAGTCCTGCCATAACAAAATGTAAGACTTGTGCATAATCTATTTAAGGCCAACTTCAAGACATTCTAAGGTCTTATTTTTAGATAAATGAATTTAATACTTCTTCAGGAGGTGCGGACACACTGTATTAATATAAAAATTACTGGCAACAGCAGCATAGTTTGAACAAACCTTTTGTAATCCTACTACATTTTTTGAAGTACATTCTAAGTTTGTGAAGCAAAAACGGTCTCGGTGCGTCAATGGTTTGCAAAAAACAGAGACTGGAACTCGGCTACGGAATGAATATCAGTGCATCTCACACTTAATTCACATAGCAAAACTCATGATTCTGTGTTTACATGATTAAACACAGTACAGGACACTGTAAACAGTCTTCTGACAGTGACTGCTTAAAGCCTGTTTATGACAACAGGCATAAAGAGGTTAGGACTGGAACAACAAAGCCAAACTCTGATTACCGATAAATAAAGATTAAGAGTTATAAAGATCATCACACAAAGCAAGTCAGACCACTCCAGCGGAGGTTATTAATGTCGGTATCATTATTGTTACAGATATCTGCTGCGTCAGTGTTTCTTTAAAGTACCTTTGAGCCGAGATTGATTGCTGCTGGCGTGTCTGGAGGAGCTGGGTCTTGCGTGTTCTCTTATATCTGGGTCTACCGGATCCTCTTCGATGGCCTGTCCCATGGCGAGCAGACCCAGCCTTTTCATGCGGAGGAGCCGTGGACCCGGCTCCCTGGGAGAGCTTCCCCCATGATCAACAGGTGACTCTCCTGAGATGACGGCCGGAACCAGGCTCTTTAGAAACTCCATTTGTCAATAAGACTCTTTTTTTTTTTTCCCCCCCCTACTGTTTTACTCTCGAGAGAAGTCCGGGTGTCTGTTCCATGCCATGAGGCAAACCAGACAAGTCGCCTGGCGTTTCTGCCCCATTTTAAAGAAGCAGGTGAAATGGCAAAATGTGTGTCAAGCTGTTACCTGCGTGCTGCGGAGTTAAGAGTGTGAGGGCATGTACCTGTGGCGGTAAATGGGAGCCTCCCACCACACTGCAACATTACCTGTCTTGTTCAGACCATGAAGAGAAAGTAAAGATACACAGTTGTTTCCACAGATGGTGATGTAACTCTGGGTAGGCTGGGTTACGTCTCAGAGCCAAGCCCTATCTGAGGTGGGGCTATAACATGTTTTACAGCAGATAACACAAGTTGGGCCACCGGCCAATCGTAACAGAGACGACATCAGCCCCACCCTGCTGTCTAGTGTTGCCAACAAGTGAAAGAGCACTAGAATGGAAATGGGAGATTGACAGACGGCATAAGAACCGGAAAACCTTCACGCAGTTGGCTTCCCTCGCCCGCCTGCATTCGCTGATAGCTCTTCTCAAAGTCAAAATACTGTCACGTGTTACCAATTGTACATAAACAACAACAAAAAAAAAACAACCTGTTTGTTTTCTTCTGACATCACAGAAGTATCGCCCCCACCATCACCTCTTTGCCTTGCTTTCACTTCTGCTCGACAGTGCTGAGCTTTTATGAAAAGAAACAGAACGGCAAAGTGATGGTGTCTGTGAAACGGCCCGATGACAGACTGCTGCGCTCTGCTTGGCTGAACAGCTTGTGGCTGCAGCAAATTCAAACCCTTGCAAGTATGCCTTCCTGCAGACCAAGGAGGGAGAGACAGGGCACACTATGCTGACTCTCATAAAAAAAAAAAAAAACACCTCACTTGCCTAAAGAAATAATCAATTTACCGTTCGCCGGTACAGAGTCCAAAAATAATAAGTCGACCGAGCGCAAACTGCGAGTCGTCAAAAGCAGCAAAAAACTGCAATGATCCATAAAAGTGAGATGAGATGATTTTGGCACGCGCCTGTGTGAAACTGTTAAACCATTTTAGACGCTTTCACTGCTGTGATGCTATTAACCATTTATTTCACAGTGCAAAATAACTAAAAAATTTTTTTCCGGCTTGATTTTCTATTGCTGAGACGCAGACGCTCTCTCAAACCAGATATACTGGACGCATTAGAAGCCATTAGGTTGGAAAGGCCACAGAAGATAACAACGGGACATCAGAGGGTGTAAATAATAGATGAAAGTACTCGGTGGCGAGACAGCGCGCGACTGTGATTCTTCTACTGCGTTTTAAATACATGTGATAGAAAGTGGTTTTCAATCAGCACACAGCAGCAGATGTTACGTTTCCGAACAAAGTCGTAATATGAGGAGACTGAAGTAGCAATTCTATGAAAACGGCAACAAGAAAAATAACAAAACAAAAATTAAAACAATGACAGTTGAAAGTTATACTTTGGCATTAGTTTTACACAATACTAATAAAGATACTTCATCTTTTAACAAATCAGTAACAATTGTACAAACGACTGAAAGAACCACACAGGCTGTGCTGGTCAGCCTTTTTCATTTGAAGCTTCTTTTTTCCTCGTAATTTGAAGAAATTGTTTATGGCAAAATTGCATCTTTATTCGACTAATAATATGACTACATTCTGATCACTAAAACATCATACAACTAACAGAAGGGATGATTGAAATAAAAGCCACTTTTTGAAAATATTTTCTGTTATTTAAATGTAATATTTAGAAAAGAAAGCAAGAAAAAAAAAACAAAAGCGGTAGTCGGATCTGGTATGGGGAAAATATATATATACACTGCCTGGCCAAAATAAAAGTCGCCAGCTGGATTTAACTAAGCCAATAGGTTCAAGCCTCCTATTAGATAATTACTGCATAGGCGATTATCTTTCAGCTGTCAACAAGTTATTTAACCCCAGCTGATGCAATGAGTAACTCCTCATTTCTCAAACAACCATGGCAAAAGACACATCCTGTGGTCGTGGAAAAGATGTTAGTCTGTTCAAGGAGGGTCAAATCATTGGCATGCATCAAGCAGAGAAAACATCGAAGGAGATTGCAGAAACTACTGGAATTGGGTTAAGAACTGTCCAACGCATCATAAAAAACTGTAAGGATGGTGGGGAACCATCGTCTTCCAGGAAGAAATGTGATCGGAAAAAAATCCTGAATGATCGTGATCGGCGATTACTTAAACGTTTGGTCAAATCAAATCGAAGAAAAACAACAGCAGAACTCAGGAGTATGTTTAATTCTGAACCCAAAAGCATTTCCACAAGGGAACTCAAGGTGTTGGGATTGAACAGCTGTGTAGCCATAAGAAAACCTGTAATCAGTAAGGCTAACCAGAAAAAATGGCTTCAGTTTGCTAGGGAGCATAAAGATTGGACTCTGGAGGAATGGAAGAGGGTCATGTGGTCTGATGAGTCCAGATTTACCCTGTTTCAGAGTGACGGGCGCATCAGGGTAAGAAGAGAGGCAGGTGAAGTGATGCACCCATCATGCCTAGTGCCTGTGGGGGCAGTATTATGATCTGGGGTTGCTGCAGTTGGTCAGGTCTTGGTTCAGCAACATTGTGTTTTCCCAAAGAATGAGGTCAGCTGACTACCTGAATATACTGAATGACCAAGTTATTCCATCAATGGATTTTTTCTTCCCAAATGGAACAGGCATATTCCAAGATGACAATGTCAGGATTCATCAGGCTCAAATTGTGAAAGAGTGGTTCAGGGAGCATGAGACATCTTTTTCACACATGGATTTGCCACCACAGAGTCCAGACATTAACCCCATTGAGAATCTTTGGGATGTGCTGGAGAAGGTTTTGTGCAGTGGTCAGACTCTCCCATCATCAATACAAGATCTTGGTGAAAAAATAATGCAACACTGGATGGAAATAAATCTTGTGACACTTCAGAAGCTTATTGAAACAATGCCACAGCGAATGTGGGCTGTAATCAAAGCTAAAGGCGGTCCAACAAAATATTAGAGAGTGTGACCATTTTTTGGTGGGGACTTTTTTTTTAGCCAGGCAGTGTGTATATATATATATATATATATATATATATATATATATATATATATATATATATATATATATATATATATATGTATGTACAAATATTTTGAAGACATATTGTCTAGCCTAGAAGAAATATTTGGCCAGAGGTTCATCCAACCCAATCCTTTGCTACAACATAAATATATTAAAGAAACTATGCATAGGAAAGCATTGAACAACCACCTTTTTCCAAAATATTTCAACATAAACATATTCCAGAACATCCAACTTCTGTTCCACCAGGCTTCAGGCTCCTGTTGCTAATACACAATCTCATGGTGACATACAGAAAAATGCTGCATTAAATATGACCGTAAAGGTAAAGTAAGGTTTGCAGCACAGCATCACATACATCCTATAGTTGACACATGCATGCTTTGTGGTGCAAAAAGTAACATATGATCACAAAAAACGTGCATATAGTTAGGCTTTATTGAGGATATTTAAAAAATCTTCCAAATCCAGTGTGGAGTATTTGGTACAAAATTTAATTTTATAGTTCTTTAAAGAGGCCAAACTTGAATTATTATGTCATTGTCAATGTATTCCTTGAAAAGCAATAGTATTTATTGTTTATCGGGACAATTTAACATCCAGCAAAATTTGTTATCGTGACAGGCTTAAACACACTGTTGACGAGTTGCAAAGAGGCATTAAGTGTTAAAATCCGCAAAACTGAAGACTGAGAACAGGTCGACAGATGATGAGGCAGCACATCCAAGGAAGAAACGCCAAATAAATCAAAGAGAGAATAAAGCTCCAGAGGCAAAGATAGTCATCACTTAGTCTGAGCACCACAATGGTCAGTGGAGGCAGCCACAATGGGCTGAGGCCAGGTCTGTGCAGTGCTGTTGAGTTAGAACAATAACCCTGTGCAGGAGGCCCACAACGCAATCAGCCCAGGAATGTGGAAGAGGAAGCTCTGGGAACAATGCTCAGCGTTCCTAAGCCGCTCTGGGTCCCCACCCGTTTCAGCCTTGTTCTGCTTTCAAACTGGAAGAAAACAGGAAAGCTTGTGGGCTAAGAGCCCAGGAGAAAAAGGGTCTGCTCTACAGTCAGCTGAAGGGGCCGTGGCGCACACAGTCAGCATTTAAATCCACTACGGTCGCTGTGATCGGATCGGTCTGGGCAGGCATTAATCTGAACTTTAACTCCGCCTCCGGCTGTGAGTAAAACACTCTGTGGTTCATGTGAGGGGAGCAGGACGCAAACAATATTGTACTGCCCTCTATTGGCGCAACCAGACACACAGGATGAAGCTATACCGCCACTGACATTTCACCACTAAATGTATGCACATAAAAATTTAATATTTCCCTATTTTTACCATTTTTTATGCAATTTAATTAAGACAATGTTAATTTTTTTTCAAACTGCCAAAAGGCTAAATAAAATAATATATATATATATATATATATATATATAATTTTTTTTTTTTCATTTTAAATCAATATGCGGGAACACACTGTTTAAGATGTACACGCAAACTATTGCAAACTACTAAGACTTTCTACTATTTTTGGATCAGTTGAACTGCCATCTTTCCACCCAAAGAGATGGACTTGTTAAAAACATTTCACACAGGACAATAATATGCTGGTTTGTTCACAGTTTGTGTTGGAAAATAATCATCCAAATGAGGAACATGTCAAATCAACCAAACTCTACTTCCTAAAAAATAAGCGTCATTGTTGTTTTGTTGATTGTGATTTGCATTCAATGTTGGTGCCACTTGTTGAATGTGAAGCTTTGCCTCCCCTGAACTCTACGATCATTGAATAAATTTGCTTTTATTATGCATTAAAGCTTTGCCTATCGTTTTTTTTTTTTAAGTTTTTAGATCTTTGCACCAGCAAATCAAACTGAAGCTCCTTAATCTGCAAATAGAAAACAAAAGCCCAGAATGACACAGGATGAGTCTGATCCATCCGGGGTCCGCCCTGTCCTGAGTGAAGCTCATGAAGGAATCGACAAAGAGCCTGGTTGGTTGTCACTGCCGAGGAATGTCAGAATGTGACCCAACCAGACCCTTAAAAATGAGTCTCATTTTGTGCATCAGCTGCTCATGACACGATTCCTATCTGCTCCGAAAGAATGTACAGTAACTATTTTGGAAAATATTTAAAGCAACATTACAGTGTTTCCCCAAAGACGAAACATCCAGATTGATTATAAAGAAAATACAATCTGAGGCCAGAAAATTACCATGTCTTGAAAGTAGACAAAAAACAAATGAGAAGTTTGTGTTTGAGACCAGATTGAGAGAAAACATGTGAAGGAAATGGGATAAAGTAGAGGAAAGGCTGTCATTAACACCGAAACTGAAGAAGATGAGATTAAGTTGAAATTCTGTTGTGATGTTTTGTGGTACTTTTGTGATGACAATAAAATGTTACGATAAAAAAAATATTCATTACGTATTTTTACAGTAACTGTATGGCAGTAATTGCATGGCACAGCATGCACTAACAGCTGTGCCAACACAAATAAAATTCTTTGCATTTGAAATGGGATTCTTCTGGATGGCACTTAATTAAAAAAGTAAGATTTATATCACTAAACTTCACACGTGAACTGAATTTAATTATATTTTTTACTTTACTGATATTTATTGATGCTTGAACAAACGGTGGAGAAAATAGTCAAATTAAAATTTCTGATAAGACTGCTGGTTATGGTTTTTATTATATTTAAAATCATTCACTGAAATGTATCAAGGCAACAATAAATCAAAATTCCTGTAAGAAATTTTTCACAATAACAGTACGATAAACCTGCAAATGTGATTTCATGTCTGAATATTGCAACGATGACTGAAAGTCTGACCAAAAACAGGAACGGTTGGAAAGCGAGACAGACGGTTTGAAAGCGACACAGATGGTTGGAAAGCGAGACAGACGGTTGGAAAGCGAGACAGACAGTTGCACCTTTTATACACTGTACATAAATAACGAGTTTCTACTGTGTATTAAAATAACTGTTTTGCAATAAATCCATAAGTGTATTTTTGTGTGATACCCTAAAATCTTTGCAGAAGCATTGAGAAAACGTCGGAGCAAACTAGGACAGTAAGACGGATATTTGAAAGAAAGCAAATGAGACAAGAAAAATAAACAAAAACAAAAAAAAAGGAGAAAAGAGAAATTGTTTCCACTTTTCTCTCTCCTTTTTTCCCACAGTACTTTGGGAACAGCTGCTTCCAAAACAACAGCCCACGGAGGACCACCCTTGTCAAGCCGTGCGACATACCTCAAGGCCATAGAGCAGGGGCCCGAGTGGAAAGACACGAAGACCCCCGCCACCTCACTGCACAGGAATCTGAAACAAAAAGCAGAAGCTGGGCGTTGAGCAAAGCCGAAGGCTGACATGACGACATCACAAAACACAAGCATGCCCTGTCACTCTACGTCTTTCAACATTTTAGAACGCTTAAGAAGCGTTAACGTTGGCGCAATCTGAAACCACGAGGGCTCAGCTGCCGAACCGCATAGTGCATGGTAACCCGCATGGGCACAGTTTATAGACTTGATGACGTTTTTAAATGTTGAGCTTTAAAGTTTGCATTGGCTTGTTTTGGTGCAGAGCAAAGAGTTGTCAGCCTACTGTCTGCTTCAGCCGGGTTTGCTCTCTATTGCGACAGGATTAAGCCCTCCTGCTGGGCAGAGTAATAATCTGAAGATTACCATTACATCCAAGAGGCAGTTACGTAAGCATTCGGGGTAAACCACACTATTCTTCCCTTTTATCATATTAATGGCTAAAGAGACTCCCTTTATAGTCAAGTCATCTTCTATGCAGTTGAGCATTTGTCGTCATGGTCTGACTATTGGATTAGAAATGGGCTTGGGCAAACAATCCGAATAGAAATTAGCACATAAAAAAAAGAGAGAGAGAATGTCACAGAACACCAGAAAGTTCAAACCTATCAAACCACATGCAAAGGAAGGAAGAACAAGGTCTTAGTCAGAGCAGCCAGACAGAGAAGTTGAGGTGTGAGAACTTCCACGCTACACCAACTGTGTGAATGTGAGCGGATGACGACGACAGGTCAGCTCAGGTGGAGAGGCGAATCAACGTTCGAGTTGAACTTTAAGCCGGCGTACAAATTCACACGACCCACCCATCACGAACGTAGCCTTAAAACAAAGATAGTCTCTCAGCCACCCTCACTTGCTTTTCTCACGGTGAAAAAACCTGTGAATAACACATCTCACTTCCTGTTCCAACTCAGTGACTCCAAAACCCAGAAAGAAGAAAAAAAAACACTAACCACAAAAAAAGGCAAGCCAACCCTGGTTACATCCGGAAGCTGTAGCACAAACTTAGCTACCGCTCTATGTTGAAGCTCTTTTTCCATTCTAACTGCAATGAAACTTTTCTAGAAAAACATGGCAGTAATTACACTAATAATAATATAAGAAACAGTTTGTTGTATAAATGAACAACATATAAATGGCCTGTTTTAAGGGGGGGGGAAAGCAACAAGGCAAGCAAAAGCTGAACTGATTAACTTCTCTTTGCCTATTTTACTGCTACCTGCTGCTTTGTAAATGAATAGGTCACCATCTGGCCATCCAGGAAACCGGACATGTTCTTAACCTCTAGATGAGGTTATGTTTACTTAACTTTCTCTATTGGCTCAGTTTCATGTAGCCCCAACAAAACAGAAAAGCATCTCGGAGATGTTTATTAAATGACATCTTTTAAATACGTTTCCTAAAACTAGGCCAGATGACTGTAGAAATTTGGGAATGACGATATCTGGCTACCTCCAGATGCCTGGCTTGCTGTAATCACAACCTCTTAAGCGGAAACATTCCTGAATCCTTCAGGACGTACATGGCTACGTTTTAAGGATGTTTCAGATTGTCCTCATTTCCTTCCAACTGACATATAAAACCAGAGGATTCGTGTCATTGATGCCCTTGAAAAAAACGTCAGAAATCTCCAAACCCAGCTCGGGCCGTCTTTAGGACAAAAACAGGGTGTTTTCCTTGGCAGAAGCAGACCCAAACATCAATTATGCTCCAAACCCTCTTTCCAAAAAGCCGCGGATAATCTTGCTCAGCAGGGCTCAATTATAGGTTATTTCTAGCGAGACTCTGTCCTCATTGTGCACTGCGTTATTCCAAAGTCTTGCAATGGAATAAAGAAAAGGAATGCCTAACCTAAACTGGCTGATGTCGAGAGCTAATTTAAGCTGCAGAAAGAAGCGACGCTTGCAAGATGGAGCACCTTGAATCGCAAACGTCGAAGTATGTTTTACGTGATGGACTGAGGTGGTGCAGAATTGTGAGAAGGAAGATGTTGTTCAGTAAAAATCTAAATAGATGATGTGCTTTCCTATTAACCCCTGCATTCCTCAGGAGCTGCAGGGAGGCCTGTTTGGACTTTGGAAAAGCTACAAAGATATATATATTTTTTTTTCAATAAAGACTCACTATAGTAACAGAAAGTAGCAGGTCAAAGTGATTAGCTCGACATTATAAATAGCATCCCAACTTCTCCAGGGTGAAACAGTTGAGTCCAACACAAGAGATGAAAATGACGTAAATGACATCAGACTGAGTTTTGAAAAAATATCAGAGCCTTATCAGATTTAGGACAACAAATAAAAGCAGACCAAGCTTGATTTTGAAATATATATAATATCATATGCTTATATATATATATATATATATACATATATATATATATATATATACATATATATATATATATATATATATATATTTCTGGTATGAGATTGGCAGCTTTACAAAAAAAAATAATTTGCGGGTCACATAAGGTCAAAGAGTCCTTCAATGTCTAGCGACTCGATTCAGAAACTAATTTTAATTCCAAACAATAAATGTTTGTCTAGTGATTCTGTTTAAATGATGTGACTGACAAGAGGAAAAGACTGTAAATAAATAACATTCATTTAAAACAATTCTATCAGGTTCCATATGATACCAAATTCCATCAGTTTTACATTTAAGCAAAAAGGGGTTTGTGCATCAAATTCTGTAATTTAAATGCCCAGTGTTAGGTTAGCTTAGCTACCTGAAATAATAATAATTAAAAAAAAAAGGACCAAGGAATTATTCAAAATACAAACGGTTGGCGAGACGGCCTTCTGCGGTGACATATCACGTAATGCGTAAAGCAAAGGAGCAGTAAATGCATTTTAAAATTGACTTGGAGCATTTTGAATCGATTCAGAATTCCCAGGACTAGGAATTGCATTTATACATGATTTTTTTTTTTTTTTCACCTCTACAAAAAGAACTAAACTTAGCTTAATGGTGCACGTTACCCTGACCGTACCATTTTTATTGAGGAGAGTGATGGTGACGACATCACAATACCTCTCCTCAGTTGAGACAGGCAGGCTGGTTAGAGCTGATGGGAAGATGGATGGAGATGTTTGTAACGAAATCCTGGGGGGAATATGTTTGAGGTACATATTCATGTGTTGCAATGGTCCAAACAAAGTCTGCACTAAAAATTAAGAATCCGCGGATAGAACTTGCCAATTACAGATGCTAAAGAAGAATGCGTGAAAAAAGATGACACATTCTACCAAAGGTGGCAGAGGCACATCCCACAAGGCCTGAAGCTGTAACTACAGAAAAAAGGCTACTCTAATGTAACCGGCACAGCATCGTTTTCAAATTTTCATTAATGCAAAAACCTGAGCACCATCAGATACTGTGACGTTAGTGGTTCTAATATAAAGTGTGAGGTATATGAATCATTAAAATGATGTGAAAAATACCATTTTTCACATCAAGATTTGCGTATTAAGTTTCTGTTGATGTGAGAGCCTTTCCCACAAACAAGTGAATATTAAGTACCAGAGAAAAATGTGCTTTTACTCCAACGCTTAGTGCAGGATGTTGTAATCTCATAGTTTGGTGCTTGCATTCAGTTCTTTCGTGGGCAAACAGTGAGGTTTTTAGTCGTGTGTGTGTGTGTGTAGTGTGCGTGTGTGTGTGTGTGTGTGTGTGTGTGTGCATGTGTGTGTGTGCAGTTCCTCAGAATGCTATTTGTTCAGGTGTCCAATAATAGCGACATGACCAAATGCAAACACACAGATCTAAATGACTCCAACTGTTCTGTCCAGGTTCAGGTTGGGTCCAGCTTTGTAATAATAGCAAACAACCGACCGTAGATGCGTCTGCAGAGGTTACATGAGGACGTTGTGTATTAATATTGTAGTAGCTGGGGCAGAAGTACCTAAAAAAGGGTATTTTTTAAACTCAATAGAGGAGCTGAACTTTTTTTATTTTTTTTTATTTTTTTTTACATCAATTGATATATGAAATGTTAAAGAGACTGAGTGATTGCTGAAATGCTGAGTTAACAGTTAATCCTTACAGGGGGCAGCTTAGTGAGAGGCCACTGTGGGGGTGTTTTAGAGGGCTTGGTTTTTCCATCCCCATACTCTTCAATGCCATTAATGCCTTACCAGATTAAAACAAACACACTAATTCGCTGGAATTGTGCCCAAGATAATCACAGATAGATGGGTCGCAGCAATCTGGGGGGATTTCCCTCAAGCCGGTACATGTAAAGTACACATCTGCACTGCCATCAAAGGCTTAGTTTTTTGTTGTTATTTTTTTTTTGTTGTTGTAGTGACGGGTAAGTGTTGGCACTATACTGCTTAACCTCATCTAGAAAATGTCGTTAACCAACAACAATGTTAATCTCAACAAAGTTAGAAATTCAGGTCAACGTCAGCTCCGTTTAGCATCTTAGCCTACCGATTTCACTCGACAGAGGATTCCTTTCTGTCACCCTGAAAGAAGGCTCAGCACTGCACATTTCGCCATGTTACAGTTAGAAACTTTAATCTATTTTAGCTGTAGTTATTACCGACACTCCAACACAAAGAGGAGTATCACTTTGTCCTCAAGTAGAGGGAGAAATATACATGTTGTTTTTTTTGTGTGTGTGTTACTCACAAATGCTGAGTCAATACTTTTTATTCAATACTTTTGTTGCAGTCGGAGCTGCGAGTCTTTTGGGGCGACGTCTCTGACGGTTTTGCGCATCCAGAGGACTTGCGTTTCGTCCCGTTCATCTCTGCAAAATAGTCCAACGTGAATCTGATTGGACGGGGAAGCGTCTCTGAACTCTTTTCGAGTCTTGTCTCAAATTTATCAATCGGATTTATATCTGGACTTTGACCGAGATAGTCAGACATGTGAATATGCTTTAATTGCAATCATTATACTGTAGATCCGACAGCGTGTTTAGGGTCATTGGCCTCCAACATCGTGAACCTTCACCCAAGTCTAAAGTCTTTCGCAGCATCTAAACAGGTTCGCTTCCTGCATTTAATGTCACTCCTCTTCACTTTTTCCAACACTTCCCATTTTCAGAAAACAGGTTAACCAGAGCTTGGGATGTTGTTTTATAACCTGCCCCAAACTTGCCTTAAATCGTCAGTTTAATCCCTGACCTGTCTGCCTGCTCTGTGATGCTGCTTGTTCATTAATGTTAATGTTTTTCGAAAAAGATGTCCAAAAAAAACAAAAAATTTATTAATCTCTTTCCACGCAATGAAACAACAAAATCGCCAAACGTGGGGCAAAAAAAAAAAAAAGAAAAGCAAAAGGAGGATGAATATTTGTACTCTACATATTTGTCACAAAACTTAATTGAAGAGAGAGAGAGAGAGAGAACAAAATTTAAGAGCATCATCTGTGTTAATATAGTCGTGGGAGTCAGACAAACCGGTATTTCATCTGTCAAGGCGCCTTCCTCTTACATAGCTGCCCTTCTGCCCCCTACACACAGCAGACTGACCAGATTCCTTTCTGTCTGTATCCAAGAGACGCTGAACAAATGCTTTTTTATCCGAGTAGCGTCAGATGCACAGCTGAAAGTTAGCCTGATGTTATGCTATTGCATAAGAGTCACCGTGCTCAGACATGTTACAGACTCTTGCACTTAAATGTAGCCGTTTTGTTTTTCTAAAGTTACCCCGAGACTAACACAATATTTGTTGTTATGTACAACTCGGTTATGTTGTAGCTTTCAAAAGACTTCTGCAAAAATACACAGGCGTAAATCTGCTTGGTTGTTTTGACTGCTGCGGGTGAACTTCCTTAGCCGGTTAGGTCATCATTTTTTCCTTCCTTGCAAACACTAACGCTGCACACAACAACAAGCTAACATTCGTTTAAAAACAAGACAAGACGGATAGGGTTTACAGTGAGCTTTAGTTAGCATCTTAGCCTAGCGTTCTCACTCTACAGAGGGAACTGCTAGTGTTGAGCGAGGAGCTAACTAGCACCAGCAACTTGCCTTAGCTCAACCAGCCAGTTGTAAAGGGTGAAATAACGTTCCGCAAGCCAACAACACACAAAATGTAAGGGGCTAATGTAGCCGCCAGGAAGCGAGACAAGCAATGACAGCGCGTCCGTGAGCGGTGTTTACCATTTAACTTGCAAAGAGGGAAGGCGATTAACTCAAACACTAGCAGAACAGCCAAACTCCTTCTTTAGCATGCTACGGCAGCCCATTTTGAAAGGCTAACGTTAATCCCAACAAAGTTAATAACTCAGGTCAACGCCAGCTGCGTTTGGCAGAAAACTCTTTTTTTCTTAATTTCAGCGGTATTTGTAATGTTGACGTTACTTACAACTTTTGCTTCTTGTTCCTTTTAGTTGAGCTAGGTCGCTAGCTTGCAGACGTTCTTTTCATTTGCCGAGCGAGCTTGAACGTCCTGGCCCTCCTCCATTGGAAGGATTTGCGTAGTGGTGTGATTTTTTTTCTCTCTTTTTTTCGCAGTCTGTTTGTGAGTCGGTGGAGGTCTTCTGTCAGAGTCAACGGCAGGCCTTTTGGCTCCTCCTTCTTGATTGTGATTGGGTGTAAAAACATACACCTACATGTAGCACAGTTTTCTGATTGGATAAATTACTTTCCAACGTTAAGCTAATTACTTGTTGATTGGATGACGTCTTTCGGAGGACGGCATTGGCAGAGTTGTACATTTGTTTTGGTTTCCGGAGTACACCGATATGTGTTATGATGGGCGGGGAGCTCAAACAAACTACAATTAACATGGCTGAATGAGACGTAAAAATGCTGACAAGTGGCTTAAGATATTATCTAAGTGTGCAAATTTCTTATTTTTGTAAGCGTTTCTGGTGGCAAAATTATGATTTAATGGATATCTAAAAATGTGAACATAAGTTAAATAAATTTAACATGTTTTGTAATTGTAATTAAATTAAAATAAACTTTAAAAAATACAAGTTGTGATTTGTGGTTGCAGTGTTACAGCATTTAAACAAATTCATAAATACTTCTGTAATACTATAATGGCAGCATAATAATAACAACAACAACAACAATAATAATAATAATAATAAACAGTCACCTTGAATGGGAATAAATATTTTATCGTCAAAATCTTTCTGTTAGTCATTAACAGAAATCTGAAAATAGTCTATTCCATTTATTTTTGATTGATCTCTGTTTTAAAATTGTCAAGTTAAAAAGTCTTTAAAAAATATTTGCCGACATAATTTAAGCACAATATTTTTTTATTTAACTAAATACATTCGAGCAACTACTTGCAAACCCATTTTCCTTCTAATCTGACTGGATTACGGTCATGTTTTTGTGAGATGGATAAAAATGCTGTGTTTTTGTTACATCCAATTATGAAGCACAGTTTTTGATATTTAACAGTCGTCTCTGTGTAACTGCTGTCAAGCATTAACCACAACTCAGAAACAGAAGGAATGACCTAAACATTTTCAGAATCTTTCATAAGGCATTTCTGCTGCTTTTATCTTCCACTCTGCATATATTTTATTTCCTGGTTCGGAGGAGATTCATTTCGGTTTGTGGTCCATTAGTCAATAGTCCAAGGATCAAAATAAATCAGTTTTTCTTTGATTGGTAATTCAGATCATAACCAAAAGTCGGGACAGAATTTTTTAGACCGTTGTCATAAATAGGACTTTGATCTGAAGGGCCTTGAATAAGTTCACTCACGATGAATTATTATTAATGAAAAAAAAAATACTGCAAACATAAGCCTACTTGGCTGTGGAGGAGAGAGATCCTCATCAAATGTGTCACACCTTGTCTTCTGCTACAGAGCAAATAAAGTCATAAGTGTGTCATGTAGCAATAGGAGGATGATTCAACACTGCAAAATGACACATTTCTCCTCAGTGTACACACATGACAATGGCCAAGTTTTTATCATTTGATCAGCAGGCAAACAATAAAAACGTTGGGTAGCATAAGTTACCTGCTCAGATCATATCCTAGGAAGTTTCCTGTTTGTTTGGAACAAGATAATGTCATAATAATTAAACCTACAAAAGAGACTTTGCACTCTTTGCTTACAAGGTTGCATTTACTCAAATAAAGCAAAGAAAACATTTGCATTTCTATTGAAAGTCTTCTTGCGCCCTCTAGTGGGTTTTATGGAGAAGAAACCAAACAAAACAAAACAAAACAAACAAAACAAAACAAAAAAAAAACACACTAGTGGACACTAGAACGCTTCCATGGAGGACATTCACATTCGATATCCAGACATGCTGCAATGGCTAAATAAACACAGCTGCTTCCTTCCATGCCTGAAAATGCAAAGAAAACAAAAGCACAACATGAAAAATGAATGAAGGTAAGGATTGAAAAGAAAAAAAAAATTCATAAAAGTTGCTGAAAATGTTTGTTCTTACTCTCATTTTTGTAGAACTGTTGAGCTTAGTGTTGTGTACGTTTAACTTTGGGCTTGCTCTGCTGGCGCAGCTTGAGGATTTTTCTTGCATTCGTCACACTCATGATGGCAGCGTCTGTTGAGACAGGAAAATTATAAGCACTGACAATGCTGTTCTTTATGTTTAGTTAATAATGATTGTGGTCCTTTCTGTGTTATGCTGGTGGCTGATAGAACAGATGACCCAAAGGTTTGTCCCATACTTAAGAACTATTTCAGTTCTTTTTAGATTACACGTTTCGAGATCCAAAAGTGACTTGACTGGTCAGTCCTGATCTGGACTGTTCAGCAAAATACAGCTTGACATTTCTGAACTCTTTCGTTCTTTTTGTGAAAACAGAAAAAGGAGAATTTGGATGTAGATGTAGACGTATATACAAAGTGTGACAAATAACTGTAAGATATTGAAAACAATGAGACGGTTATACATTGAAAAGCTACCGCCGTGCCCACCTGTGTCCTGGACCGGACAGACCTCTTCTGGACCAGGGCCCGGTTCCCGGGCCGTCTTTAATACCGAGCTCCTGGAACTTGCTTCGACAAGTTCCAATATACGAAGCTTTTCCCACTGCGAACCCGAGGAGCCCCGCGACTAAAAAGGAAACACGTAAAACTCACCATTTACTTAAAGTCATCATTATAACTCACAAAATCCCCTCATGCAGAAACAAAATAGAACACACCTGCTAGTTTGGGGAAAGGGCCAAACCTTGCTGACGATTTCCAAACACCTGCATGGGAATAAAAACATTCGCTTAAATGAAATCCAACAGAGAAATACATTGTTTGTGGTGTTTTTTGAGAAATAATGGAGTGTTCACCATTGTAGATGAGCCCGCCAGTGACAGCCATGCTGCCCACAGACAGGGGCAGAGCTGAAAAAAAAAAAAGGGAAATTGGATAAATGATATGCCAATAAAATGAGTACAATGACAGATAAATGACAGAGATCGGAATCAAATGATTTTTCCCATGACTAAATCTGACTGGTTATCAGCAGGTTCTTGTTTATCACCCAAAAAAAACACCTTTTTTTTTTTTTTAATAGCAAATGCTTCATGTATCTCTAATACATGGGAATAAATATTTGCATTAAAACATAAATGACGTTCCACTCTTAATTACTGAAAGCAGTAAAACGTCAGACTGTTCATCATGACACAGACGTTCTCAAAAGCAAGTTGCGAGATCCAGTTTTTTCCTTCTTGCCGTAATATACTTGCCTTGACCCCTGGAGTGGTGGTGAAACTGCGGCTGATTATATGAAGGGCAAAGGGACAAATAGAGGAAGCGTTGATTGTTGTCGGTTCATGTTTACGTAAGTTCATGGCGAGGGAAGAGGAGAAGCAGCTGCATGGCTGATGGTGAGAGGAGGAGCGCAGAGAGAGAGAAAAGGGATAAAGATTATCCCTTTTCTAATCCCTTTTTTGTTTTATGTCACCACATAAAACAAAAACAAGCTGATTAGAAGTTTTTTTTTACTTCTAATCAGCCAACATTGGCAAGAATATTTGTCATTCACCATGTTGGTAACTTTGGTTCTCTTGTCTTTTTATTCATTACAGAAACACCTCAGGTTGGTTTCATTCAGATGTCACTTTGACAAATCATTTGTTTGCTTTGTCGCTCTTGTAGAATCATGCTTGCTTTTTTCCTTTTCTTTTTAAATCGCTTCGATCTACGTCGTCATGGACATCTTGGGACACTCCCAGCCACAGCCAGAAACAAAGACAATGCAGACTGGGTCACTTAGCCGAATGGTACTTTCAAAACGAAAATGTTCACATGTGGAAGCTATTTCTGCTTTTGTTTAGTTTTCATGGAGGGGGATCCTCGCTCTGAAACCCACAGAGAAATGTAAACACACATTTCTTCTACACATGGAAGAACATGTTGAAGTTTTTTGTTTGGTGTCAAACAATTTTAAAGTGTTCCTTGTCTCTCAAGGAAATTACCTCTGTACCAGAAGCTTTCCTCTTGGCACTCTTTCCACACCTTCCTCACATCTTCCCGGTGGACGTGAGCGTCGCTCAGGGGACACTGTGAGACACACGCGGGACAGGTTAGGCGTCAGGTGAACACACAGCAGCCTCCGCCAGTAGGAGTCACGTTTGTGACGATCTCTCACCTTCCAGTCCTGTTTGGCTGGTGCTGAATCAGGAGCGGCAGCAGCAGCCTCCCCTGTCTTCACTGTTGTCGTTTCTCCACTTCCAGAACTCATGATGGAGGAGGTTTCACTCGTCGTACCGCCGGCTGTGCCACACGACCTCTTCACTGCCGTTCTTCAGCTTCCAGATAAACTCAGAGGGAAGGCTCCTCCCTGGACTAGCTTTCAAATTCCACCCCCTCTTAAAAAAGTACTGACAACACACTGCACGTATACAGGTAATTCAGTGTGACGGAAAGAAATTACTGGCCAAATCACTTTAATCAGGGAAAATGCATAATAGCACTAACCCTATAGAGCTGTCATTTGTAATATGAGACTAAAAGTACAAAACAAAGCCTGGGTTTGTCTTATAATAGATGTTTAGTCCACAAATAATCAGAGAGGATCTGCAAAAGGGATCACTTTTTGCTTTATTATTAATAATTTGAAAAACACGTTATTAATGTTGAATATACCATATGTTACTATGGCTCCTTAAAATGTGACTTGTGTTTTTTTTTCCCCCCACTAATATAAAAATATTCTCTGATCGCCACATAAATCAAACTTTCCAAAAAGGACACTGCTACAAATCTTTACGCTTCATGCGATGGAATACAAAGCACATGGAATTGGGAGGAAGAGGATGACGAGCGGACATGATCTTTAAAGATCTTTACGAATCGAAAACTTAAAAGTGTGGCGTGCATTTGTATGTTTGCCCTGTCTGAGTATATTGACGGTTTTCGTTTTCCCTACTGCAAGATGAACCATGTTTACAATGTGAAAAGATGAAGGGGCATAGCTCATGTTCTAAGTTACTATAACATTTAGTCTTGCAACAGGAACGCACAAGCCACAAGGTGCTGACGTTCCAACCTATGAATTGTATCAAATATGACCTATTACCCAGAGTTCTAACTACTCATTCAGATAGCTGCACCTTCGTTTGAACTTGGCCTCCAGTCTGATTTCTTCAACACACCTTTTTTTTTCTTTTTGAAACCTCGATATCCAGACAGACTGAGAGATAAACACATGGAACTTTTGACTTACAATCACCACCTACTCATTATGTTGACCTAAACTCAAGAAAACAAATTGTCGTACAGAAAACCTACTGACTGTTATCCGTGTTTCAGAAAGGCTCCAGATCGTTCACTTTTGTATATGATGCACTTGGTGGCCCGGTGGAGGAGCCTTTTGATGATATTGATGACTATTGTTCATGTTCACATTGTCCTTTTTTTTGTTTGTTTCCAAACTGCAATTGGATAAAAGTAGCATTTTCCTCTGAAGTAGAAAAGGAAAATGCAAATCTCTACTCCTAGTGCTGTCAAAACTGGAGATTCACTTTATGAGATCTATCTTTTTCCCAAAAATGTGGGACACAAGTTTAAACTTAAATGTCTGCAGTTGAAAATGTACACGGTTGACCTATAAGAACATGAATTATGCGTGACAATATCATGTCCTGCATAACAACAAAAATGCAGTGAAATCAAAACAATCATGAACAATTTGAACACAGAAGTATATAAACCAGTTTGGTATCTGTGGTGAAGTGGGTTCAGTTTTACAATACAACCAAACGTCACTGTCAATACCGCCACTTTTTTTTCCCCCACCCTCCTGCTGTATCGATATTGGTGAAGTCAATTAATATTCGAGCAACCAATCACGTCTCATCGTGGGCTGGTTTTTAGGTTTGCACGAGGACGGTTTGTTGATTGACACGCTCATAGTACGGCCCCGGTCGTCGACCTCCAACCAATCCAGTTTGTCTGAGGGAGGAGTCAAGGTATATTTTTTTGAAGTGTCACTTACAGCAACCAATGGCTATCAGGCATGGGGGCGGAGCCTACAGAGCTGCCTTTCAGTCACTGGGTGTGCACCATTTGCCAACCGGCGAGACAAGCGGCGATATCTGTTCACCTTTTGAACAGAATCATCAGTCAGAGCCTCAGGGCTTATCCTGGATAGCCTCTTTATGCACCCACTCCAAGCATGTGACCAGCAAACATGAGACATAATCAGATGCAAGCTGTCAGAAGTGACATTTGTGGAAGCCATACTGGGATTATTCAGTGACCTCTAACTTTCCACGTCGGGATCAGGATGACACCTTTTGGGTGTCGTTTTCTGGGTGATTTAAAATCGGAAAAGGGAAAAAATCTGACTTCTGATTACAAACCGTCTGAGTACCCCATAATTTTCAATATCCAAAATGGCTGCCTTGCATTTGAAACACAAGCAAACTTTCAGATGCCAATAATTTATTTGCAGTTCTGGTGGGTCGTACCTCATATGAACATGCTGCATGAATGTGATCAATAATAAATACATTCCAAATATTGTGCTTGTTCCATTATTTCCGACTTGCAACTGGAGCCGTGCTCTACTAGGGTGTGTGGTGTCATTATCGGATCCGAGCTCCAACTTTTGAGAAAGCTCAAAACCCAATGTTGGGTATCTCCTCTCACACCGGGTCATGCGCCGGCCGACTGTAAGTGAACGGACCCACCGTGTGCGGGCGTCACTTACGCTGGCAAGGCCCGCCTATTGGCCGGTCTACGGACTTCCCACAGACAGTTGTATGTTTCATAAAAATGCACTCTGATGCGGCAAGTAAGTAGAAACGATTCAGAGGCTTTTCTGTGTTAATTCGCGGCGTTTGTCGGGTCGGGAGGCGCGTGTCAGAGAGAAGGAGGCGGAGGCGCGGGGCTCCCACATCCGCTTGTGTCCCGTGGCTCCGTGAGGTTTGATGAATCCCGTGTTATTTGCTGCTCTCTTTGTATTTGGCAGCGCTGTCTGGGGCGACAACAAAGGACGGACGCCTCCTGTAACTCCGCAGGAGGCTCGGGGAGACGCGCCGCGGTCGTCCGCGGTCGGGTTTTTTCGTGGCGAGCGTTCGGCGCTCGGTCAAATCCCGCCGACGTTGTCTTGAGTTCGGACTGTTTTCGATGCTTATCGGTGAGTTGCGGTGTTGTTTTTCACAGTCGTTATTCGTGGCGCCCGGTTTCCCCCCCAGCCGGGCTCGTTTCGGCTCCGACTTGACACCGACCGTGATGTCGGCGTTAATTGGCCGATTTTCTGGCCAGCTGCGGACTGTTGGGGAGAATGAAAATTGTGACGCAGTTGCCTAAAACATCTTTGCTTTCGCCTGCTGCGGCGCCGCTGTTCGCTCCTTGCGTCACCCGCATCAGCTGCCGCAAAACGTCTGCGCAGTGCTCTCCTACCAGTCGCCGTGTGGCGATACATTTTTTAAAATTATCTTTATGTTAATCAATGTAAAGCGTATTCAGAGTCTGGGGAGAAAAATGTTGGGGGGTAGACGGGCTCTGAGAAGAAGAAGTAGTAGTTGTTTCGGGAAAGGCCTGGGAGTTGTAGTTCCGCATCCCGAGCGGCGCCGCAACCCTTAATGGCCTCCTCCAGGAAGAAGAACTACAACACCCACACGGCCGAGGCTCTCTGGATACTTTGTAAACTCTGTGCAAGTTGCTTGTCTGGACTGCTATTTTAGGTATGCGGCTCGTGCTTTCCGTTCGTCCCTGCGCGTTTGGCTAGTCTGTCCAAAGTTTGGCCTCCAGAGGTAAGTCCCCGCTTGATGACGCCTTTCCACCAGAACTCGTCTGCGCTTATGGTTTTGTGACAGCGTTGCTGAAATGGCCGAATGCGTTCCGAGTTGAGGGAGAGGGAGCCTCTGCAGTTTTCTAGGACTTGATTCGGAGACCAGTCCGCGTGATCTGTTGGTTACTAAGCAAAAAGAAAAAAAAAAAAAAAGCCCAAAAAATCACGGTGATGGAGTTAGTTCGGCCTGCGATGACGACGCTCAACTTTATACCCCTGCACAGTTACGGACGTCTAAGCCGCAGAGGGATATCCATGTGTTTTACGTCTGTTCTCTTGTGGACCTAGATTTTCAGCTGAATTCCCATCTGACTACACTGGCCAGTATCCACAAGATCCATCACACCTTACACCGGCTGGTAAATATCTGCTGTCATCTTTTTTATTATTATTATTATTAGAATCCCCATGTGACATGGGGATCTTTTTGTCTTTTGTCAGAATCTGACCGAAGACGTTGGACAGGACAGCCACCCATCAGGTAAAACCCACCCGGCATAATCTGAAACACAGTGACCTATTTTCAGTTTCCCTTCAAAGCCCAATGTGTTTCCTCTCGGAAGATTCAGGCTGTGATCCTCTCTGATAAGGCTGGAGGTTTTGGAAGAGAGCTTTATTGCATACACCCACCTCGGAGGGTTCGTCGCAGATTAAGAAGTCCTGTGCAAAAATACGCAAACTCTTTCATGTCCACAAAAGGTGTTGCATCTAAGCTGTTGCATAGCTTTAACTAAATAATGGTAGCTTGTTCCATAACACCTTGCAAGCTCCAGAGTCTAGATGTAGTTTGGTGTATTAGTAAGGAAAGGTCCAGCACCCATTTCTAATTGAAGTTTACGTTTGTGATGGTAGGATAGTAATAAGCTTTTTCCTTGGGAGCACCAATAAGAAGAAATACCAGTGATTTTTGTTGCAACAGTGCTGTCCCAATGAGGGATTTTTTTTCTCCACCGGTTCAGTGTTTTCCAATTAGGGCGAGGGGTTGCTGATAGTAAACCACACATTTGGTTTTAAGGCTTTTTACATGTCTTTACGAGGTGATATTAGGGCAGCCAGTGGTCGAGTTTGTCCTATGACTGCAGCAGTGCTGATAATAATTCTGTTTTCCTTCCCAGCTTGCTGCTCCAGAGCCATGCCACCGAGAAAAAAGAGGAGACCTTCTGCTGGAGACGACCTGTCAGCCAAGAAAAGTCGCCAAGACAGGTGGGAGATTCCTTTAGTCGGGGTTCTGCCCCCTTGGCTGAGATGCTCCAACAAATGGAGAGTAATGTGCAACAGAGAAAGAAATGCCTCAAAAATTGTAGTTAATTATAATTGATATGATTATGGCAATCAATTGCACATTTTCCTGGCGATCATGCCGCTGTATTCCACACAAACTGTTTTGTTTGTAGGCCAAAAATGTCACTTTTGGCCTCTTCTGTCCTGGTCGCGTTTGCTGTCTCCGCTGCTTAGCATGTGACGAACTGGGAACAACACTTGCTATGGCTTTCTTTTTAAGTCTTTCATTGAGACTAGACTTGTAGATCACTAATAATTGAGTCCAGTCTGTTATATGTGGGTTGTGCTTGACCCATGCGCCTCCACAGCACACATAATTTACAATGTTGTAAGTAATGTTCAGATTACATAATTTACACAACCAACATGTTTCACACATTCACACCGCCAGGGATGCTCTTTACTTCCTGTAGCGTCACCCCATCAAGGGCCATAGTGTCATAGCCAGAGCGATGACAGAATGGAAGAGGTCTTGGCTCGGCACAGTGTGTTGGTGCAGGTATGCAGAACCTGTTTGGGCTGGAGCAGTGTTTTTTGGGAAAGTGGATGGCTTGGAACTGAAAGTCTTTTTAGAAGCACTTCCTGTGGACGATGGTGGGGCCAGACTCATCATACTCCTGCTTGCTGATCCACATCTGCTGGAAGGTAGACGGGGAAGCCAGGATGGACTTTTTCATTAGGTTCAGTGGCTCAAAGTGGTTAAGGCTGCCAGAGTGAAAGGTTGGCTAGCAAGGGTATGTTAGTAGCTAGTCACTAAGAGTCTACACACACTATGGCTGTGTGTAGACTCTCTTAGATGGCTTCCCACTAAGCTATGAAGGGCATAGTAGTAGATTAGCTCGAGGATATACTAGCATGGTCTCCTCAAGGTCATAAGACATCTTAAATTTGAATGGCTGAAACCTACAGAAACCCTGTAATTGCTCAGTTGGTCTATCATGTAAATTCCAAATGAAATGTGTTGAAGTTTTTTCTCTGCATTGTTACAAAATGTGGAAGGTGATGTTGCTAAGAACCTGATTTTTCTGATTTATAAAGTAGAAATGGGCATAATGGTGGCCGTTTCTACAGTTTTACCAGTAGGGATTTTATAAAGGATGTCTCAAACCACACCATCACGTTCACATGCTGTACTGTGTGCATGAATCTGCTGACTTGTCTCCTCAACTGCAGCATTTTCAGAAAACACGAGACATCGCAGATCCGGGAAGAGGAGACGTTTTCCAGTAAAAGATGTTTGGAGTGGTTCTATGAGTATGCAGGCAAGTACCTTCCACATGCGTTGGGTTGAGTTGCCTTCATCCATCCATCACTGCTGTGCGTTCACAGCTCTAGAAACTGAGCTGACGCCGCTCGTTTATCTAAACCAGGTTGTGACGACGTCGTGGGTCCAGAGGGCATTGAGAAATTCTGCGAGGACATTGGAGTAGAGCCAGAAAATGTAAGCAGATTTTAATGTTTTTTTTCCATTGTTGCTTGGTTAAGTCTTCAGCTCTATGCTTCTGTTGAACCACTTTGCTCTTCTCGGCGTGATCTCTGGTTCTCCCAGATCATCCCCCCGAAACTCCCAGGCTGTACTGTCAGTTTCGTTTGAGCCGGTCATCGAGGCCCGGTAACAGCCTGCCAAAGGAATCGCTCCTGTTTAACAATTTATGCGACTGTCGTTTTACATTTTATCCCCAGGTGGTGATGCTGGTTCTGGCTTGGAAGCTGGATGCTCAGAGTATGGGGTACTTCACTCTTCAGGAGTGGCTAAGAGGCATGGGCTCACTGCAGTAAGCCAGCAACAGCGTTTTCATCTCTTTCCGTTCAAATGCTGTTAAATTCAGCAGGGCTGCTTTTAAGTATTGAACCTCTCTGAGGTACTTCTACTGTGTTTTAAGGTGCGATTCCACTGAGAGACTGAGGAATTCCCTCGACTACCTGAGATCTGTCCTGAGCGACAGCACCAGTTTTAAGCTCATCTACAGATACGCCTTTGATTTCGCTCGGGTAAGTCGAGAGAGAGGAGAAAGAGAAAGAGAGAGGTTTAAGCTCCACGTGAGAAATGGTTGCACAACGCTGCCATTTGTTTTGAGAGGTTTCTTAATTAGTAAATGGATTATATCAAGTGTAATTTACTCAATAAACGGCCAGTTCATTGGCTCGTGGATTCAAACCTCAGCCAATGGCGTGTCAGTGTTTTGGTTTTCCAGGCTGCATTTTGTTTTGAATATTTTGGAGAAAAAATTGTGACCAGACAGAGTCAGTTGAACAGGAAAGTCTAATACTGAACTGAGAACCAGCTCAGTGTTAGACTGATGTCCACTGTGTGCAGCTTTGGTTTGGTGTATCGCAGAAAATTCTAAGAAGGAACAGGAAAAGGGAAAAAATGAAAAGGTTTTGTGTCATTTTGCCTGAATTTTAACATGAGTATTTTTCGGTGTTTTTTTTTTTTTCCATTGAACAGGAAAAAGATCAGAGGAGTCTGGACTTGAACACAGCAAAGTGCATGCTGGGGCTTCTCCTGGGGAAAACATGGCCCTTGTTTCCTGTGTTTAATCAGTTTTTAGAGGTGAGCTTATCAATAATGCATATGTAGCCACACAGAACTGAGAATCACTGTTTTTGTTTTGTTTTTTGTTCCTCAGCAATCCAAGTACAAAGTCATCAACAAAGACCAGTGGTGCAATGTTTTAGAGTTCAGCAGGACAATCAACCTGGACCTTAGTAACTATGATGAAGATGGTGCCTGTAAGTCAAAACCCGATTGAATGGAAATGGATCACATAGAGATGCGCCGATCCATTTTTTTTCTTTCTTGATACCGATATGAGGTTTAGTATCAGCAAAACCGATCTGATTCAGAAAACGGTGCTAAAGCAAGATTCTCTAAAGCGCATACATTTTTCAAAACAGACGTAAATGTACAAAATTACACATCTATTTGATAACTCTACACCAGTACAGCACACTTAAATATGGCAATAGCATCATAATCTTGGTCAAACATGTAAAAACAACACAAGTTTAATTAACAGACAATGTAAAATTACTAAAAACAATCGGTTGACTTCCAATGTTCAATAAAAAAAAAGAAAAACTGCTACACACCGTCTTTCAAATTGTTCTGGGAATTAAGCATTCTGAACATAATGTCAAATAAATAATAAAGCATGATATCACTCAGAGCAAAATCATAGAATTAGACTGAATAGATCTGTCTGATACCCGATCAAAAAACTTTTTTTTCCCAATATTGGATCCGATACAGATATTAGTATTGGATCTGTGCATCTCTGGCATCCTGCTGATTTGTTACGATAATACTGACTCTGTGTCTTTTCTTTTTGTCAGGGCCTGTTTTGCTGGATGAGTTTGTGGAATGGTACAAGGAAAGACAGATGTCATAGCTGCAAATGAGGGGTCAGAGGGTGAACGGAAGAAAAAAAAAAAATTTAACTGTGACCACAACTACTCTTGAGCATAAACAACCAATAAGCAAAACCCAACAAAATCGGTAAGGCAGTGACAGTTGGTGCCTCCTGGTTAAAAGAAGGGGTTCGGGCTGTGGGTGGGTTGGTGGGGGGTTTTGCTGCCCACCATCCCGTTTGGAGGAGCGCTGTCCTTGTAGAGTTATGCTCCCTATGGAAGTTGCATTGTGGGTTGACCCCTTGTTCCCGAATCCCGCCGAGCGGCGTTGCTCTCTGTCACCGTGACGTCTCTTATTGTTGTCTGTGTTGGGGTAACATGGTATCTGTCAGACGCTGACGGTGGGAACAAAATGACGTAGTCAGCGCAGGGAAACCAAGAGGGGGGGCGACCATTCAGATGTTGCGTTCGAGTCTCAACCAGGATCACTTGGAAACCCCCACGCGCACACACACATTAAAATACCCGTGCAGTGAACTTCGACCTGAGCTCCTCGGGACAGGTGGCACTAACTACTGTCTGTGGGTTTGTTTAGTATAGTAGTTCTCCTAAAAGCACACTGTGTCAAAGGGTTGACTGCAGGTTTCTGATGCCTGCACCGTTTACTATCAGAAAAAGCCAGTTTGTTCTTTCCCTCCATTTTTTTCTTTCCTCCTCTGTCCCTCCTCCTGTTTTGCTGATAACTTTCTGCTAGCCCCATGCAAAGACTTCAGACCTCATAACACCAAACGAATCAGCATTGCTGCTTACTAACTCTTACTACAGTGCAACTGTGAGCCACCAGTGCTCTGCTCTGCATTCATTGGTCTACCGATGGTTTATGTCTCTACGCTGCGTAGATAAGAGTATTACTGTGCCTCAAACATGGAAAGTCGCATTGTGTGTCCCGCACAGATACCAACAAACCCTAACATTTCTACATGTGACTCTACGGTGCCTTTCAAAAGTATTCACACCTCTTACTTTTTTTTCTTTTTTTTTTTCCCTCCCCAAAGTTTGTTGCAAAACAAACACAAACTTCTACACATTTTGTTGAGATTCGATGTAATCGACCAACACAAAGCAGTGCTTTGTTCTCAAGCGAAGGAAAAGAATGCATACAAAAAATGAAAATTGGACCATGCATTTGTATTCAATCCCCCTGAATAAGTCCTGTTTACAACTACTTTTCACAGCAATTATAGTTGTAATTTTTTTTTTGGTCTGTTTCAGTTATTTAAGTCTGCTAGTTGTTTCTATTTCTGAAAAATCATTACCGCAGCATAATCCTGCAACCACCACAAATGACGGTTTGCATGATGAAATGGGCAATATGCAGTTTTCCATAACGGGTTTTTTTTTCCTCTTGGCTAGAAAGTTCAATTTTGGTCTCATCTGACCAGAGTTTATTTTATGGTAAATGCCACTTCTGATGACTTCTTTAATGCATTTCCTTTGGCCATTCATACCCAACTTGAGGGTCAGATTTGTGGAGTAAGCATCTTGCATTAGTCATTCAGTTTTTCGCTCCTTCTTCTGCTTATCCAGCTGCTGTGTGTTTGGGTAGACGGTTCCACCACTTCATTTACATTTTAAGATGAATATTTGAAGAATACCCTGAGCAGTGTTTCAAGCTCAGGATGACAACTCTACTTTAAATCCTTTTCTGAATTTATTTCATAAAATAAGTTTGTTTGTTTTTTTGTTTGTTTTTTTCTTTCCCAAGCAATTTTAATAGATTAATTTGAATATACCATGTGCCAGATGTATAAATGTAGGTATTTAGTAAATGAGCTATGGTGACCACTAGAGAACAGCAAAGTGCTTCCAGTATAATTTAATATGCAATAGTGGTGCAGATACACCACCTTGTTTCCATAGTGGTTAAACATCTTCACAACTTTCTCCGGGGCCTGTCTGCTATGTTCCTTAGTCTTTCTGTTTTTTCCAGAGTAAATGAGACCTGATACACCCACACCTCTCAAATTAGGATTTAAAAAAATCCCCAAAACAAATCTTCATTTTACTTCCACTTCAATATTGTGCACTGCTTTGTGTTGGTTTATCACACAAAAAAAAAAATCCCCATCAAAATGCACCGATGTTTGTGTTTGCAACTTGAAAAAATGTGAGGGGGGGGGGGAATCAGGGGTGCTCAAGGCTTTTTGGAAGACACTGTACATTCAGGACATGCAGGCAGTGACACACAAGTAGTCAGGTAACCTTTCAGGACGATTTCAGACTGTTTAGGCTGTGTTACATAGTGCCAGATGGTGTCCATTATTTTTTTTTTGTCTTGGTATTTGGCATTTGTTCGTCTTCCTCAGTCCACGGATAGTTTCCGGTCTCCTTTTTATCGAGTAGCATTCCTCCCAACGCTGACAGTGTTACTACAGCTGCAGTGGAACACCCGAGTCCCTCCGAGGACGCGGCGTCCTTTAGGCTAGCGAGGTAGGTCTGCTCAAAGCGTTTCTTTGTACCACCCGAAGGGCGCACACGAAAAAAAAATAAAATGAAAAAAAAAATGTGGACACTGACCGTTTGAAAGTGTGTGATGATGCTATGCTGTTCTGTTCGCCTAGTGTAATGTTCTTGTAACACATGTATAAAATCTTTTTTGTCTTTGACTGTGATGTGATGCTGCACCGTCAGAAGATTTACTATTTGCATGCATGCTCCGACAGAGCCTTTTGTGAATGGATGAGATTTTTTGAAAACATTTTTCAGACATGCTTTGTTTTGTACAGTTATTTGTGCATGTGTTTTGTGTTTAATTTGACAAACACAGTCATGTTAGTTTATTTTTCCTATGAAAAAAAAATGAAAAAATACACACAATTGTGTCCACTACGACCTGGAACACACCTGTAACCTCATGGTGGCTCAGGAGTTCCCTCCTGCATTTACCCCCATCCCATGCATCATTATGTAGAGAGTAGTAAGACGGCTGCAACCGGTGTGAAGACTCTTATTTTATTTTGAAGTTCATGCAATATATTTTTTTAATATATATACTTTTTTTTTTTTTTTTTTTTTTTCCTGCAGTTGTCATGATGCACATGAAAATCAGTTGTTAGATCACATACGTACGATTTCGTGGGAGATCTCCACCGTTAGCAAAAACTGGATTTAACTGTTTCATTGCTTACCAAATGCTGTGTAGAGATGAATCTTTTAGTATTCTCCACTGAAAATGCAGGAGGATGAACAGCCTTGTCCCAACTGTAAATATGTATGTAAACAATGAGTGTCTATATGTTTGTTTTCACTATAACCAATGTCTATATACATAAATAAAAAGGTTTATTAACTTACTGGCTGATGCCTCGATTCTCTATGTAGAATGTTTGGGAGAAAAATAAGAACTGACATTATTTTTACAAATACTCAGGCTCTATTTCAGCTTTAGGAAATGGTTTTAATGTAGGTAAGACTATAAATGATCTCACTGTGAACTTGATTTGAAGGTGTTGATCATTTAAAAGTGACAACCAAAAACTGTTTCAAACATTAAACATAATTGAGGTTGTTCCTAAAATCACAAATATTGGCATGTAATTTCAAAGCTTACACGGTTGTAAAAATTCACACTTAAAAATAATGTACATGTTAAAAAAAACAACAACTCCCAATTGGCTGCCAGTTCTTCCTGATTCCATACCTGCTTATATGTTTTACTTTTTCTACCAGCAGGATCTTTTCTGTATTAAGGAGATTCCCACTTTTACCCTCTTCACTCATCTTGCTGAGGTGTAGCTGGATCAGGAAGTGAAGCCTCTGTCAATGAGTCCCCAGTGCCATGTCTCTTGTAGCGGGGAACACCGTACAACAGCAACAAATCTATGTCTTTCTTCGACTCACTCACAGAAGGAGAATGAATTTGAGACGGTTGAGACAAGACTTTGTCTTTTTCAGACTGGCTGTGAGTGGAGATGCTGCCATCTTGTGTATCAAATACAAGATGTGCATCTTTATCCCACTCCCAGTTTCTCCTCTCTTGTGACATGGCTTTTAGGGCACTCAGGCCTTTTCTCTCATTCTTGCCCCCTAATGCAGCCCTCTGCATCTCGAGTGTCCTTTGGGATGAGTTTCCAAATACATGGAGGGTTTCCTCACCGGAGGGAGAGGGAGCGACTTCAGGACCAAGTGATGAATATTTGTGTGTTTGTGTTGCATCTGGCTTTTTGCTGATGCCAGAAGGTGGGGTATTACTTGGCTCTGGAGACGGTGCCTTGATATCTAAATGCCTCTTGATGCGTGGAACACCACGACTCAGGTCAGTAACAGAGAGGTCTTTTGTCTCATCCTCACTGTCGCTGCTAGAAGAAGAATTAGAGCTCTGCTTTGATGGACTAGTTGAATTTTTATCACTGCGATTTTTATTCATTCTCTCTTTAACTATATCTGAGAAAGTGAACTTGTCTTCTGGAGTCTTTGGAGTTGGAGACACATTTAGTTGAAAAGTTTCCAGCCCCGGAGACGAACTTTTGTGTGTTTCTTGGATCCCAACAAATCTTCTCCTTAGTCTTTGTCTTCTCCCAGAACCGCTTTCACTGCCGGAGGAGAAAGGAGAGCCTGGTGGGGAGTTCAGATCGGATTCTGTTGCAGGGGATGAGATTTCGAGACGCTTTCGGAAGCGGGAGACGCCAAGATTCATAGTGGCCCATCTTGACTGAAGCTCTGGGTCTACCTCAAGTGTTGTTCTATTGGTGTCATTTGTTGGCACGTCCTTCAGGTCCTGAAATATCAGTATACTTTTCCAATTTGATGTTGTGGGCTGTCTTTGGATTGTAAGGAATGTTTATCCCAGGAGCTATTTGTAACCTTATGAACTTGTCTGTGGGTGTTAATGTAAAGGATTGATCTTTTCTGATTTTAGCTTTCTGGTCTCTGTTCTCATCCTTACTTCCACTACTAGATGATTGTGATGCAGATTCACGAGGAATAGCAGTTTTGATATCTAGACGTCTTTGAATACTTGGTGTTTGGCTAAGATCCAGAGTAGGCCACTGATTTTCTGAGTTAGATCTTAATTGAGTTATGTCAGCTGGATTCTTTAAGATAAGTGATTCTTCTTGCTTTTGTGTTTTTATGTGGCCTCTTGTCTCATCCTCACTGCTAGAAGATGAGTGAGAACTTGGAGATGGTACCTTAATATCGAGAGGACTCTTGATGTCTGGTTTGCCAAAAACAGATGAAGGCCAACGGTTTTCCAATTTTACCTTTGCTGGCGTCTTAGAAGAAGATGTTGCCATCCGTAGTTCCTCTTGTTTTTGTTGTACCACATGCCCACTTGTTTTATCATCACTGTCACTGCCAGAAGATGAATTTGAATCTGCTGCTGGTGCTTTGATATCAAGACGCCTTTTAAATTGTCTTATTCTCCAAAGATCAAGGGAAGGCCATTGATTTCCTTGCTTTTGACTTGCTTTTTGGCTTGTTTGTACTAACTGCTTTGATATCAATAAATCCTCTGGTTTCAGTTTTGTCATTTTGTCTTTTTTACTATCACTGTCACTACTAGAAGATGAATCAAAGTTTGCTGATTGTGCCCTAGCATCTAGAGGATTCTTGAATTCTTTTCTTTTTCCAAGATCAGGTACAGACCAACGATTATCTGGTTTTGGATGAACTGGTGGAGGAACTTTACTTGGAAGCTGTGAAATCAGCAATTGCTCTTGTTTTTTCACTCCTGTTTCATCTTCACTGTTGCTACTGGAAGATGAATCTGAATTTGTGGTGGGTGCTTTGATATCCAGACGTCTTTTGATTCGTGTTACCCTTCCGAATTCAATGGTAGGCCACTGGTTTGCTGGTTTTTGGGTTACTGTAGTTACATTAGTTGGGATTTTTGAAATGTTTAACTCCTCTTGCTGCTTTTGTGTGATTTGATCTTTTCTTTCATTGTGACTGTCACTACTAGAAGATGAATCTGAATCTGTTGATGTTGGTTTGATTTTGAAATCTTTCTTGATTTGGGTTGTATTGGCAAGATCAGGTGCAGACCAACGATTTTCTGGTTCAGGATGCACTATTGGATAAACTCTGCTCGGAAGTTTGGACATCAGCAATTCCTCTTCCTTTTGTTTCATTACGTGCCCTCTTGTTTTATCCCGACTATCACTACTAGATGATGAATCTTTATCTGCTGTAGGTGCTTTGATATCCAGACGTCTTTTGAGTTGTGATATTCTCCCAAAATCAAGGGTAGGCCACTGGTTTGCTGGTTTTTGGGTTACTGTAGTTACATTAGTTGGGAGTTTTGAAATGTATAAGTCATTTGGCTGCTTTTGTGTTATTTGATGTTTTGTTTCATTGTCACTGTCACTACTAGAAGATGAATCTGAATCTGTTGATGATGCTTTAATTTCAATAGATTTCTTGATTTGGGTTGTTTTGCCAAGATCAGGTGATGACCAACGATTTTCTGGTCTGGGATGCACCGTTGGATAAACTTTACTTGGAACTTTGGACATTAGGAGTTCTTCCTGGTTTTGTTTCATCACATGGCCTCTTGTTTCAGCCTCACTGTCACTAGATGATGACTCGGACTCTGCAGTGGGTGCTTTGATATCCAGACGTCTTTTGATTTTTGTAGTTCTCCCTAAATCAAGGGTAGGCCACTGGTTTGCTGGTTTTGGGGTTATTGTAGTTACATTTGTTGGGAGTTTTGAAATGTATAAGTCATTTTGCTGCTTTTGTGTTATTTGTTGTTTTGTTTCATTTTCATTGTCACTGTCACTACTAGAAGATGAATCTGAATCTGTTGATGATGCTTTAACTTCAATAGGTTTCTTGATTTGGGTTGTTTTGCCAAGATCAGGTGCTGACCAACGATTTTCTGGTTTGGGATGCACCGTTGGGTAAACTTTACTTGGAACCTTGGACATCAGCAATTCCTCTTGCTTTTGTTTCATCACATGGCCTCCTGTTTCATCCTCACTGTCACTAGATGATGACTCTGAGTATGCTTTTGGTGCTTTGATATCCAGACGCCTTTTGATTTTTGTAGTTCTCCCTAAATCAATGGTAGGCCATTGGTTTGCTGGTTTTTGGGTTACTGTAGTTACATTAGTTGGGATTTTTGAAATGTATAACTCCTCTTGCTGCTTTTGTGTGATTTGATCTTTTCTTTCATCGTCACTGTCACTACTAGAAGATGAATCTGAATTTGTTGATGATGCTTTAACATCAATAGGTTTCTTGATTTGGGTTGTTTTGCCAAGATCAGTTGATGACCTACGATTTTCTGGTTTGGGATGCACCGTTGGATAAACTTTACTTGGAACTTTGGACATTAGCAGTTCGTCCTGGTTTTGTTTCATCACATGGCCTCTTGTTTCATCCTCACTGTCACTAGATGATGACTCTGACTCTGCAGTGGGTGCTTTGATATCCAGACGTCTTTTGATTTTTGTAGTTCTCCCTAAATCAAGGGTAGGCCACTGGTTTGCTGGTTTTTAGGGTAAATGTAGTTACATTAGTTGGGAGTTTTGAAATGTATAAGTCATTTGGCTGCTTTTGTGTTATTTGAAGTTTTGTTTCATTGTCACTGTCACTGTCACTACTAGAAGAATCTGTTGATGATACTTTGATATCCACAAGTTTCTTGATTTGGGTTGTTTTGCCAAGATCAGGTGCTGACCAATGATTTTCTGGTTTGGAATGCACTGTTGGATAAACTTTACTTGGAATCTTGGACATCAGCAATTCCTCTTGTTTTTGTTTCATTACGTGCCCTCTTGTTTCATCCTCACTGTCACTACTAGATGATGACTCTGAATATGCTTTTGGTGCTTTGATATCCAGACGCCTTTTGATTTTTGTAGTTCTCCCTAAATCAAGGGTAGGCCACTGGTTTGCTGGTTTTTGGGTTGCTGTAGTTACATTAGTTGGGATTTTTGAAATGTATAACTCCTCTTGCTGTTTTTGTGTGATTTGATCTTTTCTTTCATTGTCACTGTCACTACTAGAAGATGAATCTGAATCTGTTGATGATGCTTTAATTTCAATAGATTTCTTGATTTGGGTTGTTTTGCCAAGATCAGGTGATGACCAACGATTTTCTGGTCTGGGATGCACCGTTGGATAAACTTTACTTGGAACTTTGGACATTAGGAGTTCTTCCTGGTTTTGTTTCATCACATGGCCTCTTGTTTCAGCCTCACTGTCACTAGATGATGACTCGGACTCTGCAGTGGGTGCTTTGATATCCAGACGTCTTTTGATTTTTGTACTTCTCCCTAAATCAAGGGTAGGCCACTGGTTTGCTGGTTTTGGGGTTATTGTAGTTACATTAGTTGGGAGTTTTGAAATGTATAAGTCATTTTGCTGCTTTTGTGTTATTTGTTGTTTTGTTTCATTTTCATTGTCACTGTCACTACTAGAAGATGAATCTGAATCTGTTGATGATGCTTTAACTTCAATAGGTTTCTTGATTTGGGTTGTTTTGCCAAGATCAGGTGATGACCAACGATTTTCTGGTTTGGGATGCACCGTTGGGTAAACTTTACTTGGAACCTTGGACATCAGCAATTCCTCTTGCTTTTGTTTCATCACATGGCCTATTGTTTCATCCTCACTGTCACTAGATGATGACTCTGACTCTGCAGTGGGTGCTTTGATATCCAGACGTTTTTTGATTTTTGTTGTTCTCCCAAAATCAAGGGTAGGCCACTGGTTTGCTGGCTTTTGGGTTGCTGTAGTTACATTAACTGGAAGTTTTGAGATATGCATCTTCTCTTGCTTCTTTTGTGTTATGTGATTGTTCTTGTCATCACCACTGTCACTACTAGATGATGAGTCTGAGTCTGTTGATGATGCTTTTATACCCGCAGGTTTCTTGATTTGGGTTGTTTTGCCAAGATCAGGTGCACTCCAACGATCTTTTGGTTTGGGATGCACCGTTGGAGGAACTTTACCTTGAAGCTGTGAAATCACCAATTCTTCTTGGTTTGGTTTCATTACATGGCCTCTTGTTTCATCTTCACTGTCACTACTGGAAGATGAAGATGAATCTGCAGTGGATGCTTTGACATCCAGACGCCTTTTGATTCGTTTAAATATGCCAAAATTAAGGGTAGGCCAATGGTTTGCTGGCTTTTGAGTTACTGTAGTTTCCTTAGTTGGAACTTTTGAGATATGTAACGCCATTTGTTTTTTTGATGTCATATGATCTTTTCTTTCAATGTCACTGTCACTACTAGAAGATGAGTCGGAGTCTGTCAATGATGCTTTAATATCCACATTTTTCTTGATTTGGGTTGTTTTTCCAAGTTCAGGTGCAGGCCATCTATTTTCTGGTTTGCGATGCACTGTTGGAGAAACTTTACCTGGAAGCCTTGACATCAGCAATTCCTCTTGCTTTTGTTTCATCAGTTGATCTCTGGCTTCATCCTCACTGTCATTGCTAGGTGATGAATCTGAATCTGCTTTTGGTGCTTTGATATCCAGACGTCTTTTTATTCTTGTTACTCTCCCAAGATCAACTGAAGGCCACTGGCTCGGTGCTTTCTGGGTTACCGTCTGAGTTACGTTCATTGTAAACGTTGATTTTGGCAAGTCCTTTTCTTTCGGTTGTGTGATATAGTCTTTCTTGTCATGGTCACTGTCACTACTAGAAGATGAATTTGAATCTGTGTCTGGTGTAGGAGGGACTGTTAGAGAGACTTTAGTGTGAATCTTTGACAAACTCTCTTTTCTCTGTTTAACCATATTGCCTTTTTCTTGAGCCTCTGTGTCACCGCTGGAAAAGGAAGTTGAATCTGCTGGATCATTACTTTTTGGAAAAGATTTTTGAAATGACAGATGTGCAACATCCAACCTTCTTGGTTTCTTCACTGTTAGGCGAGTAGTTTCATCATCACTGTCACTACTGGTGGGGGGTCTTGCTATCAGTAAGCTGTCCTGTGTATTTTTTGTCACATGGCCTCTTGGTTCATCCTCACTCTCACTACAAGAAGATGAAGCACAACTTGGCAACAGTGCTTTGATATCTAGACGCCTTTTAAGACGAGGAATGTGCTGAAGATCTACAGCAGGCCAACGTTCATCTGAATCATCAATTTTTGTTTTGGACTCTTGAAGGGGAAGCTGCTGAATGTCGATTCTGCCTCTACCATCAACATATGTCATTTTTACTTTGCCCTCACTGTGGGAATAAGATGATGAACTTGTTCCAGGTTTTGATTTTTGTGCCACTTTCTTCTGCTTCTTTTTTGTCTTTTGTTTGATTTTAGTTCGCACTGGCTCCCTTTGACTGTCACTGTCACTTGAATCAGAGGAAGCGGAAGAGGAATACTCTGATGCATCTCCTGGACTTTTTGTATCATAGCCATCCTTGGCTGAGGGACTTTGAGCACCATCACTGAATTCAAATGGTTCACCATGAGAAATATCAGAGTCTGTGGTGTTTGCCTTATTTGTATGCAGAGCAGAGGATCCAGGATATTCACTTTTTCCCTTTGTGGATATTTGTGGGGTTTCTGTTTTTGTGGCTATTGATAAATCTGCTCTTGTCTGAAATGAGTCTTCTTCCAGCTGGAGAGACTTGGGCACGGTGTGCTTTCTGGTCGTTTGGTCTGATTCTGATGCACTTTGAGAAGAATCTGAGGATGAGGAACGGCTTCTCCTCTCCTCAAGCTCATCTGGGTCAGGAATAGGTTCAAACTTCATGTTCCGCAGGCGCTCTGCAGCCAATTCAGCTGAGCTACTGTCATCACTCTGCTTTTCCCTGGGTCGCCTATGTAAGTCAATCTCGACTTCTTGATACTCAAATACCTCGTCGCTTCTAATGCTCTGCTGATCGGCACTCACAACAGTATCATAATATTGTACATTGCTTTCCTTTGTGACCTCTAAGTGGCTGAAAGTGACTCTTCTCTCCCTATGAGGTCCTATCTCTTCTGGTTCCTCAGCATTTGAAAAGGCCCGGTTGTCGTAATGACTTTGTTGAGCAGAAGTGACGGTATGAGTGGCTGGGGAGTCTTTCTTTTTGCTGACCCTTCTCCACAGCCTATCGATACATGGTCTCGCCAGGACTCCAAGGATGAACGCCAACAAAAATGTGAGGATAATTGATAGACACACTGCCAAAATCATGTCAGACTGCATAAAGCTCCCAGCTCTCTCTACAACCGCCCTTTTAGGCGTTTGTGGGATTATATTACTGCGGATCCCGGTTAAGCTTCTTTCCTGTCTTGGACCTCTCATTTTACTGATTTGGAGGTTAAACACAGACAGAACGTGGTCTTCTTCAGACACACACACATACAATCCTGTATCTCCCTCTGAAAAGTCACTGATGAGCAGACGATCTTCTTGCTGGCTCACAGATGCTCGACCATCGCGTGTCCACCACTCTGACTCTAAAAGAACAGCATAAAAATAATAAGAGTTCATTTACTTTGTTATCAACTCTTGATCATAGAATATGTCATGTGTTACCTTGTGCTGAGCAGGAGAGCAGGATCTCGGCGCCACTGTACACTGTCACATCTCTGTGAAGATCCAAGTTGTTTTCAGAGCTTAAGCATGTTAGGTCCTCCTCATCCAGCTGCAGAAGGTCTTTGCCCAAGATGGTGGAAGGCTCAGAACATATGATGCTCCAGGTCTGCATGCCTCTGGTGCTGTCATAAGCCATCTGCCTTCTTATACTACGCATGTTGCAGTCACAGTGCCACCTGTTTCCGTCCAGCTTAACATCTGCTCCAATGTCGCGCAAAGTGAGATATGTCAATTGCTGCATGGTTGTCAACATGTTGAACCTCATGTCAAGAACCTTTGAGAGGGACACAATATTGAATGGGATTAAGTAGAGGTAATTAGCCTTATATTAAAGTTAGCACAGTAAATCCTAACCTGAAACACTTTTCTAAAAAAATGTCGAATGAGCAGAAGTTAACATTTTGGCTGGTACAGAGAATAATAGGCATCAAAAACCAGGCTTACCTTGAGTTGCTCTAAATTCTGAAACATCTGTGGATCCAGATGTGTAATCAGGTTATGCTGTAAATGAAGCTCCCGCAGCCGACGAAGGCCACCAAGAACTCCCGGTTCAAGACTTGAGATCCTGTTGAAAGACAGCTCCAGGACCTGTAAGGACTCAACAGCATCCAGGCCTCGAAGAAAAGAAATGAGATTTAATTAGAATTCAGCATCATCAGGAAGCAGATTCCGAAAAAGAAACAAAGCTCTGCTCTAAGCTAAAATCTTTAAGTTTGTACATTTAGTCATATTACAACTGGAAACATACATATGTTGGAATTTTATGCACAAGATCAACACAAAGTAGTGCATAATTTTGAAGCGGAACAAAAAAAAAAATAAAAAATACATGTGCAAATCTGGTAGAGGCAGACCTCAAGAGACTTGAATTCTTGAAAGCATTGATGTAGGAGAACTGATAGAGAGATGAATGCAACACATTCATATTTCTACTTCCAATGGAATGCTATGTATCCTTTTCCTTCCACCTAACCAGAACTGGGCCTCAGGCCTCTCAAAGCAGCTCTTCAAACGGTACAAAGCAAAAGAAATACTTTTTCCAAGGAAGAAAAAAACATGTTCCGCACAGGGAACACAGGGAGGCCCGTGAAACAATGAAATCATAAATATTTCATTTGCATACTCACACCTTGTTTAAGCCAGTGGAATGTCAATATAAACTGTATTATCTTGGGAGGTTCACTCATTTGTGCATGGTGCAAAGTTCTAAAGATAAAAGATAGAAAGGGTTTGTGTATGTGTGGAATTGAAGGGCAAATCCGAACAACTACAAACTGTAAACACATTTGGATTGTAGAGTATAAGCTCCTTTTTTAGATTTATACTTAATTACTTTTTCTTTTTTTTTTAACCAAACCCTGATCAATTTAGCCAGTTTTAGTGACTCAGACATTTCCTAATTCCATTCCATAGGGCAAAGGTGTGACTGTAGAAGTTATCAGATGGATGTTCTTCTCCTGCCACTCCTAATAAAAAAAAAAAACCATTTCTTTCTGGGAACTCGGTTAAACAAACTGCTTCACTGGGTCACTGCATCCATCTCCATTTTAACATCCAAAATATTTAGTATACCTGAACATCGATTTACTGGTGAAACTAAATAAGTATTGATCATTTTGTCGCTCGTGGTCCAGTTCAGTCAGTTTAACCTTGATTTACACCACATTACAGAGAGTATGCCCCAGATAGGAGCCAACATACCTGGCATCGAAATGAGTCGGGCACATTGGCTCTCAAACAATATTAAACAAAGAAAAATGAGTCTCATTGTGAAAAGTAATAATGAATCATCTCTTGCTAAATTTGCTGTTTTAGTGGTATATGTCAGATTATCTTGACTCTTCTTAATAATTAGGGGGTGTGCTATGGCCTAAAAATAAACATAAGAGACCTGTTTTATTATCATTATTCATAATCATATTACAATCATCAACCCAATATTTCACAACCCTGTGTGCAGCAGCCCTGGAAATGTACCTACATTAACTCACAGTATGCAAAAAAAAAAGTCCTCAGTTTTTTTTATCCTGGATAGTATTTCTATGTTATAATCTTGCACAGTACAGAGGGATTCTTGGGATTTTTTTTTTTTTCCCCCTCAGGCGACATGCATAGTGTGCTGACGCAGAGAGAGGGATCTTTCAGTCTTCTTTGCACAATATCTCAAGGTCGTGGTGTTCAAAGTGCAGCCTGGGGGCCATCTGCAGTTCTTGGAAAAAAAATGTTGTTCGTCCCTTGACCACCGTTCAAGAATCACAAATTCGCGTCTTCTTAAATAGAAAATATTAGGAGAGGCACAAAGTGGTTTTTTTAACTAACCATGTTTTGTTTGTTTGTTTTCATTTTTTGTAAGAGATTGTCAGTAGAAAAAGACATCCAGCAATTTTTTTTTTTTACTCAAGAACTAACTTGGGTACACCCATCCATTATATTTCTCACTTCTCTTGCTAAGACTAAAACTTTTGTTTTCTTTTTTAAACAGAGATCATTTCTTTTATTAAGGAAAACCCATTTCCCATTTCAGCCCAACAGTAAGTTGCTCCTTTCTACTTTGATCATTAAAACATTGCATATTTTGCAATTAAAATGAATTCCTTTTAATTCTTGAGCCATTAAAAATAAAAGAATTTACATTATTATGGATTTAAATGGAGAAAAAGAATTGTGGCCCCTGAACACTGTGCTTTCAACGCGGTAATTTTGTCCCTTTTATGAAATTTGTGTGAATGGACTAATATCAACTCACCATTTCTGTGTAGATTTGGCATTTTGACTTGGGTCATTATAGAAATAACCTGCTGCCAGTTTTGTGTCATCAACCCACCAAACCCAGCTGCAGTGTTTGTTTTCTAAAATATTGACTTTAGTCTCATCTGACCAAACCACTTTACTGGGGTTGAAGCCCCAGTAAATCTAAAATGTTTCCGTTTGTGACAACATAATAGGCTTTTTTTTTTTTCTGGAATTACTCTCAAACATAATTTGTCTCCTATACGCTGGATTTGAAGAGTCTGCGACTGCAAAGTGCTACCCTTTATTTATTTACATCTTCAAAGAAATCTGTTTTGAATGGATTGTTATGGAATCCCACTGTCGAGTGCGCTAAAACAATTATTCCTAATTACACGATTTTGCTTCCACAGATGAGATTAAAGGTCAGATTTAAGGGATTTTAGCGTGTTGCTGACAGCAGGCTTTTCTCCTTTATGCACCTTGGTAATGTTTGATGTGGCTGGGTGTATGATTACGTAACACCGACTCACCCCGCGGCAGCCGCTCCAGCAGGTTCCTCTCAGCTGATAGCAGCTGCAAGGCCGGGGCCCAGGTCAGGCACCTGGACCTGCTCCCAGCCGCCGAGCGACGCCCGAGCCGTCGAGCCGGGACGGTTCTCTCTATGCAGAGAGACAAGTGTGGGATGCTGTTGTTCCCCAGCCACAGGTTCCTGAGGTTGGGATGCGGTTGATGAAAAGTGACAGAGCTGAGGAGGTTATGAGACAAGTCGAGCTCGGCGATCGGGTCCTGGACGGGCTGCGGTACCGAGGACAGGCCAGCCAAGGAGCAGTTCAGCAGCAGAGCTTCTCGGCAAACGCAGGATTCCGGACAGGGAGGTGAGGAAGAGGAGCGCCAGAGATCCAAGGAGGCCAGGAGCAGCACAGCCGCCCAAAACGGCGAGCGGCCTAACGCCATGGCAACCCCAGGCCTTTAAAACTGGAAATAAAAAACCGTCAACACTCTCAGTCAAGAAGCAACCCGGGTACTTTGAGAGCAAGTTTTGAGAACTGAAGCGAATTAAAAGGAGCTGATTTGAGTTGGAGGAAACTCACCTGGGTAAAAGCTGCCACCAGGTTGACAGGAAACCTTGTGACTCTTCTCACACCTCAACTGTACTCTCCAGCATGTTCTGACCAAAGTCTGAAGTGGATGCTGCTCCTTCAGGCTTTACGAGCCCCAGCCCAAAGATGTCACAGTGATTTATTCATTTACACGGCTGGTTAATGCCTTACCGCCGTCGTTTCCCCTCCGTCGATGCAATGCCAAGATAAGCCATCCTGAACAGTTATGACTAAGAGAACCATGCCCCGGTTGCACATTCTGTCAGATGATAGCACTGTGTAATAATCTCTGGTATTTCTTTTATGATTTTAAAGGACCATGTAAACACACGAGGCACAGCGAAGCAAAAGATAAGAGATTTCACGCAGTAACAAGCATCTGTACTGAAAAAGAAGCCAGTGAAATGTTGGATGTTTTTTTTTTAATTATCATTTTATTTTTATTTAAACGCATCCACGTCATCACGTTGGAGTGATGAAAAACAAAACTTCTCTCACCAAAGGCATGAAGTCCGCAAACCGCTCCAACATTTGTTACATAACAGGCCACACACAACCCAAGGCAACAGTCAAACTTTTTATATTGTATTGCACAAAATTTCAAACCACTCTAAACGGCGTCCACTTTCAGCACTCTTGCCTCGTAAAGATATTAGCACTTACCTGGCGAAAGTATTCCCACCCAATGAACTTTCCACATGACATGGCCAACAACAAATCCCAATGTATTTTGTTTTTTGTTTTTTTTATTATTTTTAGTTTATTCATGCACCTTGAGGCAAAGTAGAGCGTAATTGTTAATCGGATGGGAATCAATGTAGTGTAAATGTGAAAAGTTCAATAGGTGTGAGTACTCTTGCAAGGCGCTGCACAACTCGTACACTCCTTACAATTAGCATTAGAAAAGCTTCACAATTTAAGTAAAATATAAATAACATTTCATCCCTTTAAATCCATTGGCACGTGCATGATAAACAGTTCACCGTGTGCAGACAGAGATGTTCTCTATTACGCGTTGTATACTAGGGGCCAGTCCGAGTTCAGCATATTTTTATGTTATTTATTATGTCGTGTCTCGATGAAGTCGTTTAACACTTTTACACAAACCCTTTTGTGAACAGATGTGAGGTGATGGAGAAGCAGAAAATAAATACAGCAGATTCTGACTGCTACAAACATGCGGCGCGAACTGCACAACAACTTATTGTTTACAAAAGTTTTCTGAATTTAGGATGGAGGTTGATGAATCTTATAAAAACAATGTGTGTTTTTTTTTTTTTTAATAAACTCCAGTAATATCTTTGGATGGATTTGTAATAAAATGTAAATTTGGCACTCAGAAACGACACACCTTAACCTCCAAAACTTAAACTGAACTCAGTCCCAAAATGCGTATTTTTGAAAAGAGACGTGTCGGATTTCACAATCGACCGACTGCAGGATGATGGAACGGTGGCGCTAGTGAGCCTTTCCACACGGGTTGTCTGAGATCTGGCAGCCCATGTTGGGAAACTTCACCAGTACGCGGAACAGAGTCCCATCTTCGCACATGCAGAGCTTGTACCTCTCCAGGCCGTCGTTGAATGTCAGGTCTGTGGAGCTGGGAATGCGCGTGGCGTTGAACATCACCGACCCGTTGAGGACGATGCTGTTCTCCTGCAAAGAGGAAAACATCGTCAGGGCAACTATTCTTCAAGATCCGTCCTTATTGGGCTTGATACGGTGACTGGATGAGGTTTGTGTGACCATGAATGTTGATTTCAGGCTTTGAAATAGTTCTTTGAATTCTTCTTGCTTTGCAGCAGGTAGGACTGCATCGACTGCAGTTTTCTGCCCAATCACCAATCTTTAAAATACTGAGCTGCCGGCAGCAGAAGGATGTTAGCAACAAGTTGGCAACAATGGGATGACTATTGTTAATCGCCACCTGCAGACGTGATCTGGTGCTGTGTCCAGGTTTGACCCAAACCGCACTAATCATAAGAAGGAAATTGGATAAAATGATCAAGAACGGTCTCATCCTTCCAGAGCAGTTGAAATGAATCACTGAGAGCTAAAAATGAGTGTATGAAAGTTTCTGAGCACTATAAATACAGCATGTCATTATGTTTCATACTTACAGCTCTGAGCTCAATGTCTCCACCCATTTTAAACTCCACAGTGCGGCCCATGATGTTCACTCCCTCATTACCGCGAATGATGGCCCGAGTGTCTCCCTTGATGTTCAGATCAGATGATGCGCTGCTGGTGATCTGAAAATAAAGAGCAAAATACGTCACTGAAATGAGAACAGCACCGGTTCCTCGCAAAGAAAATACATCAGGATTACAAAATTCCAAGACCCCCCTTCTTTTTCACTCATTTACTCCATACTTGATGTGCTTTTATTTTAGCACCACACCAATTGGAATTGCACTGTCAATTTTTGCAAGAAACTGCATAAATTAACAACCACATTACTTCAAAACAATTCACACTTTTCTTTTTTGGCAAAGAAACTAGGGGATATTTTGCCAGTATCTACTATCTCTCTTTCGTTTTCGATCAATTTTTACTGTTACGGACAGCAACAAGAGCAATATCGCCTGCACGGGTTGTAAATTAATCATGTTTTTTTTTGTTTTTTTTTTATACACACAGCCATCAGAGCAGAGGCCCGTCTTCCCTACACACCCTTTCAGTGGACGCCTTTTTAACACTGAGGACTTTGACTCCTTTGGGCAGGTGGAACTCGTGGTTTTCAAAGTCTGTGCTGAAGAATGTCGTCTGCGTCCGAGGGTCTGTGAAGGATATGCCGACGTCGCTGACCACGGAGGTCTTGTCCTTTTCCACGCTCAGCTTTGTGTTGCCTTGCTGGAAAACAACCTGTTGGAACGACACAGCAAAACAACAGACAAGAGGCTCTGACTGGGTTTTCAAATGCTGTCATTTCTTTGGAGAAAACTCGACGGGTCTAACCGTTTTCTTACCGGGTTGTTGTTGCCCACGATGACCAGGTCCTGGTCTTTGCGGCCGCCGACCGTGCTCTTGTGCAAAGGGTGAACGATTCCCATGTCGGCCTTCTGTTTGAAGCGCAGCAGGCCGCTCTCGTGGAACTCCATGCTGTCGCAGCCGTTCGGGCCGATTCGGATCACTGTCCATATTACCAGTGTGATCTGAACGACAGAGGAGTCGCGTCAGAGCTCGCTTGTACAGACAGACGTGGAGCACAACTATTTTGCATTTTGTCAAGGTGCTAGCACAAACTTTACTGCATTTTATTTTGGAAAGTGGGACAGAGAAAACCACTTGTTGAATAGAAACCATATGAAGTTTTACTGCAGTTTGCGACAAGTCATAAAGAAGGGGCTCTAGTAAGATTGGAAAATATTGGTCTACATGCAAAATGTCATCCACTGAGGAAAACTAATACTGCCCATCATCTGTGATGCTTCATGTTGAAGCATGGTAGAGGCAGCATCATGAAGTGGGAATGCGTTTTTTCAACAGGGACTACTGGTCATAATTAATGGGAAGACCGATAAAGGTAATGAATCCTAGCAAAGGCTACAAGCAGACTCTTGTAAAAACAGAGAGGAGGTCTGCCATTCAGAATAACAATTATAAACAAAGATTAAACCGTTTGGGTTTTTTTGGGGGTGATTTCCTTCCAGATGAAGTTTAAGCTTAAATTCAGTGAGAATTTGAACTTGAAAATTGCCTTCTACTGATGCTCTCCATCTGATAGGATCACATTTAGTGGATTTCATAAGGGAAAAAATAGCAAAAAAGCTCAGTTTGGAGCTGACACATACAGTGTCGGACTAAATACAAACACATGCCACACTTTTAAGACTGTAGCAGTAAAAATCTTGTGGGAAAAACACGCATCATTTCTCTTCTACTCCAGTATTAGACACCAATTTTAGTCCCTCTTTCCTGTGGAACACTACAATTCCCAAATAAAGTTTATTTGCACTGTAAGAAAGTGTGGGAAAAGTCCAAAAGGGTTATATTTCTTTGCAAGCCACTGCAGGCAGGCAAAGAAACTTACAATGAGATTAATCAAGGCGAGCAGGAAGAGGAGCACGATGATGCAGACAGCCATGTTTCCCTTGCGTCCTCTCAGCCCAGTCTTATGAAGACGTTCTTCTTCTATGGGTACATATCCCGCTTTGAAGTTGCTGTTGTGCTCCTTGTTGATGTTGCGCCTCTCTATGGCCTTCTCGCGCATGGACTTCTTCACAGGGCCGTTGGAGCTCTCCTGCAAGGCAAGACGACCAAATAATGCGCATTAAACTACAAGATACCCTTTACTGCTGAACTCAATTTTAGCACTCAAAACTGGACTGTGGTCTCACATGACCACAGGGACGCCTATAGTTCACGCAGACACGATACCGAGGCGGGTTTTCCGTATGACAAACTGAACCAAACGACGCATTCTGATATCTGAGTCTGAATGCGCGTTAAACGCTCAGCGGCAGCCAGTCTGTGGTCCTAACTAAAAATAAACTGCGCTGCCATTAGTGACGAAACGGATATGAAGACGTTTCTCTCATAAATATTGAAGTTGCGCCCCGTTATTACGAGCAAACACGGCGGCGTTTTCAAACCGCGGCTCTTTCAGAGGAAAAACGAGTTTCATGTCTTAGAGACGTCGACGCGAAGGACAACATTCCCGAGGCTGCGCTCATATTCCCACAGAGCAAAACACGCCACGCTTAAATAAACCACCTCAACCGACACGTCCCGGCAATGACGAGCAATGACTCCGGGTTGCTCTGTTTGTGGAACGGGACGGGTAGGCTCAATGAAACGCCAGAAGGAGAGCAAATGAAGAACATAACGGACCTCCTCGGACGCCATGTTTGACCCTCCCTCCTCTGCCGATGGAGAGCGGACCAACCGTCACTGGCTGAAGGTGACTGAAGCGTTTCCGCTACGTTGTGGGCAGAGGGACGATTAATCGGTGATGTTTTTTTTAATTCTACTCCTCGTGAAGAACCTAATGACAGACCGCAACGCGGTGTTTCATTATTATCTCCTCAGCCTGTTGGAAGAGCTGAGGATAAAAGTTGGTTTGTTCCAAGATGAAGCAGCCAATAGCAGAATGATCCTGAAATAGGGAAAAACACATCCATTCATATGTTCCCAAGGTAAACTGGAAACATTCTTTACTGTTCTTTGTGTGTGTATATATATATATAGATCTATATCCATATATAGATGATATCTATATCTATGGATATAGATATAGAAATATAGATACATATTTTTCATTTTGTTTAATGAAGAGGGATATTGTGTATTAACATAAATATAATTGCATTCAGTTACAGCCAAGGCTGATTTCCATCGTTTGTCCCCCTGCCAGATAGTACAGACTGAATAAAGTAAAATGAATAAAGCAAAACAACAGCAAACAAACAGGGGTCGTTACTATTCATCAGGTTTTCTTCCGCAACAACGAAATAATAAAGCGTGTTTACACGATTAGTTAGCCTGGGTGCTGTCCAGCGGCGGACCTGTCCAAGGTGTACTGCGCCGCTCACCCATCAGAGGGCGCCATCGCGTTTTCAGAAGAGTTGTTGTCATGGTGACCTGAGCATGAGCAAGAGCTACCATCAATCTCAAAATACTTTACGATACATCAGCCAAAGGCCACACATTCATAATAAAATCGAATTAAATGAGTTAAATGGAAGAGAGGCTGATGGTTATAAAAAATAAAAAAATAAAAAATAAGAATATTTATGTTGGAATTGTATTATTTTCAAAACGTGGCCATGCAATCAAATCAATAGAATGGAATAAAATAACATGTTTTTAGTAAGCAATTAAAATCGCGATGCACTATTTAATTGCGTCACGCATAGTTATTATTATTATTATTATTTATTTTATCATTATTAGTATTTTTTTTTACAGTTTTACGGTTCTGCTCTTCAGCCGTTTGGTTTCGTTTGACAGTATGACATCACAGGGACGCAGAACCCGCAGAGGACCGACACCGAGGCCGCATACGTCCGGCAGAAGTTTTATTTATTTATTTATTTATTTTTACATCGCAGGTCTGTGTGGGTTTACCTGTTCTCCCGTCCTCTAGCACCAGAGGCGCTGCGAGGCATCCGCGTTCTTGCGTGTGTGTCACAGGAGGAGAAAGCCGTAGGAGTTAGTTTTATATGTAGACATATATGTATATATAGGCCTATATATATGTATATTTTCACTACAGCGGATCAAGCCTGCCGCCGCTGCCGCCTCCTCCTTCAAGTCGTTCGTTGATTTAGCGGGATGGCGGATATTTTAAGGAGACTGATCAACGCGTCCTCGTTCAGCGTCTTACAGGACAAGCTCGAGAACTGGCACAGGGACTACCACGTAAGTTCATCAATAAGTCACGATCGAACCTAAATCTGACCACAACGCTCCGGCTATTCATTGCTACCCAACGGTATCCCACAGCACCACGCTGCGCTTTTATTTGATCCATTTATTTATTTTTTCGTGTGCGATTTAATCGAAAAAAAAAAAAAAAAAAAAGTCGGAAAAATGTGTTCAAGTGAAGATATGTGTTTATGAAGTGTGTTTACAGTTTGCACTTCGATGTAGGTGACAGGTGAAAGTCCTTAAAATCAATCACGCTTTTACATTTTAGAGTGAAGGAATGACTTCTTTTTTTTTCCCCCAACTTTTGATTTCTCTGGAGAGTTTGGTTGTCATGAACGCTGATCGCCATGGCAACAGTCGGGCCGTTCCAAAGATGTTTTCGCTGTTCAGAGCATTCCTCCTCTGTTTATTCCTTGGACAGAAATCACAACCTGTAGCTGAAATGTAGATATTTAGGACACGAGGGGTTTAAAGTGTTGGAAATCGGTCGTGGAAGTAAGAAACTGGGCAAAAATAGTAGACTTTTTTTTTTTCTTTTTTTTTTTTTTTTTTTAAGTTATCCACTTCCAAATCCAATTTATACACGGAAATGAATAATCAAATCAAGGCTGGTGATTGATGGTTTATTTTTAGGAATTTAATGTTATTCCAGTCTTTGAAAAAATGTAACAAATTGAAACTTTTATTCTTTTTTTTTACTTATCTAGTTTGTGTTCAGAAAGACGAGTCAGCAGTGAATATTGCTGCTCAACTTTTGTCGACAAATTTCTTCACATACAGGCTCCATCCATCCATCCATCCATCCATTTTCTGATCACCCTTCTCCCTAACGGGGTCGGGAGTTGCTGGTGCCTCTCCAGCTGCGTTCTGGGCGAGAGGCGGGGTTCACCCTGGACAGGTCGCCAGTCTGTCGCAGGGCAACACAGAGAGACAAACAGGACAAACAACCACACACACACACACACACACACACACACACACACACACACACACACACACACACACACCTAAGGAGAATTTGGAAAGACCAATTAACCTAACAGTCATGTTTTTGGACTGTGGGAGGAAGCCGGAGAACCCGGAGAGAACCCACGCATGCACAGGGAGAACATGCAAACTCCGTGCAGAAAGACCCTGGGCCGGGAATCGAACCCAGGACCTTTTTGCTGCAAGGCAACAGCGCTACCCACTGCGCCACTGTGCAGCCCTACAGGCTCCATCTTTTCCCTTTTTTTTTTTTTTTCCCACCCAGGTGTTTTCCTGTGATCAGAATGTGAACAGATGTTGTGAGCTGATCGAGCTCACTGCCAAAATTCAAGGCCAGCTGTTTAGCATCCTAAATGTTACCGCAGCTGATGGTAAGCTTTGCATTGTGACTGCTTGGGAAGGATATTTCTTTTCAAACTCTAACTTGATCTTTGAAAGATGACTCCGATGCCTTTCGTCACGTATCAGGTGGTCGCTACGGTGGAGTGGACACTCTTAAAACGCGTTTTCTGCCTTGGCTCGGAAGCTGTTTCTCCATGTCAAGATCCTCCATCGCAGACGACACCGGCCTGCAGCTCATCCAGGTTTGACCTTTGGTCTTTCCTCCAGTTCAACAATGCCATTTAAAAAAAAAACATCAACCGCGTGGTCAACCGCTGTGGTCGCATTGTGGCTCTGCGGTTGCGTTGATGACGACCCGTTCTGTCGCCATCAGGATGCAACAGAGAAGGACAGAAAGATAAAGGAGCTCTGTTTGGCCCATGAGGACGAGATAAGAAAGCTGGAAGTTCAACTGAACTCCACCAACATCCAGCTGGAGTCCGTCACTGCAGAGTGAGTCATGCTGTCATGTGTTTTATATCTGAGAGAGTCGTTTGGGGAAATGAAACATATTACCATTTGAACGCAAAATGCTTCCTTCCTTCCAGACTGTTGGAGGCTCAGAAGAAGCTGGACGACACAAAGTGCAAGTCGGCGACCACCCTGCTCGCCACCGAGGAGGAGATCTTGCAGCTCAAAGCGGAGTGGGTGATGCAGTTCAGAAGCGTTACGGCACTGCGCACGCTTCACAGTTATGTTTTGAGAGATTCATTTTTTTCCTCCCCATGCATATTGACTTTCTGTTTTAGTTTGCGTTCTACAAATGAACAGTTGGAGTTGTATAAGAGGAAGCAGGACGCCGTTCACGACTACGACCGGCAAATTCGCTTGTTGAAGGATGAGTTGGCTTATCTGAGCTCGGAGAAGATGATGCTGCAAGAGAGGTAACATCTGACTGGTGTGCAAACATCGAATCGTCTCACGCCGACATGCAGTGGTGTTCTGCGTACGCTGCCTTTGTACAAATATTCACACCCATTGAGCTTTTTCCACTTTTGGTCCTGAAACAATCATCATATTTTATTGGGACCTTAGGAGCAACACAAGTAGTATAAAAGTGGAACAACAACCATACGTGCTTTACAATTTCTTTCTACGCAATTTAAAATCTGAGAAATGTAGCGAGAATTTATATTCATTTATATTTATATGTGGTCCCAATTTGTGGGGCCACATATTGCTGCCATTAAGGTTGATCTCACACCTGACAGTCCAATAGATGAATTGCAACATTTGTTCCATTTTTAGCTGCATAAACATAAACATAAACTTCAGAAGAAGACATGAGTGCAACTCCCTTCTCCACAAAATGTAAACAAATGTGCTCGACTTGCGCATTTGTTTTGATTGTACTCACCCAGAATTCCCTGCACTGTAGTCCACTTCCTGCTTCTTTTGGAGCGGTCCCCGGTCCTTTTGGCGTTCACATACGCATTTGAAGCGCTCTGGAGTTCACAACCAAGGTTTTTAGATGGACCAGAGTTTGGTTTTCTTTGCCCAGATCAGAGTTTGATTGCACACTCACATCTCCCCAAACAAACCGGGCTTCCTAGACAAACGAGCTCGAGTTTGTGAACTAAGCAGGGCTGCTGTGAACCCACCCTTAATCTGCAAGTTTTTTGAAGTGTGTCTGCCACTGTTGCACAATTGTTGGCTAAAATTGACATCCATCCTCCTCAGAAAATCTTAAATTCAATCAGATTAGATGGAGAAAGTCTGCAAAGAATTTTCAAGTTTTACCATGGATTTTCAGTTGAAATTAGATATGAAGTTTTGGTATGATTATGTTTGGATATGAACCTTGTAGCTCTCGATGTGAGTTTAAGGTTGTCATCCTGCTGGAAGGCAATCCTTGAATCCATCTTTAAGTCATCTGCAGTCGTTGTGTTCGTCTATTACATTAAATCTCAATAAACTCCAATGAATCTTAAAGAGAAATTGCTGAAACGTTCAAGAATAGTGAATGTTTTTGCAAGGCGCTGTAGGTGTAGTTGCCGTGTTGGTTTCCACCTCTTTCTCAGGTTGGGTAGAAGTCGCACTCCGAGCCCTTTGCCCTTGTTGGCCCGCTCATCCAGTCCGCGGGGGAGCACGTCGCCCACCAGAGCCCAGCTGACCAACTCCTCGCGCCACGCGCGCCTCATCTCGCGTTTCAGCGATCTGTACACCATGGAGCGTCTAGACGCACAGTCCCTCCTACGGCGCTACATCCCAGACTTGGAGATGGTCCAGAGAATCATCTTCATCGCTGTGACGGTACAATGCCTGCAGTGAATATGAGCAGAACATTCCAATGCAACGCACAATCTCAGTGTCAACGTGCAAAATTCTATGTTTTCTACTCTTGCTACTTTGTGTAGCATCGCTGTGTTTTGCACCACAGGAGTACCGTATGGTTTTCCCTGTTTTAGGAGTCCTTCCAAAAAGCAAAACTGGCCTATCGTCAGTTCAAGCAGCAAGTGAGAAAGACGTTGTCCACATCCCACTTTGGTCCGGAGAGTCTCGAGGACGCGGCTGTGGATTACATTGTTAGGAACCTGGACCTCTATGATGTCCTGTGCAGTGTCAATGTAAGAGAAAATGAATTTGATTGTCTTAATAAATGTGAGATTCCTATCAGGCAAAGGTTTGAGTCGACATCTTCACTGCACTCTGTGACTCGATGAAGTTGAAGCAACTGTTAATTAGCTGCTAATTTACTCCAGCCGATTGGCTAGGTAGATTTTTGTGTCCATCGTGGGTAAGTGCAAATTTGTCGCCAGTTGGCTGGACGATGATTATCTTTACTAGTTGTAATACAGCAGAACCCATTTTGCATGTATGTAAAACATGCAAGCCGCTGCTTTTTATTAATGCAGCACTAATAAAAGAAAAACATCTGAACACAACATTTCTCTGCATGTTATGCATTGCTATCAGAATACAGAGTGCTACATTCAAATGTTTGGAATACCAGATATCAATACTTAGGACACTGTATTGTTCTCCTCGTAGGATGTAATCCTTGCTATGAACAAGAACCCCCACATCTCCTTCCCTCCAGAAGTGGACTTCAGACTCATCAGTCCCTTGATCAGAGAGACCTGCAAGGTGGCTTTTGCCATGCAGACACTGGACCCGCCACTTGACTTGGCCTACGGAAGCATTGGTGAACTATTCAGCAACAGCAGGTTAGTACAATGCAGATTTCTGGGGACCGTGTGTCGATGAAGCTAAGAGTTGGCTGCAGTCGGCTACATCAATCTTCCTGCAGCCCGCCGTTGTTGTACACCGCTCCGACCAGCGGGGGTCACCCTCAGCTCATCTGTGACGGAGACTCGCATCTCCCTCTCTGTGTTCCAGGTACCGTCGCAGCTTTGACTCTGATTTCAGTGCTCCGCTGGTGGTCAACTACGTGTGGCCGGCTCTGATGGAAGGAAGCACGATTGTTGTTAAAGGAGAAGCCGTGACCAGAAGAGGCTCACTGGTAAATATTTCACAGTAGTTGGACAGTGCAGTTTTTGTGTGAATGTTTCTGTTTTTTTTGTGTTTTTTTTTTCTGCAGTGGAGCAGAAGCAGGAGCAGAAGCGCCAGCCCTACACGCTCCCGATCCCTAAGCCCGGCCCGCAGCGTTGTAAGTCTTTATAACATTTGAGAGTTCCAACCGAGCAACGAGATTATGGTCAAACTTTGCAAATTTGTTGACAAATGAATCTCTGACACGCATGCTCGCACGTGGCTCTAAGGGTATGTTTCCTAAGACAAAAAGTCCCAGTTCAGTTCAGATGTGTGAATGAACACTTCATCGGCCTGCAAACTAAGGAGACTCACATTCTATTTTGTTTAATATTATAGAGATTTAGCGAAAAAAGAAGCCTGTCTCCTGGACGCCTCACTACCAGACACCTGTAAGCACATTGGTCAAGAGTGAAGTGAAGTCCACCTGTGCTTCCTATACATGAAATAAACTTTTACGGATTTGTTTATTTGATTTCTATGTTGTTTGGGTCTGCTTCAACCAAATAAGGAGATGTAATCTTACACTATGTCACCAACCAGAGGTGCAAAAAACAGCCAGGCAGCTACTGTGACTATATTTACTCTGGCAGAGGTTTTTTTTTTATTTTTTATTTTTATTTTTATTTTTTTTACTAAATTGTATTCTGGACACATCAACAAAAGTCATATTGATATTGTCGACTTCCTATTTGTCTCCAAGTCCTGCGTCTGAAGCTGTGGTCTTTATTTGACGGGCAGTGAAGAATGTTACTGTATGGTGCTAAAGTTACTGGTTCTGACCTCACATCCTGCACTGCTTGAGCTCCTGATACTGCTCAATATGTCTATTGACATAGGTTCATTTTTGGGTTCATTTTGTATATTTCTGTTTGAATTTTACTGTGTGCGGTATTAATTTGTTAAACGAGAAATGCCTTGTGACGGAGCAATGTTTAGAGGCCTCAGGAGGAGAAATGTAATTTCAGCTTGTTACAGTGCAGGATGTTTTCTTTTTCAATGAACACGATAACAATTCATACTTTAGGCTCGAATGATAGTTTCCTTTTAAATTGTACTATGAGTTTAATTTTGCAGTGGGAATAAAATGTTCTTTATGACCAATTGTAATAAACTGACCTTTTTCTCTTGAGCTTCGCTGTGTCTTAGATCACACAAATGGCCGAGTATGTTCGCTGTAGCTGCGAATATGTAACTGGTTACATTTGGTTTGTTGACGTTTGTTTTAAGTGCACACGTTCAGTTCTAACTAGAGCGACTGTGTTGCTTCTCTGCTGCGACACAATTTATTTATGTCCATCGTAGAAAATGTCGGGACAATAAAATCGTTCCAGCCGTTGTGGGAATTTTCCCCATCAGGTTATTTATTTATTTTTAAGGTTTTGTTGGCTCTAGTGATCTTTATTTGAAAGAGAGGGGGAAGACATGTAACAAATGTTACTAGGCCGGGAATCGAATCTGCGACTAACCGGCGCGAAGACTAAGTGGGTTGTGCTTTGCCCCTCGACCACCACAGCACCAACAAGGTTCTTCATTTTGGCATCAATATGGGAAACGCAGTTCAACACCTTTCTGCGATAAGAACCACAGCAGTAATCATCGTATATCCATGTTCCGAAAGGCATTTAGTTGTAGAAATATGTCGAGAAAAACAAAACCAACATTCTCCTGCAGGCATGCATGCCGGTGCAGCATCTTTTCACTTGAATCATTTTCCGTGGGGTATCCCGGCAGCCGCATCCCTGCTTTGACTGGTTGGTGATATTTAATTAGTACTTCCCATCTGCTGGCTGAAACATCCACAGACACAGTTTCCCACTAGAGAAGTCGGTGCGACTGGATCACGACTGTGTTCATTTGTTGGCGTTTGCTCTCAGCTGTAATCGGAACGAAAAGCACTGGGATCACACAACAGAGACGCCGTGTGTGAGCAGAGACTGACACACGCACACACACACACACACACACACACACACACACACACACACACACACAGTAACAACACGATCATCATCTCATGGTGTCACATCACCAGGCTCAGATCTACAAATATCCGTTTTGTTTTCATTGATTCCACAGATTCCAGATCAGTGCAGCGACTAACGATGGTTCTAGTAAATGATTAATCTTGCAATTATTCTGTTGATTAATCAATTAATTGGATATAAAAAAAAAAAATTGACACCTTCTACAGATTTTCCATTTAAAGCCTTTAATTAAACACAGACTTTAATTAAAGGCTTTAAATGGAGGCAGAAAACTCAAAATTCAATTCCTTTTTAAAAATAGGAGATAAGCATTTTATTGGCTAGAATGGACCAGCGCTGCATTCCCTTAGTGTGCGCTTGATTATTTGCAGCAAAGGATGAGTGTGTCGCCGAAAAAATATGGATTCATCACGATGAAGCTGATGAATCGTTTCCACTTACGCCTCCATTTCTCCTGGAAATGGAGAACCTTCTCGGTTGCCGGGTCCGTCAGCACCAATGAGAACCCTGACCTCATGTCCACCAAGTCGTCTCTTCACCTTCTTCTCTGATCGTCAGAAGGGTCTCAAAGGTCTTCCTCCTGGTGAATGGCGCAGGTCCCGCCAGCATGAGGAGACGGAGGAGGAGAACGGAGCTCCGTCTGTCATGCAGACGACCAGAGAGGAAACCTCATGTCTGCTGCCACTGAAAACAGAAGCAACAATTCATGGCTGTGGTGGCAGTAAAGTTTTACCAGACTGAGACCGAATTAAAGTTTGGTGGCATGAGGGCTGGCTCAGAGCTGCTGGAGCGTGCCATGTTTCCTGTGGTTGTTCTCAGTGAGTCCTTCGCTGGATGAGTTGAGTTTCCATGGCAGCGGCCCAGAGTCGGATAGTAACCGCCTACATCTACTCAGTTGCATCTACTTGTATGACCTTTTCGGGGGTCAAAAATGTGCTTTTGAGAGTTTTTTTTTTTTTTTTTTTACTAAATTTCAATTTTTACTCTTACTTGATTAAATTTATGATGAAGCATTACTCTTACTTGAGTAAAGTTTCTGGAAGCTCACCTACAGTTTTGTTGGTTTCATAAGTTTTTCATTGAAAGAAACTGATTTGAAAAAAAAAAATGGTTCTTTTCCCCGATTTTGTCATAATGTAATTATTACAAACAAATAATGTTTTATTTTGGTCTTTAAAGTACCAACATTTCCACATGTCTTTGTATTTTAGTCCATCTGATTATGTAATTTTCAAATGTTAAGTAATTTTTTGGATCAGTTCCTCAGTACTTGAGTCTGTTTTTGCTTTTTATACCAAATACTTTTGAGTAATTTCTTGCTACTTTTCACTTTTACTTGAGTAAAAATACATGGAAGTAGTGCTACTCTTACTTGAGTATAACTTTTGGGAACTCTACTGTCTTTTCTAGGAACTGACTGTCTCTCTTTAAGTATCCAAGGCACATGTGATCTAGAGTTGCTCACCCATCAGACACAGACGAGAACCTACTGATGAAATCGTTAAGTTAAACCGTTGAGACATTTTGCTGCGACCGAGTCACCTCTAAACACAGCGGGTGTGAGAAGCTGCCTGTCTGTGACCCACATAGGCTGCTGTTCACATCTGGAATAAAACAGGATGAGGTTTTTTTTTCTTTTTGCAGAGGAAGACGCCACAATTTATGGCAGGAGAGACAAAGTTGTGGAGAACCGCCAGTTCACCACATGGATGACCAAACTCCACCCTGCTCGTTCTCATTTCCAGCCTTTCTTTGCCTCCCCAGGGCATCCCCCACACCCCCCACACCCCCCACACCCCCCCACCAGCCCCACCAGCCCCACCCCAGGGCGCTGACTGGTGGTGTGTGAGGTCATCGCCCTGTGGTCCGGCTGCGGGCATCAGCCCGACGGGCGCGAAGAAGTAAACAGGCGTGACTGCTGACCCTCCTCTCTCTCTCTCTCTCTCTCCCTCTCCCTGTAACGACCTTCAAATCAAATGAAGAACGACTTCGGATTTGGACCGTGTGTTTTTTTTCCCCAGAGCGGACATTTGTCCGCGCTCCATCCTGCTCTGTCATCCTTTGCACATCTGTGCAAAGTGCAGAGTGAAGTGTAGCGTGCAAAACGTATTCATAACTCTTGGACTTTCCCACATTATGTCAGATGACAAACTCTCAAAGTATTACATTTTGTATTTGTCCCCTCTTCCCACCCCAACCCCCTTTTTTGTCCTGGCAGCCTAAATAAAGTGCGGCCAACACTGATACCAGAAGAGACCCGGTTAATAAGTGGAGTCCACTACTGTGGAAATTTATCACAGCTGGTTTTTGCTGGAGATCATAAGTGAACAAACAGGATGTGAGAAAAAAATTGCAAATGGAGGGGAGTGTTGTCTTCAGCAGGGGCAGGAAAGCTGGTCACAGTGAATATCAATCAATCAATCAATCAATCAATCAATCAATCAATCAAGTTCAGTTGCGTAGCACATTTCAGCAACAAGGATTCAAAGTGCTTCGCATCATAAAAACACAAAAAAGTCATAAAAACATTTTTTACAGTCACCAATTTGAGAAACCGGTGACAAACATTACATTTTGTCCAGCGCCATCATGAAAATCATCAATACGTTGGTGGAACATTGGTCAATATACTGATCAATGTTTAATTTACTATGGTTCAAAAGCAACTCCAAACAGGCTTTTAATCTGAAATGCAGAAATTCATATATACTTTCTTGATCACAGTGGGAAGTTAAATGTTGTTCGCTCTCCAATTGTTCAAGATTCTTCAGAGAGTAGATGTGGGAAGGAAGGATCTCCTGTAGCAGTCTGTATGACAGTGAATTTGAAGTGGCCTCTGACTGAAGAAACTCTGCATTTCTACAACTAATGAAGCGGATCCAACTGATTCGGTTTTCTTGATTTTACGTCAGAGATGAATTTGGAGGAAGATCAAATCCTGGATGTAAATCAGTTGGAGGCGTCATGAACTTGAAGCTCGGTGGAGGTTTCGCCTCCCAGCAACAAAACAACCGTATATATGCAGCTACAGCTGCATGTTTACGGTTTAGATTGCAGCATATTAATGTGCTAAAATGGCCTAGACAAAGACCAAATGCAAGTCCAGTTTTCACTTTCCCATCACATCAGAAAGTGTCCAGGGTCTGACTTCTGGATTGATGGGTTTCTAATTCCCTCCCAGCCCCAGTGAGCAGCGCTGGGACGGAAACATCCGAGGTTTTATATCTCTGCTCAAGTTTCTCATGAAATCATTCAGACTCCTTTCAACAAGAACTGCCTTTTAACAAACCAAAAAAATAAAATAAAACCCGGTGTTGAGTGAGGCGCTCTGCTTCATGATTTTTCCACTTAATGAGTTCTTAATAAATCTCCTCTGGCCTCTGTTACCTTTTCTCTCGCCAGAGGATGAAAAGATTGAAAGATCTGGGGGTAAAAAAAAAAAAGACCCCTTCCATCTGTAGGGTAAATATGTCGATGCCACCGTCTGCTCCGACTGGAGCAGCTGCTGCGTAATAAAGACACATCTGGGTGCAGAGACGAATGTGAAGTGAACCCCGGCTGCCCGTTTCCATCCCGGGCTGCAGGTGTGACTTCGGAAAAGGTCACTTGCTCCTCTGGGGCTTTTTAACTCTTTGGATTTTTGATCCAGAAACACGTGACGGATCCCGGTGCCAGAGCCGAGCCTGGTTTTAACGTTAGTCATGCCGAAGCTGAAGAGAAAATGGAGGGGAGGAAAAAAAAAAAAAAAAAAGGAGGTGAAAAGGTTTATTGAATGTGGCTGGTGCATATGGAAGCACTCTAGTGCCCGGTTCGGCCATCTGGACTGGTTACGGCTAAATGTAGCAGGGTGTTCTTAAATTCTCTCATGCACAGATTAAATGAAAGTGTGGCTCTGCAGATTAGATTACAGAGGGTTTTAAAACATGGGAAAACTTTCTTTCTTTCTTTTTTTTTTTAATGGAAAACAAGTGTTTATAGTCTGCAACCAGGCCAGCTTGGCCATTTCATTATTTCAGTTTTGCTTGAAACTAATAAATGTAGCTCATGTCTACATTTATTATTCACGTTTCATTTCTTTGTTCAGTGCTTTGGTCCCACGTTATATCAACCGTTCACCAATAGACACTTTATAAACCATTTATACCTGTTTATTATGCCTTAATTAAGTTTGATTAGGAGTTTACGAATGGCTATTGTGCTTACAAGGCAGTCTGGACACTGAACAGATCTGGGTCACTATTTGGCAAGAAACTGGTAGATTTCGTCTGCTTCTCAGCCTTAATTAATGCATAATAATAAATGTTTAGAGATGAAGTAGTAACACATCTGTTAACTATTTATTATCCATCTCTAAGCGGAGTCTTGTTGTAAAGTTGTTTTTATTGTAGAGTGAGTTTTTAACGTCTGCCGCCAGATGGCACTTTGACTCCACTTAACACTGAAACGTGAACGCTGCTGGGAAAATGCAAAACAATCTTGTGGGGAGCTTTGCATGTCAAACCGAGATGCACACAGCAGCAAAAAGGCAAAATGTGCAACTGCTTGTCAAACATATGGCAAAATCACAACTGTCGTTGTGAACAATTACATAGGTCTAAACTGATATTGATCGCCAATACGTAAACAATGTGTTCTTTTTGGGTATCCTGGTTTTGTGCGGGTCATCAGAGGTCAAGTTTTAGGTTTCCTCACTACTCAGATTTAAAGGTGCAGTTTGGTTTTCTATCCTTTTTTTTTTTCTTCTTCCTGTTGTTGTGAAAATGCAGCATGTATAAAATCCAAAAGATATTTGATTTCACAACTTTGAAACTGGACTGCGTCTCTTCAAGAAGAAACCACTCTTTCCAACACTCTGCCTTTTAGCACACCGCTTATCCATTGTGGAGCGTTGGACTGGGAAGCAGTTCATCTGATGAGGTCAGCAGTTCCACCAGCGGTTTGCCAATTGCTGCTGCTAGTCTGAAGGAGCCGAGGCGTCCCCGCGTCTTCGGCTCGGCAAAGGTGGAGGAGCTTTGTGGAAATAGGCGCAGCTTTGTGAAGCTAAACACTTAGCCACCGTGAAAGGCCCAATAAAAGCAGCTCAAGTTGATCTCAGCTGTGACATTCTCTAAATAAACGCCAACTCTGCGGATGAAGCTCGACGAGGACTCGCTGGAAGTTTCCCTCTGGAGGAACTTATTTTTAGGACAATTTCCCCATAAGTGCTGGTCTATATACAGCTCAGAGTAATGACTAAATTACGCTTCATGTGTATATTTGGACAAGAAAAAAAAAAAAAAGCAAAACAAACTCATAGAAGTGTTCTTTAGTTATTTAAAGCTTGAATGAGAAGAGAGGAAGAAGTTAGTAAGACTCGTGACGTCCCCTAAACAATTACTCAATGTGTTTGAGGTAAAAAGACGTTGCAGAAATAATATTTATGTTTCCTGAGACGTATCCTTCTTCCAGCTAAGTGCGAGTATAAAACTAACCAACTAGTGTGAATTATGGACCCTGTTTGCAAAACTATTCCAGTACAAGAATAACAGCAAAAACATAAAATCTTACCAAGTATTTTTGGTCTAGTTTCTAGTGCTGAAATGTACTAACTCACAAATAGCTTTTCAGCAAGACACATGAGCTTGTTTTAATTCAATAATTTCTTAATATTGTTGAAAAAAAAAAAAAAAAAATCTGGGTAAAATAAAGAATAAATGCATGCGTTTGTGTACATGAGGTTTGCGTTGACATCAACACCCTCTTCTTCCGGTCTCGTATTGAACGTCTGGTGGACGGAGCGGAAACGCGTTCCTGCCCTCCTGCATTTGTGTCTTTAGTTTCTGGGAAGATGCAGAAGGTCTGGCAGAATGCTCTGACGAGGAGGATATTGTTTTCTTTTCATTCTCCGAAGTTTCTCTCCTTCTCTCTCTCTTTCTCTGTTCGTCGCCGCTTCTCCCTGCAGGAGCCGAAGTGTTTCTAAGAAGTCCCTGGGATGTTTCCATGGAAGCTGAGTGAGAGATCAGCGAACCGCTCTGGACCTCCTGCGGGGCGTTCGCTGGAGCTCCATTTTAAACTCTTGAAGCAAATTACAGGAAAAGACAAACAGACTATACTCCCTCTTCCTGATCGCGCCTCACAAGTCTGATCTGCTAAACCCCAGAAAGGGGGAAAGACAAGCTGTGTGTACGGTTCTGACATTTTGACCGCCGCTGATGATTCAGAGGAGCTTTTTTTGTGTGTGTGTGTGTGTGTGCAATTACCGGGTTACATCAGTATGTTACAAAAGAGGACTTTGAACCACTTAGAAACGATCCAGGCCTTGTTCTTCTCAGGACAACTAGGAAGCTTCAGGAGACAAGACAGGAAGTTTAATATCTGCAACTTATTTCTTGGACACGTGTCTTGTTCTTGAATCTCTCCTAAGCTCTTAAGTCATAATCTCACCCATTGCTTGAGCACCTTTTTCCTTCCACTCAACTTTCCTTTAATGTGTTTATGTACTGCCTCCTGTTGAAGGCTTTCTGCTTGTTTTGCAATATTTCTGCAGATCAATAAATAACAGATGTTCTATAAATGAGTTTGGACTCAAAACGGTCAAACATCATAAAAACCCCGTCTAATAAAATCTACTTAATGTGCCTAAATAATTGATATGCATTGTAGCTAAACTGTGTTTGCGTTGACATGCAAACACACATGAAAACATGAATTGTTTTTCTGTGCACTACTTTGTGTTGGTTAGCTACATAAAACAACATAAGAAGAATGGATGTTGTAATTTGACACAATGTGAAAGTGCTTGAGGGATATTATTTATTTTTAGGTTGTTGTTTTTTTTAAAGCCGCTCCCCATCTCAACTGGAAATTTTAAATGGGAAAGGGTTTTCCTGGTTAATTAAATCCAAAAAAAAGAGGGAGAGCGAGATTATTTCTAATCCGTCAATCAGAACTTCCTGTAATCCATGCATTGATGCAACACACAAAAGGTTTTTCCAGAACTTACCCGCCTGGCGGTAACGAGCAGGCAGTGTGCAGTTAATGAGGCGAGTTAATGATGCAGATGATTGCAGCGATTAAGTCAAATTAAAATCCTTTGTGTGATTCACCGGTGTCCTTTGAATGCCGACTGAGTGGAGGCGATGACGCGCGCGCGTGGATTAAAGAACAGTGGTACAGAGTCCCCAAAACATTGACATGTTTTCTCTGAAATGGGGTTCGGGTGGGTCACTGGTCTGGATTTTTACAAATAGTTTCAGGGAAATGTTTGACTTTCGGAAACAACTTGTTTCATGAAAATGTACATGTTTTAAGGGAGGATGACAAACTCCTGACATACTGTGTTGACGCAAATTATTTGATTTTGGATTGTGACGTTTACTGACTCTGGCAATGTGTGGAAAACACAAAGCACATTATGCTAAAGCGTGAAACTGGGGTTTCTTTGGTGGCGTTTCTTTGTAACTACAAAGCAACATGGTTCTAAAAAGTCTCAGTACAGATCAGCTGAATCACTGCAATCATTTAAGATCTTTAAAGAAAACAAACGTAATTTGTCGTTTTCCTAATTCACACCTATGCATCACTTTGTGTTGGTCTGTGGCATAAAATCTCATCAGGAGACACAATGATGTTTGTGTGTCTCTCAAACTTTGACTTCAAACTTCATTGTGAAGCAGCGCCCCACTTCAGTCACGCTCAGGTGGATTCTCGCTGAACGCGTCGACACAAGGAAACATCTGAAAGATCAGTTCGTCATTTTTATTGGACACAAGAAAAAAGGTCATTGTGAGGATGTTACACTGCGGCTCATCTCGTCAAAGCCTCGAATCATCACTGATAAAGTGCACTTGCAATTATCTGCCATGTGGAGACGCGTTCCCCTCGCCGAGGCCCAGTCATGTCCGACACGGTGCAGGACACCAAGACGCGCTCCCAGGTCACGACTGGGCGACCCGGTGAGGAAGAGTGCATAAGTTAATGGAAGCTCGGCATGTTCACGAGTCCGTTCACGTCGGCTCCTGCCGCGATTTTCTACAGTCCGAACCCATCATCATCATGAGAACAACGTGACGAACGCGAGCGTCGGCGTGTTCCTTTGATGATGCGGTTGTGACTGTAAAACGGCAGGCTTTTATTCTTCGCCGCCGACCGGCCTCAAGCTTTAAGATCTTCGCCATTTTCATATCTTCATTTTAAAAAAATATTTCCTATTCCTAGAGGTACTCTTCTACTGGGCTACACAAGTGTGTCTTCACGAGGAAGAAAAAAAAATTATGCTCCGCTAAAGACGGCTGCAAAGTCAGCATTTAAATCCGGTTTGGCACGATTTCCTCCGGTCGCGGAGAACGAGAGCGAGAGAGAACATCCGGTTCTTCACTTTCAGCTCGGCCTCTCCTGCTTCGCTCATGCAAACTAACTTACTAAATTATTTATCCTACCTTTTATCTATGATGTGTGAAATGGTGATTCCTCACTTATGTGCAGCAAACAGGAATGTCAAAAACATTTGAGGAAAAAAAAAAGTTTGATATTTTACTAATCTACAGGAAACGGCCAAAATAATAATAATAATAATAATTAATAATAAAAAAAGAAATCCTCCTAATGGACGAAAATCTACAGTACAAAGGATTCACAAGGATCCTTGGCCTTCAGGACTCCAGTGTGCTACATAGAAAAATCTGACAAAAACCAAGACGAAACAAGCAAGCTGGTGTTCAATGTAGGAATATGGAAAAACAAACTAAATAAAAGTTTAGTTTAGACGTAAAAACATCCATGTGCAGCTCCAAAGAGATATGTAGTTCATTTCCCAATCAGTGGGGCGAGTTCAAGAGAAACATTTACCGCACATCTCAAACGTACACCTCCCCTCGTTAAAATGACAGCTTTAAGTCGTGAAAACTGGAACCATTATAATAAGACGTTGATATTATTCCCACCTTCGATGTGACAAATATCCTGTGATTCAACTGAAAAACTAATTGATTAGAGGTGAAAATGTAGCCAAAGCTTCCATAAAGCTGATTGCAAAAATGCGCCCGGTCTTAATCTAATGCTTAATTGAAGCACCTTTTGATTCCATTGCAGCGTTCGTCTTTAATTCGTCTGCCACCTGTTGGATCAGGATGAGCTGAAAAGCATTTCAGCTTTTAGAATTTCCTTCCATAAATGCAGAAGTAACAAAGGACGACGGATTATGTAATTGTACCGAAAAGTGGCATATTGAAAACAGTCATAATTACTAGAAATAACGTGGGGACTGACAAAGACTGGACTTTTTTTTTTTTCCTTTGGTCCTCGCAACAACACTGAACTTTCAGCCACAAGATGCAACATCCAGAGTGAAACATGGTGGTGGCAGCATCATGCCCCAGGGTTACTTTTCTTCAAAGTATGGAAAAGTCAGGATGTTGGCATGCCTACAAACTCCTGGCAAAGAAGGCTGAATGCCTGAATTCAATCAAAAGGTGCATCATCAAGTGTTGGTGTTCAAGCTACAGTATGTAACTTTTACAAAAAATAAATAAATAAAAATGACATTTTGTTTAAAAGTGACAATATGAGACAGATAATCTATGAAAAAAATCCCCTTCCTCCTAACGCAGACTACAACACCCCCAGTCAGAAACAACCAATCAGAGGCAGGAGGAGTGTCTTAGTGCTGCCAGTCAGACTAGTTGACGTGCTGCTAAATGTGATCATGTGGAAGAAACTTTTTACCGTCGCAGGAAAACTGTTGGTCTGCCGTCTAGCTAACTAGCCTTAGCATTCATAGCAAGCTCAGCTGTGGGGGACTAACTGTAATTAACAAATAGGTAAAAAAAAAATTTATAAATAAATTACAGGTTTTTAAATTTTTTTTATAAAAGTTACATACTGCAGCTTTAAGGTGTGATCACATTTGTGCAACCAGGTTGTGGCTGCTTTTGCACGTCCCCGAAAAAATGTGTTTTTCTGTTAATTTGTCCAGGATATGTCATCGCTTTACATTTTATATATATATATATATATATATATGTTAAAGGGGAGTGTAGACTATTGATATCCACTGTAATCTGATACAGCCAGACACGCCGCACTAGAAAATGTTTAACGAATAAACAAATCAGCTACTGATCAAAAAAAAAAAGCAAAAAACAAAACGATGCAAATGTTCCTTCTTCTCCACATTTGTTACCAACATCACATATTGCACTAGTTTGACTTTCCGATGCACATCAAGAGGTTATACCGTTGTGGAATGCGTTTCCTGGGAGCTTAGGCAACACACCGTCATTTATCAGTCAGCATGAAAAAAAACCCCGAAACAAAAACAGAATAAATATAATAAATTCAATAAATAGTTGGTTTCTTTCCAAACAAAAAAAAATAATTCAGCCAATTCCAGACATTCATTTGACGGGAAAATGATCTGAGTTTCACCAATCAGTTGGCCAGAGATTAGAGTCAGGCATCGCTCTGTTAACAATCAGCTCTAATCTAATAAATTCATCTTCTAGCTTCAAAAACACACCAGCCAATCACTCTCCTGTCTTTTTCTCAGCTTAATAAAATGGAGATCATTTGACAGTTCTCTAACTTTCTGTTAATCAAAACTGCTGTCAATCAATCTGCAGCACATCTCTCAAGTCTCATATCACAAAATTTGATTTGGTCAACAGCGGATCAGAGCTGATCGGCACGTTAGCGCCCGATTGGTGCGTCTCTAAAAAGCAGGTGTGGCGTTTAGAGTTTGTGGCTCAGTTAGTGTCGAAGGTTCTGATCGATCAGCTAATCTGTTACAGCTTCGGTGGTCTCAGATTAACGCTCAGATGCTGCTTCAGATTGAGATTTCTCTGTGGCTCGTACAGTGTCTCCAGCTTTGCCCAGTCGCTTAAAAGACGGAAAAAGTAGCAGAAAAATAGGGAACAGAAATAGCCCTAATGAGAGGAAACACAAACTGGGTTGCACATGACGGACCTTACATAATTAAATCTGATATGGTTCAGTTTCTGACCACCGTCTGCCGGAGAACCCCAGGCTACGAGGTTTCTACGTCTCCCAGCAGCAACGCCACGCTGCTGAGCGTTTTTGCTTTTCCTTAGTAAAGTGCAGTCCAGATGCAGGTGACTAAAAGACTAAAGGAGAAGGAAAGATGAAACAAAAAAAAAAAACAAAAAACCCCCAGAAGAGAATTGGCACACATGTCAGAGAGGTGAAAGGAGCAGGGAGTGAATGTGGAACGTCTGGGTCTCTTATCCTAAAAAGGTAAATTAAAAGTAACTGGGTCTTCTCTCGGTCGCTGGCCTGGCACCGACATCACTCCCTCGACTGGTAGAAGAGGATGTATCCCGACTCGGAGTTCTTGGAAATGTCCGAGGTAAGTCCGTAGAACTCCTCGATGGCCTGGGCGTCGATTTTCTGCACGACACGGGGAGAAGGCGATCAGAACAGGGAGCGCCCAGACGGATGGACAAAGGGCAGAGACGCACCTCCACTATGTCGTCATCGAACAGAAGCCAGAAGCCGTGGCTCTTCACTATGGTGATGTAGTGACCTCTGTTGGGCCCGCTAAGGTCACAGAAGAAAAAAATAGAAGTAAAAAAATGGGGTACTGAATTTTACAGAAACTGCTGCAAAAACTCCACAAAAAGATGATAAATCAACTAATGTTTTAAATATAAATTTGATCAAAAATGGTAGTTTTAACGTTTTTTTCTCCGTGTGAAAGAAAAACATCAGTGATATTTAGATCCATTTTATGTTAATCTGTTTTGTCATTAAATTAGAAACGATGTACTTTTTAAATAAATCTCAACATCAACATATCCATCCTGTGCCAATATTTAGTTTTTCTTTTAATTTAAAACCTAAAACAGACAGAAGGATGTTTTAGGTTCTGTAAATGACCCGACGTAGATATTTATAAAAAATTACAAGTTGTCTGTTTGGTTTTAAAAGTCAAGAAACATTTTGACAATCTGAGATGCAGTCCCCTTGAACACAACAGCTGCATTTCCATGGACAATATAAAAGCGCAAATCGGAATTCCCAAAATAAATTCTGGAGTTTTCAAATAAAACATTTTTGCACCAGGATGAGGTGGTTTTCTGTCCGTATTGAAATTAGTGTATTCTGCAAAAGTGCAATGGAAACACTTTTTTCGCATCACACCAGTCATGTGATCAACAACCTGGCAGAAAAAGGAAGAAAACAACAGGAAGTGGTAGGAGGACGATGGAGCCGCTTAGTTTTCAAAATTGTGAACAAACTTATTCACATGATTTTTATTGCGGTTCTTATTTAATGGAAACGCAGCGATTACGAACATGCGATTTTTCGACATTAGCGGAACATCGACAAAGTTTTGCGAACATTTTGAATGTAAACGCCTCCTTCAGACGGGCGGCCTCACCTTCCACAGTGAACCACCACTGCCACCAGGTCGTACATGCGGTCCAGGTTTACTGCGTCTCCAGATGTGTTGAAGAGGCGGAGCTCCAGAGGGAACACCACCCGATAGGAGAGCTTGGTGTAGCGGTGCAGCTGCTCCATGTACTTGAACCTCTTCAGGTGCAGCGCCAGGATCATGGGAAGCTTCTTCACTCGCATCCTGCAGAGTAACATGCAGGCTTAGAGAGACATCATCGGCATTGAGCTATGCTAAAGTATTCACACACACACACGCGCGCACACGCACGCACGCACGCGCACGCACACACACACACACACACACACACACCGAGTATTTTATTGAGCTTTTATGTGACGGAATAAAAAGATGCTTCCGGAAGTGAGAGTGCTTTGGCGTGTGGACTTCACTGACCGTTTCTGTGCTTCTTGCTTGCTGCAGCATGTTTCACAGTAGTATTTGTATTCACTGCACAAAGTCTCTGTGTTACTGAAGTCCCTGGGGGAGAGAGCATGCCACCGGAGGCTCAGTTAATGTGAGCCTCCGGTGGCAGCCGAAGCTGCTTCTTCAGCTGGGATTCAGTGTGTGATGAACCTGACCTACCTGAGACAGTGTGTTATTGATGTGTTCTGCTCCACGTCCACAGAAAGATCCAGGAAGTCCTCATCTTTGCTGCTGACCTGCAAGACAGCCATGAATCTCCAATGCATCTTTTCCTGATAGATTCAGAGAGACCAGTATGAATGACATTTAAAGACTTGAATTGCAGCAAAAGGATTTGACTTCGGGGCCCCTCTTGTTGCTAGAAACCTCAGCACCTCTAACATCGTCTGTGTCAGATTTAGTGAAATCTGGGAGAAGTTTAATTGACCAAACTAAAAAGAGAATCGGTTATAATTTGCAGTTTACTAGTTTGTATTTGTGAACAAACAGAGGTCAGACGGAAAGACAAAACTCACAGCATCGGATTGCTGCTATGGTAACAAAACAATCTAACTATGAATATTGTTCTTTGAGGCTTTACAAAGTAAACTTGCCAGCTCCTTAAAATCTTACACATAAATGTTAAACAATTTCAATCTTTTAGTTCATGCACGCTGAAAACATCCATCCATTTTCTAACACCCTTGTCCCCAGCGGGGTCAGGAGGTCAAGCCGGCGCCGATCTCCAGCTGATGTTCCAGGCGAGCGGCGGGGTCACCCTGGACAGGTCGCCAGTCTGTCGCAGGTATGCTGAAACCATTAAATCAAATTTAGCAGCATTGATCATCTCAATAATCAAATGTTACATTCATGTATCTTTGGTGTGTTAAAATAGGATTTATGGGTCCCTGAAGCTCTGGGGGCCTCATGGAGCCTCTGACTTCATTTGGATTAAACAAAAGTGCAAATAATTAATATTCATTTTAATTGTGTTTTTTGATTTGTTGTTTTTAAGACTAGTTGTGGGTTTAAATGTCGTTTCACTGGCAATGTCTTCCAGTAACATGTAATTATCCAGTAATATTTTAACTTTTCTTGTCTATTTAACATCTTTTAATACAAAAACATGGTGGACCACCTCGGTGCCCCGACCACAGGGCGAAGCAAGTTTTCTTTGTCTCAACAAAATTCAAGACGTAGTTAAGACCAACTTACATTGTTTTAAAGAATCTAAGACATTTTAAGACCTTAATTTTAGATACATGAATTTAAGACGTTTTTAAGGACGTGTGGAGACGTGTTTTATTTCCATGCTGTTCCTCTTAAGTGTGTATTTCACTGAGGAAGTGTTGCCTTAACACAGGGCAGAGTCTTGGGTGTTTACAGGCGTTGCTCAGAGCAACCTGGCCTTCTGCTCGTCCTCAGAACCGTGTAAACTATGCCTCTTGATATCACATCTCCGAATTTAGGGTGACGCACACACACATACACACACGCAAAACCGTGCAGCATTAAAAACGAACTAAACAGGCCTGCTCTTACATACTGTTTCACAGTTTAAGCACCGCGTCTCATTGGTCAGTGTGCCTTGGAAGATGTCGTGAACCCATGTGGGCTCCGTTTTGTTCTCCATCTCGGCCTCGGCGGTGACAGCCGTGCCGTTGTTCTTCAGGCGCCCGTTCTGCTTCTCCTGCTTCTTCTCCTCCTGCAGGATGTCCGCCACCGTGTTCAGCAGGTAGTTGAGGAATTCGTGGGCATCTTGTTGCATGTAGTTGTCGAACAGATCTGCAGGGAGACGCAGATGGGGAGGAAACAAAGATCGCTTTCAGACAGAAACAAGTGGGTCAAAATGTGTGCAGTTTGAGCTTACAATGGAGATTATTTTTCCTCCCTTATTTTTACCTCGTACTGCAAGAACAGCCTGCATGAAGCCCACAGTCACTTGTTGTTTAGCCTGGTCTCTGTACATTTGTTTGTTTTTTGGGTTCATTTTGGTTTCAGTTTTATTCCAAAAGGGATCAGTGTGTATGCTTGCTAATGTGATATCCATCTGAACAGAAAAATAAAAAGTACTATTCTAGGAATGCACTGATATGAAAACTCAGGGCGATATGAATATCCCATATTAAAATTGCAGTTATGGCTGATAATTGATATCAATATTGTATATATTTCACCACCGTTGTGACACTTTTAGGGGAAAAAGATGACCAGAAACAGGTGGCAACAAAATAAAATCAAGAAAAAAGTAAATATTGGTTTTAGAGCTAAATGTTTAGCTCTAAAATTTTTTAGCTATATGTTGGCAAAGCTGGACATTTAAATGCAAAACATAATATTGTAAATACGGACAAGAGAATCAGAAGCATTAATGTGAAAGAACGTTTTCTTTCACATTAATGCTTCTGATTCTCTTTGCTACTTTATCATAAATCCAAACAGGATTTGTTTTTCTAACAGCAGGGAAGAAAGTATTTAACAATGTGAGTCCTGTAGATGTAATAATATTAGCGTTAGCACTTCTCCTCCTGACTCTACCTCTCCATAAAAAAATGTTTCTGACTTCTGTAGGCCAAGTAAACAGAGTCAGCAGACTCTGCTGATAATACATACAGCACCTGTACACACTCCTGTTTTCATGCATAATGTGAGAGGTGAAACTGAGAAGTGGAAGAGACGAGCTGAGCAGGGCAAAAAAAACAAAAAAACAAGCCTCCACAGAGGAGGCAGCTGACCAAAGCTGGGCCCAGACAGAGATCACATTGTTCATTCATACATAAAGGCCTTCCTGAATATGGACAGTAGAGAACAATCAGGCTTTCTGTCAGCCCCTTTCTAAACGACCTTACCACCAACATGCAGCTGCCCTTCACCCTAAATATTCAAATTACATTAGAGCTGAAACAGCTGCAAACACACAACACAAACCTGAGCTCTCCACGTATCGCGTTAAGAGAGCAGGAAACCTCCCGCTCTGTCCAAACCGCTCAGCGGAGGAGCGTCTATCCGATTATAAGCCTTTGTGCGTTTCAGTCAGCCATGGCGTGCTCACCGTTCTCCTTTCGTAGCCGGGAGATGAACTTCTTGGGCGGGATGACGCCCACTTTCTTCTTCTGCGTGGCGATGGAGTGGAAAAGGTCAGCCAGACATGTGAGCAGGTTCTCCTTCTTCTTCTGCTGGGCTTTGTAGGCCAGCACGTTCTCCCGGAACGGCCGGCAGAAGTAGAGGGCCTGCAGGACCGAGTTGCAGTAGCACGTGTTTCCGAACTGGGGAGAGACGGAGGAGCCGAGTCAAAACAAGAACTACAATATCGTCCAGGTGTAGTCTTAGTCTGCAACGCGTGTATTCATAAAAGTCTAATGTATTTTAATAAGATTTAATGTGATGGACCAACACAAAATAAAGCAGATTTTTTTTTCTTTTACAATCAAAAATCTAAAAAGCGCGGCATGCATTTGCATTTAGTCGCATCTGCCTTGAAACTCCTAAGTAAAATTCAGATCCACTTATTGACATCTACAGCGAGACAACGTCACAAGACGCACCTGACCTTTATGAAGGAGCGGCAGGTAAAGTAATTAAACGATTTTTTTAAAGAAAGGAAGAAAATAGAGAGAAGGAAACAAAGGAAAAGAAAAAAGACTAAGAAACAGGAAGAAAAATAAACATAAAGGAAAGAAACAGACAAATATAGCAAGGAACAAGAAAAAAAGAAACTGAAAAATAGAAAGCAGTAAAGCAAGCAAGAAAGAAACAAAGAAAAAGAAAACAAACAGGAAAGAAAGCAGGGAAGAACAAAAAAAAGGCTCTGATCAAATGACAAAATGCAACTTTCTATCCTTGACATCACCTTAAAAACACCATTCCCACACTAAACATGGTGGTGGCAGCGTCATGCTGGTGGTCAGAGTTGACAGGGAGATGGAAGGAGCAGAAAGAAAACTTCTTAAGAAGTTCCCCTTCTCCTTCAGCAACCCTGAACACACAGATAGAGATATAAAGGAACAAAGGTTCCAGTCTAATTGTGGTTAGAATGGCCCAGTCAAAGTCCACAACTGAATGCGATTAAGTATTAGTGGAAATACCCTGAATTTGCTGTTCATCTGAGCTGGTGAAAGAAGAACAGGCGAAGATTGATACAGCAAGAAATATAGATGTTCATTTTGAAAATCATGTTTCATTTTCCTTTTTTTCTTCTACTTAATAATTATACACCACTTTGTGTCGGTTCATCACCTTAAATCCCAATAAAATAACAGAAATTTGTTTCTGTAACGGGACAAAAAACAATGAGAGTAATTATTTGCAAGGTCTGGTATTTAGTGGAAAGTGTCGGGAAACGTGTTTGTTTACAGCACATTAAAGATGCAGGACATCCTGTGATTAACAAGCAGCTCTGTTACCTTGAACAGAGCCAGCTGTCCGAAAGCAGACACTTTGTTTTGAAATAAGACTCCAGTGTTATTTGGCAGTGGGTGCTGTGATTGCATGAGAGGATTTAGTGGAACTCACATTGACCAATCCGAAGTAGTGCTCATTGATGGGGAATTGCTCTGGGCCGATGTCTTTCTCCAGAGCGGAGGCATTGGTGCCCTGAGGGAGCAAAAACACGAGACATGCGGTCAGGATCGCCAACATGGCCGCCTGCTGGAGGCCTTGAACTTACAGCGTGCTGGTCGACTACAGTCAGGGTTTCCTTTAGGAACGTTTTAAACCGTGGCAACGGGATGTTTGCACTAGAGTGGGTTACACCAAGCTGCTGGTTAAATGTTATAATGAGGAGGCCTTCAAAATGTACGTACATAAGAGTCACTCAAATGCAACAGATGTTAACATTAGGATTGTTTTCACAGGCTTGAATGCAGCCAATTTAACCTTCCTTAGGTACCCTTCTTTTCTCTGCTTGGGATTGCGGTCCGTTATTCTCCTTTACTCCTGAAAGCGGCGCGGCGCACAGCAGCCAGCAACACAGCCAGACAGGAGCCGGGGGTGTTGGTCAGGCCTAATCAGTAGATCAATGAATCGCATGATAAATTAGAACAAACTCAATCATTTCCATTGGCATGAGTCATCGTTTATCTCTTTTTTTTTTTTTTCCTCTCTAACAAAAAACTGGATGTTAAGAGTTTTCGGTTTGGTGTTTCGGTCTCAGCTAGACCTTATTTCGAAGGACAATCGTGTTTACACAAACTTGCGTTTAGTTTTTGATTTTAGATATTTAAAATATTTTCCAGCGTGAAATGTTCATTAGAATCTAAAGTTTACTGATCTTTTAGGACGTGTTCTTGAATTATTATTATGCCATCACCATCATTTTACTTAAAAAGGGTCTCAAATCAACAATGTCATCGTTTACTGCAATAACTTCTGGAACAATTCATCGTCCAGAAAAATGCATTGCTACAGGCCTTGGTGTTGGTTTTTCGGTTGCATGCAGAAGAAACTGCAGATGCACCAATCCGATACTAATATCTGTTTTGGTCCGGATATTGAAGAAATTTCAATATCAGAAAGTATAACGATTTCAAAGAAGGTTTTTTGGAGTTTATTTTTTATGTCTGACCAAAGTAGTCAACTTGTTGCTTTTCATGTTCTTTATCATTTATTTTACATTGGCTGTTATGCTCCTACTTGCACAGACTGAATAGATTAAAGGTGTGTTGTTTTTACATGTTTGACCCAGCTTGTGAAGCTCTTGGTGTATGCTATACTGGGGAAGAGCAATCAAATAAATTTCAAATTTAGTACATTTATGTCTATGTTTAAAAATTAAGTTAATTCAGGCCTGTTTTTCTTTGTCACATATATCTGTTTCGGAAGTGAAAAAAAGGCTGATCGGTGCGTTCCTGGAGGATAATAAAGTGCAGCAACTCTAAACAGGCAGAGCCACGTCAAAAGTCAGGAGGATTCAGCTCCTGGTTGCAGAGACAGAGCACTTATCTCCTGCCACAGCCTTTTCTTTTGTAGGACCTCAAAGCTTTTCCAAATGAACCGCAGCTTTGTTGAGAGAACACTGCGGACAGTTTAGTTTGGGGATGCCTTTGACTTTCATTGGCCTTTATTTCGTTCTGTCAAAGCGCAGTCTGAATGCCCCATTGTCCGTTTAACCGCCTCCAGAACACGAACGCAGGTCTGCGAACTGTCTGTACCCATCATAACAGGAAGGTCTGCTAATGCGTACTTTAACTGTACCTAAAAACCCAGCTAATATATACAGAACATTTATGAGAGACGGAGAAAGGACTGACGCAGGCTCTGTTGTGGGGAATTAAACTCCTATTGGCACTTTAGACCAGAACGATTACTGCCTTCAGTTTTACAACTCGTCCCAATGAGCACAAAAATGATCTAAAAAGAAAAACACTAAAGTTTCATATTTTCTAACCATGTAAAGACATGCAAGCACTGCTGTTCTGCCCAAAATCAGAAAGTGCCACTCTTGACCCCAATTATCTTGCAGAACATGAACACTGTGTTTCTGACAACCAGTCACAGCCGACAGTAAACGAAGGACATGAAAGTTTTACAAGTTTAGTTTTGGTCGAAGTGTACAATTGAGGACAATTACATATTATTATTGGGAAACTTTGCCTATTTATTTTGGGACAGGTCCTTTTTCAGTTCCATCTACTCACAGAAAATATGACAGATTTTGATCCCCGTTCAAACCAAAACATCAGGGTGACCTCCTGTTGATTTAATGGAGTCAAAGAACCGTATTTCCTCACAGTAGACCGTGAGGAGAATATATATATATATATATATATATATATATATATATATATATATATATATATATATATATAAAAACGCTTTTTAAACCAGGTATGAAGGAGTCACATTTTAAAAGGTAGGAGCTGATGAAAGTCTTATGCGTCGTGAGAAAGCTGGCGCAAATTTGGACCCCAAAAAACATCTGTACTAGTCACCAAAAAACTGCAAAATGAATACAGCACATCGAGACAAAATAAGTTTACAGTTGTCTTCACAGTGTGCATAAACATTTGTTTTCAGCTGTTTCATACCAACTGTGTCCGACCCCATTCCCCCCCCACGGGCCCCCATCAGCTGGTGTCCTGCATGTTTCAGATGCATTTGCTCCAAAACAAATGAATCAAATGGCTGAATGCATCCGATTTTGGAAATGCAGAGACACACATCTGCTTTCAGGTCAAAGGTTGTTTCACGGCTTTTTGACATGTCAAATGTTACACGTATTAATTCTTTAAACCACATTTACACATAGTTGTTTTTTTTTGTTTGTTTGTTTTCTGTGTAAGCTTGGCTCTGATTAAACAAAAAAAAAAAAAAAAAAGAGAAGATGTAAAGGACATTTCTACTGCAATCTCCAAGCCTCCACCGATGGATCAGTCAAACCTGCACTGGATTATCCTACACAACAAGCACAATGCTCAAAGTCGTGCAGGGGATAAAGTATAACAGTGAACAAAAGCAGCGTGCAGAGAAGACTAATACTGGCGGGTTTTGACATCAGTGACCCGTCTAAATAAAGCAGGGGCCAGTGGCATTAACGCAGGCATTAAGTCTGTTCTTCCCCACTCTTCTCCAGCCATGAGCGCAACGTTAAACACAGATTAGTGCAGACTCCTGCTCTCTGCTGCGGCTCCACATTATGCAACCAGGACCCGACAAGCTGTCAGGGGCTCAGGAGCCGCTTGGTTCTCCTGTCAGCCGCAGCTGACAGACGCACAAATGAGCCTCTCTGCGGGAGCAACAAGAGGTGCTTCAAGAAGCCCGGTGCAGCCTCCCGAGACGAGTCCCGGTCCGGGCGCAGGTGGGAGGCAACCCAGCCACAGACATCCAAAGCCCGGTTCAAGACTGTCGCCGCAAACCAATCAGTGACAATCAATGGAGGTTTACTCACCATATTACAAATGGAGGCGATGTTTCTGACAGTCATTTAGTTCACAGTGTCCCCCGCACCGCCATTTTTATAAATTAAACCGAGCTGGGCGACGCTGAGGAATGAAGTTCAATTCGCAGCCGCGGCTGGAGGCCAAACCGCAACCCCGGACGTGTGGAGAGCACCATGCAGCCGGGGAAACGCCGAGCCGAGGGGCCGCGCCGCGCTCACCGTCCACACGGCTTCGTCCTCGCACACATGTTGAAGGAAGCTCGGCTTAAAAACTGACAGAGTACGGACGAGAGGAGAAGTTACAGGCGGGCGCCAGGTTGCTAGCAGCGACCAGAAAACTATCCCGCTGCGCGAGGAAGTGATGTAGTCCCGCCCACTAGAGCAAAGCCCGGCTGCTGATTGGTTCAGAGTTACAAGTTTGATTCACAGGACAGCCTGACCAAACACAGAGCTGCACGGGGAAGTTTCACTGAGTCGCAACCAATCGCCATCAACTAACTGAAAATATTGATCTAGGGACATGTAGTTTATTAGTGGAAAGCGAATTCTGCACAGTTCACACAAAGAAATAATAATAATAATAATAATAATAATAATAATAATAATAATAATAATAATAATAATAATAATAATAATAAACAACGATGATTAAATATCTAATATAGTCAAAGGGTTTCATTTCTCATATGTAATTAATCAAGCAGAATTTTTTTTAAATCTAATCTAATACGGGAGGCTTCTTAAGAAACCTCATACAAAAGTGAATTTCCTCTAGTTTATCTTCTAGTTTTGTCCCTTTATACTGTTTAAATATAAGCCAATTAAATGTAAATTTATGTTAAAATAGTACATCAATATTAAGATATTTTATCTTAATTTTATTAGATTTTATTTTTAGAATTGTTTTAATTTGAGAAATAACAAAAATAATGGCATATAAATAGAGTGGCATGTAAAACTATCAACTGCAATGTTAAATATTTTTTTTATTATTCTGACTTTCATAATTTTTCTTTGCTATTATATTTTTTTTATTCAGCTACCTTTAACTTAATAGAATATAATTAATTCACGGTTTTGTTTTTGACCACCAATTAGGAAGAGGAAGGACATTAATGTCCTTTCTGCAGGGCCCTGCAGGAGCCCTCAGGACGCACTCCTTCACAAGCAGCTCTGCTTGAGCTTTCATCACATTCCTTTTGGCAATTATCCCTTTAGCATTTAAACGTTAAACAACAAAAGATAGGAGAACAACAAATAACTACAACAGAGAAACTTCAAAAGCAACGGGGAAGGAGAGAGGAATAAAACAAATAGGAGGATAATAGAGTCGTCAGTCTGAGCTGTGGAGGATGGGATCGGCTCATTGTTGCTCTCCTACTGGGAAAGTTGCCTATTGATGTGCTAAGTCATGTTTATTTATGAATGGGCAGGGAAACGATAACATGTGAGGGCTCCAGACAGAAATCGCTCTCATAACTTACTTTCTATTTCAGTTCGCTCTGCATTACTAGGACTGACTGTGGATGCAGATGCTCCGTTCATGATTCGTCACTCGTGTTCCTCCGCTTGGTTTCACTGTCGGCATCTAAGCAATCAGTTAAACAGGCGAAATAAACTTCTGTACGTCTGACAGTCTTTTTAGGCAATGCTCTTTCAACTTCTTACCTTTTCTTCTCTAAGGAATGCTTTTGCAATGTAACATTTGTAATGGACTCACAACCAGTGTCAGTTCAGGTGGACGGTCATGTGTTGACAGGTTTACAGTCGTCCTCTGTATTTTCTGTTCTGACTGGGAGACAATGCAAATGCCCACCAGACTTCTTCCTATAAACACAGTAAAATAAATCATGCACACTTTTCCTTCCACTTCAGAGCTTTGCATTCTATTGTGTTTGTCTATCACATGAAATCCTACCAAGAGAAACTTTTGGAGATTTTCCAGCTCAGCAGTGTTTCCCCCTGCAGGTTCTTCCAATAGTCCGCAGGTGAACATCAGTGCGTCCTCTTTGCCTGCCCTGTCACGCCGCCAAAGTGGAACTGCACGTGCACGCACGTGAGATAAATGGAAAAAAAAAAAAAAGAGAAAAAGAAACATCTTAAGCTCAGAATATGCTTCCAGTAAATGAGGTTGGCTGCACTACCAAAAAGCACTTGTGACCTTCCTGTGGTTCTGCTTCGACAAATAGAGGCAAATGAATTATGCATCATTTCCGTGCCGCCAGGAAAATAATCCTTTAGATTTGGCTGGGTGATAGAAAGCACCCTTGTTACATCTGGCACAACCACAGAGGTTAAGAGCTGTTTACAACCACGGCTTGAACTCACTCCGTACAGAGAGGCAGTTTCACGATGGCTGCAAACAGATGAACCACAACAAACGTCTGTAGGAAGATCAGCGCACTATCAGCGGCTGTTGAATCCATGATGTTCACTTTGTTACAGTTCTTTGTAAAGGTTTCCATAACACTGACATCACAGCCAAAAAAATCTACCTCTTATTGGGATTTTATGTGATAGACGAAGTAGAAAGTAAAAATACGGCCTGGCTTTTCGTTCAGTCCGTTTTACTTTGAGTGCCACTAGCAGAAATACCTACAAACCCACCAAGACATGGCCTAAGATGACAGACGAAAAGAGAGCGCAGTAATCAGAGAAACAAACAACGAGCATCATTGCTGCTCTGGGCAAGACGCACAGACCCACAGCTCAGGTGGGGGAATCTGTCAACAAGATGGCTTTATGGAAGAGTGTGAGGAATCTGATAAATTGGGTAATAGTCCATTCTTGGAGGAGACATACCACCAAGTGAGTGCAGTGTCGGATGTTTCTAGGGGCGACTGTGGTTCAGAGGGTAGAGTTGTCGTTTGTTGGTTAGATTCCAGCGGCCTTCTGTCACGTGTTGATGTGCCCCTGGGCAAGACTTCACCCCGAGTTACCAACCGGGCTGCATGTCGGTGTACAAATGTCTGTGCCTGCGCGAGTGCGACTCGGCGAACGTGGCGAGTGTGACGCGCTTTGAGTGGTCAAAATGCCTGGAAAAGTCAGTCCGTTTACCACTGGAGGTGTGAATACAAATGCTCACCACACTTTTCAGATAGAAAATTCTGACATTTTGTTTTTCAGTGTTTAGTATATTATTTTAGGCTTTTCACGTCATATTTAAAAAAAAAATAAAAATCACAATTCCAAAAGGAAGAAGAAAAAGAATAAATAAACAACATTTCAACATTTTACAAGGTATGTAGCAAAACAAACAACAACAAAATAAAAAAAAACCTTTAAATTAATACCTTACAAAAACCTTATCTTTGTTTTTTAATTTTAAATATTTGTTTTTCTTGATTTTCCCTAATTTTCTTCCAGAGGCATTTCTCTTTCAAATTCATCCAAGTGTTGGAAAGATCCCACCGCCAGTCTCACCGTCTTCTCTGCCTCGGCTATCCATTTTAAAATCAGGAACTCGAACAAAAACGACATTATTCATTCGGGGAATCGTTACCTCACTCATCCAACACGCGTGGCCCCGTGCGTGGATGGATCATCTGTACTGCACCTTTAGCTCTGAACCAACTGCAATATCTCAGGCAGACAGGAAGAAAAACAATAAGAGGCAGCCATGGGAAGAGAGAAACCCTTAAGACACAAAGGTGAGTTTATTAGTGGTTGAGCACATGAGCTTTGGAGCGATATTAAGTTCTGGTACATTCTGTTCCCAGCAGTTTCTGGTTTGCATGTACAGTGCCCCCCCCTGCCTCTATAAACAGAGGAGCGGGCCAGGATGGGTGCAGAAAGTCAGCAGCTTTACTGCAGAGTTAGCATGCTGGCATGCAGACTGTTTTCTGTGTCAACAAGACCTAAACACGAAGACATAATGAAAAAAGACGCAATGCAACGCTATAAAATATACAACCAGGCAGGACAAGGAAAAAAAGAAAAGAAAAAAAAACCTAAGTGGAATTTTTATGTGTAGCTTCATAAGCCAAAATAAAGCAAAACTTTAATAAGGAATCATAAAAGGGAGAGATGAATCATTTTTAAAAGGTGTCTGTCACACTTCTTGTTTTACAAATGATATATATATATATTTTTAATCTTAAATCTGCTTCTTCATAGTAAATACACACCACATGGTTCACAGATTTACTTTCAAAAACCGTGTATCCTTTGCTCTTGCACCTTGAGACATCAATTTAATAAGCACATAGGGACATTGCATGTCTTTAAAGTGACCAGTTTGGGGCCAGTTTACCTTCGGGGGACGTGGCTCGGGCTCCTTCTCGTCTCTCTGCTGCCTGTTGAAAGATCTGAGCGGCGTTGGCCTCGGCACGCAGTCAGACCGCATCGTCAGATGAGGTCAGCAGCTCTGCCTCCCTGACTGTGACGTAAACCACTTCGCCTCAGCGTTGTGCGCCACATAAAAGCTTCCTTTTGCTTCTTCTCTTCAGGTCAACATCATTCGGATCTGCACGTCTGCCGTCTTTTTATTTTAGTTCCGATTTGTTTTGCGCATCTTTTCATTAACTGCCAACATCTTGAGAAAACCAGTCCAAACATTATTGACCCGTTATCGATTCAACTGTGATGCTTACACTGGTATAAAAATGCTTCATTAACACACTGAAGCGTTGAAAAACAACCAAAATAATAAGGGTGTCTACGTATATTTTATTCATGTGCACAATAAACCCGGAGCCTCTCCTGCTGCCTTTCTGCCTCACGGCCACCTGATTCCGGCGAAGCGGCGACGTCAATGGCGGCATTGTTCTCACTGAGCAGAAGGCCGGCCAACACAGAACACCCTTCAAACCGGCTGCTTCTCCAGTTACATGCATTTCTGCGACTGTATATTAACGCGGGAATCACTCGGTGCAATCTGATTGATGCGCAGCACCCAGCTGAACAAAGGCAAGCGAGATGAAAATGAAATCTGGGACAGTTCTGGGTGTGAAACAGTGAAAAGACAAGTCAAAGGATGATAAACATTAGGAAGACGTGTGGAATGGTTCCAGGGACATGAGGTTTCAGTCCATACATCCCGGCAGATAATCAGAAACGTTACTTATTGAGCATACAATACAGAACATGCCGGTCTACCACACGGCATCTTGCAGAAGTGAAGATTCCATCACAATAAAGACACAAAATCTATCAAATTTTATTGTCATCTTGGATGGTAGACCAACGCAAAGTCGTGCAACACTAGGGGGTTGTAAAGCATAAATAATTCTGTGTTTTCCTTCTGCCTCTGTTAGCTATAGCTGAAAGAAATGACATGTTAGGAAACACCCTCAAAGATAAGATTACAGGATACGAGGAGCCGGGAACGGCCTCTTTGGGGCGAAACTTAGGAAGAGGCTGACAATGGAGATCACAACCCTTCCTGGGGGCCATTTTGACTTGCTACCTCTTAAAGGTGGCGTGTCAAATGGGCCAGCTGCAGTTTGGTATTAATAAATTAAATTCATGAATTCAACTCACTGAGTCTTCTGTGACCTCACACATCAGGAACTCAGCAGGGAGAACGGTTCATTCTGCACAGGGTGCGCCGATTTATTGCCGTCAATTTTCTTAATTTTGGGAGATCGGTGGTTGTTAGAGGGAAATGTTATTTGTAATGTGTCCGGTTTTATCATGTGAAGCCAATCTTCTCCACTGACCTTATCTACCTTGGCAAAAGTCTAAAACTCAACCACTGTCCTGAGAAAGATAGAACGGCTCACCAGGTCATGTCTGCACGTTTACAGTTAACACAGGTGAGCCCACTGGTGCCCCTTCAGCGACTTTCCTGCTATATTGAGCAACATTTCAGACAAAAAACCTTGGTATCTGCCAAAGTTGGAATCGGCAGGCTAGGCTTCTTAAAAGATCAGCCAGAAAACTGAGATCAGTGAGGCACTAGCTGGTGCCAGCTTTCTTTAGAACCAGTTGTCCAAGACAAATTTCCCCAATGGGGTCAATAAATGATCCATCCGCTAGGCAGCTAGCATAGTCTGTGAATCGCAGATACTCAGCTTTAGATCTGAACTTTGACTAGACCACTCTCTCATGCACACAGTGTCATCTAAACCTCGGTGTCATACATAACAGGTCGTCTTCCAGGACTGCCCTCTAATGGGCTTCACCAGTCCTCTGATAGACTCTGACAAATTTACCTTCGCTGTTGATGAAAAGCACAGCATCATCCTGCCTTCACCGTGTTTTAACGTGGAGATGACAAGTGGAGCGTTACTTAGATTTTCATCGATATTTAGGTTACGCAAGCAGGCCAAAAAGTTCAAATTCTGGTCTCATCTGACCAAGTGCTGCTTCGACATGCTTGCCGTATTCAGACCTCAAGAGGAGCCGTTCTGTCGACTGAAATCTACTCAAGTCATTTAGGGGGACGGAACCTGGAAAAGTTCAAGGGGACAAACGAATTCCTTCGCTAGATTCTTTAAATCCCCCACATATTTTCCACATCTCTCCAGGAGCTTCGGATTCCTCGCGCGGCCCTCTTCCCCGGAGGGAGGCGCGGCGGCGTTTAGTCCCGATTGCAAGTCAACACAACAATAGATCTGCTTGTGTAAGCCAACGTCTGCAGCGAGGTGAGACGGCTGCAGGAAGCGCTGGAGCTTGACCCGCTTTCCAGTGCTGTGAAGCACAGAAATTCATCCTGCCAGGTGCGCCGGGAGACGGGGAGCTCTGCTCTGCCGGGCGAACATCACTGCAGCTTTTACTTATCTCTGTAAAACACGGACTGGGATGACAAACAGTTTATATAAAACAATTTTTTTTTTTTTTTTTTTTAAATCACACAAACGCTGGAGTCAAAATTGGAGTCTTGAGAAACAGCACTTCAGGGTTCCTCCATGTTCAGCGAAGGTCTCTGATTACGAAATTCTGACTTGGTAGAAACTTTTATATTATGATTTTTTTCCTTTTTTTTTTGCATGTGTGTCTGGATTAATCCTTGATGCGGAGGAATCTCTCTTTCTTTTGGCCGGTGACGCAGCCTGCTGCAAAGCATGACAAAGGAGTCTCATTTCTTTGCACATCAGAAAGCTAAAATCTTTCTTTAGAGATGTGTCACTGCTCTCACCTTGAATTGCTCTCCTGCGTCAAGCTGGGTGAATGCGTTGCAGGATTCTGTAAAAATGATCATTTTGTTTAGTGTTCATGCTCTATCAAATGCAGAAGCAAAGCAATTCTGTGTGTATTTTCTGCAGAGCTCTTTTCTTTCATGGGTGCAATATGACAGCGCTAATTCAACTTTTTTAGTTCGCAGCATAAATATCCCAGAGGAATCATATTCCTAATTTTTGAGTTAAAAAAATAATAATTCGAATTTCTTTTTTTTTTACGGTTTTGTTGAAATTAGTGTGCTGCACTTCAAAAAACTGCAACAGAAACACTTTTTTTTCGCTTCACGCGAGCCGCGTGATCAACAACCGGATGTTACCGCCGGTGGGGAAAGACGAAGACGACAACAGGAAGTGGAAGGAGGATGAATCTTAGCAATCGATGCCGTAGATTTATTCAATTCATTCTTGTTTAATGGAAACACTGCAATTGCAAAGTTGTTGTTTTTATTTCATTTTATATTCACGGAATATCAACATAGTTTTGAGCACATTTGTAATGGCAACTCAGCTGCTATGTTTGGTTAGTTGGCCTCTAAATTGTCCTCAGTGTGTGAGAGGGTGTGTGTCTCTGTGATGGAGCGAAGCTCGGAAAGATACGGTTCTCACACTGTGTTCCCTTTCGGTGCCATTGTGAGTCCGTCCCTGCTGCCCACTGCCTGTTCGGTTAAGTGGCAGGATGCAGCAGATTTCTCTACCTGAATTTGCTTCCCTCCGTCCTCCTGACGCAAACCTTTTCCTGCTTCTACATGGGGCCACTTCTCACATAGGGAACCGAATGTACCTTTCGAGACCACTAACGCATATCCTTTATTATCGCCCTCGGCGGTTTGGCTCGTCTCGCCTCTTCTTTTCTGCCCTTCTCTGACTTCGGCATCTTAATGGTCCCGAGTCATGTCACCACGCTGTGTGCAGAGTGTGTCTCTGGGAACATTTCTCTCTAATGCCAGGCTGTGGGGGGGGGGATGTAAACGGGGAAGGAGACGCGAGTCCTCCTGAGCTGGTACCAGTGTTGTGGAGACACTGACTGCAGTATCTTTGTAAAAGTTTGAGTTGCAACAGAAAATGGCAATGCCAGAAGAAAACCTAATCCCCCCCCCCCCCATCTCTCTCCTCAGCTGCAAACAGATTCACACAGTCTGCTTATCCAGTAGCACTTTCTGGAGACATCAATTAACGCAACACCTTCTGTTTTCTGTCAAGCTCTCTTACAACACACAGCCTCCGTCTGCCTCTGAATCACTCAGACGTTCACGGGGAAAATGCTTTATGTTTTTTATTTGTGTGTGTGTGTGTGTGTGTGTGTGACATCTCTGAGCTGGCAGGATAATTACTGTGGATCCGTCGCAGCGAGAGCGTCCGCGTAGGTGTGCGGCTGCACATGAATGGAAGTGGGACCTGCCGGCGACGGCGTAGAGAGTGTGCGACATGGGAGGAGGCTTTTCCAGCTGCTCGGCTGACGGTGATGAAGATGAAATCATGACTGATGAGCTTTAGCAGAGACCAAGGCACCGTTACCTGAGTTCAGGTGTGAAGGTTGAAGCTGCTGGGGAACAAAAATGAAAGTCCTTCTTTTACTCAATAGTGAAACGTTCATTATTTGTCTCTGAGTCTGACGCCCCGCCCTTCTTGCACTTAGAGAACTAAATGGTTTCATTCTGTTTGGTCTCGCTTGGTAAAAACAGCCCCTTGTTCTACACTTGATTTCATTCAGAGGATTTGGACTCTCTGCTATCGAGAAGTAATTGCTTCCTGGAGACGCGTTGGAAGTTTTGCGTTGCACCCCGTTGCTAACGTTTACATGTGAAGCATGTGATGCACAACTTTGACGCTATGTAGCTTACCGGAAATTGCCTGTCCTCCACTGCGAAGAAAGTGGTTGGGTGGTAGGCAAGTTTTCTGGGGAACGCCTCGGGAGAGGTCACCCTAAAACAGATTTTGCTTAAATTTTTTGTATCCAACCCACATTTAAAATATAAATAAGACCAAAAATAGAGAAAAAGAAATGCAGCTGCTTGTTTTAGCCCCAAAAATATTGTGCTTATATGCTGCGGGTGCAGCTTTGCACCTGTGCAGTTCATTAGCAGTCCGAACACAGAAAGGACGGCAAATGACCGGGCCGCTGGTGAGTGTCGTTTGGACCCACCGCTTGTCCAGTGTTGTATAAAGTACTGAAATCTTGGAGTCAAGTAAAAGTATCGGTACCGCTCCAAAATATGACTTTGGTAAAAGTAAAAGTCACTGATTGAAATGTTACTTGAGTTGAAGTATTAAAGTATCTGAAATGTCTTGTGCTTAAGTGCAGAAAGTACTGTAAAAATGAATGTACTCAAGTAATGTAGTGAAAAGTACAAGTAAAAAGTAAAACAAGGCAAATGCAGTTTGAATGACATTTTTTATATTTTGGTAAACTTGTTAAATACACTTAAAATAATGAACACAAGCAAGTGCAGGCAAAATGAAACCTGCTAATAGATAAACCTGCAGGCATCATTTAGTTAAGAATATTAGGTGCTTTACCTAAACCACTAGGTTAACTTAACCTGCTTTAGGTTAACTTAACCTGCTTTACAACTGAACCAGCTTCTTAGTAAACCCTCCAGGACAGAAAATAAAGTTTTTGTAAGCCTTAAGTTTTCCCTTTCAGTAAGGTCAGTGCTGAAAATGAGAAAAATAAAGTCAGAACAGAAAATGCGGCCAACATGAAGAAAAAAAGCTGTTACGATTACTCTACTTCACAAACTATAGCTGCACACAACTGGTCATTATGCAAAAGAAAAAAAGAATTGGGAGGGAAATGCAGCTTATTGGCATCTGAACAGGAAGAGCTTTTTTGTTAACTTGGTGTTTAATGGGAGAAGCGAAACAGACCTCTGTGAAGCTGACACCCACCTACTCAAAAAATCCAGCAAATAGTCTGATTGGTTAGAGCTCAGTTTGTGCAGCTTTGGTTTCCGAGATATTAAAAATTATTTTTTAGGCCATCCATTACTTACTTAAAGAGTAAGTAAAATGAATTTTGTGTCAGTTGGTCACAAGGCAAGAAATCTATTTCCATTAGTTTCTCAGGAGTTTGGATGTAAAATTTGTTGACTCTCCCTGAGTGAAACTCCGACACCTTGAGGAAGGAGAGACCTAGAGAACGGCTGGCCGAAATTAGCGTTCATGAATCGGATCAACCTCGAGTTAGGCGCCGCTGATACCGGATATCGGAATAGCCAAAATCCAAATTGAAAACAACTTTGCTGCGTTTGTTTTAACGGCACAGACCTGCACAAACGGAGCACTAACTAACCAGCCCACTTTGGTTTGTTTTGGAGCAAAATGCGGGGATGGTGAACTCCGGATGGGCTAAAAAATCATTTTAATATCTCGGAAACCAAAGCTGCACAAACGAACATTTTAACGGCACAAACCTACACAAACGGAGCGCTAACCAATCAGACTGTTTGCTGGACTTTTTGACGTAGTGGGGAGGTGAAACCTGTGCATCCTATTGGTGGTGATGAACAAGCCCAGGTTAGTCTGTTACCGACTTTGTTGCAGTCAATCAGTAGGTGGGATCAAAACATTTGCGTTTCTCTCTCGCTTTTTTGTAACGAGTAACTAAACCACACATTGAAAATGTATCAGAGTAAAAGTATGCAATTAAGTTCGGAAATGTAGTCAAGTAAAAGTGAAAGTTATCAAAAATTTTCTTACTCGAGGAAAGTATGAAGTACTCCAAAATATACTTAAGTAAAGTAGTGAAGTATTTTTACTTCGTTACTATACAACACTGCGCTTGTCTCATGGAATAAAGTTTCCAAAATGGCAAAGTTGAGAACACTGAACAGGCTTGTTTCCTGTTTTTATTGAAATTATGATTTGAAAACCTGTGACAGGTTTTCTATGGGTATCGGCTAACTTCTACACTATCGTTGCAGAAGTGTTCATCTTACGTTCTAATTTTGGTTCTTTGTTTTGAATGTTTTTTGTTTTTTTGTTTTTTTTTTAGAGACAAACTCTTAAGCCGTTGTCTGTGTCTGATGGTAGCTTTCCATCACTGGGCCGTCATTGTCATGCACATAAGTCATAGGAGAAGCCGAATTTCGTAATAATTTGTTAATATATGGATGAATTTGATTATTTCCAGTTTAGACAAATTTGAAGTAAAGTCAAAAATATGAGCTCTCGGATCTAACAGTATAAAAAAAAAGTGTTTAACGACAAAGATGGTGAGCCTTGAGAGCCCCTTTTGAAGAATTGCTTAGATTAAAAAAAGAAACTCTCTTTCTATATTTATTTTTCCCTTTTTTCTAAACTGGACAATTACACATCGAGGTGTAAGGGTTGTTGAAAAGCCTCTCTTCTCAGTCCTTTCACCAGGAGATATCATTATCCGTCCAAACTTGGCATCAGACCGCAGGAGCTCAACTCAACACCGCTATCTTGTTGCATTAAGACTCTTCTTCTCCACCCATCTGCTGCTCAAATCCCCTTTGTTCGTGTTTTCCCACTTTTTTTTTTTTTTTGCACATTTAAGCCGGCAGTTTTGTGTCTGCAGGTGTCCTAATCCACCTGCATTCAGGTCCATTCGTCCTGCAGGTGGGAGTGACAGCAGCAAGCCTGCGTGTCGGTCTGGACACCCGACTTAATTCAGTCCTGACGGACAAAGACCGGAGACGCGACGAAAACCAAGTCACAAAAGGTCACGGTAACAAGGCCGGGGATGATGGTGCCAGCTGATGGACCAAAAATGTGTGAAAGAAACAACATGACCAGATGAAATATTTTTAATGGCTTTCCTTGAAGCAGGTCACTCAAACATTGTTCCTATTTTCTTGCTGCGTTCGAGGCAGCGAGCGGAACGGGTCACAGCGTCCCGTCGACGCTCGTGATGAGAACTGCACAGAACTCACAGGACAGGAAGACAGAACATCGTGTTGACTGTTGCATACAAAGGCGAGACGTTTCTCATTGTGCCTTTGAAAAGTGTTCCTGTGCGTGAAGTTTTTACACGCCCGCAATGATGCATTTTATGAAAGCTTTACGCATTGGGTCGTCACAAAGTGACGCACAATTGTGACTCACAATTGCGACTTGGAAAGTATACAGCCTGCTGGTTTTTCAAATCAAATTCTTAAAAAAAATGTGGCATGGATGGAGAAGATGCGGGGGTGTCGTGGAGAGATTTAAAGCAGCTGTTGGGAAAATTTGGTGACAGGACGACTGTTAATGGACCCTCATGTCCTCTAGTGGAGAAAAGCAGCAAATTTACTAATCAAAATCTGAAGTGTGTGGCATGTTTTTGTACTGAGCGCTCCCCAAGTCCCTAGAATAAAACCTAGGGATAATAGCAAGCGTGAAAAAAACCCCCGGCAAATTACTAAAAAGAGTTCATTTCATCTCAAGATAAACAGGTGGTCTGTAAAGGCCTCAGAGAACAAATATCGCCCTGGAGACCAAGGACAAAAACAGTCATGTAAGCACTTTTCAAGTCATCATCCCAAAGCAAACATTAAACATGGTGATGATGGCAGCAACGACGTAACAGTCGGTGAGGGAACGCTAAAGGAGCGCGACTCCTGTACATCTTGGTTCTGTACATCTTGGATTTGTAAACATGATCCGATTAAAGTCAGGGGGTTCTGCAGAAAATCTGTTGATGACGCTGCGCAAAAACAAAAGGAGAAAAAGTGAATCACTCTTGCCTGTCCTCATCGTGTTGCAATGCGCCTCCTGCAGCTGTGGCTGCGCCGTGATTGTGTTTACGTTCGGAAAACACGGCAAACGTGCAGTCGCGAAGCGCGAGTTTTAAGTCTGGGTCCATCAAACGAAAACAGGAGGAGAAAAAAATCCCTGAATCAGCAACAACGGGATAATCCCGGAGTTTAAGGTCTTACTTTAAATACACACGGCTACAGTCACATGAGCGGCAGACCAAAACACGCTTATCCTACGTTATTATTGCAAAACCCCGACGCTGCTGCTTCTCGCTCTCTTCTGAACGCACGGACTCAATGCGTCGGCACAGACGCAGAACGGGGACCCGAGTGTCAACAGAAGCGAGAAGAACCCAAACTGTCTAAGTGAGATGGGAGGGACAAGCTGTGCAATGTAAACATCTCTAAAGCCGCATAACGGTTTAAATATTTCCAATCGACTCGTTTAAGTGGGGGTAAATAGCAAAGTGTAGTCATAAAGCTCGGGGGTGGCATTCCATCAGAGGCAGGAGGCTGTGTGATCTGAATGAAGTTGGGCTGGAGGGGGGGGGGAAACATTGTCATTCAAAACCCACACCGCTGCACACACACCACTACAGCCGTCCCCCCCAGTGCTGAGACCATTCAGAGGCATGCAAATGCTCGGGCATGCTGGAAGGTTTACGTTTCAATAAGACAAAAAAAAACAAAAAACAACCTCTCTTCCTTTGTGTGGGTCCGAGCTGCTTGCAGGCCAATTCCATTTCCATTTGGCCAGTGGAGATGCAAATGTGCCATGTATGCAAACATGTTAGAGGTGGGTTGTTCCATGAGGACAGATGTGTGGATATCTGCAGCAGAGTCAGGAAGGAAAACAGGATTAAACACAAACCAAATGCTTTTTTTATTTCTTTTTTTTCCAATTGTGCGCCTCTTTGAGGTAATCAAAATGTAGCAGCAAGGCTCTGTGAAAATGGCCGGATGCAAATAATCACCTTTGCTGACAAAGATTAAAGGCAGGGAGGGTGATGATAAGAATCTGATGAACACATGACTGTTGCTCATGTTGTTTACCCCGGGGAAGTCTTTAAGCTGCCCCATGCTTCACTGATATCCCAAATGACCCTCTTGTTGCAGGTCTAAGCCCTTGAGGTAAGTGGCGACTGCATGCTTTATTTTCAGCTACACTGCAGAAGATGAGGCCAGGCCAGGGAACCAGTCCTCACTCACATGTCAAAAAAAAAGAAAAAAAAAAGAAAAAAAAGCCCAACGCTGGACGGTGAATGTCACCATAATTCTGTTCCATTTGTGTGACTTGCAAGGCTTGTGACATTTGATTGTTTTCAGCATCAAAAGCCTGTTTTATACTTAACGAAATCTCGTTATTTCTCAAGGTAATTCACACTGACGGGTTTTGGAACTGCTAAATGAACCTGGGTGCTGCACCGAAGGGAAAATGGCTGAACTACAACACTAAAAATGCTACATTTTTATGAGCTTCACAAGCCTCTTTGGGCCATTTGCTGGGAAAATTTCACACCAAATCTACTAAAGATAGAGCAGTTTTAAATGGGGAACAGACAAGGACGGACAATTGACATGACGGATGGACTGGGCTTGACGGATTGTAGGGAGGCCGTAGGATGGTGTGGAGGTAGAAAGATGAAATAAAGTCTGAGAAATAAAAACCTGCACATTCCTGGAAAACACTGACAGCTAAAGATAGATCCTGGATTGTCTGAACCACGACCTGCCACCTCTGTGTAAGTCACAACCCTCCCTCGCTTCTGCTGCAGTGACATCCTGCTGTAGTGGTCATTGCTCAAAGACATAACAGTGATTCCGACGGCCACATCTCACTGCCAGTGGAGGCCACAAAAGCCCGAAGGCACAGTGGAAGTGGGAGTTTACGGGACCCACTATCGTGTTTGCCAGACATTAGACACGCGTCACCAAATTAGTTGCTTGAGTCACCGTGTTGACCAGCAACTCCTCTGACCTCGGTGTGCGAGTTCGTCTGCTGCCACTCCACGATCTTCCGTCATTAGCCTTCTCGCCTGGCTGCAAGAGGAGGCAACGATCGCAGCGCCTTTAATCTTTCTGTCACAAAGATGCTGAAGCTGCGACACCCTCATTCACATCAGTCATCCGACAACAGCGGCCCGATTCCTGCCTTGCGCTGCGGGCGAACCGCAGGGAATCCAGTGTGTCATCAAATGCAAGAATGTGTTTATTCGCCATTAACAAGAGAAGCAGGCCTCACCGCCCAGAACCGCCGGGGTGGAGCGGGCTGTGATGTGGTCAGAGGGATATCTGCGTGGGCCCGCCACCCTGCAGCCACGGCTTCTCCCGAACACTGGGCACTAATTTCATATTTCAGCACCGCCGCTTGTCATCAGCGCCCTTATCAAAAATACATACCAGACTGTAATCACAGGAGGACTGGATGCCAAAATACCTCAGAGCGCAAATGAAAGACAGGAAGGAGGAAGAAGGGGGGGAGGCTTTTTGGGGGTAATGTGGCAGAGGAGGAAAAAGAAAGTGGGAGAAAACAGTGACATCCTCGAGCTGCTCAAAGGAAGCTTATGGAAAGGCGACACTGCTCCCGAATTGCCTCTCAGATCTTATTTTTACTGCTGGGCAACATAATTGTTTGCATGACTTCTCTTAAGGTATTGCTGTTTGTGTTGCACGCAGCTTACTGGGGCAACATCAGCAGCCTTTCAACCCCCGGTGAGGACAAGTCGAGGGGCATGCCCCAACAAGTCACCTGCTGACACCCAGCTCTGAAAAACTGAATTCAAAATGCTGGATGTGGAGAAAAACACGTGTGCCAGCAATGGTGACGCAAACGACATGCAATGTTGGAGTTCGACTATAAAACTATTTGCTGAATTTTAGGGATACAAAAAATATCTGACATATCTGACATTTATACCTGCTGTTGAAGGAGCTAAAAGATGGCCTGAGGATTTCAGCTTGACCTGGGAATTGAAAACCTAAGCACTTCCATGTGGTGGCAGCAAGAACACTCTTTGGTGTTGATGTTTGTACTGAGGGAAGACGACTCAAAGGAAGTATGAAAGTTGTTCAGTTTCATCCTTTTGAACTTTCACCGTGAATCTTGGCAATGTCAGAGTTGAGTTGAAGGTTTACCTTCCCTCAAACTGGGACACAAGCTGTGGGTTTTGGTGTAAAGCACATACGAACGAATGAACGAGCGGCTGAGAAACGAGTCGTTAGATCACATCGGTGAATACTCCGTCATGACGAGAGAACGGTGCAGTGCAGAAAAGTTTCAAAGCTTTCAGTTTGAGATGAAACGAGCACTACCGTCGAAGCTTCAGCCAGTTTTCTCACACACTGTGTGACGTCACCTTTGCCACTGACAAAAACATTTAATGACCAGTCACATCTGGGAAGGTAGATAGAAACGACGTTGAATGTGGTTCTTCCATCTTCTTACACGTCTTGTTCCTGGCGTTGCAGCTGAAGAATCGATTGTTCTGGCATTTTCTGGAAAGGTAACTTTAGCTGCAATGAAGCAGCTGGTTTTGGAAAGCTAGTCGTAAATAATCATCAAGCTTTATTTTTCCAGTAAGTTGTTTGGAGTTTATCAGAGAAACAAATCCTTTTTTGGCACATCCCTGTATAATCACATCAGAACATAACTATTCATCTGTTCCTACAGTCAAATAAAACTTTTGGTCCAAAGTTGAACAAGATTCCTCCTGCTCTAGTGACATTCATTTGGAGCGATCTGGAAAGAAGAGGGGAAAGACATGCAGAAAAGATCCCGGGGTTTGGGAACTGCAGGTATTGTGCTCAATTCATTTTCTCAAGCAAAGGTGAACAGAGAAGGAGGACGCTTGTCTGGATCATGCAGACCAAAGCTGATTTGAGATTTTAAAATAAGTAATGCGGTTTGTCGTCCCTTTGAGCAGTAACAGCTGAGTCATTCGGCGATTCTTTGTCATGGGCGAACAGAAGGAAACAGTGGCTGAGGTTTAGGATCTTCACTGAGGTAGATAGGATCGGCTTCACATGTAAGCGTCAGCCGATCGGTGACAAATCGGTGCATCCCTCCTTTCAACTGCTAATATGTACATTGAAAAAAATAAACCAGGTCAATACCAAATATTCTTACTTCCGTTCTTTCTTCATTAGGATATAAGACTCGGCTGTTAAATATTGCTGGTGTATTTGTAATCGGACTCAATTTCTTTTTCGTCATTCTCTCAGTTCTTAGAAGACGAAGGTGTGACTATGATCGGATCGCCTAGTTAAAAGTCTGAAATCGACATTATGCCATCTTCTAAGGTGATGAGACGAACCAAGTTCAATCTCGTGTCAAAGGAACAATGTGATTATTTTAGTTGACCCCAGTCAGCAGGTCAAAAGACAGATTTGACCTTTCTTGGCTGATAGCATCTGAAACATGTTTTTCCTCAGTGTATTTCCCCGAGAGGCCACATCTCTGTACACGAGGAAAAAAACAAAACAAACAAAAACAAACAAACAAAAAAAACCCACCACCTATCCCAACCGGCTGCTGCGGCTATTTTTTTTTTTCCTAAAGAAAGCCTGTTTTGTTGGCTCCCACCTGTTGCAGGAGCAGCTCTTCCTCAGGAACCGACTGGTCGTTCATCCACGTGTGGGCGGGGGAAGCGCGAGCACACGAGAGGGGGGCATGTGGGGAGCAGCCAATCAGAAGCGAGCGGCAGCGGGGAGCCTTAAAAGCAGCGAGCGGCTCCTCAGCCTCCGCAGTCGGGCTTCTGGATTCACTCGGTCTCCTCGGCAGGGACGCTGGACCCGCTACACCCACTAAACGAGTTTGGACCTCGTTCTTTTTGCTCTTTCGGGGATATTCCCTCTCTGTTCTTGTCGGAGTTGAACCAGCGGGGAGAAGAGCAATGCGGCTCATTCAGAACATGTCGACCATTGCGGAGTGCGCCGCGCCTGAATGCTCCGTCCTGAACCGGGTCATTAAAATAGCTGTTATCGGAGGCAGCGGGGTGGGCAAGACAGGTAAGACGGCCAATAACGCGCATGCGCGGGCGGCAGTAGTGTAGGAGCTCGTAGCAGCCGAGATGAGTCCGAGTCTGATTATTTTGTCACTTTTGTTTGTTCGTAGCGCTCGTAGTGAGATTCTTAACGAGGCGGTTCATCGGAGACTATGAGCGAAATGCAGGTAAGCTTAAAAAACACAGTGTTAGAAAATAAATGAGGAAAAAAAAACTTTCCGAACTACTTATCACCTGTTTTTGTTTTTTGTGTGTGTGTGCGCGCGCAGGTAATCTGTACTCCAGAGAAGTGCAGGTGGATGGAGATCAGGTGACCATCCAGGTCCAGGACACTCCGGGTGCAGAGGTGGGTCCACAGCTCTGATGTGTCCGAACTTTTATCGGTCCAGAGGAAATGCTGATTTCCTCTGGCGCTGGCAACACACACACACACACACACACACACACAGGCATCCATAAGCGATGCTCGGAGTAAAAAGCATTCTGAAAAATACTAAAAGTGCCACAAGAAGAAACGAGGCATGAGTCGCCTAAATCTGACCTAGAAAGTTTGTCCGGTTCTGTAACCAAACATGCTGCAGATTTCAAGCCCCTCATTTTGGGCTGTGTAATCTACCATTTTGGGTAATGGCTGACTGGGGAGGCTGCAAATGATACCCTGGTCCAAATCCAGCAGTCATCCACACCTCTCTGCGTTCCTGTCATTATAGAAGTTGAGAACTTTTGACCCCCTGCTCCAGAGGAAGGTGTGATCTAATCATTTTGTCTTCCCTTCTTGTTCTCAGATGACTGATAACGGTATCAGTCTCCCCGACCACGTGAGCTGCTCCATCCAGTGGGCGGACGCCGTGGTGCTGGTGTACTCGGTGACCGACCGGCGCAGCTTCGAGCTGATCGACCAGCTGCACCAGCTGGTGGTGCGTAGCGGCGGCGCGCCCCCGGTGATCCTGCTCGCCAACAAGGCCGACTTGCTGCACCTGAGGCGCGTTGACTCCCAGCAGGGGCCCTCGCTGGCGGGGACGTTGGGCTGCTCCTTCTACGAAGTCTCCGCCAGCGAGGACTACAACCAGGTGCACGGCGCCTTCCACAGACTGTGCCGCCAGCTCGCCAAGCAGCAGCAGCCGCTGGCGACGCCGCCTCCGTCCGCCAGCGGCGCCACGGAGAAGAGGCGCTCGCCCCTCATCCCCCGGCCAAAGTCCCCCAACATGCAAGATCTGAAGAGGCGTTTCAAACAGGCGCTGTCTGCCAAAGTCAGGACTGTGACCTCGGTGAGAGGAGAACTGTGAGCGGATTGAAGAAAACGAGAGATGAACTCTCCCTCCGTTCTTAAAGTTCTGAATCGGTCTGACGGACAGAGGCAGGCTGGTGAGATGAACGGGTAAAATAAAAAAAGAGAGGCGCTACCCTCTTGACGAAGAGCGTTCTGGTGTCAGATGACAAAGAGGAAGCTTATCTGCTTAGGAAGAGATGCGCGAGGACACGGGGGGCTTCAACCAGACTTTGCGAATCGGTTGAACTAAAAAAAAAAAAATCCAGCTTCTCCTGGCAACAGCTGAAGGACAGCTTATTTTTAGCTGAGCCCATTGTGGCAGATTTTTTATTTTTCCTACTCGCTGCCTCTACACAGTTCTGTTGGCGGCTCCAGAGTCCATTCAGTCCATTCAGCAAGGACTCTGAGGAGCTGCGTGCATGCTCAGCCTGTAATGTCAACATCTCCGGTCCACGTGCTCGTCGTTCAGCTTTAAGGATCGTCACGGCGGTGGGAGGTTGAAAGTGTTGCAGCAAACGCAGGATGTAGCACTGATGCACTTTATATCAACAAAAGACCAGTCCACAGGTCCTGTTTATTTATTTGTTACACTTTGTCCACAATAAAATGTTAAAATGAGACGTGTGTTCATGTTTCACTTCTTTTTTTTTTTTTTTTTTCTCGGCTGTGAAAGGAAAGGAGGAAAAAAAAAAAAAAAAGCTTGTCTGGCTCATGAATATGAATAGAGCAGCTCTTCTGAAAGGCCTTGCAGCTATGAATCACATGAAGACAAACACAGCCATGACTGCGTCTTGATGTGACTGCAGTGCCAGACCACTTAAGTACTCTCTGTGTATGTATGTATAAATAAAAATGGGGATAACCCATAGATACACCAAATTAAACTTTGGCTTCTCTTGCACATTTTAATGATTTCTTTTACCGTTAGATATGCCTGTGCTTTACCGTTACAGATGAACTTCCAACAACAGGACATCTTCATGTGTCGATTTTACTCTTTAATATCAAAACTTTGAGATTTTGTGAGAGGCATGGCGAAGAAGGAATGCCATTATTTAACTCATAGCTACAAGCTAAAAGTATGAGGAGAAACTGGGATACAGAGTCTAACCAGAGTGCAGCAAAAAGCGGCGTAAAATTTAAAAAAATATATGCAGCCTGAGCTAAAATTTGAGTCATATTTCACAAAAAATTGTCACAGGTTTTTGTTTTGACTCTGATATTAAAACTTTAATCATTTGAGATATTTTCCATTTTCTCCCCAAGCATAGAAACGTCTCCTTTTTATACATTTTGCTTCTTTTTAATGAATTTACAATAATGCATAGAAAACAGACCTAAGGACATTTAATAAATGGATTATGAAGTCTGGTTAATCCTTTAGAGTGCGGCTTTAAACGAAGAAGCAAAGATGATATTTTTCTTTTCACAGAAATGCACTAGAAACAACCTTGACTTCTCCCTTCAGACGGTGAATCAGGAAATTCTTGTCCGAATCTGTTGAAAAGTACCCGAGTGACCCAGAGAGCCTCCGCCTCTCGTTATGTGCAGGTGGATGAAACGACTGAGCTTCAGCCGAGGTCAGCCATGCGGCAGTGAATGAAACCAATCAAGAGAATCCGCAGCGTAGGCGTGAGCAAACATCGGTGTCGAGTGATTTGTTTCACGTTGTGCTTTTGTTTTTTTTTGTGTCATGACGCGACGAGGCGATGATGCTGACGGAGTTCCTGTTCCCCCAGCTGCGGCACAGCGTCGCTTTTCCCACGTTCACGATGAACACACCACAAAACGTCTGAGGTTTTATTTGCAGCGCATGCGAACCAAAACGCAGCAGAACAGCTTGTGCGTATCTGGAAGGCAAAACGTCTTTATTGTCAGATTTAATATGCTGATGCGTTTGAGTCACAGGTTGCTACAGAGCAGGAATGTGTGTGTGTTTTTTTTTTTTTTTTTAATCCCTCAGAATTTGTATAAAATCGAACTCCTTGAGCTCGACACCTGATTGTCCAGACGTACGCCGGTGAGGTTCGTTCCTCGCGCCGGCCCTTCAGAAGCCGATATCCGGCCGCAGTCTGTCGGTGCTGAAGAGCAGCTCGGGGATATCCGCCGGTCTTAGTAAGCGGGTGGAGAGAACCAGTACCTAGAATGGAGCAAAAAGAAAAAGAAAAAAAAAAGAATTAATTTAATTTTTAGGTCTAAAAGTAATTTGTTAGAAGGTGACATAAGATTTTTTTTTTTTTGGTCAAAGTTCGGGACAGAAACCTCACGCCACGGCGTCCGCACATGAAGTCGAACATGATGCTTATTCCAACTTTCACGTGCGATGACGTGTGAAAGAAGCTTTAGGATTCATGGAAACTGCCTGCAACTCAAGCTGGGCAGTTTTTTTTCTTCTAGTTTTCTATTTCCATGTAAAGAAGCAAAGCGTTCACACTGACCTTTATCATTCCCCTGTCAACACTGCAGGGGGCCAAGGGCCTTGCACTCAAAACAGAGGCGTTAACAACACGGAGGCAAAAAACCCGAAAGCTCGGCAACTGCTGAATAAACAAGAGAGGCCGTGTCAGTGCAAGGTAAAGTTTTATTTATTCACTTTGTAACTACAAGAACTTTCACATGACGCAGGTTTGTAGTTAGTGAATCACAACCTTGATTCGGATATACAAACAATTTTCTGCCTCTCTGTGTCCAAAGTCAATCAGGGATTTTATTGGAGCAGCCTGGTCGCACGGGGTTTGCTATTATACAAACTCCGCTTTGTAACTTGTTCTACAGTTGGGGTTAAAAGCTAAATCACGTCTAATGTTGAGTTTCTCATGGTCGAATTTTGAGATTTTGCCGCCGAGCTCCCAAAAGTCTCTCGGTTTTTAGATTTTAATATTTGCCATGTGGATGTTCAGTCTAAGAAAAGCTGGAATTCATCATGCGAAAAAGAAAAGCGTATCGTCTGCGTGCGCCAGAAGCCTTGGCCCCGACTGTGTGAACACGGCCTAAGAAGGCAAGAAGCTCTTCACCCGATAACTAAAAACCTTTCGCTCAAGCAATATAAGGAAAGCAGAGAATCTAAAATATGAGGCCTATTCTGGGTTTGTGTAACCCGGTTTAATCTTCACCGGTAAAACTTGGTATCTGGTGCTGTGGAATCAGTGTTTATTTTGACGCAGAGCAGCCAATCAGGTGTGGGCAAAGCAGAAGGCTGCAGCGTCGGCTGTTTGCGTGTGCGTATGTGTGCGTGTGTGTGTGTGTGTGCACACACTCTCCAGGTCCTGTATAGTTAGGATGAGGGAGGGCGGGGCTCTCCTTACACAACAGAGCAGCTCTGTTTCTCCTCAGCAGTGATGCTTTAACTCCGGGTCAGCAGCCCAAAAATTGGCGGTTATGGCAGAAGCGAGGAACATTTGCAGGAGCAAAAAAAAACCAAAACAAAAAAAAAAACACACACACACAAAAAAATCTGGAACATCTGGAACATCTGGCCTGCAGACACCAGCCACCGTGCACACATGTGTTTACGTGTAGGCGGCGTGTTACACATGGATCTGGTAGGGTGCGGTGTGTGTGTGGCCCCAGCAGGTTATTGTATAATCTCATCTTTATTCACTTCTCTTGATTACAACATGGACGGCTTTGATCGCTGTCGAGCCTTTCATCACCTCTGGACTAATTTCTCAAAGCCTTTTCATTATGAAAACCCCACATTACCCAGCTTGATGTCCCTTTTCTTTTTACGCCCCTCCTTCCTCACAGTTCTCTCAAGCAGACAAACTGCATTTATCTGCATGTTCTGCGTGTCGGTGTGGGCTGCATATGTATTAGGCACTTAGATCGCCCTGCCAGAGCGAACAGGCAGGCGTGTGACGTCTGCGTCAACACATGGGCAGATCAGGCAGCGCTCTCTCACCTTCGCACCTGATCTCAGCCACCTGCGTATTTGGGTCAACGCTTACGAGCGATCGTGCAGTCGGGTTCTTTGCCGTCAATCTTCAAGGCTAAAGAGATGAATCGTCTCAGCCTCAACTGAATGGGAACGACAACGATTATTGCCGTTACGGGGCAAAATGTAACAATCCTCGCCTTCAGAAAATGTTCCGTCGGTCATTAAATCTGGTTGAGGAAATAAATTGTGTTTGCCTTTGACAGATCTTTGCAAAAATGGGAACAAACTGCATGTCTGGCTTTCTTTTTTCATAGATACAGAACTCCATATGATTGGGTGTATTTTCTAATTCTCAACACATTCTACATGCCGTTTTCTATCCCCACACCTTCTGGGATATTTGTCCGTCCTAAAGTCTCTGCGCATTACAACGTGTGTAATTAATATATCAATATTATCTGAAAACAAACCAATAATGCCACCAATCCAGTGTAATTACAGAGATATCCATACGTGTTGAGACGCTGGTGCGTGTGTAAAAGATTCAAATACTTGTAAGCAAATGATCATTTCTTTACTAAATCAGTGGTGGCAAAGGTATCGGAACAGTTCCAGTAAAAAGGTAAGAACAGCAAAGAGTAACATGGAGCATTCAGCAAGTCACCATGACAACCGTAGGACTTCATCTAGACGAAGGCAAAAAGCATTTTCTCTCCTTTCGTCACAAATGTAAACACACTAAACTCTGCTGGGACGTTGGTCATTGGAGATTCTCAAAGTGTCCAAAAGTAAACTCTCCAGGCGGGTCAACCCGACATGATCATTCCCAGAATGAAGTACGGCGGAGGATGTGTCATGCTGTGGGCCTGCTTCTCCTCCAAACGCTCTAGGAACTCTAGGAAGCTCTAGGAATTCATGCATGAATTCAATACTTTTTAAGGATGCCCTCCAGAAAAGGTGGACTGAAGAGAAGAGAGAACAACTCTGGACGATCTTGAGAGAGTAAAGTGGTGAACGATCTCTCTCTGTGCTCGCTCCGACCTCGTAAAACGTTTTGCAACGAGGCAATTTCCTTTATTTAGCACGTTTTCAGCCACGAGGCAGTTCAAAGTGCTGCAAGTGAAGGAAATACAAACAAAACAACAAACCAAAAGAGAGATAAAAGGGTAAATGTATAGAACTACATGTTGGTTCCCCATGTTTAATAAGAATAAGTAGATTGTAATTTATAAACTAGTCTGCGTTTCTCTGGATCTGATAAAACTAGATGCTGGTTCTCCATGTTTGATTCTGGACAGCAGCTATTTGTTGTAGATTTGTACATTTCTCTAGAAATTCATAAAAAAAGGTGGCTTTAATAAGAACAACTGTTTCTTAAATAACGTACTAGATCATAACGTGGACACACGCTGCTAAATGATATGATGTCACCGGCCTACGAGCGAAAGGAACCTGACGTTACGCCACAGCTGTCGCCTCACTGACCTGCGCTCCTGGTTTGAGAGCGGCGGCCGTGTCCTTGACGAGGCGGAGCTCCGACGGCGTGACTCCACCGACCAGGAAGAGGAAGAGCAGAGGGTTGTCTCTGGGACGTGGACGGCTCACCTGCAAATGAGGACAGCTCTTTTTGAACTTGCTGGCTCAGGTTCCTATTTCAGACCCACTTTTATTTGGTAAACGTCCTCGTTTGCCGCTCTGTCTCGGCGGCTGCTCGGGGAAACGGGGCCCAGCTGGACGCCTGTGATATGGTCGTAACCGTGATTGTACGCTTTGCTTTCTGTGTGGCTGCAGACAAAGATTACCACACACACACACACACACGCACACACACACACACACTGGTGTCATGATGGCTGACACGTGGGAATGAAGGCAGGTGTGAGCACCTGCTTATAAACACACACACACACACAAAGAGGAAACCCCCTTTCCGATAAGTCCTTTGGCAGCAAACCAGGGTCTGGTGTTTCTGGGAACCTTATTGGCTGCTGGGTCAGAAAGGTGAGGCGCGATTGGTTGGCTGGCGGCAGCGGGGAGAAGCCTGCGAATGCTAACCGAGCAATCAGAGCCGCAGAGGGGGTGGATCGGTGGCGAGGGTGGCTCAACACGTGAAGCGGCAGGCGGCGCGGCTGAGGAGTGTCATGGATGTGCTTAACGTGTTCCTCAGAAAAAAGAAAAAAAGAGGGTGTGAGCGAATATTATTTAGGCTTATCCTGCTTGTGTTGTTTTACAGTTCAACACCAAGCGCCACGCCAGCTCCATGTGAGAGCACAGCACCGCCTGTGTGCATCCACAGACACGCAGTGTGAGCCATGTGTGCTGCCATGGGGTAAACAGAGGGAGGGACCGTGAGCCGGGAAAAAAAAACACACACACACAAAAAAAAACGTTTCATGGTCTTACTCTTCAAGAAAGTCTTGCAGATTAATTTAAGAGCTTCCTGCTTACTGTGTGCTGCTTTTGTTTTTAAATGCAATGGCAGCGACTTCATCTTGTCCAGCTGAATGTCATGCAACAAACAGAAAGCATATCAGGTTGCAGCCAAAAGAGCTTTTTAGGATGAAACCTACAGCATGTACTTGTGTATAAATGATACACAGAATAACTTACACGTTATTTTGATGGGGTGTGCATAAGACTGACATGACACCGGTCATGAACATGAAGGAGTCTTTATGACTGTTGTCATGAAAGGTAAATAATGACACTTTCAATGCAAAGTTGCACTAAAAGTTGCATTGACCGTCCACCCCCTCCAGAACCCCGACAGATTCTGTCTTCTTTAGCAGCAGACCCTCATGTTTGTGTGCTGCTGTTATCTTCTGGATCACAGCTCATCCACCTTCCACTGGTAGCTTGACACGATCTCATCTGAGATCCAAACACGTCTCGCGGTTTTGTCATCAATAACGCCGCTGTCCAAACAGTGCGTCGAGACTCATCTGACCTTTCGCTGAAGCCCTTAATGCTGAACACACACCAGATGAGGCGAAGCCGTAGGAGTCAGACTCCCGGGGACAGAGTGGGACTTTGTTCCAACAGAGACTAAACACGCCGCAGCAGACGCACAAACAGTCGTGGTGGCAGACGCCGCGCGGGCCGTCAGCGGGGCTCAGACAGCGGGGCTCAGACAGCGGGGTCCAGGCCTTCAGCCGCATAAACTGCGTTCGCTTTTGGGTAAAAATAGAGATTTTTTACGGCGGTGTTTTACTGCGTGAACTGCGCCTCGAGTTCAGATTTATAGCTCTGGTTGCTCTGAGTTGCCACTTTTCACGCCAAGTTTCCTAACAAGTGTGGAACGAGGCCATGGCTGTCCTCACTTGTGTAATTGTTGAGCCGAGGTTTATTTTCTTTTATCCTCAACTACAATTATGATCTCGAAGACGGCAGCCTTCGCCAACGCCTCCATCTGCAGTTGGTTTCTTTTCTCCCGCAAGGTTATCACATATTCACAATAACAGTACGATATTTGCACAATAACAACAAAAGGGAATAGAGTATTGATCGGTTATGGCATTGACTTACTGGCCAAGTTTCTCGCCCACGAGGCTTTTTTCACGTTACAAATACAAACTGTACTGTATTAAATTGTGATTAAAGTGTGACAGACCAGAAAGCAGTGGAAGGTTTTCAAAGGTTTTACATGCAGAGATCTGAAAAAATGAATTCTTAAAGGTAAGTTTTGCTCAAGCATCGCTACAGATTCCCAATAGGATTTCCGATGAGATTTTTCCAATAACCAGATTTATTTTTACGTTGCGGGGAGGGTGAACGGCCGCGCTGTCATCTCCACATGAGAACTCTGTCCCCGATGAAGCGTAGCGTCCCACAGCATGATGCCGTCACCACCGTGCGCCGCTGTTTGGACGACGTTTTCAGAGAAATGAAAGGCTTTCTGCCAAACAAACCGTTCTGCACCGTTCAGGTCATTTCGATATGACCAAAATCTAAAAAGATTTTGGTCATAGAGCAATACGACACGGTTTTTAGATTTTTCATATTTTAAAATATGCAAAAACCACACGTCTTTTTTCTCCCACTGTAAGCTTTTCTGCTGCTTTGTGTTAGTCCGTACCATAAAATCCACCCTCAAACATGCATTTTGACTTTTTATTCACGTGTGATGTTAAGAACATGAAAAAGCCAAGCGGCATTGATACTTTTGTAAGTCACTGAATGTGGAGCAAACTCCCTAACCCCTCATTTGCAAATGGACCACAGACGTTGACATGATCATCAGTGTATTTCTGGAGCCCGACAGGGGGCTGTACAAGCCTTTAGACATGAATGTTCAGTAACCATTTGGGGCTTTTTCTCAGCTGGGAGGCCCTTGTGCTGCAGCGTATTGAAAAGGGCTCCATGTGGAGACACGTGGCTGTTGGTCCAATAAAGTATGAAAAGGCCTCGGTGAAAAGGCCGGCGTGTATGGTGCTTTTCTTCTGAGCTCATGTAGAACGTGTCACGTTTTTTTCACAATACGTCCCATGGCAAAGGTTTAATCCTGGACTTTGTTTTGCACAATGCGTTAATGAACTCAACTCAGGTCACGTTCCTACAGTACAGGAAGGAAGCCACTTTTTGGCCTACAGGAAGCACTTATCAAGGAGTGTTTTGACAAGAAGTTTCTGAAAGTTTTTTCTTCTCCCAGAACCTTTATGAGAGAAAAGAACTCACCTGTTTTTTTTGTTGTTTTTTTTTTGTATTGTGGGTCTAAAGGTCGTGCCGTTTCTGCAGAGCAACAAACGAATATCGCTCCGGTCTGGGGATGCAAATTTCCGCCCACTGGAATAGCAGAGCTTAAATGTTGTGCTTGCAACGAAACTCCGAAACTTTTATTGCATAATTTAAGATTAGAAGAAAATATTAACTGCAGGCGGAGGATAAACTGTCATATCCTTTAGCTTTAGCTTTGCTACTAGCTAAAAGAGATAGAAGGAAAACACAGAATTATTTATTCTCTTATTTGTGATATCTGTGGTGAAAAAACATATGATAGAAAAAAACAAAACAACACTCTATAGTTCCTGAAAAGGTTTGTGCAACACACAAAGTCCTTCAAATTGCAGCGTCTAACCTTCATGAACATGCTGAACCCGGTCTTCAGCAGGTCTGTCAGCCCTCCTGACATGTGTTCGATGTCGGGGCATTCGGGTCGGTCGGGGTGGAAAACTTCCTCCAGGATCTGCCGCAGGAACGGGCGGTATGAGGCCTGGAAGGAATGCAAACACAAGGCAAGGACGGTTACGGATCAAAACAACACTCGATTAACTCGCTCTGTACACGGTTAACGTGAAGTCCGCTTTCCCCTCTTTACTCTGAGCTCATCGTCCGCTTCGTAGTGTTGTGTAAAAATATCTCCCAACAGAGTTATAAACAGCTCATCTCGGCCAAACAGCCTGTTGACTTATGAGTCACTTCAGGAAGAGGAGCTGAAACACCTCTGCAGCCAAGACAGAACGAGCCATTCGATGTGGCTAAAAGCAGAAATTATGAGTGGGCGACGAGGCGGATAAGTCACTTTAGGAATCAACACTGGGAAGCGAAATATGAAACGAGAGACTGTTTTACTTTCGTCAAAGCCGGCGATGCGAGGATATTTCTGGATTTACAAAAATTTAGCGCATATTTCATCACAATAGACTACCACAAGACCTACTACTGACCCTGCTTTTCAAAATAGGTGAGCAACATTTAGACACCGACAACAACAGCCTCTGGAGACAAACTAATACCATTTATGGGCTTAGGAAGGTTTCTCTGGATCCGCACTGACTGACTTGAATTACCTTAAACAGAACTTTTAAACCACTGGGTAGGGTGCTGGTTTCCGTGGTACCACAGTTAGACATTTTCCCTGATTTTATAATCCTCAATGGACAAACACTCGAACTCTACAGTCCAATCACTGCTTCTGGCGGTCACTGTGTTACGAAATAACATTTACATTCATTGTTCCTTAATGTAACATGAGTACTCTTTTTTTTTTTTCAATTTTGTCTTCATCCTTTACACCTTTCCATCTGCTTCTTTAGGTATTTGCTTCCTTTTTATATTTGTTTCATTTCCAAATATGGAAAAAAAACCCCCCTACAAGCACAATCACAAGAGCACAACTAAAAAAGGGAAACGTCAGAAGCGGTTAAAAGCCCCTGCAAACATGCAAAATCCAGATCTTTAACCAATCAGAGAGGAAGGTGAAGAATCAACACTTATGAGCAAAAATTTAAACAGCACACACTTTATTTTCGCTACTGTCAGAGGCACTAAGGTCGTTCTAGAATCGTACTCAAGCAGACACCATTACCTGAAACACTAAGTCTAAAGGATTCCCAAAAAGCAGCTTTTACATATTTATTTCAGTAACCTTGGTTCAAAAACCTTCTCTCCGTATTTCTGCATTCATTCAGGCCAACTCAGTTTAAATGCATACATGCCCTCAGTAGAGCTGAAAAGTAGAACCTCAACTAACCTCCCATTAAATGCCGTCTCATGCTCTTAATGGGTTTCCTCCGAATGGTAAAAAGCCCTTCACCACTAATAAGGACTCAGTTCCTTTTCTTCACCCAGCTACTCAGGACAAAATGTACCATTTATAGCCCTTAAAGCTGACGGATCAAGAATTCAAAGTGGGCTTTTTTTTCTTTTCACGAGAGCGAAGTTTGCTGTCTCAGAGAACAATAAAGAGCCAGATAAGACCTGGCAGAGTTCGAAATAGCAGACGTCTTTATATAAACATGCTGGCCTGGAACACTGGACACATTCTTACTGTAGATGAGGCTGAGGCTCGGTGACACGTCAGGGGCTCTGGGCCAAAATCTGAATTAAATCGTGACCGACCTTTTTTCAATCGCGTCTCATTAAAAAAAAAAAGGACGTGAGCACATTGACCAAACTGTTGATTCAAGCACGCCTACAGATATAGTCGTATAAATCTTAATATGTTTTGCCCCCCCCACTTCTTTCTTATTCCAACAAGCCCCCAAATTAGGATTTGGGAAATTCTGTGATCTGAGATACTAAAACTGACGTAGGCCTTCACCAATAGGTCAGTGTCCAGAAGCCGATTTTGGAGTAAACAAAGTAATGACTCATTGCGTGAGCATACGCAACAGCGTATGCACCTTTCCTTTTTCATCTGGTGTTCACAAAGCTAAAAGCAGTCCAATTAAACCGCTGCCTGAAACACCCACAGGACCAAAAACAACATCAGAATTACTCATAGCATCGTGATGCAGCCTAAATATTCCTCTGAAAACACAAACATGCATGTTAAAACACGTAAACTAAAAAAAAAAAAAAATGAGTATCAAGTTCTCCTACAGGCTGTGGGGCGGCGGGGAGCATGGGGGGCTCAGCAGTGTCTCAGTGGAGAAACAAAACTAATGGTTCATAACAACCAAGTCTGATGCAAACAATGACAAATATCTGAATGGAATGTCTTTGGTAGGAATCCAGTGCAAGACATAATCAGTCCTGTTGTTCTGATATGTTCTCAAAAAATGTGCCAAGATTTATTTTTTTTGGTATCATTTTTCAGATTGGACACCGTTTGGGGCATATGGGTTAGCTCTCCTGTGTACGCCGCTCGGTAGCTTAACGAGGATCAGTTTGTCTGACTCTCATCTTACAGTCGTGTCAACAAAGCAACGAGTAACAACAAATTTTAGATGCCGCTTTGACGTCGAAATTCCTACTTCAAAAAAAATCAACATGGCTGATCAAATCGAGGTTTGGTTCACTTATGTAACTCTTCTGTCTTTTCTTGCTGAAACCTAACTGGGGTTCTTACACCAGCAGGAGATTTAAGCTGCTGTGTAAAAAACCCGGTTCTTACACCAGCTCTCTCTGGAGAGCTTGTTTTATTGGTTCAGACTCATTCTGTCTCAGCTCTGACCACTTGCAGCTAATTTAGCTTCTCCTTTTCTTGGAACGCCGTCCAGTTCCTGCTCTCTGCCAGCATGACTCGAATTATGACTCCAACGATGGGGGGCATAATTAGCCCGAACAGATGAGCTGCCATGTCTTCATTAATGTTCTGTGTTTACTTTGAAATCTTTCTGACGAAGCAGCGTCCATATTTATTTATATAACACTAATCACCACATAAATAAAGACATGCACCGGCCGCTTCATCCGGTACACAAATGTCGACTCAGCCAATCAGGTGGCAGCAGCTCGATGCGTTTAAAGAACCTAAATGCAGTGAAGAGAACTCGCCGAAGCTCAAACTAAGAATCCGAATGAAGAGCAATCCGGTTCAGTTTATCATTCAAATGAGTAAAATGTTTTCAATATGTTGAGAAAATCCTTTTTGTTATAATCTAAGCTAGTGAGCAGATATAAAAAAACAAGGCGCCCAAGATTTGAACTTTGGGGTACCCCAAAAGCGACTTCTGTCCACTCCGATGAGAAGTTACCTGTTGACACAAAGCAACAGGTAACTCTCACCTTTAGGTAAGAGTCAAACCAATTGAGGCCAATGCACTGAACTAGGTGGGACTCCGCAGGTGGACCTTGAGCATGGAGAAGATTTATTTTTAACAAAATCGAATTGGAAAAATACTTATTGGATAATAAGTATTAGTCCTTCACTGCTTTTCTGGTGACAGCTCCATTTAACTGTACTAAAATAATAATAATAATAATAAAAAATAAACACCCGAACAACTTGACTCTTTCTCTTCTCATAAAAACCTTATAGCAGAAATTCCAGGAAAATGGGACCTTTGCACATAAAGGAAAGATGAAGATTTTCAGTCATCTGGATCGACGAATATCCACCTCAGTGGAGCCCAGCTGGGAGAGGCTGATGGATTCCTGATGTTTCTCGAGAACAGGCAGTAGCTGGTAGGTATCACGCTGTTCTCCTTTCACATCAAGTCATTGCCGTAATTCTTCTGAAATAAGGAGATCTCTCCTGACAGAAGGACGGCGGCTCATTTGCGTCAGTCAGATGCTGACATGTCATGTCAAATAGTCATCTTGCTTTTCATTGCCGTTCAAATGGAGCAAGACTGCAACCGAGCAGTGCAATTCAGTAATTCACCTTTTTGAAAATGAGAAACGCAGTCATATTCACTTTCACGGTGAAAGGGGATAGCATAAGCCTAAGTTAAAATAGACAATCGCTATTTTTTGACATCTGGACATTTGAAGGCACTTCTCTTCTATTGATTTACCCGCTATACTTTAATAAATATATATGAAACTAGGACAATGAAAGTAGTGTCTGTGACCTGGTGGACTCCATCACTTGCAGTGTAGACGGAGCGCAGCTGCTTGTGGTGGTCTCTCGTGCGGCCCAAACCTCGGAGGGTCTCAAACATCTTCCCCACTGCAGAATGGGCTCTTTCTGTGGTCAGTTCCTCTGCGGTTGCACAACCTAAAACACAAGGCAAGATATCGGGATTTTGTTCTAAACAGAGTTTTCAGAGTTTTAGATGAAAAAAACAACAGCCTGTATCAAAAGTTAATATGAATCAAACTCACTTCCTGCTGCTTAAAAGAGGCCAGAGGAACAAAAACATCAGGATTTGGAGAAACAAGAGGCCACATTATGTGGCACGATGCCTTTTGTGGGTCATTTCCTCAGCTGGGTGTGCACCGAAACCAATTACCAAGGTAAATACATGGAGGTTTGAGGACAAGGGCTCCTTTATTTCCGCTGCCATATAATTGGAAAGGTAATGTTCCCATCTTTCTAAAGAAGTGGTTAGATAAGAGAAGATTGTGAAATTAGCCGGAGAAAGACAGTGGAGATGTCAAGAGAGAAGATGGGGTGATAGAAAGCAGAGGGAGGCACAAGAAAAAAAGACAGTACAAGAAAATGACAGACAGCAAGACGGGGAACATGATTAAAAACAATTCATTTGCCCCTTTTTTAGGATTTAAATACGACGGTGCTGTACCTAAGTGAAATTGCCCCCCCCCCCACCTTCTTCAAATCAGACAAAGTTGGTGTCAAACGTTTGTGCTGCGTTTGTGCTGGTTTCTGCAGCAAAAATTTTCGTTTGTGCCGCTATATTTTTCAAGATATAAAGGAATGTTTTTAGAGGTCATCAAAGGTCAACCGGCCCCCCCACCTTCTTCGAATCAGACAAAATAGATAAATAAATAAATAAATAAATAAGCCTAAAATCACTTATAACAATCGGACTTGACAGAAACTCAAGAGTTCCTGACTGTCCAGCAACAAAATGCGCATCTCTCTCCTCCCTCCATTGTTTACGTTTCTGTTGCTGCTGACAACTGTTGCATAGAAACGGCGCTCCCCAAGACGCATAGAGGAAATAACATTACATTACAAAAGAAAATAGTAACGAACAGTGATTTGGATAAGTAACTTTAATCTGATTAATGCATTGGAAATAGTAACGCGTTAGATTACTCGTTACTGAAAGAAGAGGTCCGTTAAGACAAAGTGCCGAGGTCGCACAGATCGTCAGAACACTCGATTTGTCGGCCCATTACGTCACAGCTGTGTGTATTCTTGTGCTGAGATGTCATCGGTTGTGATGTCACATACTGCTTTGTTGTGTAACACGGGGTATAAATAACTCCAGTTGGTAACTGGAGTTTCATTCAAGACAGTTAGTGAGGAGATAAATCAGCAAACAATGGATCTGAGACGAGAGATGAAATTTTTAGTTAATGTTCATGCTATCCCAGCCATAGAAGATTACATTTTCCAATCGCAAGAGGAGGCCTGGTTAGACCTGGACTTTTTGAAACAGGACGAGGGAGTGACAGAGAGGACAAGATACCTGGTCCGATATTTGACGGATGTTTTCTCCGACTTGGTAAAGGACGTTTCTGAGAACCTGGCCTACGAATATGGCGATTTAAAAGTTATATTTGGAAGCCAGGTCTCTCAGGCCTTTGCCCGGGCGATGGGAGATGGCACGGTCATCCACGGAGAATGTGCTGCAGTGGTCGACATGCTTTTCTTGAAGCATTTGATCACTGCAGTCACATCTCCTGTGGATGCTGAAGACCCCGTGTCACTCCTTAGGCCGGGCTTAGGTCTCAGTTCTTTGGTGCGAGCTGTCGTCAGTTTTGTCCACCAACTGATGACAGCGAGAAGCGCCAAAGGACTGAGGGCGTCCTTAGAGGAGCAGAGCAACGACACAGTGCGACTTTTTGTGAAGTCGTTGCTGTGTCTGGGCATCAGGGAGTCCAAGACACGGTGGTGTTTTGATTCCCTGATGGAGGTACAGGAGCGCATGGCCAACAACATCTGCGCTGCCATCAAGGCCCATCCGGTGGAAATCCAGGTGGACTGGGTCCCTAGCCTCACAAAAAAGGTTTTTAGGGACCTCAGGAAAACCTTTGGATGTTCTGCCGGATGGGCTCTGGGCTTCATGGAGCACGAGGTCGTCGACGACACAATCGTGCTCTGCCTTTTGAGCCGATTGGAGAAGCACCAGAAAAAGACAGCCGGATTTTTCACGCGTCTTTTTTCTGGTGCTCATAACATCTTTAAAAGGTCTGTCACCAAGTGACAGACCTTTTAAAGATGTTATGCGTCTGTCGATCTCGGCTCCATGAAGCCCCCCTGTGCCTCCGCCCCTCTGCTCCTCCATCGGTCCAGGTATCGAGTCCTCTCTGTTCCTCCATCGGTCCTGGTGTAGAGACGCCACCGTGTTCCCCCGTCGATCTCTCCCCCGAGACGGCTCTCCGTGCCTTCATCGGTCCCGACCCCAAGAAGCCTCCACGTCTGATTCTGATAACAAGGTCCCTTTATTACTCTGCCATGTTTGGGATTTTTACCTTAGATAATTGCCACAGCAATTATTTTCAGTCATATTCAACTTTAACTTTAAAAGTTACTTATAAATGGATGCACAGTTGGTAGCACTGTTGCTTTGCAGCAAGAAGGTCCTGGGTTCAATTCTCGGCCCGGGGTCTTTCTGTATGGAGTTTTCATCATCTCCCTGTGCGTGGTGGGTTCTCTCCGGGTACTCCGGCTTCCTCCCAGTCGAAAAAGATGACTGTTAAGCACCAGCACCACTTGTGACCCCTCTACGGATAAAAATGTATTTTACAAAATGATTTAGATTTTTTGAAATTGGAATATGTCACTTCGACTTCCGATTTAGCACAGAGGGAGATGGCAGCCAAAAATCAGAGCTCTCGCCAAAACACTACAAATCAAACCGCAGCCAAAATTACATTTTTTATTATGAAATAATAAAAAAGTCGTCGTCTTCTTTTATCTGAATGGGGGAAATAAAAGCAGTCAGCGACGACCAGCACGTAGACGACCCTGGGTTTGCTGTCAGAGCTCAGCAGCTCCACGACTCAGACGGCTGCACAGATTTGTGACACTTGTCTGAATCTTACAGATTATAATGGCGTGTAGTTGTGCAGCTTTACGGACGCGTTCATTCATGGCTGCTTTTCCGCTTATTGCGCTGCTCATATTGGTCTCGATGTTTGCAGTTTTCTGGAACCAAAGTAATTCAACAGCATTGATACCGTAATATAAAAGAAAACCCACACTTTGGAACGGTACGCTTATTCACCCAAAGTTTACCACCCGGCTACATTTACAAACACATTTATATTAGCTATAATTTAATTGGTGAAAATCATGTCATTCCATTTTGACCTTTAACCTTTCATCAATATCTTCAAAGCAGCACAAACAAAAATTTTTGCTGCACAAACCAGTACAAACGTAGCCGAGTTGATTGACACCTATTTCGTCTGATTCGAAGAAGGTTGGGGGGCTGGTTGACCTTTGATGACCTCTAAAAACATTCCTTTATATCTTGAAAATGATCGCGGCACAAACGAAAATTTTTGCTGCACAAACGCAGCACAAAGGTTTGACACCAATTTTGTCTGATTTGAAGAAGGTGGGGGGACCAACTTCACTCAGGTCTATGACCGCGCATTGCCACAACCGCAGTACCATCAATTGGCTTGCAGTGGTAAAGGGTTTGTTACCCAGCTTTAAATTGAAAAAATAAATCATAGTTTATCTGGAGATCTTGACATTTTCAGGTTTCCAAAGCAGTTTCAGGATCAATGAAACACTTTCACAAGATAAGAAACGATGTCTAGAAACAGATTTTTCCACACTAAGGTGTACGGATGGGTGAACAGATGAACGCGTTTAGATTAGGTGGTAGTGGAATCAATCGCTGGCTCTATGGCCCCCTTGCAGTGGCTCTTGTAACACAAATACATGTTTTTAATCATAAAGACAGTCAGAAAGGGAGGTTCTTTGTATGTTTTTATGCGTTATCTGCATAAAATATTATGTGATGTTTATTTAGGTTCAAACTGAGTGCTCCAGATTCTAAAGTGGGCAAGTTGTTCTTTTTCATCCGTCATATTTATGGAAGAGATCACTCAGCTTACCTCATTTTACAAGTAGAAAAATTCTTCTTCTTCTTCTTCTTCTCATAAATATTCCCTTACCAAAAGTTAGATGATTGATTTTGCTCAAAAATTTGGCAAAAGAATTTAATTAAAGGTTAATTTCCCTAGTTTTCGCAATAAAACACTTCATTTAAAACACACTTATAAAAATGTGACTTTTTGTAGTCCAAAACGGCAACATGGGGAAAGTGGCTCTTAAATTAATAACACTGCTGCGCCCTGGGATATGGAATAAAGTCTGGAAACGCAAATATTTTCCATACCGTGTTTTCTTTTTCCATACTTGGAAGCTACTTGTATGAAATGACATACTTTTTTCCAGACTGTGTTGAAAAACCCTGCATTAAAGCGACTCCGGCGTACTGCCAACTGGACGGCTCAGCGGGTGGTGTCACTCTGAGCCTTTCTTCAAGAAAGTTGGACCTCCGCGCCTGCGTTTGATCGTGACAGTGCAGACAACAAACGCGAAATGATAAGCTGCAAACAGAATACCTGGGAATGAAACCAGGCCCTTTCTGCCAAGTCCACTCACGCAAAGTTGGTATGCAAAGCTTTGGCTTTGGCTTCAGTGTGATAAGGCTTTGCTTTTTCGGGGGGGGGATAAAAACAGCTGCATGTGGTTTTCAAAAAAAAAAGGGAGAGAGAAACTCAGAAGCATCAGCGTGGATCAAAACAGTGAAGCTGGACACCAAACCGCTGAGCTGAAACGATAAGGGCCGATATAAAGAGAAAAGCTGCAGGTTTATGTCAGAACTCTGGATTCATCCATCATCCCACAGCTTTGATATCGACATCAGACACTTTGCTCATGAGAAGAAAAAAAAAAAAAGAAGAAAAAAACGATGTACAACAGCTAGAACTCAAATCTCAAACTTGCACAGCCCAGCCGAACGGAGACTGCAGCGTAAAAAATGTATTATCTCTAAACGTAAAAAAAATCCCAAAAAACCCTTAAATGTCAATGAATTTTACTGGAAATGTTTGTGACACACTAACTCAGAGTACCATATATTTGTGGAGTAGAAGAAAAATAATATACAGTTTTCTTGTTTAAAAAATTCTGAAAACAGTGGGGTGGATTTGCATTCAGTACCCCTTAGTATGAAACCCCAAAATAAAATCCAGTCCAACTGACGGAAGATAGGAGAATGTGTTGACAGGGAAACTATACCAATAGTTTCCTAAATCTAGGTAAGAGAAACTGTTGAAAGAAAGACACAACAAGACTCGTCTGCCACCATCCATGCAGAGGAGACTGCAAACATGTGAGAAAAGTTCCCCAGCTCAGACGGGAACAAAACGTTGGCCTGCGCTCAAAATGTTGTGTGTGGTACTGAACTCACGCCGTGCTGCAGAGATACAACGGGAAGACGGAGGGACGTAACCACAGGGCGAAAACCTTTAAAATGACTTTAGACTTTTAAACAACAGTGATAGTTTGTATCGAAGCGTCTTCACGTTTTTTATCCAGCAGATTTTTAGTTGAAGAAAGTTCACAGTTATGCAATTTGTTTTGGTATGTCATGAAAAAAATAAAGCACCTTTCGTTTTGTAATGATAAAACCTTAAAAGCAGATAATATGTTAAAGTTGATAACATGGCTGAAAAAAATGCACCGTGATGTAAACGTTCCACGTCAGTCATTGTCAATTAATTAAAAAAAAAAATATCTGAAATGCTACGAGTTATGAGATACCTGTTAGTGAAACCTGAAACTGTTGTTGCTAGGTAACCAGAGTGAGCGAGGTAGTTGATCTTGCTTAGCTCACCCTTGAGAGGTTGAGCAGCTAAAGTCTTTCCTCTGCCTACATCCCCCAGAATGCTGTACGGTTCTGGTATCGGGCACATTGCCGTTTGGTATTGTTTATGTGTTTACTGCGATACATATTGTGATTGATTCATTGTCCACTTAAAAGATTGAAGTTTTAATACTTTTGCAAAGTACCGTGTACTATAAAACATTGAATACATTTGATAATCTCATATTTCAGCCTGCTTTACCCCCTTAATTGAGCTGGACATTACTTCGGCAATCACACATGGACCTGAAGAAGCAAAGCCAGACTCCGATACTGTGCATAAGTAGTATGGGAGGTCTGAAAACGGATACATGCAAAAATCCTGTCATCATCACTGGATTACGGCAAACTGTGTCACAGTGCAATGAGAGTTGATGGAGGTTAAAGGCAGTCATGCTAAATTAACTCTGGCAAAGCTGAAAACTGCAGAAAGTCTGGGTTAATTTGCGTCACCACAACGCATGGCAAGTACCTCACCGTCACTGGAGTTTGGTAATACGGACCGAGTAGCTCGTCGGGTCTTAGAGTTTAAGTTATTCCTCCTGCTTTTGTAGTAAATATTACATTAAGCATCGCGGGCATTCAGTTTTAAGTGTCTGTTTTCAGGAATCTGAAGTGTCTGGCTCGCTGTAATGTCTTGGCCCAGATGGGACGTAAAACTTTGGGAAGCACAACAGAGCCCACAAAGTGATGATTCACTCGGATGTGGGTCTTATCTTACCATAGGAGTCAGAGGTGCAAGCATCCAAGAAAAAAAACAAAACAACAACAAAGAAAACAAACTAAACCTGAAAATATAAGGTTAAAAGAAGAATGTTTTCTGAGATACGTTGACCACACCGGGCTGCTCACGGTGTTTTAATGGGCTGCAATGGGTGTTCCTGAGATTTAAAGGCCTAGCAGAGGGAGCAGGGAGGGTCTCGTCTGAGTGCAGATGCGTGTCTGCAGTGGCGAGCCGGATGACTTGTTGCCAAAGCATGCAGTGCAGATCCCCGGCTGGGTGTGGGTCTGCGCCGGGCCCGGTGGTTGCGGGCCTCCCCCTCCGCCCCGACACAGTCTGCGGTTTTGGATGTTGATCGTGGCGTTGCGTTGGGCTCCAGGTGGGGAGCGGCACCAGGTGCCGATCTGGGAACGTCCAAGTTGGCCGTGAAGCTGAACCACCTGCGTCTGAAGCTGCGTCACGTGGCGCTGCCACGCCGCGTCGCTTACCGGCACCGCTCTGCAATCTGATGTTCTGGTTCCTTCTATTTGAGTAAATAATAAGCGGTAGCTAAAAGCCCGCCCGACTTGTTTTCTGGTATAATTCCTCCTCTTTACGTGATTAGAGCCTTTGTGAGTCTGGGGCTCGCGATGGGAAATGTGCAGTCACTTGAAATGCCCTTCATGTGCCTGAGTGCAGCTTCTATTTTCATCCACGCGTTTCCCTTCCAGAAACAACACAGCCCCACATGTTTACACACTGACCCGATAGCTCGATGCGCTGCTAAGAGACCGAAAGATTACAGAGAAGAACATTCAGCTCGGACTTGACACAAAGCCCCGACATAAGAGTGCAGAACAAGGGTTCTCCTAATTGGCTCTAACAGAGCCGGAGGCGAGCGATAGTAACTAAGCGAGGTGTGACGCTCCGAAGGTGGAAGCGAACGACTAGATCAGCCAGGAGGAATTTATGACTAATAAACACAAATACAGAGGGGCTGAAAAAAATAAAATAAAAATAAAAAAGCGAATGAAGGAGCTGGTGCTGCAACGTAAAGATTTGAGCAGTCGGTCTAAGAAAACGATCAACCAGGTGGGTCAGCTCTGACGTCACCAGAATCGATTGTTCATGAGAAACGCTGTCAATCAGCAGCCGGACGGATTTTTTACAAAAGAAGCAGCAAAACTGTTTTTCTCATAACGTGATTCAGGTCAGTGGCCCAACAAGCTCGTCTCCTAGGAACAAACAAAGCCCAGCGTTGGACCCCCATCCCTGCAACATGTCCAACTGTGTGACTTGGTCTTTTGTCTTTTTTTTTTTTTCCTCCCATCAGAACAAAACTTGTTCTGAGCCACAAAACCAATTTGACAACATCCACAGGAAGTGTTGCTTTTATTTGTAAAATGATAAGAGTCACAAAGTTTATTTCTATCTTTAGCAAAAATATGCAAGAAAGAAAGGAAAACATTTTCCAGAATGAGCTCATCTGAGTCTCATATTTTTATTTTTACATTGTGGTCGTAGTTTAAGGCTATTAAAGAGAAAGATTTGACTCTGGATCCTCAGGATGCAGATCCATGTATTATTGCACATCTGCTTCGCATGTCAATAATGTAGGAAGATGCTGACCAGAGGCACAACAGTATGAAAAGTTTTGGTTTGTCAGTAATGATGTGACCAGCTGCTGATTTCTCTTTAAGAAACGCAGCATAAGATAAGAAGATATAAGAAAATAAAAGGCATGTTTTTACAAACCTAGCTGATGTTATATGTTATATTCGGAGCAGAGGTGACTGATCAAGCCAAAAACTGGCTGATTTCTTGTCCAATGTCTGATGAAAATATTAGTTTTTAATGATGACAAAAGAGAAGTGGCAGCAGCATCACAGATTACATGTGATCAAAATACGATTTTGACCCGTACATGACAAGATGGTTGGCAATACTTGAGCATTCATTGCTATAATTGCTTAAAAGAGGAATCAAACAAACTATTCGCCATCACAAAAATAAACCTGCCAATCAAATATGTTCATCTGGTAGCTTACTGCACCTCTCAATCTTCCAGCTTGTTACAGTTTGACGTCTTATACGGATGGTAATGCCTCCGTGGGTTCGGACTTTAATTTGTTTCCAAATTTAAATTTCCATGGCGGTTAAAGGTTATAGGACTGATCTGAAAAGCAAGCAAACCCTGTGGCAAAGAGCACACAAACAGCTAAAACGGGAGGATGACTTAAAGCAAACAATAGTTGACATATTTGGTACGTCTCAGGAATACAATGTCCCACATGAAGCAGATTTGGTCTCTTTTCGCCGTTCTCCGGGTGTTTTCGTTTTCAGCAGAGCCTCGCTGAAACAATGAGGAATAGATTGGGCGGAGGGGAGCGGCGGGTAGAAAAAGAACAAAGACCCGAGCACGTCTGTCTATTATCACTGCCACACTGTTCTGCTCGCAGGAAATAAGGTCTCTGCTGCAGACGAACACACAGGGAACATTGGATTAGGAAAAAAACACAGTCGGTTACCTCAACAACCCCCTCAAACACAGCGATGGCTCACCCCCTGACCCAACAATCGAAAACAATCCCTCCGCTCTTAGAGCAAGAATGTAGGGAATGAGACTGCTTATAAATATCTGAGCATATTTTGAAAACTGATCACAGACGCTATTCTGGTCTGGGAAAGGTATGATACTGTGTGATGGTTTGGAGACATGTGAAGACAGACAGAGAGAGAGAGAAACTCAGATGAATCTGTGAAATCCTGCGTGGAATGCAGGGGAGGAAAATCTCTGCTGCTGTTTCTGAGGATGAAAAAAAAGAGACGGATGTGGCGGGATGGAGCTAAATGATTATCGGGCCCCCTTTCCTATACTTGATGCTGATTGTCGCGATGTGATTCATGTGGTGGCTGCTTCCACACCGTCGGTTCATGAGGCTTTCATATGGGGGAATACAAACTGAGCACATACAAAAGTGCTAAAAGAAACTGAAGCCTTGCAAAACATTTGATTCTGGCTTAAAGGTTCCTGTATGAGACATAAAGATATGAACTGATATCTACTAAGTTTTACTTTGGGAGATTAAAGGATTTCTCAAACACGTATAAAAGAATCAAGGAAACAATATTTACATGATGTGAAGCTGAAAAAAGTCGATTTTACATAATACTGACCCTTTAAAAACAAAGTTGAATGTTGCTTCTCCTTCTTTCTGAGCTTTATTTTTTCTAAGCAAAAATAATCAGCATAGACAAAAAAAAAAAAAAAAGAAAAAGAAAAAGAAAAAGAAAAGAGACTGGCTGCTCTGGCACCAGATTCTTTTTTGTCGTCGTCGTTGTTGATCTGTCTGTCTGACAAATGTAAGAAATGTAGAAAAAAAAAAGGAGTCGGAGAATAACAGTGAAATAAAAGCTCCCTGATATAGAAGTGTCATTATGAAGTAGAAATAAAAGCCAAAAAGCTCTGAGGTTGTTAAGTTTGCTTGATGAAACGGCCTTCTAAAATCAGACAATTTACATGAAATATTAAATGTCATCAATATGATCCCGTGATTTTTTTTTTCTCCTTCAAGAGAAAACCAAAAACCTCCGATTGGTCCCCAACATAAAAACAAATAAGTGTGAGTATAAATGTGAAGATGCTTTAAGAACCATAAATTTCCACCCAATAAATATTACGTATCATATAGCTGCATTTTTAACAAATGAAGACCTGAATAACTAAATTTAAATTTGAAAAAGTAAAGTGCTGTGATCCAAAAAGTGAAACCTGAACTCATTTTCACTCCACTTTATTTAGGATTAATAACAAAGAAAAATCAGCTATCATTTCAGTAAATTCTCATTGTGATTGTTTTTTTGTTTTTTTTTTAATTTTTGACAAAGAAAGAAGAAAACTTCGCAGTACATACTTTTATCTTAAGGTAGTGATTTAATTCCAGCGTTGAGGCTTAATATTCGTCTCCACTTAGGAGAAAACACAAGACCCGTTAACCTGGGGCTGCTTCACAGACTCCATAGGAAGTGAAGAACAATGAAACTGTTTATCACCCCCCAGGCAGCCCACCACAAACACCTCGGGGCATCCAGGAGTCAAGGCATCTCTCTCTGATCAGACAGCTTGCTGAGTCCAGCAAAGGCTTTAATAGAGATGTGAGACGTTTTCAACGTGGGTCTGAATGAGTCGAAATGCAAAGCGAGAGGAGGCCCCTCCTCTGCACACGGCGGGTACGGTACGCTAGCGTGGCAAACGTCAGACAGCTGATTCAGCGGCCGGCGGACCTGCACAGGGGTTGGGTTGGGTGGTCGGTGTTCTGCGAGGTCTGGCAGAACATCGTTATGGTTAAAGAAGGCCACGTACTTCCCAGCTGTGGTTCGGCGGGGGAAAAACAAGGCGGAGGGATGCGCATGTTTATCAGCCGCTGTGTTTTTATATAAGCAGGAACAACGTGCAAATGTGAGCCAAGCAGCGGCTTGGCAGAGAGGCTGTCAGGGGGAAACACCTTTCTGCTGCCAGGGGGGAGTAATGTCTTCTGCTTGATATTGTAGTAAATGACTGATAAGGAATGCTGGAATTCTGGCCTGATTTTGGAAAGTGTGTCAAAAAGGGTTAGGTCGCAACTTCATTTACACGCCATGAATTAAAAGGCGTTATCTGCTAATTCTCTCGTCTGTCTAAATGACTTTTCAACACACACACCTGCCAGAAGAGAAGCAAAACTGAAGTTATCATCTTTGGATCCCAAAAGTCAGCACATAGTTTCAGGTATTACAGCAAGCAACCAGCGATCAGAGCCAAAATCTGGTTATAGTGATGTAGTCTGACCTGAACCTTCAGAGCCACATAAAGTCAGTTCCAAAGTCGGCCTTCTATCATTAAACACACTGAACTGTGAGGCTGTAACGTGGCGAAATGTTAAAAAGCTGGGGACAATGTACTTCATCATTGACATCAAAGGTGTTTATCACAACTTTTTAAAATATGCAACACCTTTGTAACACATCGACTGAACCATTTGGTACATATTGAGGTCTGCCTTTGATCAGAAGAAACAAAGTCTTTGATATTGTTACTTAAGATTTTGTGTTTCGACTCGGCTTGCCGAACCATTAAGCCAATTATCGGAGCCGGCGAGTTCAACTTTGATCCTCTGCGATTACAGAGGGGGCCGTTCCCGGCGAGTGTGTTTTTCTGGAAACGGGAGAACGTTTCACAGTCACGGCTGGCGCACGTTTCAGGCCGGGGCGAAATGAAAGCCACCGATTCCAGACGCGGAGAAAATTGCATCTTTGCACGCAAAGTAACGCGAGTCCCTTCCTTTATGCTGGATGGCGAGTCTGGAGGAAAAGAAGTGTGTGTGAAATGGGGCTGATATTACAGTGGAGAGGGAAAGAGCCCCCCCTTTTTTCTCCACATTTTCTCTACGCTGCGGTGGTCTGCCTCAGCACACATAACCTACAACATGTCGGCTCTTCTGCCTTGTGAATGATCCAGCAGTTATGCAATGCCATCCCAGCGACTGCAGCAAAGTATCTTTGGATATTGACAGAATACGTGCAGGAAAAAAAAAACCTGAACAGGATTGTGTTCCAGTGTGTTCCTTGGTAAGGCGCTACGTTGATGGAAAAAATGTTGATTACAGCTGCTGAATATTGCATGGCTTATGTAATCGCTGCACGGACCATTGAGTACGCATTGATCTTTGTCAAAGACGAATTGTTATTAGGCACTGAGACGCCGCCAAAAACACTGTGTGTGTCAAGAGCAAGTTGTGCACTTTACAAGACATGTTATAGTTGCCAAAAAAAAAAAAAAAGTCCTAATTTAACCGTTTTGCAATGTTCAGCCTGTATTAAATTATACCACAGAGGCAGGACTTGCATTTTTAAGATCACTTTGGACTTTTTGTCCAAAAGTCAATTGTCGTTATTTTATATAAATCAGTTTTCACTTTGAAGGGTTTTTTTTTTTGTTTGTCAAAAAAGCCACATTTTGTTGATCGTGATTAATTTGTAAGATCAAAGAAAGGAAAAAAAAAAAAAAAGCATCCAGGACGGTGAATACTTTCTATAAGCTCTGCATAAAGCAAAGCCGCTGCTTTATTAACAAGCAAAGTGACTGGGAAGTTGCATGAGGGAGAATTTGCTGCCTTGCTTCTTGTGACTCAGCAAGTCAGCAGCTCACAAGTCCGTCAAAGCAAACTAATGAGCTGAAAATAGTTCAGCAGACGGCAGAAATTCTTGCAGCTCTTTGGCAAGATTTGTTTTTCTTTTGTTTGTTTGTTTTGCAACGTACATGATTATTTTCTGAGTTGACACAAAGAAGGAACAAAAGAAGCAATTGAAGTATGCGTTGTTGCTTGATGACTTAGGAAATTATTTTGAGAGTACATTTAAACAATAAAAGTGCTTCTTTCACAGATAAGCACAGTTCTTCATTATGGATTTGATAGTTTTAAATCAAGGATATTTTTTAGTGCAAAGTTGCATTAGAAGTCCATTAAAAGTGCCAACATTGCGTTATTTGGTATATAATGACACTTTAATGCAAAGATGATGCTTTTCATTGGCAAAGTTTTTGTTTAGTTTTAGAACTAAAAATCTGAAAAGTGTGGGGAGCATTCCAATTCAGCACCCAGGAGCCAATAACCAAAATGAACTGATTATCTTATCGCTTCTGTTGTTTCACTTGTTTTAATGATTTAAAATTTCTTCCATCTCCAGCATTAAAAGCTCATTTAAAGTTCACTGATCTTCGAGAACGAGTTCTTGCATTATTGAAAATTGAAAATGGTCTTAAAACAATAATATTATCGTTTATCGCAGTGACTTTCTGGGATAATTTATCGTCCAGCAAAGTTTGTTTTCGTGGCAGGCCATAGTATTCAGCACCAACACAAGCAGTAAGTCCCGCTACTTTCTGTCTGGAAATGCTAACAATGCTTTTTTGCGAGAGAAACTGAACGCAGCATCAGGCTACAACACAGAATCAAGGCAAAACTCAAAAAAGAAAAATCCTTCTAAAAATCACCCGTCATTCTATCATATTATATAATAAGAACAAGGCATGAAAGTAGTTGGAAAAGCTGGTCTGCATTCATAAGCTCAATCTTCTAAATGTCTGCCAAGAGAGGCAACAAAGCAAATGTGTGCGAAAGTGCAAGTTGGGCGAGATATTTAGGTTGCCCGAGTTCACAAAGTGTGTCACAAGGAGCTTATCGGCGCGGGCCGGGATTTATGTTACAGCAGGTGAAAAGGTAGTTGACATGGCAACCCTGAGACAGATAGCGCAGCCTGCCTGGGCTGAATGGGCTCGGCACGCCTCAAGACGTCTCGTGGTCCTCTCCCTGGTGTGGGCCGCCTGCATGCGTGTGCGTACAAGCAGATCGCGTGTTTAGCAGCGGGGACTTCTCCTGCTATGTGAAACAGGAGCCTTTTAATTAATGGCTAACATTCATGAGGGGCACAGGGAGGGGCGGTGGGGTGTTCGGTTACATTTTGTGGAGCCAGAAGGTATTTTATCATGTCGCTTTGTTGACTGTGAATATGTTATGCAAGAAAGGCAGCATTAAAGCATTACATAAGTAGGACAGAATTTCATGACGTGGCTGAAAATTGTCTGGAGATAAAAAAAAGAAAAAAAAAGCATTTGAGCTTGTAATAACAAAGCTGTAAAATCACAATGAAGCAAGCTTGTAAGAGAGGTCTGCTTTGTTTTACATCAGACTGTGGGAAAGATGTTTCCATCCTGAACCCGGCTGACCCTTCGGAGCGCTGCTAAGCATCCATACCTGCATGTGTGTGAAGGAATGTCATTAGCTCTGCGATGACTGAGGGCGTGTGAGAGCCAGACCAGGGATTTCTGGCCCAAAATGCTCGGATTTTGAATGGCTCCTTGGGCACACTCTGACAAAGTGTGTGTGTATGTGTGTGTGTGTGTGTGTGCGTGTGTGTGTTTGCAAGAAAGAGACAGTTTTCATCACTCCTCAATTCCAGTCAGACACCAAAAGGCTGTTCGCAATGTTTCTTTTTTTTTTTTTTCTAATCTGACCACAGAAGCTGGTGATGTAGAAGCATTGCTGACTAATACCATCACTGGAGGATGATCTGAGGTCACACACACACACACACACACCCACACACACACACACACACACGCACACACACACACGTTGCATCCTTTTATTATTCCTATCTTGCATCTTCCTTACACTAAATCCAATTGTTTCAGGCCTAACATTAAACCTAACCTAAACAGAAAAACATTTCTTCTTAATTTTGGGTCCCAGCATTTTGGGTTCCATAATCAGAAGTTGGTCCTAAAATGTTTTGGAGAAAATACACACTGAATGGCTATTAGAGACATTGTCAAACCAACACAAGTACAGGGCCGTTCACTGTCCCTGGAAAACTCAGGAAAAGCCAAACGTGAAGTGAAAGCGGCGCCAGTGATCCCCCTGCTGGACAACAGCGGCAGTGCAGATAGTGAACTACAAGCAATTTACTAAAAGGATTAAATAAATAAATAAATTAATTAATATCGTGCAGTGTAGCAACCGAAGTTCATTAAAGATTTTGAATTTTTCATTTTATTTAAAAAAAATAAAATAAAATAAATAAAAGGGGCAAATCCTACTGTAACAAAACGAACAACAATGTTAGAGTGCCATCTTGTGGTTAAAGTGGACCAGCATATCCTACACTGGGCATTTCGCTATATCACAGGTGTCAAACTCCAGTCCTCAAGGGCCACTGTCCTGCAACTTTTAGATGTGCCTCTGCTGCACCACACCTGAATAGAATAATTGGGTCATTAGCAAGACTGTGGAGAACTGATCTACACAAGGAGGAGGTAATTAAGCCATTTCATTCCAGTGTTTTGTACCTGTGGCACATCTAAAAACTGCAGGACAGTGGCCCTTGAGGACTGGAGTTTGACACCCCTGCTCTATATGTTCCTGTAACATTTTAAAGTGGTTTTGTTCAGAGGTCCGTTGTGTGAAAATAGGAGTTTAGCTGTAAATTACACTACTGTTAGCTAGACAAAGAAATCTGTTATAAACTACGGGTCAGTTTATAACAGACCCGTTATAAATGGGACCGTTATAAACGGGATTAGCATCCATTTTTACAGATGCTAATGGTAATTCTTTTGAACTCCTCCCATCAACCTGCTGCTGGGAGACTACACATGAAAATTAGCCTCATGTATATTCTTGTTGATAAATATGTATTGTCTCCTTTATAAAATAAGTTTTCAGACAGTCCTATTCCCAAAGAGGCAAACACTACTCAAGTTTCTAGCATTGTCCTTTTCTCATCCACTTTGATAACTTTTGAAGCAGAAATGACGCATTTATGGTTTGAGTGAAGAAGCGGACAAAGACCAGAGAAAAACTTTAAGATCGCCTTAAACCTGTCAGAAAGTGCGGCTGCTTGCATGTCAGATATGGAGAAACGTGAGATGACTTATTTGATGTAAATGTAGGTACTCTGTCTGAATCAGAATCATTTTGGCAAAACTAAACAAAAAAAAGAAAAAAAAAAAGAAAAAAGAAATCAGGTCAACATGGCACCACCAATATTTTCTATAGAACTTTCACTTCGGTGGCAGAAAATGTGGAAGGGCTAGAAACCGTGCAGAAAAGAAAATGGGGGGTCAGAGACGGGGTTAAATATGAGTAAATAAGGACTTCCTCCCCGAGGGTAAAATTCTGCACCTGGACTTCTCATTTCAGCCATGCTCAGAGCTTGCTCCGCGGCGGCCAACACGTGTGGCCCAGAGGAAACGAGCTCATAGCGGTGCAGGTCTCCAATATTGCATCAGATGCTGTCAGGGAGTTCTGAGAACGGGACGCTTTGCAAACCAGTTCCTACGTTTTAATGAGTAACCACAGCTGCGCCACGTTCTGCTGAAGTGAGGAGAGTCAGAACAAGACCCGTCATAAACTCTGTGGTGGTTTCAGGAACTCTAACAAAACATCATTTCTGCTTATTCTGTGGTGTTTGAAATTCAATTATTGCTTCTCTTTAACTCAGTCGGCGTGCCAGGCAATTAATTAGTATGGCTACCATATATTTGTTATCTCTATTTTGATACACAGACTGTAATTGCACTTTTTAAAGTCACATTTAGAAGAATGTGGCACATTTCATTCTGCTGTTTACAGAGTAGGCTAGCAGATATTAGCTGGTTTGTTGCTACAGAAGCTAAACATGAGGAAATTGAGGTTTATTTGTGTCTCATCTGGAAATGTGTGTCTGCTGCTTTTGATACATTCCAGTTTTAACAGCATATGTGTATTGGGATCAAACTACAGACGTCACTGTGTTCTGATTTCCCTCTCTTGCTTTATTTTCTTTTATATTTAATGATTGACACAACACCTCAGAATGAGGTGTTAATGCTTTTATGTGTGCTCCCAAGTAATTCAGATAATCATCTGTTACATTACAATAATTATCTATCCATGTTACACAGAAAGGAGCTCAGTTTCACTCAGTTTTAAGCATCAGACATACCGATGTGAGCGAATCTTAAGCTTGGCTTATCTGGAGATTAAAATCTGAATTCTTCTGTGGAAAGTGTAGTAAAAGTAACAATAAGCCTAGTAAGGAGAAGCATTGTGTCTTTAAGGGTGGACGAAACGGACTTACAATTTTATAACAATATTTTGAAGTACTATTGTGATAACAATAAAGTGGCTATAAGAACTATTTGTTAATTCTCTCTCACGTAACTGCATGTCACATAAAGAAGTGTGGTTTGTATCAATACACTGCACACAGTAACTGCATTAAATCACGTTCAAATTAATTAAGATTTATTGATAATTTTGTTGTATAAACAATGGAGAAAATAGTAAAACTAACAATGCAGACGGTACGGACGGTTTTGGAGGGGATGAAAACATCATCAATTAGAATTTATCATGAAAACAGAAAATCAGAATTCTCATTATACAAACAAACAAAAAAAATCACAATAAAAGATAAACGATACGATATATGCCCAGCCCTACTTGTGTGGACTATTTCAAAACAGACCAATTCGCCGTCTTGTAATTGAGAAAAAGTGCAACTCCAGCTGACTCCAGGTGCAGCTTGCACGAGGGGCAAGAAAGCACATAAAGCGTAACATTTATGTGCAAGACGCAGAAACGGGTCCGGGAGGGGCAACACTTCATTACTATACTCTCCACCAAGTGATTTCTCTGACACCTTTTTAAAAGGAGTTCAGCTCATAGAGACCTTGATAAACTCTTCCATCAGAAAATGGACCAAGCCTGTGTCTATTAAACCCCTGTGGCTTTGATAGAGCCACCTCAGCTTGGTGGAATACAACATCCACTCAATCATAGACAGAAACTAGAATGTATTTATGACCCACTGACTCTGATTCTCCAGTTTACTGCGACTCTATTACACCCATCCCACTGCTATCAGCCCTGTTACAAATGGCTTACCCTTTATGTGCTTTCATCATGTCTTGTTTGATCCAGAGATTCTGGGAAAAAAATGATTTGACCTTCAGTGTAGCACGGTGAAAAAGCACCTGGGGGCCCCTGCAGCTTCTGCCACACAGAAAGGAGCAACAATAATCAAAGGTTGACAGTTAAAAAAAAAAGGCTGGCAGTGGGAGGAGAGGGGTGGTGGTGGGGGGGGGTCTCCTTTTCTCTCTCCGTTTCCATGGACCCTATTCAGGACTTTAAATCTCTCCCAGTCTGAGGAACTGTCTAGTTCAAAGGCCCCTTCCCTGGTCCAGACTCGCGTGCAAACAAACAGAATGCAAAAGAGTTGAACCTAGAGCGTCCACATGCGGGCCAGTCAGGACAGAACAAGGGAAGAGCTGGCAGAGTCAGTGGGGGGGGAGAGAGAGGTAGCTTTTATTTTGACGGTCCTCGTGTCCATGGAGAGAAGCGTCTCTATTCTGTTTGCTTTCAGAGGCGAAACATCTGAACATCTGCGGTGTTCTTCGGAGCAACAGGCTGGGCTAGAGTTACAAGCTGAATACAAACGTGTGTGGGGTTTTCCACACGCAACACTGCAACAACACAAAGTCTCACCCAGTGAATTTGGTCCAGTTTCTAGTGCAAATACGTTAGTATGCTAGAAGGAAGACAAAACTAACTTAGAAGTAGCTTTTCAGCAAGACGCAAGAGTTTATTTCAAGTCAATAATTCTTCAATATTGATGAAAAGCTATTAGTTCCAGTGGCAGATTTTTTTCATTTCTAACAGGACATTTTCCCCACGTTATAAGTGAAATACTCTCATACTTTTTCATCACTCTCAAGGAATTATTGACTTAAAACAAGCTCTTATATCTAGCTAAAAACCTACTTGTAAGTTATCGCCGTCTTACTTCAAATGTACCGAGTCATTTGAACTAGAAACAAAAACAGTAAAATTTTCTTGTTCTTGCGTTACGGAGCACAGCGATGTCAACAAAAACAGATTCTAATTAGATTGCTTGGAAATTCTACAGAGTAAGGCCGTGTGTACAAATGAGTTCGTCTCAAGTTGTAGCGGGACACGGCTGCTTGTTTGTCTTCTGGCTGAGTCCCGCATTTGTTTTGCATTAGTTCATATTGAACCGAGAAATCCGAAAGATCCAAAACAAACACTGTGGAAGAACAAAGCGCTTTCACAATGCAGGAATATCTGGGCTTTTCAGGCTTTGTGACAGACTTCTCTTTCCTTTTCCATTACGAGCTCTTTAAGGGCGTTTTATTCCCAGGAATGCAGGCGTCTGGCGGAAAACAGAGTTAATGATGTTCTGCAGAACTCTGCCTCATCCACAGAGGAAAATATTTTTCCTTCAAACTTGGTACACAGGTTTTTCATCGTGATGCAACTTCTTGACATGTAGTTCCGAAAGGCGACGCTAGGGAGCACCGCTGCACCTTCCACCGAGCCTCTGAACCCACCACACAGTCCAACGCAAACACACGCCCACACACACACACACACACACACACACACACACACACACACGCACGCACACACACGTGTTTCAGTCTCCGATTCTAAAGAGGCCGCTGCCACGACTCAACTGTTTTCTCTCGTTCGCCTGAGGGAGATTAGCGTCTCTTTTCCCTTTTTGGTCCATGACTGTGTCCAACTTCTCCATTTCAGATAATACAAAGAGGTTGTGGCCCAGATGTGAGGCACCAACTCGAACTTGGCTACGAAAACATTCACTTTCCCTCCTTCTCTGCTCTCGCAATGTTTTTCTGTCTAATTTAGGTATTACTGCTTTTCTTGACCGATGGGCCGGACTAATTTCACGTTGGAAGAACCACGAAAAAAAAAACAACAACCAGAAAAACAAAACTGAAATTAAACTCTAATTTCTGTTTTTGTGGTGCTCTGGAGAGAAAAGTACAGATATGTATTTTTTAAAATATACCCTGGAACAGGAGGCTGGGATAAAGAGCGACCGAGGCAAATATATCTGATTCACTCTTTCGATAAATCCCAGGTGACTGATTTTCAATTTTAAGAGCTTAGATTTGCTTTGCTCTACATCAACCAGAGAACAATTTGCTTCATTCGTTTTAGTACACAAGGCTACAAATGTCAATGCATTTTATTGCCGTTTTAAGTGATGGACCATTGCAAAGTAGTGCAAAACATGCAGGTGGGAGAGAAAGGATATTTTATTCCTAACACGAGCCTGGACAACCACACCAAAGACCTGGCAGTTATGAAAAAGTGGTGACCACAAAGCAGTTTCTGAGATAAAATACCACATGACTGGTAAAACACGGTGGCGGCAGCATCAGATGTTAGACGAAGTTGATGGAGAAAAAACACGAGTTAGTCCTGGAAAAAAACAAACTGTTACATGCCAAAGACTTGGGCAAAAGTCTTTAGCATCCAAACAGAACAGCAACACTAAACACACAACCGATCTTACAAATGACTTGGAAAACCGTGTCAAGATCTAAAAACTGCCGTTCCAAACGTTTCGCCATCGCATTTTGATGAAAGGAAAAAAAAAACTTCCATCTGTAGATTTGCAAAAATATATATTCAAACTGCAGCAAAAGCTTGTCCTACATAAAAACACCTGAACACAAATTCAACCTGCAAATTTGTACTTGTTGAAATGCCCGACACGAATTAAACATTTTCCTTCAAACTTCAACGTGTTGCATAAGCTTTCTGTAGTTTTATCGTGCTCCAAAAACAACTCCTCAATTCCTCGAAGGTACATTAAATAAAGCAGTTTGAATAGCACCCACAGTCACCCATATTATACCTGACAATTTGTGCAAAATAAATGAAGAGGGGCACTTTACACTTGGGTGGGACATGTCAGACTGTTGTGGTACGATGTCTCTTAAACCACATCTGAGTGCGGAGCGGCGTGCACAAATTGTGGCCTGTAAAATGGTAATGATGGCTAAAATAGAGGGTGGAGCAGCTATGAAATGGCATATCCTCTCCTAATAGACTATCATACTGGACACAGGCTGACATTTGAGCGAGACAGAGGCGTAAAAAGCTGCGCCCAGCCCTCTGAAATAAAAAGGTGAAGGAGTCGTTAAGAGGAGGACAAACGACGCCCAAAACGACAGACCAGCTGCACAAATTTGTGACCTGGCATTCGGCTGAAACGATAATATCTTCATTACATCCACATCTCACATTAAGGGCTTCATCAAACAGTCGAGGAAAAGACTAACAATTAAGACCTCGCCTCTGTGTAAGCTTCTGGTTGCTGGGATGCAAACTAAACCTAGAGTTGTCAAAAGGAATGAGATCTAAAACCCCCCACAGGCCGGACACGACAACAAGAAACAAGAACGAGATTGAGCAGAAATGTCGTACAGGTTTCACGGTGACATTTATTCCTGGCCAGAAAGAATAAAAATTTAACTTTGACATCTGCCAGAGTAAGAATCCTGAGAATCCCCAAGACTTTTGGGACAATATGAGGTGGGTTAATCAGGCAAAAGTTACTTTAGGACCCGAATTTGGATGGAACCATAAAATCTGTTTGCCATCCGTAAATCCCAACGGGACATTTCCAGCCATTACTTGGTAACCTCAGGTTAACGAACGTCTGGGTTGTACCTTTAAAATGCTTAAACCGGGGTAGCAACTGAGGAGTTAAAATTGTGTTGTTGCGCCCCAGAAAGTTGATTAACAGGGTTTTTTTTTGTTGTTGTTTTGATGCAAACAGAATTTCTTCCCCTGTTCTGGTTAACATAAAACTTCTCAGAGGACACGAGGACGGCTCTGCTCTGAAGAGGAAGCATTCGGATCCAAAAACTTCACTTCAGGCGAAACGTACAGATGTGTGGAAGGAATGCTGGATTTCCATCCAAGAGATTTGGATTCGTTTCTTTGGAAGAGACATTGTTTCAATTTACTGTTCTTAGGTTTCAGTGGATTACATTCATGTTTAACTTTTTTCCAGCACACACAGATTCCTTCTCTCTGCTGAATAAGTCATCGCAGTGACACCTGGACACGGAGGACCACGTAATTCATTGTTACAAACTCATCCTTTTTCCACAGACTTCTGTAAACTATAACTGGATGTTGCGCTTAATGCAGAAAGATCAGAGATGCTGGCTTTAGCCATGACAGGAAACACAGAGTTTTTTTCTGTATTGCTGAATAACGTTTGCAGACAAGGGAAATGCCGTCAATGTGTTTTTGGAAGATTCTCCAGTTCCACTGGGCCGTCTTTGACTGAACACTTCAGAGGCTCGGTTAAATGGCTTTCAGCTCTGGTTTCTGGTCGGAATATAGAAAATTAAACAAGCAGCTTTGCTGGCTTCATAATTACAAACAGGAGGGGAGTACTAGCTCATCTTCACATTTTCGTCGTTCAAAACAACAATAGATTCCTTCGGAGAAATGTCCTCACATAGAACAAGCTGCAAGATCTAAACATTTTTTTTTTAAGCAGTTTACTGCAGCCAGTTAGATAATCTGTTCCAAGTTAGAGTGAGTCATTACATTACAATGGCTGCTGAAGACACGAGAAGGCTTTGCTGAAGGATAGATGGTGGGTTTATGCATTTTTTGCTACCTCATAAAACAGGCTGAAGGGGGGAGGGAACAATATGACCTGCGTCATATTGTTATTTACAATAGTGTCGCAACAGATGAATATATCCCCGCACCACGTTGGTGCTAGTGAAACTGTGAGCCAACGAGTATAAAAAGTTGTACCACAGGGCCCCACACAGGAAGAGTATTGGCCAAGTCAATTCAAAAGTTGAGCCCGATAGGAAATCACGTGTTGAACTAAGTTTTGTTTCTTTCAGTTATGTGACCCAGTCTATAACTATTACTTTCATTGGACTGGAATAAAAGCAGGGTCAATGAGGAGTTTTAATTTTGTTTCTTTGTCTCTCAATAATATCTGTGATAAAGTAAACACAGAAATGTTTTTTCTTTTCTTCTTTTTTTTTTTTTTTTTTTTTACCAAAAGGATGTTTTTACATCAATACGAAACGACCAGTTTTTTCTCTGCAGCATCTCACACACACTGACTTTTATGAAAATGTTGAACAAATTAATGCATATTTTTAAATCTTTTATATTTAACATTGTAAATTGATCTGAGTGCTTGAATGCTTAAATCATTAATTATCAGGAATATATAGAGAACTGTGACAAAAAGAGACGTGTTGGGGTCAAAGAGTCTGTATAGCAACATCTTTTAAAGGTTTTCATTACTGTCTATGGTATGATTAATAATAACAATAACAAAACAACCTAATTCTCAAAGACGAACTTGTACATGAGAGAGCCAGCGACTTCAAAAGCTCTGCAAGTCTGTAAGATCAGCTGGTACTTAGAAGCCTGATGGCAAATGTTCAATCCCACACACTAGGAAGCACGATAATGTGATAATGTGCATGGCAGCCCAGACTGCCCTGAGTGCAGCCTGGCGGTGGCCCAGCTCAATCCCACAGCACCAATGCTAATGAAGAGCTGAAGGGGCGGCGTGGCTTCGGGCCAGCCTCACTGTCGGGTTATCATCAGCGAACTGTGGCACAGAGCTGCCTGAGAGCAAGACTAAATATCAGCCGCTCCTCCAAGGGACTGCCTGGCGTCCTCAAGAAAAGTGGCAAATTGCAGCAAGATGCCACAGCGCAGCTAAACACAGGTTTATGTGTATGTGATGCCGTCACAAACTCTGCTGACAAACTAATTAACTCCCACAGGAAACGTGTAAACGCACCTAGTTTTGTATTCATAACTCTTTCCAGATCATTCATAAACTAACCTCTTTTTGTTGAATATTTTTGCATATAAATGAAGATTGGATGTGATTATTTCTGAGTTTCAAACTCAAAATGCAAGACTTAGCCAAACTGGATGGATAGGACAGACAACAGGATGAATGGAGAAATCAATGGATAAGTAGATAGATTGATTGATTAGTGAATGTATAATTAGCTCGATCAATTAATGGATGGGCTAAAGGGCCAGTATTGTATGTTTTCCAGCCACATAGAATCCTTTTACAGCACTATCAAGTACATATGTCACCCTCAGCTGTAATATATCAAACATGACTTCAAAGATATTTGATCTTGCAATTCAATGCCTTGAAATTGGGCCTGTCTCTTTAAGACAGATGACTTCGCCTTCAGAAAGTCATCACAACATCGTTCCCCGATTGACCTTTAAGAATATTTTTTACCAGCTTTGCACTGGGAAGTAGCTCCTATAATGAGCTCAGCTGACATGCGGTTCCACCAGCTGTTTGCTAATTGCTGCTGACTAGTCTTAAGGAGCTGAGTGGAGGAGAGGGGCGCTCAGAAACTTGGAAACTGCAGCTCTGAAGAGGAGTTTTGTTCTTATAAGCGGGTTAGGACCCAACAAGGCGTTTTGCATAAAGCTGCGTGGTTATTATGGGAGATTCAAGGATTTCTCAAACATGCATTAAAAAAAATCAGGTATGATTTTGATGAGGGAATAACATTATAACATATTGTAAAAGCCCAAAAAGGTTCTTTATCCATAATACTGTCCCCTTTAATACATTAATATGTGCATCTTTTGTTGCAAAGCAGCATAAAAAACAGTCACAAACTCTGTTATTTCTTCAATATGACAACAGCACAAAAAACAGCATTTAGAATAAAATGAGCTGCCAACATTAGTCTTCTTTTTTCATTACAACACAGAGCTCTCCAAGGTTTGTGCCTCGGGCATCAGAGGAAAAAAAATGCTCCAAACGAACCTTGAACTCGGCTTCGGGTTTTTGAACACTCATTTCATAAATTTTGCTTTCAGGGCGCAGGGAGAGCTCTCTATGGAAGGACACCTTCTGAATGAGAAAGCGCCTCCTCTCTTGGTGAAGATCTGTGCTAATTCAAGAATATGAAACGTTCAGTTGAAATCTCGCATGCTTATTAATTTATAAGGAAGACCCACATCTCTGACATGACTTGAGCAGACGTCAAATTAAGAGCTGATTTTATAACTGCAAAGAGAGACGCGACGCTTCCCCGCTAATCACCTCATGTAAACACACGTTTTGTAGTTTCATGGAAGAGAAACGTTCCCGGGTTGGAGAAGAAAACAGTGGAGAACTCCTTATTGACTTTATGGGCCAAACACCCCCCACCCAAAAAACGCAACTGGTGAGACAACAGGGTGTTCGGACACTTGTACACACAGCTTCACACACATATATAAACACAGCCATTAGACAGCGGGAGGACAGATAGCAGAGGGTGGTGCAGTTGATGAAAAGACCTGATTAACCCTTGATCCGTACTCTGCAGCATCTGCATTTGTGTAAGTCTGTGTGTGTGCGCAGGAATGACAGAGTTGGAGTGAGAGTGTGTGTTTGTTGAATGATAACTGCGCTATGTGCTCCGCTGCTCCCAAGAGGAGACAGAGACGGATAACAGTGACACTGTTCAGATCCACTGATAATGGGATGGAGAGATGTGTGTGTGTGTGTGTGGACGGGGGGTCAGTCCTGGTCGCTGCGAATGTTTATGTAAGTTGGTGTGTTTGACAGGCGGCTGACATGTTGGTTGGGGTTGTTGCGCAGCCTCTGTCCCGCGGGGTCCCTGCACGCTCCTGGAGGGAACTGCAGTGATTTGTAAAAATGGTCAAACACATCGGGAACTTTTCCTGATTTTTTCTTTTTTTTTCTTTTGGGGGGTAGTGGGGGTTCATGTGACATAATAATCACAAACTAATGCAAATCAGAGGTGTGCAATATTGCATATTTTGGCATCAATCCGATACAAAGCAAATACTGGGTCATTATTGAAATTATCGATGCAGATACGTTTTATTATTCAAGTTTGATATGCACGATTGTCAAAAGATGTTAGCAAATATGAAATCTGAAAAGGTGTATCCCTGTACTCAGCCCCCTTCTGATCTGAAACCCCTCAATAAAAATCAGAGAAGTCACCTACTTAGCAAATGGAGTCCAGGTGTGTAATATTGTAATAATATTCAACATAAATCCAGGTGTTGCGTGAAGCCTTCTGAGGTTTCTTCTAAAAAGTTTGTGAACAAACCTTTTAGTTTAGTTTTGAGTGTCAGTGAGAAGATTAATTCAGGCCAAGTACACTGCTTTGTCTACAAGTAAAAGATTTTAATCCACATTTTCCTTCAAAGCGGATTTGCTTCCCATTTTTCTCATGACATTCCTGTCAAATTGCTACGTAGTTCCGGCCAAGATAGACCTCGGGTGTAATTTGGCCAAATGGTCAGAGACGCAGTCGGATGGAATCGCTAGCGGTCTTCGAGGCCCCATGAACTTTAATGTGCTCCAATTGCTACCTTGCTTACATCGTCCTACCTGACTTTCTGTCTGATTGGATGAGGAATAGGATATGACCCTGATTTGACCTTATTGTTACCCTGTTGACAGACTGTCCAAACAAAGCTACAAAGCTATGGATCCTCCGGAGTTACAAACAGCATCTTGACTGTTTCTCTTCTTAATCCTGACCTTCCCCCGTCAATCAATGTGTATGGACGGGGATGTCTTGAAAGCTTACAGTTGTGCCACATTGTTCTCCTTTTCAGAAAACGCTCTTTGTCTTGTTCAAAGTTCAATATGTTGTCTTATAACCCAACCTTGTTATAACGTTTCCCTCAAGTTTGTCTTCTGTTTCTGCTGTGCGCATCGGTCCTAATGATGCATTAGTTTAGTTTGAGAACTAAAGTTGTCCGCCAATTCTCATAGACCACCGCATTCAGAGAACACAATGAAAGGAGACAAGTTTCAATGCCAGCTGAAGAAATCAGCAAAATCAAGCAGCTTCGCATTTTGTTATAATGCAACTGTCAAAAGCAATGAAAGGAAACGAAGGAGAGAAAAGTGTCTGTGAGAAAAGCAACGAGAGAAATCAGCTTCTATAAGTGCTGGACAAAGAATTGTGTATTTTTGTGAACAAGTTCATGCATGACTGTTTATTGACTCTGCATAGCTATTACTGCACGGTCAGGCTGAGGGAATACACATGTGTTGTGACTGTGTGAGAGAGAGAGAAAAACAGAGAGAGGAAAAGAGAGAGAAACAGAGAAAGAGAGAGAGAGGAAAAGGGAGAGAGAGAGAGAGAGAGACAGAGAGAGAGAGACAGAGAGCTGTGGGTTGAATGTGATACCTGCAGGGCAAATAAACAACCTGAACATGGCAGATTCGAACCCAAAGCAATAAACTCCAGTGAAATCTGAGCTCTGGGCTCTGTTTACTGGATGATCAGTCACACACACACACACACACGCACACGCACACGCACACACACACACACACACACACAGCCCAAGACAAATCTCAACCAGGATGCAGAATATGAAAGCAGATTTTTACGCTGTGAGATATTTAGGGTCACAATGGTGTAAAGAGAAACAGAAAAACCGAATCGCGGAGTAGAGGTTGGAGAAAATCGACTTGTTTTGAACCAGTGAGACGTCTTCGGTGGTCACAAGTCTCTGTGAAGGGTAAAAGATGGGTGGGACACGAAAGAAAGCAGAGATTAAAGCCACATGTGGAGGCGCAGAGCACATAGGACAAACACACACACACACACACGCATAGAGGCTGATTAATTAAACCGGACTGTTTTATATTTTCTCTCTGACGGTCTTTCATCAAGGCCAGGACAAACAGCTCTGTGCTGCTCATACACTGCTACACGTTCGTAAGGATACATCCCCCCCTTTGAACTCTGTTTCGTGAAGACTCGTCGTTTTACGGCGACTCACGCTCATCTGCACATTCGGGTGCAGACCATCCTTGTGTGGAGTGACTCATCTTGTCCCCAGAAAGGACGGCGACAGAAAGTGAAGTAGCAGAGAACAATAATTAAACTGTTAATCTTTAAGACCGTACTAAAGAGCTGCAGCATAGTTTGCTCTCCACAAATGAGCAAGATCCTGATGCTGGACGGCACGAGGAACTGTTCGATCCGACAGCGCAGGAGAAAGACTTGAAAGTGAACGGTGGACAAGTCTTGCATGCAGTACAGTAAATCCACAGGTTCTCCTGGCATATGGCAGCATTGGGTCACTGGAAAAAGAAATGCTTGCGCCACCTTCAGCACAAATAATTTAAAGTAGTGCTTTGTGCATGACTCTATCTGTCCCTCCTTAAGATTTGCCAGTACTGGTTCACTCAGAGATCTCTCAAGAGAAGACAATGCACGTCCTCAGGACGTGATTGAATCATCACAACAACTCAATTCTGTTCTCTCAACTCTTTTGTTGTAGACTTGCCTTTGGGTTTTGAATCATTGTGTTGTGTGATGTGTCATCCCATTGGTAAGACCGCCGGTCACACATGTGACTCCAGCATAGTGGAGTGGCTTATGGTCGACTCAACTTTTGCAGGATGTCCTGGTCCTGTACCGAGCAACCACAAATCACTAACCCTCTGTCATCAGGCTTGATGGGAGTCAGCAACATTTAGCCTTGTTTTTAACCAAGACATGCAACCATTTCCAGTGAGTCCTTCCAGAGGAGCCACACTTGTCCAGTCTTTTTTTCCTTACAGTACTCTCATGAATGTATTGTCACCAACGCCAAGTAAGAAGAGGGTCTGATTTAAAGCTCCAATTGTTTTTCCAGAGCGTTGCGTGGTCTAACCTTTGGCAAAAATGTGAAAATTGCTAACAATCTCATTTCTGTTTGTCGGTAGCCTTTCTCGATGAAGAATGGTGGACTTGTCCAATTGATGGGTAGAAATTGTTTCATTACTGATGTTGTTCTTGCTTGACATGTTAACATACCACAACGTTCCAGAGCAGATAAACTGTCAAAACCCTGATTTAATGAAATCGGCCTGACTTTTTGATGATCATTTAAGGGCATTAGAGTAGCAGCATGTGTTTTTCTCTTCAGTCCTGTTATTGCTCCTGTGTTACATCCTCAAACAGCATTATTTAGAGAAGCATTTGCCTCTATATACCAGTTTATTCTGTTCTTAACTCTCGAGGCCGCATTTAATTAACTGAAGAGGATTAGACCAAAGGCACATATTTACACTTAGAACCAGCATTTGCATAATTTTCCAGCAAAACATGCGACAAAGGTCGAGTAGGGGAAACTGACGGAGATATGCAAAATGATAAAACTCTGCAGTATGATAACAAGAGATTACTCTTTCCATTTCCCCAATCTTGAAGATAAATCTGGAAGATAGCGAATTATTTATTCAGTTTTTATGACTCTCAGACACACTGACATTTCTCTGAAAGTTTAATTAAAAGTTAATGTTAGATTCCGTATTGACCTTTAAGCCTTTCTCACCTCCAAACAGTCTCTTCTCTTTTCAGGTAACAGCATCTGATAAAGAAATCCTTTTCCAATAAACTCCAGTGAGTCAATTTCCTACCTTCCTTAAAACTTCAGAAGAAAAGGCTTGCTTTCTGGTAAAGAGTCTGATGACACCTGATTGTGGTACGCTAATAATTGAAGCAAAAATGTTTTTATAAAAATCAAATCCAAGAAAATGTTTTTAACCACTTATGTCTAGAAGTTCTCAAATAAAACTTTCTTGCATTTAGAAGCAGGAATGTTCCCATGGGAAAAAAAGCTGTCAGTGAAATGTTATGGCATAATTCTGAGCTGATGTGAGTTTTAGTGGAAAACATTAAGCAAGCTCTATAGATCAGTGTTTTCTAAAGATGGGGTTGGGACTCGATGCTTGGTCATGACATGGCCGTGTCCTGAGATGTTTGCTGGGGCTGTTTGTGTTGTTGTGTTGCTCTGCTCTTTCTGTATTTGTTTTTATTGTTATTTGTGTGATAGAATAAGCCACAGTTACAGTTGCAGGTCCCCTTGTGTATTTTATGCCAGGGGAATCTAAACAAGTGAGAACCACAGATTTGGATATGCTGCAATAGTATTGTACTTTTGTTTTTGTTGTTGAAGGCATCGATTGTTGTCTTTGCTTATTATGTTCAAGCAATTTACATAAAATCACACCTGCCATCACAAAGCAGTTTAAAAATTATTCACCCACCAACTGGCTACTATGCCATGATCTGACTGAATTTCACAGCAAAACACAAGCATTGGTTGCTGAGGAACCTCAGTCTACCCAATTTAGGGTTTCATGTCTTGCCAAGAGGCACATCAGTATGTTTAGAGGAAGCTGTGACTGAACCCACAATTTGATGGTTCTTCGGTGGGAGAGGATGCACCTCAGCAAGAGCCATCAGCGGCGGCGTCCCCCAGGGGTGTGTCCTCGCCTCAGTTCACTTCTCTCTCTCTGCACAACTGAGTGCAACTGGGTGCACATCCTGCATAAAAACTGCTTGAACATCTACCTTCATGTTCACGCCAACAGTGTCTCTCTGAAGAACACTTACCAGCTTTCATCGCCAGAGGAACAAGCCGCAGAGCATCGCTGAGTCCCTAAACTCTCCGTGCGTGGGCTTCCTTTGCATTGCATGCCTACTTCCATCTACTCTAAACACACTGCTGATCCACATGCCTAAAAAGTTCCAGACCTGAGTCATCTGACTCATTATTTTAGCAACAAAATTATTAATCTGATTCACTAAAATTTCCAGGTTAATTATGCACATTTAAATAAATAGTAGCTGCCTTTCCATTCACCATAAAAATGCCCAAAATGGAATTCCGGAAATAAATTTGCTTAATGGAAACATGCCAATTTTGAAAAATACTTTTGTGCTCGGATAACGTGGTTTTTCAGCCATATCAGAATTGGTGCATTTCACAGATCTGCAATGGAAACACCTTTTTTTCTTGCAGCAATGTGCTTATTAGGCACTGTTTCTTGTTTTCTTAGCTCCACCAGAGATCTCACAGCATCAAACAGTTCATCAAACGTTACGTTTGTCATTCAAAACTATTGAATCCATTACTCTTCTATGAAACTGCAGATTACAATTTCCCCCAAATGCTGCATATATAAGTAGCCGCACAGGAAGTGGAGCTGAGACTCGATACGACAAATGTTAGGTAAGAATTTTACTTCCAATTAGATGTGCAGAGCTGATCTGCCGAGGCATCGGTGAGCTAGAACGGTGTAGGAGGCAGACAGTGAGCGATAAGGAGGCGAGTCCCTCAGACACAGAGGAAGCCTCCTATCTCAGGAAGTTTCTTTCGCAAATGTCAGATCCCTCTAATCACGGCTCCGCTTCCTCATTCGGAACCGCCTCGTGTGGAACTCTCGGAAAGACACAGAAGCGGGATCACACATATACTTATCCGTCCAGGCAGGCATCCTACACAAACATCACGTCCTGCTGGGGTTTAGGTCCACATCAAAGTGGATTATAGGGTGGATAAATCTACTGCTGTGCTGACCACTGGCGAACTCAGACCACTCATTATTTCTGACCTCGGGACGTTTAATGGAACGTCTCAATCTTCCAAATTTGCGTACGGTAAATATATATATACTTAATTGCCCGAGTTTTCAGGCAACAGACTAAAAACACCAAACGTGCCCATGAGATGCAGAGTGTGACCACTGACCGCAGACTATTACAACACGAAGAGTTATAAAAAACATCCTAATCCAGCCCTCTAAAACAATAATCTAATCTGCCTTCGCAGATCTCATCTGAGAACTGAGCACTCTCACGACTAAAGACGCAAAGGAAGTTTGTTTCACAATCACTGAGATCAGGTGAGAGTGTGAAGCTGCACCTGTGTGCGTGTGTGTGTGTGTGTGTGTGTGTGTGTGTGTGCGTGTTTTCAGACTCCTAATTGGTGCAGATGTGAAGAGGTCTAACTAAGCATTTCCTGCTCCCACCTGAGAAGCAGATGTTTGCACGTATGCATGTGTGTGTGTTTGTGCCAATGCATCCACACAAGAAGGCAGGAAAAAGTTAACCCTGCTGTCAAAACGTTACATAAATTCAATTTGATCTTGTTGCACTTTAGCAAAAATAGATCCAGATGAAATCTGGATTATGTATAATTCCTTTGTCGTGGAAGCAACCAGAGATCTTGGGCTCCAAATAAACATTATTTTAACTGCCTCAAGGTTTTGCGATGTTTTCATTTTGACCTTGGTAAGAAATATTGGTTAACTTGGAAATTCAACACATGCATCAGGCGAAGGACAAGACACCTCACCAGGATCATCCTGTCTTCAACAATCTCACAGCGAAACCTTTAAAAAAAAAAACCCAACAGCTTCCTCTAAACTATATATGTTCCTATAAATTCACTTCTGTTCTTAAAAACAGAAATGTGCAAAAAATATGTCTGTAACTTGCACTTTATTTTACTTAAGATGTTTAAATCATAACTCTAAGACATCCTGAAATCCAACAACTTTTCTTATAGACCACTCTTGATTTTTTTTCCGTTGATTTTCAAAGGTCAAAACACTTGTTGATTGTGACTGTATCTACAGTCGGAGCCAAAACTAAAATGTTTAAACAGCTTGTAACAAAAGGTAGCCTGAGGACCCAAGATCAACTTGTCAGCAGGATGGTCGGGGTGGGGGCAAATAAAATCTTTGACGCTCACAGTTGGAGAACCTCAAGTCTCCATAGCAACCATAGGATGCAAATCTACATGCCAAGTGGTTGTTTAGGGGGTCTGTCCGGAAAAGGCCTTCCCTCTCCTACCAACACAAACATAAAGGTTCGGAGTTTGATCGACTCTCTATCTGGTATTGTGCATTTTGGTTTGATGGCACCAGAATTCTAGCCTCAGGCAATGATTTGTACTCCACAGGATTAAAACTAAAAACATGTGGAATAATAGCTAAGGCTCATTGCTAAGAACGGAGGAATGCTGTGGACCTGCTTCTCTTCCAAAGGCCCTGGGAATCTTGCTGAATCCTACAGGGAAGCAGAGGGACGAGCGGAACAGAATTCCGGGATGACTCAGATCCCGGAGTTCTGGGATCTGGAGTGATCTTGTGATTTGATTGCGAAATTGTGCAAAACAAAGTGGTCAAAGTGTTCTCTCTCCCAGTATGATTCGAATGCATACAGCTGGATGGATGAGCTCAAGACGATGGATGGATTTCTCAAAAATCTTTTGAGTGAGACGACACAGCGTCTGTCAACGTCAGGTAAGGCAACTGCAGAGAAGATGTGTGAAAAAGCAGCTAAAAAATTTGGAAAGAGTTCATCAAGCCTGGGTAAGATCTCAAAAGGACACCTAAAAATATGAAAACGTCTGGCTCTTAGGAAGAAAGTATACAAAAAAAAATAGAGGCATAAATGTATATACTAATAGTAAGTTTATAAATGCGATAATCAGCTGTATCAGTGTATGCTGTATGACACACATCTAACATGAGCTGCAGACACCACAGCTCTAATGTTACTTTGTCAACACTCCACCATATAGAAGTGTTTCATTAGAGGGGAGAGGTTGCTGTGAACAACTGGGAGACTCTGGAGCGAGAAGCGTCGAACTCTTCCAGCAGCAACAAGTAAGGAAAAAGTCTTCAAAGAGGGAGGGAGATGTGAAAAAGAAAAACAACAGGAAAACGAGAAAATTAAAACCATACATCCCATTCTGGAAATAACACCCTCACTACTGGGCAGATTTTCTGCAGACAGGCTGGAGCTACAGTATGGAGAAGGAAATAAAAAATTTTTGTATAATTAATTAAATCTCCAGACTGGAGTTGGTATGTTCTGGGTCAGAGATGCTATAGGACGAGCTGGGGGAGTGTACAATTATAAATGGTGACTTTACAGCAAAAGGGGTGGGATGGGGGGGAATTATAAAGGTGGTGTATTTGTGTGTTTATTTTCAGTAGGGGGGTTAAGTTTACAGGGCAGCAGCCCTCCCTGCAGACCCTTCATTACCACCGTCTGTACGCCCCCGTCTTGGGATGCACCGGCGACTCTGATCCTCGCTTCAATGTTTCACGTCACGCAGGAGCCGGAGAAGGAAGAAGCGTCCCGAACAGCCGGCCCATTCATCCCTCCACCCGAGACGTGTACCTGGAGCGAAGGCGGCGGAATCGGATGCGATAGCGCCGAGCTATCTGACGCAGAGCAGACGCCGCCGGGATGACGGCAACAGAGAACAGTTTGGAGTGTGTTTGTGTGCGTGTGCATGAGAGAAAAAGCGTGTAAGAGGGATAGAGACTCAGACTGATGTGAGAGAAGATAAGATGGAGTGAGACGGAGGAGGGGACAGAAGATGTGATTAGGAAAGACGATCTATTGACAGCTGGATTTAAACGATAGTGAGCCTGTACTTCATCAGACTGAAGTCACTCCTTTTTTATTTTTTTTTCTAAAAGTGGAACAAAATCACTTGAGCAATAGAGCTCACACTCATTAGCACGGTTTTATCTGATCTTTAACATTTAAATAACCCGTATGGTTCCATTTAGAGCAATCAATCGACTTTGATGGCTTCTAGTTCCTTCTCATCTCCAACGCCATTTCAGAATTTCAGCCCTTTGTTGCTCCCAGTTAAACGATTGCTTCCTGGAGGCATGGACTCTGTTGAAGTTTGAAAGTTTACCAAATCACTCAACTTTGCCCGTGACATATGTGATGTGGCAGTTCGACGCTATGAAGATTACCAGAAATTGCCTGCACTGTCAACAACCACCCCCCCACTACGAACAGCGAAGTGCTGATCACAGCGAAGTGGCTGTTAAGGTTCATCCAACATTTGGAAGCGTGTTCAACACGGACTGAATGGCTTCATTCACTTCCTCCGCTGCCATCGCTAACATGCACACTACGATTCTGAAACAGTGCAGAACGCTGACGTCATCGTTCACAGCTCCTCCTTCCGTTCTCTGATTGGTTTGTTTGAAATTCTACCAGAGGAATTCAGCTCAGTGGGAGAAAGCGCCGATGGAGCAGTGAAAGGAGATGAGAATCAGTTTTACTGAGCTGTTAAAATATTTACGAGGTAACTTTGGATCTGATGCAGATTAAAAAAAATCACCTTCCAAAGGGGGAAAACAAAAAATAACATGTTGCTGAAATATTACAACGTTTTAATCCTACAGTTATTTACAGTTTAGCTGATTTTCCCCCCTCCTTTGTCATAATAAATTCCTTTGAGTGGATCTTAAAGTATAAGATGTGTCATAAGTGCAGAGCCTGTAGCAGAAAAGTCTAAGTGATGTGTCACCATCACCATCTGAACTGGAGACAGACCAGTTTAAGAAAGATTGAGCAGGAACCCAAGGCAAGAGGGATGGAGGTGAACCTGGAGGACCCCAATCTGCTTTCGGGTCTGCGTCTGGTCGGCGGAGTAGGCGGCGCAGGAAGATAAGCCTATCTGTGACTGGGTCCATGAAAGTCCTGAAGACGCAAACAGACACCAGGACGTAACCAGACTCTCCAGACTGGAAGTTAAGAAAGACTCCTTTCTGCTCAGTCCTTACTATCTGCCTCTATCAGGCTGGACCTGCAGTTCTAAGAAGTGACTCTGATAACATGGAGCACAATTTACAACCGCCTACAGCGAGATCTGTCGTTTGCAAAATAAAGCGGAGTTACAGCACATAAGACAAAGGAGCAGAAACTAAAGGGAAGACAGGGAGGAGAGGGGAAAAATGTATTTCTTTGCCTTCAAAATGAGGGAAGGGGCGAAAAGAGACAAGCCATAAAAAAAAAAAAAAGGAGGTGGTGGAGGTAGGGGAGTTGGGGGCGTTTCTGCTGGCTCAGGCCTTGATTAACACCAGACCTCTGACAGGAAATGACCGGGCCAGCTCAGAACGCCAGGAGAGCTTCCATCTGGTGCCGAGGCCACGGAGGAGTTCTCCGCCCAGGAGAGAACTGGACGAACACGTTTCGCTTTCAGGACTTCGATAAAGTCCCACAACCGGTACAGGATGTGATTACAGGGAGCATCGTTCTGTTCTTGTTGTCCTTTTGGGAGGCAGACAACAAGAGCGATGCCAACTGCAGAGTTTCACTATAAATCTATAAAAAAAAAAAGAAAAAAAAAGTCACGATTATCATTTACAGTTGTACTTCTTGTGAGAAAAGCCTTTCTCCTACTAACTGTGGTTAGTAGGCGAAAGGTTTGAAGGGAACACGAAGCCAAAGACAAAAAAGAAAAAAGATCATCCGAATTTAGAGAGAAATACTGATGGAGGAAGTCGGATGGGGCAAGTGTGGGAGGGGGTCGACGGAGGGAGAAGGACCGGGGACAGTTTGGGGAGGAAAGCGGGTACATTAGGACAGGTCATCTTTCACTGCTAACTGGAATCTCAAACGTAAACAAGTCCTTCCGCACTAACAGATAAAAAGTAGATATACCCTAAAAAAAAAAAAAACACCCCAGAAAACAAGCGTGTCTGCTGAAAAACAGACTCACACACAGAGAAACTCAGTGAACTGCTCTTTCCTGTTCAGAGATCTTTTTCTGGTCGGATCTCGCAAGGCTTTTTTTTTTTCTTTCTTATTTCTCAAACATCCCAACATAACAGAACTGGCCCAGATGCATCTCCGCTGTCGTCTCCCTACTTTTACTTCAGTCTTCTTTTAATATGCAACAGGAGTGGATGACAGGATGACTGACGAAATATATGCTCTAAGAAACACAAGAATGCGCACGAATTCATGAACGCAGATGGAGAGGGATATTTTCCCAGAGGAGTCATAGACGTGTAGGATGAGTGGGAAGAGGAACGCTGGCCAGACTCCTTTCCTGACCCTCCAATCCAGGGGTCACCGCACGACCCCGGCGTGCACTGACGCGTGTGGAAGGTTCAGGGGCCGCCGTCTCCGTTAGGGTCCCTCTGGAGCCTGGCCGCATGTGCCGCTGGTATGCGTTCATGCCAATGATTTCCCAAAGCGAGAATATGTATATGGAGCGCAGTGGGAGATCGCGACGGTGTCGCTTTTCGGTCCAAATCCCAGCGGAGATGGAAGAAGTGCTCATGAGCTTCGTGCAGCGTGTATTTACAGAGCTAACACTCCACAAAAGAAGGCATGAGTGTAAATGTGAAAACTGACCAACGAACTAAGGCTACTGCTGATTGGACATGTACTTCACACTTTCTTATCTGTCCCCAGTTTTCCATCTGCATTATTGTGATACGTGAAAAGACCAGAGCAGAGCAGCGACTTTAGTTGCTGAACTTGCAACGAAAGTTTCACAAGGCCGATTTAATGAGTAGGTGTGAAGTAGGGATGACTTGAGCACCGTTCTCTCTACTAACTCTGCATTTCCAACTTCCGTGGAAGGAAGGGTGCAGCAGTAGAGCGCGCTCCCCGTATGCAGAAGCTACATCCTCATTTGCTGATCGTCTTCCGCCACTTCTCTCTCTGCCAATTTCCTGTCTAAAAAATGTCAATGAAATCCACTGATGCAAAAAAAAAAAAAAGAATTAAGAAAATACTGGAGTGGAAATGTTCTAAACCGACTTTCAAGACTGCAATCTCGGCCATGCACATTATTTTCCTGACTTAGCATACTTTTAACATAGTCCTGCTTTTGGAGTGATCTCCGGTCCACGTCCATCCACATATGCATTCGAACTGCGACAAAGTTAACTTCACCATAACCGAAACCGAGGTTTTTAGGCAGACCAGAGTTTGCTGTTGGGTCCGTATCAGAGTGCAATTGGGCTTTCACACCGGACTTTCCATAGAAACAAAGTAAATATTGATTAAAGTGGACTAAAGAGGGCTGGTGTGAATGCACAATTAATATATTATCGTGCAGGCTTGCTTTAGTGTTGTTTGATTCATTCTCGTTTGTTTAATCAGTAGTGAGTAGGTGTTTAATTAACGTCAAATGTTTCCAAATGGAATTTCCACTTGAGACAAATGGAAACAATAACATTTTTCAATTGAATTGATAAGAAGAAAATATTAATTGATCCAAAATAAATTGTTAACACCAACCTTCCCGGCAAGGATTTAACTTGATTTTAAGAGATAATTTTTTTTTTTTTTTTATGTGATCTAATGTAGTTTAACTTCCTCAAACTCCCAACATACTTTGGTTACAAATCACAACTGACAAACAGCAGCTGATGACAGATTTGAATTTGGTCATTTACAACAATCAGCCATATGATTAATCCAATCCAACCACTAGCTGTGTGTGGCCTGCCTGTTAACCAGGCCTCCCTGTCTCTGCAATAAGTAACTGATGAGAAGATGTTAATTAAAACTCCCCGTCATCAGTCTGTCTGATGAAGTGAAGTGGTGATGAAGGGCCCGGGAGGGCACCAATGCCACTGGGAACTTTGGTCGTCCCCCGGGTCGACCAGTGAGTATCTGCACGGGTTCTTGTTTGTTCAAACAGAGCAAGAAGTAAAGGAAAGACCAGCAATTAAAAATAATTACAACTAATTTCATAAGCAAGTGCAACAGGGGAAATATGCTTAATAAAGCAAAATCATTAGGCGAGATTATGCTCCACTTCCCCGGCTGCCGGGTTTCTACTTTGGGGCCTACCGAGAGAGGAGAGGGAGGAGAAATAAGAAGGGGTGAGAAAAGGGATGCAGACATTTGGAAAAAAAAAAAGTAGAAAAGAGAAGAAAAGTTTAAAAAGTCGGCAGACAGACAGTTGGTGGCAAGAGTTGTGTGTGATCCCTTTTCAAGTCCCCTGACTGGCTCATGTTGCTGTGCCAACCCAAACATTCGCATTTGGGGAGGTCTGCTGCAACCCCCTCCCCTTTCTCCCCTGTTTCTTACCCCATGCATACACCACTGACAGGATGAATAACAAACCCGAGGAGTGGCTGACGCAAAAAGAGAAGAACAAGATGAAAAACCACCGTGTTTCCCGTTGAAACTCACCCCCCACCCCCACCCGCTTGTGTAAGCGTACTGACTAAAACACTAGCATCAGCACCAGTCGGGGTTTAAGACTCGAGTCTCACCTCTGCAGAGCGACACCCACTCACTTCAAGAGCAAGAGCTATGATTCAGCTTCCTGGCCCTGAAAGCTGTCCAAGTGTGGGGATTTACAAACCTTTGGTTGAGCCTTTCAATCTTAACCCCCAGCCCCCCAAAAAAGGAAAAAAAATGGGAGAATTTAAAAAACAGGGCTGATGATTGATTCTCCACCAAAAAGCTTTACCAGGCCCGACAGGAAGCGCATCTATAAAACAGCTTGAGGATTTTTTTTGTTTTGTTTTTATTCCAACCAGCATAAATGTAGTTTTTTTCCCACAACTGAGCGAGGAATTAACAGTAACTGCTTGGAGCTATTTACAACCTGCACACATCACACACACCGCAGCGTTGTACCCTGAAGAGCCTGGCAGGACCCAATCAGAGCCCGGCTCAGGGAGCAGTCCGGGCTCTTCGTCCAATCCCGTCGTTCGCTCTGGCTGTGCAGCGCCGCCCGCAGCCAATCGGGCTCTCCCCACATGTGGTGTCGGCTGTGGAGCGTTTTGGTTTTGGGAGATCATTTCCCAGTCTGCAATAAGCAGAACCATTTTCTTGGATAAATACTCTCGAGCCCTTTAATCACATCCATACTCTGAGACAACAATACGAAGATACAACAGCAAGTTTCACACACTCGGTTATAAACATGCGGCACTGCATTGTAAACCTGGGAACTGTATGCTGAAATATTTTTGGGCTAGGCTGGGTTTTCCCTCGGTTTTTTTCGGCGTGTAGATGAAAATGACAAAAAAAAAAAAAAAGTGCTTTTGATTTATCTTGCACTATTCTTACGCAGGGAAACCCAAAGTGCTTTATGGGATTTTGAAGTAACGGCTGAGAGAAAGAGCATAAGCATAGAACCGCCACTGAGAAGAAAAAAAAATGTTAAAATGCAGATATTAAAGGGACAAGAAAAACATTTCTCACATGCAAAACAGGAGCATTTAGAGGCAATAACCACCAAGTACTGACTGGGGTGGCTGAATATAAATGCCTGCCACACTTTTTAGGTTTGTATTTATATGAAAAGAAAAACAAAACAATTTTGCAACTTGTTATGTTTGTCCATCACAAACATTTCCAACAGAATATACTAAAATTAGAGTTGCAAAGTGATTCAACTCAATGGGTATTTTGACTTTTGGCACGTCACTGTACATCTAAAACTAAATTTACCGTCAAGTAAACATTTTGGAAGTTTTTAAGAGGGTAAAAATAACAAATAGTTTTGCTCCATTTTCAGATTTGGATGGAGAGCTGATATAATTTTGGAGTTTACGCTAAAGATTTCTAATTGTTTATTGTAGAATATCAAGTATGTAATATTCCCCGGCTGAAAGGCTCGACACTACAGAGTTGGGCACAGAAAGGACTAAATATTGTTGAAATATTTGGTTTGAGATCACAGGGGAATCTTACAGCACTTATTGACCTGCCTGACAACAAGCTGCACTGCTGTTATGAGTAAAGCTAAGTAAAAAAGAAAATCAAGCAAAATCAAGCACACCAACATCAGACATTATGGCTGCATTTAGGGAAATGCACTGGAAGCAGTGATGCATTTTATAAGATTAGCATTATTTGTGCCTTGCAGGTTGCATAAAAATAAATAATAAAAAAAAAAAAACACCACCTGATTTTGACAGAAAAAAAACTAGAAAAAAAAGCATGGCATAGATGTTAGACTATTTCTTTCTGATATCTTTAGAAATTATGTCTCTAAACAGATTAGCGTGACTTTGCTTTATATCCTGTTGCTCTGAAAAGAGTGCGTGATTACTTCACGTGACACATCAGTAAAAAAGAACCCAGATCAATTGATTACCCGATTAATTCGTTGTTTGATGCGAGTGTAGCGCATTAAAAAGTGAAATCGTCAATAGAACCCTAAAAGCCATGTTGTTTTTGTTGAACCCAGCTCAATAAAATCAAGACGTGAGTACTTTTGTTTTGAAAAGAAGTGTCTTTTATAACCAAGAATGACAACACACATGCGATGTCATGCTTGGTTAACTTCGATTAATGTCCGCATGTTTTGGGCAGGACTCGGGCATTTCCAGAACCCGATTCTCCTTCCAGTGGGAAACTGCTTTGTGAAATTATCCCACACCTTGGCATTAGTTAAGAACAAAATACTATGAATGTTCCTTTTAAACATGTAAAGTCGACAAAGTTTCTCCAGCTCTCTAACCAAACAAAAACAGAGCCTGGAAGTCTGAAGAACATCATTTCCTAAGTTCTCAGATGGAGATGTTTAGCAGACACAGGGTGGGTTGCGCTGTCATGCTTACTTTCCTATATTCTCAAGTTCCAGTATGTCCTTTGGTATTTTGTCCTCTCTGTATATTTTTCTGGTGATTCTGCACCCCGTTTGCAACCCCACAGTTCATCCACAGTGCGCTTAAACCTCGAGCCGCTTGCTAAAAGCGAAAAGTGGAGGGGGGAAGAATTTGCAAGGGGGCCCGTTCTCATGGTGACCAGCCTCCGTTCGGCGTCTGGTTTTTATTTGACTCCTTTAATTGGGGGGAATGTCACAATCAATGTTTTGCTCTAGATGCTGAGACAGACGGCCTCCTCCCCATGTTACTCGAGCCAAAGCGCTCTGTCTGCCACTATAAAACCATCCAAACACACAAACACACGCGCGCACACGCAAACACACACTTGAATCTTAAAAAGTGCACAAACTGCCAGGTTTCCCGTGACATGTTGTCTTTATTCTGTCTTAAACGCACCTGGCCCCGGCCCTTCCAACAAAGTGTTTATAACAAAGTCAGGGTTTTTATTTTTTCTTTCTTACAAGAACCACAACTCTCAGCTTGCCCCTCCGCCCCCCTCCGCTCCCCTCGGCCTCCCTCCATTACCAACTGCACCCAGCCAAGTGGAACAGGAAGAGGCAGAGACTTCTCATAGGGGAGAAAAGTGGGATAAAGAGAGGTCAGCAGTCTCTATCAGTGCGCTATGAAGATTTACCAAACCCATATATACAACGTGACCCCAGATGTGATATAAGAGGAAACCGCAGTGTGCTAGTTCAGGGCGTGTGCTAAGGTATGGTGCAAGCCCAAACCAAAAGTGGGATTAATTGCGAACTTTACGGCTGGGGGAGGAGAGCTTATGTTAGAGGCTCAAGGTTAAAGATGCTATTACTCTGAGGGAGGTGCGCTGGCTGTGGTGCTGAGGCAGACGGACCATTCGTCTTAGGGGCAGGCCTTGATCTGCACTACAGTTCACCAGCCGCTTGGTCAACAAACACAGCGCCTTGCAAAACAACCCAGACCCAATGAGCTCTTTTCCAATTTGTTTCCAGTTTTTCTTTTAATTATGAATGGAAGGAAGGAAAATTATATGTGACTTTAATTAACACAAAATTTTAAATTGTATGATTTGCATTTTTAGCAGGCAGGTCAGGGAGAAAACTGTGGAGAAGCTCAGGATGTTTTCCCACCCGATAGTTTGATAGACTCGGTTTGATTGGGGACTAAAATCGCAACATTTGTTCCATTTCCTGGCCCTGATTGGTTGTTTGTGATGCATTTCTTCAGGTGGCAATACTAGCTCAGAGAAGAGGTGGAGGAGATTGATCTTTTCCCAGATTCTCATACAGCATGTTCCTCATTCATTACGTACTGTCACGACATGGAGACAGTTTTAATAATTATGAAAAGTCAGAAGCTTTGATGTCAAAATGTCTGTATGGGTTTAGAATTTAAAGCTATCAATCTCCAAAAACTGACTGTTTTTGTGCGGCTCATAAAAGTGTGCATGTTTTTGCCCCAAGAGATGTGACACGAGGAGCTGAGGAGACGGATGGAGGGTGAAGACGCCGACAGAAATCCTCCCATTAACAGAACTGAAGACAGAGATAGAGGAAATACACACCCAGCTGCTAACACCTGGATAAACCCCGTGTGGCAGCGGGAGCGCTCGCTCACCGGTGAGGCTTTGGAGCAGCGGGCTGAGCTCCATCTCCCGGGTGATGACCAGCGTGAGCGCTCCTATCAGCTCGCGCTCCAGCTTCTCCAGCTCCTCCTCCTCGCCGTCCACGGAGTGCTGCGTCTCCTCAGCCAGCGTGTACAGATAGATCAGGAGGAGGATCAGCTCGTCCGGCCCGCACTCGTCCTGCCCGAGCCTCGACCCTGACGATGGGCTGTCCTCGCCTCCGCGGGACTTCATTAAGGGCAGCAGCTGCCTCAGCACGGCCGGGAAGTCGCTGTCTCCAAGAGCCTGGGACACGGGGAAACACACACACACACACACACACACACACACACACACACACACACACACACACACGCACACACACACACACACACACACAGATGCGTTTCACGTTAACAATGTGGTCATCATGGAAATGTGAAAGTTAAGGCTGCCCCTGTCAAAACCTGGTCGGCAAAACCAGGTCACAGATTTCATTACAAATTAGGCCTCACACGTAAATCTGGGCAACGTCTCCAATAAACATACATCTGCTAATTTTGGCCAGGATGTCTTATTCAGTCTGAATCAATCCAAAGGATCTTATTTCCAAAATCTGCCTCCTCCTCCCCTTTTTTTAATAGATATTCATTTGTAAGGAAACAGGAAATGTTTTCTTCCAATAACTTTTTGTGAAGGTCATGTTGTTGCAGGTGTTGCTGCAGAGTGAAACAGAGCTGCACTCCACAGCCAGCTCAGTCCTTGGACACTTTAATTGCCTCCTTCAGAATCCCACAGGCCGTTTTCTCCATGATTTCTTGGATTTGTAGAGAATGGGAATGTTGTTTGCTAATTCCAACACCAACTGAGTCAATATCAACCGAGGGACACTCTTATTTCCCTTGTAAGATGCTCTATGTGGTATTCTCGAGTGGAATACCGCATGTGTGCCAAATAACAGATTTATTTTGCTAATTAAGCTAATTATCATTAGCTTAAAATGGATATGCCGTTAAAATACTGATTTCCACGGTCAAATATCAATAAAAGACGTGAATCCAACAACTGTTGACTCAAAATGGTGCAAAAAAGCTCATGAAGGTCTCAGATCTTTGGCTGAGCTCAAATCCAAAGATTTCCATAGTTTTATCTTCCACCATGAGAACATGGAGAAAAGGCTTAATGATCGATTGACCAGTCTGCAAAACGTAGACTGATCTATCGAAATATTCAAATCATGACCTTACAAGTTATTGACTGTAAATCAAAGAGTCTAAACCAAAAACAAGTGTTTCCCATCGGACCTTTACATTTGATCATCCTGCTCAGTGAACACACCGCACAAAAGGCTTTGGCGGATCCTGAATCAGGTGTTTAAAAACTAAATCATTTATACAAATAGCTATTTGAGGTTATTTTATTAAAATTAAAAACAACCTTGACATATTGGCACCAGACTTTCAACGGTAAGGTTGAATGCATCCAAGAAAACTCGTTCTTTAAATCTGTTGAGTTTTTAGTCAACAGTGCAAAAACAAAAGACCCCTCAGATGTGATGTTTGTTGGGTTAAAATACTTCAAATGCTATGATAACATCTTACATTATGAACCTTTAAAACATTGGACGCCCATAAACATATTTTTGGCAAGTCCGTGTTTTTAGGCTGCAAAACTACATAAAAATCAGACATGTTTTAGTCTCTGTGTGCTGACTGAATTAAGCCTAAACTAAGACAGTGACAGACAGGACTAGTCGGCCCATTTCATCTACCAGAAAAACATTTTAAACATATTTAGACATCAGGGTTAAGAGGTTGACATCTTCACCTTCTAGCTAAAATCCACATTTTTGCCTTCGATTAGTTCAATTATCGTCTTTTCGATACATTTTGCTTGAATTTGAACTGTTACTGCCCTTCATGCCCACCCACTGACACTGTGACCAAGTTCCTAAAGCTGAAAACAGCTGTGGTGACATCATGATGATGAAGAAGACGGGGAAAAAAATCATAAAAATCTGGGTTAGTTGAAGCCAATGCTGTTGTTGCAATCGTCAACATTATTGTCATTTCCTGATTATGTGCTCTAAAAAAAAAAAGACAAAAAAAATAAAAAATTCAAAAAAACAGTTGATTAAATTTAAACTTAAAAGAGAAAAGTAATGTTGCTGACCTAATTTCCCACAATGCAACTTACTCTAAGAACTACGGCTTGCCATATGCGTCATATATAGACTGAGGTTGAAATCAGTTCATATAACAAAGTAACAGGCAAACGCTCATGTAGATTAAATGTTTATTTCGATAAATTCAACAAAATACAACTATATAAACCTTCGACTTGTGCATGACATCATTGTTCCATTTGCTAATTTTACAGCTTCACTTGGTTTTCCTTCGTGTGTTTAATTTTCTTGGAAACCCTCTGTATCCCAAACACTTCTGCACAAATGCTTACGGACCTGTGATTCGGGGCAAAGTTGAGGTGCAGCGGCCTGTTTTTGTGATTCTGCAGGTCTAAGTAGTCGGGAACGCAATGTGGCTGAATGGGGCTCTGGTCCAACAAGCAATAGATCACAAGATCCTTCACAGGCCACTGGCCACTCTTACAGCAAGGGTGAGCTCATACACCAATAAACAAGGGCGTGGACCTAATCTGTCTGATGAAAAACATGAAGCTCAAACGAAAGAGTGACCGGAGAATAGAAACATAGGCAGCAGGCTGACCAAGTGATGTGAAATGTGAATAATGAAGCTCAGAGGAAATAGCACCAAAACAAATACGACACGGAGACGGACTGCCGATAGTAGAAAGGAAACGATTGCTGAGAGCTTAATGGTCAGCTTGTGTCGGAAGGGGCTTCAAAATGTCCCTTTAGTACGTTTAGATGTGGGACTGCTCTGTGAAGAGCTCTGTAGTCCCTCTCATCAAGACAAACAGGCTCACAGAATGACAGGCTGCTGATGATGTTGTTGTGGTGGGAAAACCGTTGGCTACTACGTCTGATCCAGAGGGACTCAGCACCGAGCCAAAGATGCAACACAGTCCAGCCAAACCCCCAGAATGCCCCGACTGCTCCACAGGGGTACTGGATATTGACTGCTAATGTATGATTTAAATAAAGTTAACACCATACTAACTTCTTGACATTTACTTCATGCTCGAATAATCGATCAGCGATGCGTCTCTGGGAGGTGATTCTGCCGGTACGCTCAACCCCAACTAGGCCTCTCGGGCTCCAGCCAACCACTTGCCCTCGGGGACTCTTCAAACACAATCTCACCACACATTTTTCTTTTTAAGCGTTGTGAAATCGAATACCTCTCCAAGTTGCGCTCATCGCAGTTGCCAAACAATGTTTGGGATCTTTTGCCTCGCTCGTTTCTGCAGGCAGACGGCGAAGGGGAGAGGAAAAACAAAACGTTAGCGGCTGTTTCAACGGCGAGCTGCTGAGCACGGTGCTTTTTCCCTCATCTCCTCTTTCATTCATCCATCCCAAACATGTCTGTCTGAGCACATCTTGGAGGACGTCTATTTGATCCTTAAGCGTGCCATGGTCGGCAAACGGCATCGTCGTTTCAGAAAGCTCTGTTTGCCGTGCAGCTTTAGCATCAGACGCTGTCAGCGTGGGGCAACAATGACAAAGAGAGTAGAAAGGGGGGAGATCTGGAGGGACTCATTTATCAGAAATTACTTCACTGCAGAGCTGGGCTCGTGTTACCTTTTGGACCTCTTTGCACACAAAGAGTATGTTCTCAGTGTTAGAAAGCCTAGTTTCTTGAGCCTTTACTCTTGACTTATTAACTTTGTTGTGACCTCTAAGGTTTTTCCCAGAAACCATTATCTACCATGACAGTCCATTACATGGTATTGACAGAAAGTGAACTGTGGGCATTTTCATAGGGTCCACCTATTTAACTGGATGACTTTGCAGAAATGAGCCTATGATTATGATCCCTAGATATGAACATGAGTTTGAGACTCTTATTTTGAAACCAGGGAGGAAAAACGTTATTTAGTTGCCTTTTTTTGCTCAATTAGTCAACTAATAAAGACAGGTCATTGTGCATACAGATGCCTTTCGCTTATTAAACTATGGCAGAAGTTTCCACCACTTTAGAGCGACACTATGTAACTTTCATAAACAATTTGCTTTTCTTTTTTAAACACATTTGTTAAAATTGTCTTTTTGTTGTGACACTATAGCAAGAGATAATGTGTTCAAATTTGATTTTTTTTTGCCCGCTCCTAGTGCTCTCATTGAGCAGCAATTGCAGAAATACAAATCCAGTCAGAAACAACCAATCAGCGCCAGGAGGAGGAGGGTCTTAGCGTTGCCCATCAAGCGTGTGTATGCACCACTCACACACTTGCTCTCTGCTGTGCTGCAGCTTCTCCCTGTCAGCAAAACCTGCTGTGAATGTTCAGACTAGTTAGCACGGCCACTGATGATGGCGAATAAATGGTTTTCCTGAAACGGTAAGTTGTTTCACCACCATTAGGGCGCTGAGCAGCACGTACACAGGTTTAATTGACAGCACTAAGACCTTCCTTCTGACCCGCAGTGGTGCATCCTTGCAAATCACTGACATAGCACCATTTTTGGCACCCAGCAGATTTTAATGACAATGAAGCTAGCATCTGACTTTTAGCTTCCTATCACCGTATAACTAAATGGCTTTTTAGCAAATTCTGAGCTGCATTTGATCACCTTTGGTTTAAAATCTAAATGACTTAGATTGATCAAAACTGCACTGACTTATTCTACATCAGGTGGACTTTTTATCTTTACTTAACAAAAGGAAGATGGTAGAGCAATTTGGGCAAAAATTTCTCAGGATATTGTAAACAGCTCTTGTTGTTGTGAGCTTCATGCACGAAGTGATCCGATAATTCGCTGAATGAACATGTCTTCTTTTGAAGCCAAAGCGATCTGAGCCATCGCGTTTCTGTCCAACAACTCATTACAGCCTCTCAGAGGGGAGACAGAGCTGACCCTTAGCGCTGGAGGAGGGTGGCATATTTCTGAAGGTTCACAGTGTTCAGTGTTGTGTCATTCATCTTGAATCGCCTTCTACAAAAAGCACCATCCTGTGCTTTGCCAAACTCTGTGCACTGTACAGTCTGTGTACAGTGTGGAATGTGCGCATTTTTTTTCTTTTCACGTGCTGGAGGAAGCATTGAGCGCAACTGGGTCCCTTCAAGAGGTCTATAAAAGCTGCTGTCAGCCGCATGTCATGGCGCCAGAACAGGAAATGGAAGTCTTTGCTCCAGAACTGAGACTCTGTGCCGAGAGAGAAAGCAACCCCGGCGCTGAACTCAACCGCACCCGACTCGTGATGCTGGTGCACAGGCATGGCTCTGATCAGGACGGATGGGGAAGCAGATTGCTAAATTTGGTATTTTGGAGAAACGAGCACAATATCGCATGTTTATGCTGGATCCAATTAACGCGCAACTGTATGGAGTGTAAACAATCATAAAATGTGGCATTTGGTTAATCATAAACAATCTCACTTCAGCAAACTGAAGTGTTTATCGCGTTTTGCTCAATTTGACGTCTTATTTGGATGGTTTACGTTTCATAACGCTGTTATAAGATTGTCATAACAAATATATGGAATAGAAAATCTAATTTATACATTCCAACTCTGTCTTTTCATGGAATTTTTCTCTAATCTAACTTGTACTAAACATTTTGCTATTTTTAATACAAGACCACTTCTCTAAGTTATAAATAAAACACCTCTAAACTTCCACACTAGATAGAACATCTAAATCCAGAATTCAGGGAGCGGTGCAGGTTCCTACCATAATAGCAGGAAACCAACATTATTATTATAACAATTACAGGACGCACTGACCATGTAGACCCATGCTAATGTGACCATTAAGCACAATTACGCCATATGAGCGGCATTACTCGGTCACACAAATGCTAATTTTGGTTACTTCAATTACTAGACGACAACAACACTGCTTTAAATAACCAAGTTTTCAGAGGAAAATCTAACTTTGCATAACCTACAGAAGTCCTCTTTGTTCCCCGAAAAGGCCGACTCTGAAACGCGCCAGCAGGTTATTAATGGAAACCTGAGGAGACGCTGGTTCTCTCCTGCGCAGCGTTCTGGTTCGAATCTGTGTGGAAGTGATTGACAGATCTTCGCTTGGCAATCCCAACCAACCCTGGGCTCCATAAGGGCTCCATCTCACCCAATCGAAGGCCCGGGCCAAAACCCCGCCTCTGCCCGGCTCAACAGGAAACCAGCTCCAGATGCAACCCCTGGAGGAAGGTGAGTGTTTGAGACGGAGTGCAGTGCGGCGCTAACCAGAAGCAGGCCTCGCTCGCGTTAACGTCGCTCACTGCCTGCACAATGAACCCCTTTTCTGGGTCCTGTGGGGGGGCTACAAGGGGGACGAGATAGGTACTGGAGGTCCAGGTTTGTCAGAGAGTAAGAACAACACTGGACGCAGATTTGCTCTTGTTGACCGAAAGTCTCTCCTTGAACATGATTCAAGGCGAATGCATCCCTTCACATTTGTCATAGCAACCTTAAAAAAAAAAAAAAAGTTTCTCACATTCCTTTGGAAGCACACATGTGCTTCATTTTCAAATATATAATCACATCCAATTTGCACTCACAACTAACAACATGCAAAGCTGGAAGGCACACAGGCAAACTTCTAAGAAGCACGATCCATAAATTTTTAAGCCAGAAGACAGCAACTAGGAATCAACTCTAAATCATGTTCAGCAAGCTCGCTATTGATTTGTCGTAAAGCAGCTGGAAGACAAACAACTAATGTGCTCAGACTCGGGGAAGCTGGCAGAATTCTGAACAAGTAAACAACACCAGAACCGAGAATTTGAGAAAAATAAAAGTAAAAATCACAGCAGATTTTCCAGACGTGCTGTTAATGAGCGCGGCTCATCTTCTCCTCCGGGAGTAACGGGGCGGGGGGGAGAACACCATCCCACATGGACAGGATCCCAGCGGAGGAGGCACATGTTCAGCGTTACCTGCAGTGGTGACGGGGACAAATCCGACAACGGGGCCCGCCGGGAAAATTCTGTTTATCAGAAGAGCGGATATTTGCCTCAAGATGAGCGAGAGTCGGAAAAAAAGAAGAAGAAGAAGAAGAAGAAGAAGAAAAAGAACCTGGTCTATCTCTGGATTCCTTTAAACAGCTATTATTCTATCTTGTGTGAAAAGACTGCAGGTCTTGATGGAGAATGCCGGAAACGTGACTGTAAACACAAAAAAGGAGATAGCCTGCTCTGGTGAGCATTCAAATCCTATAAATCAAAGTTTTTAACTCGCTGTGATTCATTCTTGTAACATCAGCGTTTCTACAGAAAACCACGACTTTTGTCAGTGAGACATTGGATTTCCTGACAGCATTTTGTCACATAGCCACATAGAGACGGCTCTGATACAAATGCAGGAAACACTTTTCAGATTCATGTTTGTAATATATTAAATGACCTCTATCCTCTGCTCTGGGCTTATACGCTTCATTGCAGGCCTGGACGATTGACCGAAACTTAAACGACAGCAAGACGTAGAGCTGGTCGAGGAGGAATAGGAGCAGATCAAAAAGAAATGAGTCATCAACAGTTTGGCAACATATTGAGTTCAGTAAACACGTTGGAAGTTTAGTGATTTTGAACTTCTAAATATGTTCAGCTGTGCTTGTTTGTTCAATAACTCCCAAGAACTAAAAGCAGACATTTATTTGCAGGTGCTGTGGTTTCGTAATCTATCAAAGTGGAAATATAATAGTAGTTATGAAAATCTGGTCCAGGGGAGTCAGACCTCAATATAACTGCGAAGCACTTACCCCGGCCAGTCGCATTCTGTTGAGCGTAATTAACTGAATCCTCTTTTACGGTGAGGAAACCGCCACCATCTGCAGATTAAGTCGACAGTTTTGACTGAAAGTAGCATCGGCAGGAGTTTGTTTGTTATTACACCACACTTAATGATATTGCGAGCGACCGCAGGCATTGCCAAAACACACCACAACTGGAACCCTACGGATTGCAACTTTGGCGCGTGTCGTCGCTCGCCTTCTTTGACCTTTTTCTCACCCAGACAACCTGATGACTAAGCAGAATCTGCCTCTCGTTCAGAAGAAACGGGAACTTCTTATTACAACAAATCTATTAGCACCTTGCAACATCTTGAGGTGTGCAGTGTGACCACTTTTCTGACTTGTCCGTCAGTCAGTCAACTCTTCCATGTCTGCAATGGGAGAAACCCACACTGAAAATAACACGCTGGAGTTGGAACAACAACACAACAAAGACACAAGAGGATCCAAATTGTCGGAAGGCTAAAGATTTACAGCGGCGCAGAGAAACTTCTCACGGAGCAAGTGAAAGCACATGCAAACTGCAAAACCCCCCAAAAACATCTAAATATTATCTTCAAAAATGTGAGAACTGTTTTTCACATCAGGCTATACTGGGTAACATTTTTTTACTTAACATGTTCTTATTACCATGTTTTTGAGTATTTTGGTTCATATGAGGAACTCATTTATGACGTAATTTTTGATACAAAGGGAAAACTCAAACTTGAAACCTTCTAAACTTCACAGGTTGATGATTTTAGTCAAAAGAGAAATGAAGCAAAAATCCTTGCTTTAAATGAAGCCTAAGTTATCAATTAGCATCTGCAAAAGTATTCAACGTTTTGTCACATTGAGGAGGGCAGAATTGTAAACTGGGAGCAGAATGATACGCAGTTTTTTTTTATACTTAATCAAATGAATGAGAACAGAGTCCATCTGTGTGTAATCTAATATCAGAGTAAATCTAAGAAGCTTGTCAGAGAGCCGAGCATCACGAAGACTGAGGACGACTTCAGATAAGTCAGGAGTGAAGTTGCAGAGACGTTTATCCCAAACTTTGAGCATAATCAGAGGAATAGCCAGCAGGTCAGTAATAACTTTGGGGGAGCAGCTGAGATCAAAGCTCAGGTGGGAGGATCTGTTCAAAGGAGTCGCATTTTATACCAAAAAGAGCAAAGGCTGCAAGAAATTTCTGTGTAAAGTCTGTTTAAATCCACAAAGAAGACGGCAAACATTTGCAAGAAGGAAGATGACACCAAAATTGAAAGGTCATGCTGTAGGGATGATGCTCTTCAGCAGGGAGGGCGAACTTGGGAAGAGTTGAGAAGAAGATGGAGGAAGTTAAATACAAGCTAATCTGGGTAGATAACTTGTGAAAGACTGAAAAGCCTTAAGACTGGAGAGAAATGTAATTTTCCAGCATGATGATGACTTAAAACATGAAGCCAGAGCAGCAATGGGAAGGTTTAAACCAAACTTCATGAGCTAGAATGGCCTAGTCAAAGCCCACACCTAAATTCATAAAGAAAACTTAAAATTTATTCAATTTGAGCCTGAGCTATTTTGCAAAGACAGCAGGTAGAGAATAGGACAAAATACGTCACAGCAAACTTTTCTGATTCTTTTTGTCAACAATTAAAAGAATCCTTCCTCTTCATAAATCTGCACTATTCCATGTTTGTCTGTAACGAAAATATCCCATTGAATTAAATTGGACCTTGTGATTGTAAGATGACAAAATGTGAAAACTTTTTAAGATGAATTGACAACCCTTGTCAAAGTACTGTAGACTGGGCACCCAGAGAGAGACAGTTAAAGATCAGCTGGCTAGAAATTAAACAGGACCCGGCCTCGCTGTCCGTACATGAAACAGCGTGAACATCAATCCTCCGCTCGTCCACCTTTCATCCCCCTTTAATATGCCGTCTCCTCCCGCATCTCCCCATCTTTTATCTGCCTTTTACTTCCTCTTGCGCTCTGTGTGTCAAAACTTGGTTTGGCTCGGAGCTCCGAGAGCTGTAATTTGGAGGCGACTCGGGACCCAATCAGAGAAACAAACAGACAGTCCACGCACTCCACCCTGCCACCGCCAGCAAGCCACACGCTGGTCACTGCGGCTGGATCCTGTCTGCCTGGCACACGACACGCTGCCTGCTTATCTCGCGTCAGCCGAGACCCGCAGATCCGTCCAAATGCAGCCGCACGAGAGGACGGACCGGGGGTGGGATCCAACAAAAACTTTTAATTGAAAAATTAGCATCTGAGCCGCAACCCGAGTGCTTGGAGACATTAGCCGATTAATGAGGCTGTGTTTTGCTGCATAGACTCTAACGGATAATAGCGTAATTCACCAGATGAGAGCTGCTCTGCAGCTGCAAACCCTTGGGTTGAGTAAAGTCTCCGTCTCTATTTCCCCACACTTGGACAATCGGAATCATGCATGCAAGGATGCCTCCACGCCCCTAGAGCTGCTAAATGGTATACATTGACTAAGGAGGCACCAAGTGGGGAGGAGGCTTCCTGAGGTAAACAGCTGATGGAGAAAATAAGCAGAAATCTAAAAGGAAATGTTTAAAAATGAAAATTTCAGGGCTTCTGCAGCTCTCACCAATTCAAACTTAGGACTTTTCAAAACCTCTTTAAGCCCACTGTGAATGAAATTTAAGACCTGTATCACAACTGAAATGCACAGATCAGATGTTGCATCATATGGGTTGGCAAGAGAAGTGGGATGGTGATGAAGAGAAACGTCGTCCACTCACCCGTGACGGACGCAAAAAGCTAGCAACCCAGCTAGTTAGCATTCAAAGGTACGTTAGCAGCTAGTTAGCGGTAGCTTCAACTACCTTGAGTCACAGAACGCAATGAAGAAGTCTAGGTATGATTCAAATGTTTCTCTGACGTGAGAAAAATAAACTACGTAGAATATATGAGATAAAATAGTCCTGCCACAAATTTAAGACATGAGGCCATCTTCCATTTTTCTGATGAGTTCAAGACTTTTTAAAGATGCACAGACTCCCTGTACTTCCAACAATTTACAGAGCTCCACATATTTCTCAAGATTTTCAGAAAATTTGTCTTTGGACATTTTGCTGTATTTTGACATTCTCTGCCCAGTACATGTACCCGACCATAAAAATAAACTCTGTACAGTGGGAGAACTGAGATGTTTAGCCTCCTTTACAAAAAAAAACAAAACAAAAAAAAAACGAGGCCAAACATCAGAAATTGTTTAGCCTCAAAATTGGTGATCGGAAGCAAATCTTAGTTCAACTGCCTTGAATGGCAATTGATTGGTTAGAAACTAAAAAAAAACAACAACTTTTTACCAAACAGTGAACCCACCAAACCTGGGCAACAAAGGCTTTTCAGCATGATAGATGACACGGAGGGATGAAAGCAAAGTCAGACATTTTTCTACAAATCTGAGTTATTACAAAGAAACCATGGCTGAATGTAAAATATCTCAAAGGTAATTGTTTTGTCTGTATAAGTAAGGAAAGAGGAAGAGAGAGGGAGCAGCTAACAAGAAGGTTGAATGAAGGACATTTTTATCCTTTTACACCTTCTACTTCTGCTGGCTTTGGGAGTTTTAGTTGTCCATCAGAGTCCAGAGGGGTCTCAAGTCTTCAAGAGTCAGTTTTCTGAATGTTTGAACACAATAATTCACTAACAGGTTTCTAATGACAAGCTGAGGAGGTAGCACACCTAAAACCTGCAGGACTGGAGTTGGACACTTGAGGTCAAGGGAATAAACGCAGGGGCTTGTATTTACAATGTTCAATGCTGACTGAACTTGAAAATAATATTTTCTAAAGCCAAATGAGTAATTATTTCATTTTTGCTTTAAAATACGAACAAAACCTAGTTTACAACAGTGTTCTCTAACACACACAGTGTGGCTTCGCCTCTGCTCCTCGAAGTTAAAACAAAGTTTCTTATTACTGGTAAGTAGACCGCCCAAAAACTGGAAATCAGTGAAATCTCCTTTTATAATTAAGTAAATAGGGGGTAAAAAGTTTTCTTTTTCGATAAACTGCTTTCAACAAAAATCCAATTTTTCAGTTTCCTGTTTTGCTCAGACAAATGTTTATCCCTCGACTTCACGGCCATTTTTAATGCACGAATGAGTCGCAGACATGAGATGAATGGCTTAACGAGGAGGACCTGGCTGAAAAATTGCTTAAGTTTGACGAAAACTATTGATCAAGTCCACTTTCCTGGGAAGCACAAGATAAAGGGACGAGGGATGAGTCATGGCTTTTGGCACCGCGCTACATACCATATAATGTAGAACCTGTCATTGATATTTTGCAGTTGGTCTGTTTCACCTTTCAGCACGGCCACTCAGAAATGGTTTTAATATCAGAGCTCACTTTCTTTTTCACCAGCTGCGTCAGCGTGGATGGCATGTTTTTCATCCATATGTGTGGGCGTGTCGGCGTGTGTGTGCATGTGTGTGTGTGTGTGCTTGGAAAAAAAACACAAGACATTCACTGTACTTACTGAATGTTAAGTTGGGTGTTTATACTGCATGTCTGTCTCCGGGTTTTTTTTTTTTTTTTTTTCAACAGTTCTTTATTACAACAGCGCAGTCATCACAAACTGGATAGTGGAAATGTGAGACAAAGTCAGAGACTGGCCTGATTTATGGCAACAACATACCTTAGCCTTAGGTGAAAAGGTCAGCGCGCGAAACTGATGTTGCGGTTCTAATCACACGACGGTATCTAGTAGTCTTCTGATGAAAGACTCAAATGATCTGAGCGTCTGCCTGACTGTTGCTAAACACATGGGGAGAGGAGATGAACATATTGAAGCTGGCAAAAAGAAAAGGAGGCTCCTTCAAAATAAAATCCAAAAGCCAGAGCATGGTTATGGTAGAGATGTTCAATTCTCCTTTTTTTTTTTTTTTTTTTTCCTTATGCTCTTTGTTGAGCATAACAAAGCCATTAGTTGGGAGAATCTAAAGCCATTAGGGGGCACTGTTGCACCACACCAGGCCTGGGCGAGCCTGAGGCCAGCCTTAATGGAGTGAACCGCAATTCTTTCTCTTTCCCTCCAAAACTCCTTCCAGCTTTCATTGCACAGGAAACAATCTGCAGTTGAAATAAAGAGTATTTTTACGCTATTAGGACCACAGCTATGCGTTTGTGAACTTGGCACGGCTCTAGGGTGGGTCCCGTTAGTCAAGTTTATATAAAACATGGAATGCATCATCAAACAGAAACAAAGTAGTGCATTTGTCAACACTCAGAGAGGTACAACAGAGCCATAAACGAGGAGGAGGAGGACGAGGGGGGGAGACTTATTTTTGCTACCAAGGCAGGAGGAAGGACTTCTGCTGCAACCATCCACTAAGACACAGACCATCGAGGTGATCTGCTGTTTCCACAAAGATCCTCAAAGAAAAAAACCGAGGAGTCTCGTGAAGGAACTCCGGGTGATGCACACTTTGTCCTGTGGTGTAAATATGCTCCACATCAGCACTTGGAGTTTCCCACCAACCTGAGCGTTTTACAGTAGAGGCAGACACAGAAACGCACGCCCACTCCTCCAACACACGTTACACGGGCAGGAAAAGACGGCCTGCGATTCCCCGGGTGGATGCCGTGGCACAAGGGACGCTGGTTAAGCAAACAAACAGTAAGAAGGAATGACAGGAAGAGAACCGGCAGCGCAGACTGATGCTATCGACGCAGTGACGATGGCGTGAGTGTACCGGCTGGATCATCTAGTCCTCCCTCCCTGATCACATTCATTACATGACTCCCACTTTGTTTATCATTTATGATCTCAGAGGATGTTTCAGAGTCACCACGGAGACTGACTGCATGACGATGAGTAAAAATTAAACAAAAATATGAGAACCCCAGAAGGTTTAGATGAGAACAATAAATCGTCGACTTTGTGAAATACTGTTAAAAACTCATTCCTCCCTTGTAGAGAACTTCTTTTTTTTTTTTTTCGCGTTCAGGGAGAAGGGCGGGGATGAGTAACTTCACATTATTCATGTTAACAAAAATGTTTAAGTTCGCCAGACTCTTATGAACAGACTTCTCAGGCCATTTCTGGCCCTTTCTGAAGTGTAAACACGAAAAGTTTACAGTGACTTTACTGCAGATCATTCTACAGAGGCAAAACAAACCTGCAGAAACTACAAAAAGAGGGAGAGGAGAAAAAGAAGAGAGTACAAGAAAGAGAGAGAGAAGGAAAGAAAAAAAAAAAAAAAAAAAAAAAAAAAAAAAAAGGAAGAAAGGAAGAAATCAGGAGGAAAGAAGAAGAACAGAGAGAGAAAAGGCTAGAATAGAGAATAAAAATACAAAGTAAAGAAATGTACAAACATAAAACTTTACAAATGAGCCAACGAAAAAGAACAAAGAGCAAAAGAAAGAACGTTTAGTTTATTTCAAACATATTTTCGTTCAAACACCACAATACATATTTCCAAAACCATCTATTTGAAAAGGAAGTAACCAAATGCATAAACATTTTTGACCTTATTCGCTTTCCCTTTAAACATTACATATCTTACTTTACACATTATTCTTTTGCTCAAATAAAAAAAATAAAATGAAAGATTCCAAGAAAGAAACAAAGAGTGATGTTCTTATCGCCCGTCTTAACTAAAATACATCTTTGTAGTAGATTTTGGCATCAGCACAGCGACTTGTCCTTTATGTTAAGCTTAGAGTTAAGCATAGAGTCATGAAGAGAAAGTCGTTTCTGTGAGCAATCGAAGAGCTGAGACAAGGTGGCATTCTGCCCCCTCCAACAGTACAGCACAGAGCCCCTGCTGGCACAGGCTGCATGGCCGCATGCTGCACACTTCACACTCTGTCTGAGTGGCGAAAACACACACCGACAACCCCAGTAACAGACAGAGCTGTGTTTACCAACGTGTCGCCGGGCGCCGTTACACACAACATGCCCGGCAGAATGAAAGGCGGCACAGACGACTGGGGATCCGTCTGCAGACTACGCGTCTGCACCCCAACGCCCGTAATCTCGTTTTCAGCGGGGGAACTGACGGGAACAGTCAAAACCCGAAAGTCGCCGAACGAGGACGAAGCCGAAGAGGAGGTTTGGGTCGGTATAAGGCTGGGTCAGGGGTATGTGGTGGTCTTGGCATACTTTTGCTTCTTTTGAAAACAAAACATACCTTGTTCGCTGAGTCTGGGTCAGCACAAAGAACAATACAAACAACATTGTCCAGAGTTGATTCTACTGTGAAAACATTCCCACTGCTTTGAGCCCACAGTTCCGTTAAAAACAACAACAAAAAAACACGACTGACACTGGACAAAACCACTAATACAGACCAAATCTTGTTTTGTTTTTTTTCTTGTAAAAATCCTTTTCACTTTGTCTTGGACACAATACATCATTCTCTCCCCTTACAGATTTCTTAACCCATTCCCCTGTGGATCCCTCTCTCGTCTTCTCACTATACTTCACTTGTTCATGCCAAATCCAACAGACTTTTATCTCCCTTGATAAAAAAAACCCCGAAATCCCAAAGACAAATATAACTTTGAGAAGTCATAACTTACAACTTTGTCAAAATTACAGCTCCCAGAACTCACAAACAGGAGATGTTAACTCGACTTTCAGCTGCACTGAGGCACTGTGAGAACATCCTGTTGGACGGTGGAAGAGTTGGACGGACACGTGAAGTCGTGAGTGGACTTCCTGATCGAACCTACTTAGCTTGTTTCACCGTCTCCAGGGGAGACCCTGAGGCTAGTTTTCTAGACCAAAGTTTCACCAAATACTTCAAAGTCCCTCATCAAGTTTAGCCTAAAAACAAAAAAAAATAACGGCATGGAGTGCAAACTGTGGATAAAAGAGGAAAGGTCACCAGTTTGGCAGCATTTCAGACTTTTGAAACAAAAAAACTAATCCCTAACTATCGATCCTGGCAATTATTGGTATCGACCGATATGAAACGCTTATATCATGGGGATCATTTCTTGACTCGACCCCATGAGACCGTCTTGCTTCCAGACCCTCTCTCAATGTCCAGGAGCAGCTGGTGAACACATCTCTATTGTCCCGTCTGTTTGTCTATCCTGTGATGCAGAGCAGAGCCTTGCCTTTAAACCACAGCCGAACACACCACACAGGAGGAGGAGCAGACGCTGCTTCTCCAAACACCACCAGGACTAAAAGAATTATGTCAAAGTGTGCCTGGATGCTCTAAAGCTGCGATCCGTCTGCTTTCAACCAAGAGAGGCGAGGTGTTGGTGAGAGAAAAGTTCAGCCCTATAAACTGGTGTGGTGAGAAAGTCCTATTTTTGAGATTAGCCAGATTAGAAAGCTTTTTTCTCTCTCTCTCTCTGATAGGTCAACCTTTTTTCCTTAAAAGTCGTTCTTGTGTAAATAACTGGCTGGCAATAAGTGAAGCATTTAATTGGCAAAAAACAGATCAGAAAGATTTGCTTTTTTATAGCAATGTTTCGCAATTAAAATCAAATTTCTTGTAGCATTAATAAAATTCACCAGAAAATGACACTGATGACACACAACGACCTAAACACACTTCCAGCGACGTTAAAGGAGAGAGAAAAGTACAGCTGCTGCCTGCAAATAAGTTAAAGTAAGATTTACTGGAGTGGTCTGACTGTACTTCCTAAAAAAAATGACCAAAGGGCTGAGTCAGCCTCAGTAATACCTGCTAAATTCAAACAAAATATGAGCAAAGTGATAAATGTGTGATTTATTGCACTGCCCCCAAATCAGATAGCGTTAGATTTAGCTGTGTGAGTGTGTGTAGTTTTCAGATGAGAAAAGTGTAAGGAAAGTTCTTTCAAAGAAAAAAAAAAGGAAGGGAAAAAGAAGTGTTTAGTCAGTCAGCTAATTACAGATCATACTAATGCAAACTTGCAAAAAAAAAGAAAAAAAAAAAGAATGGATTCTGCAGTTTCCCTCGTGGGCTGTTATGTTTGAGTCAGGATGTGGAGAGGAGGTTATTTCTGCGAGAGCGAGGACGACTGAACTTCTGATCCTTCCAGCCAGATGTGCTCTCCGAGTTTCGACGACGTTATCGGAGTCCGCGCTCCGCTTTCTCTGCTGCCAACTCGAGATAACCACAACAAACGGTTTAATGGTGTCACAAAAAGGCTCCTATACGGCCACCCAAACAGAACACACACCGATCAGATTGTACGTGGCGTAATTTACTGCGCCTCACAAACGGGCCGTAAACTTACGCTGCAGCTCACGCGTCTTGTCAAGAGCGCAGACTCATCGTAATGTGGGGGGAAAAAAAATACAAGTAAATCAAAGAATAACTGAGCAAAAGCAAATCACAGAACAGGGTGGAAAAGATGGAGGCAGTAGCGTCGCACCAATGGGTGGAGGCGTCACAGGGGTACCAGAGACGTTCCTCCCCCATCCTCCTCCCCTTTACTCCACTCATAATTAGCGGTTGGGCGTCCTTGCTCATTTAGGGTTACTTTTATGCCTTTTCCCATTTCCATGAAAGCATTAGTGGGACAAACAGGCCCACATGTGTCTTAAACTACATCAAGAACAATAGAACTGGCAAAGCAGGGCGTATGAGTTCACCCCAGATGAAAGCCGGAGAGGGAAGACGCAGGAATCGATGAGGTTTTCTCTAGAAAAGCTCAGTTGTTTTTTTGCGCAACAAGCGAGCGAGGAAACTTTTCAGCTGCACCCTGCAGATCTTTTGCAGTTTGCCCGACGTGCTCGATTGTTTCGCTTGTGCGTCTTGCGTGTGGCTCGCTGAAACGCATCTTTCTGCGAGCCTCATGTAGATCGTATGTGGGCAGATGTTTCCAGTTGTCATAACTGCCCAAAGCAGAGCCGGTGTTTGGCAAACGTTCTGAAGCATCTCGACTAAATTTATATACAAATGTTTCATCTGGGTTGTTCTTGCGCGCTCCGATTTCTTGCGGGACGTTTCAGCGTGCAGCTGCAGCCCTTCTCACCATCAGATCGCCTCCCTTCTGCTCCCATAAGTGGGATCAGCACATAAAATGAGACGCATTTGTATCAATAAACACATGAGCAGCAGAACTACTGCTGAAAGACTAAAGGATTTTAGGGCACAAATAAAGAAAAAAAAATACTTAAAGGTTCGAGGGGGAATTTAACACCAGGAGAGAAAGTACTGACGGTGTGGAAGGAGAGGCGGGGAAGGGGAAAGGGTGGCAGCATGGAATATTTAACTGTCTCCAGACCCCAGCAGAGAGCCTGGGGCGGTGCATCTCCATATTCTCTCAACCCCAGATGTCAGTCACGCTTTCCTCTGCGTACCAGTTTCGTTTCAGCAACTAAAAGGAACCAGTTTACATCCACTGATTGTACTGAGTTATTTGAAGCACTCCTCTTTGCCAAGCCAGCCAGAATGATGCAGAAAGCCTGAATACTGTATATGCCGTCCTGATGATGAACAGCCCATTTCAGCTTAATGGTTGTTTGCAATAAAATGCTTACTCAGATATTTTGTTTTTGTCTCATTCCCATATTTTCTTTTTACAATGTGAAGCTCTACTTAGAACTTTCTTAAGATCGGACGATGCAAAATGTAAATTCTTGCCATTTTCAAACTGGTCTCAACATTTTTGAACAGGCGTGTGCGTGCATACAATATTTGGCACGTCTGTATACAACAAACTGCATCTGAAACAGGTCCTGGGATAAGTCTGAGTCACTACTTGGTCACTCTGTCTATCTGAAAGTATAAATTTCAGAGCTCATTAAAGCCGTTGGCACAGGCCTGGTTTTTAATCATCGTGTATAAATGTTCTACACATAGGAGGTCAAGACTGTTCCAGGAGCCTGGCCTATTTATTTAAAAACTATTCTGAGGTGTGTCTGCGATCGTTTCTTCTGCTAAAGCACACAGTGGTGTACAAGTTCCAACTATTTCGTTCTTGATTCGAAGTGAAGCTACACAATCTGAAGGTATTCCCCCTTCCTGCCAGTATCGCTGGCACCACAACAAACCCCTCAGCATAACCCACATTAAACTCAAACTTGTGTACCCTATTATAGTTTTTAAGAAACAGTGAAGCTGTTTGTTGTACGATCATTCTACCCTGGAGGAAGAACAGTAAAAAGACATTATTTAATGCCAAGAGCCATGATTTCTGCCAGCGATGTGTGGATGGAGACTTCTGTAACTTTGCCAACTCACACAAACAAAAGGCAAACTCTGCTGTGTGCATCCCTACATCAATATACTCCAGCAAACAGCAGCTTCAAGGTGAAAGCGGAGCTCCAAACGAAACAAAGCTGATGTTGCAACAATCCATACGTGCTGAAATATTTAAAGTGCGAGCAGCCCGAACGTCTGGAGAGCATAGTTCCTAAAAAAAAAACAAACCCTAAACTACAGCGAAGACCCTCCGCCGCAGAAAACGGCTCCCATGGCACAGAGAAGCCGAGGCGTTTCTCTCACACTCTTCCTCAGCGATGGGTTTTAATCAAATAAAGCCTTCCTCTCAAAATTAGAGGTCCCGTTGGATCGCACAGGTCACAGGACGGATTTCGAGTTCTTATTTCTGAAGTGACCCGGCCTCTAAACACGCTGGGGTTCACAACCGTGTCAGATGTGCCACCACACATTAGCTGGCAATAAAACCGAGACGGACCCAGCTGTAAATACACATACGAAGCACATGCTCATGCGCTAGAAACCACTTTGGATTCCGCTGACCTATGTGGCCACATGTTGGAGCGCAGCCCTGGGGAAGTGTGCGTAATTAATGACAGAGAGAGGGGTGGTAACAGTCTGTCCCTGATTGACCCGGTTTGACCCTCACTGTTTAGTCAGTGTGGTGATTGGTCAGGCTCACTCCCCTCTGGGTGATCTGGTAAATCCCCGGGGTGACAAGGTAGTCCGCAGGGGTGAGCTCGAATGAACAGAGTTGCCTGCGGGCGGTTGGGGTGGAGGAGGATTGGGATCTGGGCTGCAGTTTCAGATGGGTACTATTACATACACCAGCAAAAAGAACCTCTTGTCCCACCTTTGCTTTATGATACAGGGTAATTGTCACAAGTATTCAAAGCACTTAAAAGCCTTCTCGCATTAAATCATGTTACATTCACTGACTTCAGCGTACTTCAAGGGAGAATTTTAAAAGTAGAGCATGATTATGAAACATAGTCGCCTTCCTAAAATGACGGCTTAAGTCATTTTTTGCAAAAGCGATTTTTCAACATTTGTAGAACCACTTTTCACCACAACTACAGATGCAAGTCAGACTGATTAAACGTTATTTTTTAATTTATCATTCTATTTGTTATTCAGATTAATTGATTAATTGGATAAAAACGTTGGCATATTTTATAGATTTTTTTTATTTAACCACTTAATATGTAAAATATGTAAAAATTAGAAATACAGTAAAGGACGCAGATAAATAAATTATTGTTTTCATTAAAAAACACATTTTTATTGCCTAAAGCCCAACAATGTAGCATTCTTTCAGCGAATGCTTGATCATTTGTAGCAAAAGATAAAGCTAAAAAATGATTCTGACGTCAACATGTTAGAAGCATTTTCAGCTTGAACTTTAAGTCAAGCTGAAAGTTCAGATATTTCTGCTCGACTTAATACTGATACTATGCAAAGCTGATCTGTTGATTTTTTTTTTTTTTTTGATTTAGCGATCAATATTTGGATAACAAAAAGGTCGCTAATAGGATATTTAAAATTTTTACAGAATTTTAATCAGGGAAGCCCAAACATACGGGAATTTTTATGTTGTTCCTTCGTCAATTACTTTCTTTCTATCATAAAGGCAAGATTTGTGAAGTGCATTACTGATCAGTAATTTCCCAGAACTGTGATCTCTGCAGCTCCTCCAAAGTTACCATGGGTCTCCTGTCTCATACAAGGGCGTTCTTTCTTTATTTGTCTTGCCTTTGCCTGTCCACTACCAATCCAATCTACCCTTTAACACGTAGCTCAGCTGAATAAACTGCTAAGAAAACTAGAAGTTGGTCCAAATAAAAACAAACTCCTGTCACAAGGATGAATACCAGATCAATAGGAAGTATTGGAAAAAGGCTAATCGATGTGTCTCCGGGTCAAACAGTTCCCTGAGAGGACAACCAGAGGTCCTGGAATGTCCCTTTGTCTCCACGCAAGATCAGACATACGGACACAAAGACGCATGTCCTGTGGGCTGTGACCTTCCCTGGCCTGTGCTCAGCAGGTAGTGACAAATGACCTGATAGTTAATCTGTCCTGAGGTGCAGCTTTTCAATGGGGAACAAGGGGGCTGTTTGTGACAACAGGAAGTTGAAACTTTGTTTCCAGAGAAAGCACATTAAAAGGATGCACATGCATGAATGCTTGCGTGCACACATAGACGCAAACACACCTACTTGGAGGCACATCTGGACATAGTTTCGAATGAAGGAAAAATATGGAGAGGCTAGTAAATAAAGAGTGATTGGTGAGATGCAACATAAGCCAATGCTTGCACCCTACTCCATCGACCATAAACCAGTTCATTGGCTTGTTCAGTCTGGGTACAGACGGCCATTGTTAGGTCGATTACAAATACCTGCTATTCTGGTAAATGGTCAGCTTTTTTTTTTTATTGGCCTTTCCCATGTTAACAATCCAAGTGTGAATGCTGGGCATTGTGGTATTTCTCCAGAAGCTGTGGTGTGTTGTTGGAGCCTGGTCAGATGAAGTCTGACACCAGCAGGCCAAGTCAGCAGCCCACACAATCCTTATTCACGGGGCAACCAGAGAGGCAGTGACCACTCCGTGACTCTGCTCTGATTGAGTTTTTATTGAGCAGCTCATTAAAACCTTGGAAAATGTACTGCAAAGGTCCATACGCAGGAAGAAAAATGTGAACAACCCGGGGCGAGAAAGACCATTTTCATTTTGCTAGCTTGATTTCAAAGAGTACAATGCTCCCCTTGCTTGAGAATGTAAAAAATACAAATAAAAACCCAAACAAACCACATTCTTTGAATCATGCTAAACACTCATAATACAAACATCTGTGCGGTGAAACAGACAAAACACAGAACCACATAAAAGTTCTCCAGATGTGAAGGGTCTTTGAGTAAACAATAGAGACCAAGATGATATGCAACAACTGCAACTACAGAGAGCAAAACTCCCTCTGGAGATGATATTAGCTCCCTAAAGACTTGTATTCTGATGCATTGCATATTTGGAAATATGTACTGTGAAGCCAAGCTGTAACTCAACTCAAACGTCTTCGAACATCATTCCCCTATAGGTCCAATACAAACAACAGAAGCAGTCTTTAGGAATGTTCTGATGCGTTCCCACAAATCGTTCAATGACTTTGCGAATTTGACGACTGTATCCTGAAATGGTGTAATACCATAGAAAAGTTGCATAAAGTATTTTCCACACAGGAAGCAGCAAAGTGCTAGTGCTCAGTTCATCTTCTGGGAGACACCTGGAGTGGTTCCCGGGTTTGTCCGTGGCTCGTCACTTCAGAGAAAGGAAAAGAAAAACACCTGCTCTTTTTCCCCACACGGCTGATTGAGTCATCAGAGACAAGACAAGCTGCAATTTGCCAATCGGTAGCACACATGGAAGGGAAAAACAACCCAGTAAGGGAGACCAAGGAACTGCTGATGAGGCTCACAATGCTCAGACCGGACATATAAAAAACACACAATACACCCACTTGCAGCTTGATGTTCTTGTTTCTGGTATAGGGACTAATAACAGGGCATTGAAGAAAAAAAATACATAAACATTTGTGCACTTGATATTCCCTTTGTTCCCAATATAAATAGCTAGAACAGTCTATTCTGATATGAAAACCTGTGTGTGTTTGCTAAACCTTCCTAGAGAATCGACCTCTGGCTTCTTTGTTTCTGTCATGGTTTTATTTTAATGGGACACTTTGAAGTGCTCCATCAAACATAATCTACTTCTGTTGCAGTTCGCAGCAGACGATTCAGGTGGTTTCTTCAGCCTGTTGTTGCTAAAAACCCCTAAAAGAAATTTGGGCTCATTTAGTTGTTTAAACAAAACAAATTTGCATCCTGTTCACTGTAGTAGTCGAGGTATTTTTATTTATTTTTTACCTGCTATGTCATCTCTTTCAAGCACGTTTCACCATGGTCCATGAAATGACAATAGCTGCACAATGGCAATGAGTAAAAAACAAACAAACAAAAAAAATCATGTGTGACTTAAGAAATGCTTGACTAGCTATTAAAGGCAGATAATATTGACCACAAAATGTACAAGACAAAAGTCTCAGAGTTGAGTGGCCTACAATTCTGTTTTTCTCTCAGTTTTCAATTTATTCCCCTTTAATATGCTTCTGCCACATCATAGTTTCTGTTTTAATTATGTAAAGAAATTGCCTCGTTGCTAAAATGTTGGCTACAAATAAACTTTTGTTTTGTTTTATGACATGAAAGTGGTGAGACAAGGAATATAATTTTGTTGGGATTTTAAGTGACCAATTCAAAATTGTGCATAACTGTAAAGCAGAAGGGCAGTGATGAAGCTTCAAATTCTGTTTTACCACGAAACAACAAAATACTCCTTTAACACTGACTTCAAAATAAGATCCAATGTAACTTATTCTCTTCAGAACTGAACTAAGTACTTCTATGTATGCACTAAATAAATATGTTCTTTTTGGAAAAGTGACAAATAAAAAGGCCCGCGTAAAGAAAATAACATATATGTGGAAAGTGGTGCCACTTTTATATGTGAAAATGTGTCAGTCAAAATCAAGATCAAAATCCAGTTGAAGATCTTGGGTAAGGATGTTTAGAGATTCGATTTGACTAACCTTAATCGATCTTGCAAAGATGGAAACTTTGTCTCTAGAAAGGCAGATAATAGGTGAAGCTGAAAAGAAGTGTAGCTGCAGTCGTAGTAAAAGATAAAGAGATAAATGAAGCATTAAATTTCAAACACCCACTATACACTCTTTGAGAACCCATTTAATTTTCTTTCCGCTTTTAAATTTATGTACTACGGTGTGTTTGCCACATAAAAATCTCACGACCAGATATTGAAGTTTGCAGTTTTTTCTTCACACAATGTGGGAAAAAAAAAAAGGTTCAAGGAATATATTTCATGTCCTGTGAAAGGGTCAAACACAAATTCACACAAAAAGTTTGAGGGGGGCGTGAAGCGATTCCTCTTAAGAAGACAACGTTTAGCGTAACACACACACACACACACACACGCAAACACACATCGGAGCCCGTTTTACTCCCTCAGCTTTCGCCTTCAGAAAACCGCAGCTCCATAACTCTGCAGCCATTAGCATCAAACTATTAACATACAGTTTCAGCTCAGTGGGCTGAGATATGGATTTATTAGAAAAACGCTCGGCGGAACGCCCAAAAAGGGCAGAGCAGGCAAATTACTATTGCCCTGAGAATTCAAGCCCGCGAGGTTCGACGCGAGGCGACTTCGGTCGGTCCTCTCGTGTTCCTCGATTTTCCGAGAGACAGATTAAACAGAGTCATAGCCGGCAGGATGGCCGGGCGATTAAAGATAAGTAATGCAGTCAGCCTATCTGTCTGGGAGACGAGAGGTAATGATAACAGGAAGTGAGATGAGTTGTTGTTGCCCTGCAGCCCACCAAGCCATCACCTCAGTTAAAAAGGTCCCTCTCTATAAACAGGCCTCTCTCTGCCTATTAAACAGATAGTACATTAGGACCGAGCAGTGAAGGACAATATAAACACAGCCGGCAGGCTAACGTTTCTGACGGGTGGGTCGGGGGGGGTGTGGAGGAAAGGGGCTTGAGATGGGGGATATTCCTGAGGCTTCCTGGGAGTGAACTCCTTCCTCGCCGCTCTCCTCCACTGTAATCCTTTTCAAGTAAACACAGGAAGGAAGAGATAGGTAAATAACTCAATCTTTTGATAAACCCAGCTATGTGCGTTCTCTCTAGTTTTACAGCGCTTGTTATGCGAGAAAACACAGACACACCGACTTTCTCAGAGTCCAGAAGTTCATGTTGACCATGTGAAGTAAAAGCGTAATGTTTGGGTGGTGCGTAGCGGAGAAAAAGACTCAACAAATGTTTTCACTTAAAATGAGCCTCTTGTTTTTCACAACTGCAAACTTCAGTCTAGTTTATTGGTCTTTTTTTATGGTAGAATAACAGAAAGTAGAGTATAATTGTGAATACGACGCAAAAGACAATTGGTTCTTAAAAGTCCAATGGATAACAATCAGAAAGATGTGTTTTCACACCTTTTGATTCCACAAAATAAAATTCAATGCGACCCCAGTGCCTTTGTAAATGACCTGGACAACAAATAGACTCCAATAGTGTGTAATTTACTCTCAGTAAATTGGCATCAAAGGCAGAAAATTAGAGCAGCAACAACTTAATGAGGACCAAGGACAACAGCAGAAACAACAGGGATGAAGTTGTTGATGCTATATGTACGTGTGGTTATATCATAAAAAAACAAAATCTTTGGTTTTGAACATCTTAGGCCAAGTTCACACTGTGATTACTCTGTTGATAATCTTAAGAGGTATTTCTGCCGTGTGTGGTGTGTTAATAGTGATCTGATACTTGGAAGAACATCTCAAATTGGAGATTTTCAACATGTTAGACAGTCTTGATCTGATATCCTGGTGTGTGTGGCGTCCCTCCGAGGACAAACGAACAAGCAGTCAATAAAATGTGACCTGTAGCCAATCAGAAAGCGAGATGACGGAAACACACAGGGGAGTTCAAAACACGCAGAAAACAAAACAACTGCTGTTGCGCACCAGAAAGTACGATAGACGCTGCAGATGTTTCTTTGTTTCTTGTTTTTTTTAGCTGTTAAAAAAGTCCACAAACTACCACCATTCCTTCTTCCTCGTCGGCCATGTTTGTTTATTCTGAACTCACGCCTGAGCTTGAGAGGTTTTGCAAGCTCACCCACAAATGTTCGTGGGTGAAATTTTTTCATGTGGTGTGTTTACCACAATGTAGGACCGAAGCTGTTCTATATATGATTTTATTTATTATTTTTATAACATCATGTGTGGGGTCTCCCGGGTTTTGGAAATGGACCAACACGTTTAAAAATCTTGCCGTGTGAACCCAGCAATACAAAACACCACAAAGTCATCCATAAACAGAAAGAGCAAAGCACCACTAAACCCATGAAGGCATGGTCCCTCACCAGAACCGACCCAAAAGGCCTGGCAAGAAAAACTCTAAGCGAAGCAATCAAGAGGTTCACGGCAGCTCTGGAGGGTAAATTTGCTGACAGAATAACTTTTAGGTGCTGGGTTCACAGATCTGGCCTTTATGGAAGAGCGGCTAAAAGCTGTGAGAAGTCTTGCTTGCAATAAAGCATGTAAGGACAAAGCAAACATGGGAAAAGAAGGTGAGGCCAATGTTGAACTTTTTGTTCTACGTACAAAACAAACTTGTGGCAGAAAAGAATCACCATAACAACACCATGATACATGGGGGAGGCCGCATTATGATGTGGGAATGCTTCCATCAGCACGAACAAGAGAGCTGCCGGACGTTTAGTCTCAAACGATTTGAGAGTGAAGCGCAAGTTCATCTTTTTAACTGTGTGGCTTAGAATGACCGGTATGGACTTGAACTGAAAATCTGAGGCAAAACGTTTAGTTGTAAATAAAAAAGTTGAGGTGCAATAACTAGTTGGGATAAAATGTCAATCTCTAGATGTGGAAAGCTTTCTGAAACAGCTCTGATTACTGCAAAAGGTTAGTAGTGTAAGGCTTTAAAGGTAATAGAAACACATTTTAATCTTTCCAAATTTCTACATGGGGAAAAAAAAACGTGATTTATTATTTGCTGCTATGTGCTGATCTGGTACATAAATCCCAGTTTGTTGTGTCAGCCGGACGAAATGTGGGAAAGTTCAAGGGTAGCAACATTTTTTTTTTCTTTTTTTTGTGCTAACAGAAAGCATACAATCCATCTGAGTTTTGAAAATAAAGCAGAGCGGAGAGACAGAGAGGCCGCCTGGCTTAGAGGGAGACGGGAGAAGATCCCGAACCTCCTGTGTCTGGTCCCGCATGTGGATCCGTGTTGCTTTGCTCCGGGCCGGGAAGCGGCGGAATGCAGTACAGGGAGGTGACGGATGCGGAGACGGTCAGTCCGGGTCAGCGCGGATGCGAGGCTGTTAAACAGTAGGGAAACTAGAAGAGGTCAATGCTGGATTTGAAGGCAGCGCCCCGAAGTCATTCATTTATGTTTCTTTGTTGCCAGCTCCGCCAAACAGACAGGGCCACAGCAGAGATGCAGCACAAGGGGAGGGAATGTCTGGGATGTGGGGACAAACTCCCCCATGACCCCCGGGGGGAAACGCCAATTACTGGCTTAAAGCCTCCCCCCCCTCCCGTCTTTCTGCGGCACGCACCTCAGATAAGATTAAAGTTACTCAGGACCAATATCGACATTTTTCCCCTCTGCCGCCATAAGGAGTGATGCAATCCAGATGTTACGTATATGCAACTGCAAAATCCACAGCATTCCTACGGGTTGGCATGCTTTCTAACTGATTAGTATGGGAGGAGATTACATGGATTTTTCACTGTCAAGCAGTAAACATAGAGCAGATCCGCAGGTCATTGTATGTCCAGGAGAGTGTTGGTGGGGGGGGTGAGAGGGTGAGGTCAAAGGGTTACGTGTCTGTGTCCCAGAACATCGTGGTTGGAGGTAACGGGGACGTTTCTGTTGACTTGCCAACACTGACTTGAGCAAAAACAGAGTGAAGCACCCATCTGAAAACAACTTTGGACTTGCGTCTTGGCAAACGCAACGAACAGCAGGAAAGGCTTGAAAAAGGTTCAAAACGTTTAAGCTTTACAAACCATGACAACTCTCTACAAAGCATCTGTTATAGTAAGGACTTCAGTGGAATTTCTCCTGCATGAGATAATGCAAATGGTGTTTTTCTTTCATTATTTTCCCTTAACAAAAGAGGTTTAAAAAAAAACATTAAAAACGTACATACGTAGAGGTACATCTTGAAGGATTTTACCTAAACTGCACAGTAAGGTCTTACTATGGAGGGTAAAGCGTTGTGTTTCCTTCTAAGTGGCATTCAAACAGAAATGAGCTTTGTCACCTACACTTTCATAGTGCAAATAATTCAACTTTTTACTTTTTATCCTTCAACCAAAGAGCTATGCGTAGCAATGATACAGTTTGACACAATTCTTATGCTGTTGTACAGAGAGTTAGCTCTACATCAAACTATGAAATAAAGTACTTGTGCAGTCCAATAAATGTGTTGGATCTATGGAATTTAATGCAGAATAATCCTGGAAGAAAAGCTGTTGGAGGTTGCGTGAGACTGGAAAAGCCAGCGCTACAATGAAAGAGTTTAGATCAAAGCGCATGAAGGGGTTAGAATGGACAAGTTAAAGTCCAGCTTTAAATCCAATTGAGAAAAAGACTGGAAAATTTATGTTCACACACACTCTTCATCCAATTTGACCAAACTTAAACACTTCCTTTCACTTCAGACCATATGTACTACTTTGCGTTGATCCAGAACACAATTAAGTTGGACGTTTTCCAAAAACGGGTGCTGTGTGTTACATTTGTAAGAGACGTCACACTTCACCCTTAAGCATTCAGTGGTTTTCATGCATCACTTTTTAAAACTACTTTAGAAGCAAGAATCATGCCTAAACTCAACATATGCTTCCTATTTATGTAAAACATATTAGCTATAAAGTTTAACTGAAGTAAATTACTGTTAGGTGCACATTATCTGGATCTATAGCTCATTTACTTAAACCCACGTCACAAACTGAGATAAGAAACAGGCGTGCAGTCTGGGTCACCCGTGGGAGATGGGGACATGCGGCCGAGCGAAGTTTTCCATCCATCCCAGCGCCGCTGTGACAAGCAATAACTCTGAACTTAAGTGTTTGGAGAGGCGTGCCCTGCTAGTCCCAGCAGAGTAGAGCAACTGGCCGGGGTGAGAGGGGTTAGCTCCTCTCCGCAGCGCTGCTGTCATCCCAGCTGTGTCCAGTGATGTGACATAGGTCTCAGCAGCAAACTGGAGAGGAGGGCTGCAGCTAATAATTACTGTAGTAACAGATTCATTGCTTAATCAAGATTTTTTTAAAAATGGCATATTCTACATATTTTTTCGACGGCGTGTTATTAGCATTGTAGACAGAAGAAAAAGAAAAGAGGAGGAGTAAAATTACACCATGAAACGACCTTGAGAATGATCTCCGAAAATGTCTTGGAAAAAAAAGAATGAAATTGCAACTTTTGAAACAGAAGTTTCCATATTTTGGAGGCTAATCTCTAAATTTTTTTTTTTTTTCTAGCAAAGTTACAATTTTTCAAGCTTGAAAATGTTATTGTTATGCCTAGAAAATCTTCTGAAATTAATCTTTGAAAATTCTAAATAAAAAAAGGTTAAAAATTTAATTTTGAAAATTTCATTTTTAATTTCAAAATTAATGTTCTCCTTTCTTCTCTCTAAAATGCTCTAATACGCCGTCACAGATTTTTCATCTGACCAGCCTTTTTTATACAAGGTTAGAAATACATTGAGGATGCAGAAAAAAACCCCAGTTCCTTTTTCCACAAATGAAAACATTTTATTGCCTAAAATGCAACAACATAACATTCATTTAGAAAATCTGAACCTAATCTTGTTTCACTTGAAGAGTTTTGGTTAAAACACTTTTACACACCAACGTGTCCATATTGGATTTAGCAAAAATTATTTCTTGCATTTGCCAGTAGTTGATAGTGTATTTTATAAAGCATTAGTGTTCACTTCAGTGGTCTGTGTGCATTTATAACATAAAAATCCACAAGAACAAGAAAATGGCTTTTTGATAGTTGTCCACTGTGCATGAAAGGGTTAATTGATTACTAAAGAATCATTTCGATTGTCAATTAATCACAATTCATTCAAGCAGTGGTTTCAGTCCTAATGTAAGACACTCACTGCCACAATACTGGCCTTAAAGAGCCTCGGATTCCAAAAGCATGGAACTGCCGCATGTCTAAGCTACGTTCTCGGTGAGTGGGAGGTACAGCAGCAGCAAACATGTTTGTTTTGGCGGGGAAGAGCGCCTGACTGGGTGGCTGATGGGAAGGCAGAGCAGCGCGCTTGTGATGTTCTGGGAAGAGGTGAAAAAGAGAGTCTGTCGGGTTTTAGGTCCGGCTGTCTAGAGCTGAAGACGTCTCGCACACACCGCTTCTTTAACAGTGGCCTGGAGCTCGACCAGGCCTGCTCAATCTGAGCCTTTCAGACTAAAAGCCAATTACACGGCCGACACCCGGGATGACCAGACGGGGGGGCGGGTTGCAGCCAGGGTGGCACGCCAAACGGGAATATATGTAACCGTCCCAAACAAACGTGTGCTTTATATTAAAGAGGTAATAAACCCAGTGGCAGGATAAAGATTTAATATAAAACCAACCGCACTGATGTTGCAATCCTCCTAAGGTAATTCTCCTAAATAAACCTTCAAAACCAAAATCTGACCACTTTCCTTGTATGAACCGTCCATGTGCAACTCACAGGTATATCACCTTTCAGATTAATTGCACAGCTTCACATCTGCAAAAGTGGTGTTTCTTACTAAAAAATGTTTCCACTTCTTTTCAGGCGTATTCAAACACTTCTGCAGTCCCAAAAGCAGAGCTACAACAATTGTGGTGCCCAAACAGCTGATGGACGGAGGAGGCAAGATGGTACATGATTTCAGGGAAAACTGTAGCAGCTGATTGGAGCTTAACAAAATGTTCCACTAAAATGTAATGTAAAAAACCAAGACCAAGATTTTTCAAACTTAATGTGATGTATAGTCTGTTCAAAACTTCTCGTTTGTATTTACAGGCATGAGAGGAAAGACGAAGAGGGCCTTCTTCACAGCTTTTGCAACCGCATGTTGTCGGACAGCTTGACAGGAAGTCTAAGAAGTCGATTCTGTGACTGCAACTAGGGAACTTAACCACCACTTTCTTTCTTATGTTAAAAATTTTAACATAAATAGTCTGCATCCCTAGAATCAGAACCAAACATGGAGAATCAACATCCCATTTCTACGCTCCATTATTATGGGACAAACTTCCAAAAACGTGCAAAACTGCCGAAACACAGAGTTCCTTTAAATCAAGGATAAAACCTACCTGCTTAGAGTTGCCTTTGATGCATAATAACTTGAAGATTGACCAATATATTTGATGTATATTTCCTTAATGATTTTGATGATGACTTAAACAAAATATAATGTTTATTGCCATTTCACAACTGGTTACTGTATTATGTTTACATGGTGTAAAGCTCTTTGAAATGCCTTGTTGTTGAAATGCACTGCACAAACAAACTTGACATATACATGGAAACTAGACGGACGTTTAAGTACTGCCACGTTTCAGGTCCTTGTAATAGCTCTCCACTTTGGTTTTCAATTAACTTTAGAGAACAGATTACAGATTTCTGAACAGCTTCGCACCCCTCAGGAGCTGCGGCCTACTTCAAGGCCCCACGCTTGTGTGCACAGGAGCTAGGCCTGGATGAACTCAAACCGTCCACCATAGCGACACAGCATCCATCTCTGGTGGGTCGTCCCCAGAGCAGCCCCTCACACACATATGCACACACCCAGGCAGAGCAAACACATTTCGACCGCCAGGCACGTCTGGGAGGCATTTCATCCAGCCATTTTCTACTGTAATTAATGTCTCCCTCGTGCACTCAAGCCAAAAAAAAAAAAAAAGAAAACTCATGGAAATTAAATAAACAAGAAGGGCAGCAAGGACACACAACTCATTTCCCTTAATACCTCAATAAAACTCAGGGCCGTTTTGATTGCAAACTCACATCGCTCTTAAAGCCTCATTGTGCGATTCGATTTTCAGCGAATGTGTTTCTTGAACTCGAGCCAAGTGTTTTAAAGTTGAGTAAAGCACCGACGTTAGACGCAACTCTTATTAACTCCAGCGTGTTCCAGTCGCAGCCTCGTCTGAATTTCACATTTCTTCTCCAAACTCATGAGACCGAAGCTGAAAATGTTGTTCTGAGTTATCCGGCTTCTCCAGACAACCATCGTCAAAGTGGCGAGACGATGCAAATGGACGCTGGAAATAAAAGTCCCCTCCCCTGGTCTATTCAACTGGTAACTTTCCCTTCATTTAATAAACGAGCGGACCAAGCTGAGAGGCAAGGTTTAAGAGGTTGTTTTCAAATTCCAGTTCGGCCATGGCCGAGAGCCTGTTTAATTTTTCCGTGATTTAGTTTAATAAGTTCCTAAATGCTATGCCGTCCCAATGCTTGCCTTACGGATCCAGGAATGGACAGGGGCTCAACGAAAGTAGCAAAGTATGAAGAGGCCGGCGGGGGAAATGGCTGCGGCATTAGTCAGCGACTTTATTTGACGGAGCTTAGACTTCTGCTTTTTATAAGAGAGCTTAAAGCTATGTCCAGGTAGCTGCTGAGAAAGTGAAACAAGAGGTGAAGAACCGGCGACTGTGTGCACTTTGACTTTTGATTTACTCTTATTACTCCTCCACCTCCCACCATTGACTCTTTCTGCCCTGTGCATCAGACTTGACCTCTGACCTTTAGGAAGTCAAACGCACGTGTGCGTCGTCCCCTGTTAAAAATGGATCTCTTCCTTTTCTGGACTCCCAACTTTATGCTGTGTTTACGGGATCCGAGTGTTTACCCTGTAAGGAAAACTGACTTTGTTTATAGAAGGTGAGAAATCTGTGGATGTTAACACAACATTCAGGCCACCATGTTGAAAACAAGCCACTTACCTGCTTAGATGATTCAGGCTTTCTGTTTTTCTCTTTACGTTTCAGATATGGGACTTTTAAACATTATCCAAATTACTTTAAATGTAGTTTCTTATAGATGGTAATATATCAAGGGAAAACAGGAAATGGATCAAAATTTTACATTTTGTGTGTTTATACACACAATGTGCAGATTCTACATTTTCTACAAAAAAAATCACAAGAATAAAGTTATAATATAGCAAGAACAAAACGGGACGAGAGTAAAGAAGTTCGAGAATGAAGTAGAGATTTCAAGAATAACGTCACGATAGTTTGAGAATAAAGTCATAATACTATGCCTTTATTCTTGTAATTCTGACTTTTATCATATTATTATGAGGATTTTCTCATACGACTTCAGCTGCATATAATTTTATTCTCATAATTTTATGACTTTATCGCTGGCCCTAATATTCTGTTGTACAAATATATTTACACCAGCCCTAATATTATTGTGATATCAACATTTCTTAGCACATTTCAGAGAATCAGCACAAATTTTTTTGTGCAACATTCTGGTTAAATGTATGGCTGTTTTTTTTTAAATTATTTTTGTTTGTTTATTTTTTATTCATAAAAGTCAAAGTTCATTTAATTAGTTGGCTTCCTGCCATTGCCTGAGTCTTTAAAAGCTGAGTTTTATGTGTGTGTGGGACCATCGTCTGAGTTGTGTTTACCCAAACTGTCAGCTCCAACAAAGAAAATGTACATACTGTAAAACATGGTGCTGGCAGCATTATGCTGAGCGGCTACTTCACAGCCACTCGTAAAGCTGCACTGTACTATGAGGATAAGCTAAGATTTTTTTCAACTTTACCTTAAATGAATAATAATGGTTAAAACTTGAACACAGTTTGGAGTCCCAAAGTTCAAAAACACACATCTACACTGTTTCTGGAATGAAAAAACAAAGCAGACAAATAAGATCTCACCAGCTTGAATGAGATATAGCATTAATGGTCAAAAACGAATTAACAGTCACAATAAATCAATGTAAACTTCACACCGGAACTTTAAAGTGTAACATAAACCTGTCATGGAAGGTCTCCAATTTTTACTTTGCAAAGCCTCCAAGTGTTTACTGTGAGTGACATATGGATGGTGTGGTTATGCAGGATGAGCACACACCTGCAGCAGCAGCCTTTCGAAAGCCAGACAGGAATCCCAGCGGGCCAAGCTGGGGTGTCGGAGCATCTGGGCCGTGGCCAAGCCCAGCTGAAGCACCCCGCAGTGACTCTCTAGCGCCTCCCAGCTGCTCCGGAACAACTTCACATAGGAACACAGCTGATCGGGAGTCACGCGACCTGTGAGGAGGGAGATGCAAGGTGAGATATTTGGACCTAACAGAGCGGTGGATCCAATAAATATTAGCAAACGTAGTAATAAAAGTAGAAGTAAAAGCATTTTACAGGAAATGACAAAGTGATTGGACATCGTGATTTGTCATGTGACCGTATCTGATCTTTACACTATGACATAAAACGAATAATGTTGTTAGCGAGTCAATGTTTCCAAGGTTTAAGACATCCTCAGTCGATAGCTGAGTCTCCATTTACCTTAAAATCACACAATTTGACACTATGAAAATAAATAGGGATAATGAAAACACACCGATTTTGAAACAACAAAAAAATTCTTGATTTTTCAAAACAGAGTTTGACGCTAAAATGAGGTGGTTTATCAGCTGTATCGAATCTGGTATATTTAACTGGTTTATTTCACAAAACTTCAATGGGATGTGATCAACAACCTGATGTTACTACTGGTGAAAATGACAAAGACGACGACAGGAAGTGGTAGGAGGACAATGACGTGGCAAGTTTTCTTTAAAAAATGATTTTTCTCAGGAACAAACCTATTTATGTGGGATAATTGCGCTCTGTTATTTAGTGGAAACACCACAAAAACAAAATTCATGTTTTGTTCAGTATTAGCAAAATACTAACAACGTTTTTAATGGAAACGCAGCTATTGATGCTTCTGAACAGAGCGGGAAACATGGCCTTGGAGCGCTGGCTGATTCGTGTTGTTTACTGGAAAATAATTGGGACATATCGTTTCATGTACATCTTCCACTGCAGATGTGTGCTGTCCGTAATCCATCAACAAAGCATTCTTTGTGCCCGGTAACCTTGACCGGTGGTTTTCCTTGACCAGAGGCTCCCAGCTGCAGAGCTACTGCCAAACACGTGATGAATCCACTTTTGTTTGGAGCCGTCCCCTCTAGATTTGCTAGCTCTTTACGAAAGAAAAATAATTTCCTTAACCATCGCTGGTGTGCTTTTCTTGTGAAAACATTACACTTATATCCAATAGAGGCCGATTCTCTTGAGGGCTTAAATTCATTTGTGTTTCATGTTTTGTCTTACTGAGTAAAAGCTCCAGGGGTTTAAAACAGGCGAGTCATGAAGCAATATTCCTCACACTGAAAATACAAACCCTGTGTTTCCATGAGTTACTGACTGTGCCTGACCGCAATTAAGGAAATAGTGCGGGAACACTGATTGGAGCTCCTGAAATTCTGTCTGGGCTGTGACTAATATGTGTAAATGAGAGGCCTTTGCTGATTAATTCAAGATATGTAAGAGAAGAGACCAGACAGACAATGTTCAGGATCTGCTCTGCTGAACATTTCCAAATCCACAGCTATCTCCTTAGCCCCCTCTCCCTCCGCTCCTCCGGAAGGATCTGAGCAAAACTTAGCAACAACAGCATAAAGAGTGGAGTCCTCAAAGATTAGAGAGATCTGCATAAGCACATCCATTTGTGTTGATGTTTTGAACTCGCACTAGTTGTGGGTGTATTTTGAGTTTGAATATGACCAACATTTATTTTTGCAAGGCCAAACATATGACCAAAAGTGAAACTGATAAGAAAGAGGCCGGCAACCTCTAATACCAAATATAATCTACAGCGAGTTCAAGGCTTTTTTCGCTATAGTCAACGGCACAAGCACTCGTTTTCCTTAAGTGTTTTTTCTTTTTTTTTTAAATTACAACAAATATGTCTGTATGTTCTATTGGGATTGTATGTGATGGACAACAGAAAGGTGCAAATTATTGTACAGTGAAAGGAAAAGGATGCATGGTGTTGGATCTCTTTTTGATTATGTTTTAATTCTTATACTCATTGCAAAGACTTAATGTTATTTTTGTTGTGAAAGATGCTCTAACTTAATGTTAGAAGAAGCTGAATACCAATCCATGCCATCCGCAATTATAAGAAGCCTCAAACAATAACTAGCAAGGAAGAGTAAACAACAGACAAACTGAGAAAATATCTAAAAAGAAAAAAAAACGGTTCAGGTTTCTCTCTGAACTGAAAACATTTCTGAAGCCGAACCTTTGGTCCAGACCTAGTCGGAATACTGAAAAGCTCTTTTGTTAACATATCCAACCATAAAAATCCTGGCAGTAAAACTAAAGCTCCCCAAAAGCTTGACATGCCAACCATAATTCAAGACAGAACCAGGAAACATATTCAAAGCGAGTCCGGCCTTGAATGAGCACCTAAGAATGGTACAGAGCAGGCCAAATGTAATCAGGCTTTACAGTGAAAGCACACAGTGAGTCTGAGGGAGAAAATGTAAGACATTAGGGAAACCAAAGAAAAGCAAATAGGCCAAGCAGACACACAAAGGGCCTGCTTTGCATTACACACTTACAGCATCCTGGCAGAGCCTTGGCTCTTATCTGTCACAGAACTTCCCTCCAAACAGCTTTGTGATTCTTTCAGCATCTTTGTGCCAGATGAAAAAGGAATCTGAAGGAGATGATCTATCAGCTGAGTTCTTGTTCCAGATCAGGGTGTCTCTGCAGAAAGACGGCTGGCTGCTTTTAACGTTAAATCGCAACAAAAAAAACCAACAAAAAAGGTTTTCCAAAGTCTAATTGTAATTTATAATAGATGATATACATACAAAGATGCTCAGAAAGTACACACACACACACACACACACATATATATATATATATATATATATATATATATAAGTCCCTTACTGAAATATTAATTGACTATATTGGAGGAATTCTCCTCTTCAGTCTAAAATATATATTTAATATTTAAAGACTTCTTTCATAATCAACTCTGATCAGGTTCACTGTTACTGATTAAGAGAAGTATGCCCACAGCATGATGCTGCCACCACCACGTTTCACTGTGGGTGGTGCGTTCAGTGCGATTTGTGGCGCTCTGCATGTAGGCCAAAACATTTTGGTCTCACCTAACAAATCTTCTTCCACATGTTTGCTGTGCCTCCTATATGTCAAATTGCAAAAGGTATTTCTTTCATCAATGGTTTTCTTCTTGTCGCTCTTCCATAAAGACCAGATGTCTTTATGGAACACAAAAATAGAATCTATTTTTGTGTCAATAGATTCTCCCACCTGAGCTATGGATCTAAGCAGCCATTCCACAGTCATCATGAGACTTTTTCGCTGCTTTACTAATATCCATAGACTCCCAATTCAGGTTGATTGCCATGCCTTGGTGGCTTTGTAGTTGTTCATTTTGATGGCTGATGGACAGAAAAGCCCTGTGCCATTTTCTGTAGGATGATTAAAGCTTGGAATATTATTTTATTGACGCAACTCTTTTCTAAACTCCTCGACAAATACAAATCTCTCAGGCCTTCACCGAACAGCTGGATTTACACTGTGCGTGAACTGGATTTCATTTTAAGGCATCAAAGTAACATGGGTGGATGCAAATGCATTATTCTTTCCAAACCATGTGCCATTTTCATCTGCTTCACAATCATGAGCTACTTTGTGGCGATCTATCGCATAAAATCCCTATAAAATATATCTAACTTGTGGTTGTAAAATGACTAAATGTGGTAACGGGACATGTGCGGCGCTGTAACTTATGACATCATGTGGTTCATAAGTATCATATGCCAAGATATTGGTCTCTGCACGGCAATTCTTGTTGCCCTTAAGTGAAGATGGCTGAGAAACCTGAACCGTTGGGCCCATTTTATTGTCCTTTTGAGGGCATTTATAGAAAGTACAGACATAAAGCAAATTTCATTTTTATTCTTGTGCTAAAAACGGCTTGAGCGTTAGTCCATCGGAGCAGGATGTGCAGAGGTGGCAATTGAGACATGGCAATCACGATCAAAGTCTTCCACAGCACAAGTACAGCCAGCAACGATGATTTAGCTCTGTTACTGGAAGATGACTTACATTCTGGGTGCACGGGGTTGCAGAGGAGCTAAGTGATCTCTGATGCGAGTTGCAGAGCTGAGTGGTGACCCGTCTTAGCAGCCAGACAGCCTCATAAGTAATCCCGCAGGACTGACGGACGCAGGAAGTCTGAGGGAGTTATTTATGCGCTCCGAAAGGAGGAACATCCCGAAAATGTTGGGTTATGGGTGAATGTTGGGGCCTCTGCTCAGGACTCTGCACCACATTCAAGCACACACTGCACCACATTCAGGCACACACTGCACCACATTCAGGCACACACTGTACCACACCACTCAACAGCAACAACAGATTTCATTGATATTTTCAACAGTTGGTTAAATTATTTACGTTTAAACAAAATTACCTCAAATAATTTCTAAGAAAATATGTGATGAAGCTTGTTTGGGATAAGTTAATGAGTTATCTGTAACTCCTTAATTTACAGATTAGAAGTTACAAAGGTGAGAAGTTCAGTCAGATGAAAGGTACTCAGCTGCGTCGCCACATCAAGAGGAGTTAGCATGCCTCCTGGTTGCCTCCCCCCTGGTGTACCAGGTCTGTCCCAGCAGGAGGAGACTCAGGGTAAACCCAGTGAGTGGAAAGTCTTGGCCTTTATGCTTAGGCTTCTGTCTTTGCGACCTGACTCCCGGACAAACAGAAGATAATGGATCGATGGATGAATGCGTCAGGATTCAGAAATTTCTTCTCAAAGTCTTTCAGGCAATACAGGAACCCTGCTGGATCACCAAGCCTAGCTACATCACTTGTAGGAGGACTTGATACAAAAGACAATGCAGCAGCTGTATGAATCCATTCCAAACCCAAATCCCCTGGTACTAAAGCCCGAGGGCATGCCCCGCCCTTCTGCCACGGGAGCAGCAGGGTGTCTGCACAACCACTCTGTTATCCATTTAGTCTGGTGTAAACACAGGCAGATTAGCATAAACACAATTACAGATGATGAAATGTATCTATTAAAGTCCCATTTAAGAGCTAAAACACCCAAGACAAACACGTATTGTGCATGTTCTCACGCACACTGAGGGAATTTCATCATCCTATTACAATGCTATTACATCCTATGAGACCTTAAACGGGTCAACCTCAGGCTCTGAGAAATGGATTATTTTCTCTGTGTCTCTCTGGATGATCCTATTCTGCTGAAAAGCCAAGCTGGATCCAAGGGTGTATGAAACCAATGAGAGCGTACAAGTGCACAGGCGGAGTATTTTCTTTGTTTATCTGGAAAAACCAACAAGAGCGAGAATGAGCTCAGATATGAGCGGGAAAAAAAGTCTTCAAGAGAACTGCAGGGCACCAAGCAGTGATGAAAACAACTCATGGAGTTACGATTAACTGTTGATCAATGTTTTATTGTATTAAAACTAGTTCCATTTGATTAACTAGCAACACCAGCTTAGATATTCTTTTAGTGTCGTAGTTTGGCCGCCACCCAGCGGAGAGCACAGTCGGTCACCTTTCAGTTGATAATGGCAGAGCCATTCCAGAACAAGAAAGAGAAACTCGGATGCAAAATGAACTATATGCAGTTCTGTTTTGAGATATAAACACGCAGAGCTCTTTAGGTTTCACCTTAATAGCGACGATTCTCCTGAGCTGCTTGACGGAGGAGCGTCAACTTCTCAATCAAAAACCAGTGATGTTCTACGAAGGCAAAGATGTAATCCCTGAACCAAAGGCAGGACAGTGCAGAAAACATGTCGCATGGAGAAAAACACACAAAACAAAATCAACATTTAATAAGCAATGGTGATTTTGAGGCGAGTTAGTGCACTTCATGAATCAATATTTGGTGGGATAAGCAGGAGGATTTCAATGGGGTACAGTGAAGAGTCCACTGCACTATTCATTTTTTCCAGCGCTGTATTTGATGCTTTTCACCTTTTTTTTTTTCTGTTAGCAAAAAAAATATGCTAAAATTTTATGTAGGTTTTTTTTTTTAATTGAGCATATGAACATTTTTACTCTTTATGTTATGGCAAGATTGTCAGCCCGCTTGATACAAGAGAAAACTCAGGTTTTTAAGAAAATGTCCAGTCGATCGATAACACCAATCAACTTTACATCCACTCGTTAATTGATAACTTGCGTCCTTGGCATCAAGTGAGCAGATTAGTTTTAGTTCTGTGTGTTGCATTGGCGGAGAGAATGATGGAATGAGAACTTGGCTGGTGGTGCTGTTCTGCAGAAGGGAGACGGTGTAGGGGGGTTCATCAGTAGCTCACAGGGGGATCCATGATGGTGTCCACACGTCTGCCAGTTATGCATAAAGGTCCAGTGTGTGAGGGGCCTGACAGTGCCCCCTTCTCTCTGTATCTACCTCAGTAAAGACATTAAATCAACAGAACGTCAGTCAGCAGGCAGAGGCTGCTTTAATTTGCTTTCTTGTTCATACACTCCTGACTTTACTGTCACTCCTAAACTCTGCAGAGCATTTGTTGAAATAAATCGTTTCGAATTCCGCAAAATGTGCACTGCATCACAAAAGTGCGAAAAGACAGCACAGCGTGCACATGCGAAAAACTTTACAGGCTGTGTTTGAGAGTGTGTGTGATCTTGTTATGAGACCTCCTTTACCTCACAAATTACAGGGACTCGAGGACCAACAAGATCCCTCCCTTTTTAAAAGCCCCCTTGTCTGCCAGATGTTAACCTGAATGTTAAGACCGGAGTGTGTGCATGTGAGCAAAGGATAGCCCGAAATCCAAGGTGCACGGAGCCACTTCACGTTTGCGTGCCTGCACATATTTTCATCCCTCGCTTCAGACCCCTTTGCTTCATTACCGAACAACAAAAGTTTTTCGAAAAAGCAATGTGTGTGTGAGTGTGTGTGTGCGCACGCGCGCGCGAGTGTGTGTCATGCAGCCAACATGTGGTTCAGATTTCCTCTGGGGCCACATGTGCAAAAACACAGCAAGCCAGAAAAGCTGGATCTCAGTGGAATCCACTGGAGTCCGGCTGCAAAAGGCTGAAATGCAGGCGCATGGTTCTCCTAAAGAGCAAATATCTACATGCGTCGCTTTTAAGTGATGCAAATGTTTATTTTTTGTTTTTTCTGGGCATCGTTATTAGTTTGTTTTATAGTTCATAGGAAATCAGCCCCATCTGTGGCTTTGTATGGGCTGATAGGATATTATAAAGCCATAACAACGTTTATTAAACAATCAGGGGTTTCAAACGAGAAAAAACTGTTACAAGATTTATGTGCTTTTATTTTCAACAGAACAGCAACAATCGGCCTTACTGATGCTGAAGTTGTATAATTAATGCATCAATCATGCTTCTTCTGACCGATTCCAATAAGAGATTTTCCAATTAATGATTCCTTTTTTGACCAATTCAGTTTTTTGGCCATACTGTAGCATTTATGTCCACTTTTAGAGCCATAACTCGTGAAAGTGGAAAAATGTGCCAAAGGTTCTTTGATTGCGGACGTTTTTAATCCGACAGAGAATCAAGAACATCTTTATTTAAGTACTAACTTATGTATTGTCTTCACCAAACAAAAAAAAATGCATCAAAGTACAGTGTTAGTTTTAGTTTAGTTTTTCAGTCCATCTAAAAACTAAACTCATACTAACACAATGTACTTTAATGCAGCAGAGAAACTTTATCATTTACCTATTTGCAATGTTTGTGTTCAAAAACCAAAAATGGCAGAAGTTATAGGTGTTGGTGGACTTTGAAGAGTTCTGACTACTATATTATAATAATTTTTTGTTCAGCGGCCGTAATTCTCTTCTGTATTACTGCTATAACAATGTTGTCTATATTTTATATCTATATTGCGCAAACATCAACCACATTTTGAAGTAGTTTCAAGTTCTAATTGAGCAGAAATGTTTTTGCTGTACGTCCTTTCGATGAACACAAGCTGACTCTAGCTGGGTAATTAGTCAGGCTATCTGCATGGGCAGCCAGCCAGTAGTTGGCTGCTTTGCAGATGTGCCGCTCGTAGCTTGCAAAATGTCTTTTCAAAATAGAACCGTCATAACCAAACGGTTAGTAGGTTTTTTTTTTTTTTTTTTTAGTCAGCTGAATGGCAGTGTGAAGAAACAACTGGGGGGTGGATCAGCACTTCTGTTGATCCACCAGAATCAACAGAAGTGACTATGGACTATGATCCACATGTCAGAAAAAAAAATCTAGAAACTTCTGTCTTATCGACGTCTGTAGGAAAGGCGTGAGAGAAAACATTTCCTTCTTTAAAGGTGTAATGTTGGTTTTCAAAAAATTTGGTATGCTCATGCGCTTACTATGGATACAACAAATAAATCGACTTATAATTAGTTGTCAATTAATGATTTACTAGATTAAAATTAGCTAAAAACATCCACTCAGACCTTCTTTTTGTGTTGTAGTTTGGCCTCCATTCAGCAGAGGGCTTGATGTCGTTAAGCAGAGCCAATTGATACAGAAAGAAAAAAAAATTTTTTTTTGTTTTATTCAGCATATGATAAAAATTTTTACCCTCTGGGATATGGATAGACGGCCAGCTCTCTTGAAGCAAGAGAAAGGTTTCTAAGGACATGGCCGCTTCTCAATTAATCGTTAGTCAATCGATAAGATCAATCAACTTTAGATTAACTCGTTAATGTATAACTTGCATCTCTAATGCTTACCCATACTCATCTTGATTGGCAGCTTCTCCTTGGTGGCCGCCTCCACCAGGTGGCGTCGGACTTCCATCAAAGCCTCTTTGTGTTTACTGGTGAGCATCGTCTCCCACAGCAACCTCGCAGAGGACGCCCTGAGAAGCAGACGAATTCAACACGAGAGCTTAAGGGCAAAGACGAGTCACTGGGTTTTGTTCATCTGGGACATGATCGACAGTTTGTCTTGTTGTCAAACCAAAAACAACTTTTTAAAAGTAGCAAACGGGTAGATGCAGAATGTTATCGTGTCAATCCAGCAGAAAACGCCTGTCTGCCAGCATTCCTCAGGCTCGGACACTGCCTGAAGGCAAACAGCTTGCAGACCAAGACATCCTCCATGGTGCCATCGCTGGGCACATCTCATCCCCTCTTCTCATTATCCGCTAGGTTACAAAACAGCCCGATTCCCATCTCTGACTGCTAATGATGACAGGAACCATGTGTGGGGCTAATACCATCTGATGCCACCAACAAAAAAAAAAAAAAGATTTCTATCCACTTTATTCTGAGCCCCACGAGGGCTGATTTATGGGCATGACTTCCGCCGCTAACTGGAACCGCCATTTCTTTACATGTTAGGAACTCGCTAACCAGCTTTCCACAGAGATTTTAGAGGCTATAAAATATGTGGGAACTACAGCTATCACAACTTACATGTTAGAATATTGTTATACCATTACCTACAGCTATTGCAGTTGGTGCTATAGGATGGTGGATGATGGATCCCACAGTTGCAGGATGGTGACTTGAAGTAATGGCCACAAATAACCCGCACTAGCATAGTTAGCTACTTCACTTTTCTATTTATTCTAAATAGAAAACTATATCTGAGTATGAATTTGTCTCTTTTCCAGCCTCATCTCTGTTAAGTACACTCAGATAAGACCTAGGCCAGTGTCCTTGCTTTTGACAACTCGGCATGCAGCAGTTACTGCTATGAGCGTATACTGAGGGTTCAAGAAGTAAGGGTTTCACAACTGCTCAACATTTTCAAAGTCCTTTGAATGAGAGCAGAAAGAAACAAAATGCTGATGCTTCACCTCCTGTTGCTGTCTGTACTGCCAATCAGCTGGTTGGGGGGGGAAAAAAAGTCTCAAACGTTTCTCTCTAACCTACAAAAACCCCCCAAATTTAACACTTTGAAAGTCTTTAAGATGGCGAGAAACACAAAAGGAGCACTACCTATAACTTAAAGTGAGCGGACTGTATTGATGTTGTTAAGGTGAGGGTATTAAAAGTTCTCTTCAGTGTAGAAGACAAATATCTACTACACAGAAGAAACTCATTGTCACAGCAGTTAAGGGCAGACAGTCAGTCAGACGAGTTGATTTTAGCACTAAAAACAAAGTACAAGTGAAACTTCTCATTATCCAACATTACAGTTAAATCCAGTGATTGATTCACAAACACTCATTCTACCAATACACAGATCAGCAAGCAACTTGTGATTGCCCAGAGGCACAGATACACAACGGCAGGGAATCGAACCCATGACTTTCACATTGCAAGAAAACTTCTCTTCCCATTGAGCTGCAGTCTCTGTGTTACCAATAAAGGTGTTTCCATTCATTCTTGACAAGGGTATTAAAAGTTTCTGCCATGCCATTTCTAGGAACTACTTACATAAAAGCTGTTAAATTATTATTGTTCTAAACTGATACACATTTTACTCTCTACTATTGTCAATTCCAATCCCAAACAAGCTTATTGATTGAATGGAAATGACATAAAAACTAAATCTGCCGAGTTTATGAATGATATTAGGCTCATTAGCAATTGCCACTCTCTATGAAACTGGTGGCTCTAAGGTTTGGCGCTGCTTTCCTAAATTAAGAACATTGGTATTATAACATGACTTTCCATTAGTTGGGGATTAAACTTGAATTTCGCAGCCATTTGTGAAAACGGTTAAGATTTAATGTTTTTTCAGGTCTCGCGTTTGTTTGGATATTATCAGATTTACAACCAGCTGATCGTGCTGCACTTTTATGGCTAAAAAGATGGCAGCGAGATTATTATTTGATTAAAATCTGTAGACATTTGCTATTGGCTAATGGAGCATCCAATCTCAAATATGTAAGCACAATCTGTAAATTAATTGTGATATATACCTCTTAATGGAATTATTCTTTATGTTAACAGAGTTAAATATTAAGTGAACTGTATCAGCGTCCTCATTAAAGAGCAGAATAGAAAAATGTGAGGAGGACACTCAGAAAATTATTTTCCAAACTACTAAATTTAGCGTGGATTTATTTCCCAAAAATAAATAAATTCCAAATATGACACCACAAATCAATTGCTCTTATTTAATTGGTGTAAGTTCAAAACAATCATATCACGTGGAGCATCTTTTTTTTCATTTTGATAAATATTTCCTGAACTAGAAGCGTATTGACTAAAGGTTACGATGCTGTGAGAACCTCACACTAACCCATGCCTACTAAATACATAAGCACTCATGCTTATTACTCCAACAATTTACCAAAAACTAAACAAAAGGAATGAGACAGAGGAGAAAAATGAAACCAAAGGACTGAGCGGAGGGAGACAGGGCATCGTTGACAAATCCACTGTTTTTCTTTTGCTTTCTTGTCTTTTTTTTTTCTAAACTTTGTTTTTTTTGTCCCCCCCCCCCCCCCTCGGTCCCCTTTCCTCTCGCCTTTTCTCCTTTCTAACTGCTGCCATGTGTTTAATATCAGATGTAATGTGTTCCAGACCTTGGGCAGAGGCTGGATGATGAGGAATGGGGCTCATGCTGGGACCCCCGCCATCTTCACACCAGAACTAGACACTGAGACTTGCAAACACAACCAGAGCCCACGAACAATCTAGTTTAGAGTAAAACGTGGAGGAAGCAAGAAAAGGGGACTTTACAAATCAATGAGATGAATCCAGATTTTAATAAAACTGGACTTACTCAACATTAAATATGAGTTCGTAGACTAAAGCTGTCAGTCAAAAAGTATGACAGAGGGATAAAGGTTTGCCAAAACCTGTCTTAAGCTTTGAGTGAACCCCCCCTCCCGCCCCACGCCCGAGATGATGGATTAGAAAATATTCTGATTACACAAATCAGGAGGTCCCACATGTTTGTCATTGCTGGAATACCAGCAGCGTAATCTGACCGGGACACGTCGGACCGGCCCGCGAGTGTGTTTGTGTTTGCGTTTGCGTGCATATGCGTCTGCATGTTATGTTTGCACACAATCCCGTGCGTTCCGTGTTTGCTCTTGAAAGTTAGTGGGGCTCTGACAAGTGTGGGGGAAGAAAAAAAAAAAAAAAAAAAAAAAAAGACATGGTTCTCATTTGCCACTCCGACTCTTCTCTCTCCCCCCCCTCCCTCCGGCCCCAAACCCTTTATGGTACCGGCATCGGTGTGGGTCGCCCATGCCTCCCCCCCTTCCCACCTCTTCTGAGCCAACCGGCTGGATAAAGGTGGGCCGCCCAGGTTGACCGAGGTTGACATTGGCAGGGTGTGAGATGAACTCCTTAACCAGCCAGAAATCTTGTTGAGTAACAACTCTACTACGTCCTATGAAGCGGGAATGAGTGAACTGGGAAGAGGGGGTGTGCGGGAATCTGCAAGCTCTGAATGCAGAGTTTCTCTCCTTAGTGGAACATAACAGAATCATTTCTGTAGGGGGCAATCTTGCTCTTAACTTGTGCGCGCCATGGTGAACGTCCCCCACCCCCCCCACACACACACGCATCTCCCCTGCTCTGGTTTTGCAGAGGCGGGTGTGTTGGGAGACTTCACCATAATGAGCGCCGTAGCGTTAAAAGGTTGTTACGAATCCGATGCCAGACCTTAACAGACAACACAGCCCCCTGAATGTGCCTCATATTGTATTTACAGTAGGTGATTGTTGAAATGGGGAAATGGGGTGGGGGGGTAGTGAGTACTATTCCTGGCAGCGAATGATGCAGAAGGAAAGAATGCTTCAAGTGGTTCATTTCTTTTTGTAATTTTTTCTTTTAAGCTACTTTTGACTCAGGGTTATCCTTCTTTTTTTTTTTTTTTAGCTCTTTTCATTACTTACAAGAAACTGCACGGGAAATAAAGCAGCCACTATGTTCTGGTGTAGATTTCTCCTAAAATGCAACTTCTACCCTTCCTCTGCTCCGTTTCTGTATCAGGATAGACTACCCCCAATGAAGTTTATCAGGGGGAAAGTAATAATGTACGGCACAGATTCAGCACCACAAATAAAAGCGGACGAAATTCAGCTGCAGTGAGAAAGTAGAAGCTATAGCAGAACAAAATCTATTGCAAATGACCTTAATAAAAACATCAGTTATGTACAGATTATGCTATATTTTCTTGCTAAAGTCTTAGACAATATATATGTTTTATTGGCTATGGTCTCACACTGAAACATTTGCTGAGGCTCTTTAAAAATTAACTTAGAAGGGTGTTTTATCTTTCTTATACTTTCCTAATCACTGTGAATGGGGACATGTCATCTGGTCTGTTACTTTATGGACATTAATGGTAAAATCAAAATGAAAAAAAGAGGTTGGTCTCTTGCAAACGTCCTCCTGTAAACATTCTCCTACAGGAAAACGCAAATCAGTGCAGAGAAAGGGGAGGACATTGGACCAAAAGACCTGACCTTGAGTTTCAACAAATGAACGCAGCTCAACAGAGAGTGTGAGGTATGAAGCGAAGCAGAAGAAACGCGTCAAAAAAGGAGATGTCACTGGCCAGTTATCAGTCCTTGTGTCGTAGGTCACATTTTCAGGAGATTAGAGCATTCACAAGAGGTTATAGAAAAACAAGGATTTTATGTGCCAGCATGCTGTTTACAGGTCTGAATACAAGCTCTTTGTGGAAATTGAGGACTTTTTGCCAGACTGGATCCATTTTCTCAAGTGATGTCATTTAAGCCTGCTCTGACTCATGCACAGTAAAGTTAGAATGACCTGACATGGCTGTTCAAGCTTATGATTAATGTGAATTTGAAATGAAAACCAGCTAAGAGTATGGTTTTGACCAAAACAGCCAGGTTCAATAGACATATGCTGTAATGTGTGGAGAAATGCATAAAAATTCAGAAATCAAATTATTTTTAATAGACATGTGTAGTGGTTATAAAACTATATTAAACAACGGAAAAGGAAAACAAGAGCTAATGATCTGCGATCGATTATTCTGGTCTTTCAAGTTCAGCGCTACAGACAGATAACGGTACAGATACGGCAAAAGGTAGCCTACGTTTAAAGAAGTTAAAAGAAATGTATTTTCATTAATGTTACTTTTCTTTGTTGCTTTTCTGCCTATGTTTGTTTGTGGTTCTTGAAAAGTCTAACCTTTTGAATCGAATGTTTTGAGAGTTTGTTGGTCGTTCGAGTCTCGATTGTTTTGTCTGTTGGAATGCAGGGGAACGTAACGGTTCTGCTCCATTATAACACCGGACATGCAAAGAGTAACATTGTGTTTTTATTACTTCCCTTTATAGGTAAAGTTCGAACTCATAAGAAATTGCTCTAACACGATGTTTGTTTAAGGAACAAAGAATGTTGTGGTGATTGTTATAGCGATGTTTGTTTAATTAACAGAGAGCGCTGCTGTGATTTTGATAACTAGTCTAAGAGCTACTATGCTATACTTAGCTTCCTGGTTAACTGCGTAGGCTACTGTGTGTTCAATTTGTTTTACTGTGCCGGCATAACTAGGATGTGTGTAATGTTCAATGTAACAGAGTAATGTCTGAAACTGTTTTGAAATTATATTATTATAACACCGGACATGCAAAGAGTAACATTGTGTCCGTGTTTTTATCACTCCCCTTTTATAGAGGCGTAACACATACACCAACGACATTAACTAATCTGAAATGATAATTGGTTAATTACGTTGACCTTCAGGTGAGTTTGTCGGCCTGCCACAATAAAAAACTTAGCTGGACGATAAATTGCCCCAGTAGTTATCGCGATAAATAGTAATATTGTTGTTTAAAGACCATTTTCAAGTAATATAATGGCACAATAATGCAAGACTCTGAAAACAATGCTTCATCAGAAGGAATTTAAGCCTTTCTGAAAAAATCAGAAGAACCATTGAATCGGGACAGTTGAATACATGCACATGCCACACTTTTCAGATATTTAGCTGAAAATCTGCTTGCTAACTCTGCGTCATTTTTCTGCCTTACAGTCGAGTCCTACTTTGTGTCGACCTACCACATTGCGTCGAAGTTCGCTGCTGTGACGTGACGCAGCAGCAAGGGTCATGAACACTTCTGCGAGGAGCTATAGTTAGAAACCATTTTTTTGCAGCATCGGCAGATGGGTAAAACATGTGGCAACATGAAAGGATGAGGAAGGAGGTACAGTAATGTTGGACTCCACTTCCTGTCATGTGTCTTGGCTACTTTACCGTTTCATCTGAAATCCATCAGCAGGCACCCGCTCTCAAGGAAAGGGGCTGGAGAAAGCAAAGTATCATCTTCGGGGGTGCTTTATCAACATACTGAATAAATCTGCGCGAACCTTTCCAACGGAGAAAATGTGCTCGGTAGTGCAAATCAAATCGCAGCTGCAGAGGACGGCACATAAGACAGAATAGGTTACGTTACCTCCGTCTCGATGGGAACACGGCGTACAAGATGTTCAGGTGAAAGTAATCTGCTTGATTTATGTACTGAGGGTTTCAGTTAAAGACACCTTCCACGTTGGAGGAGGGAGAGCGGGATTGGAAGGGCAACCGGCCAAGAAGAAGGCAGAGGAAACTTTCCAAACAAATAAAACATAAATACAGGAACAATGGGGGATGTCCCGGCTTAGCAGGTGACCACATGCGCTAAGAGGAGACACAGCTAACGGCCAAGAAGGCAGAGGTGAACACGAGGTGATGATGAGGCAGCAACAGCTGAATGAAGCTGTTAATGTCTTTAACAAATACGTGGCCTGGAGTTGCAACACCTGTTGATTTTCACATGAAAAGTCGGGGACGATCCAACATGCGCCAGACATCTGCAGCTACTGTTGACCTAGGCAACAGGGGCGTTGAACGTGTCGGATGAAAAGTCGAGGAACGGACATCATCTAGGAAGGAGTTGGTCCAGAATTGGCGCATTACATACATCACAGGCAAAGGTTAGCGATTGAGTGGCATTTTAAATTTCACCAGAGTCCACACCTGCAGAAAGCAAATGTTTCTCAATAGCAGAGAGTCCAGATCTTCAGGACAAAGGAAAGCAAAGAACAAGGGACGAGGCCTGTGATCAAAACAAGCTTTTCTGGATGACAATTTGTCCCAAAAATGATTGAATTATTGATAATTGGGACTAGTCTCATTTTCAACTAGTCGCATTAGTTGAAAATGAGACTATTTTCAACTAAAATAATAATAACGGCAAAATGCAAGTTTCAAAGACTAACGGCTGTTATTTTGTACAGAACACTCAACACTGGAACAAGAAGACATTTCAAATGTCCAAAATAAAACACAACCACCAAAGATAAATTAATAAAACGGAAATAAAAACACACACACAACCAAAACCATACATAAAATGGATTATGGGTTATCTGAAAACAAAACAAAGATGAATAATCATAGTGGATATTTTCAAGCTCATTATAATTTATTGCGTGATTAATGGATTACTGTGACAGGCTTACAAAGAGGCTGGTTTTTACCAGGCTAGTAAATTATGAGGTTAATGAAACAAGAAGCTTCATTCAAGTCGTTGCTGAGTAGGACGTTTGAGCAAGCTGCGTAATGGGCTGGCCTTCATCCCAGACATCGTCTTTGGTCAAAATTAGCATCCTTTGTAGCACTGGCGTTCAAAAGTGCTTGTCCTCTCTTCAAACAAACCTGCTACTTCATGGAGTGCTTCTTATCCACTCTGTACAACACACACTGTAAGCGTAATGACAGAGCTGGGTTGCCAATGAATAACTTCAGTAACTTAATTCAGTTGTTTGAGCCACTGTTTTATGTCTTAAGTAGAAAAAAAAACAACAACTGGAGCACTGTTGGGAACCACAACAGAACCAACAAGGCTGGCTTCCGACCCGCCATTCTCTTCCTATATGGTGTCAAAAAAAAAAAACGGGTAAGCTATGAAAGACGACTGTCTTTCATTCGTTCCAGCCTTGCCACAATCGACTATCTCTGTTGTTTTTGTTCCTTTTCCCACATGAACCTTCACTAAAAAAAAAATGTAAAAAAAAGCAACTTTTTGTTTCCCAGCTAAGACAGAAATAGGTGTTTTTCCTCCTTCCTGGTGGTACGAAGTCAGGATATGCAAGCACGATTTATGGAGGAGAAATTTTTTTTTTTTTTTTTTTTAATGGCAGGGTGGGGTCAATGTCTGTGTCTGGCTCCCTTCTCAGGAGTTCCTGAGGGAGACCCATTGCACCTCGGCCACCCATGCTCTGCTCTGCCCACACAGCACACGCTCCAACCTAAGCATCAAGGTCCAAGACGGACAAATGATGGGTCTGCGGGGTTCAGCTGGAGACTGGGGGAAACTCTGTGCCCTCTGCCAATGAAACTCAAAGGTCCTACTCTGGATGAAAAAGTGGCTGTGAAGCCAAGCACAGCAAATTACACAGACTGGGCTGACAGGCACCTGACCACAAAGATAGACACACACCCACACCCACACACACATAGATTAAAAGAAAAAAAAAAGAAAACTTCCAGTGCCACTTTCTTTGCACAGCTTGAAAAAGAACATACACCTTCTGATTGTGTTTACTACTTAAAAGACTATCTTATGGTGGAAGAGGAGAACAAAATTCATCCATAAGCAAAACGTGTGCATGTGCGAAACCTCACACACACATTCCCACACACAAAAAGCACACTTTCTCTCTGGCATGGTCGCTGCAACCACAGAGTGCAAGTCAGGTTGTAGGATTTGGCATATCCTCACCAGGTTATGAAAGAGAATACAACAGTAATTGCGAAAGTAACTGTGGGGTCTCGCGTGCAGAGCTAGAGTCAACAACCACCCACAGGATGTTGAAGACACGGTGATCTAGAAAAAATATCCTGGAATTACTGAGGGAAATATCATACAAAGAGGGTCAAACTAAGCCTCCACCTAATATTTGAAGGTTTAAGATGGTCTACACTCAAAAACCTACTAAAAATAGACTTGCAAATCGCTCGGTGTGTAAACATCCAGGAGGAGGAAATTCATTTTCTGGAGCCAAAAAGAGGCTCCGGTTGTTCACAGAGAGCATATCTACCATGAGAAAAAAACATTCCCTCTTAAGGAGGGGGAAAAAAAAAATAAAAAAAAAAAATATATATATATATTTTTTTTTAATTTTATTTTATTTTTTCCGCCTAATTGCGAATGAACACCTCCAAACTTGTACATATGCAGAGCGTCGGCTTTGCCATGCTGGAGCGATCAACGTAAACGGTGCCTGTGGCGAGCGGTGCACTTAAAGTGCACTTAAATCTAGCAGGAACGCTGGTGTTCTTTCTGGTTCGGCCTCTGCGGCACTTCAGCATCTGAAGCATCTGTGATAAGGCTCGACTGGCCCATCTGCTCTGAGATAATACCGGCAATAACACTCCTGCTATGGCACCAATCTGCACTCCACACAAACACTTCTGATTTGTTTCTGTGCTATGCAGTCAGAATATTAAGAACAACTACACTGGGTGTGTTTGTAGGTACTGGCTGGCTGGACACCATCAAGATAGCATAACTTGTTATGAATGCACAGTCTAGTTGGCATGATTGCAAATGGACTGAACAATAAAGTACTTTTCCATTCATTCTGAGTCACATTCACACTCACAAATGCACATTTGTACACCGATATGCAGAACAGTCTGGTGGCAGCTGAAATCGAACCTACAACCTTCTGCTCACAACATGACGACTCTACCCACAGAGTCACAGTCGCCCCATTGCAGAAGACAGTTACTGCAAGTTAAATCGGAGAAAAGCTTTCTTAAAAGCTACAACCTACAAATAGGAACAAAATTCACTGTTTTTATTTTTTGTTTTGTATAAGCCTTTGAAAAGTCGCCATGGTTACAGTTAATCCATTGCAGCGCCAGCCACCGCACTTTTCCTCCAAGTCAAAGTCTTTTCCTCTAGCAACCACATAAAGGCCCGAAGCCTGACTGGAACACATGATGTAGGGCTAAATACTGCCATCAACAACAGTCCCACCGCAGGCACTTAACACATGCACCTGCCCAGCCAAGAGCACGACGACAGGAAGCCATGCTGGTCATGTGCTGCTTCGCTCAGTCACGGAGGTGTAGCTCGGGCTGCTGAATTTTGTTTTCCGCCACGGGCAAGCACACATGTGGCCAGTAAATTATAACGTGCGGTTTGGTTCGATGATTATATCGGATTATTTTTCTGTTGGGGGCGTTGTTAATATCTGCCATGAACTCCTAAACATAACTCATCCTGGGTGGCACTTTAACCACACTGACAAGATGCAGACGACTTAAAGAGACGGAAAAGGAAAAGCCGTGTCATTAACGGGCCTGAACTGTAAGTTTAAAAGGTGTTAAGATGAGGGGTCTGTGCATCGGAGCTATGCATAGATATACTGTCCTGCATTTGGGTGAATTTTGAAACCAGATTTATTTCATATATGCTACAGTTAATGAGACTGGATGATATGCTTTTTTGCAAATACAAAAACATGCTTTTTTTGACCTGTACAGGCAGTGTATGGGTCAAACGAGACCAAAACAAAATTTTTAGTCCACATGCCAAACATGATGTCTGGGGGAAAACCTACACTGCACACCATCACTGCATGATGATGCAGTGGCGGCTACATCATCATGCTATACATACAGATAGAAACACAGGGGTTTGGTTTAGTCCAGACCTTTATTTGTGGCATTATTTTAAAAGTGATTTTCCAAGGTGCTCTCGGTGCAAGTTTGCAAAAATGAAAGGGCTTAAAATTCAGCATGTTCATACGTAAAGTTGGAAAAATTTAATTGCACTAAAAATACTGACTTGGGGATAGCAGAATATACACACATGCATCCTTTTGTGTTTGTGTACTGCATAAAATCCCAATAAGATGCGTTTAAGTTTATGATTGTAACATAAAACATGGAAAGCTTTCAGTGGGTATGAATACTTTTGCGGGAGAATGTTTGTGTTTCATTTCTCCTTCTGTTTATTCTACGCAACACTGATTTCACAATAAACCTGATAAAAACATAATGAGTTTGCATATTTTACAAATTGAAAAGAAGGTGAAATATTTACTGGCAGCGAACCTTGAGGTTCTTCTCAGTCTTTTAATATACAAACACACACAAAAAAATGTACTGAGCAGAAATGAAACAAGACAGAACATAATTATGGCTTGGCAGCGTTTTATTATTTATTTATTCTAAATATATAGAATAAATTAAACTAAGTTTATAGTTTAATGTGGTACTCTTCTCTTTCCCGGGAAATTTAAAGAGTCACCTGCTAATTGTCGCCCTCTTCGTTAGACGATGCGGTGATTAGCTCTGCAATCAAATCCCTAAAGTTAATGACAGAAATCATGCAAAATGTTTCACAGCAATCACACAAGCATTGTGACAAACCCAAGTAAACGGGACGGTGAAATCAGCTCTGGCTTTAATTAGAATCACAGAACGTGGTGAAGATGACGATCACATTTACACCTATCAAAGCTTCTTAAAGAATTTAGTTCTTTAAGAAGTTAGTCAAAACTGGTTGCTCATCTGCATAAAAATGAATTCCATGAAGATTTCCAGTCAGCTTTTAGAGTTGATAAAGACACTGAGATGATGACAAAAATGGTCTCAGGTCTGAATTTGCAAATAAATGATGACAAAATTTTTTTTTTACATTTTTCAGAAAAACTGCTTGTGCGTTCTATAAATACTTCTAAAAATAAATAACATCTTTCCACATTAATGTAATTTGTTAGTATAAATAAAAAAACAGCTTTATTTTGATAGTAATATTAAGGTAAAATAATATTAAGGCACATAAATGCTATTTTGGAGCTTCAATTTATGTGTCCTTCTCTAGTGGGTCATATCAAAAGATTTGGCGGGCTAGATTTGGCCCCCTGGCCTTGAGTTTGACATGTGTGCGCTACATTCTCTCATTGGGCGACATAATCACAAAACACCCAGGTTTGTGGATCTGTGAAGCCAGATGTTTCTGAAAAGCAACTTGTCCTACAGAATTGTCTCAGAGGTCTAAAATCTGGAGCGAAAATAATTGTGTCCCCTTAAATTCAGAGAAAACTAAAGTCATATTGTTGTTTCTGAAAAGCTCCATAATTCAGTGACCAGTCATAAAGTGCATTGGAATGAACCTCGGCGTCATTCTTGATCATGATATTCATTTTTATTACATACTTTAAACCAGTAAAGTACAAGTAAAGTATGGTTTACCATACCAGTAAACCATACTGGTGTAAGGAGAGAGCCTTACACCTTTATGGTGTGAGGTGTTGGCCTGCAGATCAAAACAGAGAATGACACCTTGTGAATAGATGGCAAAACTATTCATATCCCTTCAAAAAAAAATTACATTAGGACTCAGTGTATTTTATTTAACAAATACACAACTGCAGATCAAAAATATCAAATTTAAAGCTGTAAACTAACAGCTTTACAGTGTTTTGTAAACAATTTAAAACTACCTTTGTAATATCTATATGCATATTTACTTTATATTTTCATCTATTTCCCTCTGTAAATTGATATTTTATTGCAATTTCTGTTAGCAATAAACAGAAATGCCTCATTCAGCTTTCTTATTTCAAGTTCTGTTTGAAAAATGCGTTAAGAAAAAAAAGAAGAAAAAAAAAAAGAATGCAGCTGAACTCAACTTACTGGGTTTGAGCAAGACAGCCAGGGGCCACGGTGTTCTGGGAGTGAGGAGTTCTTTGTACGCTTGTGAGTTCCAACATGTCCACTTGCACATCCGTCACGTGACCAGGCAAAGGGTCAAGCACAGTAAGAATCTTTTCAACCAGGTTGTCACCGTGATGGCCGACAGCCCCTTTGTGAATAAAGAAAGCGGAGAGTGAGCGTGCACAGAAAAGCTCTTTAAATGATGCATTGGTCTGTGTGCCGTCAGTCGCAGCATTATGAACACTGACGGGTGAAGTGACTCATGTATATCAGGTAACAACTGAGCTAGGGCTGGGCAGTCATTCTATCGTTTATCATTTATCATTTATCGTGATAAATTTCATCATCAATAAATATCAGTACATTTGAAAATATTACAAATCCAGTTACTGTTTGCAGTTTAGTGATACAAATCACAGCTCATGTGTGACTGTTGTCCTAAAAAAGTGTGATCCCAAAAGGAATGTTTTTTGAGAGAGGTATTTGTGTTTGTGGGGCTGTAAAAGCTGTGACACACATTCACAGTCAAGTCCATATTGTAACACCCCAAAACTGAACATCTGCTCTTTTAGAAACAAGACAATGGCCCAGTGAGGAATTGTGCACTATGGAACCAGGCTTCATTTTGGCAGCTAAACTTATTATCCAGGTCCTTGTAATAATATCAAAGACCAATACATTGCTGTGTTTTAAACTGGTCAGACATGAGTCATAATTTCACTGAAGTCTAAGTGTATAGGTAAATAAGGAAGAAGGTGATTATTATGAGATTACAGAACTGTTCCCAAACAAGACCTCACCTGTCAGATCCATTGTTCGGTCTATAAAGATGATCGATGCTTTATTAGGAGCAGTCTTTCTTCGGTTTTTCGCCTGACTGTGATTGGCCAGTTCCCCTGCGATGATGCGGCTCATTGGCCCCACTGCAAAACTCTCTTCCCTCATCCCCGCAGCCTCAAACATGGAGTTTAACGCCGAAACCAAGCTTTTCATTTCAATCTGCAGCTCCACCGGAAGCGAATGCCCATCCAGGTCGCTCAAAGTGCCAAACTTCTTCTTCTCCGGTCGCTTTGCGTTGATGCTCTCCAGGTCTGCTGGGAGCAGGGGAAACAGGTGAGCAAACGGCGACGCCACGACCAGCTGCTTTGACACGGCGGCGAAGACCACAGGGGAGTGCATGACCTCCGCCGTGTAATTCATGTTCCCCATCCACTCGCAGAGCTTCTCCTCGAATTGCTCAAACACGGGGAAGCCCTCCATTTCCGCGGACACGTTGTTGGCGAACAGGTGCACGCTGTGGGGGACGGCAGTGAAGACGACGCAGTACTGAAAGTGACTGAGGGTTACGATGTCCTTTATGATGTCCACCGTCGTCCCCTTTAACAAAGTGCTCACCACGAACACGGCTTTGGGCTCGTTCTCACCGCACGCTTCGAAGCTCGAAAACTGCTTCACGTTCCTGGCTCCCGCTTGCAGCAAGGCTGCAGCCCCTCCACTCCAGTGGAGAGCCTCTGCACTCCTGTCGTCCATAAAAACCACGGCTTTCTTCACTTTCGCGAACACCTTCTCCCACATCCGGAGCGGCAGCTGTGTGAAATCCTCTGCGGTTGACATTTTTGCTCATAAACAGCGTCGGTCGGCTGTAAATAAAAGAAAGAACTGTCGGAGACAAGTCACTCCAGTAAACCAAAACACACGTCCCTTTGCGGTGACGTGGACATTGAGGTCGCAGAGTTTAAACGTCACCCAAACGTTGCCATAGTGATAAAGCAGCGCCCGTAGACCAACCGTTGGAGGTGTCGAGTAAATGAATATTTTTGTTTGAATGTTTTTAAAAGTGTCGTGTCTCCACAAACAACACAAACCGAAGAAACGACAAAAATTTACAAATGCCATATTTAATTATTGCATTTATTTAAAAACAAACAAAAACAAACAAACGTTAAACGTTTGTTTTATTGGAAAACTAAGCGGTTAAGGTAATTACAGTTCGTTACAATTGCGCGTGACGGCTTTCCTCGGAAACAGCAGTTTACATGTTCCCTATATTTACCTTTTTTTGCCGTTTTCTTTATTTACAAGCTTACACGAAGGATTACAGAGATCATTTTAGCTATTTATCTTCTAAATGTTTTTTTGGGATTCAGAATACATGGGTCCTGATGAGGACGACGGCTCGTTTCAATGTAGCTAAGTTCAAAACTGCTACATTTTGATATTTTGTGACGTTATGGTCAGTTATCAGACTACTGGCTTCCAATGACATGTATGTATGTATGCGTTTCTTTCAGGGACATATGACAGCCATGACAAGGAGACAGAAACTGAGCAGAGTCCTCATAGGTATGTCATTTATAACAGCAGCAAACAAGACACTATTTAAAGCAACACTACCACAAGAAAGTATTCAGAAGTCTTTTATTTTCAATCTCTGCACATGAGAAGGTATGACAATATATGCTCTATTATAGTGTGACAACAGCAAAGTGACTGTCAAAGAAAGTACGCTTACACAAAGATAGATTCAAATAAAATTCTGTACTGTAGGGCAAAGTTTGAACATAAATATTCAGTTATTAGCATGACAAAAGAAGTGACAATAAAAACCAGAAAGGCAGAGATGTGCAGATACCAGCAGAATTTTTATTTAAAATAAATGAAAACTGTGTAAATACCAACCTGCATATGAACATTTGTTGAGATTGTTGGGAGCTGTAAAGTCTTACAGTGGAGTGGGATACATTGTCCACCAGTGATGTTATTTTAGCCCTTTAGTCCTTCTGTCTCCCATCACCTGCATGGGACATACTGGCACAAAGCTGGTTTTCCTGGTGAGCTTATCTAAGCGCCTCCTTTCAGCTGTAGATAAGCTACTGCACCAACATAGAAGATGGCTTCCATGCCAGTTTCGTTCAGGATTGAACAGCTGTTGCTCTAGAATTACCCCGTAATTAACTCCATCCGTCATCTCGTGAACTTTAAGCATCTCTGTCTTTATCCTTCCACCACATGTTGATGTGCCCCTGTGCAAGGCAACCTACAAATTTCTGTGTATAAATGTGCGGTTGGAACTGTCATTGGGTCTAAAGTGCTTTGACTAGTTGGAATAGAAAGCTGCACACACCCTTTAAGAGCTAGCCAATAAATCACATTGAAGTTTCAGCATGCAACCTGTCAACAGATTTACAGGATACTTTTGGACGTCAATCTATGACTTTTCTTTCTTTTTTTAAAATTTTTTTTTTTTTTTTTTTCATTTTTTATTGATACATAAAATTTTATTTTTTGGCACTCACACCTCAGTTTGTCAACTTTTTTTTATAACTCTTATCACCTTTTTCTGGTTTATCTCAGGATCTCTCTTTTTTTTTTTTTTTTTTACAAATGTAGCTATTAATTACTCTCAGGTATAAAAAAAATAATTTGACATAAATAATTATTCATCAACAAGCTTTCAAGTTTAATCTAATATAGTATAGGCGTAATGATGATGTCATCGTAATGACGTCTTATTGCTGCATAGATACAAGATATTCGGATAGAGTGCGATGTTCATCCTGCATTAAAGACCGAGATCATTGCAGTTTCACACAGTACATGTGATGGCTTGTTTAAAGCGCAAGAGCCCTGTTTGGCGTTGGTTGAAATTAGGCCTAAACGGCTGAGATTTAGGACGCAAAGTGAAAACTGAAACATTATCAGCAATTTAAAATAGAAATGTAGTGGTTTTGATAGATTTAAAAAAAATAGATTGTACTAATTGTAGAAGAAGAAATAAATAAGACTTGTCGAGAGGCAAAATATAATCATGTGTTTCTGTTTTTGAAGGGAGAATCCAAAACCTCTTACTGATGAGCTGACTGCTGATGTTTCTAAAAGTGCTGTGTGTTTTGTTTTGGGGGGGGGGGTTACCTCTGGGACATATGTATGAACCTGCAGGAACCCACTTTTATCAAGGTGTTGCTTTTAGATATATTTTCGTAATGGTCTGGAGAGAAGGCGCGGTGCATTAGCCCTCCATTTCAAAGGGCCATTTGAAATGGGGCTGTTAGCGCTCAGCCCAGTCCAAAGTGTTTGTCTGAGTTCAGGTTCTTCTCGTAATGATGGAGATAACAGCGGCATCAATGTGATTTCTTGGCAGCTCTGGGCAGATACCTGAGAAGACTGAGTTAATTTCTGAAATAAGGACAGATCCAGTTGGTAAGTAACTTTTTAAAATTACTTTTTAAAAAAATGCATGCAGTTTAAGAATAGAAGCAATATTTATTCAGTCTTCAAACATACATGGTAGAGAAATCTAGTTTATTTGTGTTTTATTGTTTTGATTATATTTCTAAAATATTCATTATATCAATGAATAGATAAAATAACACAATTATTCTTCAGCATTTTAACTAAAAAAAAATAGGCTCAGTATTTGTCTTTATTCATGTATTTAAAGAAACAAATGTGACAATGTTTATCAGGCTGTGAAAAAGAGGAAGGCGAGGATGTGGTTCAGAATATCCACGAAGTCAAAGAGCCAAAGCAGGATGTGGATCCTATAGAGGAAAAGCCATGGAGGAAGTCTGGTAAATTGTTATTCGTTAGTGTATTTAATCTATAATCTCATTTTGTTTTTTGTTTTTTTTAACCAGTCATATTAAGACTTCTTAACCGTATTTGTACTTTTTTTATGTTTAGGGGCTGATATCACGGACTACTTTAACTACGGTTTCGATGAAGACAGCTGGAAGGCGTACCGTATGAAGCATGCTAAGCTCCAAGCGTTCCAAGCACAACATATCGCTAATGTCATGGTAAGAGTGTGTGTTATCAATATTCAAAAAGAGAACTATCCTTTGTGGGACAATATTGATGGACACAGAGCAGATATTGATTTCCACTTTGGTGTTTCTGCCTGGGCCCCAGAGGGAGCAAGCTAAATATGAAGTGGAGATGATGTGTGCTTCTTCTAATTCAGGCAGACCATCTAGGAAATCCTGCAGGTCAGTGAGATGGGGTTTTTTTTTTTTTTTGCTCTCATAAGAGGCAGACTCTGTAAACCTTTCTTAAGCAACCTAAACGCTTGTGTAATAAAAAAGAAAACAGGCTTCTGAGCTGGTGAGAAAGAGACTGTAGAAAAAACAAAACAAAACATTCAGTCACTTTTTCACAATTAAAAAATCCTCCTTACAAAACAGATTTTTTTCTTTTTTTTGTTTTGACATATGTAAAATTCCAGTAACTTCTTCAAGCTGGTCAGGTACTTTTGTACAGAAAAACAATTTCACGTCTTCTGGGATTGTTGAGTTCTCCAGCTTTACCGGCAGGAGTTGGCTGGAATGATTCACTCAAATGCTGCTCCGGAGATTGAATAAGAGTTTTTACTCAACACGCCTGGGAGGAGCTATATCTACATGAACAAATATTTGACTAAAATAAAGTTAGCGGCTGGTAAAAATAAAAAGAAGACGAGGAACCAATTATAAGGACTTGGCAAAATAAAGATCTTTTAACAAAAGAGGAAAGGATTGGAATTGTAAAAGAAATTTATGAAATAGAGATAATTACTTCTTCAATGAATTATAGAAATATTTATTAAAAATCAGAAGAAATGGAATAAATTATTTCATACATACACAGGGCAGTTATTGCCTCGGAAACCAAATATAGTAAGGGTTCATAATGAATTAAGGAAACATAAAGACGAGATGACACGAGCTTACTTTTTTATCTTATTTTTATCCATTCAACATTCTTCATCCTCATATTCGCCATATATTCTGTGCCTGTGCAACGTACTTGTATTATAATTGAAAAAAAAGAAGCTAAAACTAACATTTGTTGCCATATATCACCCAATACGAACATATTTTGGCTCTGTTTTGTTTACTAGCCATCGTCATACTAAAATATCTAAAATGCCCTTTAGCTCGATCGTTAAAGAACATACTAACACAGGCCTGACTTTCAGCCAGGATGGACTGGCAGGACGCATTATTTAATTAAAGATTCTTGATGATGTTCTCAACCATAGGCAAGGTTACCCCTCAGGGGAGGTCATGTAAATCTGAGCGCTACGCGGGGTCATGAATCTAACCCACTCTGTTTGACAGAGCTGGACCAGAAGGGATGCAGGAAGTCACACTGCACCGTGCTGCAGACTCACGCAGCCCAATCTTGCACGTGATGCGCTTTTCTTAACGCCGTTTAGCAGTTGCATCACATTTTTACATATCTAATTTATAAAAATATGGGAAAAAAATATTTTTATAGCCTTCTTATTGGAGCAAAGCTCTTGCTAAACTGCAAATTTCCTTCAAAGATGAAAAGAGACACCAAGGAGCTGGAAACTGTTCATTAATGAGCTGCCATTGGATATAACTGTTACTCTCGTTTTGTATGTGTTTTTTTCCTCTCTCCTTCTTCCTTTGATTAAGTTCTAGTGACAGAAAGAGGTTAGTAGTGTCCTATCTATGTGTGTGCGTGTGTCTGTGTGTGTGTCTTTCTCTGAAAGGGGTTGGTGTTTTAGAGTGGGTGTGTATGCGCGTACATGGGGGGGGTGCACACAGTTAGTAAGGGACTGTTGTAAGAAGAAGACAAAATGACCCAGATAAGGAGGTTTAATGCATTAATGGACCAGTGGAGGGTTGATGCAGGGGCACTGAGAGGAGGATTAGGCTAAACTAATGTGGTATTTTTAATATATTATAAGTGCACATCGGCCTAACATATGCTCACGATTTAAGCCTGTTTGGAGGGAGAAAAAAACTTCAGTGACCAACTTTTTGGTGTTGTACTGCATAATTGTTACGTAAATGTGCGTCATGTTGTGTGCGTTGTACGCCTTTTATCGCCCGATCAACAGACGAAGAAAAGCTAAGACCACTAGGCGTGGAGGCAAAGGGAGAAGCAGGAGAAGCAGAGAGAAAGCACGTCCTTGTCGCACCGATGCAGCCAAAGATACTCAGGTAGCGTGTGTGTGCGTGTGTGTGTGTTTGTGTAGTGAGGGGAAAAGACACAGCCTCCAAAGCTATTTATAGCTACGGATGGATGACAAATTAAAGAGAAAGATCTGATCCCCCCGACCCTTCCGGAAAAAGGATGCGGATGCAGCGCCTCTGTTGTTTTGTGAAGAACATTCAGCTACACAAGGTTGCAGTACACTTTTATAACTATCGTTGCATCAAGTCAAATCTGCCTTTGTTCACAGAGCACATCTTATGATACGGTCATGAAAGCCCAAAAGCTCAGAGAAAGAAACAATAAAACCAGTGCAGATTATAAAGAAAAAGATCATTAAGTAAAAATAAGCGATGTAAACACAGAAGGAAGAACAAGTTATTAAAAAATGAAACACACAAAAAAAAGCTTTTATTTGGACATGAGATAAACAACACAGTCAGGTTTTGGACAGTTCCGAGGATAATTCTCCAATATTACAATAACATCTCCATGGAGGACTCTTTATTGACTCAATAATGGTTGTCTTAATTTTCCTTCAAAACAGGAAAGGTTATTCTATTTAGTGACAAAGAGTAAGCAAAAAGGTCAGTGTCTTTTTATACATTGTGAGTATTGATCAGGTTTTATTTGTGCATAAACATTCCAATCTGTTGCTGAAACAACATGAAAAATTCACACATTTTCAAATTAAACACAAAAAATATCTGAAAAAGTTTTAAATGTTCTTCTTTAAGAAAAGGTTGAAAACTGCTTTCAAATGTTGAAATCATTTAGGGCTCTGACTTTAATTTGTAAAATTGTGAGCGAGATTAAGCGGCAGGGTTTCTTAATTCCATTTTTATTTTTATTTGTGTGATCCTTGTTTTCTTTTCAAAGCTCTATATATTCAAGAGTGTGCATGTTTTGTTTTGTTTTTTTACTTGTAACTCGGCTGTTTGTTGCATTACAGTCAGTAATGAGGATTTCCCACAAGAAGGACACCGTCACCAATTACGACATGCCACGTTCGGTCAACGTCCGCACTGTGTTCTCATTTGTGCCTCCACCCTGTAAGTCACCATGCTGAAAAACCTTTATGTTTGTACCTACAAATGCATGAAAGCACTGCTTCACACTATGATCAGACGCTTACTTGTTTGTTTCCTGGGATTAATTTGCCGACACACACAAATGAAGTCACTTAAAAAAGCAGATGGATCAAATTTAGTTTGAACACAGAGGTTGTTTAGGTGAGCGGGTCCCGAGGGGAACCTCCTGCTGTCCACATAACTCATCATCCAGCTGCACAAATGACTAATGGTGCTCTGAGAGTGTTTTTGTGAAGCTGTAACACATGTCCAAATATGCAACCCTGTGGAGTAAAAGCACAGAGGTGAACACTGATAAGTTTGAGGCATTGTGTGGGCTGCAGTGCAGGTTTATAGTCGGCCAGGTGTCTGTAGTTCTGTCCAGGAGGTGGTCCGCCAGGGCTGTCAGTCACTGGGCTTCCGTTTGGGTCTTGGAGTGAATAAGATAAAAAAATATATATATATATATCAAAATCCAGAAGGACTTCCTGGCAAAAAGCGTACAGCTGCGGATATAAAAAATTTTCCCCTCTTCAAAGGCTCCAAAATAGAAACACTGCAGCTTAGACCCCTCTCTTACCCCTCATCCTGTGAGCCCCATATCGTGCAGCAAAGCCATGCCAGGGCTGGTAATGCAACCAAAATATCAAACATCCTGCTGACTGCAGCTTTGAACAGAAAACACTATAGCTTTGAAGTGTATATTCGAAGTCTTTTTTTTTGTGTGTGTGTGTGTTTTTCTGCGTAGGCTACTCGTGTTCTTTAAGTCGCTGGCCCAGCCTCCTCGCAAATGTCTAACATGATAAAAATAGTCTGTGCAAAAAAATAGAAAAAATAAATAATAAAAGAAAAAAAAGAGCAAAGTGCTTGGTGTGCATATTGTAGCACGAGAAATGTGCTGAGCAGACTGGCTGTGGGGAACAGCGCAGAGGAAAAGACTGAGCCATTTTGGGGTTTTTTTTCCGTTTTTGTTTTTCATTGAGGTCACATCAGGTGCATTACATAGGTGCAGATTATGCTATCGAAATGTGTTGCTACAGAGTTACACCTGAAGCTGAACCTGTGTCACTCATATGTGGAGCACAGGACTCTTCAGCTGGTTAGTAGGTCATTACAGTCAGGAAAGTTGCAGAGCTTAACCACAGCTAAGCTCGTGTTTTTTTTTTTTTTTTTATGCATAGGCTGCAACATAAACAAATGTCCAATGACAATACCCACTTTAGTGCTGATCTGTCATCTGTCTAACTTTGGTCCAAGTATTGATGTGAGCAGAAGAATATTGCCAAATTAATTAAAATAATTTGAAATTCTTAATGAGTAGTACACAACGTAATAAAACAACTTCCAACACTGGGGTTGGGCGACACAGACTTAAATTTTTTACATAATATTTTGTGGTACCATTGTGATGAGTGTAAAAGTGAAAATAAAAACTATTTATTACTCCTTTTCTAAATACTGATCTAAAAAAAGAAATGTTATTTGCATCATTAACCTGAAAGTAGTAACTGCATTTAATCATTTAATCATATTTCCAAATGTATTGATATCTATTGATGCTTTCATTGGACAAAGAGTGGAAAATATTGCAAAAACAAAAAACAATCCTAACAGTACAAACTGCTTTGGTGGCTTTTAAATATCATTAATCAAAATTTATCATGGCAGCGATTGTTGTCATGATAAGAACTGTGTCACAAAAAATTATTGACAATGCAATAAATGCCTAGCCCCATTTCAAACAGGACCAAACAAAGTATCAGCAACCATCTGCTGCAACTAGCTGCAGGTTAGAAAAGAGACACACAGTACTGTTCCAAGAACACGCCTCATACTCAAGGAAAAAGTACAGAGAGTTAATGGCAGCAATGCCTCAGAGAGAAGCATCACTAAATAGGTAAACACTGAGCCGGAAACGCTGTCTGCTGGATGAAATGGAGAATACATATTAATATAAATGTTCTTCAAGCAATAACTTGATGAGCTTTGTAAAGGAAAACAGTGAGATTGAATGGGAGTGTCACTTAAAAAACAGAAGTAATCTGTTCACTAAGAAATTAACAGATGGAAAAGAAATGATGTTCCACCAGGCAAGTGTTTACTTTGACAAAGGAAAACCAGCAGCAGATCTGAGTAACCGAATGCTCTAGACTGCCCTTTTCATCTCTTTAGTGCAAAGCTGGTGATACGGAGGGATGGTATCATAAAATAGTGCATTAAAACCGTCTACTTTGTTCATTTGTAGCGTTTTATGTCCAAAGTGTGTTGCTGGAAAAGTTTGAAAAGTGTACGAATCTTCTACACACTCATCTTTGCACTGGGAATTTGAGTAGTCACATTACATTTTATTCCTTAGTTCTTAGGAACTGCTGTCGGAAATCCAGGAATCGAGATTTTTTTTTAGACCTCAGAAATTCTTCGTCCAGTTATCAAAAACTTACAGCTGTAAAGGGAAGACGGGATACCCTTTCAAGAGTTTAAGAGTGTGTGGCACCACAATCTTTGCGTATTGTTCTGCTCTGGAAAGCAGCCAGTGTTGGTCTACACAGTGAAATATCATCTCCATCTAAGAGTCTTCAGCCTGCACCTCTGTGAAACATTAGTATGAGACGGAGAGCCACGCAAACACAGTCTGCAGCCATTAGCCCATACCCATTAGCTCTCTCATATGCTGCCAAGCATAAAAGTACAGTCCTTATCAAACACTCACTGCAGGTAGAAACAGTTACTCACTCACGCTAACTTTGCTTGCATTTGTGTGAGCAGGCTGGTGCTCAATGTAAATGCACGTTTATGTCTGTATGCAATTATAAGAGGCACGTACTGCTTGTTGTTGTTGTTTTTTTCTCAGAACTTTTGAATCATTCTTATATGTGGCGGCCAGTATTCATGAGGTGTTTCACTTGGTGACCTCATCTTCTGCTGAGCTGGCTCAGGTGCATGTTCTAGATGAATCACACTGTCTTTTGGTGAGCTGCCTTTAAAGGAATCGCCCGAAGGCCTTCAGCGCTACACTTTTAGCTTTGTTGTCTACTACTTAGAAGTTTGTGAGCATTTTTTTTTAAAGCTTTGTTCTTCCAGCGTGTTTCCATATGTCTGAGATCTCGTACGCTTGCTCTCTTTGACTGTACGACTCGTCTGTTTTAATAGAAAATGTTTTCTACTTTTCCTCTCACATGAAGGGTTAGCTTGGTCCTCGGGGCAGTGTGCAGGATTTGTGTAATGGCTCATATAATCATTCCTTCTGTTTCAAGTACTTAATTGTGTTTTATCTCAAAAAGCTGCACCAAGCTATTCTCATGTTAGGAGACATTGTTGGGGGTGGGTGGACGGGGAAAAGAAAGGATAATAGCCAGATGTTAATGTGCCTGGGCTTATTCTTGATTCTCGTGTACACAATGCTGTTGTTCAGTGCACTTTGTGTGTGTAATTTGGAGCTGATTGTTTTGCTAGCTCTCGTAAAATGTGAGCAGTATCACAAGTTGGACAATTAACTGTGAAGTGAGCGTTCTGTGCAGCTGATGGTTAGGACCTGCCACATTTGTTGATGTTAAATTTGGAGGCAACTCTAATCTCGCTCCCTCTGGAGCTTTTATGCACTGCATTACTTTTGGTCTGGTGTGACTTGTGCAATTTAATAATACTTTATTAATCCCAGAGGGAAACCGTATGTTGTGGGAACTCATGTGATATAATTGTATTCAAAGAGTTGTTGTAGACGCCATTGATTGTGGGCAGGATTATGTCCTACAGCAGTCTGTGGTACGGTGGTTATGAATAAGCTGTTGTTGCATCACAGTCTGATAAAGAGGATGGTCATTTTTAAGTCATATTTCAATTAATTAAGGACCAAAACTCAAAAGAGAAAAAAGGGGGCTTTGATATACTTCATGTATCCAAAAAGACAAATTTTTGTTGCCTTTAATTTTCTAAATCTAATGTTAACACTTTTAGAAACGCTTAAATACACCATATAATGTGAATATAATTTATAGACTGACATTTAATGGCTATTTGCTGTTTTAAACAGACAAACAAAATAGCGAATCCTTGTTTACTCCCTTATGGTTTTGGTTTTTTTAAACTATGTTGGATAAAGTTGCAAAATTCCAAGAACTCTCAAAGTTCAACAGTTGATTTACAAATCAGATGCCAAGTTTAAAAAAGCTCAAATAATTTTGAGGCAGTCTGTTTTAATAGAAAATGTTTTCTACTTTTCCTTTTAGACAAGTTTGTCTAAAACTTGTATTATTTTATCATTTGCTTGCATAGATACGTCAAACTAAAATACTTAGTTTCTTAAGTCTGTGAACCAGCATGAGCCTGACTTGATGCACAGTATTTACATATTTGTGTTTTCCTTTCAGCTTCACTTTTCCAGTTTTACCAATCTGAGTCCCCCACTAACACACTGAGCAGGTGAGTTTATTATTTCTGATGTGTGTTTGTTTTCTCAGAACATGCACTGTTGGAGCATAGACTGTAGTATAGACAGTATAGACTGTAGATGAAACAGGAACAGCACCAGAAAATGATTTCACTGATCGGGAGATTTGACCTAGATGAAAGAACCAATTATAATAAGAGCAATTAAATAAATAAATAAATAAATACTTTCCTTGGTTTGACTTCTGAAACAGTCAAAGTCTTTTTTAAAACTAGAGAAGAAGAAATTAGTGCTCTCTCACATTCTGGCTTGATGGTGTTTTTCAGTGCATGCTGTTGCTCATCTTAAACTAACACAAATCGCCAAATAAGGTAGAAATCTGATTAAAAGCTTGTTTATGCCAAAAGCCTCCTGTTTATCAGTATCCAGGACATCGCTCACTGTGCTCGTCTGATCTATGTCATAAACTGTCTGCAGACTCCCACACTTTGACTCTTAATTTATACAACTAAGATCACATGGGAGCCACGTTGTACCCCAAACTCCCTCATTTTTTTTATTTATTTTTTTTTTCCGATATGGACACAAATTCAGTCCCTCTCCAGTTTTGTTTGATGGTAGGCTTGTTTCTTTTGGATGTCGTCGCGTCCAGCTTGTCTCAATCTCTCCATGTTTGTCTGTCTCTAAAGCTTCCTGTCTCTTTCTTTCCTAAATCACTTTTCTTTTCCTATCTCCTAATTTGCCGTATCTGACGTGTTCCTGAATTCACTCTGGACTTGGTCCTGAAAATGTTTTTCTTCTCACATCTGAGTCCAGTTGCCAAATCCTCACATCCTCCAGGGACTTACTGTTCCTATGAACTCTGCCAGCCATCTCCTCTGTGCCTTCATGAATCACTTCCTTTGTTACCTCCCACCCCCCTCTTGTTATTATTATTTTTTTTATTTTTAGACACATATGTACATTCTTTACACCAATAGATGATGTACATTTTTTGTACAGAATAGTACAATAAATGTACATTAAGACAGAATAGTTTCTGCCTTACTTTAGCTGAATGATATGAGGAACTTCAGGTATTTCTGGCATGAGCAGATATGCTTAATGCAAGGAAAAGTGTTGATCCGCCTCACAAATGTTTTTCTAAGACATTTGCTTTTAATGTTTAAAATTTATGTTACTGCTACTTTATACTATTATGTTATCTGCATGATCAGGTTTGGCTTTCATATTTCAAAAGAGGTAGTGTTTTATTTAAATTTCCGATCTGCTCCGGATTTTTCTCCTGCTCATTTCGCATTGTGTGCTCAAGGATCTACCATAGATTAGTATTCTAATTTACTTGCAACCTCCCCAAAGTAATCACTTTGAAACAAACACAGAACAGTTTAGAATAGTTAATTTAAATGCCGAGGTATTTAAGATAAAAAAGTAGTTACCTGAAGCATTCAGTCTGGATTTTATTATGCGATAATTAGTTTTTTTTACATTTTGGTAAGTCATAAGTCTTCAATGTCACTATTTCTGTTCCCACTGACAATGTTTTATTTTTTTAGTACAAAATTTCTTTTTTGATATCAATGTAAGCTGTCGCCGTTTTAGCTGTTACATATTAGTCCTGCTGCTTTGGTCTCAAGTTTCCTAATAAGTGAAGTTTGTGGTTTTAATTCAGCATAATGTGAAAAAGTTGTAGGAGTATAGATAGTTTTTGCAAGAACTTGTAGTAATATATGTTAAATAGGGCATTCAATAGCAGAATGTTTTTACTTTACTGCAACATTAAGTCCAGATTTCATTTTATCCCCCCGTCTAGATCCATCTTTGCTTCATTCACCATATTCCATTCATGAGAAACCCTTTATCTGCTAATGCCTGAAATAATAAAAAATACATTTTAGGTGTCTTGGACTGTTAGATTTTTTTATTTTTATTTTTTTTTGCACACCGCGCTTTGGACTCGTACTGCTGGCTGAGCTTCATACAAATTCACTTCATCCTCAGCGCTCTCGGAAGTTTTCCGGTGGAAGCGCTGAGCGTCCAAGCCATGTGGAGGGCAGAAGATCCAGCAGTATCCGTAATATGCCCTCCATCCATCCTCCACGGGTTGGCCAGCGCACACTGAGTCTTGACAACGAGCCAGTCACTTCAAACACTTGGAAAACACAGCAGCACATTTGGAGAAGTGCTTTGATCATAATGCGGAGTTGTGCTCTATTTTCTTTTCAGCCGATTTGCTGGCGAATTTGTTTGCTCACTCTGTTTGTCTTTATCATAGCAATGGTCTGGAGCACTGCATAAAGCGAATGGCACAAGGAGTACCGTGTGTCAACAGCTAGTGGCAGATGTTGAACCGTTTGCAGTGCAATTATGGGGAAGGGAATGTCTGGTTAAAGTTATTCGTTTAAAACTGTCTTTCATTTTCTGTTTCAGCGACAATGTTGGGAACATCCAGGAGCCCTCGACTTCCCTGTATCCATGTTTTCCCGGTAAGCGACGCATTTACCCTGGAGATACGATTACCATGTGGGGAATCGTTGCGTAAAGTTAGGCCTAAAATTATTACTATTTGGCAGACTGAAAATGGTTCTTTTTCAATTGAGACGTTTCTTTCTGATAGAAAATGTGAGAGGCGTATGAAAAAAGAAAACAATTTTTCTGTTTTATTTACATCTCCAACATTTCCAGGTTCTTTAGATTCATAAACTTGGATACAGTTCTTTGTTTCAACAGGATAAAACCACATAATACTGGTTTTGGAACGGAAAAAGTACCGTAAGTTGATTTCAGGCTTTCGGAAAGCCCTGACATCAGTTGTGTTGAAAATTTGTGGGCTGTGCTTTGAAACAAAAGCCTGTGAAATAAAATAAAAACTAAACAAATAAAATAAAACAAAACTCCACCAATTCTGTTCAGAAAAGTGCTCTAACATTGAGTGAGAATTATGCCTGAAGCTGGCTACAAAAAGCAAATTGTCACCTTCCTAAAACAATGGCCTAAGTATTTTAATTTTTTTTTTTGCCAAAGGTGTTTTTTTTTTTTCTTTTCTTTTTTTTTTTTTTTTTGCATAAAACATCTTTCTCAAAGAAAGAGGTGGTGATTTCAATATTTTTGTCAGAGCGGATATTTTAATTTGACTTTGTGTGGATTAGAGAAAACTGAGAATAATACTTTTTATTATTATTATTATTATTTTGATGTTAATCATCCCACCCTCAAAAAGAGCATTTCCATTACATCGCTAAAAGCTTAACATAAATATGACAGTCATGCCAACAGTTTTTATAAACTTATGCTTATTAATATGCTTCTATGCATTCTCAGTTTTATCTGTCTCAGGTAGAAACATTTGCTTATGCATATGAAAATGTCTGATTTAGAGTTCAGGGTCTAAAGGCAAATTTGGCACCGCTGAAGGTTTCATTGATTCCTGCCCTACATATTCTCTCTAAACTTTTTTTTTCTCTCTTTTGAAAAACTTTTTGTTTGAAGACGCCTCCATAGCAAAAGAAAGGGAAATAACAACTAGAGGGACTTACAAAAATACATCATTTACATCTTTAAGTAGAACTGATGCAGCTGCGTGCTGCTTCTGTTTATCTTCCCTCCCTGGTATTCTGTATTTTTTTTTTTTTTTATCCCTCCTGTTTCATCTTTAATCCCAGGGAACATGTCCTCAGACTTTGCAGTGGTTGATAGTGCCAAAGCCTGGGAGTGCTACATAAAGCAGCAGCGTAGCAGAGACAGAGACAGAGAGTACGGCCATGACAAAAACAGACGGCGATGCAGTGACAGAGACAAACAGAGGTCTTCCCTGTCACGCCACAGGTGGGTCTCGAGGAATTATCATAAACCAGTTCTCTGTATGTTTAGTTTGGAGAGATTATGTCTAAATTCCCTTTCTTTTGTAACGTGTGGTAATAGTACAGGGTGCCTTCTGCTCTTCCTATTCTTCCCCTTCTCCATTCATGGATGCTTCTAACAAAAGATGAATGTGAATCTGCTGAGCAGCTGTGGGATCTGGATAAGGCAACATCCATCAGGAATCTATTTCTGATGGACCAGTTATGCAATTCACCTGGCATAAATCTACTGCCTGTCTGCCTCTTTCTCTTTTGCACATAAAGTATGCAGATGTACTCCGGTCAGTCGTAACATAGTGTCCAGATAAGGTGATTAACCCGACCTGCATCCGAGTGTTGTCCACTCTGACTATTCTGAGAGCTGATTTATTAAAACAAAACAAAACAAAACAAAAACAACACACACACACACATTGCCTGTCAGCGTTATGACCGATCTGTGCATGTTTACAGGAAGATAACATTTCTCCAGGGGAGATTTCAATATTTACAAAGAACTAAACAAGAAAAGGAACAACTATTGCACTTAGGATTTCATTTATGTTGGCATCAGAAAAGTTTTAATTTTTCAGCTTGACTGCAGAGCATCAGATTAAAGGTCTCTCTGTGTTGCTCAGTTCAAAGCGTGAAGCCCAATCAAGTGCAGAAATAATTCATATAAACCGAGCCAAATTGTTTCCATGCAGCATAACTAAGGGGATTTTCATTCCAGCTATTCAATTGATTACTGAAATATAAACCATGGGAGAGTCGTGGAAAAATATACAACTATTGTGGGGGAAGAAAAGAAAAAATAGCCTCGTATTGCAAAAGAGCTGCAAGTCCTGATGACTATTACAAGGCGAGGGGAAGTGAGTGCCAACATATGCAGAACATTTGCTGCGAAATGAGGTAATAAACAGACGTAAAAACACATTTTAGCTAAGATACAAATGCAAGTATGCTCTGTTGGATGGAGTTCGGTCTCTTCCTCGGTTAGAGATGAGAGGAGTTTGTCTAATTTCACATTTTCCTCCTCATTCATCGCTTAAGGCACTTTATGTGTCTAGTAAGGCGACAGTTTAATATGAGACAGGTAATCTCTGAAAGAATCAAACTCCTCCACCTCCTCCTATAGCTAATATTGCCATCTGAAGAAATGCATCGCTCCCGGTCAAGAACAACCAATCAGGGCCAGGAGGAGGGTCTTATCGCTGTCAATCACACTCTAGCGGAGAAACTTACAGTTCCTGGAAACTGCTTATCCACTGTCATTTGATGCCTTGCCAACGAGCCTGATCATTCATGATGGCTCTGGTGAAGGGGAGAGGGATGAGAGTGCAAGCAGCGGGAACATAAGCTTGATTGTCAGCTCTGATACCCTTCTCTTGGCTCTGATTGGTCATTTCTGTTCAAGATGTGTCTTTCTGTGGTTATCACTGGGAGAAAGCAGAGGAGCTTGATGTTTTTACAGATTATCTGTCTCACATCATATAGTGACAGTTTTAACGAATATGTGAACCCTTCACGCAAAATACTATGCGAGTTGAAAAACTAAACACTAAACATCATCACCAGCACTCCATGGTAAGATCATGCAGAATGTAATAGATTGAGCTGCATCAGACTTTAGAGCTGAGGGACAAAGACACAACGAAAAGGTTTGAAATATATTTGTATGTTGGAACGGCCAAGTCAAAATCCAAAAACGTTATTTTCTGGCTTTGCAAAGCGGCTAGAGACCATGCCCAAGTGTTTACACTTAAGTGCTTGTCTGTCTTAGTCAATCGCATAAAATGTTTTGTGGTTGCAAACCTTGAAAAGCTTGAGCAAGTTGCTGTGAGAATTTTTATTGGCATGCCACACTTGCTTTGTCAAATGTCATGCAAATTAGTGCTAAATAGTTCAATTGGACATACCATGTCTACGAATTGTTCTCATACTGTTCCACCTTCTTTTCCCCCACCCCTAATTGACAGAAAGGGAGTTTCCCATTTAAATCGCTGAGTCCGTATTTATACCTAAAGCCTCGGCCTTGTGGGTCAGGTGAAAAGCAGGACACGGGGACAGCTGTGAAGCTGTTGGGCTAACCGCATAAGACAGGAGGAACAGGAGTCGCATGTGCTTGACAGACACTATGGTAACACTCAGGAGATTTCACCACTGCTGCTTCGCATTCATTCTGATGTAAATGCCACAAGGGACTCATCCCTTCAGCCTGGTTGAGCGTGCCGCTCACACAATCTGCCCTCGGCTGACAAGTTTGCCCTACATTCCCTTTCGCATGGTCTTGACTCCTGCATCACGCATGTGCTCATGGCACAGGTTGCATATTTTCAGCCGCTTTGATTTATGATTGCGTTTTGGACTATTTTTAGCCACGAACTGGAAATAAGTTGTGTGAGAAATGAAGAGAAGCAGATGGAGCGAACCGTCTCTTTGTTGGTAGCCACTCTGACTGTTCACTGAAGGGATGAGTGGAGGTGCCGCATGGCAGATTTACGCTCGCTGGCCTGCATTTCTTGCGCTGAGTCACATCAGTTACTGCCCAGTAGGTCTTGCCCTGGTTGATTTTAGGGTTCAGGCTGTGTTTGGTTTTTGGCTGCGATTACGAAAGCCGGCCCTTGATTTATTGCCATCAATAATGCATTATGCGAGGCTAAAATTTACTGTGATATATTACACATCTTTGACACAGCTTACCTTTTTTTTTTTTTTTTTTTTTTCATGGGCATCAGCTCAGCACCCGATTGGCCATTTGGTCAACACTTGTGATGAGGTTGTAAATCTGGGCCTTGGATTGTGAATGGAGCTCATTCTCGCTGGCGCCACTTCTGTCTGTCTTATCAACGCTTTCCTGCACACATGCAGCCACATGTGAGAGAGACAGCGGTGACATCCAACACCCATTTTTCATCTAGGTTCGCTTATTTATGTGGCATTGGTTCACACAAAATGGTGCAAATCAAACTGAAAGACTCCTCAACAAGCTTAAAATGATTGGTTGACAAAAAAAAAAAATGCTTGTGTAATTAATTTGCTGATTTAAGTCCTGCTTGTTGTGAACATCATTGGAGACATTATTGGAATATGTTGTAAAGTACAATGTAACACAGCTCATCAACAACAATATGACAGCAGTGGTAACCCTAAGTAACAAATGCTAATATCAGTTAGCAAGTTGTCAGATTTGGTTAATATACCTACAATTTTTTCATTAATAAATTTATATGTATTTATTTATAAATTACTTCAAATATCTACTTAGTTAATATACCTCCAAAACAATCTAACTAAATATATATATATATATATATATATATATATATATATATATATATATATATATATATATATATATAGTTAATATAACTAAAAAAAAAACTAGACCAAAAAAAAAAAGTTTCAGGAAAAAAAAATACAAAAATTTCCTTGCCTTTTTGTGAAAATTATTTTTAATGGAATCTCTAACTTGATTTACTTCTGAGATTTTTATTTCAGATTCAGGAGACATGACATGTTTCAGCATAGGACGAGAAAAACAACTTTCAAGATTTCCATCAGCTGCTTTTGTGCCATATGCTACGTTCATCCGGGCTCCAGGGCCCGTCTTGGGCTCAGTGCATTCCTACGCCGACATCTGTTTTCATTTTTTGCCTCTTTTCAAATTGTTTCAGGCCTTAATGTGACACACTGCTCCCTTCAACACAAAGTCATGCAAGTTATGCCCTTTTGTCCGGGAGCAGTGGCCCGGCTGAGTTATGAATCTATGATGCATGCTTAACCTTGCATGCAGCTCTACGAAAATTGTTGATGTAGAGGTTAGGACTAAGGTAACTTTAAGTTGGTTGAATGTTAGACTGACAACCTGCATGAGGTCCCACTTTTTTCAAGGCCTTTACAAATCGTTTTTTTTTTTTTTTTTTTCTTTTCAAACCTCTTTGCACTTTTTAAGCACGACCGACAGCCGAATAAAGTGCGTATTTGTGAAGTGGAAGAAAACAGACACGGTTTTACGCACTTTTACGAATAAAAATGTAGAAATGTGCTTTCCATCCACATAAAAGTGAATCCTTTTAGAACCGCCTTTTGCTGCAATTACGGCCGCAAGTCTTTCGGAGTAGTTCCTGTCAGCTTCGACTGCGACTGACATTTCATTGATCACGGTGCCACGAAAAATGACCAGAATTCTCCTTTTTGGTTGCTTTATTCACATGCACTTGCTTTGTGTGTGCCCTGCCATGGCAGTAACCTGTTATGTAACTTTGTCAGCTTCAAGTGTTTACTTCTATTCCCCCAGTTGAGAGCTCACAGCTGTGTTCACCAACAAATGAAGGTCTGGCTCTCTAGATAAATGGCATGACAACGCTCTCATTTGTGGAGCCGTCATGACATTTGAGTTTATTTATTTATCTCCATTTTTTTGTAGCCTTTACCCAGACAATAGTAAACAGCATTAGTTGCCTCTGTTTACTCGTCCGGCTGAATGGAAAGTTATTTGCGTGAACGCAAAAGCTGAATGTCACATGAAAGTTCTTCATCTTTGCTTTTTGTTAGACTGATGTACATGATTAAATATAATTTGCTCTTAGTCCAACACAGTTGCAAAGTGGCCTTTTACTTTTTCCTTATTGTTTCCCTTATTTGAACAAGTCTGACTTTTCAAGTAAATTCGGTGTTTTGCTCGTTTCTTTTCCATTTTCATCTGCGCTCTGGAGAGTAACGTAAACATCTACGATGTAGTTGTTGACGTGATTCGATCACAAGACTTAACTAATGAGTTACAAGTGAAATAAAGTGTCAGTGAAACTAGAACTTTTTCATCTACATTAAGGACTTAAAACATGCTCTTGCAGTTCCTGAAACGCTACTTATAACTTAATTTTATCTTACATCATGTTTACTCATTTATTTGCACTAGAAACTTGACCAAAAATACTTTGGTTATGGTGGTAATTTACTTTTTGCCAGCAAAGGCCCATGTCGGTCTGAACATATTTGTTTTCCTTTCAGTAAATGAAAACAGATCATTTGAAAACCACAATTTGTAGTTACCACTTTGCTGTATGTTTTCTTCAGTAAATCTGTTATCTTGTATTATTTGTTTCAGTGAGAAGAAGCTGGCGGAGCGCAGGGACTCTGCAGATTATGAGTACAAACGTAGCAGAATTGAAGGAGTCGCCGGCAAGAAGAAGCTGAAGGAAGAAGAGGAGGGCTCGCGAAAAACATCGCAAAGGTCGAAAAGTCACACATTTCCAAAAAGTAATGGCAAAAAAAGAATGTGATTTTATCTTTTTCTTAATATCCATTTTTAAATGGTTCTTCCGTTTTGCTGTCTGCAGAAGTAGCAACGACAGCAGGAAGGATGACAGGGAGGCCAGGAAGACGAGACACAATCACGCAAAGGCCAAAGACGCTGAGAAGGCTCGGAGAGCGACTGAGAAAAGGAAATAAAATGTCAACAGCCCTCAGAACAACCAAACCTGAAAAGCTTTGTCCCTTTACATCTCAGGTTCAGTTGTACGATGAATTTGTTCTCATTATATTCTCTTAAGTTTTATGGTATTGTGTTGTTTTTCTGGTTTGTATATGAGCCTTCCTGGTGAAACAACAACAACAAAAAAACAAAAAGTAAATGTTAATTTTTTATATTTTTTTTAAACGAGTTTATTGAGCATTTAACCAAATGTACCATCGTCAGATATACTACGCAGGCCGAAGCGTGACAGACAGAACCACAGCAGACAGACCTCAGGCCCTCCACTGATACACAGAAACCAAGTCAGTTTTTTTTTTTCTTCTTGAAAGTAAGAAAATTAGTAAGGCCTCCACAAAATCTCCTATTTAAATGTTATTTGTTAACAAGTTATGAAGACATAGATTCCTTTTTTTTTTTTCATACATTTTCTTTGCCAGTGGTTTTAATAACTTAGCCATAGCTTCTGAGACAACAGAAAAAAACCCGAAAAAAAAAAAAAAAAACTCACAGACGACTACTTGGCAACGTGTCGAAGATGACAACCACTGTTGGTACAAACAGAATAAAGCCTACGTTTAAAGGCCATACGACAAAAGAAACATATCGCAAGTACTTGGTTTGGTACGTTTGTTTTTTTTTTTTGTTTTTTTTTTTTTGTTTTTTTTTTTGTTTTTTTTTTAGACACCCAACATTTTACGTTAAGAAATGTGAGTCCAGCTTGACGTATTATCCTAATATATATCTATTGAAATTGGCAACGAGTCGTGTCTCCTTTCTGTCCTCCCACCCAACTCACTGGACGCTGTTCGGTATCCTCTAAGCAAGACAAGCGTCCGGCCTGGATCTGCTCCGGTTCAGGATTTCCGTGGGCCCGGGAGAGAGGGCGAGTCAACCTTCTGGTCACAGTCCAGTCTCTTATCTGCTCCCCCTGCAAAGTCCTGGCAAAGTCCCCCGGCGGCCCGTCTGCGGCGAGGCGTCCGCGGTGCTGTCCTGAGCTACTCTTCCCACGCAGCGAGCTTAGGGTGGTCGGCCGGTCCAAAGCTCTCTGCCTTCCACATTCCTCGGTCAGTGTTGATAAAAGCGGTACCGGATGGCTTGGGAGCGCCGTTTTACAGCAGGCTGCCCGGCCAAGACACGATGGTCAGGGTGATTCTGCCCCGGAGCTCCTTCAGGAGACGAACCAGTCCTGTGTGCGTCATCCCCCACGTGCTTTTTCCATTCACCTCCAGCAGGATGTCCCCGCATCTTCATAAACATAAAGGAAAAAAAAATAAAGGAGAGAAACTGCAAACCTTTGTTTAATTTACTGTGTCATATTCAGCGTCACCTAAGAAGTATTAATAAAGCCGTAGTATGTAAGTTTTCTAAAAGAAATATGTTTTTATTGTTAAAGCTGTTAGTATGTCGTTACAGAGTAAAATGAGATGGAAAATTGAGCTTCTCTGCCTTCTAGTGCAAACTAGAACCAACCAATCAGAGCCAAGGAGGCAGGTCTTAGAATTGTCAATCACGCTTGTGTATATGACAGTATGGTATGAAAAAGATGATCTGTGAAAAAAAACATCAAGCTCCTCTGCCTTATTCCAGAGTTATTTTCATAAATACGCCACTTGGTCTGAAACAACCAATCAGAGCCAGGAGGAGGGTCTTAGCGCTGTCAATCAGGCTTGTGTATGTACTGGAGTTAGCATGGCCACGGATGACTGGAAATTAACGGTTTTCCTGCAACATTAAGTTGTTTCTCAGTCATCAGCACATTTAGGTTGCCTACACAAGCGTGATTGACAATGCTAAGATCCTCCTCCTGGCTATGATTGGTTGTTTGTGACCAAGACAAGCTTGATTTTTTTTTTCATAGATTATTTGTCCCCTATTATACTGTCACAACATGGTAACATTTTTAACAGATATGTAAAAAAAAAAAAAAATTTTGCTAATGAAAGTTGAATACTGCAGCTCTAAACGACAGATGTCTGTAAGGCAACACTCGCTAATACCTTATCCTGCCATCGTTGTAGGCGGGCGTCCCCTCGACAATGGAGCGGATAAAAAACGACTGATTGCAGTTGACCTCCTCCTGGCCTCCCACAATGCTGAAGCCCAGGCTGCCTGACGTGCTCCGCCGCAGAACGATGTCTTTGCAGCAGTAGAGATGCCTGCGTGGGCCAAGAAGGAGATTAAGCAGATTCACCTTTAAACAAACTGTTTAACAACTGTTTATTCACCTTTAAACAAACTGTTTCACCTTTAAACAAACTGTTTAAAGGTGAATAAACAGTTTGTTTAAATCTTCATAATCTTCCTGAATATGAAGATTAATAAAGCCAAGACCGTCACTTCAGTAGTTCACAACTAAACGGAAACACCAAAATGTTGCCACATTGGAACTACAAATTCTAGGGCACACACATCAAACTGGAGGCCTGGGGGCATAATCTGGCCGTCATAGATTTTTATGTGACCCTCCAAACTTCACCCACAAAAATGCGTCAATCAAGTCCTCCAGTTGTTGTGAAAATATGAGCAAAATCAATGGATCCCAACATTTTTTTTTTTGTTCTGATGCACCACTTGGTCGCAGGTTTTCCACAAAAAATTGTCATAAACGTCTGATGTAAGTGACCGCTAACCCCCGCCTGTAGGTGGCAGCACCACTTACTTCTACAACATTCCCATCTCGGCCTTACTTGATGTCAGAATTCTTTGCAAGTGTTTCAAAGTCACAAAAACTCTCACAAAATCCTAGATGGACTGATCAACGTGGAAAGACGTTGATCAGTCTGTCTTTCCATGTTGATCGGTGGAAAGATGCGATATTAATGATTTGCAATAACTATTGCAAAGAACATTATTTGATCTTTAAGACGAACCAATCGAATGTAGAGATGGCAATTTTTTATTATGTAACCATTTTTTATGGAATATGATACATTCTGCCACAACCAGCCCTTCAGAATATTCTTGATCTAGAAGTGGCCCAAAATGAAAATTAGTTTGACACCCTTGCTCTAAGGTATTTTTGTTTTCATTATTGTTTTCATTTTCAATATGGAAAAAAGGTGAAGAAGAAGGAAACATTCATTGTTTTCAGCTGCACCATTGTATCCCCTCTTTTGTTCCACATAAGCAGGAAAAGTGGCTATTTGTGTCAGTGCAAGCCCGTCTCCATGACTACAACAAAACCTTGTATGTATTATTAAAAACCCTTCAGTTCTCAGAGGTTTTAGTGATTTATAAGTATCGAATATTTTCTTTAAAAAATGCCTTAAAAGTACAATGAGCGTTTCCTTCCTACTGTTTCTGTCAAAACGCCAGCGTGTGCACGCTGGGGAAGGTCAAAAGGACACGTTGGAGCTGCGGAAACCAAAAATTTTTTTGAAAAGTACAGGCGAAGACAGACATCACAGGAGGGCCGCTCACCTGGGGACCTGCAGCCATGAGACCCACAGCGGGGAGTAGTCGTCGTTGGGCAGCGGGCTCTTGGTGCTGTCTGTGGGCGACGGCGTCAGACACGGCGGCAGCGTGAACTCCGGCGGGTTGTCGTCGGGCGGACGCATCTCCAGGACCTTGAGCACGACGGGAGAGGAAGTGTTCTTGAGGTTGGCCACCGCCTCGCCTCGCGTCACCCCCGTCAGATCCATGCCGTTCACATTCAGCAGGATGTCACCTGTGGGTCGGGGGAGACATCAGAGTCTGGGGGCTTATCGTCTTTCTGCTTAATATTCATCATTCTTGCATCTGGATCACAAAGACACTGAAACCAAAGGGCAGCTGTGGGCTTTTAAAAAGCCTGCTAATGATGAAAGTGATGCAAAGACGGACAGTGCAGACCGGCTCGCTAGGAAGCAACACAAAGGACACATTTGCCCTGCGAGAAAATGCAAATGAATGCGCCGTTACGTTGCACAAACATCTTTCATAAGCACACAGAGACAGCTGCTGCTCTGTCCCAAATGAATGTGGGGATGTGCACCTTGAGCCCCACGCAAAGCAACAGACTTCTGATCATTTTATGAAGTCCTCATATTACTGTTTGGGCAACATTTGTCTCACTCTTCCCGTAAACGAAGCTTCAAAACTGCCATGTTTCCGTTAACATTTATTCTTGAAATGACAAGCTGCAGTACTATGGCCAACAGCATCACAACTACTGTAAACACAATTAGAGATGTGTTTTAATTGATCTTATCCTGTGGACCAATAAATGTGCAGTGGAAAAGAGAAATGGGTTATTAGAAAAAATTATGTTTAGATTTCATTTTGAGTAATCAGATTAAAAGGGTGTTAGATTTTGATTTGCTAAAATATTTCTTCTTAGTTTTCCTTCTCCTCACGATTGTGCGCTAATTTTTCCCTGTCTAGTTTGCAGTTGCAACATAATATAAGAAAAGAAAAAGAAAATCAATAACGACAAATACTTAAAAAAAAAAGACAGTTTTGCTAAATTCTTCCTACTTTGTGATATGTTTTCAAATCTGCTGCACTAACGTTTTTTTTTTAAGAATCGACACGAGCAGCCGAGGTTTCTGCTCCATATGAAGTCGTCATCGATCATTTTGTTTGTGCTCTTCAGGACAGAGAGGCTCATCCGCAAGGATATTTCACTCATCTGACAAATAAGAGCAGTCACCAGTGATGCCACACAATTAAATGAGATTTCAAGCAGGCGGCGATGTTACCTTTGCGGATGGATCCCTCCTGTCCCACCACGCCGTCGGGGTCGACGTTCGTGACGTAGATGGGGAGGTCCCATCCTCGGCTGGACATGCCGCCCGCCACCGTCATGCCCAGGGAGTCGTACGGCTCCTTGGTTAGCGTGACTGTCTTCTCGTAACACGCGGGCTTCTGACAGGAATCCTGCACAAAAGACATACAGGCCAACGTGAGGCCATGTTGTTGTTGTTGTTTCGTAGAGATTATTCACGTCAAAACCCGAAACTTTCCCTGAATCGAGACTCTGGTGAGTCCGGTCCACCGCCACCTTCTTCAAATCAGACAAAAATCAGTATCGGTCAGCTCAACGACGTTTGTGCAGCAGAGGTTTTTGTTTGTGCCGCATTGGCTTTGAAGATATTAATGGAATTTTAATTTTGTAAAAGTGAAGGGGGGGGCAGGGAGGGCTGGCTGACCTTTGACCTCTAAACTTTCATCAATATCTTCAAAGCCAAAGCAGCACAAACATATAGTCGAGTTGATCTGACACCAATTTTGTCTGATTTGCAGAAGGCTGGGGGAAAAACCTGTTCACTCCCTCCACTCTGGTGGCGCTGCACCAAGAACCACTGAAGGAAACGACACGAAAACCTCTGAAGAAGACACGAGCGCAACTTCCTTCTTCGCAAAATGTAAACATTTACATTGAAAACCGCTGAGATTTTGGCGATTGCAGAGATTTTCTTTCGTCTTTGATAAAAAGACGTGGCGTTTTTCTGTCTGGCGCGACACTCGGGCCTCTGCTTTGGCTGTATTTAAAGCTTCCTGCTTCATTAGCGGCTTCTATTATATGTCCACTTACATGCACGTGTACATTCGCTTCAGCTGAACTGAGAGCTACGTTTTCAAGCGAACCAGAGTTCGCTCTTTTGGTCTGCGTCAGAGTTCAGTTGCGCATTCACACCTCCCCCCCCGAACGAACCGGGCTTTCCACACAAACGAACCAGAATTCGATTAAAACAGACTGAACAGAACTGAACTGAAATCTTCACGATTCTCAGTTCTATTTAGCTCATTTTTGAAATAATTAACATAAGTGAAAATAGTACAAAAAGTAGCAAAATTGCATATGGGTGGATTAAGCATTTCTTCAGACGGTTGGAACCCGGCGTGCTGTCACTGATGTCTCTTCTCCTTCAGCACACGTTCTTCTTTTTGTGATGGAGACAATAAAGCGAAAGCACACGAGGAGCTAACTAACACCAAGGGCACCTTATTCAAAACTGCATGTTCTAATTAAAACTTGGAGGAGCGCATTTGCATGATAATAACAATGGCGGCTGTTTGCTCAGAGACCGGCGATAACGCCCCGAAAGCCAACTGGGTGCCATCCGCTGGGTGCTCCGCGAGACGGGGCCAACTCCAATGACGCGCTCTTTGGCGATAGGTAATTGATGAACGACCTCATTAGCGGAATGATGTGCGGTGATAAAGCGCCGTGGCCGATTCAAGAGCCTCCTCGCTCGCGTTCGGGTCAGGTAATGGGTTGAGGTTGACGGGCTGGAGCCTGTGCCGCTACGCTGGCGTGACGCGTTCACACATTTCCGCCGCGCTCGCAGCAGATCTCTCTCGCAGTCCCGTTATCGACCCGAGGCCTCAGCACTGACTCAAGCTGTGCCTAAAGAGTCCATAATCAGGGGCCTCCTACGCACCGCGCCGAGCGGGAGTCACATGCTCTGCCCTCCAGAGCGGCAGCTTTTTAATAAACGGTAATGGTGTCTAGTGAGCTCTAAAGGTTGTTACATCCTAACAGAGTTCATGTAGTTCTTTTTTTATTTTTATTTTTTTTATGATAGGCTGAGGTAATAAGCTCCTGGTCTTATTGACAAATTTACAGTTGAGGCGCAGGAACTCATTTCGGGGGAGGCGGGAGGGGGAGTCAACAGGGGACGCGGTCGTAGTTGTAGGTAATAATGAACCATTACCCCTTTTTATTATCTGGAAGCTAATGTTTCCTATATTCAGCTCAGGGCACATAAAAACTTTTTAGAAACACGACAAACTGATTTTGGAAGGCAGAAAGAATTGGTTCATTTAATGACTTGGCAGGTGACCTTGCAAGCACCAGCTCTTTCTTTAAGTCTAACCAGAGCGGAGTGAGACGACGACGGTTGGATTATGTCACCGTTTCGTTTTCTGCACCGTATCTCCTGTGTCCTCTTGAGTTCACGGAGACCAAAGCAAAGATTTTGCTCCTCTGCATTCAACCCATTATGTTCAATCATTGCTGCCAGGAACTTTGTGTTCTCCAGTTTTTTAAAATTTTTTATTTTATTCCATGGTTCCAGGTTACACCTGACTGACTGAATGTTTCTCCGTTCAGGCGTCTCTATTTTGGAATCGGCTTTTGACTAAAGTACCGCCACTAATTCTGTTTACTTTCCTTTCCTTTTCCTCTCCCGTAGCAGATACATGGACGGATTCTGTGTTTAGTCTTTTTCCTGGAAAAAAGCCTTTGAAGAAGCCATCTCTGCAATTTAGAGAAATGTTTCAGAGTGTTTATTTAAACTGTAAGCTCACATCTCCGTAAGATTTTCTGTATTTTACAAAAAATGATCTATTTTCCTCCACTAAAGACGCTTTTTAAGAGTTTCTAGGAAACTCTTCAGTGTTCTGTGCCAAGGACGCCTTGATAAAATCTCAGGCAACCAGAGTTCGATTAATGCTCTTAAAAGTGTTTATTTTTCTTCCATATTTTACAGATACCACGGCCCCTCACTTTGGCCTATTTCCCATGATGCTCAGCAGTTTAAAGTTTATATTCTGAGCCTTTATTTCAAATCCAAACGGGACCGCCCCGCAGTTTAAAGACGTGCACTTAAAGAGACGAATGAAAATCATATCTTGCGTTTTTCTTGGCAAAATTCTCTGCAGAGGTTAAACTCATTGTGATTTCTGGCTCAATATTGCCCATTTAAAAAAAAAAACAAAGCTGACTGCCCATTCGGCAAGAGCGACAGTAATGAAGATAGAAGACCGTGAGGCTGCACCGCTATCGCCTTCGTTTATATCAAACTACGGGAAGAGAACAGTTAGGAATCTTTAGGCAGCTGTCAGGAAAAAAAAAGAAAAAAGAAATGTACGTATGCTGCAAATCTGCGAGGATAGAAAATAGAAGACGCTCTTTGAATGACATGCTTGACTTTGATGGGAGAAGAACGGCTGCATGGATCATTTGCACCTGAAAGCGAGTGTTTATGAAAGGAACAAAGGTTTTCTCTGTGTATTCAATAGCGCTCATATCTCCTGCACATATATATACACGTGTGTGTGTGTGTGTGTGTGTGTGTGTTTGCGTCTCACCAGCAGAGTTTGCTCCATATCCACGGGGGAGTACGGTGGGGGGCCGTCCATGCCCCATGGCCCCTCTGGTAGGATGTCTGGGTTGGGCAGGCAGATCTGACGAGATACCACGAAGTGCACACTGTGCTCGCTCGCCTAAAGTGACCAGCAAAGAGAAGCTTGGGCTTCATGTTTTGAATTTCTGGAAGTGGAGACATGCTTGGTATTTTTGTGTCACATTTCGAAAGTAGACTTTTAAGATCGAAACCTCCTTTTGCCGGATTGAGGCTTTTGCCCGTCAGCCAGACTGACCGGGTTTCTGCAGCCGCCTCCCCTGCTCTCGTATTCCTAGAGAGATTTCTGCCGCCCTCTCGAACGCGCCGCTGAGCCCCGAATTAGCCAGTCCCAACCGTCATTGCCCTAATTGGACTAATTCAATTTCTTCCCTGCCAGTTCTTAATCTCTGACAGAAAGTGGCCGATCCGAGAGGCTCCGTTGAGACCCAGAGCGAGCCAGTCAGACGGCGCAGACAGGAATCTCCGAGCCCAGAGACCCGGCACAGTCAGCTGTAAACACGCAGCAATTAACCGCCATTAACCAAACACACGCCATCACTGGCTGGCATCAACCAGGAACCAGAGGCGGCCTCCCCCCGAAACCCACCCGTCCGTCAGGGGAGTCGCCACAATTAAGCAGCATTAACTGCGGCGAAGGCAGACACAAAACGCAGCTCCACACGATTAGCTCGAATCACCGCAATTATCTTTAATGCCGCCGGGAGGCGGAGTATGAACGGAGCACGGCTGGTTCTGGTCTGTGGCAACGTTTCGGCAGAATGCGTTTCAACTATTGGTTGTTTTAGGAATCGGTTGTTCTATTGATCAAGTATTTGACAGATTGTTCAGACGATTAAGCGATTAATCGGGGGAGAAAACGGAACATTCTGCAGATTTTTCATGTGACCACTTAAACTGTTTTTAATGCAATATTAGAAAAACAATTACACTTTTTAAAAAAAATTAGAATATAAATCTTTCATTGCCTAAAATCCATTAACATTTCCTTTAGTTATAAACCAATATATTGGTATATAACCAATAATATTATTATCAACCAATAATTATTAACCAATAATAATTGCATAGCAGTACGTGCTTAATAAGAGTTTTTGTTTTTTCACAGCATTTTTACTGGGTGAAGCTGAAACTACGTCACTCGAGTTGTTCTGGCTAGAACAGATTTACAGACAAAGACTTTCTTTTTCAAATCTTAAATGCATGTTAATATATTTTTCCTTCAAATGTAGTTTAATGGCTGCACTGAAGGTGTTTCAGCAAAATGGCCTTTTTTAAAAATTCTGTATTCTCCAGTTAACGATTAATCGATGACCAAATTAGTTGCCAATTATTTCAATAATTTAATGACAATTACTTGTTGAATAACGATTAATTGCATCAGATAATCAGATTATTGTTCAAAAATAATCTGATTATATCATCTAATGTTCCGATAAATATCACAATTAATTAATTCATTGAGCTATTACTCACAATTAATCGTGATGAACCTATCACCCGATTAATCACGATTAATCGTTTCATCCCCACTCATAACTGCGATCTCTCCAAACACAGCTAATGCTTGGTGCCTATCCCGACTGACCTGGATGAGCAAAGCGGCGTGCTCCGGCGCCCCGTAACGCAGATCGTGGCCGTTGATGGCCAGCACGCGGTCGCCTACGCACAGCTGTCCGTCACGCGCGGCCAGGCCTCCCTCCAGCAGGTGGAAGATATAGACCCCGTGCTCCTCCGCCCGCCGCACCAGCTTGATGCCCAGCTGTTCGTCCAGCGTATTCTTGTTCAGCACCACGTGAATGCTGTCGTCTCTCACCGGATGGTGGGGCAGGCCGAGGGACTGGTGGACGCCGCCGGCTCCGTGAGCGTGGCCGTGTGAGTGTGAACGGTAGCGGTGCCGCTGCTCCCTGAGCACGGTCAGCCGCAGGAGTTGGCACGGCTGCCTCAGGGTCGTCACGGCAAAGTAGTGAGGCACGTTGCTTATGTCGATGCCATTGACCTGCAGGTTGAAAACGGAAGGACGTCGTCACGGTCCACTCGCAGCTTGACTCGGTTCTCGGGAGCTGCAGCTCACGTTGACCATAAAATTTGGCAAATTGGAAAATGAATTTGCTTAATGATAACACAATGAGAAAAACTTTGTTTTCAAATTGCTATACCTTTTTGTGCTTGAGGTGGTTTTTCAAAATTGGTGTACTTCACCCAACTCCAATGGCAACACTTTGGATGCAACACGCTAGTTTGTAAACACCAGCAATGTGCTTATGGCGCACGTTTTTAATGGAAACGCAGCTTTTGTGTCATTGCCGTACCTTCAGGATCATGTCCCCGGGCAGCAGGCGGCCGTCCCGAGCAATGACCCCTTCCCTGTAGATGTCCTGGATGAGGATGCAAACCAGAGGGGTCTCGTTGCCGCCGACGATGCTGATGGCCAGTGGGTCCGAGGGATCCTGCCGTGTGATCTTAATACTGGTAAGCTCACCGTCAGGGATCAGGTGATGGAGCTGCGGAAGAGCCAGCACTGACGGAGAGAGTACAGGGAAAGGACGGCGTCTCATTTTAAAATTGGGAAAACAGAGAGATCGAACAGAGGGAACAATGGAGGAAAGAGGGGATCGTGAACGGATAGAGGAAAGATCAAGGGAGAAAGAGGTTCAGGCCGTGGAACCAGCTGCCTTCACTCCCTCAGGCCACTACAGCAAACTTGCGCAAGCCGAGAGAATTTTTTCCGTGGCTAATTGTCCCGTGTGACGTTTGTTTCATTAGTCACATTCGGTCCATCTGTGTGAGCTGCGCACTCTGGAAAACCCTTCCCCTTCAAGTATCCAGCGGATAATTACTTCGGTGGAGATGAATAAGTTTTAACAAGCAAAAAACTTGACAAAATTGCGAAAGCGGCCAAAGTTTACGATTCAGAAATGCTGTCTTCTTTTGTGGTCAAATACAAAGCGGCGCAGCTGTTACTGTGAAGTGAGAGGAGGAGGACGCGTTGTGGCGCGCTGCCGCGTTCAGTGTTCGCGCCTCGTCGGTGCAGCGTTTGCTGAAAGAACAGCAGAGAACGATCTGGAACTTTGTACCGGGTCTGAACATCCGGCCTGAGAGGCCATGTTGGTTCCTGAAATCCTCGCCAATTCTGTTTGACGTTCACGTCCGGAACTTGGCTGAGCTGCTCTGATTCACGACTGCATCACTTTATGTTGGTTATACGGAGCTAAATAGGGACCATAAAACCTCGAAACTTTTTCAACATTTTCTTTTCCCAATTTCCGAATCATTTTTCTGTTTCAAATCTTTTTTTTTTTTTCTTTTGAACAAACTTTATGGCCCCTTTTTTTCTTTTGAACAAACTTTATGGCCCCAATGGAACTCCATAGGTTTATAACCTACAACTCCTATTAAATATATTCAAGTTTGTGGTTCCAACATGGCAAAATGTGAAAACATCCAATAATTTCTAATAAGATAATCTTCTGCTGTAACCGTGGTGATAATCCAACTCCAACACACACTGTTGGAAAGTCAGCATATATCTGGAGGATGTACTTGTCTCCTCCCTCTTGCTCTTTCTTTCTCCTGCATCTCAACCTCGAGTCTTTGTGGTGGCTCTCCTGGCCGGAGGCTTCGCCCCATCACTAACGCAGGAGGCATATTCCCCATCCTATGTGAGAAATGTCTCTCTCCTCGTGTTCCACAGCGGAGCGCCTCCCGTCTCCAGTGGAGCAGCCTTGGCGGTTCGTTCCACTCAGCGCTGCACTTTCTCCTTTCCAGAGTCAATATTTTGTCTTTATCGCAGCAGATCGCTCCAGGGGTGCAGAGCACTCTGACTGGGACCCTGGAGCTCTTATGTAACCTCTCCCTCTCTCACCGGCGCACACCATTTGAGTTTCTCGCTCCATCTCATTATTTCCGCAGCTCGCACGGGGGGCATTTTAGTGCCATTATTTACGTCTTTTATATCCTTTTTTTTTTCTCTTCTTCTTTTTAACAAAATCTGGATCCATCTTTTAGCGGATCTTTCTCTTCTTCAGTCTTGTCCCTACTCGTCTCTCTCCTGGAGCATTCGATGAATATTTAATCCGTCCTCTCAGCCTCCTCGGCGATGGCCTTTGAGAATCATCCTCTGCCGAGTCATTTGTCATTCATCATTCTTGCGTAATGCCATATTCCTTCTCCGCGTCCCGCCGCGCCGCACCTCCAGCTCTACATAACGCTCCATTACGGATGACTGTTCTCCTTCCGCTTTGTCATGAAAATGCCTGAGCTGTGGATATTGCATCGTATATTGTTTTCTTTTCCTGCGTGGGAGGTTATAGAGGAGCGTGTGGTAAGCGTGGCCTCCCTCGGTTCGCTGCTTTTACGTGGATGAGTCCAATCTGGAGGCGTGGACGACGGGATGCAGGGCCACTGGCTGCGTTTTCATTGATTTTAAAATTCCGCAAATTGGAATTACGAAAATAAATTTGCTTAATGAAAACGGGACAATTCTTTAAAAAATATATATATTTTTTTTAAATCATGTTTTTCAAATATTTCAAAGTTTCTGCATCGACATAAGTTGGTTATTCGACTCTATTAAAATGTTTGCAAAATTGCATTAGAAATGCTTTGTTTTTTGCATCACACAAGTCATGTGATCAATAACCAGATGCTACTTTCCGGAATAACCTCTTTTTATTTTTCCTTTTCCTGGATTTGCTCAATCACATCAGCGGCGTACCGGCAAAGTTTGTGACGGAAACGCAGCCGGCGAGGACGCAGATGAAGATGCGGCCGATGGAAAAGAACAGCAGAAGGTGGAGAGGCCCGTCATCTCCAGTGACCTCGTCTATACCATCACTATGCAAAACGCCCCAGGCTGCCGCTCTCTGCTCTCATCCCTCTGTGGTAATGCACCAGCGGCCTTATGCAACGTGTGGCTGAATTATTCAAGAAACATATGCTTCTGCTGTTGCACCCAGGGGCCAAAGCCATGTCACCATTTGTCACACAGCTGATTGAACATGGCAAATATAAACATTTTGAGCCACATGCGCTTCCTGCTCCCTCTGGCTCTCTCTCCAGTGCCCCTTCAGGAATCACACAGATCGATTTAAAAGTAAAAAAAAAAAAAAAAAAAAAAGAGTTTGTGCTCCGTACCTTCTGGCGGCACGCTGGAATTCCTGGCATTGTCCCGCTCCTCGGAGGTCTCGTTGCTGACCGCAGTCCCGCTCTTAGTCCTCCGCAGGACGCTGAACGCTCGGTTTAGTTTCCTGAAGGAGCGGCTCCTCACCGAGGAGCGGTCAAAGTTTCTGACTGCAAGAAAGAAGAAAGAGAGAAGGGGTGGGGGAGTAGACAGGGTCTTTATAAAGGACTTCACTTCCAAACATGCCCGGACATGTCTGACTGTGGCTCCAATCAGACTTCTCTACCAGAGAACCGTGTGAGCTTGTTCCAACAGGTTCTGCAGAGCAGCTGCAGTACCGGTCTGAAGCAGGTCAGGACAGTACGCATGTCTTTTAGAGCGACCTGTGCAGCGACTGTAGGACTTCACAGAGAAATAAACAGCAGAAATGCCCAGCTCCATTGATGCACTGAGAGAAAAGAGTCGCATTGATTTTGTCTACAGGAAAGTAAGGCTGCAAGCCTCATCAATCTCTGTATTTTTCAAAGTGAGATTTGAAGATCTGACCCTTTCAAAAAAGATTTTTAACACTTTTATCATATTTTTCATAACGAATGCTTAATAAAGCTCTATACATATTGACATTTTTGAACCCAGTTAGTGTAATAAATGACATTCTCGACGTATGGAGAAGCTCTTGTATGTGCATCGTGGCCATAGATGATTTCCAGGACGAACTGGGAAAAAGAAAGAAAAGGAAAAAAAAAAAAAAGCAACCCCAGAAGGAACATGTCATAATATATATATATATATATATATATATAAGCATATATATATATACATTTTCATTCTTGAGCTTTTCTCAAAGCGAACCCAAAGTAAGTTTGAGGCCCTGAACCCGTTTTGACAGTCCTGTCGACAAGAGTTGCATCCTGGTGTTCACAGCACCAGCTGTTCCTCCTGCGCTCTGAGTGGCAACTTGGCAGGAAAAACACGCCGCACTGCTGCCGTCAATATCAGCAGTTGGATCCCGTGCAAGACCCCGGGACTGTCGGTATTTCCAGTTTGTTCAGGTGAACAACAAACGCCCAACTGAGATTAAAACTGGCTCAGGATATTAAAATGAATGGTGCTACTGTGGCTGCAGGGTATTTGAAATGACTAATCAACAGTTTCGCATGATATTCTTTTTTTTTTTTCCCCCCCAACATCAAAACAGACCCCACTTCCCCAACCATCTGTTACCTTCAGAGTTTTTATTAATTCATCCATATCCGCCGTCAGGCAGGCAAAAGTCCATCCGACTGTCCAAGTTACTGGCATGCAGAGTGTGAACGCCACTGGAAGCAGGAAAGCTGCCCGAATATTCAAACATATAGGAATCCTTTTGGGTATCATGGTTTTTCCCCACACTGATGCTAAGATGGCTAATCAACAAATGCAGCTGTGGAAGCTATTTGCTTTTTAAAGGGGAACCATTTTATAGCACAATACAGTAATTATGATCTGCAGATGCTATGAAACATTAGGTGTAACTCGAACATGCCTGAAAAGAAATTTGCAATTCGGGGCCTCTGTCTCTTTAAGAATCTACTCCTCTGCCTCCGTTTCAGCAAGACATCGCATCGACTTCCTCCTGTGAGCCATGTATGTTCTTCAGAGCTACAGACTGGGACCTAGTTCAGCAGTAGGCGGAGCTTTATATGAATGGGTGGAGCTTTCTGGAAAATAGGAGGAGCTTTGTGAGCTGAAGCCCTTAGGCACCTGCGATTGGTTGCCACGGGTGATTCAAGGATTTCTCCAACATGCACGAAGGAATTGCAGCAACACTATTTTTGCTGAGGGACAAACATTACATCATGACGTAAAGCTAAAAAGCCAATTTTCCTCCCCTTTAATTCTCATCCAGCTACAGAAGCTGTGAAGCTTTTGCAGTTTCAACAAATCCTGCTCTTTTTTGCCAAGTGGAGGCGCTTGTTTGACTTTGTGGGTCTTAAATTAATAAAGCCCATCTGAGTGCCGGGCATAGCCATGCGGTTGCACAACAGCAACTGTGATGTAATACAACACGGACCCGAGCAACTACGTCCAACGCAGAGCATCGCAGACAGACTCTGATTTGGAAAGCGGAGGTGGACGGAGCCGCTGGCCCAGCTCCGGCTGCTCCAGGAGCGGAGGCTCCGCAGCGCCGCTCCCTCCCTCCCTCCCTCTGCGGCCCCAGAGAGACGCGAGGGCTTCTGACAGCCGCATTACTCTTTAAAAAGCGGCAGCGGCTGCTGGAGCTGACAGCTTGTTCAGCAGTTGCAGCGCTCGTGGAGATGGCGGCGGTGGAGATGGCGGCGGTGGCGGCGGCAGTGGGGTGCTCAGCTGGCCCAGCTCAAAGTGCTGCTGCAGCGTCATTTGGCGTCCCCGGCTCTTACGTTAGGAGAGCAGGGAGGAACTCTCTCGACCGCCTCCTGGTATCACAGGTGGAAAGTAATAAAAAAAAAATTATAATAAAAAATGGAGGGAGCACTTCGATGGCGTCACCAGGCATTATCACACGCTCGCGCCAGCTATTTTTAACCCGCCTCTCATTACCGTTCTCCTTTACAGCGCAGTGTTCCTGCCCTTTCAGTGACTTCCTCTCTCTTTGACTTTCTCTCTTTGTTTCTCTGCTCGTTTCCTCAAACTGAATTTTTTATGGATTTGCGAAGAGAGAAAAAAAAAACACAAAAAAACAAAAGAGCAGGGGAGCTAATTGGTTAATAGGATTTCTATCAGAGGGCAGTAGAAAGAACAAGTGTATTTGGGAGCGAACGAGTGCCTGGGTAAACGGCAGCAGTAAATACATGTTAGATTGAAGATTGCTGCTGACTATTTTTGATTTGGTCCAGAACCAGGCAGAAACATTCGAAATATTCGGTTTTTTTTGAGTTGTTGCACATTTTGTCGTCTCACAGACACAAACTTTAATGTATTTCATTGGGATTTTTAATATGATAGATCAACACAAAGGAGTGGAATTCTGTGTGTTTTCCCATTTTTCATTCATTTTATGTATATATTTCAATAAACAGTCAAACTTAAATACCAGCGCCATGTCATTCTGAACGGAGAAGTGGTTCCTTCGTGCTACAGGGGCTTCGGTTCAGAACGGAAGATGGTCAAAGTTGATGGGATGAAGGAAGTTCATACGAGGATGTCAATACATTTGGGTGTCAGAATGGCCCAGTCAAAGCGCAAGCCTTGACTCTCAAAACTTACAAATGAATGTTTTAGCTTGAGTCGTGCAAATAGGCAACATGTTCAGAGCTGATAGAGACTTGCAGCTGCAAATGACACAGAACGCTGTTCAGAGTTTAGTTTGGAAGAAAAAAAAAAAAAAAACTAAAAACATCGACTCTTTCTTTTCAACTTCAAAGCTGCTGATCGATCACACAAAAACCCACAGTAAATGAAAAAAAAAAAGAAGTTTTCAGGTGCAACATCTCAGTGTGGACTAATACTTTTGTAACACGCTCTGTCTGGGTACGCAGATGAATCACACACACACACACACACCCTTTTCTCCCACTCACTCTTCTTGGAGCTGCTGCGAGCGGCCAGGCTGGTCATGCTGCCTGACTGGCTGTTGTCCTCCATGCTGGGGTCGAACGCCGGGTTGACCAGGCCGGGTTCGTCCGAGAGCAGCGCCACGGCGGCGGAGGCGGGGCCGTCGCTGGGCAGCGTGGCGACGGTGAGCTCCGACGTGCTGTCCGTGCACTCGCCCTCCTGCGAGCGGCGCTTCCTGTCTGTGGAGAGTCCATAGTGGGAGGCGCCTTTACACCTGCAAACAGGAAGTGGAAACGGCCCGTTAACTCCAGGCTACAGTAAAGCCGTCACTTTACATATCAGATGGAGAGCATCTCTGAAAAGTTTTGTTTTTAGTTGTTTGTTTTTTTTCCTTTTTTAGGCCTGGGCTTTGACTAGGCCATTCGAACATCTTCGATAAAGCCATTTCATTGTACATGTAGCTGTAAGTTTAGGGTTGTCGTACGGCTGGAAGGCGAACATTTACCTCCAAAGGGCGCCCCAACATCATAATGCTGCCACTGCCGTGTTTAACTACAGTAGTAGTTTGTCGGATTAATCGTGATGGATTTAGCAATCAATTAATCGCTGACTGGAGCGCGCAGATTTGTTAAACCGTGTTTGTCTGAATTAAAAATCGATGGATTTTGCCACTTATCAAAACGTGAAAAAGTGAGAGGGGTCCTCTCACAGGGCGCCGTGTCCGGACGGAGCAGCGAGACCTGATGATGCGTGGCGGCGTGTCCTCAGGTGGAGCCAGTCGGAGTGAAAGCAAACAAATTTCTGCTAGCATTTATCGAAAAGGTCAGATTGTTAACAGTGATGCGAGCATTTCTCACAAAGACTACTCATCTGACCTTAACACTCAGACAACACACAACCTGTACACCAAAATGAGACAACTTTTCCTTTTCTTTCTTTTTTTTTTTTGGTACTTTGACATTGAATCCAGATCGCATCTCTGTGGACTTCCCATGGGAATCACTTCAACAAACCACTGAGAGAGAACTGCGCTCTCGGCGGCTTCCTATTTGCGATCGCATGTAGACTAAACTTTCCCAGCGTCGCTGACAGTCGACCGAGTACAAACGCAAGAGAACAGCGCCTGGTGAGGAGGAGCCGACGGCGGATTTGAACGTGGAACAGAAATGGGTTTGATTGTTGTTACTCAGAGAAACAAATCTAATTCTTGAGCTCCAGATGTCAACAGCGGAGCAGCCACATCACACGCGCAGACGTCTTTATCTCGCTCGTGCATAAAAGGCTCCGCACTGTCACAACGCTAAACTGCGAATGTTTGTGTGCAACTGGAGCGTTTCCCCCCCGCCACCCCCGCCAGTAGGGGGGGCGGGGTTGTTGCGTCGCGTTGTGTTGTTGGGAGAGTTTCCCCTCCATCTGTAAGCCATAAAGGCTTCATCAAGAGGCAGGAGAAACTCTGCCTTGTCTCTCCGGCTGTCTCTGCGGAGCCATCAGCACAAACATTAACTCGGTTTTAATGAGCTGGATCCGACCCAGGCTCTGCTTCACCGGTAGCTCAGGCGGAAAAAAACAAAAACAAAAACAAAAACAAAAAAACGAGTGGCAAGTAAAATTGAGGCAAAATGACAAGAGATTACTTCAGTGTCACAAAGAGAAAAAAAAAAGGAAGAAGAATGTGAGCTTTTGGAGCAGAGCAGAGTTGGAACCGTGGGGCACCCAGTGGGCGCCACGTCACCAGAAGCATCATTTTGTCTCCATTACAGAGCTGTCTGAGCAGGTCATGCTCTCTGTCCACGTCGCACAGGGACAATCATTTCATCTAAAAACAGGCTCTATATCTCAATTGTAGCCACAAGTCAGATATAACATTACACAAAGCTGAAGTGCCTATCGATCGCTTTCACTCTGCACTCGACTTCACGACATGCTGAGTGTGTGTGTGCACGCGCGTGTGTACCTGTGTGTGAGTCTCGATCATTCTTTAAGTAAATTGATAACTACCAACAGCGACATGCCACTTAATGAAGTGATGTGGCCCGATAGATCAATATTTGAACGGACAGGCAAAGAGAGGGAAGACGTTTTAGTCGCTGCCGGAGAGGGTTTAAAATTGAATACTGGATTGAATTTTTGTTGCGTCTCATAGCAAAATGCAGCATGTTCAGGGTTCCCACACAACCTGAAAATGTTTGCAAAAGGATTATTTTCCTGTTCCGGGTAATCATGTACAAATATGTTTGTTTATTTTGGCAAGCAGGGCGACTAAGAAGCTAAACTTAGTTGTGCTTTTGTCACATTTTGCATAATCAGAAGAAGCTTTGTAAATATGTGAACCAACTCCCTCGAGAATTTAAGTGTTGGCATGCGAAGATGTGGAGGTAATAAAACGAGTTTCAGATATTATTGCTGTTGTATAATAACTCCTTTTCATTTTGGGTTTTATAGAAGATCTCCAATGTCGTCAACAGACAAAGTATTGATAAAAATGCCCATCGACAAACTGTAAAAATATTAACAAAAACCCGCCTCCATGTTCGATGAACATGTCTTAAAATGTAATAACATTTTTACACATTGATATAATTTATAAAAAAAAAAAAACAACAACTTTGATTTGATTGTGTGCTCAATATTCAAACACACAATTGTCATTGCTTCAATACTAAACTATAGAGGGCCACATAAAAACTTGTGGCGGGCCAGATTTGGCCCCAGGGCCTCGAGTTTGACACGAGTTTTGCCCTGTGAGCTTTGTTACATTAAATATATATTATATTTGTCATATCAAAAACACAATAAACTGGATCTCAAGTATGAACTGCTTTTAAAATCTTTTTTAATCGACCTAACAACATAAATAAACTTTTACCGTCCCATGAAAACGTTTCCACAGCGATTTCATCTTAGATTTGTTTCGTCTTTGCAGTCTGACTGCAAAGACGAAACTTTGACCGATTCAGATTTTAAAATGTGAATCATAAAAACAAGAAACATGTGTATGCAGGTTCTCAGTAGTTTTGACTCCAGCAGTTGCATGTTGCAGCATATTTTCTTTTTAGTAAAAAAAAAAAAAAACAAAAAAAGAAAATTCATAAAACTACTACACCTCTGTTCCTCTACCAGTACATCAGCCAACAACATTTTACCCATCCCCTATGAATTATTAACTTCTTCAGCTTATATTTTCAGCTTTATGAACCTATAAAGGGGATAAACAGAGGCGGTGATGAAAAGAAACACTAAGCGGACTGTTGTGCTTTCTAGCAAAGAGGCAGTAATGATTGTGTCCGAATTTGGCCTCTATGTTGTTGCTTTAAATAGTGTCCGGAGTTTAAAAAGCTCACACTGGTCAACAGCCAAAAACATTCTCTGGGGTTTTTCAACTGTTTTAGGGTCATTTTTGATGTGCTGAATCCAAAAATCACGTTGGTTTTGTTACCCTCATCGGTGTTTGTTATACGATTTACAGAAATCCATGTTTGTGACATTTAATTAACACACTGTGTCCAGAAAACTGTTTTTTCCCCTCTAAAACCTTCTTAGGATTAGAAAATCAACTGATAATGTCACACAAATTGAATCAATTTAGTCAGAAGATCAGTTTTCTCTAAATCAAGTAGAACAACAACAAAAAAAACCTGACCAGATGTGGACGTTAGTTTTGGATTCAGCGATACAAAATAGTCCTAATTCGGTTGATAAAACAAAGACAACTTCCAAAAAATATCTATTTTGTAACCCAGTGCAATAAAACCAAAAAGTGCAGCCATGCACCTGGAATCACATTTATTTTCAAAGATATCTCTGCCAAATATGGATCCAACACATCCTGAGATGTAAAAAAACCCCCCAAATTAAACACATTCCTCTCTTTTCAAACAGGCTTTTGTGCATAAACTGCATAAAAAAAAACCTATTCTAAGTTGCCATTTTCTTGATATATTTTCAGGAATTGATCACAGAGATTAGAAGGGGCTCATTTGCACCGCTGAGGCCTTGACTCAGTTATCACATCATCTCTCTAAGTCCTAGGATCTGTCGCGAGATAAAGCGCGGAGACACGTGCTCATCCTTCCAAACGCTCCTTCCTCCTCTTCCTCCTTGTCCCTGCACAATAACAATTACCCATAATGCTTCCAGTGATGTGGCAGTCTTCCCAACGCCTCGCCCCTCTCCTGGAACACAAACACGTCTGTGTTCTTGCGACGTGCTATAAAACACCAGCTCACCGCTCATCAAAGCCTGTGAGATTCTCCAATCCTCTTTAGGGGTGAGTGGATTATCCGTTCTAACCCAAATACACGCTCCGCTCCTTTACTGCGGCGGACAATTGCGGCAGTTCGCCCTCCCGCCGAAATGCAAATTACCCCCCACTGATGCGGCGACTCAAAAATCAACGTTTGCCTCGTTGTTCTGAGCAGGTTCTGTGTGACGTAAACGCGCTTCCTGTCTCCGTTCTGTCCTCTCGCTCGTCGTGGAGCGGTAGAGGCGACAGCCACCTGTTTGTGATGCAGCCTGGCTTTCATTTGGGTTCTTCAGGAAATATTCCCAGCAGCGCCTGATGTGTGAAAACGCAGGAGGAAATGAAGGCCTGAAGGAGGCCCGCAGGTTTATCTCACCACAGAAAGTGAGAAATACAGTGTGTGTGCGTGTGTGAGGGTGTGTGAGTGTGTGTGAAAGGCTTTTTGAGACATGTGTTGAGGGTATTCTTAGAACACTAATGAACGTGGGGACATGCAAACACAGTTGGAGATTTATCCACTCATTAGTCAGTTTAGAGCTCGCGGGACGGTTGTTGTTTGCAGCTCAGATTGTCTTTACCAAACTGCCGCTGGCCAGAAAACAAAACAGTATATGTTTTTTAATATTAAAATAAATGCAAAAAAAAAAAAAAATGTTCCCAAGCCTGTGCTCGGTATGCACAACGTACGGAAAAGGCGACGCTGGGAAACAGGCAGAATTTATTAGACCTCGGCGTAAACCGTGGAGTTGCAGAACGTCTGATCTGCCTGATTCAATGGGCAGATCATTCTCAACCAGCTCTAGGGTAAGACTCAATTGAAAATCTTTTATAATGTTCTCGGCATAAAACACTGGCCCGGGTTATGAAGCAGGCAAGCCATGTTTCTACAAGAACTCTTTCCTAGAATCGGGGGAGCTTTCTGGGGTCATCGTTATCTCTCTACATTTCTACTGTAATTATCCATCCATCCATCCATCCATTTTCCGTCACCCTTCTCCCTAACGGGGTCGGGAGTTGCTGGTGCCTATCTCCAGCTGCGTTCCGGGCGAGAGGCAGGGTTCACCCTGGACAGGTCGCCAGTCTGTCGCAGGGCAACACAGAGAGACAAACAGGACAAACAACCACACACACACTCACACCTAGGGAGAATTTGGGAAGGCCAATTAACCTGACAGTCATGTTTTTGGACTGTGGGAGGAAGCCGGAGAACCCGGAGAGAACCCACGCATGCACAGGGAGAACATGCAAACTCCGTGCAGAAAGACCCCGGGCCGGGAATCGAACCCAGGACCTTCTTGCTGCAAGGCAACAGCGCTACCCACTGCACCACTGTGCAGCCCCTCTACTGTAATTACTAGACTGAAAAAAAAAACAACAACACGCACACAGTGTCCCTCATCTACTCTCAAGTTGTTATTCTCATCCAACGAAAGGGCAGCGCCCGCCATGATGGCTGCAGCCTCAGGCACCATCTACTCATGTCTTGTGTTGTTTGTCTGTCTTTCTGTTTGCTCTTTGGATGGGCCGAGCTGAGACGAGTTTTGTTGCGCTTCTGTACGACAATAAAGGCTGATTCTGTAAGCATCTGACCAAAAACGAATTACAAATCAAGGGTCGATATTTACCTCTGGAAAAGTAAAAGAAATCCCCGACGTCAGCTGACAGCTAAAAAAAGAGAAGCTACTTCGGTTAGATCCTTATTTTTAGCTTCATGCTGTTTATGTTCAGAGGCACAAATAGAAACAACCACACCTCCTACAATCACTAACGGAATGGGATGTCATATGTGTTTGTGCGGAGGATGTTTCTTCGGGACTCGTCTCTCTGGCTTCATTTGTTAAATACCAGTGAATGTCATAGACTTCCACCGAATTGAAAGTTATTATGATTCAGTTTCACAGTTTAAGCCCTGTGACATGATCAGCAATAACGACTGAAAAACTCGGCGGTAGCATCGTTACGGCAAAGGGATGACATCACAGAACTCTGCACTGGCAAAATCCCTTGGTAATTTGTTCCACTTAAACCATTCTGCTTTGTTTCATTGACACTCTGTATAAATCATAAAGGGTAATCGCTGTCTTATCGCAGCGATACCAGAATCTACAGTGACAATCAAAACAAACATAAAGTTGCCAAAGATGACTGCTACTTCCAGTTAGACAATAGTGATTAAAGGGAATGTTCAGAATATAATTTATTTATAGCTTACAACCCGTTAAGCTGTTCCCTACTGTATATAAAACTCTCCTGGTGTCTTCATTCAGTGTAAATCCAAACTACGAGGCTCGATGAAGAGGGACTTAAAACCAAAGCTGATTTGTAGGACCTTAAGACAACTCCAAACGCTAAAATGTCATTGTGGTTAACGTAAATACTACTTCATAAGCCTTTAAGCTGATAGCCACTGTCTCCCACTTCCATTCTGCGTGTGAAAAATAACTGGCTTGTGCAACGCAAACATGACGACGGTTAATGGATTGTAAAATTGCGTTTGCATAAGAGGCTTCTGAGACGGGAGTTGTTCCAAATGCTGGAAGTCCACGGTGACCTTTGCTCCCGTCGGACAAGTCGTCACCTTCAGCCTAAGAAACAAGACGTGCTAACAGTTACGGTTCAAACTATTGCTTTAGGTTTGATTAAAGGAAAACAGAACGATTGAGGCCAGAGCGACATAAAGACACAGTAATCCAGTTAATGATGAACCAGGGGAGTGTTAATCAGATGATGCGCCCGTGTGTTGATTGGATCCGCCTGCTGTGAGGGGTAATCCCATCTGCTGCATGATTTAAGGTGGGGGGGGGGGGAGGGTCAAGGCTCAGGGAGAGGGAGCAGTCAGTGATGTGGAAAAAGAAAAAGTGACTTGTCAAAAACAGACTTGCACGGTGTAAGCCAGGAGCCGTTGGGTGTGACTCCTCATCTCCTTTGAAAGGGACTGTGTGCCGAAAAGAAAAGGAAAAAGTGTGGAGCCGCAGATGAACCTTTGTGTTGAAATTTTCCATTGTGCTCCGGTGCAGCAGGGAGCAGTCGGACAGGTTTGGCATGCTTTACGCAGCTGATTGTTTTACGGTGCTCAGCAGATAGGAAGTCCGCTCTGCCAGTCAAGACCGGCCCCAGAACCCTGAGTCATCTTTTTCCAGCCAATCAATAAGGGTGATCATCAGTTGAGCCCTGGACCCATGATGAAGCCGGAGGGGTATTTATGCAGCAGTTTACTGTGTCAGTGTCTGGTTTCTACCAAGTAGGCAATCCCTTCCCTCTCGTGTCGAGAGCAGAGCAAAAACGAAAGCACCGATTTCATTCTCTGCTGCCCGACTGAGCTGGAGCTCAAGCTCACTGATGCGTCGCAACACTGGGACACAAATGTCCGCTAATCTTTGTCTATGTTCTGCTAATGTCAAAAAAAAAACAAAAAAAACACAATTTTGCAGTCGGGTGTTTCCATTAGATAAGACATTAAATCAAAATTAGGGAGTGAATAAGCTTGTTGACGTGAAAAATCATTAGAAATCAGAGCAGCGACTGACGTAAACGGTTACACGAGATATTTTGATAACTCGGCTGTGGCACAGGCGAACATTGTCTTAGGCATTGGAGTGTCAACCCCCTATTCTTGGAAGTGGCTGGGTCGGCAGCGTTTTGAATGACACACAGCTTTTCATGAACTGTGCGATGGTGTGAGATCTCTGGTGGAGCCAGCTGCACATTGTTGGCGAAAACCCCAAACCAAAATGAACTACAAACCACGAAGAAGACTACTTCCTGTCGTCTTCTGTCTACTAGTTTTTGATAGTAGTAGCTTCCGGCTGTTGATCACGAGACTCGTATGATGCAAATAAAAGGTTTTTCCATAGTTTTGTGACATACGTCTATTTCAATATGAGGAAAACCACCTCATGCCAGCGCAACAACCTTTCATTGAAAAACATGAATTTTCAAAATTGCCATTTTCCATGAAAAGAAATACATTTTTGAAATTTGAATTTCTGCAAATCTATTGTTAATAGAAGCACAGCGAGTGGCTGCAGCAGTCTCAAAGTAGTTCTTTTTTCTTACTGAGGTGCCAAACACTCGAATTGTCATTTTCAATACACCAAAGCGTATGATCATAGAGAATCCCCACACAGTTTCTGTTCCCACAATGCTCTCTGCACCTTCTCTGCACATTCTCTCTTTACCACACCAGCCCACAGCAAAGGCTGAGTTTTCTCCTTTCCTTTCTAATGCCATCATGCCTGCAACTCAGCTCGACCCAAAGCCCCGGCGGTCCGCGGGGCGCCGCTCACGTGAGAGATTAACTCCACGCCCGCTCTCCCCTCAGCTGTCAGTTACGGTCTGCTGTACTCAACCTTCCTGCTGCAGATTAGCCCGCTGCACACACGGGGTTGAGGAAGTTGTTTCGTCCTGCCTGGTGTCAAAGCCTCAGAAACCCCATAAACCGCAGCCAGAGTCTGAGGCAGCGAGAGGCAAAGGTTAACGGAGACACAGTGCACACATCCTCAGTGTCAGGTCTGAGAAAGTAGGCCGCTCGAGGTGAACGATTCAGCGCAGATTTGAGCGCGTGCTGCACTGCGCAAAACAAACACGTATCGAAAGTGTAGTGAGGCGCTTTTCCTACGGCAGAACAAAACTCTGTGCCATCTGTAAGCCTTTTCCGCATACCCCCCCTCACCTTGCTCCTTGTGCCGTTTTTTTTTTTTTTTGTTTTTTTTGCTTGAACAGTGACACAACTGAGAGGAAGGCTCTGCTGAAGTAAACACTCTGACCTGCTGTTCGCTTCTGCTCCTGAATAAATGAATTCATGTTTCGCAGAGTACAGCGTTTGCACATGCATTGTACAGGCTTTGCATGATTCCAGATGTGTGTTTTGTCCTTCTGTTTAACTTTCCTTCATGTAGTTTGTCCTATAGAAGCATTTCCACGTGTGTCACTAGTGGGAACACAAAACTTTAACATGTTTTGATCAAATTTATTTAAGTAAATTAGCACAAAGTGACGCAAAATTGTGGCGTAGAAAGAAAAGAAGGGATGGTTTTAATTGTTTTTGTTGTGAAAAAAAATTAATGTAGCATGTATTTTAAAAAAAAGTAATAAAAATCAGTTTCAATTACAGCTGTATGTTGCTTAAGATTGTATAAATACACATCCAGAGACTGACATTTTTGCCCATTCTTCTTTGTGAGTCAAAGAAGCATTTTTCGTTAAGTTTAGGCAAAGATTCTCATTTGGATTTTTCTAGACTTTGACTGGGCCGGTCTTTGAACTGTTCTCAACCATCTTGTTTGGTGTTGGGTGTTGACCCTTTCAGATCTCAGTACTGAAAGAAAAACTCAACCAAAGACTGAGGTCACAAACTTTCAGAGCATGAAGATGGAATCGTGGATCCAAAGGGAAACGACTTCCACCTGGAGGTGGAAGTTCAAATTTTGTAAGAAATATTAGATAACGTGACTTTCTCCTTTTACGTTACAGTGATGGACTACTTCATGTCTGTTTTTCACATACACACCATGAAGGTTTTAGGGGGTTTTTTGTCCGGGAACTTTAACAGGGTGTGACATGTTATCTGCTGTGTTTGTTAAGTGCCTCATTACGCCCGTTGCATGTTGTCTTGTTTGATTCTCTTTTTGCTCGTAGACCTAATTGCTCGGCTTGTGCTCATGGATAAATAAGCACTCCCAATGACAGATTCACAGAATTAGCTTCATACAAGCAAAGGAATAATTACTCTTTTTTTCCTTTCAAAGGAACTTGATTCTTCATTTCAGCCGCTCTCCCCGCTGGCTTTCAGGTATTTTTGGTTGCAATAAAACAACGTGAGCTCCAGACACAGCGAGCAGGGATTAATACTTCGCCCAGACGATAATCTAATTAGCGAAACCTCCTCCTGACCCCTCGCTCACCTGAGTGAGACCTGAGGCCGGCCGGGCCGGACCGGACCGGGCCCGGCCGGCCTGGCGCCCCACCACTCCTGACATAAACAAACGGTCTGCATTGTTCAGACTCGAGGAGCGCGCGGCTGCCGGCGGGGAGAGGGGGGGGGGGGGGGGCTGGCTAATCCTGTCAGCACGTGCCCGAGCTGAAGATGCCGCTGGAGCTGGCGCTGATCAAACGCCGCGCAGATGCGGGCTGAAAGGACGGAAGCTAAGCTAATCGTGGCGTTTAAGACGTCTCAGCCAACGGCTCAGGAGTGAACTTAGATTAATCACGAAGGCTCTACAGCGCCGCATCGTCTGTGTCAAAGGAGCCAAGGGAGGGCTGGAAGAAAGGGGAAGGAGTCCAGCGGAGTTTATGAGTTGGGAGTAAAAGCAAAACCCATACGGCAGTAGAGTCTCTCTCTCTCCTTTTTGTGCCTGTGCTGCGTTCTTGTCGGCTGGTGCTGACAAAGGGGGAAGCTTTTTATCACAGGGAAACGTTTATTTTCCCCTCACGTTGTAAGTTACGTCCACACGCAGACTGTCTGGGCTACAAAACAGGAGCCTGTGTGTTGGGGGGGACAGAGACTCTCCCAAGCCCCCATGCAACATAATCTAACTGTAGCAATCACTTAACACCAAACAGAGAGGCACAGTGAAAAGAAAGAGAGGGAAGACGAAGAAAATGGAGGAGGAGGCTGCGTCTGTGCAGGCAGAGCTGGAAGCTGCTGCTGCTGCTGTCAGCGACGTGGATAAAGACGAATGGTGTGCCACCGCTCTCCAGCCAGGCAGAAAAACACCACGTCCGCTTTTGTCCAGCTCCTTGTTTCTCCCCATGTCATGTCATAATCAGCAAAAAAAAAACAAAAAACAAAAAAGCCTCTCCTAAACGCCACACACAAACTGTCAGTACCCACTGACCCTGTTTGAGGGTTTAGCACGCCGCAAACAGGCCCCTGACGGGTTCATTTGAAGTCATCGGAAAGTGACAACATATTGGGGGGGATGCTGGGTGCCGTCGCCATGGCAGCCGTACGTATGGCCAGATGGAGGGAAGTGATCTTTCACCCTCCTGTCTTCTCTCATCTACAGTAAGCCACCTTCTGCCGCGTTTCTCGTCCACTTTATTTTTACCCTCCTCTCAACTCAGTCCACCGTCCCTCTTTCCCATCCTCGCTTTTCATCTTTCCTCTGCCTCCGTCGCTGTCCAACCACAGGCTCCCCGGCCTTTAACTGCCCCAGAGGGGGTGATTCTGCACGTAGACGAGCATGAAAGGAAAAACTGTGGATTTCGTGGAAAGGCGGCCCATTGTTCCAGCGCAACTCCAGCGCTTTGACGGCGCGTTTCCGTCGAACTGGTAGAGGAGGAGAGCAGAACCGGCTCGGGGATCAGAGCGCTTCGACTTCCCTTGGAGCGGCTGAACGTAGTCAACATTAACTCCCACACAATGAGAGTCTGGGGGCCAATACGCAGCTCACAGCAACGCTCAGACGGGAGAGGAGCCAAGAATGAAAGCACTTTGATATACAGTTCAGAGACGTGAAAGGACCTATTAGATGGTCTGTTAATTATGCAGGCCGACTAGAGTATTGAAGAGCAGTCTGCATTCCAGGCAAATTTGCAGGTATTAAAAAATGGAAAGATTAGTTAGTTTTCTCTGCTTGTAGGATAAATATTAAACCACTGAGGGTCGTTTCATGTACGAAGATGTAAACCGATAGAGAGAACATTCGTAAGTCGGACCAGTGGGTGTGAGTTTGCTTTTTGCCACACATTGTCGGGGCGTATCTTTTGGCAAGAAGTGTCACGTGATCTTTGTTTGAGACTCTTATTTTGTAGTAAGAAAGGAGATTTCTAAACTTATCATCAGGATGGCTGACGACCTTCCATTGCATAATCGTTGCTAAGCGTTAACTCTTCTAGAGGGGCAGTTTTATGTATTTTACAGACACTTAGTGCCAGTTTTTTACCACAACCAAGTGTCTATGCTACCTTCAGTTGTTATAAAAATGCTTTATAGCAACATTTTTACCAGAGTTGTGCTGAGAAGTAGCTCGTATAAAGAGCTCAGCAGATTCTCAGTTCCACGAGGTATTTGCTAATTGCTGCCAGCTAGTGTGAAGGAGCTGAGACTGTCGCTACGAGGAGCTAAGCTAATCGTAGCGTTGTGGAAATTGTCGGTGCTTTGTGAGAGAGGAAAAGCTTGGGCACTCCCGAATGGTTGACACGGGAGATTCAAGGATTTCTCAGTCGTTCATGAAAGAATCAGAGCAGAACTCCAGGTATGTGTTTTGAACAACATTACAATATGATGTAATGCTCAATAAGGTAGATTTTACATGGCACCCCCCATTTAATAGAAAATAAACAATGATAAAGAGAAAAACAATTTGAAAAGAATTCGTAAGAACACGACAGGCTAAGAACACAATGAAATTATAATTAGCTTTTTCTGGCGCTATTTTACAGTTTTGACTGAATCTGGATTGCATCTGATCATACATGTAAATATAGATTTAAAACACAGTGACTGGCCTTACTAAAGACTGTTTAAGCCACAGTTTAATGGGCAATAAAACCTTTTTAAAAACAGAAAAATGGAGCATTACTCATACTTACAAAACCACCATAAAAGTAGAGACAAATAAAATATAAACGTTATCTGGACTAGTGAAACATGGATGGGTTCATTTTACTCTGTTTATACATTCTTTAAAACACACTCTGTTTTATGAAGCTTTTACTCTTCATCACTAAAGTGTTAACTTGTCAGCTAAATGTATTAGTAAACTCTTTGTAGCTTATTTATGAGAAATATTACAGTTTTCAAAGACACTGTCAAGCTGACTGGAGAGTATGGTGAACCAGCCAGTGTGACTCCGCTTGTGTTTTTGTTTTGTTTTGTTTTGATAAGTAGCCCCCCCGCGTCAAAGGCGACGCTGTGCACAAAGATGTAAACCGAGAACAGTCGACTGTACATTTTTAATGCACAAGCTCGAGTTACAAACATCCGAACACTCGACAGGACTCGGCTTCCGCGCACGCGGCGCTCGAAATCCACGGTTCTGTGCAAACGCGTGCAGACACTCCTCTGCCCACCCCACCTCCACCGCCCGGTCGATGCCAGTAGTCAGGCACTCGCTCGCAGAGAGAAATACAGGAAGGGGAGAGATGCCCTGCTGCAGTGTCGCTCCGTAGTGTCCGGACGAACCCGTCCTGGACGGCGCAAAGCTCTGCCTGCTGGTTCTGCTGCATCCCCGGCTGGACCACGGCTTCCAAGCAAAACCCCCAACAGCATCAGCAGCATCAGCAAACCACCGACTCTTCACGTGACGAAGCCGAATGTAAACACCGGCGGAGTTCATGAACACACAAGGGTGGTGAAAGTGAGAGAAACAAGCAACTGGATGGATGGATGGATGGATGGATGGATGGATGGATGGATGGATGGATGGATGGATGGATGGATGGTCAGTGGATGGGGGGGAAAGGATGCAGGATGAGTCTTGTACTCACAGTTCAGAATAGAGGATGTGCAGGTTGCCCAAATTGTCTGTGTAGTTGGCCGGGCTGAGCCAGGGCAGAACCAGGAGCAACAGAGCCTTCATGGTCAGCCGTCACCCGACCCCCCACCAACCCCTGCTCTCTGGTCCCTGAAGCTGAGCCTGTCTCCCCCTCGCCCCCACCGGCCCCCTCCAATTCTGCGACCCTGGCCGTTCTGACCCCCGCCCCCCACCCCTCTCTCTCTCTCTCTCTGTTCCCTCGCTCCCTGCTTTCCTTCAAACAGAAGAGCTCTCAGATGTGATTTAATCCTTCACTTCCTACCTTTTCAACTCCCTCCCCCTCTTACACTGCTCTTCCCCTACTTCTCTACTTGTGTCTGTGTGATCTTCTTCCTTTCTTCTTCCTTCTTCTTCTTCTTCTGCCTCAGGCTGGCTGCCTGGTCATCTCAGCTGCAGAGCCAAGCGGGCAGGCTGCCAGAGGTTGAAGATGGAGCAGAGGAGGGGGGGGAAAAATCAGCCGGAGCAGGTGCAGAAAAGAAAGAAGAGGTCCCGGTTGTGGCAAAGGAGGAAAAGGAGAAAGTGCAGAAAGAAGAGAAAGGGGAACCCATACAAAAGGTGGCACATTTGGAATACAATTTGAGATGTGCAGCCCCTTAATCTGCTCTGGGCACTGGCGAGTTGTAAGAGGATTTGTGCCCGTATGCACTGTGAGCGGGTGCGCGCGCGTGTGTGTGTATGTCGGAGAGAACGGCGCAAGCTGTGACTTATACTGCAGCAGAAACCACTAAAGAGAGGACGGGGGGGTGGTGTGGGGGGGGGGAATGGCGCAAACCAAAGCAGAGAAGGGAGAGGGGGGGGGCGCGTACTTTGTACTCCTCTGATTGGCTCAGCCACGTTAGCATGCGCGCAGATCCACGCGTCCACGCGTCCACGCACACACGCGCGCGCACACAGGTGCCGGTTCTGCATTCACCTCCCCCTGGCTGTAGATGTATCGCTCCTGCAGGGGTGGGAGGGAGAGAGAATATGTTGCTTTTTGTTGCCTCACCCCTGGTTTACAGCGATGGACTGCTCCCAGTGCAGCAGATTGGTCTGATCGCTTAAAAGAATCTGCCTACAAGCGTGGAGGAAAAAAAAAAAAAAAAAAACAGAGAGAGAGAGAGAGGCAGAGTGTGGCCAACACAAACCGGTAAATCAATACGCTCTGCTGGGATGGGGTGGGTTTGTCAGAGTGGCATGAATGAGACAGATGAGGATAAAAATGAAAGGATATGAAGCGTGTTTGTACTCAACCGAGGGAATTCAGAAAGGTCTAATATTCATCTTCGTATTTTAGGGAGGAAAACTGAACGAAAGACCGGAAGCTGGGTTAAGGCCGCACTTCTTGGTTTGATTCATCAGGTAACCAGGACCGCAGGAGACGCACGTCCGCCGACGGCGTCAAATATTCCTGGCAGCAACTTAAAACTTCAAGGTGCATTTCAGTTGGAAACTGAAAGGACGTTTCATCTCTCTCGTCTGCTTCATTTTCGTTCCGTATTTTGCAGAAAAAACAGCAGGGAGCCATAAAGTTAAAAGGCTCTCATAGATTTCGCGTCTCCGATTGTGATCTTATTTGAGCACTTTTTTGGATAAAATCCAGTGGAGCCATTCGTCTCCAGCGGTTGCTTATGTGAAGGTCTCAGGTTTGTTTGAGACAGCGTAAGCAGAACAACTGGAACCCCCCCAACAAACCACACAGGTCAGGAGCAAATCTACCAAGATGCTTAAAACAATATCCCAAGCTTTCAGCGTCTGACAGAAAATGGATCTGAAACACACCACACTAAAACATACTGGCGCCACCATCAGTACAGTTTCCTTCATAAGGGAACAGGGAAGATAGTCAGACTTGATAGAAAGATTAATGAAGTCCTGGAAGAAAACTTGAGAGAGAAAGAGGAAAAGATTTGGGATTAAGATTCACTTCCCAACACGACAACAATTCTTACGTTGAATGATTTAGAACCAAGTATATTTTGTGTCACAAATGTCCAATTAATCCAATTAAGCGTCTGTAGTAAGACATAAAACGTAGCTGTTTTACAAAGAATGGACAAAAGAGTTACACGCAACTGTACTGAAATCAGGTACTTGTAAGTACTGATTTTATAGACGATACGTCACATAACATACCAGCTAAATTAATTGATGTTCCTGCTTGTAATGAGATAAAAGGCAGAAAAAAAATTCAAAGAGCAGGATTACCTTGGCCAGGCAGTGAACAAATCGTACTTTTTTCACCGCTTCATGTCTTCCCCGCTTTTCCTATTTCCACAATGCCGTCCGACGGCCTTGAGGAAGTCATTTAGCCAGTCTAAACACCCCGTCTGATTAAATATTTCATGGATGGAGGTGGTGTGGTTACGGGCCAGTGTGCGTTAATGTTAATGGCCGGGTGCGAGTAAAAACCGAGGCATCAGTTGTCCTGTGGTATTTGAGCGACGAGACCACGGGCCTCGCAGGAAATGGAAAACTAATTGGATTGAGACAGGATGCAGTTCTGGTGAACAGAAGCCGGTCTGCCCCAGAGGAGGAATTGCTCAGCGGCAACTCAGAAAAACAGCATCATGACGTACTCGCGCACTCATGTTCTCGCACTCAATTACACCTTTCCATTTCCCATTTGTAGAAATGGTACCTCACACTGACGTAGCGTCACGGTGCCAGTTTTCCATTCGCCACGTTGAAACTCTGGCCAGGAAATCACCGGAGAAAAGTCCTCATCATCTTCCTCTAGTGAAACTTTTCAAAACTGAGTTGCGCTCCTTAGGTCCAAGATTTTGACTACCCAGGATCCAGGTTGAGCGTCGGAGCACATCTGCAAACACGTCTCAAACTCCGAGGGGGTTTCCTCAGATATACAGTTTGGTTTACTTTGGCCCAATCAGTTAAAATTTGTGGTGAACTTTCTGTTTGTTAACTTGTCACTTTTTCTGGCGGTTTGGTTTCTTTCACACAGAGGAAGCTCAGAGCTAATCAAAACCTGTCACTACAAACGACGCCAGAATGTTTAGTCTGTTTATTGGTCAGACCGGCGGTACCAAATATACCCCGATACTGTGTTGTGTACACAAACATTGTAATCCTCTTTTTAGTGATTTTCCTGGTTACTCTGTCTGGCAAAATTCATCAAAGATCTTGAAAGATGCACCGAGTGCCATCCTTTGTTTCTTAGCTAGCTGACTCTGCTGCGTTGGAGTTACGACATGACGTGGCTACAGGAAGGCGTTTGGCTCAAGGTTGGTAACTGTCAGATCGAAGTCGGGTCACAGTAAACGAGCTGCTCTAGAATTCATTGATTAGTGTATTAAGACCACCTCCTCTAGGTATGTTCACATCTACACAATCAAACCAGTTTGTCTTAAATGGACTAAGCACAGTTTGGAAGTCCGGTCTGGTGTGGTGAAGGAAGAGCTCTGCCAAACACACTCAGACCAAACAGACCAAAAACCACACTGACTCAAGGACCAAAAGTTAGTTGTAAAGGCACAAAGTCCAAAGTGTATCGTACTAAACTGACTTGGACCAAGTTCACTCAGAACAAACTCAGAAAACTCAACTAAAAGCAAACGGATTCACGCTAAATAGACTAGAACCAAATGGACTGGTGCGAGTAACGGTTGGGCTCAGCGTTAAATAAAAAGTTCTGAGTTCCTTCCTCTGGCGGGAGTCAGCCGAGGATCCGATCAAGATGCCCCAAGTCAGACTCACAACTCACCACGGGGATTACGCATCCCTCTGGCCGGCAAACACTTTGATAAAACATAGAGATGGGGAGAGCTGCTGCAGAGGGAGATGCGTGGGATAAGTGGAAGACTGGGGACAGACGAATGGAGTTTAACACCCTCATTGCACATTTCTGTAACTCTCCACGAGGGAATGCTAGTTTATTTCACATTTCCATTTCAAATGTTTTTCCATTGTGATTTTCCATTGCTTCTGAGAACTCGAGCTTTTTTTAAACAGGCAAGAAAAAGAAGAAAGCGTCGGTGCGCTTGAGGCTGTCCCCGAAAAGTCAAATATTTATACTTAAAGCAAGAATGAAAAGACAGAGTAATGTGTAAAATGTGAATGTGAAGTTTGAAAAGGACCAGAATAACATGGATCGAGGATCATTCAAACTAACAAAAAACAGGCTCAAAGAATCACATGCGGTTACATGTCAGCGTACAAAAAAAAAAAAACACACAAAAAAACGCAGTGCAAGCCCCGACAGCACAAACCCAACAAGAAAAACCGCAGATCACAGAGAAGATTTTGCTCCTCTTGTTTGCAGTCGAAAATATCTGCCTCTCTATCTGAAAGCCAATAAAGGTCACGAATGATTTCATTAGGATGATATCAGCCCCGACCAGATGGCTGCGTCTCAGTCATTACAACTTCTGACCCGCTGCCAGATTTTTTTGGGGGCCAGAAATAATGCGCTGCATTATCACCGGCATCAAAACACAGGCAGAGAGAGAAGGGTGGGGTCATGCATGGAGGCCGTGTGACTCGTCTCTCCGCATGTCGAGATTGAGTCTGTGCAATACGATGCATATCGTGAAAAATCGCAGAGGCAGGAAAATCTATATGACCTGAGGCAGATTGACATGACGTTAAAGGAAAAAAGATTTACAACCCCGGATTGGAGGGAAGGAACATAATGAAGGTGGAAAGGGATTCTAAGAGCGATGCATGAAATTGCTGAGAAGTTCGAAAAGGAGCAGAATAATAATGTGGAGGGATCTTAATGGCATCCAACCATCACTCATTCACTCCATTCATCCATCCATCCATCCATCCATCCATCCATCCATCCATCCATCCATCCATCCATCCATCCATCCATCCATCCATCCATCCATCCATTCCATCCATCCATCCATCCATCGTTTCTGACGATGTTTGTTGTTCAAAGCAGCACAAAACATTTCAAGAGTTTGTGTTTTAGTATTCTCATTACTCTGTTAAAAAGAATCTCAATGCTGTGATTAGCTAACGTTAGACTTGTCTTTAAAGCTTTCCTTCAGTTTTTATGGATTCGAATCCACATTTATTTCACCTGAAATATGAAATAATTATTGGTCAGACCTCATCTGGATTATTCTGCACTAAAAGAAGATATTAAGGAGTCTTTTTTTAAATTTTGTTTTGGAATCTATGCCTCTTTAGACTGAGATAAACAAAGAACTTGCAATATTATGGACCCTTTAATTGTGAAAACAAAAAATTGGGGGGGTGTGGGGAGCCTTACCTTTCTTGTGAACCCAATATTTCATGCAAGTGTACAGAGAGAACACGCAATCTCTGCTAAACACGTCTCACTACAAACCCGACAACGACAAACTGCTTCCAATTAAACCTATAAATGCAAGAATTGGAATTCATAATAGCAGAACTAATAATCGACCGATGCCTTGATTAGCGTTGCTGTTCCGCCACGGGGGACGATTTGTTTGCTAATATGGTTATGAGACCTTTAGCTCAGATTAGAACCTCTTGCTGAGGTTTAGGTGAAGATTGTTACCGCGCCAAATAAAGAAACCACTGCTATGGAAATCAGATGCAAATGAAAGTCTCCGGCGATTAAATTTGACATTTGCTTGATGCATTATGCAACTTGACTTCTCTCACACCACAGTAACTTCACGCTAATAACACACTTTTTCTCTGTAGGTTTGTCTGTAATCATTGAAAACTCTCCCAAACTCAACAGAGCAGAATTTAAAAGAAACATGCTCTTTAAAAAATTTATTACATTTTTATTCACTGCCACAATCACTGCAGGATAGAGATGTTGAAACGGGTTATTCGCCGAGACCTTTTCACATCCTTGCACACGATGCGTTCGGCGATCTCGGCGGACGCGGCCCCGCTCACCTCCGCAGATAACACCCTCTAACTACGGGAGAGCAGCCGAATCCTTTTGGGAGGCAGCCTCGGAGATCCACACCTCATTATGACATCCACACTACACGAGGGCAGGCAGTGGAGAGGAGGCCCGGGAGAGAGAAGAAACTGACAGAAGGAAAGATTGAGCGGAAACACGACAGTGAAGGAAGATTTGGTTCATTCTTTTTAAGGATTTTCAAGCAAACTCGAGCTTCTACGCTTTTGGACGCAACTTGAAAGGGGAAACCCTCCCCCCTCCGTTTCCTGTTTGGTGAGATGCGTTAATTATCCCAGCAGCACCTGGGCCAGGGGGAGTCTTAATGAGGATTAACGTGAGCGGAGAGAAACCGCCGCGCTGCATTTTAATACGTAAGCAGACGAGCTGGGAGTTTTGATTTGATGAAAGCCCGGTTGGAGGAGAAACTCTGCCCTGTGGGGACGGTAGCCGGTGCTTAAAGATGATGGACAAAGTGAACGCGGAAGTGGGGTAACCTACGGTCAATGGCTATTGCAAGTTATTGCGATTTTTGACAGACAAGTGCTGATGGAAAAAAAAACTGAAAATGGAAAAACGCTGGAAATGGAAAAAGTCATTTGATAGCGCTGGTACACACACTGACTGTTTCACAGCGGCCATTTTAAACATTTCAAAAGGAATCACATTTTATTTAGGACAATAATCTAAAGTATTTAGCCCATTTCATAGATGCAATATCAAAATGCACCAAACTAAAGACACCAACTGTGTCTTTGCTTTTAAATACAGAGCCAAGTCTTAACAGAATTCCCCTAAACTTTTCTGCTTTAAAGTATGTGAGGCATTTTCCACAGCTGAATGGTTGCAAAAACTCTTAAAGAGATTTCTCTAACGTGCACGAAAGAATCAAGGCAACATTCCAGGTATGTTTCAAGCCGAAAAGGGTTAAAGTATCTGATCACTTGGTTTTATGGGGGGTGGGGGTTTAATCCTACCTGCCCTTGAGGTGGTCTTGCATCTCGCCTCGAGGCAGGGTCTCCGTGCAAAACTCAGCGAAAGGGCATGCCACGGTCAGCTTATCCAGCAGCTTATGCACCAGCAGGCTGGGCTTCCTGCAGCTCTGCAGATGAGGGGGGCGGCACACGGGAAAGAAGTCACTCTCCAGTAGGAAGCTGGTGAGGCACTCCTTGCAGTAGGTGTGACCGCAGGGCGTGTCCAGCGGCATGATGAGTGGCGACAGACAGATGTGGCAGATGAGGTCGTCGTCCACGTCCTCCTGGTAGATGTACTCATGGTTCTCCTCCAGCTTGTGACTGTGGCCACAGGAGGCGCACAGCTCAATGGTCGGGGGAAACACATCGGAGTCTGTTGGGGAGATGTCCAAAGGGGAGGCCTCCGCCATGGCTGCGGCGACGTCAGGCTAGAGTCTCATTTGAATAGGTTGGACTTGGGATGTGAAGATGGACGAGTTGAAGAGGTGGTCAGCAGAAGAGATCTGCGAGGAAGAGGAAAACAAGCTAAATACAACAATGTAGACGTAGTTGGTAATGGGATTATTGTTGTGTTAGCCCTGGAAGTGAAGAGAGTTGCAATAGTTTACTATTCATTTGGACTGGGAACCAAAATCGCAACATTTGTTACATTCTGGTGCGCTTCTTGTTCACGCTACACTCTGCCAAGCGATCCAAACTAATTTAAAAACCGGTTCACCTCCTCGCCTGTGGTGGCGCTGCAGCAAAAACCACTGAAGTAAATGACATGAGAACCTCAGAAGAAGGCATGAGTGCAACTTCCTTCTGTGTGACTGTAAACAGAAATGAAGCAGTGTCGGCTTTTTTGTAGGATCTCTCTTTTGTCTTCGGTAAAAGAACGCGACCCATTTCTCCCACTGGCGCTGAGACTCTTATGTTTGTTTTGGTTGTATTTACCCACAATCCCTTGCTCTATAGTCCACTTCCTGCTTTTGGAGCAATCTCCTGTTCACTTGGATCCACATATGCATTCAACAGTCATTCATAAAGACTCCTTCATCGTGTTCATGACGTGCTATGTGATGTTTTTGACAGCGTCACGTCATTCTTATGCACACCCTGTCAAAATACTTGTAACTATAAGAAATGAATAATGTTGCAAAGAAAATAACTACCAAATCTCGGCTGTCAGGTTGGTTGAGCACGTTAGAGATCTGACCAAGAACCGATAAAACCAGGGCGCATGCACTGCGAAGGATGACTGCTGGAGATTAGGCTGCAGCTAACAGGAAGGAATCTGAGGTAACATCAGGAAGTGGAGAATTTAGGCATTTTACAGCCTAAAGAAACCGAGCACAGAAACGGAAGAAGAAAAGAACACAGTGTACATTATTTAAAAGCTACCTCATTTAAAAAGTAATCCATATATTCATCAAAAGCAACAAGAGACAAATAGATCTCAGCAGTAAAATGTGATGGAAAAATCAGAAAAGCACTGAGGATGTTTTTTGATCAGCTACACTAGATTTTTTTTCTTCTTCTCTTCTGGATTTTCACTTCGTGGGTCATCACAGTAGTTGACCTTTTCTCCTTTCATTCCTACAGTTTGCATTCTCTACCCTCACGCCGGCTTTCTTCATGTTCTCCTTTGGCGTCTTCCTCCTGGCCTTCGGCCCGACGGCTCCAACCTCACCATCCTTCTAATGATGTAGTCATCGTCTCTCTGAACATGTCCAAACCGTCTCAGAAATCGGCGTCTGTGATGAACTCGTTCCTGATGCTATCTGTCCTCGTCGCTAACGATGAGAACCTGAGCGTCTTAAACTCTGCATCCTCCAGTTCTCCCTCCTGTCTTTTTGTTTTTGTCTACGCCATCCGACATCGGTGATGTCTCGTTCCCTTTCCCTTTCGTTTACCAGACGTCCCGCCGGTTCCGACCCGCTTTCTACGTCAGTTCATTCAGGTGACAAAAGTGAGAACAAGACTTTAAGCAGATAACAGGAAGACTATTGTGTGCAGTTTCTCAGTTTTGATCCCCGTTCAGCTTTCTCTGCTTGGTAGTCCCTCTATGTATTTCAACAATGATGTATATATTTAGCCTGCCTCATTACCAAACGATTGATCGCCAAGGAAAGATTCTGAAGTCAGGTTAAAATTCAACACAAATTTCAAAAAGAGTTTCACTAATATTGCGAAACTAATTTTTGTTTCACAATATTAGTGAACAAAGTTTTTTGGGTCGTCACAATTATATTTCACCTAAATAATTGATGGTCTATCATGTCAGCAGGGCTAAAAAATGGATTAAAATTCTGTTTTCATGCCTTATATTAAATTTAAACTGAAGTTGGTATTAGTTGAAGAAAGATCAACTGGGGACTGGAAGTTATTTCCAACATTTTGAACAGTGCAAGTGAGTTAAAAGTCTGTAGAGCCACAAAGGACTTAAGACGTGTTCAATACTTCATAAATTTTAATGTAGGACGGCTGCAGACACAATGGGATTTCTTTCTATTCACATACGCAAAGAACTGCAGCAGTCTCTTCTTTTTTATCATCATTATTATTATTTTTATCATTTCTTGGATTTACAGAGGCGTCCCAGATAACAGATATCCAACGACCGCGATTTCTCCGGCGGATGTGGGAACATCAATCCCACTCCTCTCAGCAGCAGCTGCAGAAACAGACCGACGCAGACGAGTCGGTGGCGCTCTGCTCCACGACAATTGCTCATCCCTAATCGTCCACGGCCGGGTTCGACACGGTCTCAATCGTGCCGATTTATTTATTTCTTGTGGCGCATGGGTTTATGTTTTGGTCGATGCGCCGGGCCGGCCAGCCGGCGCACACGTCATACCCAGAGCAGGTGGGTTCCTTCAAGCACATGGACACCAACAGATGGACCTAGTCAGGCACACGCCGCTTTGGCAGGAGCGACCGTGTTGGCGCTCCGTTGGCTTCGTTTCTGGAGCCGATGTCGGCTCTGCGCTGCTGCGTGTCGACACACCGGCTCCCGTCCCAAACGCCACCGACAGCAAAGGTTGGAGTCAAAATAGAAATGTACAGCAGCTCTGAAGAAGTATTTGCCCCGTCTAATTCTAACGACAAAGATAAGCGAGGTGTATACAAAAGGTAGTTTCCGAAAGAATCCATTTTTAAACAGAAAAAGAAAAAGACATCAGCATAAACATAAAGATGTGACTGTTACCCTTGGTGACAACTGAGATCCACCTCATCCAAACCGGTAATTGAAATGTTTTTATTTAGTTAGTTTATTGTGAAATTCCCATTAAGTGAATTTACTTTCGTGATGCGGTCAACGGGAACACAGCTAATGACTTCACTTCTTCTTGGTTCTTGTTCTTTAGATCGGGTTTTTGAAATCTTCTAGCTCACTTCATGTTGTCACACGGTCTCTACTTATGTGGTTTCGCCAATAAATAAATAAATACTCATTTTAAATTTAGATTTCTAATTTGTTTTGAAGATTTGCTTTTACTAAAATTAGGTTAATGATCAGAAACATTTAAGTTTAAGACGACAAAAAAGAAGCAAAAAAAACCCCCAAACAACAACAAAACCCTACAAGAGGTCAAATATTTTTCCACAGCACTGCAATCCGAGACCGCAGCTTCTGTTTGGGTCCAACGTACTCCGCTGCTCTTGCAGCCGCCCCAGCTAGAGAGCTGTTACAAGGCACAACAAACACCGGCTTTGGTCTGCAACACTCCATGTGGCTGCATCGTAAGCGGGTGTTTGATAGCAAACACAGCCTTTCCTTTTGACATCATCGGTTTGAACCCCGCAGACTGCGACACATTCCCGTCTGCGGCGTGTCTAAGGCGGGAAGTCAAACGAGAAGAGGGCGAACAAAGTAGAACTTTCCCTTTCCAAACGCGTCATGACAGGGTGGATTCCTCACAAGCTGTGGCGCCTGCTGAGTGCGGCCTGATCTACGGAGCGAAGCGCTTTCATCGCAGAACAGGCCTGAGACCGAGAAGGATGAAGAGCGAAGGCAAACGCTGGTTAGAATGACAAGCTAAGACGAAAGAAGTAAAGAGAGAAAGTACAAGATTTACAGACATGGAAAAATGAAAGGGGGCTTGATCCGTTCTCGGAGCATAATCTCCTATAAAAGGGAAGGCGGCAGCTCTTTGGTGTGGGGTTGCCTCGGATCTGCTGATAACACATCCCCCCCTCGCCGAGGATTCGTTCTAACAGCAGGAAATGTGAGCGAGGGGCGAATCCATGAATAAAAAAATAAATAACTCTCGGCATGATCAAAAATCAAACGTGTTTTGTTTGCAACTCGTCCAGAATACTAAATCAGGTTTCTGATTCTGGGATGATTCTACCCCAACTTAGGTGAAAGCAGTGGACTGCAGGGTTGAGTGTTAGTACTTTTTGGCAAATATAACCAACACATCCTATTACACACACAAAAAAAAATCATAATTCAAATGTTTCTTAACCACGGGGGCACGGGCCAGTATGCGTCCATGGGTTGTTTATCATTGGGCCAAAAAGGGAAAAACATGGAAATGATGCTGATGATTAGATGGTGTATTAATTACATTAACTCAATAACATGATTAATATATTAATTTCAAAAAAAATTTTTCAGTAGTAGTCATGTAATGGAAAAACATTCCCAACTCCATAAATCCATATAATTTGGATAATTTGGAAACATAACAAATACACGCTATTTAATTGCTAAATTATTTTCTACTAACTCTTCCCCCAGACATGACAGCCACACCAAATGAGTGAGTCAGGGTAATAATGTGCTTCCATTTTTCCTTTACAGCCATTTATTCAATAAATAATGTGAACTGGAATTGAGGCCCCACATAAAACGTCCGCTGAGGGTCTTATAAAAACTCAAGGCGGCACTGGGGAAATCAGAGCAGCGCAAAAATCTGCACACAAGTCAGGACTGAATGCAACCCACATATTTTTATCTTTTGAAATATCCTTGGGGAATCTTTAATAAAAATGCACACTGCCTTCATGTCAACCGCATTGTGTCGATTGACAGTGATCACTGGGCTCCATCCTTTAGGTTCACTCGGCGCCGACTGTGTGCCGCCGGGTTGGTTTAGTGGAAAATCCTGATGTGAGCTGCAGTTCTGAAACAACCCTGAAGACCGGTTCAGTATGTAAACTGGGAGAAGGATCGTGCGCAGATGCTCCTGAGACCACAAACATATGAATCTCACGGCCCACACGCACACGTTTACACCCGCTCTTCACGGATGAATACAGGCAACACGCCCGTGCCGGAGGAGTATCAGCGTTCTCTGGCTCGGTTCTAATCCGACAAGTGAAATGTTGACGCTTTGACAGTGGGGCGTTTGAGCCAGCACTGCCTGATGGGCTGTGGATGTTTTCCACACCTGGTAGTCCGGAAGACTCGTTTCGATTGGGCAGCAGCACAACCAGCTGCTGTGATTTACTTTCACTCTGCCCTGTGTCACCCTTTGAACTATCTGTTCTCCCTCCACACCTGTGGCAGCGCTGCACCGAAACCCACTGAAGGAAACGACAGGAAAATCTCTGAAGAACCGCAACTTCCATCTTTGCAAAGTGTGAACAAAAATGGAGCAGCGTCAGATGTTGGCGGCTGTAGGATTTCTCTTTTGTCTTTGTTAAAAGACCACAAGTAATTTCTCCGGAAAGCATCGTTTGTTTGGGTCGTATTTACCCAGAATGCCCTGTGGGACCTGTGTTGCTTCCTGCTTTTGGAGAGGTCCTCGGTCCGCTTGCATTCACATAAGCATTCGAGTTCACTTCAACCAAATCGAGACCTGTAGATTTTTCCATCGTCTCCTCAAACAAACTGGACTTTCTAGGCAAACGGACTGAAGTTTTAACGCGAACCACGCAAAGCCGCTGTGAATAAACCCTAAAACTTGATTTGTAGCTAATTTTTCTGGTTCTGTTGGATCCAGTGGCCTTAATTTCAAAGTATTTTGACAAGAAAGAGGGTAATGATAGAGGGGGAATTCATGCGTTAAATGTCGCCAGGCCGGGAATCGAACCTGCGATTACCACCACACAGCCTAAGCCCTCAATACCTGGGTCGTGCTTTGACCCTGCACCACCGCAGCGCCTCAACTGATGTTTCATTGACGATTATGCCACTCGTTCTCAAGCGCTCAAGCAGCCAGAAGAAAGGCGAGGCTTTCATGATCCATAAATCTCATTGTGTCCATGTTTCTCTTTTGTCCTCAGCTGAAAAGAGAGGGGAAGAAATGTTTACATTGTCAATGCTACCCTTTCTCCTTTGTCTGTGAAGCAGTCACGCCAATCCTTGACTCAACACGCCGTCCTTCGACATAAACCGCGGCCCGATCTTCGCCCGGAGTATATTTTATGTAAATACCGCTGCCGGATCGGCAGATTTCTCTCCTGGGATCCGAGTTAGTAATGACACAAGACGGTGCGAGGTCAGCTCTTTTTTTTTTTTTTTTTTTTTTGTAACGTTGATGAGTGTGGAAAACAAGCCGGTGGCGAGGTATCTGTGTCTGCATCAGCATTCGGAGTGTTCGCACTTAGCTGGCTTGTTGCTATGTACACATCCAGTCCTCGGGTTCAGGAAAAGAAGTGGAATCAGATCTGCTGATCAAACAGGCGAACCGACGCGGACGATCAGGGTGTTAATGTCACTTCGCCTTTCTTTCAACTTTTAGCGGAGTTCCCTTGTCAACACAGGGCAGTCGCTCTGTGAGTCACGCTACCGATGAGAGGTGACTGGATTCAGGGAGCAGCAGTGAGATCATTAGGTCATAAAAAAGAAAAAAAAAAAAACACACACACAAAAAAAAAATAGCAACAGCTAATCAGACTTCGGACTCGAGCTCATAAACGTGGAGCCAGAGACAAAATGGAGATCGGGCAGCCAGGAGTTAAAAAGAATTACATGCCAGATGCAACACATGCAGACCGCAACATAGTCAGTCTGTTGTGTTCAGACATGCCCCAAAAACACAGAAAAATTCCAGCTACTCTTCCATTTTTTTTTCTTCTCTTTTTCTTTTCTCTGGCAAACATCTGCTTTGTAACCATGCACAACAAAACAAGGACAGAACAAAGACGCAGCGTTTCTGTTTGACTGCTTACACTGCTGAAATGTAACCCAAACATTTAGCTTCACCAGCTAGAAAGTAAATCATCCCCCTACCATTACCCAATCATCAAGAAGCTCTACATGCAGTTTGTGCATATTTTGTCAATGCAATAATAATAATAATAATAGGGGGGGAAAAAGCCAAATAATAGAAATCGCTTTTTGCTGTTATTTACAGATAATAATGGGTCTCATTAAATAAAGTTCACAAAAGGAGAAATAATCTATGTTATAAAATGCGGTGCCTTTTGTTCCAGTTTGGGATGCAAAGCGACAGTCCAGGAACGTTACTGTAAATCCCCTCCAGTCACTGATCTCTCTGTAAAGCTCCTGTGTGTGTTTGCAGCCTGACTGATACTGACTGACTGACTTCTCTAGAGTCGGTGTGTTTGCCACAGCTGGTCTGGTTGGGCAGCTGCAGCCAGATGTGAAACCTGGTGAAAAAACATGTGAATAAAAAAAAAAAAAAAAAAACACCTGACAGGTAACAGAAAATCTACACCTGCCATGTTCTAAAAACAGAAAGCGCTAACATACATGCAAACGACTTTCATGCAAATAAAAAGAAAACGACCACTGTCATGTTTTGACTGTTAAAAGTCGTGTTTAGCCCATTAATCTTTAAGAGGAATGGAAAAAGGTGGAAGTGTACTCACAAAGCCTCATTTTGGAAGTTCACTTTCGGCACTGTCGCTCACCTGGACAGGTAAGAGTCTGGCGGCGGGTGTAACATTAAACCCTTCAGTGAAGGGAGGTGGGGAACAGCGAGAGGTAAATGACTCACAAAACAGGACTTTGTCCCGGTCTCAGAGCCTTGGTGAGTTGGTGACCGACTGGCCGAGCGACCTTCGGGCAAAAGAAGTTTTCATCTCATTCCCTGACTTTCGGGAAAATCTTCCAGCTCCAAACTCCCCCGGCGTGTGGAGCAGAACTCCTTGCGTGAGCTCCAAAAACTGCTCATCTCTTAGCCGGCCCAGGTGATCAGGAAGTGGCGGTGGGATGGGCGGAGACAAGAAATAATGGTAAACAGGAGAACTGCCCCAACCTGCTTTGGGAGTTGAGGGAGAAACTGGACTGGGAGCGGGAGGCGGATAAAGCGAAAGTCTGAACGGAAATCACCCACAAACAAGGTGTTTAAAAGAAGAATTTTAAAAAATCAAGCGAAATTGCACGAGTATTTTTGGCAGACAGACAATGAAGAGATACAAAGTTGCAGCAGCGATTCGTGTCTCTGCTTTCGGCACACTAAAAGTCATATAAACGTCTTAACAATGAAGCCCCAAATCATGCAGGCTGGTGACAATGCTTCGATGTATGTGGCGAGTCACACGCCGCTATACGTCAAGATGCTGTAATCCCTGCTGCTTGTATGGGGTTTTCCTCTTTCTGTCGTGGTTTTCCCTCTCTTTGACTTTTCCTGCTCCTTTAAAGCCAGGCCTCTGCCTGGCTTTGTACAAAAACAGTATTTATCCCAGATTTAAGGCATGGCTCCTCTCTCTCTTTCTGTCCCTCCAACCTGCAGTCTGTGAGCAACAGGTGCTTCAGGGACTCGCATCTCCACAAAACGCCAATTTTATGAGTCACGCTGTGACGTAGGGCGAGCCGAGCCGTTCACCCGGCAATGCATGTGCAGACAGACACACGGTTTCTTGCCCAAGGGCGCTTTGACATGTTGTGAATACCTGATCTTAAAAAAAAAAAAGAAAATTGGAAGAAAACCATTCCACTGTTGAGCAACAGAAACCTCAGGAGCAACACGGGACACATTTAGCTGCGCCATGATCCTCCTACCACTTCTTCCCGTCATCTTCTTCATCGTTTCCGCCAGTAGCAACATCCGGTTGTTGATCATGACTTGTGCGATGCGAAAGTACAGTTTCCATTGCACTACTATTGGACTACTGTCTTGAAAAGTAATGACATCAAAATTTATCATGTTACGATCGGAAACGTCAGGATCTCCTAAGCCAACACCACAAAGATCCCGTAACTGTGGATGCATCATCTAAATAATTGTAAACTATTAAACGTTTTCTGAAAACCATGTGCCATTCTTACGTTTGAACAAATTTCTTACTTTTGACACAAAATTGAACTTTGCGATTGTATCAAAACGCTTTAACAGCTCAACCAGGACCAAAAGACTCAATCTTCAATGAAGTTTGGTATTCAGCTGCTTAAACAAGATCATTCTGAATGCTAACTTCACTGACATGCTTCATCTTGTCACGAAATAGAGCACGTGAGCTTTTTATGGCGCACACAGCTATGCAGGAGTGAGAGGTTTTGAAATGTTTCTTAGGAACGTTAAAGATTGTCGGAAGGCATTGCGGCTTCCGACACACAAAAAAAACACAAAAAAACTGTGTGTTTTTTTTTTGAAATCCTGTTTTTAAAAATGATTGATCTTTGATTCTTTGATATAAGATAAAAATACAAAAAAAAACAACACAAAAACACAGTATCAGTGTCACTGTGAGGATGTTAGCGTCTGCATTTAGTTCCTGAAATTGCTTCTCAGAGCTCGAGGCACTCGCCTTCAGAAGTTTGTGATAAAAAAAGTTAACAGACCAAAAGCAACCTGATGCTTTCCTGCTGACTCAAAGATCTGAATCTGGACGGCAGAGCTCGGAAGAACGGTTCCCGATGCTCTCCCGTTTTCATTCTCCTCCCACTTCCTTCGCAGAAGACCCGTCCTGTCCTCCGGAGAACGGCATAATGTGTCAGGATGTGCCAAGAGCCAAGAACTGCCCATAAAACAGTGCCGCTCCTCCTAACTCATGCAATGTGCATCGCGGCAGTAATTCAGAGACTTAAGAGTTCCTCGAACTCTTCTGAGTTTTCTTTGAAGTTGCTGAGTTGGACCTGCATCCTGTTTCATTTCTGCTGATGCCTGAGCTCCCCGCTGCTGGAGTTTATCTAAACACCGTAGTGCAGGTGAAACCAATCTCCTCCGTCTCTCTAGGACGCTTTCTTTGCTTACTCTTATTTCACCTTTCCTCTCGGACTGAAGCGAAGCTGATCTCGCTCGCTCCGTCCCTTCTCAGCTGTACGTTCCCGGATCGCTGCTTCCCCAAATCCGCATAAAAGACATTTCACATGAGAACCCGAAAGGACGGGGTCAAAGCAAAGTCATTCTATATTTCCCCTTAAACAGACTATTTTTCAGATGCTTATCATGTTTGTCCTTTTTTTTTTGTTTTAACTTCAACTGCTTTGAAAGGGTTGGGACTTGTTTGTTCACAGCACTGATGCAAAGTCTTCATCTGGACATAGAATATCGATAAGAAAACGTCTGATGGGATGGCGTCACAAAATGACAGAATAATTACAGCGACGGCATCATTTAGTACAGGTACGACTGTGCTGTAAAAAAAAATGCATTCTCCCTCTTTTCACAAAATAAAACATAAGCTTGATGCGTTGTCAAACTGATGTGGTCAAAGAAGAGTCTAAATACTTATAGATTTGTCAGTTTCGGTCAACTCTGGCACGATTTGAATGTGCAGGAACACCGACTACAGCGCAGAGCATTCTGGGTAATCAAAACAAACGTGCGTGTCTAGCGGTGCGGAGTGAGAAATGGCATGCGGTCAAAATGAAAAACCCCGACAGCCGCTAAAATCTGACGCTGCTCAATTTTTCTTCGCATTTCGTGACGAAGGAAGCTGCGCTCAGTGTCTTCTTCAGAGGTCTTCATCTCGTTTCCATCAGTAGATCTCAGTGCAGCGCCACCACAGGTTGAGGAAGGGAACAGGTTTTCCAGAGGATGTAAAATCCCCATTAGATCTTGGTCTTTCTTAACGACACCCCTGCTCTTCCACTCCACTCCACCATGCAAACCACTGACGTACTTAAAAATATTCTCTGGAGGCAAACAAAAAAAAACTCAAAAGGTTTTGCTGTGGCCTAGTCAAGTCTGGACATCAATTAAGATCTAGACTTCGACTACGTTGCTATGGCAACGGGTTGATCGAAACGACTCTGCAAGGATGAGTGAGCCATTTATTTCAAACGCTTGATGGAGGTTTTTGGCTGACAACCAGTTATTAGATTTTGGGTTAATTTACTTTGTCACATAGTGACAGGATGGTTTATACAGCAAAATATTTTACTTTTCAATATCCCCTTTATTTTAAAGGCAAAGAAGAGGCTAAAGAAGGAAATGCACAGGTGGAATTAAAAATAGACGTTCTTTTGCTCCAGGACTGTATTAGCCAGACTCATTCTTCTCCTTATTAGCCACACATCATTAGCATTTCGAATTTAAAACTTTCCCTGTGGCTCCCCTCTGCTTAATGCATTGTTAGTTTGTGAACAATTTGATAGCCTCTTAGTTTTCTGAAAGATTCCAGTTTTAAAGGTTGTGGCTGTGGGATCTCTACCCTGACCACAACGGCCTCAAAAGGGGCAACTTTTGGGAAGACGATCTTTCAACCGGAAAATGCTTTTTAATAATCATTTTGTGTGTGTTTTCTCTCCTCAGCAGTCAAGCCGAGCTCACACTGCCGGAACATACGAAGCCCTTTAAGGTGCTTCGAATGTTCGCATGTTTGATAGCGCTAAAGTGGTCGGCTTCTCTCGGGTTAACGGGAAAATGCCCTAAAAGAGAGGAAGTATCCAGTGAGCAGCAATTTGTGTGGAGAATATTTTATTTGCACGTTTGATTCGATAAAACCAATTGCACGTTTTTTGTTTTTTTTTTCAATAGGCCTTCCATACAAAGTATGCCTGGTGCATACTGTGCATGACGCTGTTCACTAGGGGACAATTTGAACACAGAATTTATTTATTGCACATTAAATCTACCTTACTGCTCGCTTGGAAAGAAAGAAAAAAAAATCTGATTATTTTACCAGAATACGAAGTTAATTAATTGCTACGACTGAATGATTTCCATTAACGCAGTCTGCTTCTCTCCTCTAAATTCTTGGCATTATTTGATACCATAAAATGGAAAAAAATAATAATAAATAAATAAAACGAAGACTTTGCCGGAAGTGTTTTGGGTTTTTTTTCTTTTCTTTTCCGTTTTACTCAGTCTGTAAAACTAGTCCCCGCCGTCTGCATCCTCTGCCCTCACATGAACGCATTTTCTCAGGCGAACAACTTTCGATTTCTGCAGGTAACCTTCAGTGTGCTGGGCTTAATTCAAAATGGCATCTGAAATACACAAGTGCTCCTGTCTAATACGGTTTCCCTCACCCTTCACTCACAACAATAATAGAATGTGGCTTTCCATCACGGCCGCAGCCACACACATCCAACCATATGCGCTTAACTGCACACACACACACACACGCACACACACACACGGCACATAAGCAGTAAAAATGCCACACATCAGGCGGCGGCCATCTATTAGTCTGCGCCGTGACACGCTTGGCTCTCTGCCACCTCTGGCACGCTTCAGTCTGCAGCCGAGACGAGACGTGCAGGACGGATGAGTTCTGGAGCATGTTCACTTCGCTTCTTTTAATTTGCACTAAAAGGTGTGTTGATAAAGTAGGACAGTCGATTTTAATTTTTACCCTCCTGGTGATGCAGCAACAACAACAACAACAAAAAAAACCAAAAAGACAAAATGATTTATTCAATAAGTCATTAGTCTTTAATCCTGTTTTTCACCCTGTGCTGAATCCGCGCGCGTGTGTGTGTGTGTGTGTGTGTGTGTGTGTGTGTGTGTGTGTACCCTGACATCTGCTCCATAAGCGGGAATCAATGGTGAGGATATTATCATTCAAAGTGCAAAAGGAATGGATGACGTGATTTGCTGCGCTATTTGTCAAATGTCACAATGACACCAGACCAGATTGCAACAAAAAAAAAAAAAGGAGAAGAAGGGAAGACATTTGTACATAATCGGAAACGGGGACGAGTGTGAAGCGGAATACGGAATGAGGATCTGGCAAGCGACGAGGTCCAGAGGGACAAAGAGACGGGGACAGAGAGCGGTGTGTGCGTCTCATTCATTTTTCAGAGTCGAAGCGACGGACTTAGCGTCTGTGGGAGGGGAGCAGAGAGTTGGAGCGATGCTGTTCCAGTCGGCAAACGCTCGGCCAACAAGTCAGCCAAATGAAGATAAATGCACCTAATCTTTCCGCTGCAACAACCGCAGCTTCACTCTGAAACTCACTGCCACTTACAAACCCCCCCACTCGGCCTTATGCAAACAAATTAAATAAACGAGGCCCCCCACACACACACCAACACACACACACCTCAATGCAAAGTACAGGCAAACATACGGCCCTGCACAAGAAGCCACAAGGAGTTCATATTAGAAGTGTGCCGACGGACAAACTAGAGCAAGGGACGCAGATGCTTGACAGCGGGACAGTCTCATTATCCTGGTCCAGTGATAGAGGGCTAGCAGCGATTCCTGCCACCCACATATGTCACTCACAAGTTGCCGTTGGTAACAGCACATTAGCCTGATTGGCAGCGGGAACTGAAACAGGGAGCCTGGCGGATTTGTGTATCATCTGATACGAGGCCAAATAAAAAACCGCGGAGCCTTGTGAGAGCTCTCAATTTATTTCACAATATGTCACTTTACCGCCTCGAATCGCAACGTATTATCGTGGGGTTTAAAGTTAAAGGCCGATACAAAGTGGTGTATTGTTATGAACAACAAGAATTTTGACAAATGGTTTTCAAATCACTACAACGAAAGAAAACCCCTTCAAATTTGGATTATGTTTGTGTCATTCACTGTTTCTCTAGTTGCAGTTTGTAAAACTGCGCAAATTGGCGATACGAGCATAAATTTACTTAATGGAAACGCTGCAATTTCCAGAGAAAGAAAAAAGTTTTTCGACGAAAAGGTTTTTGGGTTTAGGAGAAAGTTGTTTTTCAGCTGTGTCAAAATGACCGCATTTTGCCAAACTGCAATGGAAACAATGTTTTCACGAGTCACGAGATGAAACAACCGGATCTCACGACTGGCAGAAAAAATGACAAAGTCAACAGGAAGTGGAAGGCTGAGCATGTTTTTTTTTTTTAAATTATTCTCGTGTGATTTAAAATTTTTTTTTTTTTATTTTTTTTTTTTTTTTTATTTCCCGCCAACAAAGTTTTGCGCACATCTGTAATGGAAACGCAGCTACCGTGTCATTTCTCCCCGCTTCGCTCTCGCCCACAGCTGCAGCGCATTCCTGTCGACTAAACGCAGATCCAAGAGTCATTCTGCCACTCGTTAATCGTCCAGTTCACAACAAATCTTTTTTCGACTTTTTGTCTATTTTTTATTTATTTTTTTGCTCTTTGTCGTCATTGTTTCCTGTTGCTCATGATTTCTCTTGGGTGGCATGTTTTCAGCGTTGTTTCTCATTACTTAGTTCTACCCTCGATCCCGCCTGCAATAGGATCCAGTCCCTAAAAAAAAAACAAAATAAAAAAATCGAAGCGCGTCCTTTTTGTTTCACTTTATAACCATGTGCCACTTTGCATCACATCTTCGCTTAAAACCCCAACCAAAGAAGCACATAAAAGGCCGAGGCCACGGCGTGACAAAATGTGGGAAAAGTTTGATGCGTACAAATGCTTTTGAGCTTCTTTTTTTTTTTTTTTTTTTTTTTTAATGCTGGTTTCTGAAATGTCCCAGCTGTGAAAACACATTTTCACTCTGGTGCGGGATGTGAGCATCTGCGGTCTAATTTTCCGTGACATTTATATCAGGATCTGTTGGGAAGAGTCCCTCCCTCCCGCAGCACCTTGACGTCTTCTGTCAGTAAAAGCTCCTCCTGAAAAATGTCACTTCACGGCCTTCTCGTCTCACGCTGACTCTCTTTCATAATGTATGGAAGGGTTGCGTAACGACGAGTCAGGTCGCAGCAAAACAAAAATAAATAAATAAATAAAAATAGAAATAAATAAAAAGGTTTGTTGTTGGCTTGTGTCGGTCTCACTTTTAATCATTTTCGCTGGATTTTTGGAGTGATTAAAAACGGGCTTGTGACGCAACCGGCCAGATGAAGAAAGTGAACAGACGGGTTCATTCATAACAAACATAATCCTCTCATCCCTTTACTCCGTTCAGCTCCACCTGCATCTGCACCTACAGCATGCAGTGAGCAGCATGTCCCCCCCACCCCTCAACCTCCCTCCCAGTCCAGACGTTGGCAAAAGCAGGGGGTCTCTCGGAAGACCGGATGAGTCGAGAAAGCCTGTTTCTGTTTAGTGCGTCTGACTCCCAAGCGGCGGATGATTCAGACCCTTTGTAATTATTCGCGAGTCTCTCCTCCGCTCTTCACCGGCCTCCTGCGGTCGCATCCGGAGGAGCTTCAGATCTTCCTGAGTGCCTCGGTGGAGGACTGGACGTCTCCACCGGAACAGCGGAGCGACACGCGTCCGGTTCCCGAGGCGGAGCGTCGTTCCGCTCGGAGCCAAACGCGAACCTACGTCAAGTCGAAAAGTTGATTGTGGGTACAGTCTTAATCGCCCAGCGTGGCCGCTTTGACATCCACGCATGCGTTTTTTTCTCAGCCTGTCTGTTGCCATGGTGATGGGTTTCCATTAAACATTAATGCTCGCTGGCACGGCCTTTTCGTGCTTGTCGACACTTCAATGAAAATTTGTCCCGATTTATTTTATGCCCTCGTGTTTTGGAGTGCGACTGGAGCGAGTTGTGCTTTTGCCAAGGCGGCCCAGATTATTCCCGCGTTGCATTGATTTCTTGTTTTTTTTTTTTTTTTTTTACCGTGTCTCCGTCTGGGCTGGAGAGGTTGCTGCTGCGGCGCGCTGACCATTGTGCTCGCTGTTCCAGCTGCTCTGCCTCCCAGGCTGGACACCAGCAGATAACGCAGCCTTTGAAGCGAGGCATCGGGGTGGTTCTCGTTCACACTGTAAGGGAGCGTATTGTTAGATCAGCTGCTGTGGATCTAAAACAACACAAACGCTTCAGCATTCAGTGCTGTGAGAACAAGACTGCTTCTGCTTTTGCCCTTTCGTCACACTAATTTAAATGTCAGGCTTTAAGAAATCCCTTAATTGTTTGTTGTTGGTTTTTTTTTTTTTCCACCTTTATTTATACAGGTTGACTCAGTGAGAGCCAAGACATGTTTGGGTCAAACACTGCAAGAAAACAAGCAGTTAGGAAAATTTGACTCAACTAAGTAAGCTAATAACATATGAGCTAAAAACAAGAGCAAGTTTCATGCGTTTGTCTTAAAAAAATCTTGAATTGTGCCAAATGAGTCAAGGTGGAAATGCGACACTCCTGTTGTTGAGTGTCGCATACCGATGGAGCGGAGTAAGAAAATGGTTCGTCTGTCCTACCCGACAACAGGAAGTGGATAGAAAAGATCTCGATATGCAACACACTGTGCCTCAAAATGCTCAAAATAAAATCCAACAGATGAGAAGCGTCTGTCAGTCTGCATAGGGCTTATAGAGTCGTGACTAAAGTTTTAGAACTTTGAGATCCACTATCCGTAAATGGAGAAAACATGAGGCAAGCGGTGAACCTTCTCAGGCACGGCCGACGTCAACAACACGTCCACAGGATCCAAAAAAAATATATAACATAAACGGAGGAGACTTGGCCAAAAATAAAAATAAAAAAGAAGAAAAAAGGGCGTCCATATGAGAGTTCCAAGTGGAAAACCAGTAGCAACCATAATTTCCCTGCAAACGTCTGTCTGATATTGACTAAAAGACATTTTGACAATCCCCAAAACACTTTTATACAAACATTCAAACATGGTGGTGGTGGTGTGATGATCTGGGGTTTTACCTGCCTCTAAAGATGGAACTATGCGTTCTGCACTTCACAGCAAAATCCAAAAAGGCGAAGGCCTTACCGTCAGTTCATGACCCATAGGTCAACCTTGCTTGGACCATGACAGGACAATGATCCCACATTCATTAATAAATGGTGGCCTAGTCAAAGTCTTGACGTTTTTTCTGTTAAGCTACAGTGGCATGGCCTCAAACAGGAAGACAGTGGATGAAAACTCCCCAAATCTCACTAATTTGGAATATTTCTGTTTAAAAGAATAGAAAAAAAATCCCCACAGTGACATAAAACACTTATTACTATAAGTCATTTCTTTATGACATGCTGAGATATTTGGAGACAAGTTTTTGTATTGATACTAAAAATGTATTTTGTAGTCTAAAACATTTAAATGTGACAGAAAGGCAAAGGCAGTAATTGCATTCAAAAGAACGTATCTTATGTCACTGAAACAAGCTGTTGTGTGTGTTTTTCTTCAGTCTCCTTATGTTAGAAAACATAAACAATTATTACTGACTATTCATAAGTCCCTTACACAACCCCAATTAAGATCAGATTTGTTTACGATCTGCTTACCATCATAATTTGTTGGGGTTTTTTTCCCCCGTTAACTTTATTCCCAACTTCAACAATACTCCAAATGATGAATATATATTGCTGCCATCGAAACATTCAATTTCTAGCCATCGTGGGAGACGAAGTCGGCCTACAAAAGAAGCCTCCGACGGCGGAATATAAATGACTCTGAACGTTGTGTGCGGCGAGTGAGCCATAAACATGCACAGTTCATCTCCATATTTGCAAAGGTGAAATTACTTGTATTTCAGTGTATTGGCTTTTCCAGATTAAACACAGAGTCGAGGTCGATGCCTATCAGCAGTGGGACGTGACAGCCAGCGTAAAATATCTAATATCGTTTACTCTGAAAGCTGGAAGACAAGAACTCAACAGCGCCTCGCGAAAGTATTCGTATCCCTTGAAGCTGTTCGCATTTTGTCCTGCCGCACAAACTTTTATGATTTTTATGTTGTTGTTGGGTTTTGTTTTTTTTTTTTCAATCAGCCCCTTTATCCTCTTGATTGATCCACTGCAATCGCTTGCCTCCATAAATCACTTAGTTAATGCTATTAGTGCACAATTATAAAGGGCTAGGAGTATTTTTGGTAGGGCAGCTTGCATATAAATTCGACCAGCATGGGGCTATTTTGAAATGTCTTTTTGCAGGGCGTATTGCAGCAAAGTGACTCGGTGTTCTTTGTGACCCAGTCAGTGCAGCAGTGCTCCCACTGTGACAGCAGAAATATAAAAACCTGCAAATACCGTTTTGTCTGGACGAAACCGACTTTTTAAGATCTCAATTTTCACAGAGACTGATTTTCCGAGAAAGGCCCAAAGTAAAAAGGGTGGCTGAGAGAGTGAGAGGAAAAAGTATTGGCATTTCAATCAGGAGGTGTGGATGCAGATGAAGGAGTTTTAAGAGAAGCGAGTGATTAAAAGGGAAAAACGAAAGAAGAGAGGGTAGAGATTAATGCGGCACCTCCCATGTTAGTTTGGAAAAGGCAAAGGGGTGAACCAGAGGTCATTCGCGAAGCTGTGTCTCCGTCTCTCACCTTCCTCGACGAACATCGGTTGCATCTTTGTCCTCTCGTCCCTCTCCCCCCATGGCTGTCCTGTGACGCTGAACAGACGTGGAAGTTAGCATCACCGAGAGGGAGACGTAAACATGAACATTTGATCACTTAACATTAACAAAGAAACAATGTCGGCAATGCACTCGCACGTGTTTCGCTTTTAGAAAAGGAAATTCTTAACGACTGCATAATGGTGTTGAGTTTTCTCTCTCTGAAAGTCAAATCAGACATTTCAGGTTTGTCAAGCCCTGCCATCGTCAGCATTGCGCCGCCATTCAATGAACGAAAAATTTCGCAATGACGGTGTTTCCAATAATCGCAATTAAAATCACACGTGAATGGGTCTGTTCACGCGACAAGTCACTAAAAAAAAAAGCTGCGCCGTAATCCTCCTTCCGCTTCCTGTCGTCTTTCCCTCCAGTGGTAACATCCGGTCGTGTTGACCACGTGATGCGAAGGTAGTGTTTTCAACGCGGTTGCGCGAAGTGCGCCAGTTTCGATCCTGCTGAAAAACCACATCAGTCGCTGAAACTGGAGCAAATTTGTTTTCGGAATTCCAACTTGAATTTTAAGGTGGATGAAATCTCGGCTGGTGACAGATTAAGGTCCAACCTTAATCTAGAGGAAAACATGGGAGCGTACAGACTCGTGTCAGTCTGCCTTTAAAAATAAGAACCAGAGCAACAGACCGCCTAATAGACATCGTGTCTGAAGCGCCCGGAACCAAACTGGAATTTAAAGTGGTCTACTAATCTCAGAGGGTGAATGAGGGAATATCAAAGGGAGTCCTTGAGATGGCAGTAATCCCATTTAGGCGACCCACAATCCTGTGTTACAGACGTTCATAAGATAGAGCTGGATTCTGACCGCGGAGGGGTATCTGCTGTGACGACAGGCTATTTTTAAACTGTAATTGTTATGTAATTAAGAACGGCTCAATAAGTGAGCTTAAGGAGAAAGGCTAATGGCGACTAACTTTCACATCGGAACATGCTAACGAGGCCCTGGAGGGCAACGCGGCAACATGGGGAAATGCTCGATGTCCTCTTGGTATTACATGAGGAGGAACACAAAAGAAAGCGATCTTTAAATCCTCTACGTAAATATTCATTGGCAGCTCCCTGGAAGCACAACAAAGCGCTGCTTCGGCCTCAATCAACACAAAGCAGTGGAGCGGTGAGCTGGGAAATTATGCACAGATTCAGCTCATTTCATTCTCTTTTGTCATTTTCTATTACAAGAAAAAAAAAAAAAGCATCTGTGTTCAGTCATTATGCTAAATTATTGAAACGAAAGCATCGAACAGGATCGGATGGAGCTCTGTGGTCCTCTGTTTACTCCTGTGCAGACGCTATTGACGGGTCGGACCGGCTGCAAGACGATTATGTAAGACTGGTAGAAACTGACACAGAACACAAATTTGTAACACGGCATGCCTAATTGCCCTTATCTAATCTCCCATTGGGACCAATAAAGTATCATCCAGTTCAATGTAGCTGCTTTGCTATTGATCTTTCCTCACGCCGCTGTGAGCAAAGCTTTGATGACGTTCTGGCGGCATCCCCCCTGGACGTGTGAGGCAAAACGGATTTTAGCCACTACGATCCTAATGAAGCAGGCTGCTAATCTCTGCTGTAAGTCACAACAAAATGCGCTAAACCAGGGATTTGGTATTTGACACCTTTGATATCGGTGCTCTTTTCATGAGACCAAGACGTTTGAACCAACACGCCTTTGTCATGGTGAAACATGGTTTTGGTAATCTTGATCTCAACCATGTCAGGAAAATGTATGAACTATGTTGAAAAGTTAGCTTCATACTGAAAACTAACCAATTTAAACGTGATAGGCCAGAAGAATGTACACATAATTTGGATTACGGAAACCCTAAAATGAATGAAATGAATTCAAACTTGTGTTTTTGTATAGATTGTGTATAAAGAACCTTTGCAGAGTTTGGTCTCTGGCTCTGTTGAGGCGCATTCCCACCGATCCTATTCAGACCTTTTTAACTGAATTCTAGTTTGTTTGCCTAGAAACTCTGGTTCGTTTAGAGAGGTGTTGTAAAATTCGGCTTGATTTAACAATTACTTCTTTTAAACATTCAGTCAAGTCAAAACTCCCGCTGCACAGACCTGACGGTGTGCGTCTTCCTTTCTGGTTTCGCCGACGCACGTGACCCTTTCTATCTAATCACGAATTTCTCATACATCAGCATTTTTTTTTTTTTTTACCCACATCAGTTTTTCACAGTGGAAATTCAAATTTTAATAATGAAATCACAGCAACTGTCCTACAACAGTTTGATATGTTTACTTTTTTAATGTATTTATTCAGATAAAAAAAACATAGCGGTTACGGTACAGTGTGAATGCGCAATCAAACTCTGATGCGGACCACAAAAAGAAAAAAAAAAAAGCAAACTCTTACTATCAGTTTGGCTGAAGTGAACTCTGGTGGTGTGAATGCCAAGGGGACCGGAGACCGCTCCAAAGGAAGGAAATGGACTACAACACAGGGCATTCTGGGTAAGTACAACCAAAACAAATGTGCGCGTCTCGGGCTAGAGAGAGAAATGTTGAATCTAACCGACAGAAAATGAAACAAATATTGCAGTTTTGGTCCCAGATATGTTTACTGGACTATCAAGTGTGAAAACATTGTGAATGCGATTCAGAATTGTGCTTTTCAAACTAGCTGCAGATATGTTTTCAAGCTAGGTTTAGCTTGTGGACCGCATGCTCCGAAAGCTAGCGTTACAACTTTAATGCAGCAAAACGAAACACGTGAAAGTATAAACATTAAAGTGTTTTAAAAAAATTATGATGAACAATATACCCAGAAATGTTGTCAAATTATGTTGTGCCACGTTTATTTGATTTTTACGGTTCAGTTCATTTTTCATTCCATTACGTCAACTTAAAGAAAGCGTGCATTTTTTTTTTTTACTTGTCCACATGTTCGTGTCATCGTGTGCTTCGTCTCTTGCAGACGCAGATGAAGTTATGGACAGAGTCAAATCGACAGAGGCGGGCTGTAACCGTACAGCTTCTGGAGTCATCGAAATGCAAGTGCAGCCGCTGCACAGTATTTAGCTCTAATGAGTCTCTGACTTTGAGGCACATCAATGAAGCGCCTCATTCATAATAAAAAGCTTCAGCCCTGCGGGCAGCGGCTAAATGAACTGGGACCGAATGCAGGCAACCTGTTTAGCCGTCTCCCTCAGCTCGGTGAGTGTCAGCTGTGATAATTGAGCACACAGCCGACGTCCTCGGATTCTGATTGTGCTCCACGTTGGCCTAACAGACTTCGGGGCTGGCTCGAATGTAAACAGTGATGTTTTAAGATTACTAAGCGGTTCAACCAGCTGATGAGTCAAATTGGGATCGAAAAACTCACAATAAAAGAAATAAAAATTCCTTTTTTTCCCCCCCTTCCCCTCATTGTTATGCATGTAGAAACCCAGTGATTACATTCTGCCTCCAGCTAACATTTCAGCCTTCATCATCCAATAACGGAGAGCTTGTTTGGAAATAATTGGAAATTATTCCTCTTTCCACTGGTTTTGTGTAGTAATAATGTATCAGTATTTTTTGATCTGAACTAAACAGCAAAAGATGTGATAAAACTATATTTAGGTAGATATTGAAGCGCAGTCGTACCTCGGCTGCACGCGTCCCCCGCCGACCATCCAGAGCAGATTGTTTCACTTCTTGGTTGCGGTCGCTGGACGAACTCACAATCTCACAAAGTTACATTCAGCGAGATTTTGGCGCCATTCATTGTAGCCAACGTGTCTGTGACTCAACAGAGGAAATTTTAGGGGCACATCATCGGTGACCTTGATCTGTTTTCTGCAGCTACTTCAAGAGAGAATTACTTTATGACACCGTTCAGAGTCTTTTAGGCTTGTTTTGTTTTGTTTTCTTTATATGTACAGTATTTGTTTGAGCAACAATTTTATTTGTTTTCTTGGATATCAGTTTCACGTTTTGTCAAACTGAGCTGTGGACTTTCTGGACTTTCACAACAAGCTTGTAATTTAATCTAAGCCAGAGGCGTCTAAGGGCCAGGGGCCATTAGTGCCGCTTGTACCGAGTTTGCAGTGAAAAGAAGTTGACCCGTCCAGCACAGGCGATTGATCCAAATGGAGACTTGTCATTTTTAATCCGTTATTACCGACATAATTTTCTTACAGTGGAAAATGTCAAGTACGACACAAAGCGTTTGCGCTTTTGTAACTGAGCTTTGATAATACGCAGAACCGTGACTTTCCGACATTGGACTGCATGCAAATGCATACCACACTTTTTAAAAAGAAGAGGAGATTGTGAATAAAAAAAAAAAATCTTACTTGAATGTGAACAGTAATTAAACAATCTGAATCCAAATCCTATCGAACACGAACGCGGTGTTCCATCTTTGTATAAAAAATAACACGCAGCAGATTGAGCTGCGTGATCAAGACATTTTTCATTGAGCACAAATGAAATCTGGCAAGCGAGCAAGATATTTTTCATCCACTTTGCTTTCCGTTTCCACCCACATACGTTCTTCACCTCGGTGACTAAGTCTGTAATTCTCTGCCAGCCTCATGTCACTAATTAATTACATTGTGATATTTGTAGGTACTAAGCTAAAAGTGCTCCATTAGCAGCTCGGGAAGTGGCAGTCGGTGTTAACTTTGCACCTTATGCTCGAGGACGGCATTCTGAATCATTCAGCATTTTTGTCAGAGTTGTTGCTCACATCTCAGTGGGAGTAGCGTGTGAATCAGAGCCCGGGAGAGTTCACATTTGGTGCCGCCACGGGCCCGGCTGCAGCGAGTGACGGAGGCAGCGTCGACATGGCGGGGGTGTTACGCTGACGTGAGAGGAGGGACCTGGATGAGGACGGCTTTAGCATATCACAGAGAAACTGACTTGATTAAAAATAAAACACACACACACTTTGGACAGGTTGTGCCTTTTACTTAAAGTCCCACTTTCACAGCAAGACAGCAGAACTTCTGAAAAGGCGCCATAAAAGTTTTTCTTTTTCTGTTGGAGAAAAATGAGAGCAAATTTCAACTTTTTGGCCTACATGCAAAATGTTGTGTGTTAAAGTAAACGACCCTGAACACACCGGTCCAGAGATAAGACCTGGTGGCGGCAGCATCATGCTGTGGGCTTGCTTTTATTCAGCAAAGACTCGGATATTGGTCGGAGAGGTTGCGTAGTCGACTAAGTGCAATTTTAAAGCAACCCTAATCTGGGTCACAAAAGACATTACATCGGGGCCGAGGTTCATGTCTATGAATGGCCTAGTCAATGTCCAGACCTGAACTCAATTCTAAATGTATTATGTCGGTGTAAGTTCTGCATCCAATCTGACGAGAGTTTGAGCTGTTTTGCAAGGAAAGGGACACAAAACTCTCCACATATGGAAACCTGGTGGCAAAAAGTTTTTTATCCTTCAAAATAAAACACTGTGTGTTGTTTTCATTGTCGGACCAAACTGGAATAAATTTAACCCGTGTAGGATTTGGTTACAAAAACCAAATGCAACGCATGATTCACAACAAAACGGGAAGTCAAAGAAACGAGACTGGAGAAAAACACAACTTTCAGACACTCTCATTTCCTTCAGGGTTCAAATGAAGAAAAATCTCCCCGCCGGTGTGTAAGCGACATCCCCGATAAGAGCCGGGCAAATCCTCGAGCAGCTACAGAAACGAGCCTCAGCGCTTTTTTCTTCATTATCTCGCCGAGCACAGAAAGCCCCGGGTCACGCTGCTATGAAAGGAAAGGTGTCAGAATAAGAGGAGCCGCAGACAGGCAAGACAGCGAGAAACCAGCCTGCTTTTATAGCAGTAAAAACAAAAAGAAATCTAAGACGCCGTGAAGCTGGCGGTGTAGATTAAAACAGGAAGCAGCACCAAAATTGAGCGGAACCCTAACAAAACTTATCAAAAGTGATTCAGGTTACAAGTAATGTTGGATCTGACGGAAGAGGTGAGGAAAACTGGGACGTTTTCATGCCGGTTTCGAGAAAGTGGCTGTGCAAGGGTATTCAAAAGGCAAGGCCAATGCTGATTTTATGCACAGTTTTTACTCGATTATTTTCTGTTACCTCATCTAGCATGTATTCGGTGGTCAGTGCCAGCTGGCTCGGTGCGATAACCGGTTTGGCATGACAATCCCTAAAAGATCGACTTTTATATTTTTTAAAAAAAAAGGAAAAAAATCTGACGGCTGGAGAGGGGATTTTTATTATCCTCAACGGTTCTGTGTTTTCTCCCGCATTTGCCTAAATTATATCCCATAAAACAAAGAACACCACATTCTAAACGTCTGGGGTTTTTCCTCCACTCCCCGACCCCCCTCTCAGTAATTCACCGTTCGCAATCTGTTACAGCTTCTCTGCTTTCCATGTCGTGCAAATTCCTGTTTCTTTTCATCTGTTTTTTTTTTTTTTTTTTATATCGATAGCGTTGGCGGCGGAACAGTTGTTAGCACGGTTTTAATGGGTTCAGATTTTATCGGTGGTCCTCGCACATAAACACGGAGGTTGTGCTTCCTTACAAAAATTGAAAATACAACCTGCCTCTGGAGCTGCTGTTCATCGTCACCATCGAGCCCGTCCCGATCTCGTCCGCTACCGTTTGGCCGCGGACCAGATCAAGCTGCAACGCGAGACACGAGTGCACAGGAAAATCATTTTTTTTGGGGGGGGGCCCTTTTAAAAATACACTTTCAAATACAAATCTGAAAAGTGCGGCATGGATTTGCGCATTTTTAAAAATATTTTTTCTGCGTGAAAGCTATGCATCGGTCTCCTTCTTTACTCCTCACAATTGCGCACCTCTGGTTTGTCTGCCGCTGCTTTGGATCACGTTTCAAACGCGACGTGTTTAAACGTGATCGCAGTTGTGATCCGACAAAACGGGGGGAAGCGGCTCCAGAGGATCGTTGCGTTGGGGAACGATCATGGCATGTCACGTCAGCCCTGACCCAGAAAACTGCAGATCTGTCATTGTAACCCTTCTCTTCCCTCCCAGGGTGAGCCACAAACATTTAAACTTTGGCGCTGGCTGAAAGAATCAGGTCACAACTGCCAGCGCTGAGAGAGACTTTGATCTAAAAAAACATCCTGGACGAAGAAGTGGAAACACAGTTTTGCAGTTAAGGTGACGCTGAATATACTCTTCATTTTTCGGGCTGCATTTTTTTCGTTCCGTCGATGTGTTTTGTGCTTTTCAGTCAAGCGTATTTCTGGTACCACAATTATATTTATTTGCCAGATGCTACAAACTCCTCTGAGCGGATCGACTTTCTTTGTGAAGCTACTGAGCATCAGCTTCACAGGAAATGAAAACAGGTTAATGAAACAGCTGAGTTGATTACAGACCACCATGCATGCACCCGTCAAGTTAGAGACCGATGAACCTTAGCGAACGGTCGGTCATGTTTTCCGATGTTGGGAAAACTGGACGAACACGCCAATTTTGCATTCAGGAAGGCCCCGGGTCAGGATTCGAACCCAGGACTTTCTTGCTTCCGGGCAACAGCGCAACCAACTGTAGGATCATGCAGGATGTGGAAGAATTTACTCTTGATTTAAAGCCGAAAAGTAAAACTGAACCCAACAGAGCCTACAGATGGTTTCAGCTATTGTGCCTTAAACAATAGCTGGTCAGGCTTAAAATGCAAGAGAAAACTCAGGATTTTGATCCTCTACATAAAGCCGTGAAAGCAAATGAATATTTTGAGTTATATCTGCTGTGGAAACTGCCAAACATTGCTGAAAATCTCGCATGTCCTTCCTCTCTCCCCCCAAAAGCTGCGTTTTGCTACAGAAATGTGCTTGCTACTTCTCTGTCCTTTGAAAACAAAGTCGAGCCACCCCTGTGACGGCCTAAATGTATTCATATTTATTCAGCTGGCTTTTATCTCAGTCAGACACATGAATCACCACGAGCTCGTGACCCCAAAGCAAATATGTTTTCAGATTTCGGAGCCTCCACAGCTGTGCCCGATCCCCCTTCGTCGCCTCCTTCCTCACCCCCTCTCCTCCTCTGTCCTGCGGCAGATATTTCAGGGCCGTCTCTCAGCTTCATCCACAAATGTCATCCTCTCATGTCGCCACGTGGCATTTACAGAGTCCTCCAGGGGCCGGTCCTTTTCAAGTGTCGATCGAAGTGCCCTTGTCTCCTGAGCGCCGTTATGTAAGAGAGATGCAAAGATCCACAAAGTCACTGACAGGGAGGGACAGAGGGAGTGCGAACGGGGGGAACGAGGAAAGGCTGGAGGCCAAAGGACATCATAAGAAAGTAAAAAAGGCTTCGAGAGAGAGAGAGAGAGAGAGAGAGAGTGGAGTGTTAACTGGGAAAGAGCGACCGCTCACCTGTCTGAGAGAAGTAGACAGCAGGACGGCTCTAACAAAGACTCCAGTATTGTTGTGGCGTGTCATGGCTGAGTTGATAAGGTCTCATCAACCAAATACAACAAGAAGCAATGATTTAATGCTCCTTTTTTAAAAAAAAAAATAAAAATCATTTATTTATTATGAGATATATGCACATAAAATAATTCTGCCAGCTCCAAAAACATTGCTCGGCTTCATAGACTTTCAAGTTTTGTGACAACTAAATACACAACATTTAAGGAATAAAAAAAACAAACTTACTACTATCCTGGTGGTTGGGTATTTAGGGGGGAACATAGACAAAAATGCCAGCATAAAGAAAGCTGCTGTCCACACCAGCATCGAAATGTTAAAAAATGAACTGATATTTTATTGCAGAAGCAAAATGTCAGATTTAAAAAAAAAAAACATTTTACAATACAATAAATTCGAGGTCCCTTAAATAGATAGCTGGGTTTGTACGGTTAATCTCCTTACAATGAAATGTGATTAATTGGCTAGCGAGCTAGCCAATTAGAATTAAAGTTAATTAAAGTTAATTCAAAAGGTAACTTTTTAATGAAAGTTACCTTTTAAAACTATTAGTAAAAGTCCATTTTCAAATGGGATTTGAATCAATACTGAAAAGCTTAAAGCCAGAAATAAAACTCATTTCATTGATATGATATGTTTTTTTCATACATTATTGTTGCCCCACATTTTGGCCCATGCTAAAAATGTCCATGTAAACCACGTAACCGAAGCATCTTTTATTTTGTTTCATGATCATTGCATGGTTTTGTGAACTTGCTGGCAGTCTGCACCATCAGCGCTGTTTGCATCATTGCTGCCTTTCAGCAAGTGAGTCCTGAGTTTGATCCGTTTCTGCAAGAAGTTCACATCGACTCCCCCGGCATGCTAAGCTAATTGGACACTGTAAGCTGACATTGCGTGTGTGTGCGTGTGTGTCATTTATGACGTCTCCTATCAGTTCCCCTCAGCTATTTCTGTCCTTGTTTTCCCCCTTTGCTGCAACGTCTTCTGCAGACTCACCTACTATCAACCTTCCCAGCATCCAAGTTTCTCACTTCACTTTCTCCTTTTCTAGATCATCCTGTACTCTCACGTGTTGATTACACTTTATCCCAGTTGTTAGCCCCGTTAGCGCTCCCTTTGTTCTCCTTTGTGGTTTGGGATTTTTATGTGACTTTTGTTCCTTCGGCCTGCATTAAAGACATTTCAGTCAGCTCACAAACTCTTTTCCTGCCTCTGTTTGCAAGTTTACTTTGCCATCAAGTGCGGAGGATAATAAATTGGGTAAAAAAAAAAAAAAAAAAACTTAAAAAAAACAACTAAAAAAAAAAACCTCCACCATTTACTGCTAGTGAACTGCAGTAATTTTTATAGTGTTAGATTGTGCTACTGCACTAAAAGATCAATTTGTTCTAAGTGCTTTTCACACATCCTTAATAAGAGTGCCAATAACTGTGAAGGGTAATTACTAATTCTTTACCTTGCTTTTATCTGGCTCCACTGTGCATTTAGAGGAAACTGTGACAAAAAACAGTAGCAAGGCACGTACATATATTTTTGAATTTTTTTCAAAACGATCTAGCTGGCTGTATTTATTCAGAGATTAAATCGTGTCAGATGTATGTAAAGACAGATTTTGAAAACAATGCATCCTCCTCCTCCTCCTCCTTCTCCCACCACCTCAAGCGGTCTGAATGCTTGTGACATGTAATGACGGCTTGGATGCGAACAATTATCTGCGTCTCCTTGCGTTAGCTCTGTGAGAAACGGCTGACATGTTCAGGAAGCAACCAAACAAGCCGCTAAAGTCGGAACGTGTCAGCAACAATCAGGGCGATAACTGATTGATGAAGATTTCGCGCTAGCGGGATTAACACGTGTGGTGATTCATGCTGTTAATGTGAACTCTAGTTATCAAAGTCAGATTTGAGATGTAAAATAGATTGAAAAATATGAAGGGTAGTCCAAAATGATTAAGGTTAACAGTAAAAGTGGATGAGAATTTAATAACTGAGCATAAAAGCGCCAGAGATTACAGTGTATTAAACCATATGGCTTAAGCATTTCATTTGAGGACAGTTAAATAAGATAACTAAAGCTGCATAAAATACTGAAATCGTCCTTGACATGGGAACTGCAGCTCACTGTCCCGAAATTTCTTTGCATGACTTGCAGAACTCAGAACTCCCCGCCGTGACGTACGACGCCTCTCCAGAGGTTTCAGAGTCGAGCTTCAGCGCGAGGACAGATTCAGTATTTGACCTATGAACTGGGTCAGACCCTTAAGCAGCATATTACTCTCCTGTCGCTTTAAAAGCAGATGCGTATGTGTGAGAGTGTGAGCTGATTCATGTGTCTTTCTGTGACCTCCTTCGCCTGCCCTAAAAACCCCTAAACAGATTTGTTTTAAAAAAGAAACTGGGCTTTCCAGCCACATAGTGCCATTTGATATTACAATCAAGTAACTTTATTACTTTCGGTTGATAAAAAAATTCTGTGTATATATGAAAAATTATTTAAAACAAGTTTGACGTCGTAATTTAATGGCTTGAAATTGGGCCTCTGGCTCTTTAAGAAGCTCTTGCTCTCTTTGAAACTCCGCCACCAGGAAGTCATCACAACATCACTCCTCTATTGACGCTTTAGCGACGTTTTTAGCGGTGTTGTGCTGAGGAGCAGCTCAGATAATGAGCTCAGCTGATGCGCAGTTCCACCAGGTGTTTGCTAATTGCTGCTGGCTAGTCTGAAGGAGCTGACTTGAAAACGGCAGCTCTGAGCAGGAGCGTCGACCTCGGAGGAGGAGCTAGGTCTACCCTGGGATTTTACAACGCTGCCATGGGAGATTAAAGGATTTCTCAAACTTGCATGAAAGAATTAAAGGGACACTCCAGGTATGTTTTTGATGAGGGAATAACATTATAACATGATGTAAAGCTCAAAAATGTATATAATACTGCCCCTTTAGTGTCCCCCTAGAAGGTCAGCCTCTGTTTCAAATGAATCCAGCCTCTAATTGGTTTTCTTTGTTACATCTTTTTTCCAAACATTTCCTATTAGCTTATCTGGTCTTGTTGAAGAAAACCATTTACACACTATGATGCCATAAAAATTAAACATGTGTTTGTAACCTGAGAAAAAAATGAAGCAGTTTGATGTGTGTGAATAGTTTTTAAAGACACTGTAGATAAGATATTACCGGGAAAAAAAATTGAATTTCTCTCCATTTCTCTGTATCTCAGTTCTCTGACATTTGCTGTTGGGCTTTAAATATCTCAGCTTGTGCAAATGAGAAATTTGCCTTACTGCTTTGTGAGCGTGCTATCACTGATCTTTCACATTTTCTCTGGAGCTCCGAAATCCCCCACCGCTCGGAGAAAACGCAATTTGTTAAAAGTGTACCCCAAATAATGTGTTCAGTGATTAGTGAGGAGCGAGGCGCTCTCTTTGAACTCATTATCGGCTCAGTATCAGCGTGCCTTCCAGCTATCTCCCGCCGATATCAAGAGATAGGACGAGCGTTCCCGTCTATCATCGCTGAATGCTGACGTAACGCGAGCCCACCTCCCGTTTGTACATATTCATCCGCACGTCCCGAGCCGGAGCCAGGGGACATTATCATGAGCGTCAGGACTCACTTTGAAGATTAGAAGGGGTCGATATCATCACAAACAGAAGAATGGAGCGACCGCAGAGAGATTACGCCAGATGAACCAGAAGCCGTGAGAGGGATACACACATGCTCTGGCATTGAGCGGCGCTCAGTGAGAAGTTCTGTCGACTCCAGTTTTACAATCAGTTCACATTGAACCGTCTCGACCAAATGATGCAAAAGCATCTGGCCGCTGTGTTGCTAAGCGATGCCCGCCTCTAGTCTTGCCTTTTCCAATTCCTCACTTGTCAAACTTTGAAACGGGAGGACCTGATTTGAAGATGATGAATCGTTAAACGAGCCGCTGGCTCCACACAAACTCGCTCCGCTCGGGTCGGCTCGCCGCTGACCTTGTGGGTCGCCATCCGTTTCAATCCGTCACGCAGCAGAAGGGAAGCGTCTGTGATCGGTCAGCGGACGGATCCACGGGAGGAGAGGTCGGAGGTCGCGGCCGTTCCCACCGAGGCGGCGGTGACTCGTCTCTGCTTGCTGTCACCTCATCGGCCTTTAACCCTCATAAATAACCGAGACAGAGGTTATTTGAGTAACAGTAATATAAAAAAACGGTGTAAACACAATCAGACCGATTACAGTCACAGTGTGAGGCACTGCGGCTGAACGACTCCCAAAATGTTTATTTTTAGCGTGAGGATGAAACCGTTTCAGCGCCTGACACCGTTCAATCTCATAATTCACTGTAATGACACTGAGAATAATTAGCTCCCTAATTAGCTGGCTGAATTGCCAGAAACGGCGTGCCTGAGCGTCACTCTTACGTTTTGCGAACACACAAACGGAGGCATCGGTCTGCTGAGGCTTGAGGCTTCCTCCCGGGAAACGCCGCCTGACGGCCTCTGACTGTGATGGAGTTGGGACTCCAGTAAATGCTGCGGAGTCCAGCAAGCTGCTGGCCAGTGGACGCTGCCCAGCAGAGCGGGGAAACCTGGACAGCACTGAAACCTTTCAAAGTCAAAGTCATCAAAAATGTCTTCTTACTCTTCCCTTCATCTTTCTCTTTTTCTTGTCGTTCATTCTTAGGTGAAACAAAGACATTTTTCTTTTTTTGTATTAGAGCCATGCTAACCGTACTAATAGATTAAAAAAATTTAATTATGTGAATAAAGTCGTTATTGTCTCGTCTTCTTTCTTTGATACAAAATTAGACAAATATTTTTAAAGAAACTATATTGTTATGGCTATTAATTTTAGTCCACAACAGAGTTTTAGTATTAGAATATTAATCTAAGAAAAGATAAAAAAATAAAATTATTAAAATAAAGTCATAAAATTACCACAATTAAGTCATAATATTACCAGAATAAAGTTGCATGAGAATGAGGCCGAAATAATACTGGAATACATTTGTAATAGTGCGATATTAAAGTAATATTTTGAGAATAAAGTTGTATTGCAAACACTATAATCTCATATCATTCCAACTTTATCCTTGTAGTTTTATTTAAATGTATTTTTTTAGTGTTGCCCGGACACTCTGTCTCATGAGTCAGCGTGTACATGTGCTACAAACGTGGCTAAAACGTCTCAAGAGAATAGAAAAGTGAGAGCGTCTAAGCACAGAGCAGGACAATAACACATTTCCTAGCTAATATCTCTTTGTACTGAGCTAGAATCAGGAAATTCCCAGAGCTTTTGGGTCTTTCTAGTCATTCGACATCAGACTATTTGATCTAACGCAGTTTTGATCAAACCTCAGCTGATCCACAAATTGGCTCTTCTGATCCACAGCAACCAGGTCTCCTCTTTCAGCGGGTCTGGAGTGGGAACAGCCAGCTCCCCTTCCTCAACCTCCAGTGATGTCGACTGTAGCGTCGGCTCTGCCTGCAGAACCCCGACACCTACAGTAAAGCCGCGTATCGATTGAAGGTAATTATTTGGACTGGGATTCATTTGTAGGTATCGGGGCAAAAGGGGGATGAGTACAGGAGCAGGCCACACTTTGAAAGTCATGTTGAACTTCTTTGTTTAATTTAGAATATTTTTGAATAAATTGTTTAAATTTTATTTAAGAAGCGGTTGTATCCTTACTGTTTATTGTGGGAGTGTAGCAAGAAACCTGGCCGATTTATTTCTTATTACGAAAGTAGAATTAAGACATCTCCAGGTGAGGATCCAGGTTTGGGTTTGTTAACTACACAGACCTTTTATGTTAGGCTCTTTAAGGCTACGCTTACACAGCAGTGTGACCCAAATCTGATTTTTAGCTTTTTTTTCTGTCATTATGCAACCCAAATCCGACTTTCACGGCAGTTTGAACGGCCCGATATAAATTTTCTTCTTGTTTGGAACTGAATCACGTGAACAGTCATGTCTTTTCAGCTCCAATTTCTTAAAGAAAACCTTTCAAATTAATCCACTTACGTAAACAGACACTAAGGGCTTGTAAGCCGTTCACACAAAAGTCTGATTGCATCGGCAACAAAAAAAAGTGGAAAAAAAAAAAAATCAGAATCAAGTATCAAGACCTGCCCTGAGCGGACAGGTTGATTTGCTTGTTTATCCCTCCAGGTGCATACATTCATTCATTTATTCATTTATTTTTCTTTGTTTGTTTCTCCTGACCTCTGTGCTCCTGCTGCCATCTCTCCTCCAAGTACAAACTGTTTCCAGGCAGCGTATGTTGGGAAGGAAGGTCTATCAATCCCATTAGTTGAGAGAAGTCCAGGAGTGTTATTACTTTGAGCCAAGCCATTAAGTTTTTACCTCGGAGCGATCGATGCCAGATGCCAGAGGGGTTGTTTGTCTTTTGTCTTCTTATCAGGAGGTAGAGGAGGGGAAGACGGAGGAGGAACAGAGCGAGAGAACACCTTGTTCCAGGAGACATGGTTACTTTTACTTAGTATTCGGCGCCTCGATCCGAACGCCACCTTTTGATTTGCCCAGGATGCGCGTGAGGAGCTCGACTCCTCTTGATGTGGGAGATCAGAGACGAGACAAGGGTATGTGAAAGACTCACAGCCGGCAGGGGAATGACTCAGTGCGATTATTAGTTGATTTGAAAGCTGAGCTCCGTGCCATCAAACTAATCCCCTTTTTTGGGGGGGGGGGTTGAAATTTCTACTGACAGAATTTCTTCTTTTTTTTATAGCTCATTGTAGACGTCTATCAAATTCAATCAACATCTACTTTTATTTTTATTTTTCAAAAATTCTCAGTTGGATTTCGGTCTGCACTTTGACTAGGCCATTTTAAAACATGGATATGCCCTAATATTAGTGGCCCCGACTGTAAGTTTTGGATTTGTTTGTGTTTGTTTTCCAGAGCGAGAGTTTGAATGTCATATTTAAAGAACATCTTTTCACTACGCATCACTTTGCCTCCACTTCACAATTACTCACTGAACCTCATGTCAGTCTGTCACATTAAACCGCAGTGAAGCACACCACAGTTTCTTAATGTGGGAAAGTTTACGATGCAGGAAAACGTGTTTTAATTCAGCACCTTATTTGACACAAACTCTTTATTAAGGCGGCTCTCGGCTGTCGTTTGACTTATTTCTGCAGGCCTGGAAGCAGCGCAGCAGGTGACTTATGTAACGGAGCGAGGCGAACACATGAGAGAAAACTGCTCCTCTTAAACCCCGAGATGTGAGAGAGGCTGATGAAAGCCGTGCGCGCGGGTCCCTAACAAGAAAGATGGACGGAGCGTGAAGCAGAACGATGAGAAACAGCTGTCTGGAGGAGCTGCCTCCCTCCCCGCCTCTCCCTCGCTTTGTCTCTCGTCTCTGACTTGTAAACACCGACTTTCATCCCTTCCCTTTTTTTTTTCCTTTTCTGTTTTTATCAACGATAACTTCAAAGGCCTCATTAGAACATCTTGATTTCTCTTTATGAAGTAAAAACACCAAGCTGATGTCTTTATGAATTTAAGATTTAGGCTTCAGATGTTCCTCCCTTTATTTTTTCTTTTTTTTTTTTTTTTTATTTCATTTTTCCAACTTCTCCTTTTCCTCCCAAGACTTTAATTAGACCTCAAATTGAGCTGTTTCTTATTGCCGCAGTCCCACTCGACCTTCATCAATTTACCATCATCTTCAGAAGACTGTCATCAATAATTCTCCATCATTCACTGGATGTCGTGAAAAACAACAGAGATTGTTCCAAAAAGCGAACGGTAAACACGCAGCAGCAGCTCGTCCTTCTCCACCGACAGGGTGCTGTTAGTGCTGCTATGTGCCGGAAATCTGTACAAAACCCACACAAAAAAAATAAATAATAAATAATGAATGAACTCATGCATTTGGCATTGGGACATATTTAGGTTGGTGCAAATAGGTGTGAATAACGTTTCGCTTACCTGCCGAGAACACAGCTGGTCTGTTACTGCTGAAAGCATCCATTGATAGGCCCGAAGCCGGGGAATTTCCTGCTGAACGGCCGCTGACAGCGCTTACGGCGCTCCTGGGGACGCCCTGTCAGCAGCTTCCACTCTCCATAAACAAGCAGCTCCCAGCCGGCAGGCTGCAGGAAAGCCTGGACCGGCGTCCTTCTGCTGGAGCGCCGTCGCTTCCATTCAGGTTAACGGTAGGCAGAAGCAGTGGTGGTGATGAAGTGTAACCTGGGAGGAAGGACAAACGATAACGCTCCTTTGTACGCTTAGGATGCAGCAGTCTGAGGAGGCTCAGTGCCCACCAGACACAACAACGCTAGTCACGTCGCTTTTAGATTTTTAATGCTGTTTTTCTTTAACATTTATTGAACTGTTTCCGTGTGTGTTTGTGTGTTTCTAACCAGACTTGCGATTGATAAATTTGCTTGTACTGTGTGTAGATGTTGGTCACAAAACAAGCCAGTTGCTTAAAATTCTATGAAATTTCAAAACTTTTGGAAAGTCTTCAAGAACTTGGTTTGAATAGGAATAGATATTAGCATATAAAATTGGATTTAGACACTGATATCTAAACCAAGACTTGAAGGATTTAGTTAAGATACTAATAAGTTAGTATTTTTCTTGCAGAAGGATGTCGGCGAAAAATAAAACAAGTCCTGGTTGGTTTATTCTGCTCATCAGCTGCAGACCATAAAATTGCACAAATAGGAATTGCAAGAATAAATTTGCTTAATAGAAATGTGCTATTTAAAAAAAAACACTTAAGCAGTTTTTGCGCTGAGAAGTCTTTTTTTTTTTTTTTTAAATGTGATCAACAAATGGATGTTACTACTGACGGAAAACACAAAGAAGACAACAGGAAGTGGTACGAGGATGATGTTGCTGCCTGGTTTTTAACGACTTAATGCGTGAACAAACTTATTCACACATCTGTTTAATAGTTTTTATTTTTATCTCATGGAAACACCACAACTGCAAAGTTGTGTTTTTTTCACTATTAGCAGAATTTTGACAAAGCTTTGCATAGACGTTTCCAAAGTTAGCAAACCAAATGGCACACATTGTTCTGCAACAAACATAACAGCTTTAGATCAGCACAACTTTCATCTTTTCAGGTTCGTAGGGAAGAAATAAAGTCAAAGTCAAAATAACCTTTGCTGTTTCCATTAATGACACTGGAAAAGTAGAAAGTAGTATTGGTGGATTAAAATATCAAGAATAATGTTGAATTTTTAATTTTTTAATTTTTATTTTTTTTTTACAAAATGTTGCCAGAAAGCCAGAAAATATAAAATATTAAACCTGTGTTCTTTCCAAGCAGGCTGAGACGGCCGACCCGCTGACCATCCTGCGTGTTCACATGATGGAAGTGGAATATTGTCTTTGCTGCTGAACGTTTTTAAAAGTATAAAGTTCTCCCTGCGGGTTTTCTCTGGGTACTTCAGCTGTCGACCTCTGTCCAAAGTCATGCATGTTTGGTTAATTTATAACTGTAAAATTGCCCTTCAGGTTTGAGTGCATGTGTGTGTGTGCGTGTGTGTGAGTATGTGTATTCAGGATGTATTCTGCCTCTCGCCTATCGACTGCTAAAGATAGACTCTGACCCCCCCGTGACCCTGAACAGGATTAAACGAGTATAGAAAATGGATGGAGGACTAATGACAAATAGCATATCTGCTTGTTTCCATGACAGCCTATGCATCCAGTTGGACATTGCTTTTATTTCAGTGTCTATAGCACGTTATGAAGCTTCTTTATCTTAAATAAATAGTTTGCCCCTACATTTATAGCGAGTTTGAATTAGTTATCTTGTCCTTTTGTGGGAGAAAGATTGCATTGACAATCTGTGAACCACGTCCAAAACGTTTCCCAGTGGTTCTTTATTTTGCAAAGATATAAATAGAGAGAATATTGTAGTGGTTTTACTGATTTGTAGTTCTTGCTGAAAATTAAGAAAGTAGAGCAAAAAAAAGAATTATTTGATTTAATATCAAAAGACAAAAAGTTAAAATTGAAATGAAAGTTATTTTTCATTTGAGCATTTTATAATGTAGAAATTCAGATTAGTTTACTGTTTTTTTTATGTCAAAATAATTTTTGTAATTACAGACTAAGAAAAAAAAGTCATTTCAAACAGGAACATCTCAACTTAACAAATATTTGACTGTAGGATGAAAATGACTCTTTTTCCAAGCAAATATGAATCTGAAGTTGAAAACATGCACCCCTCACATGCATCACCAGTGATGACAGAGGATGCATAATATCATTTTCAAGTACAAATTGACATAAAGTCAAAAATAAAGTTTCTACCTTTTTCTGTTGGATTTCATTTGTTTTGAGTGTTTTTTTGTGGACAAAAATAAAATAAACTTCAGGTTTGCATTCCTAGTTCCTGATGAGAAAATGAATGCACTGAAACATGCATGAACTTGTAGCACGAATAATTTAAATGGAAGGGAAAGAAATGGTGCAAAGCCAAGGTAGATGCTTTTTAAAGTGCTTCTGCGACGAGATGATTAAAATATTTATCATTTATTTGACCTCGAAAACATGTGCTGTTTAGAAAAGCGATTCTGCACCGGGTGACGTTAAACTGGTTTCTATAAAGAGCTACTTGTTAAAAACATACAAAAGTTTTAGACTTGAATTCAAAAGGGGAAAATGAGATTTGCAATAGAGCAGCACAGGTTCAGGAGTAACGCTAAGGTCGGTCTCCTGCAGCAGAGGTTGGTTAAGGATGGAGGCTGTAAACCGTGAAACATCCGCTCTCCACTTTATTCCTCAAAGCTCAGTCATGCCAGTCCTGCCCGGTCGGGGCTCTCAGAGGTTCCCTGCCTCCGCTAAATCACCTGACTGCTCTTGTGATCGGCCACCTGCTTCCACAGCTGCTGCTCACTTCCTCATTAGCTCTTCAGGATATATAGAGGACGCTTAGCCCGGTGCTTCGCCGGCTTGTTTATGGGGGCCCCGCTGCAGGCCAATCAGAGGCCCCCCTCCCTCCCCAGCGTCCTCGCCTGGTCTCTTGATCCGCCTCTTGAGGTTTCTCTGTTTGGTCTGACTTAAAAATAGAGAAGATAAGTATCGATTTGTTCATCCAGCATTATATTTGCTCCTCATTGCAAAGGAAGTTGGTGCCTCTCCAGCTGTCATTGGGGGAGAGGTGAGACTTACCCTTGAAAGGTCGCCGTTCCATTATGTGGCAGAAACAGAGACGCGCTAGAGTTTAGATTTATGGTCCGAGCCCGACCCGGGTTGGTGGTTGGTTCCTGTGGCGCTTTTGATGAGCCCATATAGGACAGAGAAAACCAAACGAGAACACACAACATAAAGTTGTCTAGATCTACTTGTAGTTTTTTTGTTTAGTCTTTTTTTTTTTATCTCTTCTACCCAAAATATCTGTGTGAGCCTACATCATTAAAATGAGGAAAATTAGCAAAAATGAGTAAAAATGAATAATCAGAAAGTTGACAAGAAAAAAACCGCATCCAAACCCACATGTGTTTAGCAACTCCATCTGTCTTAAATGTATCCAGTTTAATTTGTACTTTCAGTTGTTCTCTTTAGACGTTAGACTTTGTAGACCACTAAATTATTTAATGTCTGTTTTATATGCAACAAAGCAAGAAAAACTCAGTTTTCTTGTTTGTGACATCCACTACCTTCATGACACCATTTTTATAGGTTAACAATAGTCAATTTGACAGAACAAGGAAGCAATGTCCTGGGAGGGAGAGGCACAAAAAGAAAAGAGAAAATTGACACACTGCGGTTTGTGAAACCACTGCTTTGAGAGAGTCTGAAATAAACCTCAAACATTTGAGTGTTCTTTAAAGCGGAGAGAGTGAAAGTTAAGCAAGTTTTTATTATTTTTTTATATTCTTTAATGTACTCAATGGGAGTTATATCAACCCAGACCAGCAGCAGCTCTCGGCTCACAGAAGGAGCTTTTACTCGCAGAGGTTTCCACAGCGCTAATGACACGCGGCTGCCATCGCCGCCGCCCTGCTCCGGTGGCAGCTGTGTGCAGAGGCCGGGCTGAAATCCCTGTCAAATAACCCAGATTTCAACCTGTCAGCGCTCCTGCCGGCTGTCCGCCCTGTCACTCTGCGTGACCCCTCGTCACTTATCACCGGTCCGGCCCCAGCTCGGACATGGCCACATGCATAAACACTCCAGACGTGCACAGATGGACCACCGCGTGGATGCTTGTGTAAACTACAAGTCAGTCACGCCCCGCGCCGCTTTCTCTTATGTTCGTTCCTTTCACCTGCTGGACGGATCTCTTTGACTGGCGCTGCAGCAGCTCTTGCTCGTTTCAGCGGCGTCACGTGAGACGGAGGACGGCTGCTTGTTTCTGGCCCGGTGTGTGTTTAATCATTCAGGACGTGCGAGTGAATACATTGAGGCGATTAGCATTAACATGGGGGTTGCGCTCTGCGTCGCTCGGCCGTCCAGTAATGGGAGACCTACATTCAGAGCATATCATCCCTTAAAGGACGGAGATTGTCTCTGATCTGTTGCTGAGTCTCAGCGGCTTTTTCTCCCCGCTCACTAAACTGTGCAGGCTGGTGGCAGGGGCTGATGTTTGAGTACATCTTGTCTTTTCCAGAAAGTTATTAAAGGGAAAGTATTAAGTGTTTTCCACGCAAATAGGGCCATCTCATAGCATAATCAAGTAACTGTTAACCTCAGTTGTTATAAAAAATATATATCAAATACGACTTAAAAGAAAACCTACTTTGTAATTTAACACCTTGAAAAAACTCCGGCACTGTCTGAAACTCCGCCTTCAGGGAGTTATGACAACAGAGATCCTCTATTGACCCCTTATCGTTTCTTACCAGCGTTGCACTGAGTAGTAGCTCACTCGCATAATGAGCTCAACAGATGTGTCACGCTAGTGACAGCAGATGTTTGCTAATTGCTGCTGGCTAGTTTGGAGGAGCTGCGTGGAGAAGGCTGTTGTGTAATGTTTGGAATCTGCAGCACTGAGGAGGCGCTGTGCCTCGAAGGCGGAGCTACGTCCACCCAGGCGTTTTGCACAGCTGAATGGTTGCCATGGGAGATTGAAGAACTTCTCAGACATGCATGAAAGAGTCAAATTAACACTTCATGTATGTTTTTGATGAGGCAATAACGGTATAAATTGACGTAAAGTTCAATGAAGTTTTTACATAATACTTTTAATAATTGAGCAACATAACCAACAACTAACTACAGCAACTAATTGAGGAAAAACCTCTAGAACATAAACTTCAAAATGAACCAAAAGGGTGAACATGTACACCAATTTTGATGAGTTATCTTTTTCTCTGGTTGTAATTTTAAAGGAAAAGATACACTACTTTACTAAAGTCTGCAACCAGCTCTCAATTCTTTTGTATTTTGCTTTCATGAAATCAATTTCTTATTTAAAACAAACATTTTAAGCTCAGATCTAATGCGCCTTGCGAAAACGAGACCCGAAGTGGTGCTTTTTAATGAGCGATGCCACGAGAACCTCGACCTGTGAAGTTCTTCAAAGGATAAAATCACCGCCGCGTTTCAGGCAGCAAATCAAAGAGATATGAAGTTCGATTGTGCAAACAATGAAAGACCAAGGAGAAGCGAACGCAGCCGTGAGTGTGTGTGTGTGTGTGTGTGTGTGTGTGTGTGTGTGTGTGCGCGCTTCGGCTTGAAACGTCCTTGTACGTCAGACTGAAATGATTACAGCGAACACAGGGCCTGTCTGTTTGCAGCAGCAGATGGCCCAGACACATGAACGGTTGATGGCGACTGTTGTGGTTTTATCACCGTGTGAGAACGAAGCGTGTGGTGAGCTTTTGTCAACTGTTACGTAAGTGAGAGCCTGCTTTCTTTTTCATTTTTATTTTTTTTTTTTGTAATTTTTGAAGAGGTGCTGAGATGAAACACTCCTCTGTGGCTTTTCTCCCCTAAAAACGCCATGTAGACAAATGGTTTGCGTCTGGTTTGTATTGACTCGTTCGGTCAGCGATGGACAAGAGAACAAACACAGATCCGCCACAGGCTGTTGCTTGGGGAACCGTGCCATGTTTTGACAATGCAGATGTTTTGAAATGATGGAAAGAATTAAGAGTTCTTTTTCCCCCCGCCCCCTTGTTTCTCTTTCTCAAACAGGCTGTAACTCTTTTTTTTTTTTTTTTTTTTTGCTAAAGAAAGTAGTAGTATTTGTTCAGGCTTTTTGATGCACTTATATTTTAGAAGAGTGGGAAAGGTTTTTACTCACTGAGGTTTAAGGAAACCGTCAAGTTTTATTCACATAAGCAGGTCTTACAAAGTATGTACTCTGATGGGATCGTTCATTTTTCAGCACATTTTATTATTTACGTGATAGACCCACACAAAGTAGTTCATGTTGAAAAGAAAGAGTTTTCTTGTCACAGATTGTTAAATGACTCACGGTCTGAACTTTGACCTGAATCACAGTCCAGACCTGAGCTAAAACATGAATCTAATTTAACCTTTACTTCGGACAGTGGTCTCCTGGGAGCAGCGCGGTGCACAGTCGTCCGCTTCGCAGCCAGACAAGCAGCAGTTGTTGGTTTTTCAAAATTTGAACGTTTTATGACATTTAAATTCACCCACAGATAGGTTATTTACGTTGCATAAACATGTATTGAAAGCAAAAACAACTTCATTCCTGAGGTGTGCCTTCTCTCATTTCAGCAGCTGTCGCAGAGCATCACGATCAGTTACATGTAGAAAGGATTCCCCGAAGGATACATTGGAATTTCACTCAAAATTTCAATGTTTTTTTTTTTTGGTTTTGTTTTTTTGCAGAAGTTCATCTGCTACTTTTAATGAAACTAGGCTTCAAACTTTTCAAGGAAATGCGTTCTGACCCAGTGCCACAGCCGCCGCTGTGCACCCATGCGGATAACGGCGTGCGGCGAGAAGTCCTGCATATCGATGCTGGGCTTTAGATGAGAATCTGTAATCTCAGCTGTTCTTATCACGCTGCTGTAATAACGCGACCCTAATCCAAACACCACAGTAATGACGTTCCTCACATTCTATATTTGTCCCGCTACAGACGTCGAGGTTCTCCTATCGAGAACTCGTGGAAAGTGGAGCCGCTGCTTTCTCATTTATTTATTTTCTTGTGTCGCCGGGCTTCGCTGAGGGCACGGCGGTCTCATCTGACATTTCATCTTCTTGTCAGCGTGTGCCTCTCTGCTTTGTTCATCCTGGCTGTCGGAAAATAACTTGAGTTCAGAAACATTTCTGGCATTAAAAAAAAAGAATGCACTTTGAAGGTCAAACCACTCAGCTTCCCTCTTCAAATCAATGTGTGTATGTGTTTCTCTGCGTGGGTGAATGTGAGTGAGTGACCCTGAAAGGATCCCCCGGTATCAAAATTGAGTCCTCGGACTTGGAGCTGCTCTGCATTTGAAAGGCGGCTTGCTCGTTCCGGCCAGTTCCAGATCTCTCTAAGACGGCCTCCTCCCACTCCATCTCCATCTCACCGCACGCTCCTTCTCCACACCTCCGCCTCCCTCTTCGCTTTCCTCTCTCAGATGTGCGCTTCAAAGTGCGTCACAGATCCGGCTGTTTATTCGCAGCCTTCCTCCAGGCCGCTCTCCTCCTGAGCATCACTTTCATTTGCCACAGCCGCTCTGATGGCCTGTCAGCGCCTCCACAGACGCTCTGACGCTTCAATCCGCGCGTACGCAGGAAGCGATGCTTAAGGAGGGGCGTCCTTAGGCCTGGTCTCAGCGTGCAACAATTTCCTAACAATTGATATGTTAAAAATAAATAAATAAATCAAAGTGAAGATTAATTGCAATCATGTAGAGATGTGCAGGAGCGTTAAAGTTTATTATTTATCTCCAAAAGCACAACCAGGTCGTGCTTACTTGCTGTTAAATCTTTCCATGCAAGCGGCTTCTTTCAAACAAGACGGGAGAATTTACGTTCTTGCATTTGAAATGCAAGAACGTAAACAAGGTCTTCGTTTAGGGCAATTATGTTTGCAGTGTTCAATTTTTCGCACTCTGACAGAAACAAACAGCAGACGCCGGGGTGGCGACTCAAGACCAGAGTCAACTTTATTAAAAACCGCAGAGGTGTGCAGTGAGCTTTTGATTAAAGGGTGCTTGTTTTTCAGTCAGTGAATTTACCGAATGAAAAATTAATTCAGTAAATGAATGATAACGTGGGATTGAGTATCCAGAAGTTTTACTCAATTAAGTCTAGCGATGCTCCATATCAAAATTTGTCAAGGAAAACTGCTGGGGCTGGTGTTGATCTTAGCTTTCAAATTGTCAATGAGTGAAACTAAAACAGAGCGAGCCCTGCAGGCTTTGGCAACTCAGTTGTGGGTATTTAATGTTCTGCTTTGTTTTTTTTTTTGTTTTGTTTTGTTTTTCAGGCTGAAGACATTCAGCGCAGCAGAGGTGACCTGAGAGGCTACCTAGCAGGAAAGCATATTGATATTGTCCAAATGTTTTCGGAAAACCAAAGATGGTAAAGAATGCGCTTTATGGCACAACCTTGCAGAAAGTTTTACAGCCGTATTGTCATATAAAAATTCAGTGTCCATGTTCTTGCATCCTCTGTCAGGGTTTCTGCACAAATCTCCCATTCAGCTCACTGCTGCAGAAAAAACGACAAAAAAGCAGCATGATGGTGACAGCATGCTGCACTCGTGGTGATTGTGAGGAATTGGGTTTTCTGTTTATTTATTTCATGGCTGTTGTCCTGTCTGCCCCTTGATTGCTCCCAGCCGTCCCTTGTTTCCCCTGATGACCTTTCCTTGTGTGTTTATACCCACCCTGTCTCTCATTCCCTGTCGGATCCATGTCGTGTCGAGTCACATGTCGCCTCTCTGCCCTCGTCGGCTAATTTCTGTTCCAGTTGCTCCCAGTGTTTGAGTTCTTGCCCTACAGCTCACCTGTGCTGCCTGGACTTGCTGTACTCTTTGTCGTCCCCATTAAATGTATCATTTTCACCATGACCTGGGTCCACAGCGTCCATCCTCAACCACTCTACAAACCACAAATCATGACGGCGATGTTGGCTAGAAAGTTCAGTTGCCGTGTTTCATCTTGTTCTTCAGGAGCAACAATAACAATTTATTAAGCTGATGAAACCTGAAAAGACATGAGACGCAAATGAAACTGGGGAATTATTGGGTGAGACTCGGACAGAATGCGCCGCGCTCATTTTGTTTATCACAACAAAATGATAGACAAAATGAGCGCCGCACTCTGAGACGAGACTGTGTGGGCCGCACAGGGGAGCGAGTTGTGGCAGAATTAAAAACTGCACACATAATAAAATGCCTCTGCACATCAGCAGCCGCGCTCATCCCAGCTCTCAGCCGGCCTCTTTTGCATAATGCTCATTCTGGTCAGGGGAGCACTGAGGGAACAGCTCAATGGATTCATTACACATGCACGGCTATAGATCTCCGCTGAGTGGCTTCATCCTCGACATGTCAAACCTAAATGCCACTGTTAACCTTATTTTTGGTCTTATAAATTAAATCGACCGCATGTCAGCTTTCATCGACCGAGCGATTGTGTAATTCTGTTACGTAACGAGCTGCACACCTTGCCCGCCTGGCGCGCCCTCCCCGTTTCGGCCGATGCACAGGCGACCCATTGAAAGATTAATCATTGGGATCCCTTTTTAAAGTTTTGCTTGGTGCCGATGCTGAGGCGGCACATTGTAAAGGTTCTCATCTTCGGTACAAAGTCAAATATTAATGACTCTTTCTGCTCTCTTTTCCTCCCCTGTTGGTGTCTTGTGACCAGGAAAGGATGTCTGAATATAGGGTCTGCGATCTCGGGGGCTCGTCGTTGCGTAACGCGGTCCAGAGTGTCGCGGCTTTAATGATTTATTCGTTTGTAAGCAAACGTTACGCAACAAGCAGAAAGCCTCTGGCGACGGTGGGCGGCGGGATTGGAAGGAGGATTCGTTTCGACTTTCAAGCTGGAGTTTCGTCGTGTTGGGAACCCGAGTTCGAGCCGAGCGGAGGGTCTGAATCGTTATGAATATTTCTTCGGCAAAAGGAAATAAAAACAAAAAAAAATGCAGTAATGTTGCTGCTGGGAAATACTTGGTTGGTTCACTTAAATAAGGAAAAAATCCTAATTCGACAGATCAGTAAGCAGGACAATTACAAAAGAATCAGTGTCGAAGAAAGTATCCAGGTACGTTGGAACGTTTTAATATGCATGTTTCCATTTTCCTTCTCGCAAAAAAGAGTTACTTTGTATTGTTTTGTCACATAAACCCAAATAAAACCAGCAATTTGTAGCTGCAATCCTAGAAAACAACGACATACCTGAGTGAACAATTGTGCAGCAAAAATTGTTGTTTGTGCCGCTATCATTTTAAAGATATTAAGAAATGTTTCCAGAGATTATGGAAGATGTTTATGAAAGTTTAAAGGTCATTTTGATTTAGTAGAGTTGGGGTCAGGGCAGCTGGTCGACCTTTTGAACTTTAAACTTTCATTAATATCTTCGAAGCCGAAGCAGCACAAACAGAATATTTGCTGCACAGTTGTACTCGAGTTGCTTGACACCATTTTTGCCTGATTTGCAGAAGGTAGAAGGAGGGGCCTGGTTGACCTATCATGACCCCTGGAAACATCTCTTATCTTTAAAATGATAGCAGTAAAAACAGAATGTTTTTGCTGCACAAAACATTTGACATCAATTTTGTGTGATTTGAAGGACGCGGGGGCAACTTCACTCAGGTCACACACATAGTATGAACACAAGTTTTTAAGACGTAAAAACTAGTAGGATATGATTTGTCACCGAAAAGTTTTTTTTCTGTTTTAAAAAAATACAACTACAAAACTTACTAGTAAGACTTTCTAAAGCAGAAAGGGACACAAGAAACCTGTCAGGAATCAAGTCTGAATGGTTCATCCAGTGTTCACACACTGCTGAGACAGAGACTTGACTGGTGCCATAATATATGGACGTCTGCACGGCGTGTGCCAAAAGTTACTGCTGCAATTTCATATGAAGAATGGCTGATGGTATGCTTCCGAAAAAGATTTATTTTCCGATCCGAAGCTTCTTTTTTTTTTTCTCTTAAATTTATTTATATATGTATGCAGATAGAGGGCAATATAAAAAAAAACTGCCTGTCATCATTCAATATTGTACTGGAGAGCATCATCCTGACTCCAAGTTCCACCGGCGCCCATTCAGCATCATGCTGCAGTAATAATGTATTCAAAAAGTAATTAGATTTGTGGACATTAACTTATTCTTTGTCATTTTTAATGCACAAATTTATAGTGGCAAATCAAGCTTGAAATTAGCTGCTGTACAAAAAGACTTTGAAATGAAAAAAAAAAAAGAAAAAAGAAAGAAAGACGACAATCATGGCAAAGTCTGGAGGAGGCGTATTTCTGGAGGGATTATTTCTTGGAAGAACTTTTTGCAATTCTGGGAAACTGACAATAAGTAGAAAGTTGTCCAAAGATCAAATACGGGTGAGAGTAAAGTCGGAATAAAAAAAATAAAAAAAAGCTGAACTTTTACAGCATTTATCCTCGCTGTGACAGACTTTCTCTCTGCGGGGGATTCTCAAAGTGCAGGAATTTTTATTATCTGCTGCGTAAAACACTTTCAGTTTGAGTTGGGAAGTAAATTTTACAAATCTATTTTGTATTTCATGATTTCAAACTCCACAGGGATAGTAAAGGCAAAAACACTTGGCAGTGGATGCTGTTGCATCTTTCAAGGTAAACAGAAGGGCGCCAAGTCTTTCCCCTCAGAGTTTCTGTATGAAACATTTGTCTTGTCAACAGTGTGTCTCCACTCTGGTCCAATGGCTGCTGGAAACAGGCACCAGTCCCTCTGTGAGCTCGCCAGTAGAGAGGCTGTAGAGATGGCAGCTAGCTGTCACATTCAGTTTTAATGTCTTTTTTTTTATTTTTTTATCCTGTTTACGTGAATCCCAAATAATTAGTTTCATGTCAGTAGAGTTGTTGGAAATGGAGCCAGTGCACACTAAAAATAATCTTAAGTTTTATTCAAAGGCGACTAGTTTCAACTCATATCCAGCATCCAGTTTGTGTTTACAGTGCAGACCATGAAATTTCACATCATCTTTAAGCCACTTTAATAATCAAAATGTATTATGTTAACACAGAGGGACATTTTTCAAGGGCAACATGCAATCCGATGTTCTTCCCACTTTTAATCTAATTTACCTGGATTAAAGAGGGAGTATTATGTAAAATCTATTTAAAAAAAATAAAAAACTTTACATGATGTTATGTTATTCCCTTGTGGAAAACATGGCTGGATTGTTGCTTTGATTCTTTCATGCATGTTTGAAAAATCCTTTAATCTCCGTTGGCAACGATTGAGCTGTGCAAAACACCTGGTTGGACCTAGCTCCGCCTTCGAGGATGAAGCTCCTCCTTTGAGCTCATTATACGAGCCACATTTGATGGCAACAAATGTTGTTAAAAGTTAATATTAGGAGCCATGTTGTGATGACTTTGTGAAGGCGGGGTTTCAGAAAAAGCAGGAGTTTCTCAGAGACAGATGCCCAATTTCAAGGCATTGAACTACAAAATCAAATTCCTTTTGAGTCAGATTTAATATATACACCACTGCTATAACAACTACAGGTAACTGGTACTTGATTAATTGTGCTATATAAAGGCACTTTTTGGGAGGAAAACACTTACTGTCCCTTTAAGACAAGTGCATGTCCAGCTTTGTTAGCCGTTCCAGCTTCTCCTAACCAGTCGTTTAGGATCTGATGAGTCCAGCTGCTGATGCAGACATTTTTTAACCATTGTGTGGGTCTTTTCCTGTCCTGTGTTATGATGTGGCAAATGTTGTCAGTGGATGAGTCAGGCCCCTTCAGCACCTGAACTCCCACTGCTCCTCCATATTAGTGTGATTCATTCACAAGACTCTTTCACATTGTCAAAGCGAGAAAGCCTGTTTCCTGAATCTGATGCAGCCTCAATGGACAACGCATTGCGTCCAGTGTGTGATTCTTAGCTTGTTCGTTGAGCTAATTATGCAATTCAGCTAGCAGTCTTCACAGAGTGTAGACTGCTAGCTTTGTCATAACAGCAGAAGTATGTTTTTCTTTTTTTTTCCACAAGGATTTAAATTTTTTAGTGATCTGACCCGAGGTCAGTTTTTGACAGTCTACTCTAAATGAGAAGAAGAGTGTGTGAGCGTGCTGCGGCTCCATAATCACGCAATGTGGGCCGTATATCAAAGGGGCGCTCTTTACACTCCAACCATGTTACAGATCTGCTGTCATTCAAGCAGAAGCGATAAGAGACAGATGTTTCCTTTAAGGCTCGCTCTTAAAGGAGCAAGCCTCTCCCAGGTCTGAGCTGATGTGAACCCACTGTTTAAACCCCTGCTAGTAGTCTAATTCAATTGGAAATGTCCTAATTGGTCACAATCTGTTGATGTTTATAGCAGATCCCACAAGCACGTTAACATAATCTGGAGGGGGTGAGGATGAGGAACGTCTGGTTTGAGTATTGGCTTTACCTTGTACTTTTAACAAGTTATTCAAACCCTTGTTTTCCAGGATGGACCGATTTATACGACTACACCTCGTTTGTAAAGCCGCTTTCTTTTAGATTTCTGTTTATTTCTTAAATACTTAAACACAGGGGCGCTAAGTGTTCCAGGATGCTTGACCTAATGAGGGCAAAAGCTGTTCACGGCAGGTCAGTAATCATAATCATTTGCTCTTTGTCTGTGTTAATAAAAATAACTATAATAGTAAATGTTTGACTGCATTCACTGGACTGACCATTACTTAGAACTGGACGGTCCAAGAAAAAGGGACCAAAAAAAAAAAAAAGTAGCTTTTACAACTTTAGTTTTTCAATTAGAGCAATTTAATTTTATCCAGATGTGTCAGAATGAAAAAATGTGAATGTTCGTGGCGGTACTGTGACTCTTCATGTGTTAGAAAACCTTTCACAATAAATTCAAACTTAGAAAAAACTAAATTCATCCTCGAAAGCCCCAAATCGATATAAAAATGTTGCGGCTGACGACTGAGCGCAAACGTCTGACTGCAGTTGCATGTTATATTGTTTTTCTTATTTAATAATCAAGACACCTAAAACTGTTCATTCCTGAATCACAGACGTACAAACGAGTGAAGTTGGGAGGGAGAGACGCTGAAAGTTTCGCTTTGAAACAAAAATATCTCGCCAGCCAGATCTGTGCAAGCGGGAACGAACGCTTGACTTTTTTTTTTTTTTTTCTTTTAAAGACTTCAAAAAAAAAAAGAATTGTTAACTTTACAGGATTCAATAACTTTGCGTTTGTTGTGATGTAAAGCCCTTTGAAATGCCTTGCAGCCAAAACGTAATATACAAATAAAACTTGATTGATTGATTGATTGATTTGAAGAAAACACACAGATTCCACATGTTGGAGAGCACATGTCTTCTTCTGGTCATGTTTCTGTCCCTCCAGTGTTTGTGTCAGTGACAGAACAGTGATGTTAATAGAGCAGCACCAGCAGCTGCTAGGCTCCCTGGGCTCCTCTGTCTTTTATTTAAGACAGATATATATATATATATATATATATATATATATATATATATATATATATATATATATATATATATATATATATATATATATATATATATATATATATATATCTCCCCGCTGTGGTCACGCTCCAGATGATATAACAGCTCCAGTCGAAATAGCATCACGACAGAAAGCCAGGCATCCCAAAACAAACCTTAAATATTAATACAGGGAACGTCACTTACGTAAGCCGCCACCGGGAGGCAGGCAGGCACGTGGAGTTCACAAGAAAAGACATTTGATTGCACGAGAGTTGTTTTGAACTCTCCTCTGGCTTCTGGAAACGTCAGCCTCACATATTACCCGTCGTGCATCCTATCATTTCTGTGTTCCTCGCGCGCGCGCGCGCCGCGTCACTTCGGTTTTCAGCACGAGGTCGCTGTTTTATTGGCGGGGTGAGGCGGAGTAACAAGCGCTCGGTCTCGGACGGAGGAGTTACTTAAAAATCCGCAGATGTCTTAAATATTTACACAAGGTGCGCAGCCATTTTTTTTTTTTTTTTTTTTTTTTCCACCTCCAGTTTCCTCTCTGAAGCTGCTGCTGGTTTGGAGCGTTTCTCTGGGGGCGACCCACATTCTGAACAGCTCCATTCCATCCCATCAGGGCAACCTAAATATTATTTTAAAGGGAAGGGCTAAAACGTGATGTCTGACAGCTATTAAGCGGACTAAACCAATAATTTTGCTGTGTCGTTTGTTGTTTTATGTGTTTCTCAGTTATCTCGGTTCCTCAGGTTCGCGTCGACTCATTTTTCAGCAGTTGAAAAGATAATTTCTACAAACGTTTGCTTAGACGTCCAAGCAGACGTCTTAACTCTCTTTGGAACAAAGTTTGTGGTTTTCGGAGAAATCCCCAGTGCAACAAATAATCCACTGGTAGATTATTTGTTAAGTTCTTTGCAACATGACGACTCGACACAATTTTTGTCACGTTTACAAAAACAAACTTCAATGTAGGTCTTTTTTGGAGATATTATATTGTAAGCCAACTTAAAACAGTACATGACTGGGAATGACCAAAATGATTCCTGGGTATAGAAACATTTCATGAAATAAAAATCTCAAAAGTGTGGCGTGCATTTGTTTCCAGAATCCCTGAGTCGATTCTGTGGAGCCACACTTTGCAGCGGTTGCAGATGAAAGTTTTGGATTTTTTTTTCACCCAATCTCACCAAGGATTGAAGCTAAAATGTTATTTTATAACCTAACCCTACTATAAGCGCCACCTGTCTTCAGTGTTCCCTGGTTTCCATGATGATGTTTGTTTCCTGATATTCCTCTAACAAACCTCTGAGGTCTTCACACAGCAGCTGTGTTTACACTCAGGTTACATTTTTTACATATTTTGTACTCTTATTTACTTTTTATGTGGCTTCTGTTGGGAGTTGCGTTTTATTTAGTGGTATCGGAGGAAGAAATCACACAACGCTTTTCAGGCTTTGTGTAAATAAATAAATACATAAAAAAATAAAAAAATGTATATTTAATGTGTTGGTCTACCATTAAGCCCCATAACAATGCCAATTAAGTTTTTATGTGCCTTAGATTATTGCTTTGTCAGGTCGTTATGACGGTCTTTTGAATATTTTCATCAAAATGAGTTAAACAAATATTTTAGCTCATCCGTCGTCTTTTCTGCCAGCAGCAAAAGTAAGTTGCCCTACATTATATTGCGCAACATAAGCATGTTGGCGTTTTCATTTAGGGAAGCTTTGTTTGCATGTTTTCAATCTATCCAGCTATATGTTCTAATAATAATAATAATAAAAAACATAATCACTTGGCCAAAGGGGTTGAATGTCAGCTCAAGAACTGAAGAAAACTTCATAAAAATATAAAAAAAATATAAACAAATTGGATTTATTTTGAGAGAAACAGTCATTTCCTCACTGAAGTGATTTATCACAAATGCCTCAAAATGCAGCTGGAACTGTTTGGTGAGGTTTAACCAAAAAAGAAAGAAGGAAAGTAGCTCAGTATGCATGAAAGCGCTTTTAATTTTGCTTTGATGCAAATGTGCCATTAATTAAGTTAGCGGTTATTCCTGAATGGTCTTGTTTCTTTTCCATTTTGTCCGCTAGACGTGAGGAACGCCTTCCTGCCGTGAACAAACCGACGCCGTTAAAAGTCGCTTCTAATCAGTCAGCGATTATTTTATTGTCGCCTCTCCACCCACTTTGTCCCGCATCAATCGGAGAGGAGGGAAATCAGGAGGCTGCAGATAACAAGTACCAGGTCAGCTGTAGTAATGGATACACCGCCATCTGCACGTCGGGGATAATTCGATTTGCCCTGACATGGTGAATTACCGCGTGACAGCCTGTCCCTTTTATTTGCTAATTAAATTCAGAGTCGTTTACCAGTTGGAGCTTTTGACAGAAATGCATAGAGAGAGAGAGAGGGACCGAGAGGCCGGCTCACCTGACCGGAGGGACGTCTCTGGACCCGGGCCGGTACCTTCAGAACGGATCTCGACACGGAAGAGAAATCTGCATGTAGGCCAGAAACCGATGGCGACTGCAAATGTGGTGTCGAGGACAATTAAAACACCGGATCCAGGCAGAACCGCGAGAATCCCGCGTGTTGATGACAATGTTTTGTTCTCTCATTTCTATGACTTTGCTTTATTGTAATGTGACATTGTAAGTAGTAATTTTCTTGTTTTCATTCGCTGAGAGGAAAAAACATCATAATTTAAATGAAATACTTGAATAATTGTGTGTTGTTTTTTTTTTTTTTTTTAGGTTAGTGTTCCTTTCCTGTCTTATGCTCTCCTTAGGTTCTCTTGTGTCAGTAGTCTTGCCTCCTGGCCGTTTCCATGGTATTCTTGCTCGCCACTCACCGGCAACGATGCCATATTGTCCTCATGTGTTTCACCTGATCTGTCACTCAGCCTCCTGGCTCAATACCTTTCAGCATCGGATTCCCTGTTGTCGCGTGTTTTTTCACATTGTCTTCGTTCCTTTCTGCATCCCGTTTGTCTGTTCCAGGTTTTAGACCCTGTGTTTTGGTTTTCTTTTAGTGGCTTGTGCAGGACAAAGCTGTACGTTTTGGGGAAGCGCTACCTGTTTACAACATCAGAGAAAGTCGCGGTACTGAGGGGAGTCCAGATTTTTTCAAGCAAGCCCAGCTCCACGCATCCTTCGTCAACTCGGGCAACGTTTTCTTAACAGCCATGTCCATTAAGATTACAACACGTCGAGGCAAGCGACTTCTGCTGAAATGCAGCCAACGTTCAAATAAATCAGCACAGTCAGATTCAACATTAAGGAACGGCTGGAGATTTTGATTTGCAAACTGGATCTTGAAAATCTAACAAACTATTAAGGGCTTTTTACATTTTCTAGCCATTAAAGAAAAGTATACTCTATCCTGCTGATTTATTCAGGTTAGTTAACTGAGGTTCTGCTGTGAACTGGAAGCTCGACATGTCAATGTAACAGAGTAAAACTGTGTGTGTGGGTCGTAATGCCTGATTATGACAAAGTTTCAATAATCCACCAACAAAACGAGCGTTTAAGTCTTTTGGTAAAACTAACCTGCTTTGACCAGAGCGTTGATAAATCACATTCCCTTCATTTCTAGAAACATCACTTAAATCAACACATTTCCCACTGTAACCGATTAATAGTGTCCTTTACTTCTGCTTTCTTATTGTTATTATTAGTTAGAGTGAATTCAGTTATAGGTTTCCTTCTACGATGTCTGTTTTTTCTCTCAAGCACAGAAACAACTTTGACTTGACTTTCTTTTTTACTCTGCATAAAAGGTAAAAGACAAAAGGTTGCAGATGAAGACCTTACACCCTCCTGAACTCTTTTAGCGGGAACAGCAACGGGTTGACATATTTGTTTCCCCCCAGCTGAAGAGTTTCAACCTGCTGACCAGGGTATTCTGACCCAGGCGTTCTTCCTGAAAGCCCCCTTTTTTCTCTTTCTCCCCATTCACCAAATTTCGGTGTCCCAGTTTATGTTTCTTATACCCAAAGCCGCCCCTCCTCCGAGCTTTCCAGTAGACTAATATTTGTCTTTCCGCCTCCTCCTACTCTGCGAACATCTGGTCCCGAGGTTTTTTTTTTGTTTTTTTTTGAAGCAACACAAACTTCCTTGGCTAGCCTCGGTGTCTTTTGATGACTGCGTACACGACCGTCAGTAGTTTACCGTGACCGTAAACAGTCTCCTCTCTGACCACCAAACACAACGCGAGCCCCCAGCCGACCGTGAATGTTGGTATGTAAAAATATTTGTCAGTCGGAGATATGATGCACTGCAACTCATCCAGCTGTTCGGTCGCGTCTCCTGGACATACCTCGGACGGCGATTCTCGTCGCTTGCAACGTGCTGAAGACTTTAACCGGCGGTTTATGTGTAAATCAGCTTGGTTAACTTTTAAAGGTTATGTTCACTGTTCCTGACTAAAACCTCCGGAGTTTGTGGGATGGTCTGCAGGGGGTTGATATGTCTCTGGCTCTTGGGGATAATTGGATGGATTTGAGCATGAGGAGGAAATGAAAAACATGCCAGCGGCTTCACTTTGCAGCCTGTTTTTGTTCGTGCTTTGCTTCTGCATTCAAAGGTAGCTTTCTGGGAAATGGAAAGGAGGAACATAAAGGAGCCTCAGATGGCTAAAAGTCTCCTAAAAGCATGTGAGTACTTGTGAGCCAATGCACACCTGTGTGTAAAGTGTGTCCCCATATGCTGCAAAGTCAAAAACCACAAAAAAAGAAAAGATGGCCCCATTTCCTCAAAGCGGTGGAAGTCATTACGGCGCTGGCTGCCCGCACTGATTGAAGTCTCTTTGTCACAATGGGCCCGACTGAGTTGCTCCGATGCTGGGTCGTAGAGAGCCGGCGAAGTAATCAGGTGGGATTGAGAAGGAAGAGAAGCGTTCAATCAAGCCCCCTGTCCGGCCACGCTCCGCAGGTCGGGAGACGGTGGATTTCATGAGCTGCAACCTTTTCTAAATGCTGGCGTCAATCAGAGAGAGCTAACCCGGCAGAGATGCGTTCAAGCACACATCATCATGAAGACCTCGAGTGGGATACCTGAAATTATCGACGCAATGAAGCTGTGTCACTTTTGGCATACCTGCTGTACATTTCAGCAGCGTGTGAAATCGATCCATCTGATGAACTTTATCTGAGCCACTCCCAGAGGTGGTTGGGATATGCAAGGAAATGTTGTGGTTTGATCATTTTAACTTGCTACGGAGCACAATGATGGGCCACTAATGCATTCCACTTGCATTTGTGCTAAAAACCTGATTTCATGCTAAGCAGTGCAGACACTCCATCTGCGCCAACGAAGATTTACTCACGCAGGCTTGCTGAATGTGTGAAGCAGCCCAATATTTTTTCCTGTTAATTTAGATGGAATCTGTTTGAATGTGTGAGGAGTTTTGGATTTTCACCAATATTGAACACATTACTTCACACAATAGAATAGAAATATTTTTGTCCCACAGTGGATAAATTTGTGTGTAACAGCAGCAATGTGACAGGCAACAACAACATACAGATTCACACAAAGATTGAATGTAAGTCACATATAATATAGATATAATAACAATGTTTCTGTGTTGATGTTGAAATCACTTCACAGCTTTATTTGTAGATCTAGTCTTTGAATTGTTAAAATTAAAATTGTGCAGATTATATTTCTGTCATTTCAAAAGAATAAAATGAAATCAAATTTTCTATTGATGAAATGCAAGTGCAACGTGGAGTAAATTTTGCTTACAAGTCTTCTTTCCTGTTAATCGGGAAATACATTTTCCAGTCTACACTTCCGCAAATCCAAAGCTCTAAGTCAAGTCGTCAGATATTTTACGGATCACACAGAGAAAAATAATCTTAAACCCATCGCAGGCATTGACTGAAAACTCGCTGCTGATCTCGTTTACGTTCTGAATTTATTTCTCCTGTTCAGTTCAGTTAAATTCGGACAACAATTTGTTGTCCGAGGAGTCCATATTTATCGATCCGTGTTCGCTAAAAAACTAAATGAGATATTGAACGAGGGGGGCAAAGCAGAGCAAAAGAGACGGATGCTGAGGGAACGTTGCTCTCTGCCTCTGTAGGTGGCAGCGTCGCACAGTTTTCCGGCTGCAGCCGTTGAGTGTGACTGCACAGATCAATCCCTCTGATGGAAAAATTCATTCATAAACGTAGCAGCATCCCGTTTCATTTTATTTGTCTCGTTTAGACATAAATGTCAAATGCTGACACACACACACACACTAAAAGGAAACAAAAAAACACTTAGACTGATTTGATTTCAGGCTTCTAAGACAGTTCAGAGCTTTGAGCGGAAGGACGGCTGGTGAAGGCAGTGAAGAGCTCCAGGAAAGAAAAAACAAGTCAGTCCTTTGAGTGAGAATAAACTTTCCTCCTGCATTCATTTGCATTTATGTTTCCAGTAAATAAATCTTTCGTGTATTGCAGAGACAGAGGCCTGCCTGGGAAGAAGTGGAGAGCAGCACTCCAGGCTGAAAAAGAGAGAGAGAGAGAGGGGAAGGGAAACGAAACACAGAATAAAGCAAGAGATTAGAGGAAAAAATGGTGTCAGAGAGAGTCAAATTGGGTAGAAGCGTTGTGCGATAGAGAAGAGGATCGCTGATGGGAAGGGCTTCGACGATCCTCTGCAGCGTGGCGAAAGGGAGGGGGGTCGACTCTCCGTTGAAAGAGGGAGACGGATGTTGCCCCACGGTTCGTCACGTCCCCCTGTGGGGTCCGGGGGGCCGGTGGGGGGACCCGGCGGTGTCTCCCGCCTGCTGTCAGGCCTCTCGCTCCGTCGCCCTCTGCTCCTTTTCAACATCTGGAGCCTGTTTAGTATCGCAAACACTGGAGCCCCAGCCATGTCAACTCTGCTGAGAATGACTGTTTTGGAACCTTTCTAGAGAGTGATAGGATTTAAGTTCAACACTATTTATTCCCCTCCCCCTCCTTCATTACCCTTATTCATTACATTCATTGTAGCAATCATTCCTAATCTAGTAGCTGTAAATCACCAGGCCTCCTTGTGCTAACCTCAAACTGCTAAATCATGTTTGAGTAAAAACATTGGTATTTTTACTGGAAGAAAATTTGTTGCTTTTAATGGACGAGCCTTCCAGGAAGGCATGCATCACCGTGGGGCGCCTCCGCAATCTCAATTAACAACGGCCGCTGTAGTGCTTGCAGATGCTGCGCCGCTCAGGTTTTAACTGCCTCGGCGCTGTTTTCTTTGCTTGTCAACACGAGTGAGTCACGTTTTACCCTGAGGAATTTTTATTTTTTTATTTTTATTTTTTTACATAAGCTGCAAACCACCACCACTTTGTAGGTATGCATGTGTTCGCGCTCAGCCTGCCCCCTGCGGCCGGAGGATTAGAGGCGGGCAAGTGGCTCTCTGCGAAAGCGTTTAACGCTCCGAAGATGGGCGCGCCATTAATTCTGAGTGGTCAGCGACGTGACCTCCGCCCCTTTCCTCCGTCCCCCTCCCAGATGCCCGCTCGTGGGAACCGATCCTTCAATTCGGCGCGTTGGTTCAGGGTCGCAAAGCTCACCTCTGGTCAAAGTAGAGATGCTACATAAATAAGGTTTGGGAGGTGGGGGAGAGCTTTTAGAGTTGAAGGTGCTGACAGCAGTTAAGTTTTTATTTTTTTATATGTATACATACATGTACACAAGTCAAACGTGCTGCTATGTTAAGCTTCCAGTTGTGATACTTTATTTTTTATTGAAAAAACGTTGGGCATAAAGCCAACAAAGTATCACTGGGGCACATTTTCCACATGCAGCTGCGCTACAGTCCGCTTATGTGTGTGTGTGTGTGTGTGTGTGTGTGTGTACAGTCAGAAGGGGGTCGACGTGGGAGAGGTGGAGGGAGTTCCTGGGCACCGAGCCTGTGACAGTAAAACATTTCAGAGGCCGTCCGTCAACGGCCTAATGGCTTCAGCAGACGGGGTCTGGATTTTGGCTTTTCCCCACCGCCGACACCAGCGGCCATAAAACACTGCTTGTTTGGAAATGCAAAACATGGATCCAAAGGATGTGAGCAGGAATGGCGCGTCTTACAAAATAAAAGACCTCGGGAGCTTTTCTCTTTCAAGGAAAGACGTTATCAGAGGATGACGGGTGTTTGCAACTCGCCGCGGTGTGATGGCTGCATAAACGGAGGAAGGAAGGTGTCGGTGTTTGCAGGAGGTTGGACCGACAGACCTTTAACACCCAGAGCCAAAAGGAAGGGAGAGTTTAATTAGTCTGGAAAGCAGAACAACAACAACAACAACAACAAAATCACTATCTCTTTATTTAATCTGAAAAAGTAAGAATTAAAACAAGATTTCAATTCGTCAGGAGCTGCAGAAAGTGATGGCTCGATGCTTTTAAAGTGAGTTTTTTGAAGTTTATAAGCAGTTAGTGCCATATGTGCAGCAGATAACGCTGCTGGCGTCTTCACTTAGTGTAAATCCAGATTAATTGTGCCCTGAATGAGCCTAACATAGCATCACAAAGGTGTCAGCAAATGCTGTTTTATACGCACGTAAACCGCATTTTTAACAAAAATTTATTTTTATATTAATTTTGCAGATAAAAGAAGCTTAATTTCTTGTGCTAAAGTTGTCCTTTAACGATGCCGATATAGCACACAGGCCACAAGTTTTGCTTCATTAAAATCATATTTTGAATCAATTGAAGGCTTTTCTGAGCTTTACAACATGTTGTAACGTCATTCCCTCAATCGACTCCCAAACTCAGCTCCTTCAGACTAGCCAGCAACAATTAGCAAACACATGGTGGAACTGCTCACCTACTGAGCTCGTTATAGGAGTTACTTCTCAGTGGTAAAAACGCTGGTAAAAACGTTCTTAAGGGATTAACAGAGGAGCCATGTGGTGGTGACTTTCTGAAGGTGGAGTTAACAGTTACTTAACTGTACTATAGAATCGTTTTATGTGGCTGGAAAACATAATCCTGCCCTTTTTAAGTCGATGAAATGAATGAAACAACCTCCAGTGAAATGACTAGATGAAGGCCTCTCTGATTTCATGCATATGTAATTTTTAAATCATGAAAGGTTATCTGTAAGTCAGTGGAATAACAGTGTTGTGAATAATTCATACTTTGGTCCATCCATTTGCACATCCTGTGCTCCCTATCTTGACTATCACGTATATCTCAGGTGATAAAGTCCAGCTCATGTGACAGATCAGCACATTCTTTGACTGTGATCAGGACAGGTTCTCATTTAGTTTTCAAACTGTCTTTTTTTCAAAGAAGAAAGTTGATTTTGCTCCATAGAGACTTAAAGTTAGACGCCGTGACACGTAGCTCATGGCGCTGTGTGCTTTAACGCACAGTGAGTCAAAGGCCAGAGACGGATTCAAAATTATCTAAAGCATCCTATGAAACAAATAAAGCAAAGCTAACTCTAACTTAGCAGAAACAATAATAACAGAGCATTTAAGTGACAAAATTAACTAATTAAAAGCATCTTGAAACAAAGTCCCCCCCTCACCACCCCGTTGAGTCTTTCAGAAAAACAAATGGTTCGTTCCAGTTTCCCTCCTCCAGCTGGTTTGTATCAGCAGCACTTCAAACATAAAACAGGTGTAAGAAAACCATTCAGACAGACATTAACTAAAATGTGCACCCATTAGGAAATATATGTCTAAATGAAATAACTAACTTAAACAGACTATTTGCTGTAACTAATAGAAAGAAAAGGTACTGACACGATGTGGTGGTGGTCAGGAGCATCCGCCACCCCGAGAAACAACAATTTAACACTTTAACACACACCCTCGCCCGGCCGACAGAAGAACAACGGTGACAAACGCCTTTCACACGAACTGCCACAAATAGATGTTGCTGTTTGAGTCCAAAGCCGCTTTCAGTGGGAGCCTGTGTGAAGCTTTATTGTTCGTGTGTGCAATTGAAGTCGGATGCATGTTTTTCCCACACGACAGAGGTAGAGGGCAGTGTTTGTCTGGTCCAAATCATCCTGGCCTGCATGAGACGACTTGAATATCTGTGACCGAGTGAAAGTGATTAGCTCCAGGTTCCGAATCGAAAGCCTCTTAATGAGAGTCCCGTGCAGGAATAAGTGACACCCTAAAACAAAACTGACAAAAGCAAAACTTTACAATCACTCAAGTTTGGAGGTAAAACGAGGCTCCGACAATCCGCTCCCGGTTTGCATCTCCACGGTGCTTTGGTGATCCTAAGAGGGATTGTTGGCCGTAATTGGTGCTCTGACGCCTTTGTCTCCTCTGAAGAGACACATTGAGAGCATCTTGAGAATAGTCCTGAGTGCATCTGTCTTCTGTCGAGGAGTTAAGAATAGTTTGCTTCTTGAAAGTGGCCTCATTTACCCCGAGAGTCCGGGCCTCCGCCAAACGCTGCGCCTGGCGTCCAGGACGCTGCTGCTGGAAAACTGTGATCTAAAGAAACGTGGAAATAAAAACAAGAAAAGAAAATAGGCGTGCTGGATCAAGAGAAGTGTTTTTTTGTTTGTTTAACTTTAGCTGCTGCGTCTCTCATTGTTAGATGCATTTTATTTCCCTTTAAAAATTAGTAGTTTTCTTTTGCTTTTTGGACGTCAACTCCTATTTTCTGTGTCAATTTTTTTTTGCTGTGACAGATATTAAACCTAACGTCTAATTGGTGTAAATATCTGAGCTCTTTTTTTTTCTGGGGATTGTACAGAGAGTTGCATTAATCTCTATAATGACTGAAATTCATCTTTCAGCCAGTAAGGGCCAGTCAGTGGAGAGCAAATTAGTTGTCGTGACAACTGATTCTGACACCTGTGCGAAATATTTTTTATTAATTTGTAGACTTCCTGCCTGGGCTGTCAGTGTGTTGTTTACTAATAAGTTGACTTGTGAAGGCAGCTGGTTCCTATTTGTTATTTTATGTTATTATGGGGAAGAACAATATATGACAAATACTTATGTTGCTTTAAATTCCTTTAAAATACATTTAAATTTGTGATTTTACAAGAGAAAATAACAATAAATAATACTAATAATATTCAATGATAACAAAAAAAACTGCAGGGTCTGGACAATAAATCAATAACAACACATATCGTCATGGAGACGTGACCAACATCAACAGATAATATGTCTGGTAGAATATTCAAACCCTGACCCAGAACCGCACAGCATTCTGGGAGACGTAGGCAGAGGAAATACTTGAGCCGCTCAACGTCTCGCTGTCAGCCGTTCAAGGCGGGAGGCGTCAACCAACTCACTCGCTTCTTGGTTGCCTGGCAACAACCCGTTGGGTGAAAACTGCCTGAAAATAATAATAATAATAATAATAATAATAATAATAATAATAATAATAATAAAACTACAACAGCGTGGTGAGACGGGAGAAAATCAGTACAGACGCTCGAGTGAAAACTATAAATAAAAAACAAAAAAACAAATCAATCATTATTGATATCCTCTGATATGAAACCGTTGCATTGGGATCAGTTTTTCAGCCGCACCCTCCCGCCCTGACTCAAGGAGATTTGCAAGACGCCGCGCACTGAACGCCGGAAACGACAATCTGGCTTCATTATCAAAACAAACATCCTCCTTTTCCGTCTGATGAGAAAAAAAGGTCTTTGCTGATGGCAGCAGAAGTACAGCTGCCGTCCAAGACGCAGCTGAGCAGCCAAACCTCCCAATGTTTCAGTCTGACGTTGGAAGCGAGCGACTCGCCAAGGTGCTGCGCGCCACTCGGCAGCAGACAGGAGGCCGGCCAGGCACCAGACTGAACAGCAAACAGACCCCTCAACGGGGGGGGAGTCAGAGTTTAACTGAACCGCCGTCAACTGAGAGGCAACAAGCAGGAATCCATGTTTCACACACCCGACGAGGTCGTCGTCTTCCACGGTCAGAGGCGCGGACGCAAAGCTGCTTCGTACGAAGGAGCGTTTTCACGGTTGTCGTAATTACACGGCGACAAAACGGCACAATGATGAGACCTATGCGAGTATGTGTAGCTGCGCTCCGTGCTTTTGTGTAATTTATGTATGGGAGACGCGTCCGCTGGAGCCTCTGTGGTGCGGGGCCGTACAATAGGAGGATCCGGCTTTATAGTGGGAACCTCTCTTTGGCCCGGTGCCAACAATCTGGCTGTTGGTTTAGCCATTGATCCCTGGAAGTGGCAGCGGAGGCTTGAGGCCACACTGGTGTTCATATAAATCACAGGATATGGTTATTTTTACTGTGGTTGACCCCCCCACCCCCTCTGCCATCATCCACCCTCTCCACCCCTCCACTCCTCTCTCTATCTCTGCGATCCCTGAAAAAAGCCGAGAGGCTCGTTACAAAAGGCCGAAAATAATCTTCTGCCTTCAGAGAAAGCCAGCAGGCCACAAACGCAGATCGACTCAGTCGCGAGTACGAGTCCCGCTCTCGCCGTGCTACACAAAGGAACTGAATTCTTCTCAACCCGTCTCCGTTCGCGCACCAAGCCTCCTACGCAGTCGCAGACAGACAGGCTGGCACAGGAGCTGCAAATAGCTGTTACAGCTTATGTTCTTTAATTAGAGGCAGGTTAGTTACAACTGAGACGGCTTCTGTTGGGTGGGTCATTTGAGCCCAAGTCTCCATGCGGTTTTAAAGTAAGACGCAATCTGACATGAGCACAAAAAGCATGCGTGTTAGACGTCTGTATGGTAGTAGAGAGCTGAGTCTTCTTGACACACTGCTTTAGTTTTTCTTGCTTATTTTTTCATGTGAAAATGTCAAACTTTAAGATATTTCGACTTGATCATATGTGATGGATCAACTCAGAATAGTGAAAATTGACAGATGAAAGGATGAGGACCACGTACGTTCTGATTGTTTTTCATGACTAAAAATCTTAGGTGTTTCCTCACGTGGTCATCTGGCGGACAGGTTCAATCGGGAACCAAAAACTGCAGCATTTGTCATACTGCCAGCTGCTGCGGTTCGCTTTCACACTGCACCGTGTCAAACCAGCCAAACCCTTTCAAAACCTGTTCCCCTCCTCGCCTGCGGAGGTGCTGCACCAAGACCTACTGAAGAAAACGACATAGAAACCTCAGAAGAAGACACTGAACTCAAGTTCTTTCTTTGCAAAAATGAAAAAATAAATAAATAATAGGAGTGACATCAGATTTTAGCAGCTGGTGAAAAAAACAAAACAAAAAAAAAGACCAATTTGTCAACCATAACATGTTTGTTTTGGTTGGTTGTTTGTTTGTTTTTTTACCCAGAATGCCCCGCGCAGTAGCCCAGCCTTTACATATGCATAGGTCGAGACTGGACTCTTACAGTGTGCCTCCGCTCCACTCTCGCATAAAACTATATTTCATCGTTACAAACCAGATGTAAGAAAGGAAAGAAATACATCTTTTTGTCTCGTCCAACCAGAGCGCCGTCTTTCACGTTTCCTGTGAAGAAAGCCAAAAGAACTCCTGGCGTTCTTCCTGTCGGTCTTCCATAAATACCAGATTTGAGGAGAGCGTGACGAATAGCCGGATTGCTCTGTGGATGCACTGGATTTTTGCTTAAGAGTATTGGATTGAATCGAGTTCAAACAAATTGAACCACTTTCCAGAATTTCATGGCGAAATTAAACCATTTTCTAAACGAATACGCTAAAGTTTGTGGATGGGTTAGAGTTTAAGTGTGTCTCAAAGCTTCGTACTAGATGTGAATCATCTACATTGATCCACGTAGTTCGTCTGCGATTCATATAAAACCTTTATCTAGTCTCTTTATCAGTCACAAGCCAAGCCCACCGTTTGCAGCCTCCGGCATGTGGGGCTTTTTTTTTTTTTTTTAAAAACCCATATTTCCATTCTCGGCGAGATGAAAACACTTCCAATTCCCAAATTAAACACTGAAAACTGTTAGAAGATAAAAAGAGAGATTGTGTCCCGTCTCCTCTCATCGTGCCCAGAGGCTAATCCCACCAGCTCCGCGGCTCTCGCTGTGTGTGAGGGCCGCAGACACACAGCGCCCGCAGCCCCGCCCTCGCCGTAATGAAAAGTGTTATGAATGTATATGTGCCTTAATTCTCTTCTACTAATGTCTGTGGGTGGCGAAATTAGGGTGGGCTGTGCCGGGGGCCGCTTTAATGGGGGACCGTGTCCAGTTAACCGGGCTACTCTAAGCCGATTTTTTAAGGTCACATTGGCATCAATGGGGGATTAGTTTGGTTCAGATCAATGTCTGATTGGGATCTTTCACTCTGCCATTGCCTCCCTCTGTCCTGGGAGAATGCAGCCAAAGTCTTGCGATTTGTACTTGGGGAGAAGAAAGGCTCTCCCCTCCCATGGAGGACAAAGACGCACATTAGCTCAGTTTTGCTGTTTTTTTCTCCTGCAGCAGCAAATCTCCCAGTTAAAGGGATCAAACGTATGAAGACATGACCAGTGATGGCACCCCACTGCAGCTGCTGCAGCTACTGTTGCGCTTGCATGTGTCAGCGTGTCCGATGTGTGTGTGTGTGTGTGTGTGTGTGTGTGCGTGTGTGTGTGTGTGTGTGTGTGTGTGTTACTGTAGGGGAAGGAGGAAAAAAAAAAAAAACCCAGATGGCTTCACCACTAAGTGTACACGTATGTTGTGAATGTATGGCAGTAAATATTTCTGAGCATGTGTGAGGAACTGGATCCGACACAAGCGATGCCCACATTGGTGAAATGTTTGTCATGTTTCCCACAGGAGTCAGAGATGCTTCATCTGAGCTCCGCAGAAACCCGTACGGGGTCATGCTTGAAGAGAAGCAGCTTTTACGTGCAAACACTCAAACCGCCTTACTTTATATCAAACAATTACGCTGCGTCCCGGAACATCAGTCATCCCCTTGAACTTTTTCCGATTTCGTCTCGGCCACAAACTTTTGTGTATTTCAGTGGGACGTTAGACGGACACACGGTAGTTGGACGTTGTTAGAAGGCAGGAAAAAATTTTTTGTCGTTTTTGTCTCTTTATGACTGTCAAAAAAGTGTGGTATTGTTCTTCATTCCACCCCCTTTACTGTGATACCACTAAATTAAACCTTGTTCATCTGTCAAAAATGTACCCAATTATTAAATAGAGTCTGTGAAGCAAACCAAACCAGGTTTCACTTGCAGATCACCTTGAGAAGGTGGAAGAAGATCACATTTTGAAGGATGACTCTAAATGCACCTTCTCCACCCCCACTTTCAAACATAGCATGGCGTGAGAACGCTTTTATCAGTTTGACTATTAGCGTTAGTATAAATGACAAAATTGCACTAAATTGTCTTCTTGAATCGGTGGTGCGACAGTTAGACACACCAACATCCAATGACGCCCACAAAAATGATAAAGCGTTATAAACATAAATTTTTTTTCAGGTGCGAAAAGTTCCTCCGTTAATCCAAACATGGGCGCGTTCTGGCTTTATTGTTCACGGAGGGTGAAATGTGTGTGTTTTTATGTGTTACTTATTCCAGCTGAGTGTGTCATTATCCAGTCAAACTGAAAACCTACTAAGCAAACAAAGCAGACTGTAATTTCTATGCGAGCTAGAGAGAGTAGTCTGTAATTCCATCTGTTCTCTGAAGCAAAATTCCCATTATCTCTTAAATAAAAACATGGCATGTTTGCTATGATCTGTCTTTTGACATTGGCATAATTAATGTAAACGAACAACAACAACAAAAAAAGCTCACAGCGAGAACGTTCCCAGCAATAACACTTAAAATGAACCAGTTACCCAAAAATAAAAGAGAGGAAAAAAAAAAAAAAAAGAGCTGCTGATCCGGGTGACAGACGAACGATTCTCTGAAGATCGTTCGGTTTTTTTGCCAACATTTTAAATGTGTCGTGAAAGCGCTTTTCCCATGCCTACTTACATCTGCTGGCGCGAGCGTCTCAAATTACTGCAACAAGTGTACTTACAAGAGTCTTGAGCCCATTTCTGATGCTCCTACAGAATGACCTCTCCTCCCCTCTGGTTGAGGTCTATTGAGGTCCTTAGCAGCTGGGAGTGTTTTCTGTTACAAGTACACCGACAGTGGTAAGCTAAGTAAGGGTCACGGGTCAGAGGTCATGCCGAGTCCCCGCTGCAGATGATGCTTAATTGACTTAGGAGCAGCAACCCCGGGGCAGCCGCCGCTAGCACCAATTTTATCGTCAGAGTAAGAACCAAAACAGAGGCAGTGACATGAGGGGAAACAAATCTTCCCCTCTAAATTCAGACTGAAGACGTAACACTCCCCTCAAGCAAGACAAGTTGCTCGAAAGCAACAAGTCAAGAAACAAGTGTTGCCTGAAGAGTTTCATCCAGATGGCTGGTTGTGCTACGAATCAGTGGAGAGAAAATGTTTTGTAAAATAAATTATGCTAATTGGAGGTTATTTACGTCAGCGCAAAACAGCAAAAACTGTTTTCTGCAAATAAAGCTAGATTACGAACAGATTATCATTCGGTGAGTACGTTTCCTCTCTAATCCTCGCGTTCGCCGTGTTCACATGCGTGCTGCATAATCTACCAGGCATGTTTTTGCCCCAGGGGAGACAGGAGCAGAAGACCTGCAGATGCATGAGAGGAATGCACAAACCCCGCAGAGAAAAGCCCCAGCTGAGGCTTAAACCGCAGGGTTTCTTACTGTAAGGTCAGACAGCCGTTCGAGACGCTGATGTTAGAAATTGACCGATTGTGTGGCGCTGCCTCTACAGACAAACCATGAAAGTGTTTTATTTTCAAAAGAAGGACAAGATGCCACACGAAACAGTGTCAACTTAAAGGCGAGTTTAAGTTGACTATAATTCAACTTAAACTTTGAAGTTTTTCAATTTTTACTCTAAGATTTGGTGTTTTTTTTTTTGGCCTATATCATAACTGGTTTATTTCACAAAACTGCAGTGGTAAACTTTTTTTTTTTTTTTTTTGCATCACGAGTCATGTGATCGACAACCAGACGTCGCCACTGACGCAACAGGAAGTAGAAGTTGTTTAATGACTTACCACGTCAACGAACTTATGGGATTTTAAAAGCGTTTCTCATTTAATGGACACACCATAACGGAGAAATTGTTGTTTTGTTGTTTTTACATTAGCAGCACATCAACACAGTTTTGCGCACCTTTGTAATGGAAACACAGATGGCGTAAGCAGCCAATCAAAAACCTGATAATTGATGCCGACACGGTGGTGCAGTTCTGCCTATAGAACCACGTGGCGTGTAAACAATCAACCCAGCATTCACACCCTTAATGTCTCTTTCTTAAAGAGCGTCCGACCCATTGGAAATGAGTGTTGGCACGAAACGTATGTAATGAAATGAGGAGGCGATATAAATCCAGTGGGATAATACAGGAGCTCTCACAGTCTTTTAATGCAACCATTTACATTTCTATCCTGACCTAAACTGTGGTACCTAATTTGATCTGCAATCTGCTTGGCCCATTTTCAGCCATTCACTCAGTGAGGGTAATAATATGTTTGTTTTGCTCATGGGTTTGGCTTGGATATGAAAAGGAAAGATTGACAGTGCACCTGTGGGCCGTTTGTAAAGGGGGTGACCCTGAAAAAGAATGGAGGGAACGGAGACAGGGAGAAGTGGGGGGGGGGTAGCGGCCGGCCGAGAGGCTCCTCAGCTCCGCAAACCACTTCAGTTCTCACTTGAGTGCCTCTCTTTGGGCCTTCACCCGCACGGAGCCCCGCCTCGCCGCTTCAGATTCAAATTCCTCCACTCGGCCGGACCCCTCCCCGCTCCCCCCAGCGCTCGGCACACACCGAGGGGCATTCAAAACGCATTAACACCAAATCAATGGGAAACAGTTAAAAGAAGGTGGGGGAGGGGGGGGGGGGGGAAGCAAAAGAAAAAAGGGGGAGAAAAGGGGAAAAAAAGAAAAAAAAAATCTCCTTAGCAACATAATCTAGACGGCCTGACGAGAGGAGAAGTGAAAAGAAGGGAGAAAGAGGGGAGGGGAAGACGAACTGAACACAAAAGCTGGACACACAGACAGAAACAAAATTGAAAATTAACACAGAAGAAACTGTTCCTTTTTTCATGGGAACACATTCGGCTACATTAAACCCGGAGCCGGGCCCCTCCTCCTCGCCCGGGCCCCCCTGTAGGCGGAGGCTGGAGGCTCCGGTGGAACGCCGCAGGGTTTCAGACGAGTCCAGGAAAAGGAAGCGTGATCTGTGGCATTTAAACTGTTTCATGAAAGCCACATTTGACTGTGTAAAATTTCTCCAATAAACTGCTCCGAAAGAACTGTCACGATCTTTGTCACGGCTCTTTGGCCTCGGCAGACAACAACAAAATAACCCCATAGACATTAAAGTTGAAGAGAAAAAGTTTATTTCTAATTTATTAACGGGTTCACGAGAGGAAAAAAAGAGTCAGCGGGCCCCCGAGGTGACGACCTCCTTCCATCTCTGCTTGGAAACGTGGAGGAGCGAACCCACGCAGAGTGGACGTCTTCACTCTGTTTTTATAAGACATTCTGGGATCACTGGCCAGGTGCCACTGCCAATCGCCACCTGTAGCCAGAGAGAAACACAAACTGTGTTTCCATTACAAAGGTGTGCAAATCTTTGTCTATATTTGACTAAATGTCGAAAAAAACACAAATTTGCAGTTGTGGTGTTTCTCATTAAATAAGAAGCGGAATTGAAATCACACGCGATCACGCTTGTTCACAAAATAATCCTTTAACAACCACAGCAGGGACGGATGTCACCAGTTCCGAGAATTATTTGTAATTCGCCTGTCAAAGACGTCGACAGTGAAAGGGGCAGTGAAAACCCCTTGTGCTTGATAGCTGCGGTTCGTAGTTGCGGATTTTACAGAAGAGCTGTGGATTCAGCGCGTTTGAAGGACACGCGACTTTTCACGACGCCCAAAAGAGCTCTGGTGGAGCCGGCTGCACACCGTCTGAAAAACGAAGAATAAAAAAAAGACATAATCTTCCTGCTACTTCCAGTCGTCTTCTTCATGGTTTTCATCAGTAGTAACATCAGACGAAAACAATGTTTCAGTATGGCTGGAAAACATCCTCCTCCTAGCAACCACATGGTTGTACTGTCCAAACATCCAGCGTTCTTCTGTGGCGAGAGCAGAACCTTGTGGAGGGACAACCATCTTTACAGCTGTCCACCGTCTACCACGGGTCAAACGAAAGCCACTCTGTGGTAAAAAGCCCATCAATGCGTCATGTCTGGAGTGTGTGATTGATGAGACAAAGACTGAGCTCTTTGGTGCGAATTCAAGGCGACACGTTTGGAGGTGAATGCACCATCCTGCTGCATTCACACCGGCCCCGTTTCATCCGCATTAACGAAACTCTGGTTCATTGGCCTAGAAAGTCCGATTCGTTTGGGGAGGTGCGAATGGGCAATCCAATAAAAAAGAAACTAATTCTAGTCGACCTGAAAACCCAGCTCTGAGCTCGGCTGAAGTGAACTCTGGTGCGGTTCGAATGCTTAGGTGGATTCTGAGCGGACCGGAGACCGCTCCAAACCACAGGAAGCGGACTGCAACCAAAACAAACCCGCTGGTAAAGCACTAGCAGGAGAAATGGCTTGTGATCAGACGCGGACTGACGAGTGTTTGTTTGCCACGTTTTGCCAAGGACAGAAGAGAAACCCCACAACCACTAAAATCTGACACCCCCTCCACTTTTGTTTACATCTGGCGAAGAAGGAACTGGATGAAAAACTTTCAAGACTCATTTTCCCAACAGAGCACCATCTTCCATGTGGATCGCTTCCTTCCTGCTTCATCACGAATTCCAATAAAAAATACTCACAAGATTGAGGCTGCATTGAAAATGTGGAAATGTTGCAAAGGTTATGAACATTTTTTGATTTTTTTTTTCCTAGGCGCTGTGAACGCTTCAAAAACCCTTTTCTGCGAATCCTCCTGCTAGATGGTGCATGTCCGCAGACCACAGGCTCTCGTAAAAGAAGTGAGCTGTCTCATCGAGCCGTTATGTAAATACTGAGCCCCGGCTTAATGAACTCCGCGTCTGAGTTTGCCGAAGAACAATCGAGAAGTTCCTCGGAGATAAGACCAAGTCTCTGTTTGCCCTGACGGTTCAAACGCCGCAGAATTCACACTTAACTGAACGAGCGAACAAGTTGAACTGGTTCAAGTGGAGATGCTGGTTCGTCTCGGCGGAGGCTGATGAACTGTTAATGTTTACCAGAGCGCTCATGTTGTGGCAAACGGTGTTTTATTTTTGGCCCCGTGGGGCAATTAGTATGGGGCAGGAACTCTGGCCACCAGCAGCCCTGTAAATGACCCCTGACCTCTCCTACATGATCAGCCCACTGAGAGGAGGGCCTGCTTTAATTGGGAGGTCATTAAGACCCAACCTCAACGACTCAAAACTGGGGCTTGCGTTTGGGAGCGTTTGCTTTAAATGGCGAAGCGTCGATGGAAAATGGGACGTTTTATTGTCTTTTTCTCAAATTTAAACATGGATGCGCCTGGCGGAGAAGGTAAAATGTCAGTCAACCTCTCGCTGTGAAAAATGGGACGAAAAAAAAAAGAGTGAGTCATGAAGGACGAGCCAGAGCCAAAGGACAGGCTAAAGAGGTGAAACAACAAAGTCCAACGGACTATAAAGGTGGAGAAAATAGATGACAAGGCAAAGAGCGATTCCAGAGGCCTTTTATTCAAGCCTCTGATTTCACACTCGCACAAAGAGCTTTGGGGATGTTTCATCCTTTTCACATTTCTTCTGCATTTGGTCAGCGTTTGCGCTCGCGGCGCGGCGTCCCCAGTTCGGGCGAGGGGAGTGCTGGCCCCGAGAGAAGTCAGCTCCATTCACAGCTTTATAAATCACCTCAGCATGTGCAGACCGTGGCCAATCGGCCAATTACGCCCCCCTGACACCCGGGGGCCGATAAAGAAGGCCCGCGACAATGGGATCACAGGCCAGATAAACGACCCTTTAATGAAGTTGCCCACAAAACAGGCCAAAACCGCGCGCCCCACTTACGTATTCCATCACGCCGTTGCCCTCACATTTCCTCTTGCTCAGTCTCCACGGCAGCCACAGCTGGGGAGAGGTGGCCGCGGAGAAAGAGAGGCAGAGTGAGAGAAAAAGGAGAGAAAAATGACTCTGTGCTCTGACACCGCTAAGCCCCCCCACCTAAGGCCCCCTTTCAGACTTTTGGCCGAACAAAAGCATCTGTTGCCATACTGTGCTGCTCAAACTCACCCCCCTTCACCCTCTCCTCACACACTTCTTCTCCAGTCGGCAGAGGAGCCTCCGCTCAAGTCCAAAAAAAGGCCGTATGCAGCTGAGGCTGCTCACCTTGTGGCACAAGCTATTGTGCAGCCCATTCCAGGAGCTTCTCCATCCATCTTTGTGTCTCCGGGACAAACGGAGAGAGGGGGAAACTTTGTATGATGGAGTGAGCGAGAGAGAGAGCGAGAGAGAGGAGCAAAGGACTGCAGCTGCGGGATGAATAGGAGAGGGAATGAAGAGATGAGGTGGGAGAGAAGGGGCAGCTGCAGGGTGGTCCCACCCCTCCGTCCCTTCGACTCGGCAGAGCTGTTTGGCTTCTTGAGATTCAGAACACAAACAGTCGTCGCTGCTATGCGCCCCGAGCGCGGGTCGCCCCGAGCGCGGGTCGCCCCGAGCGCGGGTCGCCCCGGGGCTGGGAGCACCGATGGGGTGAACGAGAGTTATAGCAAAATAACTGGAGAATAAGAGGAACGACATCCATTTGGACAGATATTTCAGTTTTATCGTCTCTCCTAGCACAAATGATTCACTTTAGACTCTCATCTACACCTAAACACAGCTCCAGTCCTGTAGAGTTAGATTTATTTCATCCTTTTAGAACTTTATGGCAAATTTCAACGAATTTTGTGCGATATACCAATATGAAGTCGCACAGAACTGGAGGAAACGTGGCAGAAAAAATCTTTTTTTGTTTTTGAAAACCTTTTTATATAAAAATGTTGCACGGTCTTGTGTGGAACCTTCTGAGTCACCATTGATTGCGATTAGTCTGTTTGAGTGTCTTAACCAGGTTGGGACATTTCCACACAAAGACATACACTCAATTGGTTTAAGGCTTGGACTTTGACAGGGCCATTCAAACCTGTGGCTCTCTGCAGCTCCTCCAGAGTTACCATAGTTATCTCTGATGAACGTTCTCCTTTCCTGTCCCATGAGGTTTAGGTTGACAGTTTTGCCCTCATTTCTCTGTTTCTAGATTGAAACTCCTGCTACTGGTTGAGAACCACAATTACCTGAAAATAGTTGAAATGCTTGAATACTTGACATCCTGCTGAAAAAAACATCAGTGCTACTCAAATGCACAGTGGAATCCATCTTGGCACTACCGCAGTCTTTCTTTTATACGCTCATGGGGGGAACAGCCAATCAGCACCAGGGAAAATTAATGGCACTCCTGGATTGGCTGCTTTACTGACATAAGGCAGTGGGACGTGAAGTGAAGACACTCCGAGGTATTTCATTTTCATTCCAATTTTGGAAAAACGCTCTACAGAAAATAATCTGCAAATAAGCAGATTGTCTGTAAATAATTACATTATTTTTGTCACATTCAAAAGACAAAAAATGTTTTACCAAAAACAGTGACTCATGTGTTGATCAGGATCCACTTTATGAAAAGCTTTACGACGTTTTTCTCCTCATGAAGCTGTCAGTTCTCTAAGGTTCTCTGACAAACTTGCACAGACGCTTCCAGTTACATTATGGATAAATTACACACAGGTTGTTTCGATTTAGTTGACAACTTCTGAAGGCAATTCTGTGTCTCGTTTTTTTCATCTTTTATAAGTGTCACAATAAAACGATGCTGAGTTTCTGAACTTTTCTCTGACCGTAACGATTATGTGCATCTTTGTTTGACCGTTGTGTAAAATCTAAATAAATTACACTCAAGTTTGTCGCCGTGAACCGACAAAACGGGGTCGGTATCTGTTTACTCCAGTGCCTTACCAGCTGCCCCTTTAGACAACATGAAGAATTCACTTTTTTAACACTTTCTGATGGAATCCCAAACTGTATACAGCACAGACTCGTCCCAGTTCTTCAGTGAAGCTATGCCATGTTTACACTGAGAGATTTATGTAAACCCTATATTTATCATGGCTGCAGTGTTGCATCTCTTCCAGATACTTTTACAAACATTTATGCAGTTTGAAAGTGAAGTATTTTGTATGTCTGGCTGCAGCTACAGAAGACTCTCTGGTTTCAGTGTGGTCAACATGAATTCATAGACCAAGAGGAGTTCAGGTTCACAATTTGGTTCACAGATAGCTCTTGTTGACTTAAGAAAACTTCTAACATAATTACATTCTATATTTTGTCCTTAAAAATACTGAAGATCCGGAAACCGAAGTGAACAAAAAAAAAAAAAAAGAAAAAACAGCCAGATGTATTGTCAGCCCTGGACTTAACTTTTGCTAAACCTCCTGCAGTAAAAAAAAAAGTGTCTAAACTTCTGGTTTTCACATGTTCATTTAGCAAAAAATTTATTTTGCAGTGATTTTAAGTCAGGGGTCATGAATGTAGCCGCATTTTTTTTTTTTTTTTTTTAGAAATGAAGGCCAACAATAATGATTTTCACCACAAAGTGATGGAGATATTTTGTGCAGGTGCATGACTCCATACAAAAATGGCGTTGAGATCACCAGATATGAACATGACTGCGTGTCATTGATAACGCAATATTTAATCAATATATCAGAATTGGCACAGTTTCTTTTTTCTTTTTTTTTTTTTTTTTTTTGACAACAATTGTATCGGAAGTGATGTTCAGAATCGAACATCACTTCCGATACAATCGTCTTTTCAAAGGATGCAGCACAAAGAAGTGTTTTAAACTCGTTCTTTATTTGTTTTCTTGCACCACTTATAAATGCTAATAGTGTATTTTGGGCAAGACTTTGGTCAAATAAATGCTTCCATTTACCGTCTTGAAAGACGTCCATCCTTCCCCTGCTAATTGTTTTAGCTTTTTCAAATTCTGCTCAGCGTTATTAATATGTTTAAAATAGAAACAAAACACACTGCAACAAACTGGGTTTCTGTGAGCTATAATAATCACAATACCACTAATATTTGGTCATTTTAGGGTTAGTTTCTGAATGTGCCGCGAAAAAATTGACTTTCCACTTTTCGTCTAGGCTTGAAGTAGGTCTCAAAATCTCCATTGGTCAAAAGAAAGCAACCTGTAGGTCTTGCTTTTCTCATGAGATCTTTAGTTGTTTTTGTAAAAAAAAAAACAAAAAAAAAAAACAAATGCATCGTTTAGTAGAATATCGGTATCGTAGAATCGGGCAAACCGAGTTAAGTTTTCAGCGGCCGTGTTTTGAACGCGATGGCTGTGGCTTGAATCTGAGCGTGGCAGGTGCAGAAAGTTTGTCGGCGCGAACAAAACCTCCTCTTGCATTCACCGCTCTGAAGTGGATCCTCATGTCTGACCTCCGCCCTCCTTCACGCTTCAGACGACGTCGCTAACGAATGCACCTTTCTTACTTTTTTTTTTTTTTTTTTCCAATTTAAAGTTCAAAGCAGTAAAAAAAAAAAATAAACCTTCAAAATTTTGTCACGCGGCTCACAAATATCTAAAGACAATCCATCGGCGCCGCCGGGGCAAACCCTTCTCCAACATCCCACATCCACAGTAAAAACAAATTTACTCTCTCGGTCATTGTCCCGCCGCAGAATGACACTTTTAAGAGCGTGTTTAGCATTCAGGATCAGTCATTCATTCTTCCTGTCTGAGCCGAGAAATCTTTGTTCGGTCGATCCTCTTCAAACCCTGGAGTGTCAGGAGGGGCGGGGTGGGATCGATTTGATTCTAATCGGACCATGAAAAGAACATGATCTAACTGCTTTCGGAGCGGAGTATATTTAAGCCCACTCCTCTTTACACTTTTCCCTCCGTCCCCGTCTCCCTGCCCGCCCTCCCACTTTACTGCGGGGACAATGACGCTTGGTCAATTTAAAAAGCTTTGAATGTCTCGTCAATGACTCTGTGAATAACAGGGGGAGAGAGAGAGAGAGAGAGAGAGAGAGAGAGAGAGAGAGAGAGAGAGCTTTGGAAAGGAGAAGAGGCAGAGATGGAGTGAGGGGAAAGTGGGGAGAAAAAGGGAGAAATTGAGAGAGAGAGAGAAAGAGAGAGAAAAGGCCAAAGAGCAGACATAAAAATTCCAAGAGTTGTTTAAGCGTGGGTGGGTTCATTTGCATGACAGCGTTTGCGTGAATGAGGCTGACCTCTCGGACCGCCCCGGTGCTGGGCCGAGCTGCGGCCCGACGTGCAGGCTTTGACCCAGCTCATTGACTCTGAATAGATACTTTGTCAAAAGGAGGGGGACCTTGCAGCTCTCAGCCGGACGGGCATCTGCAGACCTCCTGTTTGACACCAAACTGCCTCAATTCAATTCTTCAGTCACCACAGCCAACACACACACACACACACACACACACACACACACACACACACAGAGAGAGAGATCAGTGCGCACACTCAGGGCGGTTTAAGATAAAACCCACTCACCTAGACTTTTAATTGGATCGTACGAAGGCAAAGATAAATAAATAAAAATTGTAGAGGAAAGACAAGAATGTGAAAACAGTCACAACAAGGATTTTTTATTATTATAATTTTTTGCCTCTTTTTATCATCGTGTTTGTGAGCATCTCTGCTAGCGACACGGCAGGTGCAGGCGAAGCTCTTGCAACGCCCATCAACACGCTTCACTTGATGGCGCCGTGATTTACTGCAGCAGGCAGGTGAGAGGATCCAGAGTGGACTGGGGGGGGGGGGGGGGGCTGCCTGAGCGATGCATTCTGCATACAAATCCTGGTTAGTTGCCTCCCCAATCGACCCCGTTTTCTAGGTTGTGACGACGCGAACACACACACGCACACACACCCACACACACTCAAAAAGCTCAGACGGGTCGCAAACAGTCTCAGCTTTCATCTGGCGGTGCTCAGAGCCGGGACGGTGGAGACAGCAGCAGCAGCAGCAGCAGCAGCAGCAGTTCTTGGCCCTGACCTCAGCTGGCCGTCTCTGTGTCCCACTCCACTTAGAAAAACACAAACAGAGCGAAGCGCCTGTTACATTTATATCAGCTCGCTTTGGTCCACAGGCAGGAGATTAGCACAATGCGCAGAGATGTGAATCACTTGCTTCTTTTATTTATTTTTTAATTCAGGCTTTAAATGTCCAAGATGGTTGAAACAAAAAACTGACCATCAAACATCTTAAGCGTCTTTCTCGACCGCTATGTACAAAAAAAAAAAAAACATAAAAAATAAATCAAACAACTGAGAGGATAATGAGGACGGAGTTCATCCAAACACACACAACTGAAGCACATGTGGAGGCAGCAGCTCAGAAATTGAACATGTACATTTGCATCTATAGACGTCCGTGGATGCAGTGGATGAAAATGCACTGAAGAACGTAATGTTTCAAAGAGAAATTGATTCCAAATTTTTATATTGCACTCTGTCTTACATTGTGTGAGATCAATAAGATTTGTTTCGAGACATGGGATGGGGAAAACATCAAATTAGCTTCTTTGTTTTGCTTTTTTTTTTTGGTGAAATTTGTCGAGTGCTGCAGCGTTAAATATCAGACTCGTGTTTGGAGCTACAAAAACAAAGTGATGTTTGTCAGCTCGTGATGGTGAGAAAATGATCTAATTGAAGATCTTTGCCTCCTCTTGATAGCGAGGTGTCATTGTGAGAAAATCACGCAAAAGAATAGAAGTCAGAAAGACGCTGTGACGTCTGTTTCCTGTGGCTTGGATCGTTTCTAAAGTTGAACTAAACCAAAGCGAAAGAACAATTTTCACTGCCTTATTGTTTTCAACCTAAATGTACTTTTTTATCTTTTCTCTCATTTAGATCAAGAAAGGATTTTGCCTCGTGGTTCCACATTCTGCTGAGCTTTTCATGGTCCACTGCTGGGAAAAAAGTCGATGGATCAATTGTTATTCGTTTGAGTTGAGCCTCTCGCTGCTCCAGACAGCTTTGCCCTCATTCTGCTCTCTCAAAATATCACAAACTGAAATGCAACAAGGTTCAGAGCTGCTGCTGGTGCAACATCACGGAAGGTATGGTCTGAAAAACAGGACGATACGACTTCTACTAAATTGCATTAGTATTTTTTTTTTTTCTGCAATGTTTTAGAAGAAAAAGCCGCTTGTCTGATGATGCTCTCGCATCCATCCGACGACCTGCGCAGAGCAACACAAGATGAAGCTTCTCATAGGAAGACAGGAAGAGGAGGCCGACGTGCAAGTGTGAAAATGTCAGCAGCTGCAGCGGCAATGCGAACTCAAGCAGAGGAGCAGATCGATGTGCTCTTCATTGTGCAAGAAGGAAGAAAAGCAGGTTGTGAATGCAGCCTGCACGGACTCTCCGTTTTGCACAGAATGGACAGGAGAGCGAGGAAAATATCTCAATCAGGAGAGGACTCGTGTGAAAACTGTGTTGCAGGGGAAAGCGGCAAGCTGTCTGAGACGCATCGAGGGAAATCAACATAATGACAAACTCCAGCCAACAAGAGGCTGTCTTTTCCCGATCAATATTTAACCTGAGAAAAACCCGCTAAAGCAAAGCAGCTGTGCTCATTTATTATGGTTCAAAGGCGACTCTAAACAGGTTTTCAGTGTTTCCAGTCTTGATTGGAAATAGCTGTGTTTCAGCTGTTTTGCAGTTTTCTGGATGTTTGTTCCATATTTGTGGTGCGCAGAAGCCGAAATGCTGCTTCACCAGGTTTGGTTCTGTTCACAGAACCTCTATTTAATCTCCCTTTCAACAAATACGGCTCCATTGTTGAAATAAAGCCTTGTTTACCGTGTTCCTGAGACCCGGCAAACAAAGAAGATTGTCAGATGTAACCACAAGTGAACTCTGAGCCAACATGCCAAACACCATGTGTGTTACACTGCACATCACCTCGGAAAAACCATCCCCGTGTTGGAGGTCGGAGGTCAGCAGCAACATGTTGATCAATGACTGATCAACTGGGACAGGAAAGTTTGTTGTTGGGGGGCAAAAGGACGAAGCTAAACACATGGAAATCCTGGGAAAAAAACAAAACAAACAAACTTCTTATAAGCTGGAAAAGACACAACACATGGCTGGAAGTTTTACAGTCAGAGATCAAACAAAATTGAACAGATCAAAAATATATTCAGTGTTAAAACGGCCCAGTTATAGTATAAATCTAAGTCCAATTGAAAATCAGTGTCAATAATCTTAACCCTTCCTTACCAAACGAGTGCAGAAGTTTGGTAAGTTTGTTATCCGAGACATTTTTGAGTCTTTTTTGCCTCGTCAGCCGACACTGAGGCAAAGGCGACAGGCGAGAATATTCTGCAAGGAGTCGTAAATCATGTCTGCAAAGATATTTGCGGGAATCGATAGAGAAATGCATGCAGGTCTTTCGCAGCCAGAGGACTAATGAGAATTGCATAAGTGTGAAAGTTGCTGGACGCATTACAAAACAATTAATGACTTCAACAACACCAGCTTGTGAAAATCTGCCTTTGGGTTTTGGAATGAGTCGTATTCTGCCCTCTGACCTCTCTGGGTATCAGCTGCTGGGATTGACATCGCTGACGACGCTCGACTGTGACTTCCTGCTGTTTTCCTCAAATCTTTACCATCACAGAGCGTCAGGCTGAATTCAGGTGTAACCGGAAGTCGGGTGAAGGTGACGAGAGCGTTTCCGTTTGCTTGAACGTTTTCCGTCCCGGCCGAGACTCTTGTGACAAAGTTCGCGGGCGTCAGCCCGAGGCCCAGTAATTTCCCTAAACAGGCCGATCATCAGCCAAAACGAAGCAACATCTGGATACTTCGTGGGAACCGTGTGAGGGTCCGAGACGCGTAACAAGCCCAAAGTGAACAGCGATGGTTACAGCCGCTTATTTACGCAAATTCAAGACCATTTGGCAACTCAAGCAAGAGCAGATTGGAGTAAGGGTGTTTGTCTTCCTCCCTCTCGTTTGCTCAGTCTTTCGGAAACAAGGAACGGAGATGTGGGAACGAACTCCGAGTCCCAGCAAACGAGCGCCAATGAAGATGTTTCTCAGTGAACTTTAGTGTCGCAATCAGTCGGTGTTTATCTCGTTTTCGGCGCTCCTTGATTGTGTGTGAGCCTCGGAGCGCAGCTTGGGATAACTGTGGACGTCCAGGCGCTCTCGTTTGGACACCCACGCGCGCGCGCGCGCAAACACACACACACACACACACACACACACACACTTGAGTCTGGAGTGTCTGGTTTGAGCGGCTCTGTGAGACCGAAGAGCGTCTCTCTAATTAGAGGGAGCCCGGTGCAGGACAGCTCTATGGGGCCATCAACAGGGCCCTCGTTGGCTTTGTTCGGGAACCTCTTCTTCCACTGAGGCTGTCACTTTAGTTTTCTAAAGGGGCCGAGGGGCTTCGGGTCCCCTTAATGATGTCTGAGTCCAGTCACTAGAACTGTTTGTGGACAGATTTAAAGGACATTTCCGTGACAAAACACTAAGGGGGAAAAAAAAAAAAAAAAGAAAAAAAAAAAAAATCTTGCGCAGTTTATTGATCCCGAGATCCTTAAAAACTCCTGGCGGGAGACAATAATGGGGGGATGAGGGGGAAGAGGTTTTGTTTTTCCCTCTCCATGCTGTTTAACGCGTGATTATTTCTAACTCGTTTTTTTTTTTTTTCCATACAAACCCAATTATTCATCGGCATATAAATTAAATTCACGGAGCTCCCCGTGACTCCTGCAGGGAGCCTTTCAGAGACGGGGCTCTCTCTTTTTCTCCTGGCGGGACCCCGAAACGGGGAGAAGCCGCTGCAGCTGCTGGTCACATCAAACAGATAATTGCCGATGAAAAGTCATTGCGTGACATCACGCCGTCCGTGGGATCATTGTTCGTTTCCCCCCATCGCCACTTTTAGACGCACACGGAGGGTTTCGTGGATCTCTTGAGTGTTGCGTTGCCTGGAGACTAACGTAGGAATCAAATCGTCCTCCCCAAGATAATGCAAAGAGTGTAAAGAAGACTAATATATATAAGTGCGTTTATACAAGTTACGCACTTGTATGCTTGCGGAACAAAAACTTGAATGGTCTTTCTTGGAGTGTTGTGGCTCCGGCGATGCACTTTGGCAACTTTCCTCCTTTTGGAGACGCCACGATGTCCATCAAGCTGCTGTGTTTCTGCATAAACTGCCAAATGCACAAAAAAAGAAGAGCAAGCTTTGCATCATATTCCCTCCCCCCCCCCCCACACACACACACACACACACACACACACACACACACACACACACACACACACACACACACACACACACACATACATCCAACTTAAATTTGTACGTTTCTGAATAGGGGCCAGTGATTAATTGCCCATCAATGGGGTTTGAAAAGGCGCTGAATAGTGAAGGGGAACCGCTGCACTAAAGGGCACACAGCAGTGGAGGGGAAAGAACAGGAGAACTGTTGTTGTTTTTTTTTTGTTTTGTTTCTCTATTCCGACCCTTTATTATTATTATTATTATTATTATTATTATTATTATTATTATTATTATTATTATTATTATTTAACATTTAAACAGTGAGCGATAGTTCACAAGCCTCATTTGATGTGCAGGCATCTGAAGAGGGAGAAAGAAAGAAAAAAAAAAGAGAGAAAGACTGTAGTCCTGTCAACTTGAGCAGAAGAAAGGGAATCAAAGGTTTTTTTGTATTTTTTTTTTCTCCTTAAATGGACTAATTTTCTCCTTGAATTATGAAAGTAATGGCGAGGTAACAGCCTGTGCTCAGGACCCGGCGGCTTAATGCCTCCTAAATCCTTCCACGTGGCTCCACTAGTCCTGGCAATTAGGTCTCATTATAGCCTCATAAAGGATCTCATTTGTGGGATTACTTAATAGACAATGAAATTTTATCATGCAGAATTATGGAAAAATAATATCTGAGCTCTCGCGTGATGCGCCGAGGGCGCGCGCCGCGCATCATTCCGCTCGGTTTGCTCGCTCTCTCCTAACCCTCCCCCCCCCCCCAACACACACACACACACACACACACACACACACACACACACACACACACACACACACACACACACACACCTCCAACCCCATCCTCCTCCTCCTCACTTCACTTCCTCTGCGGTTCATATCTGTATCATAACAACTGCGCGTCCTCCCTGTCAAACGCCAAAAATTCACTTTATTATGGCAATTATTGTCTGCGTGACAGATGCGCCAGTTTTTTTTTTTTGTTTTTGGTTTTTTTTTGTTTTTTTTTTGTTTGGGATGGTTGGATTTTAAAGACTTCCTAATTTCTTCTTATTTATTTTTTCCACGACTGGGTTCAAAGCCACACTTCAGTAACAGGAGACCCGTTTGCTGTGATCCATAAATGTGTGTCTCACGTAATGAATGCAGAAAACTGCTTGCATGTCCGAATTGTTCAACTTTGTTTTGCATTTTCTTCAGGGGTCCAGATGGAAAAGGGCAAATTTCCTAAAATAATATGCTACGTCTTTTATTGTTGTTTTTTTTTTTCTTGTCAAAAATGATAATTTTTTAATTATTTTTTTTGCCTAAAGCATATTTTGGAAAGAAAGAGGTGGGGATTTATTGATTTGTTTATTGCCTCAATCAATGAAGTACTCAGACCCCCTAAGAAAATAATAAATAAAAAAGACCAACAACAAATTTACCAGCTTTTCTTGCTGTTTATTGTAGACTTTTGTAGGTTTTGGCATCACAGCGTGCGATTTCCCCGTCTATTTTCAGCAAGCAGTGAAAGAATGGACCCATTGCTGATCCATAAGTAGTAAAAGGCCCAGTCCTCAGGCGGCAGTCCCTCCCAGCTGCAGTCAAAACATTCAGACTCAAAAGTTTGAGTGTGTTTCTTTCGCTCACTCACTTTTTGACTTTCTTGTAACTTTAATCCGTTCTACATGGCAAAATACTTGAGCCACTTTTTGTTCGTGTCTACTAACTTCTAAGAAATCACTTAAGATGATGTCATTTTCTGTCTCTTTAGTGAAAGCAAGTAACTTTTTCTGCCATTCCTGAATTGGTCATGAAGACAAATGCTCTGAAGCTACATTCATTTCTATAATATGATTCCTTCTAGTAGCAAATTAGCATGATGTATCTGAATGAGTTCATAATGAATTTGATTTAGGAATTGAAGTCAAAGCTACACAGAGGAGAGAATAAAAACATGAGCAAGAACTTGGCAACACTTCTGTCATTTTAAATAATAATAATAATAATGATAATAATAAAAATGTTTATTTGATTTTAAAATAATTTAATTTAACCCACCTACTTTTTGGGTTAAAAAACCAAACAGTTACTGGTTCAGTCAGGTTGTTTTTAACTCCACAATTTCAAAAGGATACATTGTCTCGTTCTGATGAACAAGCAGATATTTGCATTATTAAATGTAACATTAAAACATTATGAGATATCATCTGTTGCCTCTAGAGTTTAAGTTCATAGAACACAGAGAACAACCAAATTTATTCATATGAATATTCAGACCGGATGAGTAAAACTGTCTAATCGAAACAAAGTTTGTTCATGAAAGTACATTTTGAAAACGAGTTGGAGCTTAACTCATCAATGTGTGTTTCACTTGCAAGAACCTTTGATATAAATCTAGAAATAAAAAAAAAGGTTTACACTGTAACACTTTGTGGTTCATTGGCGAAACTCCTGAATGTTGGACCCCAAATCCTCTCCTCTCCTCTCCTCTCCTCTCCTCTCCTCTCCTCTCCTCTCCTCTCCTCTCCTCTCCTCTCCTCTCCTCTCCTCTCCTCTCCTCTCCTCCTCTCCTCTCCTCTCCTCTCCTCTCGGCAGATGAAAAGCAGAAGCTGAACCTGCCCGGTGACCCGCCCGGGGGATCAAGCTCGCTAATTATCGTCACAAGACGAGGGATTAACGCATTTCTGAAATAGCTGCCTGTTTACCCCGCACAGAGCCGCCATTATAAACACTTTCTAATTGAATCCTAATCGCCGTCAAATAGCCGCGGCCCAGACTCGCCGACGGTTCATAATTCTTTAATTGCTGGAAGTGAAACCTGGACCAACCGGATTCAAAGTGTGATTATGGCCGCTGAGCAAAGAAAGCTCCTTATCTTCGCGTGAATAATTCAAGGAATTACATAAATCATCTAAAATCAAAGCAGTATTATAATATATATATATATATATATATATATATATATATATATATATATATATATATATATATATATATATATATATATATAAGAAAGTCTGAGAACTTTTAATAACGTTTTTTCTTTTTTTTTTTTGTAAAGCTCTTTCAAACATAAAATTTGCTCATTTCGATGATTCAAATCAAAAAATGGGCCAAAGCTCTGCAAGTTGTGATCGGACCAGTGCGGAGAAGCGTCACGTGGTTTGGGTCAGTGACAGCGCAGACCCTCGGAGCCGGGTGCGCACGTGGGTTGTCGATGCAGGGGCCAACCCCTCCTCGGGGTCCCTTTTGTTGAACCATCAAACATAAGCACCTTTGGAGATCCCGAGGGCTTCACATGAGGAACGGCCGTCGCCCCGCGCTCTGCTGCGATCTCTCCTCTGCGGCGCAGCCATGTCCCGGTCCTTCTACGTCGACTCCTTGATCATCAAGGACGCGGTGCGACCCGGCGCGGCCGCCGAGCATCCGGCGCAGGACTTCCTGCTCCCCATCAGCGTGCACTCCCCGAGCGTAATGACGGTCGCCGCGCCGGTGTGTCCCTCCAGGAAGAACGGCACGTTCTGCGTGTGCCCGCTGTGCGTCACGTCGCACCTCCAGTCCTCGCGCGGTGGCATCCCGATCCTGAAGGGCCAGTTTCCAGGTGTGGAGGCGCAGTTCTGTCAACGGATAGCTCAGCAGCAGTCTTCTGCGCTGGCGCATCCTGGACACGCGTCTGTCTGCACGCCCACCTTCGGCGTCACGGATCCCAGGAGATACCACTGCCTTTCTATTGGTAAGCACCTGCTTCCGCTCTCCGACACCTGTTAGAGTATCAGACGCTCACCGCGCCCTCACTTTTGCACTTTTACGCACGAAATTTAGTGACGCGTCCCGACAGGTAAAACACAGGCAAATCTCTGCTTCAAAACAAACAAACAAACAACAAAACCCTCTTTATGTTTTACCGCAGGAAGCTCCTCGGAGAACAGCCACGTACAGAACGGCAAAAGGATGCGGACGGCTTTCACCAGCACGCAACTCCTGGAACTGGAGAGGGAGTTCTCCACGAACATGTACCTGTCCAGACTCAGGCGCATCGAGATCGCCACGTATCTGAACTTGACGGAGAAGCAGGTGAAGATCTGGTTTCAGAACCGCCGGGTGAAGCACAAGAAGGAAGGGAAAGCCACGCAGAGGAGCGCGCACGGCGGCTGCAAGTGCGCCGGCGCTCACACGAACTATTCCAGGTCGGAGGACGAGGAGTCCTTGTCCCCGGTCTCCGCCTCGGAGGAGAAGGAGGTGTCGCCGATTTGAGAGGCGCTCAAAGTCCCTCCAGAAAGTCCCGTCCCGTTCGCTGGCGCTCGCTCTGCCCACCGCCGCACGCCGCAGGTGGGCATCACCAAAAAACGCAGCTGCGGCTCATTTCCCGCATGAAGTTTGTTCAACTGAAGTAAGAAACGATGTGAATTTATGTCAGTGAAAAATTAAAAGCACAAACAATTGTCATCTTTTTTTTTTTTATTATTATTTTTTATTTTTACATGTTCGGTTCCCGTTGTTAATTCACCTAAGTAATAATAATAATAATAATTAAAAAATGTGAATATTCTGTCAGTGCAGCTATTCGATCGGAGAACCTCAAAACCCCCTTAGTAAATAGTCCCGGTCTGAACCTGCGGCCTGCGGCCATGTGTAAACAGTGTGTATAAATGTGTATTTATTGTAATAAACACTCTCAGTTGACCTGTGAGAACATGTCAGTGTGTTGGCTTCACATCGCGCGTCTCCAAACCTCCGCTGCCTGTTATTTTCCTCATACGACAACACGTACGGGTTTTAAGGACCGACGATGCGCAATCCATCAGTTTTGGACGTATACAGTTTTCAGGCTCGTCGCTCCGGGTCCACTCTCACTTGATCGTCGGTGAGTTACAATCTCTCGCTTTGTCGTCGGCTCCCAGAACCAGGCAGAGGAAACAGTTGACATGTGGGGGTCCAAGGCAAGTTCGGAAAGTCGAGCAAATGTGGAGGGAAAATTTTGGGATGCATTTGCAGCCTTTTTTGACAAATTTAAAGAAAAAAAAAAAGTTCCAAGTTGCTGTTTAATGAAGCTGACACAACCGAACGGGATGTTCAGACGTGGTTGTGTGACGGGACCGTTCTCTTTTTTGACAGAAAACTGTTCCGTGTAATCCAAAAATTATATCAGGATGAAACACTGGATTTAAAAAAACAAAATTTCCAGTTAATTATATTTAATTAGTAATTATGCTGTAATTAAAATTGCAATAGCAAAGAATTTTCCGAGAACAGACCACACACACACACACACACACGCACACACACACACACACACACACACACACGCACACACACACACACACACACACACACACACACACACACACACACACACACACACACACACACACACACACATTTGATACACAGACTTCATTCTGCATTTATCAAATGTAAGGAAGAAGGAGGAACAGCCAGGGATATTGAATCGTTCCACACTATAAAAAACACGAACAAAATAAAAGAAGAAATAAAACATATAACACATTTATAACACTTCCTTGGTGGCCACCAAATTTATAAGGGTGCCAATTCCCCCCAAACTCCAAACTTAACAGAGGCGTGCTGACGTGAAGAAGAATTACTGCAAATGCGACAAGTTTACGGTAAAAATGAACAAAAAGTTGTTTTACAGTGTTGTGCGTTTTTAATCTCATTTCTCACACACAGTACTGCAAAAAAAAAAAAAAAAAAACGCAAACTTTTATCTCGCCATAGAAATGTTGGCATCATTTAATATGGACTCTTCGCCTCCTTCACCGGGTGGTTTTAACATGAACAGCTTTTCCCATCAAGCTGTCCTTCAGGAGCATCGCGCCCACATTCAGTTAAAGCAGCTTCGCCAGTTAAACTGAAAATGGATGGTTGGAGGAGAAGGGCGTTTTGGCTGTAATTTCTCCTTAGATTTGACCACAAAAGGGAAACCCGATAACCCCCCCCCCCCAACACACTAACACACACACACACACACACACACACCAATCGTCCATTAATGTTCGCCTCTGAAAAGATTTCACTCGTCCCAAAGCGAGTTTAATTGCGTTTTCGGGTCCCACGTTGGTTGATTATGAGGCCATGCAGCGGCCGGAGCCGCAGAACGAGGATATATAGAAGTGGGCAAAGGCTTTGACAGGTTAGATTGTCCTGCCTTGGGACCCGCATTTAGCCCGGGACCCCCGACGGCTGCGCGCTCAGAGAGCTTTGAGGGACATCGACAGGGTTCCTCGGAGCCACAGAGGACGATTTAGTCACTGTTTCATTAGGCGCTATTTGAACCTTTCAACTTATGGTGAATTAAAAAAAAAAAAAAAAAAAAGAGAGAGAGAGATGTGGAGGGAGGTGGAGGGGAATGCTCAAATGGGTAAGGGGGGGGGGGGGGCATTAGATGGGAGGGGCCACTGGAAATTAGCGGACGCCTAATTTAACTCGTTTCTGTTGGGAGTTTGGGATACATTCCTAATTGAGAGGGGAAGCAGGTGAAGTTTTGGTCCCACGCAGGCCCTTTCAGAGCGGGAATAAATGGCCCCCTTTCACATCCCGCTGCTGATCGTATATTATTGGTGGAGGTGGAGGTGTGGGGGAGGGGGGCGACGAGGTGTGTGTGTGTGTGTGTGTGAGGGGGGGGTATCTAATGAATATATATTGAAGTTCCTATTAATCAAATTAGAGTTTCCTTGCTGCAGGTGTGCGCGACCGACAGAATGAGCCCAAGTTTTGGAGGAGCGCGGGCCGTGAACTCAAACTGAGCCGCTGCGTCCAAACAGACACGAAGTCACCAGAGCGCGCGGCGCGCGCACAGAGATGCTTTGGAGTCAAAGCAGCCAAGAGAAATTGGATTTTTTTTTTTTTTTACCTGCCAATGAACTGAAAAATAAGCACAACTTATCCGCAAAGAGGAGATGGGCCACCATTGAAAACGAGGCAATTACGCATGACAAAAGACAATTAATAAGAGCGCTTTTCAGCTGGTCGCAGCTGCTGTCTCATGCGGAGAGATGGAGGCTAAAAGAAGTTGAAGTGCCCAGGAGGATGGATGGGGGTGGCTGGGACGCGGGGGCTGGTGGGTAGAGAGTAGCTCAGGGGGGAAACTGCGTTGTCTCCGTCAGTTTAAGAGCGAGGCCGTGCGCCATTCCTGTGTCCAAAACTTCCCATCTAAATCCTGCTGAGCAACGAGTGAAAAGCTGGAAAGAGTTTCTGATCATCGGTGGAAACTAATCGTGCGTTGAAAGTCGGAAGAGTTTTATTTATTCATTAATTTTTTTTCCCCCCCTTTGTGCAAAAAGGGTAACCCAAACTGAGCTTTTTGGCCTGCATGCAACATATTATATGTGGTAAACTAACATTATATTTATGCAACTGTGGAAAAAACGTAAGAGACACTGCAACATGATCAGTGTCTCTGATTTGACTTTTTAACTTCTTATAGGTTTTGATATAATGAACATTGTTCTGTTATTCTATGCACTACGGGCAACATGTCTCCAAAACTCCAAGCGAAAATGTTGTATTTATTTGCAGAAAATGGGAAACTCTCAAATAATGCAAAGACAGCAAGTTCATATTCATTTAGAAACGCGCCAATGTTTTCACTCAGTAATCAAGATTTGGTGGATCTTCATTTATTTTTTCCAGAGCCGTTTATCACTCTTAACTCACAATCCCTCAAAAATGAAACATCGCAGTGGCAGCATCATGGTATGGGTTGCTTTTCTCTCTCTACATTAAAAAAAATTTGGTTATAATATCTTGAGAAGTCAAGTTGGACAGCAGGACTCTAATTTCAAATGTAAATGGCAAAGTGTTTACCAACCAAGCAAACCTGTAGAAGAGACAAAACGTAACGTTCCGGCCTATCTGGAGAAAAACTGTCATGGCGGAAAACCATTACTGGATCTCTGAACACTGAGTGAAACATGGCACCATCATCATCCCATCTGGAAACAAGTCTGAGCACCTCAAGGTGTGAGTGAGAAAACTCCTGAGCAAAAACGGCTTTTTATAAGTCGATACCTCTGGTGGAGTCACATCAGAGAGGAAAAACACAATGTGGAAAAGAAAAGAAAAAAGTTCAAGTACTTAGTGAATGACAAAATGTCACCATCATCATCACCATCATCATCACTATCATCATCACTATCATCACATCATCATCATCATCATCATCATCATCATCACATACATCATCATCATCATCACATCACCATCATCATCATCATCACATCATCATCATCATCATCATCATCATCATTCTCCACAACCTTTTGACCAACACTCCCCTCTCTCCCCTCAGACAGCTGCACACTTAGAGACAAGATGGTCAGGACATGAAAAAACAACGTTTTCAGAAAAAGCGTTGGTTTTCGTTTTTTTTTAGAACAGAAGCACAAAATCAAAAGCGCTAATTACAAATTGTCACTATTTAAAAAAACACACTGAAGGCATGAAGCTTGGGTGTTGCAGTTGTTTCAGAAAGTTACAATCTTTCTGTCTTTTAGCTGCAGCAGCAGCGTGATTGGGAAGGAAGCCGAGGGTCTCTGGAGTGAGATGTGAAATGACCTTGAAGCCCCCTGCTGGACGGTGTGAGACAGGACAGAAGGAAAAAAAAAAAGAGAGAGTCTAAGAGTAAACTTGTTCCCAAGGGAGATGATACGAGGAGCATGTATCCATAAATCTTACAAGACTACTGTAATTTTCCTGGTTCAAAACGAAACCGAAACAAAAATGAACATGAGAGAAGCAAACAAACAAACAAACAAACAAACAAACGAACTCAATTAGTGACTGCTTTCCCTTATAATGAAGGATTTCGAGAAAATTTACTTAATACAGACATGCGCACTGGTTTGGAGGTGTTTGAACCGGTTCACCTGGATGTTACTGGTTCGCAGTGAGAGCCTGAGCTTGCTTTGAGGTAAGCTGGGTCTTCCTTGAGCTCAGATCCTTTGTTTGGAGAACAAGGACACTGTTCTTTCCCCTAACATGTGGAAGTAATTGCGCCAAGCGGCTGCATGGAGTGAGGAAGAAGAGGAGGAGTAGGAGGCCCCGGGGCCCTGTCCACACACACACACACACACACACACACACACACACACACACACACACACACACACACACACACACACAAAATCACCAGTCTGATACCCCCCATTCTATGCCAATAGATAGGTGCTTCACAGGGGTTCATTATTCCTCCCATGCATGTCCGTCAGGGAAGCTCCCCACCCCGGGGGGTCGGGGAGTAGGAGGCGCAGGGGGTCAGATTTAAGTAACTAGGCAGCAAACAGGGGTCCCAATCATCAGTTTTCCGTGTCACACAAGAGGAGAGAGAAGGGGACCATTCTGATGGTTTGGGCTCTTTTGATACAAAAAAAAAAAAAAAAAACTTGAATGAACTCAACGAGAGGGGCGAGCAGTTATACGGCGGTGTGTGAGCGCCATCTAGAACCACTTCTGCAGCGTTTCTGTGTGATGCACAGGATCCGCGTCTCTTCGCGACTGCAACAAGCGGCAAGTAGATGAATTTCTTTATGAGTAACAAAAAAAGAAAAAAAAATAAAGAAAATAAAGAGAATAAAAGAAAGAACCGTAAGGGGTCGTTGAACTTATCCGGTCACAAAACAGGAACGCTTGTATAGACACATTTTAAAACAGCAACAACAACAAAACTTCAGACACGAGGTTTCAAAAGTACGTTTGCGCCACGACAACTGAATCTGTTCATTATTTGCGTCTTTTCCTTAAGTATCTCACTTTGACAGAAGTGCAGCTCAGAGAGAGAGGAGGGTGGGGGGGGGGGTGTGGGGGGGGGGATGTGCCATTTCCTGAGAGTTATTTACTTTGAGCCAGATGATTACTTTTTTTTTTTTTTCTCTCGGGGCAGGGGGGTTGGACTGTAACACTGAATCAGTTACAGGTCGCTGTAGCTGGAGTGCAGTTGCGAAGGAGGCGGCCGTGGATGCGGACAGACGGGGCGCACACAGCGCCGGATCTCTGAGGATTACTGCCGCTGCAAGAAGGGGGAGCCTCGCTGCGCCCCTTTTTTGGAGGGACCAGTTCGCTGTGGATATACTGACAAGAAAGGAGTGAATAGAAAGGATTAAGAAAAAAAAAAAAAAAAAAAAAAAGGTAATTGAAAGGTCGATCGCACGTCTGTTTCGTGCCCGACTCTCTCTTGCTTCACGTTAACGCAACCTTTCAGAATGCATGCTGTGGGTCACTATATATCTTTCTTTCTGTGCGCGGAATAAAGTCCGTGCAGTTGCTGTTTTACTTTCATTCAGCACTTTGCAAGCTTTTTAATTTTTGGGGTTTTTTTTTTTTTTTTTTTGGTTCTCTACCCTCCCTCCCCTCCTCCTCCTCCTCCTCCTCCTCCTAGTCCTCCTCCTCCTCCTCCTCACGTCTCCTCGGACGCAGAGCGGCCAAGTGTCGCTCTCCTCCGGATAAAGGCGCTCAGTTTCGGCGTCGCAGCTGGAGGTGTCACCTCGAAGACCGAGAGCTCAATCGCTGGATGCCGCCTGGAGGTTTTAATGGGAAACACGTTGGAATTTGTGCGTAACCCTTTTCCTCACCTACAGAAGGAGGAATTAAAGTGGAATATGATCGCTCGCAGTGGAGAGATGTAGAGGATTTTTTTTTTCTTTAAAAAAAAAAAAAAAAAGTCTGGATTTGATTCTGAATGAGATTTTTTTTTTCTCTCTTTCCTTTTGGAGACACGACGCGTTCTTCTTCTGCTCTCCCCACCCTGCTGTGAGACCAAACGGGTCTTTTCCTCGGATCTGACGCGTTTGGACTTAGAAAACAAATTCAACCTTTCGGAAGAGGATTGCATCTGTTAGACGCTGGATGGAATACTTTTATGTTATTTTTTTTGTTTGTTTGTTTTAATTTTTTCTTTTCCTTTTTCTCGCTCCGGGGGGTCTGACCTGTTGCACCGTTTGGCAACTTTTTGAGTCGCTTTCTGAGGCAAAAGAGGGGAGCAAATAAAGAGCAGGGGCCCCTGCACGGAGCTCGGCTGCCTCTGCGGACTGTTTTTTTTTCTCGAGCACAATTTGGATTTAAAAAGTTCTTCACCAAACTGCGACGAAGAAAAAATACAAACGAAAAAGAGAGACAGAAAGAAAAGTTTCCTCTGTGAAACCTTTTCAGACAAGGCGTGTGCATAGGGAAAAAAACAAAACAAAAGAAAACCAAAAAAAAACGTCAAATCGCATTAGACGCTTGGTCATCGGATTCCCACGCAGACATGTCATTTTGCGCGTTGTGGATGTCCTAATTATAGAGCTGAGGAACCGCGCTGCCGATGGATTATTTAGCCTGTCTCAGCTGAGCCAGAGCGGGACAATCGTTGGAAACAGTAAGATGAAATGGAGTTTTTTTTTTTTCTCTCTCTTTTTTTTGTCTATTATTATTTTATTTTTATTTCTGCTCTCTCGGTCCCCCTCAGCAAATAAGACAAGACGCTGAAAAAGATAAAACGGGAAAAAAAAAAAACAAGTTCCCAGTTTACTATACAACTGCCTAATTAACGAGGGAGACCTGACATAAATGATGTTTTACTGAAAACAAACAAACAAACAAAAACTCTTGTTTTAAAACGTGATCGCCATGAAGACACTGCTCTGAAAACTGGCACAGTAAACATCGAAATGGAAATAATTGTTCCTTAAGTCTCAGAAATAAAAAAAAAAACAAATTAATTAATTAACAAGATGTGTTAATTAGCTTCTCCTACGTTTGGCACGCCGGCAGTATCTATGCTCGGACTTTTTGCGCTCAGGCGGAGTCAGGAAACGGTGAAGCTCTTTCAAAAACTAAAGCGAACAGTTCTGAGAAGCGACGTGATTAGAGTCGCATCGCCTCTAAACGTTGGACTGTGTCGCCCTCTGCAGGCCGCGGTGGGGAAGTGCAGTGACCCCGTACTCAACATCCTCTCACACACACACACACACACGCACACACACACACACACACACACAAAACAACTGCTGACTCCTTAAAATGTTGCTGTAAACAAATAGAGAAATAACTATGGCGGCCATTGTTACCACGGTCAACCCGTGTAGCTCCCGAAGATAAAGTTATTGGATATAAATCTTGTAGAGGGACGATACTCTGCAGGTGAAGCCCAGCAGCGTCAGCTGAATTTGCTCACAATTCAGCAGATTGTGAGCTCTCCGCCCTTTGCTTGGAAATCAAACATATTTAAGTAAATACACACACTAGAAAAGTGCAGACTCCTCTATGTTCAGCGTGTCTTCCTTGGGTGGTCAGAAAATGCAGGGTTTGGGAGATTCACACATGTGGTCTGCCTACATATAGCTCAATGCCATACTGAGTATCAATGTGCAGATGATGGTATAAAAATGCAAAACAAACAAACAAAAAAGAAATCCTTACATTACTTCATATAATCAGTCCCTCTTCTTGTCTTCACAGGCCTGAGCATCCACAGTCATGGACAGCGTGAGGATGTACCTGGTCTGTGGTGTTGCCATTGTGTTGATGCTCTCAGGTGAACATCTACATGAGACATATAACCTTTAATTTATTTGTTTTGTTTCTTTTTTTTTTACTTTTTAAAATCAAAAACGCCGTCTAACATTGAGCAATCTGTCCCACAGTTACACCTGGACTGTCCTCCCCATCCATATGGCCGGCAGGAGACGAGCTGGTGCTGGAGCTCCACTCCATCATTAACATCAGCTGCACGGGCCAATCAGAAGTAGTCTGGGAAGAACCTCTGGTGGACGACGCTGTCATCACTTCGAACGGCTTCACCTCGACTCTCCTCGTTTACAACGTGACGGTCGAGCACACCGGCTATTACGGGTGCAGGCATAAAGACGAGGAGGGCGACCAAAACGACCTGGTGGAAATCTACGTCCTAGTCAAAGGTAAGGAGGGAAAAAAAATAAGACCTGAATATGAATGTTCTTGTTCAGACTGATGGGATAATATCACTCATCGGGATGGCTATACAAAGCAGGAAGATGGTTATTTTTTGTTTTTTGTTTATCAAATTGGACAATAACAAGAAATGCAAAACACACACACACAAAAAAAAACCCATAAAGGTAAAATAGAAGTGATATATTTTTAAAAAATGAAAACTCAGAAGCAAACAAAGTGAGGAAAACACAAACTATTACAAGGAAAATATATATATAAAAAAGAAATGACAGAGCTGCATCACGGTGAAGTAAAGTGACTCAGCAGAAAAAGTGGGAGAGGTGTGAAGCAGACCTGGAAACAGATGGTGTTATTCCTATCTGCTTGACTGAAACTAAACATCCATCCATCCATTTTCCGTCACCCTTCTCCCTAACGGGGTCGGGAGTTGCTGGTGCCTCTCCAGCTGCGTTCCGGGCGAGAGGCGGGGTACACCCTGGACAGGTCGCCAGTCTGTCGCAGGGCAACACAAAGACACAGACAGGACAAACAACCACACACACACACACACACTCACACCTAGGGAGAATTTGGGAAGGCCAATTAACCTGACAGTCATGTTTTTGGACTGTGGGAGGAAGCCGGAGAACCCGGAGAGAACCCACGCATGCACAGGGAGAACATGCAAACTCCGTGCAGAAAGACCCCGGGCCGGGAATCGAACCCAGGACCTTCTTGCTGCAAGGCAACAGCGCTACCCACTGCGCCACTGTGCAGCCCTGAAACTAAATAAATCAATCAATATATAATGAAAAACTTCAGACTAGATCATACATGACTGACCAAATATCTTTTTTTTTTTCAAAGTTGACATAAGGACGACAAACTGTTACTTTACAAAAGATTACGTTCTTTCTTGTCCATTTCTAGACCCTCAGGTCGTGTTTGTCCCAGAGAGAGAAGAAGACCTGCTCGTCCCCTATGAGGATGATGTGATCATCCCCTGCCGAGTGACGGCAGAGACCCATGATGTGGAACTGATCCGAGTTCCCGGTGGAGAGGAGCTCCACAGGTACTACGACTACAGGCTGGGCTTCATGGGCAACCTCTCTCCTGGCCAGTACAGGTGTGAGGCCACAGTTAACGGCCAGACTTTCCAAAGTGACATCTACACCGTAATAAATTTGGGTAAGTCAGAAATAGTATTTGTTATACATTTGAAGCTACAACACCACTCGCTTAGATGTAGTTTGTCAGCTATGGACAACATGCCATGTTCACTTTTTCTACTTGTTTCGCTATTTTCTTGGTATTTGTCTTTTAATCAAGACCCCCCTAAAAATAAAACAATCCTCCACAAGCACAGGCCTCTGATAACATCGCAAAAGAGAACTGATCAGAATTTATTTCAATTATGACCACTTGATTTATTTCTTCCCTGCTATTTTGTCCCTCTTGTTGTCCCGTTTTCAATCAAATCATTTTAAATAAGTATTCTGGATAACTGCAGCAAAGCATTTGAGCCACATATGAGAATACTTCACAGATTTCAGGAAAATTTGGCAACAAAAGCATATTTAGAGAACCATGACACACTGGGATGGACAGATGTAAGAACCCAGAATCCTCAGCTACCATGTTAAGTCAAATGTTGATAAGCACGTGGTCTGGTTTGTGTGTATCACTTAAAGATCTTGAGGCAATCTCTGCCGTCGTCACCACCCTGCTGTTAGAGGCTTGGGGTCATCAGATCAAACATGTAAGGTTGAACCTCCTTGCAGCTCCAGTGTAAGTCCCAGTTCAAGTTGGAATCTGTCCGACTGACAGACCATCACGTTCATTAAAGCCACATCCTGAAACAGGCAAAAAGCAAAATCAGCAATTTTTTCTTCTCTTCTTAGAAACATATTTCACGGAGATGTATAATTTACCACACAGCTATGGTTTTATTTCTTTTGAGAATTTGTTGCACAATTAAAATACCGCCTCATAGTACTTTAAAAAAAAGATCAGAGGCTGGTTGTTAGGAAACTGTAGTGAAACAACAACGATTAAAGAGCAGCAAGAACTCTCATGTCTTTGTACAGTAGCTGGTTTGTGATCTCATTGGATTGAATTTATACACATATATGCACAAGCTCAGTATGTATTGTGTGTGTGTGTGTGTGAGAGAGAGAATGACTGAAACTCATCAACCATTACGCCATGATAAATGTGGTCACGGTAATCAAGCTGTCACCATCTGGGTTCCTGTGAGATGTCGGTGCTGATAGCCTCTCTGTGGTGGTCCCGGCTGCAGGACACACGGGGGTGAGGGACTTTGAGGTGGAAGTCAAAGCCAGCGTGGAGACGGTGCGAGTCGGGGAGCCCTTTAACGTCTCCTGTATCGGACCCTCTGGCCCAGCCTTCCACCAGCAGTGGATCCATCTGAAAACACAGGTAAGACGACATTTTATTCCCCCTTTCTTTACCTCTAATTGGTCTTTTCTGAGGTCTTATCCAGAGTCCTATGAGGTCATATTTACCTTTTTTTCATACTGTTGAGATGTCGGGCTCAGATCTTTGCAATCTAGTCCATCTTTTAGGGGGTTGCAATGTGATTGTTTTTTAAACATCATCTTGATTGGGACAATGTCTGCGTAAAAACTTAAGTGTCCCAGCTAACCCCAGGTCAAAGAGCCTGACAGGGAGGTTAAAGGTTCATGATGTATGGCTGAAGGAAAGGAGGCAGCTCAAAGGACGGTAAATAACAGGACAGTAAATCCTTTGAACCTGCTGACCATGAGACCGGTGGGGTGGATGCTGTTTCCACGTGACAGTCGGCCAAACATCTAAGGTTCTAAGAGTCTGAGACAGTTTCACAAACTGAACCTTATAAAAGTGTTCACACCCCATGAACTTCATCCCATTTACTAGAGCTCAATGGCACTTCTGTGATATATGTGGTGAGATGATATATGATGAAGCAGTTTAATCATGAAGAAAAAGTTACAAATAAAAATCAAAGGTTGTTTTTATAAAACTTTCTGTCCATTTTCTTCAACAAAAACAGCTCAAACTCCTTCAGTGAATGGAGATCTTTCATGAACAGCAATTTTAAAGTCTTTGTTCGTTGAGTTAGTTTGCTTCAAATAATCATATTAAGTTCATCTGCGAGAATAAACATAAATAAATGAAGTTTGACAAATTGCATGCAACAAATTGCATGCAAGTCCCTCAATTGGGCTGCACAGGTGGTAGCACTGTTGCCTTGCAGCAAGAAGGTCCATGGTTCAATTCCCGACCCGGCATCCACTTTCTCCTTGTTCATGCATGGGTTCTCTCCGGGTGCTCCGGCTTCCTCCCACAGTCCAAAAACATAACATGACTCTGGTTAATTGGTCTCTCTAAAATTCACCTTCAGTACATGTGTGTGTGTGTGTGTGTGTGTGTGTGTGTGTGTGTGCGTGTGTGTGCGTGTGTGTGTGTGAGAACCTGGTTTTCATTCCCTTGTGGGGACTTATTTCTGTCTACACTGTGGGTTGTGGAGACCACTCCTTCCTTTGGGGACAAATCCTGGTCCCCATCAGGAGCAATGCTGTTTATGGGTTAGGGGTTAGGAATGTGATGCCTGTTGACCCCTGGAGATAGTTTTTTTTTTTTTTTTTATGTTGAAGCTTCATTCTCTCTTTTGTCAGTGCATTCTCACAAATGCAAGCACTTTGAAACTCCTTTCCAGTGCAGCTGCTGTTATCTAGCAGGCTTGCGCTCCATCCATCTTCCCTGATAAGCTTCCCTGCCCCTGCTGAAGAAAAGCATCCACACATCCCTGGGATGGTGTGTTCAGGGAGGGTGGTAGGTGGCCAGCGGTGTAGGGGGGATGTGCAGTGCTAGTTTTCTATGACACAGCATTTTGCATCTCAACCAGAAAGTTACGTTTTGTTCTCATTTGACCACTATTCCACCCTCTACATGTCTGCTGTGCAGGGCTGTGAAGTGGGTGACTAATACTTGTCCTGTCATCAGATTTTCCCATTTCTGCACCTCTTTCAGAGGTACAGTAAATATGCCTCTTTGCTGCTTCTCTGATCAGTTGACGTCTTGGTAGGTTTGCAGTTGTGTCGTCTTCTTCCCCTTTTTGGATAATGGATTGAACAGCGCTCTGTGAGATTTTCAAAAATTGTTTTACTACTCAACCCAGCTTTGAACCCCAGAACTTTCTCCCTGACCTCTCCAGCTGGATTCCTTGGTCTTCACGATGCTGTTCTTTTTCTCTCTTATTCTCTAACAAACCTCTATAACCCTTGCAGTCGCAATGTGGCAAAAGTTGAAGGAGTTTAGGAGTACGAATACCTTTACGAGCCACTGTACAAGTTGCGTTTGTGCTGCCCCACACTCTTTAATGTGCTATATCTTCTGTGAGGGACTCCTTTAAGCCTTTTTCCAGAGATAGTGAGGCAGGGATGCAGGAGGCCTGAGTCTTGGTTCTGGTCTCAGCTGCAATTACAGGCTTTTAAAAAGCTCTGAGATCCTGATTTATCTCCTCTGGCCTCACCAGTGTTTTAGCCATTGGCCTTGTGCAGTAACTTTAAAACGGAAAAAAAAAACAAAAAAAAAACTGCGCAAAGCTTAAGCAGTCAAATTGTGCTATAAATCAAATAATTTTGATGTGATTACCCATTCTAATTGTAAGCAGCTTCACAAAACATATTCTACTCCCCCACCCCTTTCTCGCAGGCTGTAAATGCGATTCAGACGACGGAAAGACTTTCCGACTGGGTCATCTACACTCTGAGCGTCCCGCGAGCCGCCGCTCAGGACGGCGGCAGCTACGAATGCTCGGTCAGGCACGAGGCCAGTGGAAAAACCAGGGTGAGCAGCGTGGCTGTGTGTGTGTTCGGTAAGTCTCCCTCCATCCCCATCAGAAACATTCACCAAGTATTTTTGAACAGGGCTCCAGCTGGAGTGTAACGCCGCGTGCTCGACGTGATGACTTACAGTGCCTAATAAATATTTGATATCCTCATCATCAGGTGAATTAGCGTGTTTCACATATGTGCGCGTGGCGTGCCTAGATCTGTGTGGAAGTCATTTTCTTCTATGCAACATTAAAGCCTGAGCTCTGTTTTTACCATCAGCCAGTGTGTTTTATGGGATGGTTTCAGCAGATGTGTGTCAGGCCCTCGTTTCGCCCTGTCTCATTTCACTCCTCTGACATTGCGTTTTTCATGTTTACTCCGTGTCTTTAGACATTTTTTGTAAATCCATTATCATCATTATTTGCTAATCTTCTTCCTTTATTGTGGTTGAAGAGGGAAACTCCTTTGTCACCCTGGACCACAGAGGGATTCTGCAGATGGAGTCTGTTGGCATTCTGGCAGAGACTCAGTACACCGTCTACATCAATGCATACCCGGCTCCGAAAGTGTCATGGATGAAAGACGGCCAAGCGCTTTCGGAGAACTACTACATTTCTTCCAAAACTAGCCACATGGAAGGAAATCGGTGAGAAAAATCTGTGTTTTTCTTGATCAAAATGTACACGAACACATGAGTTATGACTGAAATCCTTGAATTATTCTCACATTTTGTTTCCTAAAAACCACAGACTTCAATGTATTTCATTGCGATTATATGCATTAGACATAATGCATATAATGTCTATAATGTCCCATCCCCAATTTTTATAATTGGGGATGGGATGAGTGGAATGGGGCGCTCATCAGAGATTTATTTTGTGAAAAAAAATATATATATACTAAATCAAAACCCGGCAACCTTCCCTTTCACAACTAGGCACTGCATTTTGTTGGTGTTTCTGTCTGTTGATGATTCTGGTTGTATTGTAATAACATGTGAAAAGCTCAAATGTAACAAATAATTCATATTTGTCAAAGATTCTTGAATGAACGTCTGATCAGCTCTGATGTTCTTCATGCAGGTATCAGAGCATTGTCACGTTCCGGCAGCCAATGGGGAAAGACAGCGGAAATTACACAATCACAGCCATAAGCGGCTCTCGCACCGCTCAGTTCTCATTTATCCTCCAAGTGACAGGTAAAACAAACAGATTGGAAAAATAAATACGAGACAGATGGATAAGTGGGTCATAAATTATGACCGAAACTCTTAACGTGTCCCGTTTCAGGTTCCGCCAGAATTAACATCAGACCGTCCTTCCCCCCTATTCTGCTGCCGGACGAGGATGAGATTGTCGTCCCTCTCCACGAGCCGTTCACGCTGACGTGTCGCGGCGGTGCGAAGCTGATGTGGGAAACACCGTACGACATGCTGGAGCAATCGCAGGAGGATGACAGTGGCCTTTTCGTCACCACCATTGCTGTTGAGGAAGCCACATCGATGCACACAGGTTATTACATTTGCCTCTACAACAATCACAACGCAGAGGAAACCAAGACCAGCAGTATTTACGTCTATGTATCAGGTACGGAGTGCAGATTTGCTTATGGGTTTTTGGCATTTGACATTTTCTTTTGGTTTAATAGATGTATTTTACCCCAACACAGATCCTGACTCTCTGTTCGTGCCAAATTTTATTAACCATGTGCCAGCTGACCAAAATGAGATCGAGATTCCCTGCAGGGTGTCTGATCCTAGAGCTATTGTGACACTGGTGAATGTTGACACCAACCAAACCGTACCTAGTGATTATGACAGTAAAAAGGGTGCTTTGGGAATATTTCCTACTGGAACTTATGTCTGCAAGGCCATCTTCAACGGAGAGGAGTACATCAGTGAGCAATACATCGTCCATGATTCCATAGGTGCGTGTTTTTGAGATTTGCGAATCATACCTATTTTAACTAAACTGTGACTCAAATGCTCAGTGGCTCTCTGATCCCTCACAAGGCTTTCACTGGTATCAATTGCTCCATTTCAGATGTCTTGCATGTCGAGCTGACTGCCAAAAGAACTGCTTTGCTGGTTGGAGACACAATAACTGTCAACTGCCTGGCTAAAGGACCTTATTTACTGGAAGACAACTGGAAATACCCTGGCAAACCGGTGAGGTTACAAGGCAATCTGTGAAGTCCAATGAGTTTTCCAATCGTTTTTACTTGTTTAAGCTGTAAGATAGGAATGACATAAAGGTATATGATGATCCTTTTTGGTCTGACAGGCTAATCGGGGTACCAAAACTGTATGGGAAAATAAGAACGAAGGCCAGATCCTGTACACCTTGACAATCCCACAAGCCTCAACCAAAGACAGCGGCATCTACTCCTGTTCCATTACCACTGTGGCATCTAGAGACACCCAGACAAAGGAAATAGCTATTCAAGTGTTTGGTATGAGTCTTTAATCTTTAATAGCAGTGAATATTTTGTTGCAGTATTTCTTCAGGTCATTTTCTGAAGTCGTTATGAGCATTGACCACTTTTCCAACAGCCGGTGAGTTTTTGTCCATCAAGCCGGAGTTTCGGGACCATGAATCTGCTGAGCTGGATGACGTCCGGGAGTTCATTGCCACAATTTCCTCCTTTCCTGATGCCCATGTCACTTGGCACAAGGACGGCGTCCCGCTCAGCGACCTGACCGCTGAGATCTCCACCAATTTGAAGCAGACCAGTGAGACCAGGTTAGTCTCTGTCACTATTCCTCTGAAGGCAAATGAAGAGCCACCACAAATTGTGATGAGTTCACATTCTGTTGCTCTTATTTTACACAGCTACAGAAGTATTCTCACCCTGATCCGGGTCAGGGAGGAGGACAGTGGAAACTACACCCTGCGGGTGGAGAACGGAAACCAGAGCCATGAAGTCAGCTTAAACCTGGTGGTTAAAGGTCAGGAGGAAGACTTCATCTTACCAAATCAATAGGAAATTGATGATACCAATTGACGATACCAACAGTAGGCGGCCACTGTGAAGGCCTGCCCACTGTGATTGACTCAAACCTTGTACTGCTCACAACGTTACAGTGCCTGCAGTCATTGTGGACCTCATGGACATCCACCATGGTTCCGCCACAGGACAGTCTGCTGTCTGCATTACCAGGGGGCAGCCTACCCCTGTTGTGGAGTGGTTCATATGCAAGAACATCAAACAGTAAGATCCACTATTTACTCTGAAAATGACTTCATATTTATCTTTTAAAAGAAAAAGTTCAATAGCCATAACCATTTCAATTTATATATTCTTATCTCACTCCCTTCAAGATGCGCCAATGACTCGTCTTTTTGGGCGCCTCTACCCACCAACTCCACAGAGATCACGACGGAGTCCCACTTCGATGAGGAGAGCAACCTGGAGAGCCAGGTCATGTTTGGCCATCTGAAAAGCACTCTGGCTGTGCGATGCCTTGCCAAGAATGAAATAGGAGCTGTCAGCAGGGAGATCAAATTGGTGTCCAATGGTAAGAACACACCTACCAGTCAGCTGCTTGACTTTAATCTGACTTTAATGTTCTTTGGAGTTTCAATGGGCCTTCTAATGAACTTAAACCTGGAAGAATACATTTCCAGCTACTGTGAGAAAGACCTGTGTCTTTTCTCACAGGTCTGTGAGTTATCATGTAGTCTAACTGCATGAAACTACATTGTAAAGGAAAATTTCTATTGCAACACACATGATGTATTTGGTCACACTTTATTTGACAGGTTGTGAATAAGACTGTCATGAACGTGAGTAAGCCTTCATGAATATTTGTGACTGTTGTCATAAAGTGTCATTCAGAAAATCGTGACACTTTTAATACAAAGTTGACATTATTCAACATATCTTTGTTATGACAACTTGACGTTAACTAAGAAATCATGAGCTGACAAATTTGTTATAAAAGCATTGATGATTAAACTCTAAAAATTCTGTAGCTTTATGTTATCAAAGCTAAAGTCTAATCTGTAATACTAATGTTCATGACTGGTGTCATGTCATGCTTAAGACGGTGTCATGACCTTCTTATTCATAACCCATTAAATGAAGTGTTACCATGTACTTCATACCAACCGTACAGGTGATGAAGAGTGTTCAGAATGTAACATATGCCATCCTTGGCTTTCCCTACAAACAGGCCCTCATCCTGAGCTGACGGTAGCGGCTGCTGTGCTGGTCCTCCTGGTCATTGTCATCATCTCACTCATTGTCTTGGTTGTTATCTGGAAGCAGGTACTGTCGATATCATTCTGCACAGTTTCACGCCATTCTGTCGCTCATTTCCATATTTCAAGCATTCATTTGAGGTTACGAATCAGACCAAGAGACACTAGATTTAAATATAGCCCATTTGGTTTTTCTGCTCTGCTCGCGGAAATGGGGAAGCCATGAATTTATGCGTCCTCTGCCTTCCAGAAGCCACGGTACGAGATCCGCTGGAGGGTCATAGAGTCTGTGAGTCCAGACGGTCACGAGTACATCTATGTGGATCCCATGCAGCTTCCCTATGACTCCAGATGGGAGTTTCCTCGAGACAGACTTGTGCTTGGTGAGCTAAATGTCTTTATGATGTTCTGGAACCCTATAGTTCCCCTCCCCGTGGAGATGTTGCAACTCGTGAATCTCACTCTGCCTTTGAAATAAGGCCTGTGATAAGATAGCTCGGAATAAGAGGTTTTCTGACAGCTGCCATTCAGTTTTTCCCATAGATCAAGGGGAAATGCAGCCACTGCAAGAGTCACAGATGATAAAGCAGATCGTCTGTGTCTCGTTTCGGCCCAGATGACTGACCCATGTGCCTTTCTGTAATCCTCAGGCCGGATCCTGGGCTCTGGAGCCTTCGGGAAGGTGGTTGAGGGCACTGCCTACGGACTCAGCCGCTCTCAGCCTGTTATGAAGGTGGCAGTGAAGATGCTGAAACGTAAGTCTAAAAGAAATTTTAATCTAAACGACAGCTAACCCGTGCCACTAGAAGCCACTGTTTTAGTCACCGATCGCATGAGCTAGTTGACCAGTTCGGTCTCTTCGTCTGCTTCTTCGAGTAAATTATGGGTTTTCAGGCGATGAGGTGAAGCATTTTTACAAAGTCAGCGTAAGTATTGCTGACTGCAAATTAAGCAGTTTAGAAGCTGTTGTTTGAGCCATCGGTGATAAACATGACCTGCAAATAGCTTCATTGGCTTTGTTCTCACGGGCTGTGGTGAAATGGTGTGCTTGTAAAAGCGTGAACTACTAATAGTGTCTTAACTTTACGCAATGTTGTGCTTTGCTTTTTCTAAACTGGTAAACTGAAATGTGACCAAGTTGAACATTTAACTTTTTGAAACATTTCTGCGGTTCTTTCTTCTAGTTTTGTTTGATTTAAATGGGACGAAGACTCCAGTTTACTATAGAATGTAATTTGCAAAAGGCTTCACTCATACATAGCCTTTCACCCATAAATCCAATATGTTCATTTGACCTCAGTGGTCACCTAGGGAACAGAGTATACTTGCTTATAATTTAGCCTCGGTCTTTCCACTCCAAACAATTTTACTGGGACTATATGTGATAAACAGCAAAAGACAAAGCAGTATATTTACTAAAAATGGAAGGTGAAGCATGGTTGTCAAAACCTTTCTGGTTACCATTCTGCTCTACTTAGTGTTGATCTCGCACATAAAATCTCAACAATAAAACGTGGCTTTGTGGAAAAGGTTTAACTGGTGTGACCACTTTTGCAAGACAATGTGAAAAGGACCTGTTGACAGCCTGGATGCCTTTCATTTACTGAAGGTGATATTGATTTTTTTATAAAGAGTTATTGTTTAGGATTTTGCATTTTCATATAAATAGATCAAAGCAAATATTTATTGCGATGCACAGAAGATTTTACAAAAGTTTCACAGCTCTTTGCTTTTTATTTGAACAAAAATCACCTGCAAGTCCTCAAGTTTTCTATTAATCTTGCACCAAAATTCTTGTCAATACGTTTCTAGTTGCTATGATCGTTCAGAAAACACTTTATTTATTGACAGTTATAACCGTCAGCAGCACCAATTTGTCAAATTAAACCAATGCCATTCTGTTATATTAGTTAAAATTCTTCTTTTGAAACGCTGATATGTTTGCATTTTACTATTGTCTACACTGCTCTCACAACAAATTACTGAAATGAGGCAACAAATATAGCAACACCCTCAATAACAGATTGAGTGGGTACGGCAAGAATCTCCCAAGCAAACCAAGATAAGAGTTGGGAAATTATCCGGATCAAAGAAATAGGTGGTGCATGATTTGATGACTCGTCTGTGCACCGACCGAGTCGTCTGATAGTCATGGCTGCTGCACTTTCTTCCAGCCACGGCTCGCTCCAGTGAGAAGCAGGCTCTGATGTCGGAGCTGAAGATTATGACTCACCTCGGACCTCATCTCAACATCGTAAACCTCCTGGGAGCGTGCACCAAGTCAGGTGATAAAAGCGCACGCAAAAACAGCAGACCCAGACAAACATGTTCGCTCACAGGCAAAGACGGGCTGTGTAGTAGTATATCACTGCCATTGTCGCTTCTTTCATGTGATTCAGTCACTGCTTTACGCAGACAGGCACAATTATCGCCTCGTTCACACACACGCAGACACACACTCGGATTAGATCGTAGAAGACATTTACGGCTCTTTAGAGCTGCAGCAGACTGACAGCTTCTGGTGGGCGTACTATTTTAATAGGCCTTTTATGGGAAAGTAGAGGCTTGCTCTCCTGGCTGAGCTTTTAGCCTTTATGAGGCTCTGATAAGATTAGCCTGCAGACTGACGCCGGTGCCCGCCTTTATCTTCCGTGTTGTTCCCAGGCCCTATCTACATTATCACCGAGTACTGCTTCCACGGCGACCTGGTCAACTATCTGCACAAGAACAGGGAGAGCTTCCTCAGCCTGAGTCCAGAGAAAAACAAGAAGGAGCTGGACATCTTCGGGATCAATCCTGCGGACGAGAACAGCAGGAGGTACGGCGGCCAGAGCAGTCCAGTGAGCTGCGTCTTCTCTCAAATGATCTTGTTTCAATCCGAGACGAAAACAAGATTTTCAGTTTTTAGTTGCAAAAATTTATGTAGGGAGAAGACGCAAAACCACGTGAAAATGTCCTAAATGGTAACTCAGCGTTGGAGGATACTGTCCGGCATCTTCCCCTAATCAGATCACAGCTTCCAGTGGTTTCATGTTTCAGCCTATAATGTCATTGCTGCTCAGCTACCTGTTAATTGTATCTGCACAAACGTTGAGTGAAACATCAGCCTGTCCTCCCCTTTTTAAGGGGCATCTTGTGCTGATGGATGTCTCAAAGTGGCCGCATCTCGAAACACCCATAAGATGATTTAATCCTGGCTGCTGCGTTCGCCTCAGCCACGTCTCCCTCAAACCTCAGCCCAAAGAACAAGAGAACTAGCAGATGCTAGTTATAGGTTGCAGCATCTATTAGTTCTTTTAGTTCAAAGCTGTTCCTTAAACTTTTCCAATTTATGTCACGGCACAACCATAAACGTCAATGTATTTTGTCAGGATTTTAAGCGAATAAGAAACGCAAAGAACAGAACAGTTGTGAAGAGGAAGAAAAATGAATTATTATTATGTTTTTCACAATCAACAATATGAAAGTGTGTCTTCCAGTGACATTTGTGTGCCAGATCCTCAACTCCGACTCTCCTCAATAAAATCCAATACAACCAGTTGCCTTCAGAAGGCCACAAATTGGTCACCTGTGCGATAATTAATCTTTTTAAAACTCCTCCTGTTCTTCGAACGTCTCAAAAGTACTGTTTGAGAACATAAATGAAGAAACTGCGATAAAAAGCAAAGAATCACAGCAGACAGGTCTGTGATAAAGTTTCGAGGAAACACGATTCGGCGAACCTCACTGTCAATCCCCCATTGTAAAATGGAAAGATTTCTGTACGACTACCAGGATGTGGTCATCCATCATGGACGGCATTCATCAGAAAAGCAACAGAGAGCCTCCCTGGTTGTGCCTTGTTGGTTGTGCCTTCCAAACAACTTTTGTTTTGCTTTTTAGGAATAGGGAAAGTGTTAACGAGAAAGGAATAAGAACTCCTGTTTTCAGCCATGTAGGGCTTTTGGTTAAGACAAGCATATTGTTTTATTTCATTAGTCAAGTGAAATAGCAGAACTTTTTTACTACATGGAAAAGAGCTGGCATTAAAATAACCAATGACCACACCTTGAAACTCGGAGATGACTTAATCGTGCTAAGCAGGGACAGGGAAGCTGAAAAGAGTCGAAGGGAGACAAATCATGTCAGAAAGCATGACGGAGGAGGCTGCAAAAGACGTGATGCTCCGGTGGAGGTTCGCCTTCCAGCAGGAAGACATGCAGAACATGGAATCACAGCTACAACCTCATGGCTTAGATCAAAACTATTTTATTTGTTTTGAGTCCAGATGTAAATCAAGCAAAGCATCTCTGGAAACAAACCAATGTTTCACAGATGCTCTCCACCCAGTCTGAAGTATTTAGCAAAGATTAATGGGCAAAAAAATTCTTCCACGCAAAACATTTTGGTGCAATTTACTGCACATAATTCAGCTTTAACATAATAAACAGTAAAAAAAACAAACAAACAAACAAAAAGATCCAGCAGTGTGACAATTTTTCTGTTACAGAAATCAACATCCTCTCAGTTCGCTGCCATCAACAACTCTTCCTCTCTCGTCTTTGCTCCCAGTTACGTGATCCTGTCCTTCGAGTGTAAAGGAGACTACATGGACATGAAGCAGGCTGACAACACCCAGTACGTGCCCATGCTGGAGATGAGCACGACCTCCAAGTACTCTGACATCCAGGGATCTAACTACGACCACCCTCCTTCACAGAAAGACTCGGGCGGTGTGTACGCAGCTCTTCTCTCTCTTCTTTTCTCTCTCTCTCTCTCTCCGTCGGTCCTCAGAGTCACTGGCTCACGCTCGCTGGGCCTCGGTGTTGTGTTTGAGTCATTGTTGGTTAAACGGGGTACACCCTCGTCAGAATTTAGGCCTGGCTGTGGCCTGTAATTACCCGGAGAAGATAATTGTAGCGCACACATAATAATGCCCAGTTTGAGGCTGCCATTAAAAGCCAGGTCTAAGAAAAGTTGGCTATATTTACGACTGAACATTCACTCACGGATACCCTGATGTGTTTCCCCCACCAGAATCCGACAACCTGCTGTCAGACGACACGAGCGAAGGCCTCACGACCACCGACCTGCTCAGCTTCACCTACCAGGTGGCCAAAGGGATGGAGTTTCTCGCGTCCAAAAATGTACGTTCGAAGAAAGCCGGTGCTCTGATTCCTCCTGGCTATAAATGGAGTTTTGAGGATTTTGTTTTATGCTCCGTAAGACGAAGTTGCCCAGGGAGGGGGTTTGGGGACCAGGGGAAAGCAGCGGGCATATGATAAGCGGCCCCATAAAGGTTGCCGAAGCCGCTCAGGAGAGAAGCCGGACGCCGAATATAGCAGCAGCGAAAGCGAGAGCTAGAATTACCAGGCCGAGACACGCTGCAGCCAGAAAGTATTCCTCCGACTTCATAGTTATTATCCCTAAATATCCCAGCGGTCATGGCCGTCTCTACCAACCAGCCTGTTTACGCGACGTTTATGCTTCATAAAGCAAAATGAAACAGTATTAAAAATGACCTTGGCTGAAAATGCGACACAGGAATAGTCTGTGGCTGTGGGAGCAGAATGTGCTGGAGCAAACGGATGACAGCAACTCCTTCGTGCTGCTCATCAGCTTCTGTTTTTTTGACAGTGTGTGCATCGGGACCTTGCAGCCAGGAACGTCCTTCTCTCTCAAGGCAAGATTGTTAAGATCTGTGACTTTGGGCTGGCCAGAGACATCATGCATGACAACAACTACGTCTCCAAAGGAAGCGTGAGTGTCTGCTCAGTCATGAACTTCCAGCTAAGGCGTGCAGCGCTTTAATGATATGTGTTCGTTTCATGACCTCTCTTTTCTAATAGACCTTTCTGCCAGTGAAGTGGATGGCCCCGGAAAGTATTTTTGACAACTTGTACACCAGCCTCAGCGACGTCTGGTCATATGGCATCCTCCTCTGGGAAATATTCACTCTAGGTAGGTTTTTAAAACGACGTCAGTTCATAAATTCACGCAATGATAAATAAAAGTTGTTGCAGTGATGAGTAGGAGAAGGTGCTTCAGTGTGGTTCATGTTGACCGTTCTGAAATGTAGTGAAAAATGGAACAGGAAGTTAAGATGATGTGGCGAGAAATAATACAGCAGTAAACACTTTTACTCATTTTTCCGATGCTCATTCCATGTGTTCGTGTTTCACACAGAGAGATTGTTGGTGGTGCAAAACCTGCACCACCATTAAAAGCTGACAAATGTTTTCCATTAAACGTTTGTCAGCTTCTGTGTAAAAACTGCCCAGTGGAAACTCAATGACAGCTGAAAAGCTAGCAAAAAAAAATAATAATATTTTGCATAAGCCGCCATGATGAATTTGAGTTTATAGCAGTGTTTGGCCCTCTGAGACCAGCTGTTAGCTTCAGTTCAGAACAACTGATGTGGATTCGCAAGAGTCACTAAGTGAGTTTGCAACTGCATGTAATAAAACAACAGTTCGTGATCTATTAACATAACCTACTTAAAAAAATGTTTTTAATTAACAAAGAGCTCTTTGTTGTAGAAATACTGTCATTATTTATTTGCACAGATATTTAAAGCATTCTGCACATTTATTGGCACCTACAAAAAACAAAACCAGAAAAACATTTGCAGGCTTAAAACTTGCACCTATAATTCAATTACATTAAGTCATTGATGTGTTAGAAAATGAATACTTCAGTGGCCCATATTTGCCACACTTAACATTACTTCTGTAAAATTTTGGTGCATTAAATGCTTTTGAATATGTACATTTTGTATCCAATTTTTATGGTTTGCTAATCAGACAATTTATTGCAAAACAAGCTGCTCAAGGGTCCGCTTGTGCTAAGCTAACAGTAAATTATCACTGTTTTCCTCGGTTATAAATCCGATATGACAAAGAGCGCAATGTCAGGTTCCTCCTCAAATATTCTATTTCAGAGAATATTTACTTTAGATTATGCTCCTGCAGTTAAAGAAGAGTTATTTTAAGGTTTATGTAAGGCACTACGTATCGATCAAAGTTTTGCCATGTGTAATAAAGTGAGAAGAAGCTACTTGACGACAGCAGCTGGCTCTCAGTCATAAATAACCGTCTCTTTGTGTGAAGGTGGCACTCCGTACCCCGGGATGGTGGTGGACTCCAGCTTCTACAACAAAATCAAGAGCGGATACAGGATGTCAAAACCTGAGCACGCTCCGCAAGACGTGTACGTGACCTCATGTTGTAGGCATGCCACATCTGTCAAAAACCTCCCTGACGTCACGCCAAACGACGTCATTTCTGAGAGCTCGAATGTGCCGACGACTGACGTTCACCACGGTGACATTACAAGGCTTGGGTTGCGCCGTCCTTTTTCAGCAACGTTGTGCGCATCTTTTTTCAGGTACGAGATGATGATGAGGTGCTGGAACACAGAGCCGGAAAAGAGGCCTTCCTTCATGGGTCTGAGTGAAAATGTGGCATCTTTGCTGCCCTCCAGTTACAAGAGGGTGAGCGTTCCCATCTCCTCCCCGTCTCAGTGCTCCCTGTGTCTGGAACACCTGCTCTGTATGTTTTACCACCAGTCATTACTGACCGACACGTTCCGCCTCCCATCTTAGTTGCCTTCATTCTTGGGTCGTTTTACTGGTCTTGTCGCCAACTATTTGCAGAGCAAAATACAGGTCCAGAGTCCTTTCTCCCCTCCCCCTGTTAAAGCTGCAGGGTAGTTTAAACTACAGCCGGTCCACTTCCTCTGTGAGAACACTGGGAGGGTTCCTGGAGGCTCTCTCCCTCCATCTGTGTAAAAGTGATTAGAGCCTTAATGCTGCAGCTGGATGGTCGTAGTGGCTGACCTCAGTCTGGGTAATGACACAGCCTCGGTTCTCGCCTCCACCACCCAGCCTTAATTAGACTTCCACAGCACATATTGTGCGTCAGAACAGCTTTGCCCCTGCCCTACTCCCAGTTTTAATGGCCGGCATCTCAGGAGCAGCCAGTCTTTTTGCACGTTCGGTTTGGCGGGGATGTTTGTGATTTCCAGCTTGGGTCACACCATCCAGCTGATGACAAAATCCTCACACAACAATCCTCCTCCAACGGGAGACGTATTTTCTGTTGACGTGTGCACTCCCCAATGACTATGTTCCCACTGCCTTTATTCTTTGCATAACGAGACGTTTAACAAGTGTCTTATTTTGGATCAGCTTCTGAAATCCACATGCTGTTTTCTTACGCAGCACTACGAGAAGGTGAACCACGACTTTCTGAAGAGCGACCATCCCGCCGTCACCCGAGTCTGCATTGAGACGGACGCCGACTACGTCGACATTCCCTACAAGAACCAGGGCAAGCTAAAGGACAGGGAAAGCGGCTTCGACGAGCAGCGACTGAGCTCCGACAGCGGCTACATCATCCCACTCCCTGACCTGGACCCTATATCTGATGATGACTACGGAAAGAGGAACAGACACAGGTATGCAGAGTCATTACTTTGTTCAACAACAGGCAATAAGACATCCCATAAACATGTTTTTTATGGAAAAGTGGCCAAAGGACAGCTATCGTTTTTAAAAATCCCAGAAGGCCAAGAAAACATGGAAAAGGTTTCAAAGGATTAAGAAAACCTCTGACCAATGACGGTGGCATGTCTGCATTGACCACTTAATTACGCAATTTGACGTTTTGAAAATGAATTTGCTTGTCAGAAGCATGCTAATCCCCCCCCCCCCCAAAAGAAAAAACACACCCACAAAAGAACTTGTTTTTCAGTGAGAAGTTGGCAAACAAAGATCAGGTGGTTTCTTGGCCATCTTGTAAATGGTTTATTTTGCATAGCCACAATGAAAAGATGTTTTTAGCATCCCATGATCAACTACCAGATGTTGCCAGAGGCGCAAAACCACGAAGAAGACGACGACAGGAAGTAGTTGGAGGATGATGGCGCTGCATGTTTTTTAAGGATTTATCACGTAAACTTATGCACACGCAATTTTAATTGGGTATTTTATTTAATGAATCTGGGATATCAACACAGTTTTGGGCACATTTGTAATGGAAACACAGCTGATGCTACCTGCAAACTGACAGTGTTTTGGAAATTGATTGGGAAAAAGTCCCACGTTTGGACAAACACCACCAAGACACAGAGAGACAGCTGTAGATGACATGTCAAAGCACAACAGTACTGTGATTTTATCATGTCATCGAATGACTTATGTGTGCTTTTGGCCATCAGCTTCCACCTGATAGTAAAGAGTCCTGTGAAAGTCTACACCTTAATCCAATTATTACTAAATCATTTTCAATAATTGGTTGAAAGATCCCGGTTTACAGACAAAAACTAACTACGATGTGTTATCCTCTCCCCCATGTAGCTCTCAAACGTCTGAGGAGAGCGCCATTGAGACTGGCTCCAGTAGCTCCACCTACGCGAAGCGCGAGGGCGAGACCCTGGAGGACATCACGCTGTTGGACGAGATGTGTCTGGACTGTAGCGACCTGGTCGAGGACAGCTTTCTGTGACAGCTGCCCAGCCTCAGCAGGAGTGGCACGGGGCAGAGCTGCAAGGACAATGGGACACTAGAGTGGGACCTGTAAATCAGCCAAAGACTCTGGCCATGACACTCCTTCTACAAGGACAGAGCAAAACCACTTCGCAGTCTCGGTGAGTCCGAGGTGACGTAAGGTACGCCCATCCCTTCTCCGTGGACGACAACTCTTTTATCTGGCAATGGAGACGGGGATGAGCAATGAAGAAAGAGTGACTGAAGCAATGGATTCCAAGAGGGAGCAAGTGTTGGTGTTGGACCTATCTGGATCAAACAAATCAGAAAAAAAAAGAAAGGAAAAACATCTTCCATTTGAAAAGCTTTATTGTTTTGGGCATTCTTTTACCTGCAGTATCAGCAAGAAGGAACAAATCGAACGTGTTGGTCAGAAACTTTGCATAACTCCTACAACATACCACTACAAATGCACTATTGTTACTATATGACTCCAATACCAGGAACTGTATTACGAGGAAGTAGGAACTGTTACAAGGGAAGCACCTGATGCTGGCACAATCAGTCGCAATACTTTGAGATAAAGCACAACATTTGGACTGAGTGCGTCTTTTTTTTTCTTCCTCTCTCTCTGTGACTATATAATGTTCTCAAATAGCGAAGTATGTGCAGTAGTTAAAATTTATTTTTTTACGTCATCAGTATAAGAACATGTATTGTTGTGAAACCAATAGTTAGTAACAGATCGTAGCTGTCTGAGTGGGTGCGAGAAGAGCTTCTGAGTTGCATTAGTCTTTGCGTAGCCTCTCCGTTTCTGCCCCAACCACACAAACACACAAAAAAAAGATCTTCAGCTTTATTCCAGATAAAGACCTAGCTCATATTTGACATGTGGGCCTGTTTCTTGTTTGCTTTCGTTTTTCCAAATGAAGTGTGATTGTAATGTAAATAGCTCCAGAGTTGTTTTATAAGAGAGAATTACTGGGGGTAATACTCTAGTATTGTATGCGAGTACAAAAAAATAAGCTTCTGCATCTGTATCTGCTACTTTGAAGACACTGTTTTTAAGAAATACATCTGCTAGGTCTACAGAACACCATGGGGACATCTCAATGAAATGTGTGGATTGGAACAAATTCATGGGCTGGTTTGAGATTTCAGGGCATCCATCCATCCATCCATCCATCCATCCATCCATCCATCCATCCATCCATCCATCCATCCATCCATCCATCCATCCATCCATCCATCCATCCATCCATCCATCCATCCATCCATCCATCCATCCATCCATCCATCCATCCATCCATCCATCCTCTAGCACCCTTGTCCTTAGGTAGACCGTCAGGGGTGCTGGTCCCTATGTCCAACTAGAGTCCAGGGTACTTGCACAAAATTTCTCAATTGAAACATAACATTTTCCAATTGGATTTGTTTAAAATAAATCATATCGCTACAAAAATTTAATTGCGTATTGATGATTGAAGTTATATTTGTTATCTAAAACATTTTTTGTCAATTTGATGCATAGACTTATGCAAAAAAAAAAAATCTTTAATTGTGGCTTTTCAGGATTTATTGCAGATAACAGCATTTTCTTTTCTTTTTCTGTTGTAGCGCAAGACCAGTTTAAATATTTAAGCTGTGAACACAGTGAAATACTTGTAAAGGTGCAGAAAAGTGAACTACCCTTCCTTCAGCCTACTGACTGGCAGTGTGCAGCAGCAGGTGGGAGACATTAGTTAGTGCTTCACAGCTGAAGAACACTTTGATAACATCACTGGAAGAAGGACTTCAAAGTTGGAGGAATTGTATGATGGGAAATTTTAGCCTTTGACATTGATACCAGCCCATGCTTTGTTTGAAGACGGCTTGACAAACAGCAAGCGACACTTTTATAAAGAGATGGATTGAAGTCCACACAGAAAGCTTTTAGCATCTACATCCCTGGGAGCTATAAAATGAAATGAATCAAAGCCAAGGTAGTATTTAATCAAACATAATACCTGCCAAAGACCTTTTATCATGTCGTGCTTCAACTGTCTTTGCCATTTTGACCTCCAGTAGCTTCTAGCTAGCTCCAATGAGACATTGAATTCAACGTACTGTGGTACATCTGTTACATGTGTTACCCCACAGCCATCTTCTCGCTTTACTGTACCTCTGCCTCATCCCATTGACTGTGATACAAACTACAATCATTGTTGCACTTTGCTATTTTTGTCCCATGTGTCTAATGTGTTGCAGATGAACACGCAAGCGTAATCTAAAATACTGTATTCTTCCTTTGCCTTAGCTGTATAAAGCAGTGTGGATGCGAGTGTCTGTGAGTGATGTGTTGATGATGGTACTCTCTCTGTAGTCGAAGATAATCACACCCAGTATGACCTTTTAATATTGTTTCATTATTTGACATCATGTACATTCAGATGATTTATATTTCAATAAATGATTTATAATGTAAACAAACACCTGGCTCCATTTGTCTCCGTTGTCAATACGTCCGATACGGGAAAATGAAAAATGAGGAAACAGATAAAAATGGAAGACGAATGGGGCTCGTTTTTATGCGGGAGTTTCATATTTTGAACACCAATGCTACGTAAATTATGGAGTAGAGCAGAAACAGATAAGCCCTCAGTCTATTAATCCATCCATCCATCCATTTTCCATTACCCTTCTCCCTAACGGGGTCGGGAGTTGCTGGTGCCTATCTCCAGCTGCGTGTCTATTAATATGTTTTCTTAAAATATCAAAAACTAACACATCCTGTATGAGAGACACAAACTTTTTGTACTTAGGAGAATTTATCAAAGAGATCCATGATCAGTTGAACATGTTGGCCTAAATATGTTGTAATTTTCATATTAACTTAAAAATTGCTGTCTATGAGTCAAAATCTATAATTACTTAGAAAAATGTACATCTTTTGTTATATTTTTCACCTATGGAGGTCGCCATTTTGTCACCTGCTGGGTTGATGACGTGGTTTTCTCAGTTTACTACAGATTAAAACACAGTAAGGTTAATTTTACATTCTTATCATATTGTGTTTGTTGGTGTAATTTCAGATAATGCCACACCGTGTCGCTGTTGGCTGTGATTTAAATAAAAAATAAAAATAAAAAAAGAAGACAGCTCGGTGAGACTGCATCTCTTCCTACATAAAAAAGAAGAGAGCCCAACACAACTATTTGTGCTCTCAACATTTTTCTCCAGAAGACTCTGCGTCATTTATACAAGCAAAACTAATGCAGGATCTAACAGGTGGCTGTTATCTTCTCAAGCTAAAACCAAATGATTACATGTGCAACTTTAAAATGTTACATTAAATTGATCATATTTAGATGACATTCATGTCACTGAAGATCGTTTGCAAACTTGTGACTGGGATTTTACCTTGTACCTTTTCTATAAAATCACAATCCGTTTAATCGTAACTCATTTTATAAGCTCACAATGTTTATTTCTGATGAATGCAATTTAAGCACAAAATACAAGTTTCAGACAAATGTATCAATCAATCAATCAATCAAATCAATCAATCAAATTTTATTTGTATAGCACATTTCAGCGACAAGGCATTTCAAAGTGCTTTACATCATAAACATAAAATACAAAGTCATGTAACATAGAATAAAATAAAATAAAATAAAATGAAATAAAAACATGGAATTTAAGCGCCTGTTACCGCTGGGACTCCGCCGTCCGTTTAACCACGGGTATTCGTCGGGCCCGTTGCCCACAACAGGAAAAAAGGTCTCAACCTACAAACTTACATACATATCCACAAATGCAAATCCAAATACAAATCCATACATATTACATTTCAAATACAGTTCTAAACAGGTATGTTTTTTAGTTGAGATTTAAAGGAAGTCAGGGTTTCCGCTGTTTTACAGTTTTCTGGTAGTTTGTTCCAAATTTTTTGGTCCATATATGCTGAAAGCTGCTTCTCCTCTTTTTGGTTCTGGTTCTGGGGATGCAGAGCAGTCCAGAACCAGAAGACCCTGAGAGGTCGGGAAGGTTGATATAACAACAGCAGATCTTTAATGTATTGTGGTGCTAAACCGTTCAGTGATTTTTAAACTAACAACAGTATTTTAAAATCTATTCTTTGAGCTACAGGGAGCCAGTGGAGGGACTTTAAAACTGGTGTTATGTCTCTATCTTCCTGGTTCTAGTGAGAACGTGAGCAGCAGCGTTTTTGGATCAGCTGCAACTGTTTGATTGATTTGTTGGACAGGCATGAATGAGTTTCTCTAGATCTGGCTGAGACATTAGTCCTCTAATCCTGGAGATGTTCTTCAGGTGATAGAAGGCCGATTTTGTTACTGTCTTTATGTGGCTCTGGACGGTTCAGGTCAGAGTCCATCACTACTCCCAGGTTTCGGGCCTGATCGCTAGTTTTTTAGTTGTAATAACTGAAGCTGTGCATTGACTCTAGATCGTTCCTCTTTAGGTCCAAAAATAATAACTTCAGTTTTGTTTTTGTTCAGTTGGAGAAAGTTTTGGCACATCCACACATTTATCTGTTCTAAGCATTTATTCAGTGACTGGATGGGTTCAGAGTCACCTGGTGACATCGTAATGTAGAGCTGTGTGTCGTCTGCATAGTTATGGTAGCTAATATTATTTCCTGTTATAACCTGAGCTAGTGGGAGCATATAAATATTGAATAAGAGGGGTCCTAGGATTGAACCTTGGGGTACCCCACATGTACCCCACATGAGATATTTGTCCTATAAAAACGCTATAATTTTTTATTTTTTTTTATATCGACAACTTTATCAAAATGTAAAAGGAGAAATTTTCCAACATAGCAAAACAGCATTTTTATGTGGAATAAGTTTGTTCCCCTCGTCTCTCCAGTGAATGGCAGCAGAGAGAAAAATTGCATTTTATCTGCACGTTAAGGTTGCCTTTGCAACAAACTTCAACACAAATATCCCCATTCTTTCACTGCCATTAGCTTTGTGGAGTAAACTCCTCGTCTGTGGAAATTTGAACGTTTCAGATGCAAGAAAACAGATCTTGTTATTACGTAACACGTCCACTAGAGGGAGACAGTACACAGATAATGCTGACTGAGGGGTTTGGCGAGATAAAGGATGTTGGCAGACACAATGCAGAGCGAGATGAAGCCAGCCTACATCAGTGGTCCCCATTCATTAACTTTGACTTTTGACCTTTGTGTTTTGATGAGGATGAAGGAGGAAAGTAAAGATGTAAGTCAGACACAGAAACCAGCTTATAATACAGCTGCAGTCTAACTTTTCACTGTTTGTTCAGGATTTCTCTAATCTTTATTGGATTTTCAACATATAGACATTTTGTTTATTTGTCAGGAATGTTTTTGGAAAGTCTTTAGTTCACACTCTCTGGTAGTCTCTGAAATTGAAACATGCAGCGCCATGTATTTTTGCTCTAAAGCACTAATACTTCCTCTAAGCAACAGGTGGAACTCCAAAAATGAGTTACAAATCAGCCGCGGCTGGATAAACAAGCAATAATGTTCAATAGAGATGTGCCTCAGGGCTGTATTTTAAGCGCCTGAACAAAGCAGATGAGAAATAGAAGAAGAAGGGAGAAAAAAAAGATCAGGTTTGTCTTTTATGTTTTCATAAGAAGCACCTACAGATGGGCCAAGAAGGCAACAAAAATCTTCACATCTGGCATCCAATTGCAGGCTGTTCAGAGGACACCTGGTCTGGAGTTTATCAGCATGGGCATAAAAAGGAAAGAAATAAATGTCTTTAACAACCAACATTATTTCTATATATGTCAGGAGAATATTCTGGTGTTTTTTGTTTATTTATTTGCAAACCATGTCCAGATTAACTACAGAGAAAGCTTTGTGTTTTCCCCCTCCCCCTTGTGGTATGCATAGGGGGGAGGAGTGTGGGTGTGGATGTGGGTACGGGGTTTGGGGGGTAGTAGTCTCTCCTCACCCCATAATGATAACAAATGTGGCATTCACTGAACTTTGCCTAATGCGAGACATGCATGCAAAGTGTTCTGGTGAACATAAAGCAATAAAATAACTGAAGCTTTTCCAGCGCGTTTAAGGGTATTAAACTGCTCTGCCTCTCACGTACCTGGTCAAATAAAACCCTGTAATCCCTCCAGATTTCTTTCAGGAAAACACGAGCAGATGCGTTTTCTAAACATAAGTGGGGAGACTGGCTTCACTTTCAGCAGACAAGCACCTCTGCGAGCCTCGGAGTCGCAGTTCATTTGCTTTGGTTTCAACGTTCGCATCAGCATTCGTGACTCACAGCGGGGAGCGTTCCCAACAGCCACTGCGTCTGTGGTCATTCGTTTTAGGTCATTTTTCCAAACAGGAACTAAATGTTAAGTTTGAATTTAGAGTAGATTTATTTGACAGATATCCGCTCTTGAATTTGGAAAAAAAAAGGAAGTTGCAGCGAAACCACGTTTTACCGACGAGATCTGATTGGATATTTCACAAATCGTCTGATCAGAAATACTGGAGTTTATTGAAATTGGTGGATTTCATTGCACAGACTCAAAATTTCAATCAGAGTTAATAAATAGAATAAAATAGAAAAGGACTTTATTGTCCCACAAAGTGGAAATGTTCTTGTACCAGTGATAGCACGTTTAATGGCTCAGTTCTTGAAATGTTAAAAGCAAAATTTAGAAAACAAGCTCAACAGTAATAATACGAAGAATATACTGTACAAGTCAATGACAGAAAGTCATGTGCAGTCATTAGAAATAGACACATCATGTGCAACCGACCAATCAATCTTTAATCTAGTCAAGACAAGAGCCATAATTAAAGCTAAATTAATTCAAAACCAGTTTTTATCTGTATTCTGGATTATTGTTCTGTCCTAAATATATATCTGCAGCTCAACATCTGACCCTGACTGACTGCCAGATATGAAAAGGAATCAGACAGGATGTTTGGGAACAACCCAGGAACAACACAAGCCTATTGGAAACGAGAGGTTTCTGACTGTGTTACTCTCCACCATCCAATATTTTCATTGCCATGAGATGGTGCAACAGCAAAAGCAAAAAGTAAATTTTCTAGAGAAAAGTCTTCTGGTCAGGTAAGATACATTTTGGAGGGATTTTGGCACATGAAGCCAGGTATATGTGGAGGAAATCAAAAGTAGTTTAAGCCGTCAGGCCTAGTGGGACTAGTCTGATGCAAATGGTTTGCTTTGCTGCTGGTTCTAAAATAGCATTGGGTGAGACTAAGATCCTGGATCGGCTCTGACCTCCACCCCTTTTTAACAATTTGTGGACTGTGCTTAAACGCCGTCCATGTTCCAGGAAACAGGCCAATTCAAATGATCTCTATTTTGGTCATTTCTAGCGCCACATCCAATTTTCTTCCAAATACAACGGAGGCTTGTGCTTTGGAGACCATCAATGCTTTCTTTTTAGTTCTTCAAACTTCTTCTTTTGTCTAATTGGAGGCCACAACATTTGACCACATCCCTTCATATTTAATAGGTTTCTGATGAATGTGCTTTCGGAGCTCGTTTGTTTGCTGTTTGTAATTGTCAGATGATACATCATACACACAGATGCATGTTCATGTTTACTTCAAACCTCGCAGACGTGGGAAGAGGAGCCAAAAGATTGGTCTCAAGAATGAAACTGCTTCAACATGTTTTTACGCAAGAAAAAGTAAAAAAGTAGCAGTCCAAGAAATTATTCAAGAGTAAACAGTGTTTGGTTAAAAAAATAAAAAATAAATAAAAGACTACACAATCATTTAATATTTAAAATTACATTGTCAGATGGACCAAAATGCAATGTTATTTAACATGTTGGTATTTTAAGGACCAAAATGAAAATAATTTCATCAAATATAACATAATTACAAAGTAACAAAATCAGACAAAATGAACATTTTTTTCAATATAAGACAGAAAACTTTACCAAAAACTGCAGGTGAAGAAAACAAGCTTGTTCTTAATTTAGTGAAGTTTCTCACGTTGGTCAGAGAATCCAGAAATTTTACTCAAATAAATTTTAAAAGTACAGTGTCATAAAATTCTTCTTCAAATACAATTTACTCAGGTAAACGTGACTCATTCCCACCCATCTCTGCTCATTTAACAGGAAAAGTTCCCAATGAGCAGCACTAAACACAGTGTAAGTCCTATCAGTGTAATAATCTGCAGACTTCTGGAAATAAATCTTTGCACCTTATTGTTTTTTGTTACTTATTGGTTGAGCATTTTAGAGGATTGGTCCAAAGGCCCTTGTACAATGCATATTGAATACAGAAAGAAAGCGTTTTTTTTTTTTCTTCCTAAACATGTGGACAAACGTATAAGTGTGTTTTATTTCATGCTTTAAGACAATCAAGCTCAAAGTCCCCTTTAATCCCCTGTGTGAGATATAAGACATTTTTAAAAAGTACACGGTGAGCTGGATCCAAATAATTAAGGTAATCTCTTCCAGCCTCGGTCTGCATTACTGTTTCCACATATGCCAAGCAAAACAAACAGAAAAAACAAAAAGCAGATCCGCTGAACAGCGTATCCTAACCTGACCAATGTGCTCTAACACGCAATGTTATCCATCTCTCTGAGAGGAGAGGGAGACGGCACAAAGACGCGCATTATCAACTGTGTCAACATTTGTTTATTTATTAAGCTGCTGATGCGCTTCACACTGTTTTCTTTATTTCCCATGGAAATTCAGAGAGCTTCTCAGAACTTTTATGGCCCTGCAGCACAGCAATCTCTGTCAATGCATGTCAGACATACCTTGTGCACCACTGTTGCGCACGTTGACATGTCGCAGCAATATGTGGCGATGCGCATGACGTGAGATTTTTGGATGATCCCACTTCACCACGACTGCTCCTTTCTTTTGACCGGCAGACGAAGTTGACCACAAGATTCTTTGGAGCTTTTCCAAAGAAGCGCAGCTCTGGAGAAAGTTGAGAGACCACTTGACGGAAAAACTTGGTGGAAAAACTCAAAAGTTTTTCCACCAAATATTGATTTGTGAGCTCTTCCTGAGTTAAAACATCAGTATTGTTGTTTCTATGTGAATATGTTTTTCAATATGTGAGGTCTGAAAGCACTGCACCTTTTTTGTTATTTTGACCATTTCTCCATTTCTGCAAATAAATGCAACATTTTTGCTTGGAATTTCAGAGACATGTTGTCAGTAGTTCATAGGAGAAAAACAGCAATGTGCATTTTACTCAAATATAAACCTTTAAAAAAGTAAAATCAGAGCAACCGATCCTTTTAAGTGGTTTCTTAATTTTTTTTCCCCCAGAGTTGTATGTCACCAAGAGCATTTCAAAGGTCAGGCACTGATGTTGGAGGAGATGTTTGTCAGGACAGATCCATTAGAGTTCCCCATCATTAAACGTACATATCTTGCTCTGCGCCGCCATTTTGGCGGTGGCAATTGTTGTGCAGTACTTTGGCAAAATAACAAATGTTGTGGTAAACAAACTACAAGCCTGTGTTAGATTGATTATATGCTCTGAGAACCGCAATGATAGGGGATACGATTCACCATGGCAAATCAAGATATCTTTAGCAATTTGGAAAGACTCAGCAAGGCCTTACCAGATCATAAGTCGTGGAAGAGATTGAGGAAAATTTGATTGCGTGAGGTTTTACTTTGCGAGAGTGAGAGGGAATCTGATTTTGATATATTTGGCTGCAAGAGTGAGTGTGAGACAATTGGATTAGCAATCTCTTTGGTTTGTTTGATATGTAACATCAGTCTCCTTCGTGAAACCCGACGCCCCCGTTACCGTCGGTGTGGTCTCCATCCAGCGCTCCTCTGGGAGGTCGGGTCCAGGAGCAGCTCAAGGTTCGGACATATCTGTTGCGAAAGATGTTTTCCTCCCCGGCCGCCGCGAGTCCTCAAGGCCGGTGTCTCGTTTCAGGTTCTCCGAGGAAGCTCGCCTTGTTTGTGCTCCCCAGAAGCTTTTTGTTTGACAGGCCAGCGTCATATCCAGATTAAAACGCCATCGCTGTAACAGATACGGCCATTGATCTGTCTGCGTGGGAATGGGAACAATTAGCAGCAGTCACGAGAAAGTTGTTTTTTTCGCCTGACCGAGGGATGCCAGACGTACAGAACACATGCATCCTGCGAAAAAAACCCCACAAACATATTGATCTCCTGGCCTCAAATTTATAGCTCCGATCACATAGGCCTTGTTGTTGGGAAACTGCTGCCAGCCAGGAAAACATGCTAACTCATGACTATGAGAAGCATTTGCTCTCAGGAATCATATGAGCCTGCTCTAGGCTGGGATAGTACAAGATCCCAAACAGCGTTTTGAAGAATTCCTTTTATATTTATTCTTTCAAGTAACCAAGACAACTTTTGTTTGGTCCCATTTCCCCTCTTCGATTAGAAAGTCTGAGACTGCTTCGTGCCATATCGATCCGTAAAGTCCTAAATTGATACCAAACTCCCATTTTTGGATTTACGTATTTTGCACCGCTTCAAGTGGAATATCATGCGCCCAATGTTACCGTAAGACGATGTACATAGTTAATGTTTTTCTCGTTGCCTTTGAAACATGGCAGCATGTATTTTCTTTTAGGTGAATTACAAAAAAAAAAAAAAAAAAAAAAAAAAAAATCTATAAATAGGATCCCAAACCACACAATCATCAGATAATTTCAAGTGGGTTTTGTGCTGCAGCCCACTGCTGCTGTTACACATATAAATGTGATTGTGAGCCGTCTCAGTGCTCAGCCTTGTTTGCTCCTCGGCCATTTATAGGGAACAAGCAATCTATTGATGCTTCTTGCCTCCATACTTTAAAAAAAATATTTTTTTTTCTTTTACAAAGGAACATGTCCCGGGGCATCTGTATTACCCCCATCTCCTTCCCATCAACCCAGAACACACCCAAGTATCTTGGAAGTGCTGGACAGAGTGGTGATTGTTTTAGTTTTTTTTTAATATAGATATTTTATTTTTATTTATTTATTTTTTTTAATTTATTTATTTTTTTCATTTCTTCTCAGGCCCTCCCTGGCCGCTCTTCTGTGTTTTATACCATTCACTATACAACATTGTGCCTCTTCTTGCCTCCCGATGGTTTGACCTGGATAAATCAATGTTTACTCAAAGAAATTAGTACGTATGTGTATGTATGTGAAATCTTGCTTGTGCTCAAAACAGTTTTTTGTATTTGGCAGTATCTTCAGTTTGGGTCGAGTGTGTCTAATGAGTGTTTGTGTGGACCACTGTGCGCTCGCATGCTACCACACGACAGTAGTAGTCATGTGCTTGCTGACTTGTGGCCTTGGCCTGGGGATGATATCCTTCTGTTCATGTGATCAGTAGCAGTAGGCTGTAGTGGGATGTATTTCTAGGCCCTGGGCCTCGGTGAGCAGACATATTTTTTTTCATGTGCCTGACTGACTGAAGTCTCCAAAGTCAGCAGAGTTCATCAGTCTCCCAGACTGCCGCAGTCTGAAACTCTCCATCTGACACCGGGGCTTCTCCGCTGGATCTGAAAGTGGGAGGGCTCTTCATAAGAATGAGATGCAGAGACGGTGACTTGAGCGGAGGACCTTGGCTTGATGCACTTAAACAGTGTTGTATAGTAACGAAGTAAAAATACTTCACTACTTTACTTAAGTATATTTTGGAGTACTTCATACTTTCCTCGAGTAAGAAAATTTTTGATAACTTTCACTTTTACTTCACTACATTTCCGAACTTAATTGCATACTTTTACTCCGATACATTTTCAATGTGTGGTTTCGTTACTCGTTACTGTGACGGAGGAGCGTCACGAGTTACGACCTAATTAAAGAGCCGCGTTAACACACGCAAACACACACAAATATACACAAACAAACTCAAACATACGCAAACACACACAAACATACACAATCGCTAACTTACGTTTTGTTGCAGTTTAAACTGGCGCGGTTCATCGTGGGTCACACGCGGTGTTCCCGCTTCAGTTCACATTAATCCTTATCTGTCATTTTCAAACATTTTCCCGGCTTTATTTTCAATTAGCTTTATTGTTTCCGGATCGTGACGCACCGAGAGAGAGTTGCGCTATGTGGTGACGTCATCAGAACGTACTGAGTGTTGGCTGTTTCATGGATTATTGTATTTTTTGGATTACAAGTTTATTTATTTTTTTCTCTTATTAATTATTTAAACCTTGTGGTTTAGGTAAAGCTCCTAATTTTCTTAACTAAATGATGCTGCAGGTTTAACTATTAGCATGTTTAATTTTGCCTGCACTTGGTTGTGTTCATTATTTTAATGTAATTTACAAGTTTACCAAAATATAAAAATGTCATTCAAACTGCATTTGCCTTGTTTTTACTTTTTACTTGTACTTTTCATTACATTACTTGAGTACATTCATTTTTACAGTACTTTCCATACTTAAGTACAAGACGTTTCAGATACTTTAATACTTTAACTCAAGTAACATTTCAGTCAGTGACTTTTACTTTTACCAAAGTCATATTTTGGAGCGGTACCTATACTTTTCCTTGACTCCGAGATTTCAGTACTTTATACAACACTGCACTTAAATCACAAACTTAACAGCATAAGCAGCTCTGGCATAAATAGAGAGTCTGCTGCACAGAACGGCATTAAAAACCTCCCAGATATTCCACCAAATGTTGATTTCTGATGTTTCAACTCTTTCTGAGTGAAAACATTTGTGTTGTTGCTTCGAAATGAACATCGACTTGTTTTCTTTGCATTATTTGATGTCTGAAAACGCTGCATGTGTTTTGTTATTTTGACCATTTCTCGTTTTCTCCTAATAAATACATCTTTGGTTGGAGTTTCAGAGACACGTTGTCAGTCTTTCATAGAATAAAAGAACAAAGTTCTTTTTACTCAAACATACATGAGACGTAAAATCAGAGAAATTGATCATTTTAAAGGTTCTCTTCCTTTTCCCCAGATCTGTAGAGTCAAGGCTTGACTTCATCTCCAGTTCTTGCATTTGAGGCTTGGAGAAATTTATGTTTCCTGTCATCATGAATGGTTACTGTTGGTTTTAATGGTTAAGTTGAGATCATTTCAATAAATGCGTAACACTTCTGAGTTAACGTTGCACACCAGGGTTATGCATAAAAATCTATACACTTTGACCGAGACTCGTTCAGAAGGTCTTCATCATCATCACCATGGAGCTGCTTTGTCTTTGTGCGAATATCTCCATGTTGAAATGTAACGCACAAAAAGTCTCAGTAGAAACTTGAAACCTGATTTAGTTTTTCCTTCCAAAAGCTTTTGGCTTGGCTTGAATTTGGGGGATAAAAGCCAATTGTGAGCATCTCACTGTGATGAAGAGAAGCCGATGGACATAAAATGTATTTTTGAGCAAACCCACCATTTTGGACGTGACAAAATCTGTCAGCAAAAATGATTCCCAGGAAAGGGACACTGATATGGTTTCAAAATATATGTCTCATTCCTCTTTTTGTGCCATAATAAAAAAATAAATAAATAAAAAATGACCAAAAGATTCACAGCCCCAAAATCTGCAGCATGATTAACAAAATCTTGATTCTGACATCACAGAAAAAAAGTTAAGTTGTCAAAATGTTTCAACTTTTTATTTTTAAAACAAGCAAAAACCTCAAATTATTAATTTTTTTTGCGTGAATCAGTTTTTTAAAAAACAGAAGCAACTATCACCTAATATTTGCCTCGCAAAAATCCCATCTGAGACGTTCAGTTGGCCACAGCAGTCAATAAAATTCAATCACAGAGAAGAGGGCCGTGAAATTGTTGGGATATCAGAGTTATGCATGTCATTTAGTTGCAGTCAAGGTCAATCAGCAATCGAACAGATGAACCTTTTTTCTTTTCTTTCTGTACGCTTTCTCTCCATTCACCCATTGATTCATTTATTTATTTCTCTGCGACCACTGCCGGCCCGGCGCGCTCTTCCAGTTGTGCGACCGCAAAAAGCAGCGTGAACAGATGACTTTTCCATATCGGCGTGACTTTTGCTCTTTCTTTCGTGTGGGAAGGACAGGTCCCACATATTCAGAGAGACATTTATCACGTCCAGAGCATCAAAGACGAAGCATCCTGAAAAGGTTTAGTTTTAGAGGTCCTAATAATTGCGATTTTCTGAGTGAAACAAGGAAAAGTGTGAAATGAGTCAAGAAGGAATCAGTTTTCAGGCGTGTCGATTGTGGGGACGGAGATAAGTACTTTATCTGCAATCATAAAGTTTTATGAGTGAAATATATACATATATAAAATCATCATAGTTGCTCTCAGAAGGAGACGATTTGTTCTTGTCTTTCAAGGCTTGATGAGTGATTTTAAATAACACCACCTGCTTTCAAGTCACCTCAACTTTTTATGTAGGTAAAAAGTTGAGGTGTGTGAGTGTCACACCAAGGAGCGATTTCCTGTGATTTAAGACTTTTTTATTTATTTATATATTTTTATTTATTGGGGAAAATCAGGACCAGTCGCAGAGGGGAAGCTGCAGAATAGCCGCATGCATTTAATGCAGAATTTTAAATATACACTTATGGAAAACGCTGCTCAACAACTGCTCCAGTAACACTGCCAGCTGGCCAGCTGAACCAGCACCAAGATTGTGTCTGCAGCAATGAGTTGGTTCTGACACTCTTGGTTCGGATTGGTTACTCTGTTCCCATCAAAGTCAGTACGGACGTTGATTTACTCAAACTTTGCAGCATTTCTCTTGCAAGCTGAGAAATCTTCCAGTTCCGATGTGACAGTGAGGAGAAAATAGCCTAAAATGGATGCAATTTTATGTGAATGTTTGCTGTGTTGCTTTATAGCTTTGCAATTTAAAACAATAGATGTTCTGCAAGGGTCATTGTCCTCTGTGTTGCAGACCAATCCATATGTTTTCACTTGAACAAAACTGGCAAAAAATGAATGAAAACAGTAGATTTTTTTATTTTATTTTTGTTTTTATTTCGTTCAAGCAAACAAGTTATGACAGTAGATGTGGGATCTTGCAATAGTTAGTCACAGATGAGCAGCCTGACTGGGGAAGTCACTCTAGATAACAGGATCAGGGTTGATTTTTCCGATCGAAGAAGACAGACAACGCCAAGCATTTCCTCAGACCTGATCATATCGGAGGAGACGACGGTAAATTCTCCGACACACACAACCACAACACAACTGTTGCGCAAAGGCCTTCGATTGAGCCGGTGGAGATTTTTTTATTAGGTGGAGTTGAACCGGCGGTGAAGCACGTCAACTCGTCGCTTCGGCGCCATTCTCAAAAACATGCCATCGATGCACGGCTGAAACCAGATGTGTACGTACGCATGCGGCCCGATGTCCGACCAGACCGAACTGTTCTTCTTTCAAGTGGGTCAGTTTGAATAGAAAAATAAAATATTTACATTTGCTAGATGTCATATCAAAGAGGAAACAGTTCTTCCTCCCTGAGACAATTTTGGACTTTCGGTTTTTCCGACTGACCATACACAGGAAATTTTGGATTTGAAGATTTCATGTTTTCCTTACAAGTTGCACGTAAGAAAAATGTGCGACATGTTGCACGTTGATTGATGATAGCAATGGTCAAAGTTCTTGTTTGCTGTGCCATTATTTTCCTGTTCTTTATAAAGACAATATGCAGCAAGCCTATTATGCCTGTCGACTTTAAACACAGAGCTCAGACACTGCAGTTGGATCTTCAGGATGATTCTGCATGGTGGGAAAAGAACAGAAATTTAAGCAGTCTTTCAAATTCACAGATAAAAATGGTTCAAAGATATTTGCTGTGCAGCTTTTTGGCGGGAGGTCAATGGGTTTTTTTTCCCACAAAGTGTTTGAGAGTTCCTCTCGTTTCCCACAAGCCAGCGTCATCATGGTGTTGCTCGTAAACAAAAAACGCCGTCAATCACATTAAGCGTCGCTACTGAATCTTTGCCTTCCACATCTTTTTCTTTTTCTTTTTTTTTTTTGAGAAGAGAAAGCGTGGACGAGGACGATCAAGTCCGGTTAGCTGTGAAACCCGCATCTTCTCAGTTTTCTCCTCAAGTCGCATGTGTACTGCGTTCTCCTAGGATTTCGCGCCTGTGACGCGAAATCTCACTTTGACCTTAAAGATCACTGCAGGCGTTGTTGTTCTGAAGGGAACTGCGTGGGTTCGACGGTTGGAGGAACTGGCACACCTTTGCAAACCGCTGCAGACAGATAACGGCGTTATCTGCAGCGGGGTCGCTTTACTGGCCGACGAGGTCGCGGCGATTTTCAAAAGTCCTGACGCGCCTCAAGCTGTTTCACGGTTTGTCGCACCACAACCTCAGATTGACCTGCTTTCTATGACAGGAGTTCAAAGTACACACAAAAAGAGGAAGAGTCAGAGATGGCTTTTAATATGTTTCACTAAGAATTTTTTAAAAAAAATGTGGAATGCATCTTCATCCAGACCCGTCAGTTTGACGCCGAGAGGCAATCAAGTTATCACAAGATGACAAACCTCATGTCTTCCCAACTCCCTCAATTAAAGGAAAATGTTTTTTAAAAAAATCACTCCATCCATGTCTCATTTGGGGTTGTAACGTGTAAACAATGCAGTTTGTGTTTACCATCTTTTTTTCTTCTTTTTTTTTTCCCGCCTGAACATGGCCGATTTATGCTTGAGTCAATAAAAACATTGGGGTAGGGATCGTAAAGCTGCATGACCTTCTCTAAACAATACCTGGAATAAAAAAAATAAAAAAAAATCGAGCAAGCGAGCAATGGCGGAATAAATAATACTTCCACCATAAAGCTGTCTCCTTCCTCAAAGTGCCCCGTCGCAGTGTGTGTCAATATTGTAAACGTGTCAGGAGCGACAGCAGCAGCCAACGCTCTCTCGCTGGGAAAGCAGATTTTTTTTATTATTTACATCGTGACAGCTGCGCCCTTATCTGAAGTTGACTGTGTTGAAGTATACGGTCGTGTCAGGCTCGCAACTTCCTCTCTTGTGACTCTCGGAGGCTCGCTGCAGCCTGTTGGTATCATGTTGATAGTTTTACGGCCCTCAACAAACAAGGTATTATATTTGGAACAGATTGCAACAAGTTCATGTGATACATATAAAATTGAAGGAGTTCACTCATCAGAGGAGAGGAAAGGAGAGGGGAGGAGAGAAAAGGAGAGGAGAGGAGAGGAGAGGAAAGGAAAGGAAAGGAAAGGAAAGGAAAGCAAAGGAAAGGAAAGGAGAGGAGAGGAGATAAATGTTTTTAAACGTAACCTTGTGGCGAATTCCTGGATGTGAAAGTTACCCATAGGAAAAAAAATAAAAAGGACTCCACGTGATGGAAACAAATAAACAAAAAATAAAATCACATGAGCTGTACATGTGAGGTGCAGAGTGTGTGTGAAAAGCCAATTTGGTAAAATAAATGACCTAAAAGAGAATGAGAAGTAAAGAACTTCAAAAGCTGGTCAAGTCAAACAAGTAACTCGAGAGAGATTTGAAATTCAAAGTTGGGAGCTTTGGTGAGATGATTTTTCTCTAACTGCTGAGTCCCGTCTCCATCTCCCATCTCTGAACCATAAAAGAAAGTTAACATTGGGACGCTAATGCTGAAGGAGCTTCCTCAGCATTTCAGACAGAAAGTGAGATTCTGGCACTGAATCTGAAGAACTCTTTACAAACAGACGTTTGGACAAATTCATCCCATTGTCCGACCTTAAAAAAAATAAAGAAAAGGTTTCACTGCAAATTTTGCTTCAATTTTAAACCGGAGATACCAAACTCACAAGTTGACTGAACAGCTGCACCCTGTTCAGAAGGGTTGCTAGGAGACCGTTTCTCTAAAATGGCAGCACAATTTCGAGTTTGACGACTCACGTCTCCTGGTATGATATTTTTTTTTGACAGACAAGAGACCAATGGGTCTTTGCCCATAATGGGTGGCTATGTGATTGGAAAACGCAAAGCACATCTGGACAAAAACAACAACTGCTAATTGTGACGGTGGAGGGGCGACGATCAGGCTTATTTTCCGGACACAGAAACGTTTGCTTTCATTCGCAAAATTGCACAAACATTCATTTCAGGAGCACAAAATCTGCTGCATTCCTCAAGAACAGCTCCTTCAGGAAAATAAACAGACGTTTAGAGGTGAATTAATCTTAATAGATTGATTTTTAATTATTTGCATGATGCTGCACAGGTAGGCAATGTGTTTCCTAATAAATTCACAAGCGTGCCTTCGAATGAAATATTGCACATCCACGTCTTGTGGGTTTACGTGATCATCCTGGTCTCCCCGATTAACTGAAAGCGTGACAATCTTAATGCGTTTGATGGAAGCAATAAAAATACCTGATATTCTAACGTTTTTGCAAATTGAACCGACTGTGGTTGTTTGATTTGACCTACAAAACTATTCAATGCCAGGGAGTGAGACAGATAAAGACAGGCTTGTGTCTCTTTCGTAACAGTGGATGTAAACGTTTAGTCTCAATGGTAAGCTGTTCAGAGGCTTCCTGCCCCTCTGGGGCAGAAGAGCCAGAGGTTCCATCACATTCTGTGTCACATTATGGTTTTTCAAAGCCAGTTTTGTCTTTGGGTTCTTCTCCCAAGGCCGTTCTCCATCAGCTCGTTTCCCAGTGTGGTATGGACCAAATATTTAACTTTGGTTTTCCTGTGCGTGTGTGTGTGTCCCTCCATGTGTACGAGTGTCTGTGTGCTTTGTCTAAACGCTAAAGGGTTTCTGCCCGTACCCTAACAAAAAACTTCCGCGCTTTATTTATTTTTAATTACATTTTTTTTTTTGCTCTAAAGTTAAACTGCCGGCGCTCCGGCGGCCGCAGGTTGACCTCGTTGTCGACTCAAACGGTCCGTCGTCGTCCTTGCGGGGACTCGTGGGGAAAAAAATCACGGCGTCGCTGAAAAATGTAGAAAAGTAAAAACACACAAACGGCGCACAATAGGAAAACTTTTTCTGTTGTTTCCACTTTTAAAGGAGGCCTAGTTTTCTCTGGTTGCGCCACATCCTTCTTTTGTGCGGCGCATGTGATGCAGCGCGTATCAGATGCGGGCAGACATTCAGAGAGATTCGTCTCATTTGTTGAGCACCGGCTTACAGCATGAACGCACTCAGAAAACGGTTCAACTCTGTCATTTCTACAGCCTGTAAACTCTGTTAGTGTGATTTATTCCAATTCACACAACTAAATTATAACTCATCGTTTGACTTAAAAATGTCTATGAAACACTCATTTTAATAAATTGGCTAAAAAACAGAAACAAATTGCTATTTCAGAATATGAACAAATGCTTTGAATGAAAAAGATTAGAAGGAAAATCTGATATGATCCACACTTTTTTCTCAAAAAGTCACATTCATAAGCAACCAGGTATATTTCACCAATTACGTTCAAAGTCACTTACAGTACTGCTGCTACCAACAATGAATAGCTTGGAGCAGCAGTTTTTCCATCTGGTATGTTTTGTTTTTCACACACACACACACGAGGATCAGTGTCTGCCCACCGTTTGAACACATTTGTGTGTGTCGTTGCTTCGGCTCGTTGAGATTTGCTGACATTTGTTTCTGCTCATGACCCCGGAGGTTCTACAGCGGCGTCTCGGTCCGGACTTTGACTTTGTCACTTTCTGACAGTCAGGTAAACAAGAGGGTTTAATTAGCAGCACCTGCCTGGAAGCAGCCGCTCTGTAGTTTTGTTTTTCCCATGACCGCGTTGGCAGTAATAGGAACGTTTATTTTCCCATGACTCCGGCGTAAAGTCAGGCTCGTTCAGATCGTTCCTCAGCTCCACCGTTCATCAAACTGTGCGGGCAACAGCAGCACCAGGAGAGACGTTTTCACTTTCAGATTCTGCCACCACATCGGCCGACAGGCTGGTCGTTTCACAGTGATGGGGAGAAATTTGATATTTATAGTTGCAAAATCGTTTTGAATTGTAGAGAGTTTTGAAGGATGTTGATCAGTGTCTGATTCGTATTATTGGACAACCATGATTGAACCCTTAAATCATTTCTCTCCTTGTCATTGTTGGTCTCTAGACATAAGCATTAATATTCTTTGGTAATCGATTGGGCATTGATCTCCCATCAATTCCATTTTGGCTCAATCTCTTTCTTATTGTTAAATCATTAACGCCTGCATTGGTTCGGATCTTGATCTTTCTTCTTTTATGAGTTTCTGGACAATTTTCAAAAAAGTGAGATTGATATTTGAAATGCGAATCGCCTGCCTGGGGAAAGCTGACAGTTTTCACAAATGAAAACTTTGATCTCCGTAACAAATTCATTATTTTACAACTGCTGTTTTTTCCACTTTATAAAGAGTCGTTCCCATTGTGGGAAAAGATTTTGAGAAGCAATTCAGCAAAGAACCTAAACAGTTCTTTGGAGACCTTTCCATACATGTAGCTTTCCAGACACACACACACACACACTCATATCTTTGCATAACAAAAAGCTCTGGCGCCAAAACATAAATCCTATACCATTTTCAAACCAGATTTAAAAAAATGCCATCTGTATCTTTCTGCCGAGCTCGTCTGAATGCTGTCTGTGCTCCGGTCCGCTGAACTGTTACTATCAAAACAAAACTGTGTTGATTTAAATCGCCTGAGAACATTTAGGCAGCTTCTCTCTCTCTGAGGACTTTTGGGCCCTTTGCCTTGCAAAAGAATGCATATCCTGCCATACTCCACACCACACGGTTCTTTGTCACAAACGTTGACGCTGCACAGACACCGCAACATACCATTCCTATAGTGAACTCGACACGAGGCCAGCGGTTGCTCTGGCAACCGGCTAAAAGGACAACCAGCAGTTTTGCGGCAAGACGAAAACCGTTGTGGACAGAAAGACGGAGGGGCTTTTTTTGGAGGAAAACGACGAACACGAAGTGTTGTGGTCTATATGCAGCGTGGAGAAATTTGATCCTGCTCAAATCGTATCGCCACAGCGACAAACTGGCGGTGGCAGCATCATGCTGGAGGACTGACTTTCACCAGCAGGGGACGGCGAGGCTGCTGGGAGTTGATGAGCTGAATGCTGGAAGGAAAACCTGCTAGGAATCACTCAGAAGTTGAGGACATGGACACGGGATCACCTTCTGTCATAAAAACAGTTAATTTCTCAGGCAGAACCGCAATGAGTTTGATCAAAGCATGTTGGTGTGTGGAACAGTCAAAGTCCAGATTTAAACCTGAGACTCCATGTTTACACATGTCTCAGCTAAATGAGTTTTTGCAAATACAGTCAGGGTGAATTGTTCAGTGTGTAGATGTTTAAAGCTGACGCTACACCGAGACTCAGATCCCTTTGCTACATTGTGGAGGGATCTGAATAAGAAAACGCGACAAAAACAGGTTTTAACACGTAAATTGTTTTAAAATAATTTCAAAAATCAGAAAAAAAGTTCATGGGGTATAAATACCTTAGCAAGGGACTTTCATCGAGAAATGTAATGAGGTTTCCTCTCAGATGTCTGTAACATTATAAATACCCAATTCACTGCAAGACACAAAGAAACTGTCCGTTTCTCAGATGCTTACATATCGCTGACATTTTATCTGTCATTAAAGTTTCGCAAGTTGCTGTACTGCAGCCCTGATGTGTGTTTTTTAACTGTGTACCTCTGATGCTGCACTCGACAATGTAAATCATGATTATTTACCGCAGACTTGTTGCCAGACAAGGAGAGCCCAACATCTCCTGGTAGGCGCAGCTCTGAAATCATTCACCATTCTCTTTTCCTCTATTCTGTTTATGACAGATTGTAAATTATAAAGATTTTTTATATATATATAATCTCAGATATGTTATTTACTACATTATAAAAGCAAGTTCCTTTTTTTTTTTTCTTTCTTGGTGACTAGCAAATGGTAACTCTTTCAAAGCCTTTTGATTTTGAACTTTAAACTAGAAAGTCAGACTGATCTTTCTCTTTTTTTTTTTTGCACACATCCACACTTACACAGAGGTTTTATTGGAAATTGGACCAAAACCCTGCCAGAAGTCTGAGGGCAATTATGAATCAAGGGTGCACTGGGAAAAAAATATAAATAAATAAATAAATAATAATGAAAAAGAAGACTTTTATTGTGAAGAAGCTGCAGGCATGTGATGGTCTACATGGAAGTGTTCGACTCGCCAGAGGTCTAACTCAGAGTTTGACAAAAGCTGGCCTATTTTTTATGTCGTTTTGAGAGATTGCATGAGCAGCATCGGCCTCTCCGAAAAACAAACGGAGCCTGTGCGCGGTGTTTATCTGCTTTTCTTTTTTCTTTTTCCCAGCAGGAAACACATTCTGCTGCCAGAAAGCATAATGCAACGCTGAACGGACGGCTCTCTGTCACTTCCCGGTTTGGTGAAGTCCTCTTTGTTTGTCACGCAAAAAAGCCTTCTGAGGTCACGACTCTTAAAACACTTGTGCCACTCGCAGTTCTGAAAGTGACCCACATGTAAGCACTTCTGTCGGGTCACGCGACGCTTGCCCCGGCCAGTGGAGAGTGAAACGTGAAAACTTTTGCGATTTCACAATGCAGAACGAATAATGTCCAACTTAGCCGTAATCAGGCGTGACTCCAGCAGATTTACGGTGCGTGTCTGAAATCATGCAGCATGAGGATATGGGAAAACTGAACCAATCAGATTCATCGCCATGGAAAACTACTAGCTTCCCCCATGTTTCACATTTTGTAACCGTTACCTGTAAGGCATTGTTGGCATTCAGCCTCTATGAAGACTTTCTGGTTGCTGAGATGAAAGTCAAAGTTTTAGGGATTATTGTTGAGGTGAAGCTCATTCAGATCGAACGGCTGGGAGAATTGAAAGTCCCAACACGGTCCCTCGACCGGCCTTTGGGCCGGATGTTCTGCCGGACCCCTCGTGCTGCTTGAGCTCGGGATCCACTTTTACAGCCACACCTGACTTTAGACCTGTTCACCACTTTCTCTCCGCCCTGGCAGCTGCGCGCCTCCGTCTCCACGATGTTTGTTCAGCGATAATCTCCAGGCTTTTTCACAAGACGGCTTGATTTATACCGAGGTCACATCGCACACAGGTGGGGCCCGTTTACTCAGAAGACGTGATGATTGCTACCACTTGCTTGGTTAGTTATGTACAGTCATTTATTTGTGGTGTCAGAACAAAGGGGGCTGACTACAAAAGCACGCCGTCTTTCCCGCTTCTTAATTTTCTCTCTGGTTTGTGCCAATCTGTCAGACTAAATTGCAATAATTTGTGTTGATAAAGTGGCTGTTACATGACAAAATGTGAAAACCTAAGAGCACAGAGTCAGAATCAGGCTGCTGGAAAAAAAAAAAAAAAAAAAAAAAAAGTGCAAACCCCAGAAAACACACATCTACAATAAAAGTAAGAGTAAGAGAGCAGCTAGAGTTGCTCCAAAGCAACCAAAGAAGCTCAGAATTGACTTCCATAAAATAACACAGAAATGAAATATATATTGAACAAAAGCTATAACAGGATCTGGACTCGTTCTCTGAAGGCTTCAGAGAAATGTTTCAGTCTGTGTTTTAACGTTTCACTGAATTATTCTTTACAAAAGTGTAGTGGATACATCCATCCCCTATTTCCAGATTTCTCAGTGTTTTATGTCTCCCAAATGTTTAAAATTCGGAGATGCCAAACTGGAGATTGGTCATATTTTACTATTTTGGGAATGTCCAAGTTAATGGTAGCTCGTTAGTAAATTCACCAAAAATAATAGCGCTATAAAAACGACAGACAGTAAAAAAAAAAAAAAAAATTAAAGCAAATAAGGCAAGAGCACAAAAAATAGAATTCAAAAATAGTAAATAAATACTGCAAACACCATAAAATAATTTTGTCTGATCTTCAGAAAACATTTTGTACGGCCTGCGTCAAAAGCTCAGCCTGTAAATACTCAAATGCATGTACAAATGGAAAGAAACAAAAATCTTTTTTTTCATCCAGACATGTTTTGCATGCACTTATCGTTCTTTACAAGAACGATAAGTGCTCCTGCTATTTTACGTCTGTAGCCAAGACGTAAAATAGCAGGAGTGGAGCTGATAGGAAAATAAACTCGCCGTGTTTAAACTCCTCCGGTCCGTTAGAAATTGTGCAAATCTGGGATAGAAACACTTCTGACGCAGCGTTTAATGTTTTTCTAATTGATAAATTTGTTTCCCAGCAACATTAAGTTTTATAAGCTTTGGTACAAAATGGCTTAGAGAAATGGATCAAGCTAAAATGCAGGATAAGACAGACGGAGCCACGTGATTTACATCTTAAGTTTTATTCCATTCACTTTTTCTCCCTATGACTTTGATGACCGTTGTGGATTATGTTGTAGCTGATACCCATCAATCAATTTACTCATTAACTTGCAATCCATGAATTTAATCCATCTTTACCAATTTCATTTGTTCTATTTTTTGGGGGGGAACGTCAGACATCAGGCAAACAAAATCCTTACACAAATGCCGACACAAAGAACGTTTGTTCCTTCGGCCTCTCCGCTTCTGAGGCGAAGGCTCCTTTGGGTTTTTGTCGACCCAAATCACATGCACTGCTTCTAGCAACCGGCAGGACGCTTAATGGGGGGAACACTTTTGCCTCCTTCCCTTTTCTTCCTTGCACTTCACTTCTTCTCTGCCCGACATCTGCTCGACGTGCAGCGTCGCGTCGTCGCCGTACCGTCACTCGGCCCGTCGCAGGTCGCCGCGACGGTTCACTCGGCGTCGACTCCGCGTTTTGTCGGAGGAAATGTTTTGGGCGGAGAGAGACAGTGAAAACGTTGTTTGCGCAGCTTAAAGGCAGATCCTGAAGTCTTCTCCTCGCGACGCACAATAGACAAAACATCCTTTTGTTTTCGCAATCATGATTTTTATCTCCCGAAATGACATTCTGCCAGAAAAGAAGCAAACAAAACAAAGATTTGCTATGAGCCCCGAGTTCGCGTGGAGCCTCACAGAACCTCTTTCTTTTCTTTTTCCACTTTTGAAGGCGTTATTAAAAGTTCCTGCCCGCTCTAGAACAACATTCTCTGAACTATTACATTTCCTTGACTTCTTACATTAATCCTTGTCCTTTCGCCTGCAGCAAAAACAACTTTCATTAATAATGTTTGGACTGCGCCGCTTACAACAGTGTGAATTATTTCTCACATTTTTTGCCCCCCACACACACAAATCCATTGACCAGGCAGCAACCAACATTTTCTGTAATCTTTACATTAATTTCTCTCAATTAGAGGTGAGGAGAAATAGAGAAAGAGAGAGAAAGAAAGAAAGAAATCAATGTGTAATAATTGATGGGCCTTTCCTAGGAGCCGACGCTTCAAGGAAGGGAAATTAAGAGATTTGGTTTCAGCGCGTCGGCCATCTGAGACTTTTAAGAGGGGTCAGAGGTGCTGGCTGCGTCCAAACGCTATTGAATAACAAAACGAATCCATTGCAGCTCCTGCGAGGGTCAAGCCGTGGCCTTCTGATAAAAGATTAAATGCAAAACACATGGTGGAGCGAAGCGTGCAGAGAGCCGCCGTGCCTGCAAAAGGCGACATGCGACACTGAGACACCTTTTCATTTCTGTTTTTTCCAAAGGCGGCATGGAAAATTACAGTAAACAGCGGCCTAATTTAAAAGCCACAGGTTTGCATTCAGAGTCAGCAGCACGGCACGCAAGGTTTGGGTTCGCTGTGACGTTTCTGGTCTCGGCTCACTCAAACGAGTCTGACATATTTCCAATAAGCCCACGGACTAACAACGCTGCAGCCGGAACCACGTTTCACAGAAAACATCTCATGGGAGATTAAACATTAAATTAAGGTACGCAGTAGTAGCAAAACCGGTGTGTTCACTGATTCAGACATTAAAAAAAAAGAAACCTGTTACCATTTTGTTTAGACACTGAACTTTCTGATAACATGAAATGTTACAGCTGTTCATAAAAGCAGTGCAGGTGAAATTTCCCCAAACTCTAATAAAATATATATTTGTGTGCATCTATATATACATAAGATCCTGTGGGACTTCCAGATCCAGACAGACAGAATGGTAATGGCGAACCAACCAGACATTGTCATAGTGGATAAACAACAGAGGAAAGCCGTTGTGGTAGATGTAGCAATACCAAGCGATTGCAACATCAGGAAAAAGGAGCACGAGAAACTGGAGAAATACCAGGGCCTCAGGGAGGAACTGGAGAGGGCCTGGAAGGTGAAGACCACAGTGGTGCCTGTGGTCATCGGGCCCTCGGGGCAGTCACCTCCAAACTGGATCAATGGCTACAACAGATCCCAGGAACAACATCAGACATCTCAGTCCAGAAATGTGCAGTCCTTGGCACAGCCAAGATACTGCGCAGGACCCTCAAGCTCCCAGGCCTCTGGTAGAGGACCCGAGCTCAGAGGATAAGAACCACCCGCGGTGGGTGAGAAGGGAATTTTTTTATATAAATACTTCAATGCACCAGAAATCTGGAACAAAACCTCCGGAAAACCGGAAAACTGTCGAAACACTGAGCTCCTTTAAATCAAGGAATCCACTTGCTTCGTTACCAACATTATAAATGAAACACTAAACATCTTCATTTGATGGCATTTGACAAAATGTAATGCCTCGACTGTTTTCTATAACTTTGTATTGTTTTGTTTTTGTGATGTAAAGCAGGATGATGCCAAAATATGCTATTCAAATGAACTTGATTGATTGATTGATTGATTGATTGATTGATTGATTGATTGATTGATTGATTGATTGATTGATTGATTGATACTCTCAAATGCACCAAAACTGAACTCGGTGCTGCTTCAGAGATTACAGACCAGAAACACTTTTTCTCAGGCGTTCGATATGCAGATGGGCCCTGCAGTTAGAGGCTTGTGTAACACTCTCCTCCGCAGAGCGGGTCTCTCACCGAGTTCTGTTGTGTCACTGTTGTGGCGCTGCGGCACCAACAGATGGCCGCAAACAAATTGTTCTCCGCATGAATCACTCGTGAGCGCAACATCTTCCCACAAAGTTGACGGACAGACTGGAAGTCTTGGTCGAGGAGAAGTTTCTGTTCTTCTCCCTTCTCGCAAACGTTGCACTCGGACTCCGACCCAGTGTCTGCTGAGACGTTTGTTGCACTGGAAAAAAAAGTCTCTTTCTTTGCGTTTTTTTCTGAAGATGTCATTTATCTCCGTTGCCGCCGATGGGACTTTGTGGTCGTTTTGTTGAGAAACAACTGCAGGCTTCGAGGTTTCTTCGTCTCCTCCAGTTTGGCTACTGGGAAAAAATAAAATAAAACAAGATACGTCACGTTGCTTCAGGAATCTATTCTGAATTTCATCATCCGCTTTGTTTTATTTGCATTGAAAACCTTCTCGACACCACTTCATTTCAGCTAAACCTGAAAGTAACAAATTGAACCGAAATCTAAATCCCTAAATTCAATCACTTTCACTGCTCCAGGTTTTAAATCACTTTTTACGACTGAGTCAAACGCTAGAGACTCTCTGCCTTCCGTCCCACTTAAATTTTAAAAGAAAAGCCTTGACTTGCTTTTACTTTTATTTCAGCCTATTACTTAATTCCCCTTTGGGATCAATAAAGTGTTTTTGAACTTGAACTTTATGATCAAACTAAAGCGAGCTAGTTGTTCAGAAACACACCTCAGGCGATACATGAAGGACGCATATTTTGTTATTGGTTTATGAGAGCTGCAGCTTTGTAATAATGGACGTCTCTCAAATGGAACCTTTTAGTCGGTGTCTGTGTTGTGTTGGAACAAAATAAGTAGAAGTAAATTTACTTCTGGCATATTTTTCTTCTTGCTGTTAAAGTACTGTAAAAATAATAATCTGCCCATCAAAACAAAACATTTTTACAGTGCAGTAAATTGCAAAACAGTGGACAGTTTTACAATGGTCACAAAAAACATCACAAAAAACCAGCTAAAAAAGCATTTCGTTTGAATGATTTAGAAATATCTGAATCCAATTCTGATATTGCTTCTTTTAGAAAAAAATTAAATTAAATTAAAGCAGGTCATAAAAGTTTCTTATGTTGAATTAGGTGTTGAAAGATCGGAAGATAAATGGTAAAAACCTGAGTTTTCAGTGACTCTTTCAAGAGAGAATATGTTCTTGTGAAGCTTTTATGTTGTGCGATTCAAAGGCCGTGACGTAAACACCTATACAGCAGATGACAGAAATCATAACGACGCCGTGAGTCTCCACAACAGACCGACTCCAAAGCTCATATAAACAGGTCTGTCGGGTGGCAAACAGCCCACATTTACTGAAACACATTTGCATTTATTTTTCTATGGAATCGAGCCTGAAAAGGAGTTTTCATCCACGCTCACAAAGAACGCTCTGTTGCATCGTCAATAGTCACCGTGAGCAAACGTTCACACCCCTAATGGGATCTGGGAAATAAAAAAGCTGCCCTCCAAAGACTTTACAGATTTGATCAAGTTTGATAATCGACTATTCGTTGAATGTCCTGTCTCATAAAAGGGTACGCGATAGCCTGATCTTTTATACAAGTTGCATTACTAGTTATTTTTTTCCCCCACCAAGTTTGTAAAAGCTTACTTTCATAACACTTCAGGCTGAGTAATATTCAGGAATTTCACTTGCTCAGCCTGGTAACTAACAAATCAATGCTAACGCTGAAGTCAGAGTGGCGAGCGGAGCCTCTTCAGCCTGAAGCAGACACTCTGACAAGTTAGAGTCGTTTCATATTCCCATTATTTGTGGGTTGTATTATTATCGTTTAGATGCATCTATAGCAATTCATTCATTATTGCTGACTTTTCTAGTGACCTGGTCTCTGTTCAGGTTGTTTGGACTCCTGTTGTTGTGTTATTTTCATTAGTTTGAAGATTTTTTTTTTTTTTTTTTAGCTTTGACCAATTATTTCCTGTGCTCACATTTTATTAGGTTAACGTTTTCTCATGCCGCTCTGCTGCACATCTGGCGCCATCATCTCCAGAAAACACTTTGAATACTCGGAACCGACCGCTTTTACTTCAGACCTGCAAATTGTGAGGGTTAAAAAAAGCAAACACTTGTTTTTGATGAACTATTTGATACTCATGTTTAATGTCTGTAGTTTTCCACCACATAGGACACTTAGTCCTATGTTTTTATGTTGGCCAAGCCTTCGTGAAGTCGGAGAACAAAAGATCTGAGCCTGGGTCCCATTTTCAAAAGCTATAGCCATTCTTGGGAAAAAACAAAAAACAAAAACGTAGATCGACAACAAGATTTAGAATTCCCTATGCAGAAGTTCACAAAAACATTACAAAAACACTCACGTTGAAAATGTCGCCGGGGCAGTGACACCTGAAAGCACTGCGGTGGCAGGAAGTTTAACCTTTTCGTGTTTGAACAAGAACACAAATCTTTCATCTGTAAGCTGCGATGGTTGCTGGGAATGAAAAGGCAAAGATGAAGATCATATCCAAACCTTAAACTGATGTCGATATAGATTTATTCCTTGTCCGGTTGATTGCTGTGCATGCTCGTCTCTCGCAAACACTTTGTCTCAATACAGTAAAATGCAGGGAGGAGGCAGAAGTCAACAATTTATTTAAAAATGAGGAGAAATGGAGGGGTGAGATGTGTTTATGCAGGAGAGTTGATTGCCGAACAGAGAGCAAGTGGTTGATTAGAAATTGAGTGCAGCTGTGAGCAAATACAAGTAATCTAAAGTTTAACCAAGGAAAAAAAAAGAGAGAGAAAGGTCTCAGAATAAACGGAGAACGTGGGGAACGAGGAACACAGATGCAGCAAAGTAGAGACAAAATCCAACAGAATAATGAATCCAGATTCAAACCAGAAGGTTAGAAGCAGCAGAGACTTAAAACAAAATGCATGTTTTCAATACAAACCTTAACAAAAGACGGCCATTAAGACTTTATTGAAATTACACGTCAAGGAATAAGCTGAAAAAAGTGAAGTCTAGACTACACACATTTACAAAAAAATAAAAAATAAACCACAAACAGAAAATCGAACCCAAACAACCAAGAACCATGACATTTTTGGTTACATGACATGTCAGAGCAACGTTTAGACAAAATGCATATCCTAAATCAGAAATACAAGCAACGTAAGGTGCAAGGTGCATAAACAGAGGATAAAGTAAATCAGGTGGAAAGTGCAGAGAGAAGCAGATAAAGTTGGATTTGAACAGTCTCACTTCGCGACGCTCCGTTCTGCAGGCCAACAAGCACCGTGACCTCTTTGAGTGAAATACAAGAAATGTTGAATTTGGTTTGGTTTAATTTTAATTTTAAATAACTCCAAATGAAAAACTGAAAAAGAAATTATATGTGACACAACTTTGTCAAATGATGGAAAAATCAATTGGAATCGGCCTTTGGCCATTTTCCGACTTGGGATCTGCAACCGGGAGCCACTTTCAGCTGCTGCTTCCTCCAAATTACAACACACCAGTTTGTCGACATCTGTATGTATGAGCACAACTAACCAACATATTTTATGTTACAAAAAAAGATAAAGAATAAAGTCCAGAGATACAGAGTTGTTTTCAAATAAAATTGACAAATGCCCCAACCCTATAGCAACCAGCCTTTAAACCAACCAAGAGTCAAAAGTTGACGCCTTAAGGCTCAACTTGAGGCGTTGTGCCTTAAGGCGCAGCCGTCAGTACAACGAGGAGGAAAAGCGTACAGTAAAGTAAAAGCAGAAGAATTGTTTTTTGGTAAAGAACATTAATAATAAAGAGACACACAGGACAAATAAAGATAAAAGAAATTACAGAGGCATCAATAAAAAATAAAAAAAAAAAAATAAGTAAATTGAGAAAATAAACATGACGGTCAATTAAATGATAAAACTCGAGGTGAAGTTCTCCTTTTTAAAATCAAGTGTCTTGATTTATTTATTGGGCTACTTATATTTTTTGCTTAAAAAAAAAAAAAAAAAAAAAAAGAAATTCTGTCTTTCATATTTTTTACGATGCCAACCCCAAATTTCCGTTCTTCATTTGTGTGGAGCGATTTTTACCCTCTGCACTTCAATGTAGATTTGCTACAATCCAGCCACAGTGGAGGGTCTTTCACAGCGCGGACATTTGAGGTTCACTCTACAGATGAGTTGCACTCCAAGCCCAGACTTTGACTGGTCCACTAGGGCAGCTTTAATTTAGGTGGACCTGCTGTGGCCGGTGGGGGGTAATTTGGGTATATGTCTCCTTTCTTCCTCTTTCTGTCTGTCTTTGTCTTTTTTTCTTTTTTTCTTTCCCCGCAGGGAAGCAGAGACAAGTGGTCACAGACACCTCTCTCTCTCTCTCTCTCTCTCTCTCTCCCTCCCTCCCTCCCTCCAGTTCCGTGTGAGTAAAATAAATAGGCTCCACCACCGGGCTCCTATAAACATGCTCTTGACTCTCCTCCTCAGGCAGAGCCACCTGGTGGGCCCGCGCCGTCCCCTCCGGTCCGCTGCAGGACAACAGCATGCTTTCAGTCAGGCTGCCGAGCATCTGTGCCTTTAAAGCCCTGTGAAGCGCGCGCGCCTCCGTCGACACCAAACTTCTCTTTCCCCCCCCCCCACACCCCCTCTCCCCAGCCCTCCTCCTCCTCCTCCTCCACCTCCTCCACCGGAGCCCGACGCGCTCGGCGAAGTGCGAGCGAGAGCGACAGCAGCTTGACCACCGCGGCACTGGCTCACCCTCACAGCTGGACCCATGGAATACTAACTATGGAATACCTCTGGATACTGCTGTTTGTGTTTCTGCAGCTGAGCTTCCACCCAGGTAAGGCTCGCGGAGCGAGCGTGTGCCTTCACGCGCAACTTGTTGCTGTTCTCTCACGCGGGGGGTGGAGGGGAAAGGGTGTGTTGAACTTTAACAGGCTTCATGTGTGTGTGTGTGTGTACATATATATATATATATATATATATATATATATATATATATATATATATATATATATATATATATATATATAGTCGATTTGGTTTTGTTATGTTTTTGCAACAGTGCTGTGATGCGGAGTCGGAGCCCCGAGTCTGTAGTTCAACCCGAACCCTCAACAGAAACCCAATGAGGGAAGCGGATACTCCGGCGATTTGAACGCGACGCTTATTTAAATAATTCACGGTTTAATCAAGAAACAAGGCGCCGTTGATGGAAAACGAACGAGCGGGAGAAAGAAAGTAGAAAGAACTCATAAAGCGGTGGAGCGGGCTCTCCAGTAATATTAACTACATGCAAATAATCCACCGGCAGCAGCGCGTGTAACCGTCAACATGTAAAAATATTGGCTTGTGATTCCGAGGAAACATGCAAACGACTTCGATCCGTTTCACTGGCTTGTTTTTGTCTCTCTCTCTCTCTCTGTGTGTGTGTGTGTGTGTGTGTGTGTGTGTGTGTGTGTGTGTGTGTGTGTGTGTGTGTGTGTGTGTGTTTCCCAGTTCCGAGATGATGTGTTGGACTCAGTGGGACGCTTTAAAACCTGTTCCCACTCTCAGTGGGCCTCTGGCGTAAAAACACATTGCAATAGTTACGACTTTGGCTCTTTCTTCAGAAGCGTGGACATTGAAGGTCAAGGTCCACAACAGCCGATCGGGAGAACCTCATTGCTTGTTTTAGAGAGAGAACGGGCCACCCGTGGTCTCCGTGGAGCGATCCAGAGTCAGGAAGAGTGGATGAATGCTCTCCATCGGAGGGACATTCACGGGGATATTGAAGGCGCCTCGGCCGATTCTGAAAGCGGGGTGGGAAACTGAACCAGCGAGGTGTTTTCCTTTGCGCCCTGCAGCCGCGCTGAGGCGTTTCAGGGCAGGGCGACGTCAGGTGGACTTCGTGGCCTTCTCGCGTACGATCAAAGACCTGATCGGACCATTTCGATCAGGTCATCTGGGTGTTTCTGTTTTGTTTTGATCGTCTCAACGAGTGGCACATTTCAAGGCGGCGTGCGCTCCGGCTGAACCGTCATGTGACGCAACCGGGGGCACGCCGCGAAGTTTCCTAAAGCCCGCTTGCGCATGGTGCACAGATAATAAGCCAGGTTTTATGATGATGATGATGATGATAATGATGCCGGAAATAAACACGTGATTGGATTCGTTTAAAAACGACATGCATGCATTTTCTTTCTGCCTTTGTCTTCTCCTTTTGCGTGTTACCAAAGCTTTACGCAGAATATCCCGGTTGTTCTGTGAAGTATCTGGAGTCTCTGCTGACGTCACGGGTCACGAGCAGTGTTAACTGAAGAAGTGGTTATGTTGAAAAGATTTACAGCTGCTTTATGCTGCCAGGGGGCTCTCCCTCCCCGTCCCGTTAGCCTCCTCTGATCAGATTGTTTGTTGTAATGCGCATGTATTGTGTTCAGTGACGTGCACAGACATTTTGGGGGGCCTGGTGTTCACAGGAGGGCCTCTTGTGCTGGCTGTACTGTGACACTTGTTACAGGCAGTCTGTTAATTTAGGCTTTTAAATCTGCAAAATCCTACAGTGGACTACATACACTGTTAATAATAATAATAATAATAATAATAATAATAATAATAATAATAATAATAATAAAAGATTTCAGAAGGGCACTTTTTTTTAGGGGCACATGCTCCAGCTCCATCTACAGTTTATCTGTGCACATCCCTGATTGTGTTATTTTAAGAGAAGAAAAATGACGATAAGTCGAGACATTCATGCATTTAGTTCTGCTACTTTTAAACCCCAAGTAAAAATCTCGACTTTGAACTGAAGTGGGCCACCCAAAGGTTGCCCGCGGCCCTGATCTGGACAGCCTTTTCAAACCCGAGGGCAAAACCCAATTATCTCTTCACTGATTTGTCAAATCCTGCATTCAAATTGCCAACCATCCCACACTCGACAACGCCTCCCTTTTTTTGTCTCCGTCTCTGCCGAAGCGAGGAGTTCGCCAACTGAGGCCGTATCTCCATCAGCAGCTGCCTGTTCAACCCTCCCGCTGTGGTTTCTTGCACTGATCATGTAAAGTGGGTTTGCTCTGTAAAAGCAAAGAAAAAAGAAGCAAAAAAAAAAAAAAAAAAAAAAACACCATGAATTTTTTTTCTCAGCAAACAAAGAGTGATGATGCATTTTGTCTAGTTTTTATTTTTTATTTTTTTGGGCGATAAAGGCACAAAATATATCATGAAATGAAATGTTCCGGGTCATTTCGGATCATGGTGTTTTGCTAAAGATTTCTGCTCGTATAACCTCTAGTGTTTAGTTCTAACCATTTAAATAAACTGTCGGGTCATCCATTATATTAGATTCAAGATGTTAGAAATGAAGTTGGGTAGATTTTGAGCAAACGTTGGATCAAATATTGTGACCTTTGTTGTCAGGGGGCCGAAGAGTCTAAAAAGGCACCAAACATTGTATCCTGCTGCAGTGATGATGTCTCAGTTAAAACTGTACATGTTAGAAGAGACCAATTAAAACACAGTTTATTCTTTTTTGATTCAACCTCAGTGCTGTCTTTCCAAATTATTACATTAGAAATCACAAAGTGGCAAATATTAATGCCAAGAGCTTGTGTTAATGTAACCTACAGAACGGGTTTGTTCCCTTAGCGTTAGGGAACCTTTCATTGTTATGAAGCAGTCAGCAATCCCCTCTTCTCACTGCACTTTTGGATAGCTTTGAACATTTCTCACTTTAGCCCTTTTTTTTGTTTTGGTTGAAAAAACCATGCCAGTACGTTAAATGAATCCCATTACCAAACTTGTGGTTCAAAATCAACCCAGTTCTGGATCTTTCCGCCGTTGATTACGGTTAGTAAAATAACCCAATCTGGGTTTTGTCCTGCATTGTTTACGGTTTATACCAACTTAAATCTCTGGACGATTCAAAGAGTCCCAGGTGAAACGTTACAAGAGATTGTTGTTTGCTTGTATATTTAATCCTGCTTGATGTTCAAGTGGAAGAAGTAGGTATTTTGTTTCAGATTTCATACAAGGAAAGATGGGAGTCCAGCGTAAATCTTCTCATTTTTACCTTGCGTTTGTCAACACACATGTCGGTTAATGACTATTAATGTCTGATATGGACCTTATTAATCTTTTAGATGAGAGATTTGTTGTTAAGCTCTTGTCATGAACGTTACAGGCAGGCTGGGTAGCGTAGATGCTAAAGTCTGAGATTACCTTCCAGAATCATAACCCTCTTTCCAATCACATTTCAGGCAACACCAAGCCCACCATCATTCCCAACCAGGCCCAACTCGTCGTCCCAATCAACCATCCCCTCGACCTGCGATGCAAGAGTGAAAACAAGACACAGTGGTGGCGAGAAAACCGGCAAAGACCTCTGAAAACTACGCAAATCGATGGGATGCGGAGAGTATTTTACCTCAAAGCGATCAGTGTCCACAGTGGCCGTTACATGTGCCGGGATGAGAAGTCCAGCGAGGAAGCCTCCATCTTTGTCTTCGTGAAAGGTATCTGGGTGGTTCTCTGTGTGGATCTGTTGTGGGTTTGTGTTTGTGAGACGAGGCCATCTTCAATCAGGAGGACATGAAATCAGACTCCAGGCTACAGCAGTCAAAGGTTGTTTTATTTATTTAGTTTTTGGCAGTACTGTCTTTACTGACAGGATGCTGAGACGTGTGGGTTTGTTTTGCACAACCAGGTGTGTGTAACTCTGCCCCGGACAGGTGAGGTAGATTCTGGAGCTATTTATTGAGTGCATGACTGAGTTTTACTGTATTTCCTTTCCTGTGTGACCCCCTGCATCCCTCTGGCCCCGTGCCATCACTGCAGGCTCTTATCATGTGCTGATCATTCGCTCAACAGTCCTGTATCTGTCTCAGAGGCAACAAGCTCGGATATATGGTTACGTAAAACAATCTTGTTTGTTTGGGATTTTTAGCAAAGGTTGAAAGGAACATGTGAACAGATCAAGGTGCTAGAGTTCGGTTTCCTCTTAGAGGCTGGACATTTTAGTGGACATGGTAAATCCTGAATAATAGCAGTTCAAAATCCTTCACCCTGATTCACAAAGAGGAGAACCTGATTTCATTATTATGTGTGATCACTGCCTCTGTTGGCTTACATTGTTGAGTTAATGCGCTTTTGAAAACCTGCAAAATTTTGGTAAAAAGTCATAATCACTTAATAATAATAATAATAATAATAATAATGATAATATTTTACTCTTGGTTGTAAAGCGATGGGGCTGCACAGTGTTGCAGTTGGTAGCACTGTTGCCTTGCAGCAAGAAAGTTCTGGGTTCGATTCCCGGCCCGGGTCTTTCTGCACAGAGTTTGCATGTTCTCCCTGTGCATGCGTGGGTTCTCTCCGGTTACTCCGGCTTCCTCCCACAGTCCAAAAACATGACTATTAGGCTAATCGGTCTTTCCAAATTCTCCCTAGCTGTGTGTGTGTGTGTGTGTGTGTGTGTGTGTGTGTGTGTGTGTGTGGTTGTTTGTCCTGTTTGTTGCCCTGCGACAGAACGCAGCTGGAGAAGGGCACCAGCAACTCCTGACCCCACTTGGGACAAGGGTGAACAGACGATGGATGGATGGATGTAAAGGGATGGTCTTATATATTTCCCCCAATACAACAGACTGCATCAGAAGAAGAAACAGAGAGTAACTCATGACAAGCATGAAGCATCTGACTTCAACATTCCCCGAAGCTGCTGTTCTCCTGCACACAATAGCAGCAAAGGAAGATTTCACCCAAAATCACACTGGAGTTCCTCAAACTCAAATTGTTACTGGAACCGCATCATGCAATATTCAAATCTGTTTTATTGTTCACCTTCTTTGAAATCACTTCCTGCTTTTTTGTAAAATGGCATTTGAATGTGACTTAGTTTCTAGTTTCTACTTGTGGGGGGAAAAAAACAATTTTCCGTAACTTCTGACATTCTTTGGCTGTCAGAGCAAAAAGTGTAGAGGCATCGTTTTTATTTTCCGCATTTCCAGGGCCTGCCGGTCTGCCAAGATGTCTGCACAACAAAACATATAGTCATAAAGCTTCAGCAACTCAGTGTGAAGTCCCCCTCGCTCACACAACCTGTGCAATTGCATTTTCTTGGCAGATCCAGAGAATCCCTTTAGGAAATCAGTGATAAACAGCATTCTTATTCGTGAGGGAAACAACGCTGCCATCCCATGCCTTGCAACTGATCCAAGTATGCTCAACTTAACTTTGGAAATGTGCTCTGGAGAAGCCCTCCCCGCTGGTCTCCGCTATTCTACAAGCCTGGAGCAAGGGATCATCATCCATGAAGCAAAGCTGACTTATGGAGGATGTTATGTGTGCACAGGGACGCTCGAGGGAAGAGCTGTCAAATCAGAAAAATACTCCCTGACAGTCAAGAGAGGTAAGAATGCGTCTTATGTGTTCAATGCTTCTTTACTGTGATTCATTTCTGTTGAGGTCGAGCTCTGATCTGGGTCAACTTGTTTTATTTCAGTCCCTTTAGGTCCTCCTGAAATTCAGATGCAGCATCCCAGGAGAATCATTCTAACGCGAAATGAAAATCTGTTGATCACCTGCAATGCCACCAATGTCAACGGAGAGTTCACAGTGAATTGGGTGGCACCACCTGGCTCGGTGAGACCCGTCAGCTTTGCCTTTTGCTGTAGAGCGTGCTTTCGACGGTTTGCATATAGGAAAAAAAAAATGGGTTTACCTTTCCCGTGCAAGAGGCTGGAGGGTCAAAGGTGTCTCTGCATGTGCAATAGGATCTTGGATGTGCGTGTGGAGTTTGTGTCTGTGGTCATATTGCATGCATTTGTGCATCTTTGCTAGTATTTGCTTGGCAAGGATAGAAATGCCTTCGGGGTTAATCTCTAGAGATCTCTGGGCGTTGACAGGGTGCCATCTGGTGTCCACAGCAACCACCAAAGGTTGATGGCGATGCACGCATCCTGACGAAGGACTACTCTCACGCCCGCAGTGTCACGCTGCAAATAGAGTCCGTGCGTCCACAGGACGCTGGGAGTTACAAATGCGAAGCCGGAAACGAAAAAGGGAACAGCACGATGTCCGTGTGGCTGGACGTTTATGGTGAGTCTGGAAAAAATATCAATATTTTCCTCCACTTACTTGCCCGGTGATGAAATTGAAATAAGTTCCGGGGAAGTTCTGATTCGCAATCTTTGCCTTTCACATGTGACTGTAATGTGTTAAAACTAAGTACCTGTTTTCCTAACAAGCTCTTGGTTTCCAGCTGTACATGTTTGTAAATTGCATATGTGTGTGTGTACACTGAATGGAAGCTTAACACTCCTTTGCAAAAGTATATACATTCCTCTGTCTTCTCCACATTTTATCACAGCATAACCACTCAAATCGGTATATTCATAAAGCCATGCAATGATTTAGTGACTAACCTTAGTATAGTGATGCGTGGTTTTCAGTTTTTATCCACGCAGTGGATGCATGTGTACATCTAAATAAATGTGATGTAATGTATCAAAATGCAGAAAAATTTTATTAGTGTTTTACTACTTCATGCAACAAAATAGCAAAGGTTGCTGATTGGGGCTGAAATGATTCATCAATTATTCAAATAATCGTCAAATAATTTAGTAATTGATTCATCATTAACTGGAGCATACAGGCTCATAGCATTAAACCAAAACTGCAAGAAACATGTACATTTGACTTTCAGAAAATAAAAAAAAATAAAAAAAAACTTTGTAAATATCTTCTACCCAGAGCTTCTCAAAGTTTTAGCTTAACATGGTTAAAATTCAGTAAAAATCCAAACTCCAATTTATGTGGTTAATGCAAAAATGAATCAATCTACAAATGATCACTGCACTTTTTGGCAATGAAATTTTTACTTTGTTATTTAAAAAAGGAATTGATTTTGAATTGTTTTTGATTATGTTCTGCATCTTTTAACATATTTCTAATATAGTTCAAAAAAGGTTTAAATGAAAAATGTGCAGAATGTGGGAAGTGTTTTCATCCTAGCAATCGATTAATCATCATAATAATCGACTCAATTATTGATTACTATGATAAGCCTTAGTTGCCGGCATAAAGCTGATTAGCTTGGTTTACATCAGGTTTGGCAAAATTAACAAAAACACGCAGCATTTATTTTTACATGAATATCTGCGTTCTGCAAACAGTTTACTGTCTTTCTACCAACGATCGCTGGAGATAAACACCAGCAGCAGCGCGATCCTGCAGAGGTAAGAGGGTATAGCCAACGGATTAATGCATCTCATTTTTAAATGAGCCAACACAGGACTCATAGAGCAGAAATGTCCTGGTTTCAAAGAGCCTTCTAAAATAAAGCCTAGTAAAAACATATTTGAATTTTTTAAAATCAGACCGAGATGGGTTAGCAAATACTATTAGTATGCAGAGTTTTTCCTTCAAGTCATGGAAGCGGTGTGACTTTTCTCATCTAACTCCTGACAAGACCGCAGCTAAGCTCAGTCTTTAATCAGCCCTCCGGCAAATCAAAGCTATTATGCTGCCCGTTGCTGCATGAAATTGAACTTTTAGATATTGTCTAATTTGCTGCTTAAAAAACCCCCCAGTCTTTCCTATGTGTCAAAATTGAATCTGAGCTTTTCATAACCTGAGTCTTTTTGTATTAGCTTCACACAATTACAGCAGTGAGGTTTTCGTACACAAACTGAGTTGAGGGTGACGTACCCGAAAGTCTTTACACCACCCATCCTCACGCAGGTGAAAGTCTGGAGCGCATCTTTTTCCACCAGTGTTGTAAACGCCTCCTATGTTCTTATTTCAGAACGGGGGTTCATCAGCTCAGCAGAAATCCACAACAGAACCTTCCAGGTCCGCACCGGCGACAGTTTGTCTCTGAACGTTAGCATGGAGGCGTATCCGAAGCCGCACGCCGTCTCCTGGAGCTTCATGGGCGAGAAGCTCAGAAACACTAGCGACCACGTCATCACCACGCACAGCAGGGACTACAGGTGCGTGCGCAACGCAAACTCGCTGAACTGCATCCATGCAGAGTGGAAGCAAGTGTTGCTGGAAGAGCGCTGGAATTTAGCGGGCCTGGCCTAGCTGCAAGGTCACGTCTTCCTGAGAGAAACAGCTGGGGCGAAAAGCGTCGCCCCAGGGTTCACAGCGAAGCGTTCACAGCCAGATTACAAATGTAATCGGTTGGTATTTTCGGGAAATGAAGCCAGTGAAATGCACATGTTTTGGAGATTGAAAAAAATCAGGTGTTACCCAAAATCTCTGTTAATGTGGGAAGAATAAAGACGCACACTTCGATCCGCAGCTGGATGTGGGTCAGTGAAACAAATGCAATGCAGATGTGTGAAAAGGAACACATTACTCAAATAAAGCACTGCTCATCTATCCATGTGAACAAGTGAACTTCTCTCTCAGACAGGATATCCAGTGATTTTCAGTTTTCTTTTCCTATTTTCTCTTACCTTAAAAAAAAAAAAAAAAAAAAAAAGATGCTTGATTAAAATCTGTCTGTCTCATGTTCAGCTACGTCAGTGAGTTGAGGCTGGTGCGGCTCAAACCGGGAGAAGGTGGCATTTATACCTTCGAAGCCTCCAACGGCGACGCGGCGGTAAAGCACAACTTCTCCGTGTTTGTTATCAGTAAGTGAAAGGTTTTCTCTCCCCTTGAGCCGCATCATGAAAATGCATTTCTCCACGCAGCGTTAGCGGTCGCCAGCTGCCGCGAGGGGAGCTGACCTTTAGGAATTGTAACTTAATGAAGTCCAACCCTCCAGACCACACTTCACCGAGCTCACAGCTGTGCCCGAAGGAGGGCAAACAGCCTTTTTTCTCGACAGCCTGCAATTTATTACTTAATGGTCTCTCAGTCTGACGTCGGCTTTTTGTTTACCAGGTAAGCCTGCGATCATAGATCATGGGGGCCCGGTGGACGGACAGGTGCGCTGCGTGGCCGAAGGTTACCCTGCCCCCCAGATCAAATGGTACTACTGCGAGAAGCACGTCAGGTGAGGCTTTCACTCAGTGAGGCTTTCAGTCAGTTATTGTTGTCCACACAAAAACAAGTCTGCTTGTTTCAGCCATTGTTCTCTGTTTACTTCATGAGGGTAAATTGACTCAGTGTGTCAATGATTTTATGACCAGGTATTGGCAGTAAAAAGCAAATGGAGATGATTAATTTTAAATCTTATGATGAATGTCTCTGACTCACTTGAGCCTCTCAAATTTAAAGGGAAGCAGTGAGTTATTGTTATGCAAACAAATATTTTATGATGTGCTCTAGTGGTGGGCATTTATTGTGTCAAGAGATTTCTTGTCACGATACGAAATTTTGATACATTGTTGATTAAAAAAAAAAGGACTGAAATGTTTATTTTATTATTTTCGTCACTGTTTTTTCTATTAGAGCACCAAAAAATATCAGTAAATTAAAAAATATGAGTAGACGGAATGTCTATGTGCAGCTTAGTGATATAAATCACACTTCAATTCATGTGTGACGTCCTGAAAAAGCTCGTTTCAGATAGGAACGAATGAAGAGTAGATTCAGGTACCTAAAACAAGAAGTGATCAATCATTATCATCATTTTTATAGTTATCACAACAATATTGTAGTCAAATCCTGAGCCCATGCTCTCATACTCCATATTTTAAAAATGCATTTGCTGATTTAGCCTGTTTTATTTTCCTGGTGTTGGACTTTTTTCTTTTTAATGTGTGTGTGTGCGTGTGTGTGTGTGTGTGTGTGTGTGTGTGTGTGTTTTCTCTCCAAACGATACATTTGCCCCACGTCCAACAGATCTGCTCAGCTCAGATCTGGTTCTTGCGGTTTGATTTTTATCATCAAACTTGAACAATTACCTATGAGGTTTAACCCAGGGGGTCCTAAAGGTCACAGAGAGCCGCGCTGGGTCGAGTCAGGGAATGATGATGATGGTGGAATGTGGGATTTGCGGTTGCGATTGGTTGACAGTGATGAGATGATTGCCCCCACCCTCTCTCCCACGTGACGGGGAGATTGTTAAGAATCCACTCGCTGATTGGAGATGGACGGCAAACATACATGAGGGAGGAGCATCTGATTGCCATGCCAACAACAATCCCGAGCAGCACGTCCAATGCGTCAGGCCCGATAATCCCGCCCAATCACTTTACTGAAAAAAATAAATCAAATCCACTTGATGCTCATTACTTGTGCCTACATGACAGGTGTTTTAATGTCTAAACAGGAAGAGCAGGTATTGCGAGCGCTGATTTATGCGCCGCTCTCTGCGGAGCGGCGCTGGGACCGGTGGAGCCTGGGTGCTAATTTTACACAATCAACTTTTGTTTTCTAAAAACAGAAATGCCACGTTTTCTTTCCCACACAAGACCAAAGCAGCAGGTGATTCAGATAAGAAAGTAAAGATGCGTTTCTGCTTTTTCTTTAAAACGTTCTCAGTCAAAGACAGTAGATGAACTGATCAGTCTAAAACAGATTCCCGTTTTTCTCTCCGGCAAAACCTCCTAATTCTAATTTTGACTGAGTCCATTTATTTAATAGTTCATGCAGCACTTTTTTTGATTCGCATCTTAAAAAGTGCCATTTAAATAATGTCTTACTTACTTAAAAGAGAAATAATGTAGAGATAGTAGTTTAAATTGCAAATGCTTCAAAGCATTTGCCTAAAAAATGTATCCAAGAACGTCTTTTTGTAAATGATCAGCTAATAGACTAAAACATTTTAGTTATTATTTTAATATCTATTGATATAAATATAGAATATTTCTATCATATAAATTTATTTCAAAATCTGATTTACTTTAAAGATTTTAAAATCCAATTTTTCCATATTTTCCTTTCCGTTTACCAAGCAGAAGCCGACCGAAGGACGATCGGTCGATTCCGGTCACTGACCAGCTGTTTGTAGCTTTTGTAAAGTGAAGCTGTAGGTTTGCTGGAAAAAAGGGACCCGGTGATGAAATACTAACAACCAGATGTGCCTCCAGGTGCTCCCAGCAGAAGAACGCCACCCATGAAGAGCGCGCCGTCATGACCATCATGTCGGGAAGCACCAGCTTCGAGAAGAGGGTGGAGAGCTGGGTCAACGTCAGGAGACGGTTCAGTACTCTGGAGTGCGTCGCCATCGGGGACGGAGAGCAATCCCACATACTGTTTTCTATCACGGGTAAATTTGCATCCAGTTTATGCATTCACATGAAAAAAGAAACTGTTTTCGCCGACAGGGAGCTGGGCGATGTCAGTGCAGGTTGATCGGGCTCATTGGGTCTACACACTCTAAATGTAAAAGCATGGATTTAAAAAAAACCCTAATAAGTAAGCTTTTAAATAAAACATTGTTGTCGGATTTGTTGCATTTTTTTTGCTTGAACCACAATCGACCATCTGCTTGATTGGTTGAGGAATGGAAACAAATTGTGAGTTAAATTATTGGGTGAAATGAGCAGAGACATCCAGAGAAGTTGGACGTCACAATGAGACATTTCTCATCCATGCAGCCAATATGGCCAATTTATGTAAGAAAAGAGCTTATTTGTACTTCTGATCATTTGTATTTCATTAGATCTTTCATTCACACACACAGTACATTAAGATCTATTTTAGTAAACAAAATGTTGCCACAGTGTTTGAAAACTTATTGCTAATATTATTTAGCTCATCTTCTTGACTGTAGAGGTGGATTCACCATATTTACTTTTTTCCCCCAATATTGATTGGCATCTTATACTTAAGAACCAAAATGTTTTCTTTATTAAAGCACCGATTCTCCAGACTCTTCTACGTTATCTCGATCGACCCGGTGGGCTCACCCCCCCACAGTAAATCTTAAGAAGCGATAATTCCTGAGCCTCAACTTGTTGACTGAAAACAATAATTTTTTTTGCCAAAGATTAACCCCGAGCTCACTGCTAACCCTTGGTTGGTTCCCATCCATTTGGTAAACATTAACAAAGAGATACTACCTCAGAGGTGATTGGCTGCAACAAGGCGCAAAAACAAGAATTAGCTCTGGCCCTCTGTGTACGTTACGACTCTAAATCCCCTCTCCTGCAACGGCCGCCCCATCTGCTGCGCGATGTCCTAAAAGCGGCAGTGCAGCAGCTGAAAGTACACCAAAGTTCTCCCAGTCTGAGCCTGCAGAAGGGGGTGGGGGTTGAGGGGTATGTGGGTGTGCATTATGGGGACAGTGCGTGTTTGTGGCCAGGCAGGACATGCCTTCGGGAGCCAGTCTCAGGATTTGTTGAGCACAGAGTAGCAGCAGACCAGGCGGAGGCGCATGAGCGTGTAGGAGCGCAGTGGGAGCCCCGGCGCTGGGCACTCGGTGGTTTGTGGGAGGCTTGTAGGTGTCAGTGAGCTGCAGCGAAGAAAACAGAGCTTTAGAACCCACTGACAGGTTTACAGGGGATTAGTTCCTGCAGACTCGGCATTCTCAGATTTGAAGTGGAGAGAAAGCTCCTTATCGCTAAAGAGCTTATTACACCCCGGCGTGTACAGAGGAGCAAAACAATGAGGCATCACAAGCAGCCAGACACAAAGGGGACAGAACAGCGATTGCATGCGACCGCTCGCCGGCGCAGCTGCAAAAGTAGTATGGGATGCTGGAAACGAGCGGTGTGAAATCACAGGACATTAGAGCAGGAGAAAAAAAAAAAAAAAAACTTGGATAAATTTGTGTAATGGGATTAGTTTGCTGCTATTTGATCAAAGTGTGCTTCACTATGGCTTAGCCTTCTCTGGCTTACCTTCATGCCCCTTTGCAATGTCATCTGCAGTGCAACCACAACAAGTCACTGATTGGGCCTTTGGTTATCTAACATTATCTTTTCCGTCTCCCTGCAGAGGAAAGGCATGGTCTGTTCACTCCTCTCCTCATTGGCTTCATATCAGCAGCAGGCATCCTCTGTCTCATTGTTATCCTGCTGCTCTACAAGTACATGCAGGTAAGACGGCGATGCATTTTTCCCCGCGTGCGGCACGCCCTGCAGTCAGGCGTACAAGGTGTCCGTCACGAATTTATGAGTCCACACGTGCCTCTGTTGTCTTTTAATTTCGTCTGTCTGTGTGTGTGTGTGTGTGTGTGTGTGTGTGTGTGTGTGTGTGTGTGTGTGTGTGTGCGTGTGTGTGTGTGTGTGTGCGTGTGTGTGTCAGAAACCCAAATACCAGATCCAGTGGAAAGTCATTGAGGGAATCCACGGCAACAACTACGTGTACATTGACCCCACGCAGCTGCCCTACAATCACCAGTGGGAGTTCCCACGGAACAACCTGCGTTTCGGTGAGCACGAAGTCTGTTGGCGACGAGTGGGCGTCCTCGAACGGACGCCGCAACTGACAGGTCATAGAACCCTGCACTTATGACCTGTCACAAGTGCATGTCTCCACCCAACACATGCTGTTATGTGTCGGGTGGAGGTAAGACTGGAGAGATAAACAGTCACAGTTAAAAATCACAAAGCCCACGGTCAGGTGTGACAATGACACCCTGTGGCTACTTTACGCTGATTTACCGTTTTTTTCTTTTTTGTTCCACATATGTGTGCATTGCATTAAGGCATTAGCCGCGTTTGTCTTTGTTACTGACCAACTCGTTCCGCAGCTCAAAGAGAAAGAAACCGCACTCCTCCTATGCAAACACAATATTGTTGACATATTCTGGGTGTTGTTTTCAACAGCCCTCTTCAAACAGGATCCTACACGTCCTGGTGACTGCACACACAGCCCCGGGGCTCAAACTGTTCCTGCCCTGGAAACGCTGGTGCTCAGTCTGTTTGAAAAAGGACAAAAAGAGCACAGAGCATAACGATGTATTGTGTCTGACCTCTGTTCTTTCTAGGGAAGACGTTGGGATCTGGGGCGTTTGGGAAAGTGGTGGAGGCCACAGCGTATGGACTCTCCAACGCTGACTCGGTCATGACGGTCGCGGTGAAAATGCTTAAATGTAAGTTCTGCCCCTGCACACCCAACGAACGAATGTGATTAATGTGCACAGTAGCTGCCAAATTTATCTATAGGTGCTGAAAACTTGACAGCTGTGTTTTTTGGAGCTGGCATTTCAAGCTTTGCATTCTGCTTCCAAAGCAATATATTTAATATTTACCCTGCGATACGAATCTATTTATTCAGCCCACGAAGCGATCAGATAAGAACAACTAATCATATTTCAACGTGAGATGCCTGTGCTTCTAACCTTTTGCAAATTCTTATCTTGCTGCTTTTATTACAGCAAGCGCTCATGCCACGGAGAAAGAGGCACTGATGTCAGAGCTGAAGGTCCTCAGTTACTTGGGAAACCACATCAACATCGTCAACCTGCTGGGCGCCTGCACTGTGGGAGGTGTGGCATCCATGTTGTCTTGTTTTATTTGTTTTAGGCGGCGGATTGAAACTGGAAGAGTCAGATTTATTTAGTTGAGATTTGCCTTGGAGTCGTCTAACTCAGCGCAGTGCAGAAATATTCAGACTCTCTACACCGCGTTTTAGAATGAAAAGTACGAGTCAGAATCTAGATGTAGAGTCGGCTGGATCAGAAAATTGATTTTAAAAGATGCTTCTCATCCAATGAAGAGAATTGTCAAAACTTTAAGACTTTTAGATGTGCATAGATCCCTACAAGACCTTACAGCTGTCAGAACGACGCATTGTTAGCAATGGTAGCCAAATTGCTAACAATAATAATAATTTTAAAAAAAGTAATACTTGCACTTTACAATCAAACTCTATGTGTGTCACATAAAATCCCAAATAAAACACAGTAAGCTTCTGGCTGAAATGTGAAATAGTTTTGCACGTGTCATGGATTCTGGAAGCTCGTTTTGATCAGACCTGATTCTCCATCTTTAGGACCAACGCTGGTCATCACAGAGTATTGCTGCTTTGGTGACCTTCTGAACTTCCTCCGGAGAAAGAGACAATCTTTCAGCACCTGTGAGCTGAAGGAGAACTACTCCTACCGCAACTTCATACAACAGAGAGCTGCAGATGGGTGAGGCTTTGCTTTAAAAGTGATTTGTGATGGGCGGGAAAAAGTAAAAAAAAAGAAAAAAAAAAAAGAAAAAAGATGAGAGTACTAGTATTTTCGATACAGATCGTGCGTGGGAGGGTCTTTGGACAGCAGGACTGAGCTCAGACCAGACTGCTCCTTTCCTCTTCACAGTGACAGCTTGAACGGCTACATGAGCATGAGGCCTTCTGTCGCTGGCAACTCACCGTCGAGCTCGTCCTCGGAGCGGAGACAGTCACTACGCAAAGGCAAGCCGGCCAGCCATTCATCAAACTTCTACTCTCCTTAAGAAAAAAAACAAACAAACTTTAAACACAGAGATGGAACGGTCATCTCTCTTGACCCTGTCCTTCCCCCCCCCTCAGGTGGCCCGTACCTCGAAGCTGACGCGGTCGGCGAGATGTTCGATGAGGACGACTTGTCTCTCGACACCGAGGATCTCCTCAGCTTCTCGTACCAAGTGGCCAAAGGCATGGAGTTCTTAGCCTCCAAAAATGTAAGCTTCTGCTCCTCGCAGTTTGCAGATTTTCTATGAGCAGATTTTTTGGTGTTTTTTTTTTTTTTTTGTAGTTTTTTTTTGTTTTTTTGGAATAAACCCCATCACATCTGATAACCAGACGCCGCGCGCATGCCTGTCATGGGAAGAGCTGCTCGCATTTCCACAGCTAGTAAACGGATCTAAAACGCATGTTTGAGCATGTTGTTGAAAAATGTATCCCCCTGCGGAGGCGCAGATACTGTGTCCAGAGGGCTTGCATATCGATGTCGGTGGCTGTGTGTTACACGGCCCGGCACGGAAAAAAATAGTCAGCCTGTTACGAGAAGAAGCTCGCGCGTGACCACTGCGGCGCGTCTCGTTTCAGTGCATTCACAGAGACCTCGCCGCCCGGAACATCCTGCTGACTCAAGGGAGAGTGGCGAAGATCTGTGATTTCGGCCTGGCGAGGGACATCACCACGGACTCGAACTACGTCGTCAAGGGCAACGTAAGTAGAGCTGTCATGAAGTTACGGCGGCAGCTGAAGTACAAAAAACAAACGGGCAAAAAACCGAGGACGTCAGTCAAATTCAGAGCAGTATGAATTAGCTATTGGCTGACTAATTAGGAGACTTCAAGGCCCGATCATTACATGACACAAATGTTGGATCGTGATTTGCACACACAGGGATTTGAGTAACAATACTCATCCACAATTGCTGACGCAGCACTATTGTGCAGCAGATTTCAGGTTGAGACAAGATTTTTAAGAACCTTGAACTTCTTCACACTTTGTGGTTCACCCACATTTATGTTGGCAGTTTGATCTGAGGGCATGACGCTCGAGAAACAAAGACGCGATTCTCTGCTTTTCAGATGCACTTAATGAAGAATCACAAATATAACAATGAACTCTCGAGAGCCTAGGAAAAAGTTGATTTTTTTTTTTTTTTACCAAATGATTGTTTCCGAGATTTGTTGTTTGACTGCCACAATCTCCAGCATATTTCACTAGACTTTATTGTGATAAAACACAAAATAAGCAGGTAATTGTGAAGAGGACGTAAAACAAATCGTTTTTTTTTAAACTAAATTAAATAAAAAATGTGACATGCATTTGTATTTAACCCCGTTCAGTTCAGCCACTTTCACAAACATTTTTCATCCTAAATGCCTAAAGCCTCTGAATCGGTGCTGGCAGTTCATCCATCAAATTCCACATTTCTGCTCTTCCTGCTAGAAATTATTTTTGAGTCCAATTTACTCAAAAGTCATCAGTAAATCACTTTCTCCACCCACAAAGGGCCCCTACACAAGTTAGCCAATGCAGACCCTGAGGGACTTAACAAAGGTTGAATGAGTCCTTTTACAGGAAATAGCAAAACAGGTTCTTCATTGCTGTCTTGTGATTTAGTCTCTGCAGAAATTCAGCAGTTCTGTGAAGGACTGTTTTACAGGACAGTAGGTAATACAAAGGAAGGCAGCAGATGGATCGGGGATGAAGCAGGGTTGGATTTTGAAACATTATTATTATTAAGCATTAACATAGCACAAATCTACCAAGACCAGACCATTCAGCTAAAACCAACAGGCCAGGCAAGGAAGGCTTTAATCAGAAAAGCAGCCAAGATCCCCTCCATAACTCCTTTTGTCAGATGACATTAAAATTTCCCTCTTTGGTTGAGCTGAATGTGCTGAAATCCTCTAAGAAAGTCCTGTGAGCGATTTCAACAGATTCAGACTGAAGTACACCCCCCAGCAGGAGAGCTACAGCGAAAGAATTAAAGAACGTGTTAAAACAGAGAAATTAAAGATCAAACCTAAAGTCAGTTCAGAATCTGAACTGGTTACATTAAGACCCATCGATCGATCAAAATCTCTCAAAGTCCAGATCCAAAGCCGGTGAGAATCTCTGGCGAGATCTGAAAATGTATGTCTGTGGATGTAGTTAAAAAAAATAAGGCTAAAAAAAAACTAACACACTACAAAATAAAACATGTATGAATCTATCCTCTAAAATTTTGACAAAGTACATAACGGTTTGAAGAAAAACGACAAAATGTTCGACATTGTGAATAGTTTTGCAAGTAAGCCAGGAAACTGCACTTTTCTATGCGGTTTGGCTTTTCTAAATTGCATCTATGCAGCCATTTGTTATTCTGGAGCAAACCTCTCGAGTACAAAGGGGTTTTTTTTGTTGTTTTTCAAAGGAAACAGCACAAGATGTTTTAGCCAGTGTAGCATTTCATTAAACCACTGAAAATGAATTATTAGGATCTGTGAGTTCCTATGATGCATGTCTCATGTGGTTACATATTTCTGCTCCTTTCTCTTGAAAGTATAACCTCTAAAATAATTTAATTAAATTAGACAATTTTTCTTACTGTTTTTTTTTTTCAGATTTAATATCAGACCTCTGTCTGAAGTTATTCTTTTCTTTTTTTTCTTTTTTTTTTTTACAAACCTCAAACAAAGAGCCATGAACTTCTTTACACGTTGGTTGGTTTGCTTATTAAACTTTCTGTCAAATCTGTTTTTGAGATAAAAAAAATACAATAAAATAAAAAAGATGGACTGCATTTATGTACAGTGCCTATTCATTGAGCTATTCTGTTTCAGGCCCGCCTGCCGGTGAAGTGGATGTCCCCAGAAAGCATCTTTGAGTGCGTGTACACGTTCGAGAGTGACGTGTGGTCCTACGGCATCTTGCTTTGGGAAATTTTCTCACTGGGTATGTTTCTCCGTCCATGCCGCTTTTATCCCGGCTTATCTGGGTGCCGAGAAAACGGCACAAAGTAACCCGAGATCCCTGTTGAACGTAGGAAACAGTCCGTATCCTGGTATGCCTGTGGACGCCAAATTCTACAAACAGATAAAAGAAGGATACCGGATGGAAGCGCCGGAGTTCGCGCCCAGCGAAATGTGAGTTTTCTGTTGATATGGAACGTGACGATCTTCAAAACGCATCATCAAACAGAGAGATGTTGTGCTTTGATAAGATGATATGCAAGAATGCAACATCGAGGAGCTGAGTCACAGCCCGCTCACGTTCTGTTGCGTTTGGCCGCGCACAAGAATAGCAAATGATTAATAAAAGATCTGTTGATAAAACAGCAGTGCACAGAAGACGCTCTGTGTTAGCTGAAGGTACATCATGTTGTTTGTGTGTTTGGCTGCAGGTATCAGATCATGAGCTCCTGCTGGGATGCGGACCCCTTCAAGAGACCCCCCTTCACGAAAGTGGTTGAGAGCATCGAGCAGCAGCTGTCGGATGCCACTAAACATGTAGGTCCACCTATTTCTGCACCGTTTTCTAAAACGGCACAAAGATTAAAATCACATTCCTCAAAAATGTCAGGAAGACTTCAAAAGGTTGAAAGTTGGAAAACGTTTTGGTTTCATTTGCTGAACTGGAGACCAACTTTAGCTGGACAACAAGGCTGGAAAAACGAATCACGATACACGTCTTTCAAATCAGTCAGTATTGACAGATATTAATCATTTCTTGTTTTAAATATCTGAAATAATGCCTGACTGGTGGCGTGACCTTCTCTGTTTCATCTGCCGTTTTCACTCTGCAGCGTTATTCATCTTTGAGCGTTTGTGAGGCAAGGTGGCGAAACCTCAAACCGCTGCTGCGCCAGTTACTCAACTGGTAACCAAAGAGTGAGGGAGTCAGTTGATGCCACTAACTTTTCTTAGCCAGTGGTGAGAGACTGAGCGATAAATCTGTCAGTGAAAGACTAAAATCTTGCCTACAGTAATGTCTCAACAACAGTCCAGCAATCCGTCTGCGTATGACGGTTTCCCTGCATTCCAGACGTCTTGACGTTCCCTCAGGGTACGAGCTTCACATCAACAGGCGCTTTGCCAAATAGTCTTCCCTCACAAAGTCTAAACACGAGCAAGATTCTTTGGCTCAATTATCACCGTTCTGGACGACGGCCTGATTTGCCTCCGCCGTCAACGGCCACGTCTTGTTCCGTAAACACAAAACTCTGAGCTAATGAAAAATGTAAAACCAGAGAAAAAAAAAGTCATGTAAATTGTTTACGTTTTTTCTCCCTCATTCAGATATAACATTACACGTTTGTCTGCCGGTGTAACATTTAGAAGATTTCTCCCACGCATCGCTTACAACTGCAGTGTTGTCTTTGGAAAAAAAACAAAAAAAAAACTCCTTAAACTTTTGCAACATTTTGCAGTGTTACAATAACAAATGTCAGTCTGTGTTTTACTGGGATTATAACAGCACAATATGTAAATACTAAGAGTAGGAAGATCAATAAAGGTTCTCAAACTTTTTGACTAATCAACTAATAAAAAGTACTGTGCAGTTATCTTTCATTTTTGGCTAATTCACTTGGACACTAGCAGTTTTGCTCGTTCCTTTTGGCAGAACAGCTCCAACTCAATCAGACCGGAAAAATGTTCATTGGGTTGTTATACTGGGGGGTTTATGAAAACAAATGATGGATGCCACTGCTTTCCATGTTTTTAGCTGTTTGTATTATTTTTCTTCCACTTCACCATTGTGTGCAAACAAGCAAAAAAACCCAATAAAATTCACTTCAGTTTGTGATGGCAGTGTAACAAAATGTGTAATCGGCAAAGTGCAGCTAATACTTCTGCAAATCTCTGGAAATATCTTAGACAGTCAGGCTTAGAAAAAAAGAAAAAAAAAAAGAAAGAAAAATACTGAGTTCCCACAAATTAAAGCATCTGAAAATACATTCCAACAGATATTTCCCCCCCCCCTCTCTCTTCTGTCTCTCTCAGATTTATTTGAACTTCAGTTCCAGACTCCCTGTGTTGCCTAGAGCGAGGGAGGAATCCAGTTCTCAGAGCACAGCGACTCTCAGCTCTTTCTCCGCCAGCAGTAAGAGCGCTCCAACGCAGCCCCTACTGGTTCAGCATGAAGTCTTCGTGGAGGGGACAAACCTTCAGGCCCAGTGGGTGTAAGGATCCGCCGGTCTTGTTTGGCAGCCTCAAAGTGCCTGTGATGTTTCGCCACAAATCATCCAAACCACTACTTTTCGTCCGCCTCCGCCCTCTCTCTCCCGAATCCCGCCCGTTACCAGCGAAGGTTGCAGCAAGAGGAGTGAGTGCGTCCGTGGACAAACGGCTTTTATCTTTGCGATCGCTGTTCTTGCCTGCTCAGTGCTGGGAGGACACTTGGACTATTGCTCCCAAGCTCCAGAACTCTGAAGCTCACCACAGAGGCTGGGCGGCCGTCACACATTACCCATCATGTTATTACACTGTTACATTCGTTGGTTATTTTACACTTTTTCATGTCTCCTTTACATTTCATTAAAGTTGTTTCATCATTTTAGTTTTTTTTTTTTTTTTTCAAGGGGAGGATGGGGGGATTAGTCCACATATAGCAGATGTCTGTTTTTCTTTTTACATTTGGTGTTATTTTTTGGGTTATTCTTTGTTTTTGTTTTTTTTTCTGTCATGGAGCATCGTTTGCGTTTTTTTTTTTTCTTTTTTTTTCTTTCTTTCTTTGTTTTTGACTGTTGCAGTTGTTGGGTTGGAAAAGAAAGCACTCGAGGCACTTAAACTTTTCTTTATTCCATACATCACATGATGCAAATAATACAACTTTTATTCTTTTTTTTTTATCACTTTCATTGTCAGTATTACTTTCCAACTGTGCAGATCTATCCTGTATAAAGAAGATACTTTCGGGGGCCAATTTGAATCGAGATATGATGACACAGACACTTCTAAGCTATTAGGCGACGGCGACGTATCCACAAGTGCTTCGAGTTCATTAGGAGGCAGATCCGGGACGGCAGCACCTAAAAGGCAAACGACTTTTGGGACTTTCGTTAAGCAAACACCATGATCAGTGCATGACTGCAGCTACAGCGTAGATATAGATGTGGTATGCGACCCTTAATGCTTCATTGCGTTGCTGACAGCTGGACTGCGAGAGGTATTGATCTCTTGTAAAAGATGTACATAACTGTTTCCTCCGGCATCTCCCGCTGTTTATATGTTTACAAGCGTGAGGTAGGTACTGCCATTTCTCAGATGTGTTTTCACAACTTTCCCCCCCCAAACCCCAACTCTCCTCCAATCCGTCGGTTTGGAAACAGTTTTTTTTTTTGTTGTTGTTTGTTTGTTTTAACCAACTCAGATTGGTGTGTCACCCCATGCTGGCGAGCAGGTGCAGTTCTCCAACTAAGACACGCTGAACCTGATGTGATATGCCATTAAGTTGGATTGCAGTATCCCTCTGAGGTGATAGGAGCGAGAGGGAAAAGAAGAAAACAACACACTCTTTCCTAGCTATGCGTTCAGAAAGTGACTCTCGGTGCAGGACTTAATGTGTTTGGCCATCTCATTGTTCTCCGGCCAGTAGCTGGTTTCCTTGCCGTCCATCTCGTCTTCTTTTTTTTTTTTTTTTTTTTTTGGGTTGTCCAGTTGTTTCCTCTGTCGGAAGCGGGGGGTTTTCAGCGCCTCTCAGCCAGTCGTCTGGAGTGGTCCCGGCATCTCTCCCAGCTGTGGGTGTTGTTCAGAGTGGAAAGTGTCCTGTTTGCGTGTGCTAAGTGTGTGTGTGTGTGCGTGTGCGTGAGCCAGTGTGCCCGTCCTCCTTCGTGTGTGTGAGCGTGCGCGAGTTTCAAAGAGTTACTGTCAAGAGGTGCCACTACTACAGATTCATCTAGCTTACTAAAGACCCCACAGTCTTACTGCTCTCGTCTTTTTGTAAATACATACGTGCGTATATTGCAAAGTAACATCAGTACTTTGGAAGATGTTTATGCTAATGAAGAAGCGGTACAGTGATACAGAAATTATTATGCTTTTATTTTCGTATAGGTGCACAGATATCCCTATATAGATTCAACCAGAGAATCTGCATGTTGCTCTTCTTTCTATGACGCTATTAACAGAAAGGATTTCATTTTTGGCCAATTCCAGTCGTTCGCTGCACTTTGCAAGTTTACTAGTTTCCTCCAATGACACTGCTCCGAATGGTCAGATCCGATCAGAAAACCTTGAATATGACAAAATTATACAATTGGGAAAGGAGCCTTATTGAATACCAGACTATTTTTCATGCAACTGCTTGCTGCATTTCACCCTGTGTATCTATTTAAAGCTTCAAAGTTACTGTGTAAATCTGAAATGTTGCTATTACAAGTGTCAATGTAAATAAAATTGTGTATATTGAACTCTCAGTTCTGCTTTTGGTCGTGATTGAATTTGATCCATTTTCCTGATTTTTACATAGCTTCTCAAACTACAGTAAAATGGTCTACAGCAACCTTCTGCAAACATCACATTGACATTTCTTTAGATTTGAGTCTGTGCTTTGACAGGGCCATTCTAACACGTGGGTGCTTTGTTTTAAATCATGAAGCGTTGGGGTAAGTTTAGGGTAACTGTCCGTGGCTGCACCACGTTCCCTTGTCTCTCACAGGATTGTCCTGCATTTTGCTGCATCCATGTTCTGACCAGTTCCATGACGCATGTACCTACTGAAGAACAGGCATCTCGTTGCACAATACTGTCTGGACTGTCTCCGCTCTTATCTCCTCCACATCTTAATGACAAAGTGACTTTCCAGTCACGCTTGCATACGGGTCGGATTTATGTTATAGAGTTATTCCCCCTCATCAAAAACATACCTGGAGTGTTGCTTTGATTCTTTCGTGCATGTTTTAGAAATCCCTTAGTCTCCCATGGCAACCATGCTAGCAACAAAAAGCGAGTGGTGTAACCAAGCGCTGCCTTACAGAGCATCCATCTGCTGTGTCTCCCTTCCCTGCAAATGCACTCCACACTTTTAAGTTATTTGTAGAGATTTTGAAAACCACGCAAACATTGCGTTTCACCTCACACCTTGAGTTAGTCTGTCAAACAAAATCACAGCATTTGAGTTCATGGAATGTCTTTTTTTAAGTCGGTGCCATTAAAAACGCAGCTTCCTGGTGTGACATCAGGGGAAAACAGACCGTCACCCAGGATGCTACAAGAAGAGCTTTGGAAATGTCAGGTGCCTGAAGGCACCACATTCATACTTTAAAGAAAATGCAGGGCATACTGTACAAATTCGGTGGTTATTTCCAGCTGTCATACCAGGAAGTAGACGCACTCAGCGGCACAGAGGTCCACGGATCTACCAGAAAATGAGAATATAATTATCCTCTGCGAAATGAGTCCTGTACATATATGGACTGAAAGGCCCAGGAGGGCAGAAGCAAATGTTCCAGAAGCAACAAAAATAGCAAAAATTTCACTTAGACCTGATAGCAGCATTCCTTGGTAAGTACAAGAGAGAGCAGAGGCTAAAGCATCATGTCTTTTGGAAAGTTATGCACACTGTCACACCGTTACATAAATGTATCTAAACTTCCGAAAGCCTGGAAAGGAAATCTCTGTAAAATAAATAAATAATAACTGCCCTAAAATAGGAAAGTTTGAATCTGATTTCAGGTCAAACTCAAAGGAATGAATGAAAAATAACTTAATATTACTGTCAGGGAATTGAATATTTTCACAAACAATGGAAAATACATCTAAATGACCGTCCATATCTTTAAAGTTGAACAAAATAGCAACATTTCTTTCTTAGGGTTTTTTTTTTTAGTCTTTAGTAATGCTAAAGAACCTCACAATGCTGTCTGTTGACAGCTTTATCTTTGCAGGTGGTCACATCAACACCCTGAGGCCATTTAACTGAAGTCATTCTGTCTTTTCTATTTCCACTCGCCCTCCTGGACTCCGGAGCAGAAAAACAGATCTGGTCACTAGAGGCAACCCCCTCCCCCCCCGTTCAGATGAGGCTGGGGCAGAAAGTCGAAGCGGCAGTGACCATTGTTGTAGGATTTAAGTGATAAGAGGCGGCAGGAAATCCCATCATTGAGGCGAAAAAATTTGTTAGTCAGAAGCAGTAAAAAAAACAAAAAAACAACAACTTCCATTTGTTTCCTTTCAAACTATCACTGAAATTATAGTTTCTTCTGATGTAACTTTTAGAGAGTAACCAGTTTTAATTAAAAAAAAAAAAAAAAAAAAAGGACACACGACCACTTTAGTGTTGAGCTGCAGGTCCTGGGTTGATATATGGCGTCTTCAATTGCTCAACAAGCTGTGGTTCCTCAGAGTGGTTGTAAATTTGATAAGCATGTCGCTTTCCTAAAAAACACGGTTTGTGGTAAATCTGGCGGTTTAATGTGAAAAACCGCCTCGTTTTGGCGCACGGTTGGAAGGAAACAGAGGGGCCTGTGAACCGGGGCCACCAGACAGACCCCCAGGCCCGACTCCCTGCACAGGAGCAGAACATTTTCGGGTCTTGGTCCGGATTTCCAGAGAGCCAAGTGCCTGCTTCGAGTGGCCGGCGAGACAAAACATTGGATTCGTTTTGAGAAAAGAAGCGTTTAACAACATGCCTCCGGGGTCTCCATTAAATGACCCGACTCCCTCCCTCCGACCGGATCACAACGTTGTTTTGTTTTCTCTGCATCATGTGATGCTTCATGCTACAACATGTGATGCTCGGGCTCCGTTCTTTTTTGTCAGTCATCCACTATTGTTTACACAGATAGCATCGAGTCCTGCTTGTGAAATAAGGGCTGCCTTGATGTACACTGAAACACATTCCCATACGCACCGGACTCCCGTGACACAAACCTTGTTCTTCTTTCAGAAACATATCGTGGGATCCTTTTATGTCGCTTTTTAGCAAGTTTAATTTCCTATTGCACGAACTAAACTCAGTACAGTAAAAAAGTTTTTTGTTCCTCTTGAGATTTGTTACTTTTTTTTCGCACTTAAATGTCTCATGTCAAAGAAAACATGTTAGAGTGGACACAAAAATCAGGTTTTAAATGTTTTTTTCTTTGTTAAGACTAAAGAACTGCTACCTGCTGATGTGCATTAAGTGTTTCACATCACTGCATAGGAAATTTGGTGAATTATTCATAGAAAAATGATAATTTCCTCATTTTAAATATAATACGCCGGAAGATGTTCAAGCCTGAGCAGCTTGATGAAGGTCATTCAGAGCATATTAATCTGATAAAGAGCTAGGTTTTGATTATGCCACTCCAAAACGTGATTTCTTTTTTTTTTTTGAAAAATGTTATTTAGTTACTTTTCGAGGAACTCACTGCAACACTCGCTGTACTGATTCAGGTCGTTGCACAAGCCAAGTTACACTTCAGCTTAAAATCAGAGAGATTTCTTCCTTCAGGATTTACGGTTTCAGCAATCCCTCTAAACTAATGAAACACTATCGCCATAATATTCTTTTTCTACTGGCCTGTGTTATTTTTACATATCTAATGGGACTCACACTTCCAAAAACCTTTTCTTTTCTTTTATTTTTTTCCTTCGCTCCATCTCTTGCGGCTCAAGATGTTTTCAGACGGGCCTTCGTGTTGTTATTGTCAGCAGTGGTTGTTGCCGTGGATCTCTCCCAGGAAGGCCGTTATTCCCCCCCCCCACCAGCCTCTTTCCTGCCAGTGAACCATGAACACCGACTCGTGTGTCTGATTCAAGCGAGGCCAGCAGTGCTTGAGACGGTCTAAATTATATTGCGACCTTTTGGACGTGTTTATTGAGTAATCTCTGGTACCCTGGCCACTTTTCCTAGTTTTTCTCCATTTGTGGATAATGGCTCTCTCTGTGGTTTTACTGGAGGCCCAAGGCTTTAGAAAAAGATTTTTATCTTTTTTTTTTTCTTCTTTTTTTTTTTTAAATGACTTGCAGATGTCAGTGACTTATTTTCTAGTCTGTTCTTAAATTTGTTTGAGCTCGGTGCGTGATGTATTGCCTTCTGAGGTCTTTCAGCCTACTTCATGCTGCCAGATAGCTCATATTTAAGAGATTTCTTAAGCCTGGATTTCGGGACGTTACCAGGCCCGGGCGTGGGAAGGAAAAAGAACAGAGTAAAATCGCAATTATTTCATGATTTCTCAATTCTGCTTTCATACGCTGAAGGTTGGTTTCAGCGACTCTTATGTCCTTACTTAAATCTCCTGTTTGGGTTTAAGTATTTAGCTGAGGATGCTGGTGAAGTGGGTTCACGCTTTCGTTCTTTTTACTGTCCAAATTCAGTTAACCGATGAGTTGTGGTGGGGAAAAGAAAAAGAAAAAAAGAAGACAGCAAGGGTGCAGCATATGGGCAATAATTTATGTGTCACCACCCATTCGAGTAGTTACTCAAGCTGCAAACACCGTACCTCTGAGTGCACTTGACAGAACAGGGAGGCAGGAGGGCCGGTTGGGGGGTGGGGGGGTTGCGACTCAGACGCCATGAGATACAAACCCCACAGAGGAAACAGGCAGAGATGGCACAAGGCCTGACGAGCTTGTGTGTGTTTGCCTGTGCAGATGGCTGCTGTGGGTTTGCATGTATTTGTGGTATGGGTGTTGGGGGAGGCAGAGTTTTATCTAAGGTACACTGCACTTCCTCGTATGGTAAGAGGGAACCTTCTGTTCCCAGGCCTTATGTGTGAGAGGTCATTAAGAGGCTGGAGTCAGACCCAGAGCTCCAGAAGTCAAGCAGATGGCTCCCGTAATGTTGGTGTTAACAGCCCAAAAATGCTAAACAAACTTTAAGGGAAACTTTTTTGACAGCTAGGCACTTAGAAATTGCTATGCATTAGTGAAAAGGTTAGGTACTGGCCTAGATGGAAGCAGGGATGAGTTTTCTGGTTACATAGAAAGACCCCTGGGTGGTTTTTGTACCTCTATGGGTGTTTGTGGCCATGTACAGAGAACAGTCATGGTCTCTGTATATGGCTGAGTTGGGGAAACTTTGCGACTGTGGGTAGCTAGTCTGCTGTGTTGTGGGTTTTCAGGGAGTGTTGAATTGTGTGGTTATCGTAGGTTTGGGGTTGAGAAGTGTGACATTTTCTTCCCTGTGGTCCATGCAGTTTCATTCCCACATCTGCCGCATGTTGTTGCTAAACCTGTTACCTTTTGGGGGCCCGGCCCCAGGATTGGTGCGGGGAACCTTCCCCCTTCTTTCCTTGTGACCGTCTGTACACCTGAGAAAACCCGTGTCGTCACGGCAAAGCACATGTCCTTTCATGAACATAGATACACACACACAGAGAGAGACAGAAGGGGAACATGAAAGCAACAAGGGCGCAGATTAAGGACACAACCCACTTCAGGATAGAGGTGATTTCTGTGGTCAACAAACGAACAGTATAGAACCGTTTCCTCCAGTCTTAGGGCTCTCCAGGCATTGATGGGAGTTTCTAAATCTAGAAAATCTGGGATTGATTTACCTGTACCTGATGTATTCCAGTATTTCTTTTCTGTTTGGTGTTAAATACTGACTTTGACAATCGCTGGTCCTTGCCCTCCCTGCCTCTGCTTGCCACAGAGTCTCAGTGTGCTGAACTTTGAGGGGAACCGTCTCAGTCAGCGGTAACCAAAGTCGGTCCTGGAGGGCTGGCATCCTGCAGGTTTTAGTTCTCTCCCTGGTGGCAGCAACCTTCTCAGCATCTCAACGTTTTTGCTCGGCCTTCTGATGAGCCATGATTGGATCCATGTGCATTAAACCAGGGAGAGAATTAAAACTCGCAGGATGCCGGCCCTGTAGAATCGACGTTGGGCACCACTGGTCTAGGGATTGCGAGTAGCTCCCACTCCCCATGTATTGATGGCCTGTATCTCTTCCTTGTGCCCAGCAAACATACCAGTGACTGTATTGTTGTACTGGCATGGGCTTTCTTCTTTGCATTTAGTTGACTTTTCAGGCTCTGTCTTATCACTGTTGGTCATAATCAATTTCTTTCTCCCTTCCCCACGGTTACCATAACCATGAGCTGTAAATTTATGGCAATGTGAGCATTATTTGAAAACAAAGGCTATGAAGTACAGTTGATACATTTCACTGGATTAGCCCAATGTCTTTCAGGAAAAACCAACCAAAGAACCAATGAGCCAAGAATTGAAAGAGGATGTATTTCCATATGGCGTAACAGTGAGACCTTTGTGCATTTCAGGGAGGACGCCTGCATCCATGGCTGTGAAATATATATAAATTCAGATTTAGACAATGATTACTCAATCTTATCGGTCACAGTCACAGCCAGCCATCACAACCTTCAGGTTTTTTTTCAGCCTGGTTAAATTTTTGTGTGCGAGCCAATGTTTGTGAATGGTTGCATGCCCTGAGATCAGTCACAAAAATCTCCTAATCTTAACAGTGTCAACAGAGTTTGTACTATTGTGACTTTTTTCCCTTGCTTTACTGGAAGGATTAGCTATTTACCCAGACATTTTAACATCGGCTAACAAAACCAGTGTCTGGGGTAACATTCCATTGGGCAACAGGGTATCACCTGTCTGCTCATCAAATATTTAGCTGGTGCTCCAAGGTAGACAAAAGCAAAGTATTGAGTTCACTTCAATCTCCAATTTCCTTGGAAGTCCCAGTATTTACCCCAAGTTGTCTGTGCCAAACAAACCATTTATCCCAGTTCCACTGTTGATTTGTTTCAGGCGTTCTTTCCTTCTTCTTTATAGTGACAGTTAAGCCAAGTGTTATGAAATCATCCATATATTTTATTGATGTGCTGATAAAAAAAAAAAAAGACTCATGAAAAATGCAACTGAACACAGAGATTTTCTGTTGCTAACTCTTTTGAAGGAATGAATGAAACTAATCTCACTGCAAAAAGGGATAAATCATAATTAGCATTAGCACCAAACATCTATTGGTCTGAACATATAAATAAACCTCAATTTAAATAAGACATTCGCAGCTCTGACTGAAAATTGCTTCAATATTTATCTGTGACACGAGTATTTAACGTCTTTAATGCGAGCACAGTTGTGAGTTGGAATGAGGTTGATGCCTGGTTTTGACTTTATTTATTTATTTATTAAGTTGTTTTTTTTTTACTGACAAGCATCTGAAGAGTGCTGAGTGGATTTGTGTTCAGTCTTCTTTACTCCTCAAACAAAATTGGGTGTCAAACATTTGTGCTGGTTTGTGCAGCCAAGATTTTTGTTTGTGCTGCTTTGGCTTTGAAGATATGAATGAAAGGTTAAAGGTCAAAAGGTCAACCAGCCCCCCTCCAACTTTTATGAAATCAGACAAAACTGGTGTCAAACGTTTGTGCTGGTTCGTGCCGCTATCATTTCAAAGACATAAGGAAATGTTTCTAGAGGTCATCAAAGGTCAACCAGCCCCCTGCCTTAATTCGACTGCATTTGTGCTGATTTGTGCAAACGTTTGATACCAATTTGATCTGATTTCATAAAAGAGGGGAGATTTGGGAGGGGGGGCTGGTTGACCTTTTGACCTTTAACCTTTCATTCATATCTTCAAAGCCAAAGCAGCACAAACGTTTGACACCAATTTTGAAGAAGGTGGGGGGGCCAACTTCTCTCAGGTCTCGGAGGATCGTTAGCGAATAACCAACGCCATGACGACAACAGTGGAGAGCTGAAGCCGTGGAGAAATCCAAAGCAAGGTTAGGTCATAAAATAATATGCTAAGCTTTGAACCTTTGACACAGCACCGTTTAATCCATTTGATAAAAAAACGGAAAGATTGTGGCACCACCGCAAACCCACCAAAACAAGGTCATCCATCAAAGCTGACGGGCCGGGCGAGACGAGCAGCATTCAGGGAAGCAGCCAAGAAGCCAGTGGTAGAAATAATCATGTACTCCAAAAAATCTGGTCTCATTCTTTTTTTCTTCATGTTTTTGGAATGCTTTCCAGCAGGAAGCTGTTGTTAAAATACATAAGTTACACAGGCGACAAAGCAAATATGTGATGCCGACGTATAAGGGGGTTTTGCGGGGAGAAGAACCGACACTGCGAGTCACTCTGAAGACACTGGAAACACGGCGGTGGTGAAGACATACCGGGGGGCTGATTTCTACTGGGGAGACACTAAGGTGGACGGGGATTGTACTGTAACCGGTGAGTTACCGGGTCAAACCAAGTGTTTCTCAGTCGTGTGTCTTTAGGCAAGACACAGCGATGCAGACAAACCAAGGCAGCTTTGGCAACAATGTACCACCACAGGGTATGTGCATCCGTAAAAAGCCTTTAAAAAATATATAATAATTCATTTAAGGCTTTAAAATGTCTAAGTAGGCTGCATAAATTTTGAGCTGACAACATGTAACATACTTTTTTTTTCTGTCAGGCAAAAGTCAAAACCTAACGTCGCAGTATGTGACAGTGACTCTTGTTTTTCCGTCATGCAGAACAAATTGAGTTCACACCTTAAACCTCATAATAAAAGCCTAAAAGACACACAGATGTCTTCTTTCATGCACTTTCGCTTACAAAGATACTCTCAAGCATTCACAGCTTCCTGTTTGTGTCTGGAAAAATTGGAATATTGCTTAAAACGGAATATTTCTTGTTTGCCATCTCAGAAAGTGAATTTGTGATTTTAAAAAGGATTCATTGCATGTAAAGTAAAATATTTTAACTTTTTTTTTTTTTTTCATTTTTTTTTTTTTTAGATACTTTAAATTTTTGCTCAAGCCACACCTGAACCAGAGATAATGTGAGCCGCGTCTTACCTGGAACAAACGGAGCGCGGTTGAAAATCTTTACAAAAGATCTCTGAATGTTATTTTTGCTGTATTTTAAAATCAATCAAGTTGTTTTTTTTTTCTTGTTCAGTCAGGACAAAAAAGGAAAAGAAAAAAAAAAGAAAAGAAAAGAGTAAACTTTAGCATTTTCCCACAACTCTTTTACCTGTTCAAAATATTTACTCCAATGTTTCCATAGTAGCAAAAACTTGATGATTATCACAAGTCCCTCCCCGCAGTGAGATACCATCAGATTACCATAATCATGAAATCAAAAAGAGGAGCTAATTAGGTGCTGTTGACAGATTTCGGATTAAACAAGTTTAATATTTTTTTAGGTAGAGCCACAGCTTTGAATCAAAAGGAAGTGACAATGTTTTTTTTCGTCATTCTTTAGAACTCCCAGAAAATGTTGTGTGTGTGTGCGTGTGGGGGGGGGTGTGTGTGTGTGTGTGTGTGTGTGTGTGTGTGTGCGTGTGTGTGCGTGTGTGTGTGTGTGTTTATATATACACATATGAGATGTGGGCTGCTCAGAAATGAAGCCAAACATTTTTCAACGTGTGAACAATCAAGAAATGTGCAAAATAAAACTAAAAGCCTTGCAGGTTCATTTCCCTTCATGAACAATGATGATGGCTCAGAACTCAGTCGGTGAATCCCGTTCTGTTTCTGTGTTTCCAGATTAAATGTCACTTGGCTGTAAAACGCATCAGTGCATTTTACAGATTTTGTTCCCAACTCTCCGCTCCTTGAGATGCTATTGACGAACACCAGGAAGATCGGTTCTGAGGGTCAACCCAGGGCTGGTTCAACTCTTTACCATTTTCACCGAGTGCAAACGAAGGTTAGGCAGAATCAGAGCAAACCTGAGAAATGTGATTGTAAAAATACACAAGTCTGGGATGACAAGTTTGACTCGTTCAGACAAATTATTTCCACTGGCAAAATGCTAAATTCAAACTGTGATGGTGTGTCATGCATTTCTTTTCTTTTTTTAATCTTCAAGAGTTGAGAAAAATTGTTAGTTTCTTAGATCAGTTTCTGTGATTTTACTTTTATCTTTTTCTGGTTCAAATTGCACTTCCGAATTTGCCATTTTGTGTCAAAAATTGCTTGCTCCAGCAACAGTTAGATGGTAATTTTCCAGGAAACGCACTGAACACAAAGCGAAAGAAAAACGCTGCAGATGATATGACGAACTGGGAAATGAAATGCTTTTTGCCGGTAGGGGTTTGCAACGGTCAACACAGAATGGCTCCATTGCTAATTTCCTGTTTCCGCAATAGCAACATGATCGTTTTCAATTTGCGGTGAAACATTTTTTTTCCAAAGCATCATTTCGACGCGTTCTCCTGATGACGGTTCAAAGACCTGTCACCAGGTCGTTGGACCTGATGACAGGTCTCATGCTGCTGACTCGTGCGACTGCATGAGTCAACTGTTGCACAGTTGCTTCAGGCGACAGTGCAATCAAAAAGTTTATGAAGGCTACAAATAAAACACAACCACAGACGCCGACATCGCGGCTAATTCAGCGTTTCAGTGTTGCTCTTCGCTTGCACCGCGCGACTGAAGCAACACACAGGCATCGGCACATTTTGAAGCAAGCCCTGAAGTTGCTCTTTGCTTCGTGGCGTTTTTGAAAAGTGGGTGCGGACAGGCCCTGAAAGACTCCATTGTCTCCTTCGGGTTTACAGGCTACCACAATCAATGTGAAAGGCAAATATTGAGGTTAGCTTTCAACAAATTATACCGACTATCAACATCGTCAACATTTTTTCGGCAATTCCAGCCTGTTATTTTGGTTTTGAACTGATTCTGAATTGTATGTTGTCATTTGAGCTGAAACAAAAATCCATACCAGGCACAAAAGCTCTTCTGATAATTGCACACACAACGTCCTTAGTCAACCTCTGGAACAACAACACACCGATAGTTTAACATGCACACTGGACGTATCGGATGCAACCATGCAATCCTATCGCTTTGCATCTCCAAATATTTTCAGAATGACGCAGCACCAATCCACATTGTTTCCGCTTCGGGAATCAGACCCGCTGTGTTTAAAGTGGCAGCGTTTCAGGCTTTACAGTGGGATTTGCTTTTGAGGCTTGAAGTCGCCGTGGCCGGAGTGGAGGCCCGTTCTGGCAAAGCGAAGTGTCAGGAACAGATGAAATAACAGGGAGTGGCGTAAGAGAAGACCATAATTCGTGCTTCGTTCTCATGCTGCTTCACTTCCCAGGGTTTTTGTCACCTGCAGAGGATTTTGGGGCTTTCGGTTCCTCGCTGAGTAAATTGTGGGTATTAACGGGTTTAAGCCCCTCAAGAGAGGTCGCTCACAAGACCCTCATGAGTTCTGATTTGGATTTAAGCTTTGTGCTTTCAGAAACGACACATTTCCTCTGAAGCAAGTTATTCATTTAAAACAAGTACGAGCTTTATAGCTAATCCAATCTGTGCTGTTCTGCATATTGTGTTACAATCTACGTTATAATAGGCATTGAGTTTCGGCATATGGTTTTGAAGCTCTCGAAAGCGACCTCATGCAATTTATGATATTCATGATTCAACGCACGCCACATCAACAAGAGTTGGAAGGAGAATTTATATCTGAGCTGTCACTCGATTGTTTTTTTCTTCTCCTGACGTTTAACAATATTTTTGTTTTATTTTTCAGCAGATTGTCGAGATAAACAAAAATCTGACTGAAAAGACATCCAAAAAAAAAAATTTCTTCAAATCAATCAAACTGAATTCTGGTTTTCAAGTGCTCAATCGGCATGGCGGCTTCCACTCAAAACAAAAGTACAATTTAAAAAATGACATTTTTTTTTTATATCATAACACAGCTCTATTAACACAACTATGATGCTTTTTTGTTTTTGTTGCCATAATTGGTTTGGATCTGTTGTAGCTCTCTAACTCTTGTGCAAGCAGCATCACTATCTCTTCTCTTTGTGCGGCTGTGCTTCAAACATCCTGTTTTTGCGTTCATTATTTTAAGAGCGAGGATATCAGTCTTCCTTCCCCTCTAATCTAAGTTCTGTCGCCAGTAAAATAAACATCCATACATTCGCCCCATTGCATGCGTCATCTGCCTCTTCCTCTGCGTTTCTATCCACTCGTTTCACCTGAAACGTGAATCACAACGTTTTCTGTGGCTTATTAAAGAAAAATGAGCTTGAAAATGTCGTCTCTCGGGTGAAACGAGGCGATTTTTTTTTTTTTTTTTACCGTCACAAAGCTCTGTCTAAGTAAGGTATTAATTTTAAACCTTCTTTTTCAGAGAGGGTTTTAGCCACGTTGTGTCACGCATGCATAATTGTAATACCAGCAAAGATGGCTTTGCTTTATTAGCTGCCTCAGGCCCTGTTCACAGCAAGGTTTTGTGTTTTTGCTGCATCTGAACCTCTCAGCCACATGCAAATTATTATTGTTTTCTTGGGGTCCAGAAAACAGATTTTTTTTATTTATTTATTTATTTATTTATTTTACAAAAATTCAAAACTGAGGCTGTGGTTCAAACAATGTCCTCTCAGGCAACTTTAAACATTCCTACTATTTGGTTTGTGCAATGAGCATGCACTGGAGACCACATCAGCAATCCCCCTCCATTTGTCCTGTCACCATTACAGTTTTTGCGAGAAATATTGTGAATAAATCTCGGCGAACCTGTCAACAACGTCAATTCAGAGAGAACCGCGCGTGTTGTTTTTGTTCGCAAGTTAGAAACAAAAGAAAAGCTCGACGCTGCGTCTTCGGCTCAAAAGATGTTGTTTAATGTTTTCGACGCGCATCGCCGTCGCCGAGGTGACTGAAACTCCTGTGTTCTCATCTGTTGTTGTTTTTTTCCAACGTGTGGAGCGTTATTTATTCAAAACGTAGCAGCGATCATTCCTTCTGACCATGCACCAAAATGACAGTCGTGCTTTAAGTCACTGAATTATTGTGTGTGGAAACGCGTAAAGTACAGTGAATTCCTGAAATCCTCAAATCGTCGATCTCGTTGCTTCTTCTGTCACAATGGAAAATATAGATTTGTCCAAAAATCTCGACCTACACAAAATAGACTTGACAAAAAATTTGATTTGAAGAACATTTTCATGCTGTTTGCTTTAAAGCTCTGCGGTTCTGTTGAAGTCTATTTACCTTCAGAAATGCTTTCTTTGCATGTCATCAGGCTCTGCAGGAGCCTGATGATGAACCCTTCGTTTGATTCGAGCGAGTTTGACCAGGGAAACGGCCAAAAAGCCAGCAGGAAGCTGAACCTACAGGAAGTGAGCTTGGGCAACAATAACATCAACAGTCGCAACGAGGAGAATCCAGTGAAAACGACAAACCTTTGAGCACCTTTGAAGTTATGCAAGGAAATCTGGAGAAGCAACAACCGGACACCAAAAAGCTTACAATGCCAAAGAAATGTTCATTTGTATGAAGCGCTGTGTCGCTGCTGTTTTGGTTGTTTCCATGGAGACAGTACAGGCAGGTGTGGCTGCGCTTATTTTCATAAATGCCTAAGTGGAAGAATTGCTGACTGTTTATTCGGCTGCTTCCCGCATTAAGTGGTTTTGTGAGTTAATATCTGCGTTTGCACATGGATTTAGTAAAAGTCCAGCGGTTGCATTTGGATTAGAAAGTTGATTTAAAAGACAGAAAAAAAGCCAGACATTTTGGGCTGTTGCGGTTTAGTGAATGATAGAAATGTCACATTAATGAATTATGCTGAATGTTGAGAGCAGGAGAAACTACCGTGTGAATCGCGGTTCGCTCTCTGGGAATGAACAAATAGAAATACGACCTGACTTGTAAATGTACCTGACGGAAATGAGATTCTTTTATCTTTTTAATCACGTGCCTTTTGTTATTGTGGGAACCTGACACCCGGTGTGTAAGTAGAAGAGTAAAAGCTGTGACTTTAATAAGTGTTTCACAGGACAACTCTAAACCAGCGGCTTCCAAAGTAGGGGTCAAAACTGGAATAAGTAATAATGATGGTTTATCTTTCAAGTCATATATATAACAAAAACAGTACTTTTCAATAAGATGAAAACTGTAAATTAGCGGTTAACGTGATTCCAAACTGTCCCACTCAAGCATGACCTTTGACCCACGTCACACTGGAAAGCGTCCGGTTCTTCTGAGATGTTTGAATGCGCCATCAGATCCCGTTTCCTTATGACCTCCTCATCTTTTCACCCGTCCATCATGAGTTTTGTTCCAACCGTAAAGGAAACCACGCCGCTTTACGGTTGGGATGGTTTCCTCAAGCGCCACAAAGGTTTTATGGAAGACAAAATGAGACGTTGCTTTAAGATTTTTTTATTTATTTATTTTTTTTATTTAGTTTTAAAAAATTGAAGTGGGAAAATGTGTCTGAGCTTAAAACACAAGTAAAGACGTTTGCAGCAGTGAACGCTGCAAGAACAAGTTTCAATAAACGTTATATTCCTCCCAATAACAAGCAACCCATTTTGTTGATTTGCGCTGAGAATTATGACTAATTCCTTTTTCTTCTTTAATAATACGTATTATCAGTGGTGAAAATAACTGCAAGGATTTTGGCAGCGACGTTACTGGCAGCTTCTACGAACTTCTTGGGTTTGATGGTTGAAATGAGCTTTGCATAAAAACAAAACAACGTTTTGCCTGCCACAAACCAGACGTGCCAGTTACTTCAAGCACAGTCACACAAATAAAATGGTGTGGTGCCTTCATTCACTGTTTTGATTCTGTTTGCTGAGAATCTATTATAAAAGACGTAGATATATGCTTGAAAAATATTGTTTTGATGCATATATGTGCATATGTGTGTGCTGCACATGCTGGAAAATTAAGAATGTTGCATCTAAAAAAAAACAAAAACAAAAAAATTTATTTCTTTAAAAAAAAATTTTTTTATCAAATTAAAATTAAAATTAAATTAAAATTTAATAAAAATAAAAAAAAAATCAAAGGGAGAACTTCCTTTGATTCGCAGTGAAGTAGACTTTATGACTTTGTGTGTCAAGCGAACTCCAATCCATATGAGCTGCAGTTTATGTCACAAAACTCAGTTGAACTTTGTTGGTAGTGAGAAAAGTGACAGTAAAAATCATCTAAAATTCCTCTAATCTTCTGCTGCTGTACGGTTGCGAGAGCTTCAGTCAAAGATCCACAAACTCAGTCAACACTTTGATCATCTGTAATTAAATAAGCTACTTGACCGAAGTCGCTTATCTGCTACTTCATTAGTAAATAAGTTACTAAACGATAACGATAACTATCGCCATCGTTGTTGCACGACAGTTTTATCACACAACAACATCCTGCACCTGCATTTAATTACATTTTTTAATTTACTGGTATTCTTTGATGCTTTATGTCAAAGTCAAACTAACAACTGCAACAATCAGTTTTTGGGATCATGAAAATCCAAAGTTGCAACTTAATGGCAGTTTATTGAATTTGTTTGTTGCATTTGCTTACCGTAAAGTTGAATTGTTTTTTTTTTTATAGTTTTTATTTTTTGTACAATTCTTGCCAAACACATTCACGACGATAAACACAATACGTCCCTTGTTGCTTTCTCAACACTAGCTGCAGATGAATGACCGCGCATCTGCCCTGCGACTACAAAGGCAACAGAAAGGTCCAAGAACAACATGGAGGACAATTTGGTTTCTGCAGGAAGCAAAAAGATGAAGTTCACAGGGCTGCTGGAAAGCTGTTTTCTTAGGTGAAACCTTCTTCCTGTTCTTTAGGACATCAAGAAAACCCTTTGTCTGGAGAAGACAAACAACGCCTGCCGTCAAGTCCTGTGTCGTGTGAGTGGAGGAGCCATGTGTGGAGTCGCCTCACATCCACCCGCTGAGGAACGATGACATAAACGGTGTAAAGTTTGAAATTTTCTCCTTTCAAAAAACCTGTTCGATAAAAATGTGTTTGAAACCTGAACACAACAGATTCGCAACATCCCACGACAGAACACGACGTAATAAGTTAACCAAGTACATAATCGATAAACAAATAAGTTCACTCACAGTGCTATTATGTCTTCGTCATGAGCAGAACCAACAAAATGTTGTCCAATAATGAGAAATTGCAGTTGTACAACAAATAGGTTTTCACCGAATCCAGGATCTGTTTCCTAATCCAAACAAAGCCAGTTTTATTAGACAAATAAAGACTGGCAAGCATCCGATACTCTCTGGAGAAGCTTGATGTGGTCAATTAATCTGGTTTGTTGGTGAAAAGATGTGATTTAAACAATTTGTTTGGTTCGAGACCACCCCCAGAGTACGAGCTTTCTAATCTGACCCGCTACAAAACACATTAATCACTGCAAGGAAGCACAGACAGGCAAAGTGAATGGCGGTGGCGTTTGCATCTGAGTTTACAGGAACACGCCTGAGGAGCAGAGGTCCCAACGACCACCATCGACTATTCAAAACCAAAATGGCCGGCACTCCTCCGTCCTCTTCTGCCTCAGTTTGTGTGAAGCCTTTTAGTTTTACTGCTTTGTTTACATGTTGGATCCATAAATTGCTTTTATGTTTTAGTCCTTTTAATGTCCCTGTAGGAACTTGAAAAGAGTACTGGTTGAACTGTTGAAGGAATAAATCCTTTTAGTGAAGCCTGTTTGGTTTAACTCCCAGGAACTCACTACATTTACTAAGAGAACTCGCCGTTGGAGTTAGATTTCTTTTTTTTATCCACTCTGTACATTTTTACTTGTAGTTCTCAGGTTGTCCACTTGAAATCAGCTGGATGACTGAAATATGAGGATTCTCAGCTGCTGCCAGGTCATATTTAAAACAAGATTTGATGGGAAAACTCTTCCACGATACGTAAAGAAACATCTGCTGCGCATTTGGCCTGTTAGAAAGCGAGAGAGAGCAAGGCTTCAAGTGAATGGCAGGAACCCTGTGGCAAAGGCACGACAAGCTGCTCTGCTTTATTCTTTTCTCCTGAGACTTTGCTCTCAGCTCTACTAGCCTTGTAAACTCTATGCTAAGCCTTTAAAACATTGACTTTTACTGCGACTTCTTCTCTTCATCTCACATGCACACATGTTGCCTCTGCTTCCAGTGGAAACGACGAATGACTGCATGTGGCACAAAATGTTTTAGTTCTGAAATAGAAATCAGAATCAGTTCAAATCAGTTTCAGTAGATCAGTGCATCAAATTAGTGCGTCTCAAACGTAAAACGACAATTCCCAAAGCTTTGGCTGCAACATGTCTGCATCTAAACCTTGACAAAACCGGTGCGGCAGACATCATACCGCATAAACAGGTTTGGCCCTAAAACCACCAGTTTTAAAATATTTTCGGCAAGACATCCTAAAGACGAGCTGAAATCGAGACGTAACGATCGAGGCTGTGCGGGACTCGCAGCTTTCTCAATAGTTAACGCGTTGGCAGGTCCTCAAGAGTCGTATCGCCGCGTCGCACGGGACTTCCCCCTCCATGCTGCGCCGCTGTAGTTTCCCTGGCATGTGTCTCGCTGAGAAAACACAACATCTGCACTGGACCTGAGAATGACGCGAGCGTCCGGTGAGAGCAGCGATAACCTGAGAGGGTCTCCTTCCTGTACAGCTGGCCTCAACCCGCACAACAACTCTCATGAATGAATTAGTCACTGAAGACGAGCGAGCGCACACACACACACGCACGCACGCACACACACACACACACACACACAAGCAAACACAATCCCAGATGTAACTCTGGCATTGATGAGTCTCTTTATTCCTTGTTGTGAAATAAGGACATCGGAGGCTTGGCATCCATCATGTGAGGAAGGAACAGCGGTGTTATCATGATAGTAAGAATAACATCCCCCGCTCCCCGGGACCCACGTCCATCCTTCCAACAAACACACCGCCACCCGTTGTTTTTTTTAATATCCAACAGCTGAGTGACCTCATGAGAAATTTTGTGAATGGAGCGACGTGGCTAAGCGCTCTTATCTGGCTCTGCAGGTTTCAGGCCGTCGTAGGTCTATGACACACAATAACAGTGACGCGGCACATCCTGCTCTGCTCAATGGATCGTTTTTGCAATCAATTGTTGTTGTGGGGAGTGCGAGGGGGAGGGGGAGGGGGTAAAGTGCAGTTTCAGAGGAGTCGCTCGGTCCAAGCCCCCGATGGCAGCTGCAGATAAATGCACCACAGTAACAATGTTAGAATGGTTTGTTTGCTTCCCGCCGTTTACCCCACAGACAGTTACACACAGGGTGAGGCAGTCGAGGAGTGCTGTGGGAAATTTGGTGCCGTTTTTTAGTTAAAGCAACTTTGCTGTAAACCTGGATCCTGTCTGCAATGAAGTCGTAAAACGCAACGTGTTCCTACTTAGGTTTTTCACCTGAGTGAAGTTGGCCCCCTCACCTTCTTCAAATCAGACAAAATTGGTGTCAAACCTTTGTGCTGCATTTGTGCAGCAAAAATTTTCGTTTCTGCCGCGATCATTTTCAAGATATAAAGGAATGTTTTTAGAGGTCATCAAAGGTCAACCGGCCCCCCAACCTTCTTCGAATCAGACGAAATAGGTGTCAATCAACTCGGCTATGTTTGTGCTGGTTTGTGCAGCAAAAAATTTTGTTTGTGCTGCTTTGGCTTTGAAGATATTAATGAAAGGTTAAAGGTCAAAAGGTCAAAATGGAATGACATGATTTTCACCAATTAAATTATAGCTAATGTAAATGTGTTTGTAAATGTAGCCGGGTGGTAAACTTTGGGTGAATAAGCGTACCGTTCCAAAGTGTGGGTTTTCTTTTATATTACGGTATCAATGCTGTTGAATTACTTTGGTTCCAGAAAACTGCAAACATCGAGACCAATATGAGCAGCGCAATAAGCGGAAAAGCAGCCATGAATGAACGCGTCCGTAAAGCTGCACAACTACACGCCATTATAATCTGTAAGATTCAGACAAGTGTCACAAATCTGTGCAGCCGTCTGAGTCGTGGAGCTGCTGAGCTCTGACAGCAAACCCAGGGTCGTCTACGTGCTGGTCGTCGCTGACTGCTTTTATTTCCCCCATTCAGATAAAAGAAGACGACGACTTTTTTATTATTTCATAATAAAAATGTAATTTTGGCTGCGGTTTGATTTGTAGTTTTTTGGCGAGAGCTCTGATTTTTGGCTGCCATCTCCCTCTGTGCTAAATCGGAAGTCGAAGTGACATATTCCAATTTCAAAAAATCTAAATCATTTTGTAAAATACATTTTTATCCGTAGAGGGGTCACAAGTGGTGCTGGTGCTTAACAGTCATCTTTTTCGACTGGGAGGAAGCCGGAGTACCCGGAGAGAACCCACCACGCACAGGGAGATGATGAAAACTCCATACAGAAAGACCCCGGGCCGAGAATTGAACCCAGGACCTTCTTGCTGCAAAGCAACAGTGCTACCAACTGTGCATCCATTTATAAGTAACTTTTAAAGTTAAAGTTGAATATGACTGAAAATAATTGCTGTGGCAATTATCTAAGGTAAAAATCCCAAACATGGCAGAGTAATAAAGGGACCTTGTTATCAGAATCAGACGTGGAGGCTTCTTGGGGTCGGGACCGATGAAGGCACGGAGAGCCGTCTTGGGGGAGAGATCGACGGGGGAACATGGTGGCGTCTCTACACCAGGACCGATGGAGGAACAGAGAGGACTCGATACCTGGACCGATGGAGGAACAGAGAGGACTCGATACCTGGACCGATGGAGGAGCAGAGGGGCGGAGGCACAGGGGGGCTTCATGGAGCCGAGATCGACAGACGCATAACATCTTTAAAAGGTCTGTCACTTGGTGACAGACCTTTTAAAGATGTTATGAGCACCAGAAAAAAGACGCGTGAAAAATCCGGCTGTCTTTTTCTGGTGCTTCTCCAATCGGCTCAAAAGGCAGAGCACGATTGTGTCGTCGACGACCTCGTGCTCCATGAAGCCCAGAGCCCATCCGGCAGAACATCCAAAGGTTTTCCTGAGGTCCCTAAAAAACCTTTTTTTGTAGAGGCTAGGGACCCAGTCCACCTGGATTTCCACCGGATGGGCCTTGATGGCAGCGCAGATGTTGTTGGCCATGCGCTCCTGTACCTCCATCAGGGAATCAAAACACCACCGTGTCTTGGACTCCCTGATGCCCAGACACAGCAACGACTTCACAAAAAGTCGCACTGTGTCGTTGCTCTGCTCCTCTAAGGACGCCCTCAGTCCTTTGGCGCTTCTCGCTGTCATCAGTTGGTGGACAAAACTGACGACAGCTCGCACCAAAGAACTGAGACCTAAGCCCGGCCTAAGGAGTGACACGGGGTCTTCAGCATCCACAGGAGATGTGACTGCAGTGATCAAATGCTTCAAGAAAAGCATGTCGACCACTGCAGCACATTCTCCGTGGATGACCGTGCCATCTCCCATCGCCCGGGCAAAGGCCTGAGAGACCTGGCTTCCAAATATAATTTTTAAATCGCCATATTCGTAGGCCAGGTTCTCAGAAACGTCCTTTACCAAGTCGGAGAAAACATCCGTCAAATATCGGACCAGGTATCTTGTCCTCTCTGTCACTCCCTCGTCCTGTTTCAAAAAGTCCAGGTCTAACCAGGCCTCCTCTTGCGATTGGAAAATGTAATCTTCTATGGCTGGGATAGCATGAACATTAACTAAAAATTTCATCTCTCGTCTCAGATCCATTGTTTGCTGATTTATCTCCTCACTAACTGTCTTCGAATGAAACTCCAGTTACCAACTGGAGTTATTTATACCCCGTGTTACACAACAAAGCAGTATGTGACATCACAACCGATGACATCTCAGCACAAGAATACACGCAGCGCTGTGATGTAATGGGCCGACAAATCGAGTGTTCTGACGATCTGTGCGACCTCGGCACTTTGTCTTAACGGACCTCTTCTTTCAGTAACGAGTAATCTAACGCGTTACTATTTCTAATGCATTAATCAGATTGAAGTTACTTATTCAAATCACTGTTCGTTACTATTTTCTTTTGTAATATAATGTTATTTCCTCTATGCGTCTTAGGGAGCGCCGTTTCTATGCAACAGTTGTCAGCAGCAACAGAAACGTAAACAATGGAGGGAGGAGAGAGATGCGCATTTTGTTGCTGGACAGTCAGGAACTCTTGAGTTTCTGTCAAGTCCGATTGTTATAAGTGATTTTAGGCTTATTTATTTATTTATTTAAGTCGCAGGTTGTGCATTTTCTCGGCTTGTTTCTAAACATGAAGTTGCTCATTTGGGCCTGGAAATAAGCAGAGACACATAATGAGACCGGATGTTGTCTGATGTCCAGGAAGTTTTAGTTCATCATTTCTCGGAGGAACAGGGAAATGTTCATCTGTCTCTCCTTGTTAATGTCAAGCAGTGGCGTATCTTGCCCACCCCTAAAACTGTACGTCAGCAAACCTGAGTGAAGTTGCCCCCCCCACCTTCTTCGAATCAGACGAAATAGGTGTCAATCAACTCGGCTGCGTTTGTGCTGGTTTGTGCAGCAAAAATTTTGTTTGTGCTGGTATCATTCTGAAGATATTAAGAAAAATGTTCTCCAGGGGTCATCAGAGGTCAACCATTCCCCTGGCCCTGCTCACATTTGCAAAAATAAATACATTTGGTGTCAATCAACTGTCCTACGTTTGTGCTGGTCTGTACAAAGTGAAAAGTGATGTGGCCTAGAAAAAAAAAATCACTTTTCACTTTTACAAATTTTCGCTGCACAAACCAGCACAAACGCAGCGCAAACATTTGACATCAATTTTGTCTCATTCGAAGAAGGTGGGGGGGCCGGTTGACCTTTGATGACCTCTAAAAACATTCCTTTATATCTTGAAAATGATAGCGGCCCAAACGAAAATTTTTGCTGTACAAACCAGCACAAACGCAGCACAAAGGTTTGACACCAACTTTGTCTGATTTGAAGGACCGACTTCACTCAGGTTAATTACCTTAAGAAAATGAAGGCATTTTGTAACTGAGAGACGCACTTTCAGGAAAACTAATATTTGGAGAAAACAAACAAAAAAAAAACCCAAAACAATCCTCTTGTTTATTGTATTTCAGTGACAGGAAGTTTGTCTTAAAGCTCCTGCTCAGATAATTACAGATAGATACTTCGATTAATTTGACTCAGATGTTTCTTTCCACAAAAACAAGATCTGACAAGAAATTTTGACAAGGTGTCACACGGATTATTTAATTAGTTTTCACGCACCTCTACAAAGCAAGCATGATACGCTTGAAGCTAATTAAATAACACGGGGGAAAACAAAAATCTGTTTGATAAAACTGCCAATGCTTTTGCCTTTTTAATCTCTTCTGAAGGTCCAGTTTTGACCCGGAGATCTAAAGTTGCAGTGATTGACTCTGGTTAGGCCTGCCTGGCTCTGAGAAGTTTTGTTCATCGAAGGACGAGTCGTGTGTTTTAAAAGCTAAGTTTAATTAATTCATCTCCCATGACTGCAAGGGGAGAATCTGCAACCTTTTTTTATATTGTTTTGGACTCAAAAGAGGTGCATATATATTCATACATGACCGATTTATTACAATAGATTATTCTGTGGATTATTTCATGTCTGCGTTTCTGGTGTTGAATGTAAAACATATTAAACCTGAATCTGGTGCTTTTCTTTTTTTTTTTTTTTTTTATATTATTTTTACTGTTTAACCTTTAATAGGTTTGGCTTCATTGTCATGTCATCCTTTTCTAAGTAGCTCCACTTGTGTGCTACCAACATAGAAAGTCTGATGACTGTCAGGTCTGATGAGAGACGGGTATGTTCGAGAGAAGCTGGCTCTGTTCATTGTGCAGCATCTTGCTGTTCAAAGGTGCCAACGCCATTACAGCATCGGGCTGCATTTCACCATCTTTTCTTTGATAAAACGCGTGTATGAGATTGCAAGAAATCAACAAATCGTCAAACGCAGACTCGTTGAAACAGTTCAGGAAACCTTTATTGTGAAAACTGAAACAGGACTATGTTTTGTGGCGACTCTGGTCACATTAGATTGCCAGGCGATTTGTAAAATCTCCAAGCAAAAAGAGATTTTGAGTTTATTCAAGAACAATATTGAAATAATTTCCTTCATCTTGCGGTCATATCTGCTTTCTCTATGCAGGTGCACGTGTGTGTGTGTTTGTGTGTGTGTGTGTGTGCTTGAGCAGTTCCTGTTGGCAGATGTAGCTCATCAGGAGGTAATATAAGAGCAGTGAGAGAATTGCCAGAGTGTTCCTACATAACAAGAGCTAATCATGCTCCCCTACCAGTGCAGGTTCTCTTTCATGTCAAGTCAATTACCTTTGTTCTCTCAGATTGCTGGTCCAGGCTTTTATGCTGGAGGATCTCCTTATAGTTCCCTCCGTCATTCTGTGCCAGAAAAACCTACCTCCAGTCAACTCCAGTCTGTATAAGTGATATTTTATAATTGACATAATGAACATTAGTGTCAAGTCAGAGGCCACCGTTATCTGAGAATCAGAATGGTTATAGTTTTATTGGTGTGCACAAACAAGGAATTTGACTTTGGTATGTAAAGTATTAATACATTAACTTCAGAAGAAATAAAATATGGATAGAGGAATAGTATTCGCATGTATTTGCAGACATTATTAAAAGTATGTTTGTTTTGTTTCCCAGTAGAATAGTTAGCAGCTCTGGCTGTAAAGTGTTCATTGTGTCAAATGAAAAAGAAGAAAACATCTCTGTGGCAGCTGTTTATTTTTTTGTTTTGTTTTTTTGTTTTTCTTTGTTGCTGTTGGGTTTTTTTCTTTGCAAATATCACTCTGTAAACATTTAGACAGTTTTTGTCCAGGATGTGTGGGGTCTGCTTTCCGAACCCTCAGCCCTGGATGGAGGGAAGGTCGGGCTCCGGAAGGATCTGACAAAGAGTAAAAACAGGAAGTACTGAAGAGGAATCACTGGAAGACATGTAAAGTCATTAAAGCGCATTTTGTAAAACATTGTTGTTGATGTTTTCAAGTTACAGGTAAGTTCATTTGTGTACCACATTACAGCAACAAGGAAGTTCACAGCTGTCACACAGTTTTTTTTCCATTGCAATTCATAACAATCACCTAGTCTATTGAGATAAAAGTTCAATGTGCTCAACGATCCATACACAATCTATCGCTGCCCCCTAGAGGTCAAGGTCGTGGCTGAATCAGTGATAAAACTCATCAGATTGCCATTGGAGCTGTTTTTCTCCCTTCCTTTATATAGCATAGCAATAGATGACTGGATCATCATTGCTGCACACAGAAAGTCTGCAGAGAGTAGAGTGAGAGGTGTTGTTGTTATGAAGTCGTTGTAGCAACATTTTAGCAGCACGTGGATGAACGATGGAGCAGTGGTGCCTATTGGCAGTGTGCACGGCAAACAAGGAAGAACACAGAAGGCTTCAAGATGTTCACAAAAATTTGTGCCAGCTTGACTTGGCTGGAGAAACTGTAACATACACCTCAATGAGAGATACATATCCACGAGGGTTCTCTATAAAAAAGACAGGCTGGCAATCCACAACACCTTAAAAACACCAAACCTATGGAGAGAACGCTGCAGGCAGAGCTAAAATGTAATTATTGAGATCGAAGCATATACTTGGGCTTCAGTGGCCAGAATCCCAGATGTCAAATTGACTCTCCTGCAGTCCTCGCTCTGCGCTTGGAAGCAGCAAGGCGCGTAATGGGCGGATGACGGGGAAGCCGCGGGGGTGTCCAGCCAGCCTGTCAGTTCCCCTAACAACCGAGAAAACATTTTACATACACATGCACGGTCTGGTCGACCCCTCCTGGGATTTTAGGAGGGTTGAAGTTCACAGGTTCCATCCACTGTAAATGAGTTTGAGCAATTAAGCAAAGATTGGGCAAAAAACTTTAGCCTTGGAATATGTCTCTTCCAAGGTTGGACGAGACATATTCTCAATACTCGCCGCTGGACTTATATTGTAAAGTGGTTCTATACAGCGTTGACTCAGACGGGTAAATACAAATGGACACAAATCTTCTTGGAGTTTGGGAAGAGTTTGTGGTTGCACCACGACAAAATGCTAAATCTGGTGGGAATACTTTGGCAAGACACTGTGACAGAGTAACATTAGCTTGTTATGTAAATATTTCAGGCATCCTGAAATGCCACCTTGTGGTTTTGGTCCTGCTGGGCAGCAAATCAGAGCAACAGGCTCATGGAGACGTCGCCTAAGAGCTGATGCTCACAGGCTTCAGCACAACATGTCGCTTTGCTGTCATTGCCAGACCTCAGCGTTACTTCCAGATACTTGCTTCTCTGAAGCTGGACACAATGCACAGTCGGCCTGCAGCCTCAGATACCGTCCCTGGCACGCTGCATATCATTAATGTTTGTTCCTGCAGCTGGTTTAATCGATTTACTGTAGCCTTTGTCTCCACTGACCTTCTATGGCAAAGGAGTCTGAGTGAAAATCGTGCCGATAAGCCGCGGCCTCCTGCGTTCCCAAATATCAAGGGATTATTTGCTGCTAAAATGCTGTGGGATATCGCTGGAGTCGATCTCGACTGCGAGCGAGCAGGTGATGTGTTTGTGTAGGGAGCCTTTGAAAGATCCAGGCATCTGACATTCACACTAGATCAGGTTGCAATAAGCCTGTCAATAACGGACAACAATCTGATTATAAACCTGCGTGTTTGTGAACGTGTTGTGGATATGCAGGTGTGTATTAATATTCAAGTCTTTTTTTTTTTTCTTTTGCTTGCTCTCTATCTAGGTAGAGGTGCTGTGTGGAAGTGACAGCTTAATGGCACCAGCAGATAAAAAGAAACTGTAATTTGCTACACGGCATGGTGACATGATGATTACGCCTGACAACTTCGCGAGCCAGTTCGCCGATTGTGTGTGTGTGTGTGTGTGTGTGTGTGTGTGTGTGTGTGTGTGCGTGTGTGTGCGTGTGTGTGTGTGTGTATCAAAGTATATATTGGATTTTTTTTTTTGTTAGGCAATCACTTGCACTGTGACAATGCAGAGGAGCGAGGGGGGAAAACAAGCCGAGAGCAAAATTACCTTGAGCTGGTTTCATTTCCGTGTTTGTTACACATCAGTAGCTCGTTGAGGTGCAGCGTAGGTTTATGCCAGCAAGTGTCAGGAAAGTTCAGTGCTGTGCTTGTTCATGATCTGCGCCTTTAACAGAGCGACGGTCTGATGTTAGAGCTATACTACCACTTAGTGGCTGAAGCTACAGTAATTACACCTAGAATTAGTTACAAACAGCTAATCTAAGAGAAGTCACGGCCTGCAACACAGAAATTTAAAAACATTTCAGTCATTATCAGGTTTGCACTGAATGGTTATTTCTTGATAAACTAACCGTTATTAACAAATAGCAAGAGATGCTGCACCATAAGTGCTTTTCTGTGTGACACAAATACCTAGAAAGGAACATTTGATGCATCGGTTTAAAAGTAAGGCGCTCCAAACAGCAAAAGAATAAAGATGGTTTGGGTGTATTCCTCTCTTTTGGTGATTGCAGTGCCTTACTTCTATTTCTGTTACACTCACTGAATAATGCTTTACAGGTTATGTTGATTTATTCTTCATTCATTGATTCCTCTCCGTACTTCATATTCCCTGTAAATAATGATCACGTGTTTTTGTGAATAATCCCCCAATGTAAACTAAATAACAACCAAAAAGCTACGCACTCAACAGTATTAATCAGATATTAATCCTTTTGGGCGTAAAAAAACACTTTGAAAAACTTTTAAAAACGGGCCAATAACTGCCTTTTGCCAAATGATGGTGTCATATGATATTAAAAATGATTCTAACTATCACCCATCCAATTTGATTGTTGGAAATACGTGACAAAATTCAATTTGATTTGTATCAAGTACGGGATGAACGACGCAGGATGAAGCACATGCTCAGGGTTTTTATTTTCCCCTAATTTAGTCATTTGAAACACTTTGATCTCCCTCCTGATCACAAGCTGATAAAAAAAAATCCCCAACACAGGTGTGTTTTATTATCTGTTTGTTGTCTTTCTCCGCTTCTTATCCGTCTCCATCAGATGAGCTTGCTGGATCTCCATTTTTCTGCCGCGCTGTGAATGGCAATGGCCACAAAACGGACTGTTCCTGAATGCCAAGTGGTTTCCTGGCTCCTCAGAGCTCTGCCTGCAGCTCGTTTGCCTCTTGCAGAGGAAATGAGTCCGAGTTCCAGCAACGACACTCGGGCTGTTTTGTTACTGATCCTGGTGTCGTGTCCTTACTTTTACATGTAAAAGCTTTTCTGATGGACCAGAAAAGCTGCAACATGAAGCAGTGCTCTTTTTCATGCATTCACACATCACATCAATGTGAATATTGGTTGGTTGTGCGTGTGTGATTACGTCGTCTTCACAGCAGAGGGCGATGTTGCTCGATTACTCCAAAAAAGAAAAAAGAAATCCAAGAGTTTAGTGCAATTACTAATGACAAACTTTTATGTTGAGTAGCAAAGTAATTATAGCACATATAATATTGCTTAAGGATTCGTTCTTGAACACAATCCCACATATTTATGCTCTTACTCATCTGAATGAATCTGAACGCAGTGATATCGGTTTAAGAAGGCATTGTCTCCACTTTGCCTTCCCTGACATTGACCTGCCTGCATGTCCTCCACAAACAGGAACAGACGGGGCTTTCTAAATATACCTCCACTATTAGAGGTGGAAGTTTGAAGCAATGCCCCAGAGTCTGGGCCGTTTCCTCCGACACGCCATAATTAGAAAAGCTCGTTGTCCTTGATTGCAGACAAAATACGTTTTAGTTTTTTTTTGTTGTTGTTGTTGTTCTCAAGCTTCTCATTCATCGGCCACTCAGACTGGGTATACCCCCGCAAGCTTTTAGTCTCCACGTCACCGCCTGCGGCAAAAACACCAAACGTTTTACCGTTTCCGCTACGGCGGAGGCAACTGTTCGAGTACTCACTCCGCATTGTTTCATGTTACAACCACAAACTGATGAGATTTTATGCAATTGACAATAAAAGTGATACTTCCCCAAGGAACATAGTGGGGGGGGGGGGGATTGGAGATAAATTTAAAGTAGGGTTGGGTTCATAGGATAAATTCCCCACATTTCAAACATGGAGAATAAAGTCACCCCTAAACAGCAGCCTGACCAGACAGACCCTAAGCTACTAAAAATGGACATGACCTCGGACGCGTCATTGTGGCAGCACTACGCTTCTGAGACACGTGTAGGCAAGACGACGCCCAGCAGAACGTCTTCCTGATTTTTATTTCGAAATCTTTTTAAAAACTGTGCGTTATTTTCTGTCCACCTCACGATTGTCCCCTGCTTTGTGTTGTTCCGTCTTATACAAATCCCTCCAAACCGACATTCCCGGGTAATTTGGCAAGAACAGCCAGAAAAATCTAGAAAAAGTGTATTTTCTGTTATGCCAGCACAATGAGTTACTGACCTCCATTCACTGGGTTCATAGTTTGGTTACTGCAGACATTGTGAGGCTGGATCCACCTAAAAAAAAAAAATACTCAAGGTTGACGTGGCATTGTTCCGACGACGCACTCACACATAAAGCGAGAGGCCAAGGCTGAGAAAGTATTGTTTTCCTTGTAAAAGACACATTAAGAGGAAATGAGCCATTTGTGGCCCAAAAGAACAGATAAAACGGCCTCCTGGATTGGCATGAAAAGTGATGGAAACAATCTCAAGCCAAGGCTGTGAGCGGTTCGAAAAAACACCCGAGGACAGCAAGTGGTGAGTATTTTAATTTTTATAAAACTAGTTACAATAAATTTAGGTTTAGTCATCTGCTTTTGATAAAAATACTGAAAGGAAAGTGAATAATAGAAATGTACAAATGTGCTCCAAAAAACACTGATATGAGAACTGGCCATTCAATGTGCGGACAAAACGGTGGAAAAGAAAGTTTACGGTACAAAAGAAAGGGGAAAAAAAGAAAAGAAAAAAGAACAACTTCCTGACTTATTTATCTAAAACGCCAGATACACATCCTGCAGTAGGGGAAGTTGGCGGATTGTGCCTCGGGAAATGGGCGTGTCCAGAAATGTCCATTCCTCCAGTTGTCCAAAGAGACATGAAGGAAAACTTATTACGCAGCCGTCGTTGTTCTGTTCCGACTCGCTGCGTTTCCTCTTAAGTAAAAGCCCCACAACACCACTGCAACTCCAGACATGTCTTCTGTCATCGATCCTTGACTGTAAAACTCAGGAGATGGATAAATACTCTACACAGCGAGGGAACTCGAGGTCTAGCAGGCGAGGAGTGCGCGGGGTCAGACGGGTGGCGTGCTGTAGCGGATCTCGGCACTGAACTTGTCCGCCATCTTGGGCAGAGGAGGCTTCTTCAGCATGTTGTGCTTCATGATGACCTCCTCGTTCGCGTAGATTGGAGTGTCTGTGTCGTCAGAGTGGTACCCTGACTGATATCCGCTCGTCTGATTGGATGACTCGGACGCCACGGACTCTTTGCTTTTGCAGCGGAGCAATTGGCTGAGAGTTCACATCAAAGGCAATGCAAATTAGGAAAAGTAAAAGAGAAGGAAAACTGCTCTATGTGGTTCACTTACCTGAAACTGGGTGTAGTTTGGAGCTGTTGATTTAAACACTTTACTTCCTCTGGAGAGAAGCCCATCCCACTGTCTGTGTGGCCCTCCTGCAGAAGAGCCGACTATTTTAAAATGTTTGAGTCATGACATGCAAACCAACACCGATCAGGTAAGAACATTATGACCACTGGCTGCTGAAGTAATTAACACTAAACAGCTCTTCACCCTGAGGTGTATTTAGCAGGAAATAAAGATTTTTCCCGCACATTTGGCGTCAGAAGTGGGACAAATGAGCATGTGCAAGGATTTGAATAAGTTCTGATGAACGCCAATTGTGATGCCCAGACAACTGGACAAGATTATGTTATGTCCCAAACTTTGGCTATTATGGCATGTTTGCAGTTGGCATCGACTAAAATAAATTCAAAGAAGGGACAGAAACGAAGGGGCGACCAGGGCTCACCATGACGCTGCTGTGCGCCAGAGGAATGTCTTCGAATGTCTTCACACTGAGAGACCGACTGCATCTCTTGCTCTGCTGGGACAGCCTGTGGACAGAGGACAGGTCAGACACGTACCACTGACACCAACCAACGGTGGGGGGAAGAGAACCACGCTGACCCAAGGGATGATGGGATGTCGTAGTGGGTGTCCAGGGTTTCCCCGTTTTGAGGGCAGCCGTAGGGACTCTTTGACTCAGAGGAAAGTAGGCATCCTTCAGCTTCGCCTGCTGTCAGGGGGATGTAGTCCTTCCCATCCTGGAGAGAAAGAGGATTTATACAGCATGAATTCAAACACACACTTACTTGAGCAATTCTGCAATTTAAACTTTAGAGATACGAAGCAACATAAAGTGCTTGAAGCCACTCAAGTAAAGACACATGAAAATACATATAGGAAGGTAATCTTTGCCTGCTGTAGTATTTACTCACACTGAAAATGGTAGTAATATCCATTCCCCAAACTGGATACATTTGTTTATAAAATTACTTTTGTGCCAAAATAACAGGCATTCCTAGCAATTAATCTGAAATAAATTGAACCGAAGCAGTTTTGTAGTTCATTGATTAGAGTTAATCCATCTAATGTAGTAATCAATGACTTCCTTTGTAAACTCAGAAAGACAACAGTCTGTTCAAATAAAGCAGATGCATGTTGATCACAAAATACCTACTTATGGAAAATTTCCTATTTTTATTTACATGCGTAAAAAGATTAAAACAACTGGAAAGAGGGGCGACTTGGAGTCATGACGTCTCTACGACAACCATTCAATCATCTACACTGCTTAGAAAATGTTTTGTATTTTGTTTTATTTTTTTTTGTTTGTTTGGGGTTTTTTTTGTCTTACCAAATCAAACATAAATATCCTCATTCTGCTTGTTCTTCAACTGGAACCAAGTGCTTTGGTTGGATAAAACAACGACCACAAGAAAGAGCACCTGCTAACTGTGCTGGAGGAAGAGTGATGCTGCGGGCCTGCTTTGGCCCTTTTCCACCAGCTCCTGCAAAAAGTGCGGCGCCAGTGATTCAGTTCAAAATAATTCCTCAACCACCAAGCGCACCTTAATTAAAAGTTAGTTTTGGCTTTTGGAATAAAAACTTTCTCTCCTTCAACACAACTTCCAGCCATTTCAAATCGGCTGCAAGCGTCACATGCGTTTATGACTCTTCTGTTGCCAATGAAAATCAGTTCATTTTTGCCCTGAATTCTTGACCGTTCCCCAGATGTTTTGTTGCAACGCTCCACTAAACGGGTTTGAATTTAATCAGCTGTGTTTTATGACAGAACTCAATGACAGCTGTAGCGATCGCACAACAAAAACAGGAGTCTAAAAATTCAACTGACTGCAACAAGTAACACGTTCATCTTCCAACTCCTGCTGATGAAGACTTGGGGGGAAAAAAATAATAAAATAAATCGGGATGTTTTGGTTTTGTCTGGAGCAGACCTGTTGTGCACTGGCTTGCAGCAGATTTCCCAAATGTTCGACCAGTTCTGCAAACGTGGGCCTGTCTGTAGGCCGATCCATCCAGCAGTCCAACATGGTCTGGTATCTGTTTGGACCGGAAAGAGAATGAAGGTTGGAGCCGAGATGCGCTGCTCTGTGCTCCTCCGTGGTTATTTTTCAGCTGCAACTCACATTTCGGTGGTGGCGTATTCTGGAGGTCTCATCCTTGTGCCTTCCTTGAGCCTCCTGCAGAAAGACTCATCGATGCAAACACCCGGATAGGGGGAAGCCCCTGGAGGAGAGGCAGATGGCGTTACGGAAACACAGAGGTCTACATGCATGCTGCAACGTGGGGGTTAGAGTTAGGCTTACCCAAGGAAAAGATCTCCCAGAGGAGAACGCCAAAGGACCAAACGTCACTTTGAGTTGTATAGACTCGGTCAAAAATGGTCTCAGGAGCCATCCACTTCAGAGGGAGTCGGGCCTGTGATAACAGCAAATATGAAAAGTTTTTCTGAACCGTCTAAGTTTAATTATATGATTTCAAGTCCAAGACTCACATCTCCCTTGCGAACATAGTCTGGGTCTTTGTAGACATCTCTAGCGAGTCCAAAGTCGCATATTTTCACCACGTTATTCTCTGAGAGCAGAATGTTTCTGGCTGCTAGGTCCCTGTGAATGCACTGCAGAGGAAAGCAATGTCAATTGTATTTAAAGCGCAGAAATGACGACACCATGCCCTCCGGTTTGGAGGCTTAAATGACTGCTGAGAGACCAAACGTTCTCACCTTTCGAGAAGACAGGAACTCCATTCCTTTGGCGACTTGGAAGCTGTAACTTATCAGGTCCTCCATCGTGAGATGGTCGTCAACTGAGCTCTCTGGAATCACATTTTAATGACAAAGCTGCCCCGCAACGAATGAAAGTGGTGGAAAGAGGCGAGCAACTTCTTGTTTCACAACCTTGGTGAGGGTCACCGCTGGCGCAGGAACCTTTGTCTTCAGCCGTTCCCGTGCAGATGTCCAGCTGGGCCACTTTCCCCAAACCGAGATCCCCTTCAGTCACATCCTCATCAGCCCACCTCTGGCTGCTGGCTCGTTTTCTCTGTCCGCCACACAAAGATAATAAAAAGACATTTTATTTCAGGAGCGGGATCAGTTACTTTAATTAAATATACGGTTGCTTGGAGCGCTGACCCACAACCTAAATTGTGTCTGTTGTCCTGGGATGGACTGTCTTTAAGTTGGAACTACTGCAGTACTCCCAGTACTGGGAGTACTGGGAGTACAGTGGCTAAAATTAGCTACTGTATTTGTTCCGTTTCTCGAAGCAGCGTTCCTTCCTCTGTGCAATCGGACTCATCCAGATTTCCTCTTATTTTTCCCAAAAAGCATGCTCTCTTTGCTTAGACAGCAAGCGGATTTCACCGTCGCGAGCCGTTTTGGAACCAGCCAAAACGGGGAAACGTGTCAAAATAAAATCAGCAGACATGGACATGGTTTCAGCCGAGTGAAAATGGAAACAGCCGCACTGCTGAGCGTGCGACATGGCGTCGGGGCTCTCTCAAAGCGGAACGGTGAGTTTTCCTCAGTTTTGACAGCAAAAATTTCTACTCCATGTAGAAATTTGCAGTCATGACTGCAGTTTTAAATAACTAAAAAAGCTGTTTACTACAGAATGCTTTTAAGACGTGTGATCAATATTGTGATTCTAGGCTGCAGGGAACCTCATTAAAGTGCTGGCCATGTTTTATCTCACCTTGTAAGGGCTGTACTCTCCGCGCTTGCTCTTCAGGTAGCTGGACAGATTTCCATATTTACAGTATTCAACGATCACCATCAGCGGTCCTGCAAGAGAAAGCACGTGAAATTCAGGAAGGAAAGACGGAGCAATGCCTCCAAACTGCAGCTCATATCTGCGTTTTAATGTCCGTATTCAACAAAGGCTCGTGTGCAAAATAGACGGTTAAAAGAAAGTGCAACAAAACATTGCATTCACCAAAGAAAGAAAAAAATAAGACATGTCATCTCCTGATTACGAGATCCAGATCTTGTAGTTAGTTTCACTAAATGTAACACAAAAATAACCAAAGTTGTAATTTAAAAGAACTACCTCATGAGCCGAAATATGGAAATGAACAATTAGACTGACGTGATTTAAGGTTTTAGATGGTTTCATCCTCTCCAATGATATAAAGAATGTTTTGTTCTACAAAGGACAAAGAAAAACACCGACCGGTTTAGACAATGAACAATTTAGACAAATGAACCGTGCAGCTCTTTTGGATCTTCTTGTGTCATATTGGTCCCAGTTTTTTTAAAACAACAATATCATCTGCATACAGACATGCATGCAGACTTCCTCTTTCTTCCCTTTGACATGAAGGGTTGACAATAGCGGTTCAAGGAATGATTCATTTACAGTCTTGTGTGGACTGCCTGCCATGGATAATGTTATGAAAGACAACTTACAACTAGAGGACTTAGATAGAAAGTGAGTGTAAGTGACTTTACTGAGATCTGGGAATATGGCTAAAGAACATATTTAACTCAAATAGCATCAGGTTGTGGAGTATAAAAATAAAAGTGTATGTGTTTATACAGAGAAAGACATTCTTGATTCATTATCAATGCATCCTGACTCACCGCCGGGCTTGGTGCAAGCTCCCAGCAGGTTGACCACATTGAGATGGTGTCCAATGTGGATGAGAATCTTTAGCTCTGACATCAAGGCGCGGTATTCACTGGTTGTAGCTCCCTCTGGAACAAAATGAAACAGCTCATTTCCATTGCAATGAGAGCTTTTTTTTTTTTTTTTCAAGAAAGGAAGAGAAAATTCTTACCTTTCAGCATCTTGACTGCGACAGTGGTACATGTTGTAGCTTTCTCAATGCCAAAGGCGGCTGCTTCTACAACCTGACCAAACGCCCCTCGACCCAGAGGTTCACCTTCATCAAAAAGTAACAACCACAGACGACGGTCAGTATTTGCTGTGGTATTTATTGGTCTTCTTCATCTGTTTCGAGGGCATGAAGCGAGACTTGGTATATTTCCAAGGAGGATTTTACTATTTTTAATTGACTGTAAAGAATTCCTTTCCTTCCTCCCTTTTCTTCTCAGTGTCCAACTTGATTTCCTTCCTTCCTCCCTTCGTATCCTCCTTCTTTACTTCCTTTTTGTCTTAGCCCATTTAAACCCAAATATTTCCCAGACATGAAAATATTAAAATCAGTCGTCACTGATAGCCCTTTGAACTAATCAAGGGGAAATAATTTTGCAAATTGTGGGAAAATATATAAAAAAGTGTGTTTTATGATCGGTCACAATTGTGACCGGTGGGTTTAAATGGGTTAGTGCCCAACTTCGTTTCCTTTCCCGCAGATCGATGGCTGTGCCGTCTTTGCAGCATCGCAGACGATTTGCTCCATGTTCATTCAGAGGGGAAGAGGCAAAGTGCCGCACGGACAAACCCAGGCGGGTTCACAAATATTCTGATGCTGAAACTTTTTGCATAATGAACTCTGGAAAATTCTTATGAGATTATCTGAATCCTGCATGAATATGAGGATTTTCTGACGCTGCTTCGTGGCATTTTTCCTCCTCTTTCCCTTTTGGAAATCAGGTCATCTTTTATCCACTCGAACACAAACAAAGGCAGATATTTTGGCAACTGTGCAGAGTGATTGCGTAAAACTGTTTTTTTTTTTTTTTTTTGTCATTGCAGACTGGTCATCAACTACCTCAATGGGTATTGTGTTGGGGTAACAAAGTGAATGATTCGAGTTTGATCATACTGCACTTGATTGTCCTAAATTAAAAATAATGTTCTAACAACATGATGTGATCTGGATACCTGATGTGACCTCGTTTGGGTTCTAATCAAAACCGGCCCACGTTGAAGCATTCTTTCCCCGTGTTCCACAGGCTTTATGACGATCACATCTTACCGAGCTTCAGCCTGTCTCGAGGAAATTCCCACTTGTTGGCGTCGTATGTGAGCCTCTCACACTGCTCGTCCATGGGCATGTCCTCCGAGTCCAGGATCATGGACAGGTAGCCGGTCTTCAAGTCTCTAGTTGGCTGGAAAAGCGAAGAGGAGATGTCAAAGAGGTAAAGTAAGAGTTAATAAGCTGCTGCTTGTCTCAACTCTGCCTTCCCAGTACAATAAACTGTCCAGGCGGGTTTCCAGTGACTCGGCTGCTGATTCTGATAAATGGGGCCCAGTCACTGTTTGCAGGCTTACGTGACTTAGGGGAGCTGAGTGTGGACTGGTTGATCCTGGACATAAAAGCCAGTGTCCTCCCAGAGCCAAGCCAGTCGCCTCTAATCAATCATCCACGTCCCACAGTTGTGGGCGCTTGTGCACGTGAGCGCGCTCTGCTGATTTTGTTGATTTATTTTTTTTCTTAGTACTGATGGAAGCGTCAAAGGTTACTTACTCTCTTTCGCCCACGGATGACGAAGACGATCAAAAGCCAGAAAAACATGGCTATGACCACTGAGCCGATGGGAACAATCAGCTCCACGTTAGTCTTCTCCTCTGCACCTAGAAAACAAAACAAACAACGCCACTGAGGGGGCAATTCACAGGCACACATCAAGCCCACCGACTGAGTTTAACGACCAGGGTTTGCGTCAGAGTGCCAATGTGGCGTCGCGTGACATTCGAGGAGGTTTTTTCGGTCATTGCATTTGGCTCATACTTGTGAACATCTGAGATCTGTTTGAAGGAAGGAGACTCTTGAAATCTGGACTGCAAGCAAACTGATATTTTATCCAGTCATAACAAATACCCCGGAGTCAGGGCGAACGACTTTGGCCAAAAACAACTTGGAAAAGGCCTGTCAGACACGCACACAGCAGGGTGTCTCTACAAGCTACGACAGACCACATCTCCGCTTCCAAAGTGTTTTTTTTTGTGGTGGGTGGGTGAGAAAGGGCTGAGGGACTTGTGTGTATTCTCTCGTTTTTTAAGGGAAGGGTGGTCTGGTACAACATCGGGGGATTTTTTTTCCCCCTTCATTCCAGATCCTTTTTTTTTTCTTCTACTTGTGGGGAACAATTCATATGTCACTCATGACAAAGAATATTATTCACATAATTCCACAGATAATGTCGTAATGTTTCTTTTGTATTTTTCTCACGGAACATAAGTACATTATAGGCCACAAAGTTGCCACACGAGTTCCATAAATGTGGCTGAAATGCTTAATGGACAGATTTTTTCCAACGAATAGCTGTCAGCAATAGGCATATTTCAAATTTTGGGTGATGGTGTTAAGATTATCATATAACTCAAAATTGTACAAGAATACATCTGATTTCTCAAGAATATTGTGCAAAGAAGACTATAGGTTTTTTTTGTTTTTTTTGTCCAGATGTGAAAAGATGGTGATTTATCCCAAAAACACTTGAAGTTGTAACTTCTTTAGTTCTAGAAACTAGAGGTGTTTGCGGTGGGCCTGAATTCAAATCTATGTCCTACTTTCCTATTTTTATTTGAAAAAGAAATGTTGAAAACCATGCATTCTTCTTTCCTTCCACAATATGTCAAAATGTGGAAAAGAAGAGCGATAACGGCACCGAAAGAGATCGACCACTAGATGTTTGAGAACTAAATCAACTGTGAGCATGTTGCACTGAAGAACCTCAGACCAGAGATTCTCCTTTCAGAAAATTGAACAACGTGAGCCCGGATCATTATCCCTGCATGCACCAGAACAGAGCCGTGAGGTCCTTTAGCCTGGTCCATCTTCTGCGTACAGGGACAGGATCACGTAGGCCCTCCTAGTTAGCAGGTTTGTGTGTTTGCTTGTTTGTTGTTTTTGCTCCGTCTCTACGTTCGGGACAGAAAGGCACAGACAACAGAGCCGAGGCTGAGGCTGGGGCAGGGCTGTCCTCTCCCTTTGTCCTGCAGTCTCCTCATTGTTTTGGATTTAGAAACTCCCAGGAGGATGTGCGTTAACTGGGCCAGCTTCCTGCCATGCGGAAGCAAAGTTATTCTTGCTCTCTTGGAGATCAAAGATGTCATAAGCGTAACGTAAAGTGGGAAAACCTTGACGTCAGGGATAAAAATTGATCGCATGTGGGAGTTTTCAAAAGAAAAGAAAAAAAAAAGATAAGGGATGACATTTTTTCTCATTAAATTTTCCCTACTGGGAGCCTTGGGTGCATCACTGAGCTGGCTAACTGGGCACAGGTCCCAGATGCCCAGTGGGTGAAGGGGCCTCAAAGCTTTTATGCAAAGGGACGAATAAGAGAGACTGAAAGCAGGAACTATGAAGAGAGGCTGAAAGCAATCACAAAAAGACACAAAATTCACACAAGAATAAAAAGTCATTTATAAAGCCCACTGCGATCAGCTACATTTCAGGTCATTCTGAATGTTCACTAGATTCCCATTTCAGGCTAGGTGTGAACTTTGACTGGGCCAATAAAACACAGGGTTTGATCCAGAGTATTATAAGCCTGGCGGGTGACCAAGCTTTACTTGTGCCTCCACCAGGCTAAACATTGCTTATTTGATGCTGAAGAAAAAGCTTTGCCTCAGCATGATGCAGCCACCACTATGTTTCACCTTCAGGATGGTGCATTTGGGGTAATGTACGTTTAGTTTTCTGCCCCGCGTAGGTACACAAACCAAAATATTAAATTCGGTTGTCACCAGACCAAACCTCCTCATTCAACTTATTTGCCGTCTCATGTCTCCTGTGTGGTTGGTGGCAAATTATATCATTTTTTTCAACAGCACAAAACACAACAATCTGGGTCGTTTCCAGGTATAACTTTAGTTGGAGACAGGTCAACAATAATAGGGATTGTCCCTGAAAATCATCTAATTGCTGGAAGGTTGTCAGCTTTTTTTATAATTCTACTTTGGACTATAACTAGGATCCATGTTCCTACATTAATTTATGGTCAGTAGCTTTGGGGTAGTGACCGAACCAATAAAACTGCAGTTATAGGATGATTTTCCTCCACAGCGTGTCGTGACTTTTCCTTAGAGATATGGTAAGAAGCTCAATCAGTTTTGTTAGTTTTTGTCCAGCAATTGTGGAACAATCATCTGACTTAAGATTTCCCGCTATGATTTTCAGCCGTCTGTCTTTACAGTGAAGGATTCCCATGCGCTTCATAGCTAAACACACAAACGACAACTTCCAGACGATGCACAGCAAAAACACAAAATCTTACCAAGTATTTTTGGTCACGTTTCTTGTGCGCTTGAAACGTGACGATAAAACTAACTTCTAAGTAATTTTTCAGCAAGACAGGAGCTTGCTTAGAGTCAATAATCATGTAATATTGATGAAAAACGGCAGATTATTTCACTTGTAACATGGAAAGTTCTCTTGTTGTCTTGTCATAAGTAAAATAATCTACCAAAGGAAATAGTTTGTTTTTTTTCTCATCAATATTTAGGAATTATTGACTTAAAATAAGCTTCTATATCTTCCTGAAAAGATACTTGAAGTTAGTTTGGTCTTATTTCAAGTCTATTAACCCTCTATGGTACACATATTGTGCACCATAGAGCGTAATGATGCCAGTTGGGAAAAAAATGTACCAAGTGAAGAAAATAAAGGCAAATTTTAAAAATATATTATTTTTTATGGACTTTTTGTTGATGTTGCCGGTTGGCAACATTGTACGATAGTGGAAATGAATGAAAACAAGAGAGTTTGGATTATTATGGTAAAAACGTTTATTTAACATCTCAGTCTAAATAGTTTCCAGTAGTGATAATAGTTAACAATAAAACTGATTTGAAAGCTGAAATCCCTTTTAAAAACGTTTTTCAACTTTTTATTGGGATATTTCACTGATTTGAGTGTCTTGATGCTGCCGTCTTTGCCTTACTGCTTGCAGAAGGTTGAGAATAAGTAATTCTGCGTTTTCCTCTTGCTCTTTTAACTATTTCCAAGCTCATACACACATGCATGCATCACATGCTCGCACAGGCCAAAGCTAAAGTTAGGAAACACCCTCGTCAGGGCGTAGCTTAGATAGAGGCTATCAAAGGGATTTACAAGCTGTTCTTGGATGCCGTTTTGCTCTCTCAGCCCATATGGACAGCATGAACAAATGGACCAGCTGTGATTTGGTCTTAATAAGTGGAACTCATTAATTCAGCTCACTGACTCTTCTTCAACATCATGATCCGAAGGCAGAGCGGATGATTCTCCACAAGAACCTGATGAAGCAGTTCCTCCCAGCTCCCAGTGGAGGAGGTGGACCTGGAAAACAAACACATATCCTCAGCACTTCATGAACCTGCCGGTGTAATGCGACACACAAGTAATAATTGCACGTTCCTCCTGTCCGCACTGCTCTCATTCTCTGCCTCGTCATCCTCACTGTCTCCTTGCAAAGTTGCCATCTGCTCATTTTCTTCATCACTAAAACCTGATTCATCCTCACTGCCATGAAAAGGAGCTGCTAGTTTGGTTTTCTTCCCGAGAAACGATAAAGCGTTGTCGCATTCCTGACGTAAGTGGAAGAAAAGAGCATCAAATGTGGTCGCGTGCAATACGGAAAGGACTCACAAAATGCATTTTTACAGCAGGCTCTAGAAGATCAACATGCCGGACTAGCAGTACAGTGGCAACCTTCATGGTACAGTTGGCAACATCATTTATCATCATTAAAAGATCAAATACAGGACAATAAGTGACAGAATAGTGAACTTACCTCATTCATTGTTGTGTTTGTATATTTTTCCCGGTCAAAAAATGTCATAAAAATACTTCTTTTTTTTTTATGATTTCTGAGGAGTCAAATGGTGAAGCTCCTTCCTGTGAATGAGTCTATAGAAAAGGGTGTGAGACTTCCTTCCTAAAAGTGATGTTACGAATTTAAACACTGCTGTTGCTTCTCTTGGGGTCTCATCTCTCTTTCACTGCATCGTGAAATTGGAGGTAAAACGTCTGCGTGTGGAACTGACTTGTTGCCAAATGGCAACATTATAGAGGGTATTTGCACCAGAAGCTAGACCAAAGCACAAGGTAGGATTTTGTGTTTTTGACAGTGTTGTTTCAAATCCATCGTGCATTTGGTACCAGCGGTAGCACAGACTGACCTTCGACACTCAGGTAGGCCTGCGCGGTGTCACAGCCACGGCTGTTGCACGCCGCACACGTGTACAGGCCGCTGTCCTCCTTCTTTACACGCTGAATCATCAGGTTGTGTTGCTTCAGAATCACTCCTGGAAGCAGCAGACGAACAGGCGTGATGCAATAAATGCGGTAACTAGCGAGGCGAAAGGGTGTGCAGGGCAGCAATCGTCCCACCTGAGCCCTTCTCCACCGTGTGGTTGTTTTTGGTCCACACTACGGTCGGGTTGGGAGTCCCGACAGCGTCGCAGTGAAGGGTGATGGTCGCACTCACGTTGACCTTTTGGTCGGTGAAATTGTTCCGTATTCTTGCAGCCTCGAGATCTAAGGAAGTCAAATGTGAGGAGTGAGTTATTTCTGACTTTCATCAGTTTCTCTGTGTGATCTGCTCTCGACCCGATTCGAGCCGCGCTAACCTTTGAGGTGCAGATGGCGGAGAATGCAGGTGCTCTTTGTCGACTTGATGTTCTTCACCTGGCAGGCGTAGAGGCCCTCATCCTGACGGGACGCGTTGGGCAGCAACAGGTCCAGGGTGATGTTGCCCTGGAGATTGGACAGCACGGCCTGCCGCAGGGGCTGCAGAGTCAGCGAGTGGCAGGGCCGGGTGGACTCAGCCAGCTCCGACGGGGACAGGTTGGTGACCCGGAACCAGGCCAGTTGGTCGTACAGCAGGTTGTCCGCTTTGCACCGTAGGACCACGTCGTCCTGCTCCATGGGCTTATCGGAGGGAGACATGCTCACCTCCAGGTCACCTGAAGGGTTACGACTCGCAGATCAGACAAGTAACGGTGCCTTGCAAAAGTATTCATCTCATCACCTTAGAACCACAAACCTTGAAGTATTTCATTGAAATTTTTAGACATGTGAAGCCCAAACGCCAGTACATTTGAAATGGAAGCAAAAGGAAACAAAATTTTCAAAAACAATTCACAACAAGACTCTAGTAAATGTGTGAAGAATTTTCATGCATATTAGGGATTCATGATGCATTGGCACAAACGTCAGATTTTTTTAGATTTAGATTTTTTTCACATATTGGTATCGGCCCAACAAATAAAAATTGGCCGATATTAACAACCAATATTTATTTCCATCTTGTCGCAGTTTGTATCGGTAAGGGAGAAGAGTAGTTTGGTCATGTGACAGTGAGTGACACAGCACAGGATTGTGGGAATTTTAACTGAAGCAGAGAAGTCATTTTTTTAAAAGCGTCAACAGGAATAGTGAAAGATATAGGATATATATAATATCGGTTATCACCAATGGATGACCACTATTTTGTGTTGGACTATCACATAAAGTTACATTGAGATTTGTGGTTTAAATGTTACAAAGAGGTAAAATATTAAAAATGCACTGTGCTACAACTAAGCTCAGATTTAGCAAAGATCGCATGAAACAAACACAAGAGAAGACACGAATCTTACGTGTGACACGGAAAAAGATGTTCCGGGAATCCCTTCCTACTTTGTTGGCAGTCCTGCATCTGTAGAGGGCGTGAGTCTCTGCTTTCTGAATCTTCAACGCACTAATAAATTTCTACAAACAAAGAAGTTCATTTTAGTTCGCGGTTTTCATTCCACATTTTCACATGACAGAAACTAAGGATCCATGGGAGATGCAAAAAGAATGTCACCGGCGAATTGCTCACATTCTGCGTTCGGTCGACGCTGTTGGTGACTTCTACTTGGTCGCGAACGCCGCCGATGGAGACGTTTTTCCAGGCTGTGCAGTTCCTCAGCAGCTCCTCAGTGTTATTCAGACCTGGCCTGATTCACAGAATAGAAAGCATGTGAATGTGAGTGAATGAATGAATGAATGAATGAATGAATGAATGAATGAATGAATGAATGAATGAATGAATGATGTAGTCACAAAGCACTGTACAGAAATTTAATGGTAACAAGTCACAGGACGGAGAATAATACCAATAGATTCATTTTCTGCCGTCATTTCGTCTCTGCTTCACACATGAGCTTTATCATGTTAAAGTCTGTTCTGAAAACTACAGTGAGCCAATTTAATGAACATGAAACACGTGTTGTTGTTGTGTTAATAACTTGACTGCAGCTTTCTGCATGACTTGTAAACATTGAAGTGACGTTTGTTGAGTCCAGTCAATAGTTTTACCAAGGTAGCATGGATGAAAAAAGCCTAGCAACTGAATGTGAGAAAAAGACAAAAATGGTAAAGAATATCATTACACCATGTTCCAAATTATTATGCAAATTGGATTAAAGTGTCATAAAGATACATTTTTTGTTACGCTATTAAATGTATACATTTATAGAAAATCCAAGAAAATATCATTTGCATAATAATTTGGAACACAGTGTTTAACCCAAATAATGCTTGCCAGGAGTGATACATGAAATTAAAATCTCAAGTACCACGTAACAAACCTTGGGGAACCCCACCAGTGATAGTTTCATTAGACTTTACAGAGCAGCTCGTCTCCTTTGAATAGGTGAAAAATCTATTCAACGAACAACCAGAAATAACAGCCAAATGTCAGAGCTTACTGACAAAAACATGACAAAAATGCTGCATCTTTAGTATCAGTGACTTTGATTAGGCCAAATGACCAGCATTTGAGGTCATGAAAATGTCACTGCAGAATGTTGTCTTTGAACATCAGGACGGAAAAAGATTTATTTATTTTTAATCTCAACACATCAGAATAGTTCTACTTGAACAAGTTGTACTTTAGTGGAAAACGGTGGAAAACTCGTGAGTATTGTCTCAAACGAGCCAGTAAAACTGAAAGATAACAGGGAAAAGAATGCACCCAGGAGGAGAGACAGCTCCAGCAGGGAAACGCGCTTTTTCTTTTCAAAGTGACTCGGACGGGAACAACAGGAAATGTGGATCTGGACTGAGGAAACACTCAGTCGTGTCGGCAGAAGATAAGAAACGAGCTGCCGGCCTCCTCTGGTCAAAACCTCATCTCAGAGGCACACAGACTGTCCTCTTTCTGTCAACACTTGTCAGTCACTGCTGAAATCACTGAGGATGTTGTGGAACCCGCAAAAAAAATTCAATAAAACAAAAAGACGTTCAGGATGCGACCCAAACCGGCCGAAATTACAATAATTGTTGTGCGGCTTCTTGTTTGAGCACATTTGAGAACATTCTGAGTCTCAATAATTGATGTTGTTCTAAAAATGGACATTGAGGCGGGAGTGAATCCCATCCGCTGATCTGCATCAAGGTCAGAGTGCACTCTCGTTATGGCAACAACTCTCTCCTCTCCTCCATGCAAAAACACTTTGGGGTGACAGAAAAGGGCGACTTACAAGAAGGCCCAGGGACAGTCTTCCTTGGACATCCACTGCCACTGGATGTACTCAGGTGTGGGAATGCCGCGGGCGGTGCACCAGAGGGTGGTGCTTTTGCCGTACTCGTACTCGTCGCTGTAGCCGCTCCCTTTCTCGATTATCTTAGGAGGCACTGCAGAAGAGAGCACAGACATGTTTCCAACGCGTCCCGACAAAACGCAGTGTTGTTCAAAAGTATTTGCACCTTTACAGATTTCACTTTCACTTCAATCGTTTAGAGTTAGCAACAACAATTGCCCTGAGCGGCTCAAGATGCCGGTTTGTCTTTTTTTTTTTAAATCCCTGTGAAGAACATTTGGCCCACACGTTGTTGTAGATTTGTTTCAATTCAGCAAATCTGCAAAGTTTTCAATGAGGGACAAAATGTGTCACAGTTAAATCAAACTCAGGCCAGGACTTTGTCTAGGCCATTCCAAATCATTTCTCTGGTTAGGCTTGCCAGAGCACTTTGGATCATTTTTCCTGAGCTGAAGGTCACAAACTGATGGTCCGACCATCTTCTTCTTCAGGATGTTTTGCCAGACTGCAGACTTCACATTTATAATAATTACAGCAAGTCATCCTGGTATTGTAGAAGCAAAGCAGCCACAGAAACGTCGCACTACCACCACCGTGTCTGACTGTCAGTACAATGCGTCCGCCTGTTGCAACACGGAGCACAGCTTCTGCAAAGGGTCACTTTTGTCAAAGGAATGCTCCCATGCAGGCTATTTGTCTCTTTGTTAATGTTCAGTCATGAACACAAACATGAATTGCAGCATTTTAGATGTTGTCCTTGGTTCATTTGTGACCTCACGGTTGAGTTGCTAACATTTTGGAGTCATGTTGGTGGGACTGCTTCTCTTTTTGAATTTAGACATGCCACCTAATCTTGCCTAGGTTGTCAGGCAAGATTAATCTTCCATAAAACTGGAAAAAAACACTGAAAATTTTTTAATAGACTGAATTCCCACCTTTTTAGATTTGCTTTTTTTAACCATGATGAATGAAACATTGAACAACGCTTTGATGTGTAGCGATGGCACCTGACAAACCGTAATGTTTACTGATTTTCTCAATTGTTCTATGATTTTTTTATTTTCATTTTGTAAAGCACTTTGAACTGCATTGTGGCAGAAATGTGCAATAAAAACAACCTGATTGATTCGTTTGTTCATTCATTCATTCGTCATTAATTGAAGTGATTTCTTAATTCTACGAGTCCGGCTCTGATCCGGCCTGGATGTGGTTTCTGGAACTGAACCAAACAGTTGATCAATTAACGATAAGGACAATTATTTTATTTTTTTTTAATCTACATACTCATTTTTCCCTTAACGATCAAAGCCACCATTTTGAAAAACAGCGTGATTTTAAAATTGATTTAACAATTTAAAGATTTTCAGTTCAGAGTCACAAAAAAATCAAAAACAGAAAAAAAAATCTGCAAGGCGACGCCTGCCTAGCAGATCATCATTTCAGTCAAGCTGAAATGACGACAAGACAAAAACAACAACAATGACAACAAGAACAACAACCTACCATTAACCTGCAGCTTGAAGGAGCGTTTCTCTTCATGTTTGGTGATCTTGTTGGTGAGAACCACAGTGTAGGTCCCTGCGTCGTCCTCAGTGGCTCCACGGATGATGAGGAGATCGCCTTTGTGTTTTATCCTGTAGTTGTCCTTGACGAGAGGTTGGCCGTCTTTCAACCTGTCAATATGTCAGAGGAAATATTGTTTAAAAAAACAATTGCGAGAGAGATATTCAATTTAAGAGGTGCATCCGAACCCTGTGGAGGTGAACCTGCGGACGTACCATCTCAGGTTGGGGTCGGGGTAGGCCGAGTACCTGACAGGGATCTCTGTGGGTGTTTGATCGCCCACGTTCACTTCCCACACCTCTGGCCATTGTTCTGTCATATCAATAAAGGGCATTTCTGCAGAAATACACAAATAAACAAATTTGACTTGTTATTTCATCCCGTCTCACAGAGACATTTATGAGGAGTATCAATTATCAACTCAACTGCAGATGGTACAGAGTCTTGTACTTTACTGTGTTTTGATATTTCAGGTGAAAGACCAACACAAATCAGCTCATCATTGTAAAGCCGAACAAAAACGAGCCATATAAGTTCCTCATGAAAAATTTGAGATGTTTGTAAACAAACTATTATGCTGTATTAAAACTGAATATTTTTAAAAGGCAGTCATAGAGGGGTTTTTTTTGTTTTTGTTTTTTTAGGATGGTTTGGTTCCTCCGATTAGCTTTTTTCAAAACATAATTAAGAAATATAGTTTTTAGAGGACATAAAGAATAACCCTGTTTTTGTTGTTGTTGTTGTTGTTGTTTTTTTACATGATTAGGTTTGTTCAAACAGGAAACATTCATGCAAAGACTAAGAGTCATTTTTAAAAGAGCCTGTGAGGACATTTGAGGTGCAGGAAAACATCGTTCAATCAACGTGGTGCAGCAAAAACATTCCCACCACCAACTCCAAGTGGGGTTAAAGTTCAAACTTTAGGAATGTGAAGAAGATTTTCACCAGAATCTCACTTTTTTTTTTTTTTTTTTTAAAGGAGTAAGATTGCTTGTTGTCACAACGTAAGGATTATTATTTCTACCCCATGAACCACTTCTCAACTCATTTGAATCAAAATGACATTGTGCGACTATTACATGCTCTCTCTCAAAATACCCACCAAAAACCGTGACATATGCCGAAGCGCTTTTCTCCATCTGTCCACTGGAAACTGTGCAGGCGTAATCTCCAGAGTGGTCCACTGTGACGTTCTCCACGACCAGCGTGTTGGACAGGTCCAGAGAGTCCCACAGCTTCTTCTTGTGGGGGACTGTGTGGAAACCTCCGTCTGAGCTCTGAACACGCAGCAAACAGATAGTCGGTGTTGTGAGACGGGCGACTTGCAGTCTAACTTTGCTTCAAGTATCTGTTTCTGTTTCGTAACGCAATAAGATCTGCTTACGCAAAGTGCCTCATTTTCTCACTTGACAACGAAATCAGAATGTTTTTATTCGGATTTCAAATAATGCATGCTTGTGGAAAGTGATGTCTTTAAAGTTTTATTTTTTTTTTATGAAAAGTCTGAAAAGTTTTGTTGTTTGCTTTTCTATCTTCATTGTCATACTTTTAAAGGAAAACAAATTCCCTTGAGTGATCACTGGGTCCAAACGGGTGCAGACCTATCAAGACGTGGTTTTAGACTGACGGCCTGTGAACAACACGATAAATGAGTGAAAACTTTGTTGCTAGCTATCTGGATGCCCCAAGAGCAAATCCTTTTGTAGGGGGATCATTTCTCCTATTTTTGTTGCCTTTGTATTTGTCAATTTCATGTTTTTAATTTGTTCTAAGCCTCATGGAAAATGATGCTTTGCTTTTGTCTACAACAGTAAAATGATTGAACAAGAGTGCGAGCGGCGAGCGACACAATCTCTTTTCCTCCTTACCAACACGGGCGTCTGACCAATTGGAGGCAGAAGTTCAGCAGAATGGGCAAATTTGTATTGCTTATATCTATTATCGTGCTTCACGGTATATTTGTTAATATTATTAATAAAAATAATTTTTCCTGAGCCTGCTCTTTTGTTGTCCTAATAACTAACTTTGTCTGAGTCATTTTGCGTAGAACAACAAAGAAATGTTTCAGTCTCTGACTGTGCAGAGCTGCTAGAGTCGTGACCCAAAAGACCTGCAGCTAACTCCAGGACTTTTCATATTTTTAATTTGTAGTAAGTTTTGAAAACCAATGCATCAATGTGCCTTTTCCTGACAGTCATCTCTGAACAAAACATGTTCAGAGATGACCTTTGACCTGCTGGCGCACAGACAGACTGACGGATTCCTGAAAGCAGGAAGTCCCGAATATTTGCAAGACAAGGAGGAAGAGGGGAACAGATTCCCCGACTTCTGTCTCTGCTTCTGCGCGTCTCTCTCGGCGAAGTCAAACCGATTCCCCGCCGGGACGACTTCACCGACAGATCGACGACACCGGTACCGTAGAGCCGGAGACTTGCGGACTGACCAGGGCCCCTCCGGAGTGCGTCCAGTTGAACTCGATGCCCACGTTGAGCTCCGTGCGGGCCGTGCACGTCAACATCAGCCTCTCCCCCACAGACAGCCTCTGGTGAGCGGGGGTCAGGGTGAGGTGATAAATCTTGTATCCTGCGGAAAAGGGAGGGAAGGCACGACAGTCGTCTACATGCCATTGTTCTGCTGAGGCTACACACTCTCAGAACAGTCCGAGTCCAGTCAACACAATGTCCCCGCTCACATGTAATCGCCCTAATCCATTATGTCATCATTTCCAGAACTAATACTTGGATCTATTTCTCTGCACTACTCTTGTTGTTGTTTTTTATCTTACCAACAACAGCCACGATGTAGAGAGGGGACTTGAATATCTCGTTTCCAATCCGAGTCTGGCAGGACACGACTCCGGCGTAGCTTATCAGATGGGTCGGTAAGATGAAACCCCTCTTGGGATCCCACACGGATTCCTTCCCATCTGGATGGATCTCCTTGACTGGATACTTCTGACAAACAAAGAAAGTTCATCAATTCCGGATTAAATAGGTAAACAGAGGAAAGCAAAGCCTGAACTGGAGCGAAATGCTGATTTCGACCACAAATTAGGAATCTAGAGTCATTTGGAGATCAAATGTTAAAGAAAAAAATATAGTACATTGTGTTTCCGTTTTGTTTTCTGGCCAATTTTGTGTTAATGTTTCTTTATTATTATTAGATAATAATAAAAAAGGAAAATACCTCTGGTAAAAACAAAAAGAGAAACTGTCTGATTTTGAGGAAAAAGTTATTTTTTTTCCTGCAGATTTCTATTGTTCTTACTCTTTGTTTGCATCAAAATGTTTTCGTTCATTGAACTGTTTTTTTTTTTAAGTATAGCAAGCAGTTTTTAATTAACAATAAAATCAAACCAACTCTCTGTTAAAAAATATTGAGCAAATATCAACTTTTTTTTTTTTTTTTAACAGCATCAGTGAAAGACATGGGGAAGCGTCGTTGTGAAGATGTGCTTCTTAAAGAGGCAGTAGCCCATTTTAAGGCGTCTTCTGAGTTAGGGTTAGGTACTCGATCACCTTATGAAATACATAAAACCTCCCTTTAAATCACAAAAAGCCTGATGTTTGTGAATTTTACGGTAGATTGATTTTGTGAATTTTACGGTAGAATGATACATAAGCAGAGCTTATGTATCAATTACAGCAGGTTGTTCAGGTTGTTCAGGTTGTGAAGGAGCTAACCGCTCACTGACCACCACACTACCACTGCCATGTCAAATTATACACGCATAATGTTCCTTTTCTACTCTGTTAAGTTTACAGCACATATAATGGAACGCACACCTCTCAAAAAGATTCACTTTTGTCTTGTCGGTCTACCCAACATTCCAGGAGTCTTTGGGAATCAATAATATCGTCATTGGTAGACGTCAGACTGGCCTTTGAGTTTTCTTTGTTCAATACGGTTTTTGGGTTGAAACGCTCCCATTGGTGACTTTATTATTATTTTTTTTTAATCCAGCCACTTTTTAATTGTTGAATCAGGAACTCTGACCTTCTTTTGTGACGATCTGAACGAGTCATTCCTGCTGTGTTTTCTTTTTAAACTCAAAACACAACGGGGTTGCTTTGTGTGACCTTTTTAGCTCGTTTCAGGAAGTCACACAAGTTCTATTCAAGTGATTTGCTGATTATATCTTGCTGGTGATAACCAGTCAAAATGAACTCAGCTTTCCCCCCCCCAAAAAAAACAATGAAAATAAAAAATGTTAAGCTGAAGAGCTCTTGGGTGATGCAGCCAGAGACCTAAAACGGTCTGATGAGGTTCAGTTTCTTCTCAATGCCAGTTAAAGCCACTTGATAGTCATTGTTACTGCTTTCTGTGTGTTGTAAAATGTTTATGAAGTTCAGTATAAGAGATTGAAACAGGAAGGAATCCTCCTCACAGTGTTGAGCGTGACATTGAGATTCTCCACTGAGCCTCGGCAGGGAATCACCACCCGCTCGCCTTCGCGGATGAAGACCACCTCATATTCCTTTTCAGAGGGCACGAATGGCACCTTGGGATCTGAAACAAGACAAAGTGAAGATGGTCAGTGTGCTTTAAGTATAAACCAAGTGCCCAGTGAGATGGGAGGCGGGACTTTTCTGAACATGTGTCTCAAGAAAAGAGCACCACGCAGGTCTTTTGCTTTAACTTTACGATTTAAAAAACAAAAACATGAGAGAAACAAGCGGAGCAAGGAGTCGCACCGTGGACGAAGACGTAAACCGCCGCCGCCGTCTTGCCGTCTTCAACTTTCAGGTCTTTATAGTAACAGCGGTACTGTCCGGTTTCATTCACGGTTGCGTTGGTGATGGTCAGGGTCGTGCAGAAAAGTCCCGATCCGCTGCAGTCGCTGGTGGAGAGGCGAGCGCTCACAGGAGGGGTGGACCACACCAGGCGCTGCCGACCTCTGGCAGAACGACACGCAAGACTTTAACTCTGAACGGTGACGGGCGAGAGAGCGATGATGAAGTTGCACAAACCTGCAGGTCAGGTCGAGGTTGTCGGATTTGTTCATCCGGTGGGTGCCGTCGATGTTGAGAGTTGGTGGATCGGGCATGAAGCGGAGCTGGAGGGCTGGAAAGAGAAACGGGGATGTTAAAGATTGTTTCAAAATGCAATCGGCCCCTCATGGAAATGACCTGGAAGAAATGACCTGTAAAACCCTTGGAATGCTCCAATATGGTTGAAAGAGAGGAAAGACTTCTATCAATGTCTGAATGTGGTCAGTGTTCATCAAATGGGATTATGAATGACTGAATATGAGGCAAAACGTCTGGGACGACAAAGTCTTGTTTTCAGCAAGATAAAGACAAGAACCAACCAAGTCAAAGTCGCCATAAAAAAAGACACTCAAGGACCTTCAGTGTGTGTCGGGTTTGAAGTGGAGGTCATAAGTTAGAAACTGAAAGCACAATCAAGAAAAGTGTTTCCATTGTAGCGCATGTTTTCGAACTGCTGTTTTAGGCCGTTTTTTTTTTTTTTTCTTCTTTTTTTTTCTTTCCAGCGCCGCAGAAAATGGCGAAACTGTGTCAAAACAGGAAGCAGGGGAAGATGGGCTGGGTCAGGCTCAGTAGTCCGGCACAGTGTGACCCTAGGTGGGGGTTCCTGTTACAAAGGATATAGGCTGACCGCCGCCTCCCTGTGCGGCCCTGAAGGACACATTTTTACTGTATGGAAAAAAAAATTATTGTATTGGTGGCTAATCAGAAACACAGCACATGACTTTTTTTTCTTTTTTTTTTTTTTTTTGTGATCGTGAATGCGACGTATGGACCAGGAGGTCACTATTAAATGATGCTCTATAAAAAGAACATTTGTCCTTCCAGAACCATACATATAGATTTAACTCATTGGGTCAATGCAACATAAACTTTCTAAATTAATATATTTAGTCTTATTTGCATTGTTCTTGGAGCGGGCTCCACTGCCAAAGACACTTTTGAAACTCAATGGGAGTATTTCTGGTAAAGTACATTGAAAAAAGCAATACATAAAACATAGAGGGATTTTAGAACAGACATATGCAGTTTTAGCCACATTAATCACATTTATGCATTTACAGCAAAGTTGCCATATCAAAAATAATATTAAAATAAAAAAATAGATGACCGGTCACAAATAATGTTTCTTTGGCAACAGATCTGAAAGTTAGAAAATATTCCAAAAACAAGACAAAATAGTTGTGATGACACTAAACATCGGCTCAACAGGCAGTCTAGGATGAAACAAGAGACAAAACGGCTAAACATGCTGAGTAACTGGTGCCATGCAGACAATAAAGCTTTTAAAAGTACTTGAAACTAAAGATTATTATATTTCATAGTACTTACAACATATGTGACACTTTTCATTCTGCATTTTAGATAATCAGAAAAAAAAGGTTTTCATTCCATCATCTTACCAGCCACACCAGACGTTTCCAGAAAAATGCCCAGCAGCAGCAGAAGAAACGCGACCGCCTGCTTCATCATCCGGCAACAAGCAAGGTACTGAATCCTCATCAAAGTATCAACAAAACCTTCAGAGCGACAATAAAAAAATAAATAAATAAAAGTCTCAAACTTTCTCATTAGGAATCCATGACGAAGCAACGAGGTTTCCTGTTCCACTTCAGCTGAAGTTTGAGAGTCATGGACACGGCCAGTGGTCAGGGCGCAGAGCAAGGGCGCCTGTGTGTTTCTCACTGAGCTGCTGCTGCTGCTGCTGAGGATGCAGAGAGGCGGCTCAGCGAGAGGCCCGCAGGGAAGGAGGGGCATCTGCAGCTACACAGCACACAACAGCTGAACCTGTTCCAGAGGGGCTGACCATTCAGCCTCATCCAGACGTTTTCAATCTGCCTCATCAAAACTGGCAAATTTCACTCAGTTCATCTAAATCTTGCGACATGTACCAAATCAAAATAAGTGACTGGTGGAGAAAATCTTTTACCGGCCTCTTGGACATTTCATCAGCCACTGTTTTGTTTTGTTTTTTCTTCTTCTTCTTCTTTTGATTTACTTTATGCGTCTTGTCAGATTAAAACGTACCTTTTGAAAATAATAACCTTTAAGTATAGCTGTCCGGCATACGTTTCATTAAGCTCACATTTCTGTGTTTAACAGTAGAAATTTTTGTTCTCATTTACTATAAGAGGAAAATCATCACACTTAACATTAATAAAAGGATATCAAACATCCATGTGTGTAATTGATCCACATAATTTGTTCAATTAGTGATAAAGTTTCCGAAATAAATGAACTTTTCAGTCGTTTTCAAATTTATGGGAAGAGTCCGTATAGCCTGAAGAACTTAACATGTCACCAATTTTCTAAATCAGTGTCTTTTAAAGGTGAAATTGACAAAAAAAAACTTAATTTACTCAAAAATGACCAGGAGAGGGCGACAAAACCCAACTGAACTGGGACTAAACATTAACTGAACTTGCAATGCAATCAGTTGAGAAACAAAACATTGCAACATAGGTAGGAAAAAGAAAACAAAACAAAACTAAGACTACAAAAGACAAGCACGTAAGGCAATTGATAAAAACAGAGCAAAATTTAAAACAAAAGAGAAGTAGAGATACTGGCAGTTACTTTTTGCATAAATGGATTTCAGATGTTTCGGTGAGGTGCAATGCAGTTTAAATTGGTTAAGAAACAAGCCTCTCCATTTCCAGCAGTGTATATGATATTATATTTACCACGTCAGATATTTGGCTACCAACAGAGTATAACACACGAGTGATGGTTATCTCTGGGATGTCCTCAGTTTTAAGGGTCCAGCCAATTCTTAACGTCTCTCCACAGTTTACGAGGAAGGGGACAAGAAAAAAAAAAATGGTTCGGGGATTTCTCCTGGACATTCACAAAAGGCACAGCATGTTGAATCAAATTGAAATCTTTTGTGCAAAACCATCTGCTTCTGGGCAAACATTTTGAGAGATTTTGAAGCGAGTCTCTTTGACCTTAAGTGAAACCAGAGATTTGAGGTACTTGGAGAATTACCTTCTCAATTACAGACAAGATGCTATTATTGAAATCATTAAAACGATTTAGATTTGAAGGCAGTCACAAGTGCAACATTATTGCACCGCTTATCAGTCAAACTATAGTCTCCAATTTCAATTGGCTTTCTTAATATTTTTGTTGGAGATAAAAGCCGAATGGCATGGACAAATTAATTTGGACACGCCTTCAGTTTAAAGGTGATACATTTTTCCAGAGGTCATCAAAGGTCAAACACCAAAGAAAAGCCTCACTTCAATGGGCTTTAGGGGACATTTTGCCTTTGCAGTTATCTCAAAACTCAATCTTGCTTTGAAATGTGCATCTTGAAAGATTGAGTCGTGATGAATGTTTTCCATTTTCTCACCGCTGAGTGGTTTATGTTCTCAGACCTCTCGATTTTAAAGGTCAGCGTCCCACAGTTCAGTGCAAAAAGAATCGCAAAACGTTGACACGACGAAGCACAAAAGGAAGCCAGTTGTATGAAAGCGCATTGCAAAAAGGATCGGGGAGAACAATGCAGCTGCTCCACCGCTTACATGGCAAATGCATAAACAAAACAAAAAATGTATTTTTATTATTTTAAGTAGCATAGTATGGTTTACAACTGTGAAGTAAGCCTTAGACAGCTGTAGCAGGTTGTTAACTTATCCGTTTTTATTTAAAATAAACTGAAGAAAAATAAAGCTGCGCTTATGATAAATAGAAAGTGAACACAAAACTAAATGTGACATAAACAATGTGATTAAGCTTTTGCGGTGCATGTCATTATGAACCATGTCAGATTTTTCAGATTTCAGGTTGGTAAAAGCCTCCATCTTACCTAACCTGGACTTACAAGTTTTTCTAAATCAACAACTAATGTCAACTTCATGAAACATTATCCAACTTGCATCCCAACAAATACTACAGATCCAGTGAGTAAAAGATGTAAGAATTAATAACATAAGAGTTCTTAAACCGCCTGTCAGTCTGGTTGTCTCGTGTTTGGCACTGGGAACTGGGAAAGGCGGCGCTGGGGACAGGAAACCGTCCACATTTCCTCCGACAGGATATAGTGCTCCTCCAAGAGGCATCCTGGAATCTGCTGTCTCTAAGGTCCAGCCAAGTTTTCCGTTCAAAACACACCGACTTTAAGCGTCACGTCGTGAAGAGGGGACACACACTCATGACCGGTCAATCTGCAAGAACCGAGCTCACTTGCAGATAAGTTTGCCATGCATCCAAAAACCCACAAATGCATCTTCTGGACACCATTTATGGAAATTCCTGCTCAAGGGCGTAAATCCCGTCTCATTTATGGGGTTACATAAAATGTAACATAAAATGTTACATTTAAAAACTTTTTAAACCACATTCAAGTTGCAGGAGCAAAAGTGACTAGCAATGCACAACAAACGTGTTTTTCCAAGTAAGCAAACTGTCGAGAAGGAAAACTAAAATTAAAATGTTGCTTAGGTTCGAGTTTTGTCCAGTCTGACTGATCTAATCTCTGCTATACAAAAGTATAAGGTTCTAAATGCAGCCGAGTGGAAAAGCATAGCTTCATGATGACCACCACAGAGAGCTATGTGTAGATGAGCCCTGAACTTTGCCGGCTCGTTAGAAAAAAAAAAAAAGCTTCAATGAGTTACTGCTCTAAATAAAATTCCTCATGAACGTTGATCTATTAAAATGTTCATACAAGTTATGGGCTACTTAATTAATAACTTGTTAGGTTTCTTTATTTTTCAGCCTTATTAAGAAAAAGGTTTGAACCTGAAACCAAGCTTGGTTGACACTCCTATTTTACTAATCCTGCTATTTCCTATTTTACTAATGTTTGTAAATCAAACATTTTCCATCACTATAAATGCTTGACAAGTTGAACTGAACTTCTTAAATCTCCACTAAGTTGTGTTTAGACCAACAATGCATTGAGAGCAAATCTCAGTGCTTTGCGGAAAGCATTCTGGTCAGATTTAACCAAAGAAAAACTTTTTAAAATACAAGAACAAGAAACAAGAAATGAACACCGATTATATCATCCATTCGCGCAGTCGTAGATGGTAGTGGCAGCATCATGCTGTGGGGAATTCTATTCTTTACCAGAGACAGAAAACCTGGGTAGAGTGGTTGTGAAATCAATGTGCTTTAAAACAGGGGATAACGGGAGAACTCCTATTGAGATTGAATGTCTTAACAGGGCCTTATGTGTAAAAATATGACTAAAGTTATTTTTCAAAGAAGGGGCAGACATGTCTGCCTCAATCTGAAAAGCCAGTGAAGACTGCAACCGTGCGTGGCGACATACACGTGCACAAATGCCTTTCCTTTTATTTAATTTTTTTTCCATCTGTATCATTTTCTGTCCACTTCACGTATTTGTGCTCATTTGTGCATTTGTTCCAATTAAATGCACGGAGGTTTGAGGATGTAACGAGACAAAACATCCAAAAAATTCACCAAACGTCAACGACTAAGAATCAAGAACGTGAACGGTTGAGGAACAATGGCGCCCTCTAGTGGCCCAACCTCGGATTTTTTGTGTGTGTGACAGCGGAACCATTAGCACGGCCAACGTTTTCCGGGAGTCATTTTCTGCGCTGCACAAAAACATTGTCGACGACCAGCTGAGCTGAAACATGACTCGGAGCTCCCTCAGCCTTAGTGTGATAGATACTTGCTGGTTATCTCTGGCTCTATGCTTCCTTGTGGCTTTCTGCGTCCACAAAGCCTCAGCCCGGTTTCCGGGAGAGTACCGGAAGTCCAGTCTGTTCTCACTGTTTCAGGATCTGATTCGTTACGGAAAAACCAAACAGAAGCTGCACCGAGCGCAATGGCTGCGAATGTTTGACGTCCCGAAACGGTAACAAATTATGTAAAAAAAAAAAATTAAATTAAAAAAAAAAAGATTCTTTTTTAAATTTAGAAAAAGTGTATTAATTTTTCATTTAATATAAATAACAGGAATGTTTGGCTGGAGATGCCACCAGCTCAGTGAAACCCAAGCCTGTTCTGTTCATCCAGGTGGTTTTGGCACTTTTATGCCATCTCTATTTGCTGGAATAGTTTCCTCCTGCTGTTGTCTTTCAACGTCATCTACCAGCCGCAGTCATACCCGTCGTGGCTGACTGGCATGTTGGAGATTTTGACCGGGGTACCCAGTTCTTCTGGCCAAGGTAAACCAGCTCTTCTCTATTAGGAGTCTGTATTTCCTGTCCGATCCTCGCTGATGGAGGTTGGGGGGGGTTTCCTCTCTGCAGCCCCGCAGCTGTCCACGGTCCTGGTGCAGCTGCTGCTGTGTGTCCACTCCCTCAGGAGGCTGCTGGAGTGTCAGCTGGTCAGCGTGTTTTCTGATGGGGCCATGCATCTGGTGCAGTACTTGTTTGGTCTGGGGTATTACATTGTGCTGGGACTGACTGTGCTTTGCTCGGATCGCACGGCAAAAGGTTAGATCCTCTACTAATCCTGTCATGTATCAATCCGCTGTGGTGATCTAAATGCATGTGCTGCTTGTTTAGGTCCTGGGACTCTCCTCTCTCGCTCGGATTGGATTTGTGCGGCCGGATTTGTTCTCTTCATCGCGGCCTCTCTGCTGCAGCATCAGTCCATAGTCCTGCTGGCGAGGCTGCGCAAAGGAAAGTCAGGTCAGTGTGTGACTTTAACTCAAGCAACTACTGACACATCTAAGAACCTTAGGAGTGAGTGAAACACAATCACACATAGCCATAACATGAGACTAATATCTCAATAAAAATTGAGATATTGGGCCATCACAAAATTTGCTGCCTTGATACATGTGAAATACATCCATCCATCCATCCATTTTCCGTCACCCTTCTCCCTAACGGGGTCGGGAGTTGCTGGTGCCTATCTCCAGCTGCGTTCCGGGCGAGAGGCGGGGAACACCCTGGACAGGTCGCCAGTCTGTCGCAGGGCAACACAGAGAGACAAACAGGACAAACAACCATGCACACACTCACACCTAGGGAGAATTTGGGAAGGCCAATTAACCTGACAGTCATGTTTTTGGACTGTGGGAGGAAGCCGGAGAACCCAGAGAGAACCCACGCACGCACAGGGAGAACATGCAAACTCCGTGCAGAAAGACCCCGGGCCGGGAATCGAACCCAGGACCTTCTTGCTGCAAGGCAACAGCGCTACCCACTGCGCCACTGTGCAGCCCATGTGAAATACAGAATATTGGATTTCTCAGAGATAGAAGGATCAATTTGTAAAGGGTGTACGTGACGCACTTTTTAAATGTTCAATTACTTTTAATGGTTTACATCTAAGGGTCAGAATCAGAAAAAATCACCAGAAAATACTGATCAAAGTTAATAAAACTGCAATAACATTTAGACAAATAGACACATTATACTGCAGAGCTGACAAAAATAAACTTTGGCAGAAGAAACGGTGATTAATGATTTAAGTGTGCAAAAAAAACCCAAAAAAACAAAACAATCAAAATATGTGTTACGATGTTGATATTAAGATGAAAGATCCGAAATAAAATTTGATGAAGGGGCAAAGTGAGTGTAATAATTTTCAAAAAAGACAGAAGTCTTGAAGTTAAAATAGACAACACGTCTTAGTTGTCACAAAGAAGTGCAGAAAGCAGCAAAAAGAGCAACGCAGCCACCTTTACTGATACGAATGAGAACACATGTTCTGCTGCAACTGCTGCTGTGAAAAACCTAAACGCATTCTTTGACCTGTTCGCTTCTCCTTTTAGGACGAGTGGAGACTCTGGCTCACCGGGTGCCACAGGGGGGCTGGTTCGAGCTGGTTTCCTGTCCACATTATTTTGCTGAGCTGCTCATTTACGTCTCGCTGGGCTTCGCTCTCGGCGGGTCCTCTTTCACCTGGTGGCTGGTGGTCCTTTACGTGCTCTTCAACCAGGCACTGGCCGCACAGCTTTGTCACGACTTTTACGTCGGCAAGTACGAGTCATATCCAAAGCACAGAAGAGCTTTTATACCTTTTGTGCTCTGAGCTCTCTGCCACTGTAAATAGGCAGATGATTCGGATACAAGATGTAAACAGTGGACCTTAAGTCAGTGTTGTTATTACTGTCAGTTCTTGTTTTATACATGACATACCTTGAATTTTTTTATGGTACGCCGACATGTCTTTACTTGTTACAACATTCCATATTATTGTACTTGAAGTTCAAACTTATTTATGAAGATGTAAAACAATTGCCATTGATGTAAAGTGTTTTGCATTAAAATAATAACACACCAAAGAATGGTAAAATATTAAAATGACAGGATAAAAAAAAAGTTCTTCTCTCAGAGAAGCGTGGGTTTGGAATCTAGCTGAGAAACAGAAAGTTTTGTTCAGATTGGCTGTCCAGTCAGAGGCCACTAATAATCTCTTGGTGCCACAAAAATAGCAAACGCCATAAGAGAATTTCAAGAGTGCCATTTATGCATATTGATGAAGTGGAGTTTTACATTCCAGGTCAAACAAAGGCAGAACTGTTTAAATAAGAGTGATTTTAGAAAATGCATGTGAAAGAATACAACAAAGCTATTTTCTGAAGGCTGTTGAATGCTAACTCTGTCGTCACACTCTTTGAAAATAACAACTCCCTCAGAGAGCTGTTGAGTCATTTTCGCCCGGGGTTCAGGTGCAATCGGTGAGTAAACGGAGCTCTCCGGATCGGATGTCTACTGGAGCTGAACAAACATTTATGCAATCATGGTGGTTTTGGTCCTTCTCAGGCTAAAGCATCAGACACTCAGAAGAGGCTTTGCATTCATAATGGGTGATTAAAACTACTGAGAACATCACTGGTATGGGTAAACATCAATGATGTTGACCAACTTCCCTCTTGACAAACCAGTTACTGGGTGCAACTGGTTTATCTAACTGGTTCATCTTTCTTTTATCCAGCTAAAGATATCGAAGTAGCCACAGCCCTTCCAGCTGACTCAATGAACAGTTTTTTCAACTCAGACTTTAAACTGCTGAACTGATTTTATATGCATTTTATCCAAACTTAAAACATAATTTAATTTGCTACACTGATCAATGATTTAAATGTTACAATTGCTAAATAATAACAATAAAAAAAAAAAAACATTATTTAGCATTAGAAAGGTGCGTGTTTTTAATAGTAACACACCTTGGATGTTGCACTGAAAGACAAACTGGTCTGGTTCAAAGAAAACATTCACGTACAGGCTGAATTATACATGAAGTGCCATTGTTGGATGTCACTGGACTGTACAAACTTCCACCAGACTGAATGGGCCATCTTGAAAAACAAAACTGTGCAGAGAAGTAACTGTTATGAAAGAGACCGAAAACAGTCCTGGGTCATGCTGACCGCAAAGTGAGCTAAAACTATGTAGGGCTGCTTCTCGTTCATTGTAGTAGTGGGCTCATATGTAGAACATTGTCTTTGTTGCTAATATTGTTAGCCAGCCGACACTAATTAACGCCTGGCTTTTACTTGAGCTTCGCCTCATTAAATTTCCACGACAAATTTTCCTTCAACTTTGAGCTAATAAAACTGTACAATAAAACTGTCCAATCACCGAATCCTCCACTCAGGTCGTCATCGCATGCGTAGAGCGTCATTATGTTTCGCTGTCCAATCAGGTGTCGGCTCTGTTAACTCAATGCCGGAGCGACATTACAACTTCCCTCTTGAGTTGGCCCAGTTGGTTTCATCGTGACGTGTATCAGCGGGTAGTCCGTCAACATGAACAGTTTGTAAAAACGAAGTTTGCTAGTTTTGTTTCGAGCAAAATGAAGTGAATTTCGGGGTTGAAGACGGTCTCACAGCTCGCGTTGGGTCGCTTCCGGTAGCAATAATGCCTGTGTTGTTGGGAAGAGGAGCTAACAGAAGTCTGCTGCTCCCACTCGCCGCCGCGCTGTTGCTGTCGATCGGAGTTGCTGCCATTCAAGAGGAGGAGAAAGCGGCGCAGGAACAGCCGCAAAAGGAGGTAAAAATGTGCATTTTCATGCCCAGTTAAAACATTTTCTCACGGTCGGCGGAGAGCTTCTCTGAAGCAGCTAGCGCGTATGAGTTAGCGCCTGCTAACCAATAAACACCAGCGTTTTCCGGGTGCTATGTTTTGCGAGTGACCAATTTGATGTAGCTTTTGACTGATTTTTATGTCAACAAAGCTACCAAAGTGCTTATAAACTGGGTTTCTGGTCGGTTTCATGTACTTCCACCGGTTCCGACAGTTTCGCCAGTTTTGTTTCCTGACTCATGTCGTCACGTGACGTGGTTTGGGACGCAGCGTGGATTTTTCTCTAAGCGCTGTAACAACTTGGCCGCTGTTTTTGTTTTGTTTCACAGAAATCCACCAGTCCCCATCCAGTGGGGCCGATCGTTACTGAGAATGGCGCCTCAAGCAAAGGGAACCTGGGTTTCATCCACGCCTTCGTGGCCTCCATCTCTGTCATCATCGTCTCAGAGTTGGGAGACAAGACGTTTTTCATCGCAGCCATCATGGCCATGCGTTACAACCGCCTCACCGTGCTGGCAGGGGCAATGCTGGCTCTGGGGGTTATGACTTGTCTGTCAGGTTTGCATCACACCCCCCCCCCCCCCCTCACCTGGACAAATATTTCATTGTTTTCTAAAATGTAATACAAATCCTCCTTCCTCCTCTCTTCAGTATTGTTCGGCTACGCCACCACCATCATCCCTCGAATCTACACCTACTACGTGTCCACCGCACTGTTTGCCATCTTCGGGTTGCGCATGTTGAGAGAGGGGCTGAAAATGAGTCCAGACGAAGGGCAGGAAGAGCTGGAGGAGGTGCAAGCAGAGATCAAGAAGAAAGATGAGGAAGTGGGTCCAATTTGCCTATTCAAAGAGCATGCAAATTTTTCCTGAATCATCCACAATCGGTGGAAAATTTCGTTCCCGCAAAAGTGCCTCGTTCATAACAGGAATCTGCTTCTGTGTGCGGCCCTTTATGACTTTTTTTTTTTTTTATGTCAGCTCAGGCAGCAGATGAAGCCAGAAATGTACTATTGACTACAGTGGAGATGTGGAGTAACAATGTTCACATGCTCTAAAAAAAATGGAACTGAATTTCTCATGTTTTTTTTTTGTTTGTTTGCTGTGTTGTCTAATTTCTTTACTTTCATCTGCAGCTCCAGCGGTCCAAGCTGGCCAACGGCTCTCCAGACGTGGAGGCGGGAGCAGGAACCCCCACACCTCAGTCGAAGTGGCACAAACTGATCTCGCCGATTTTCATCCAAGCCTTCACCCTCACCTTCCTGGCAGAGTGGGGGGACCGCTCACAGCTGACCACCATCATTCTAGCTGCCAGAGAGGTTTGTTACGCTGCAGTCGGTGACCGATTGCTGCTTTGTTTATTCTGGATTTCATTTTTTTATTCTTTTTTCATGCTTAATTGCTAGGATCCATTTGGAATTGCAGTGGGTGGAACAGTCGGCCACTGTTTGTGCACAGGACTGGCTGTGATTGGAGGCCGAATGATTGCTCAGAAGATTTCTGTGAGGACAGGTGAGATGTTTTGTGTTATTTTAATCCAGCTGGAAATGTCTTAAAAGGCTGTGAGGAATCAATTCATTATTATCTTTAAGAAAATGCTGAGAAATTGTTTGTGTCCAATTTCCTCATTTATCTGAGTCTATTAAACAAAAAGCGCAAATCTGGGAGTTAAATTTTTTTTTAGAAATGTAGATTATGTCGGATTAACTTCATTTTCAGTTTTTGCTCCACTGCTCATTCATTTGGATAAAAATAAATACACTTAAAAGGAGTAAATTGCATCTCTTCAGCTTTCTGATGCATCCAACTCTAGATTTTCAGAATGAGAACCAGAGAATGTGAACCAGAGAATGAAAAAAAAAGAAAAAAAAAAACTGATGGTTTTCAATTCATTGTTGAATTCTATTTTAAAAACTGTTGGCCTGAAACTGTCTTTTTGTTTCCACAGTTACCATCATCGGAGGGATTGTATTTCTGGCGTTCGCCTTATCTGCCCTTTTCATCAAGCCAGAATCTGGACTTTAATGGGTGGACAAAGAGGAAAGTGTTTATTCTGTAAATACGTGTAAGAGTCGACCAACTCGCTAGAAAGAGACTTTAATTTGGATTCAGTATTTGGTGTCCATCTCTTGAGTCCCAGCAGCTTTTTGTCCACGTTGATTTTTGAGGCCATTTCCATCGTAGACGTCAAGGAGTCGTATAACGGTAGACAAGCGGATTTCCTAATAAAAACTGAAAAGCACCTCGTACAACCTGCTTTTTCTAGAAAAGCGTTTGTCCGTGACTCGGGTGAATTGGAAAACCACAGGTTCAAACAAGTGCACATCACTGCAGCTGCTCCCTCGACGAGACGTTCTACCTTTCGTCAAAGAGCAGAGACCTCACGCTGTCCCCCCCATTTTAACGTTTTATTTGGTGCAACAAAATCATTGAGTTACTGCGGCTGCAGCCAGAAGGGAAACTGTAGTTGCTCGCTCTTAAGAGCTTTATTCACATCTGGAGGAGTGTTGAAGAAACCCTACTCTAGACCCGGCAGCGGACCTCTTGACTGTACACACCTGTGTATCAAACTGAACCTGACACGCACTACTGTTCTCCACTTTGCAGTCTATTTGTAGGCAGTGACAGCTTTCAGTTTGCATGGTAGAGTAGTGACCTGCTGGACCTCCTTCACTTTGATCAGTAAAAATAAAAAGTCGTAGAGTAACGGGATCAGTGGTTCTCATCTGGATACAATGTTATGCAAAAACCCCCACAAAAAAACATGAATTTATTGGAGAAATAGTTTGGTTGCTTTTAAATGTTTAGTTCTCTATTATTTTTATTCTAACTTGTTTTATTTTTGACTTCCACCACCATGGGTTTTTGCCTGCTCCAGTTTAAAACGTTTTCATTCATACAGCGTCAGTATTTTCCATTGTACTGCATAGAGAGACCGACCCAAACCACTTTTAATACCTCTGTCGTCTAAGCACAGTTTTTTGTACGTTTTTTTTTTGTATGTTTGGGATTATTTCTAAACAAGCAAACCAAAAAAGATTCACTGATTCTTAAAGGTACATTTTTATTCTGAGTAGTTCCCAGTGGAGATGAACAGAATGAGTTGTTTATGCTGAAGAATGCCCAGTCGGCATTTATTGTGTAACGGAGGAGAAAAACAAACGCATCAGGTAAAGAATCAGCGACTCACTCCATCTTAGACACTTACAAATCATAGAACGCTGCGTCAATACAACGTAGTTTTACCCTTTTTGTTTAAAGTTGTGTATTTATTTAGCTTCATTTACTTTAGTTGTGTGGTCTGTACACAAAGTGGGAGAAGTTTCTGGATGTCGGGTGCGGTGCTTTGTCTTTTTTTTGTGTTTTTTTTCCATTTTACTGAACGGGTTTAGGTTGCGCTGTCAATATTTGACAGGCTTTTACCCAGCTGTGAAACACTTCAGTTGTTTGATTTGATGAAATGTCTATAAACTTAGAATTAATTTTAAAATAAAAAAAGTGTATCGTCTCGTTTCTGGGTGACAAAACGATCTTGGAAAAATCTCAAAATTTCACAAAGGTGTTCCTCAAGGCTTTGTGATAGGGCCAATACTTCACATATATATATATATATATACAATGCATGTAAATGGTGCAATAATGCTCACCTCTGTCCTCATGCTGAGTACAAATGTCATTGCCCAATTGTTGCTTGGTTGAGTTTGTATCATTTAACCTCATGATTTATCCATTCAGAGCTGTGAAAGCATCACTGAATTGATATTCTTGTTTATAAAAGTGTATTTGCTAGTTTATTTCAAATACTTTATTAAAAAAAAGTTTTTTTATTTCCTAATCTTTTCTCTTTTCTAAATTAGATATTTTACAGTTTTGCTTCTGTTGTTGGAGAGCAAATGAAGAGACACAAATGATTGTTCTCTGTGAATATAATAATGAAACCCCATAATGAACAGCAGGTGGCAGTAGTGTCCCAGTAGAAAGTTGTAAGCAACCTTTTTTGTGTAAAAAGGACAAAATGTTTTTTGTATCATAGTAGACTGGCAAGCAACTGGTAAAATGGAGAGTTGTGCAAAAAGTTGCTTACAAATTCAGTTTTGTACTAATTTTGGCCTCTTGAATTTAGACAGAAACATAAACAGTTTATGCAATTTAATTGTGATATTTTAACAGGAAAATTTATGGCAAAAGAAAAAAAGAAAAAGCCATTTTTCAAGGTCTTTCAGTGCTTTGAAAAATAGTCAGGGCAGGATTCAGATCAGAGATTTTAATCTCTACTCATTCGATATGATGGACCTGAACTAAGTCGTCCGTTACTGGACACGTACATAGTTCTCAGATTTTTACAAAGACAAAAACTGAAAAGTGTGGCGTGCATTTGTATTTTATCTTTTGACTATTGCTTTTTGGAAAGCTTGTCCTGCTAAGAAAACGCCGACAAGCAATGCATTTGTCTTCTTTTAAGTAACGTGATGCATCCTGATGAACATCGACGAACTATAAAGCAACACTTTGTAAAACGGCTGTGAACTTCCGATCTCAACTCGACGGAGCTGAGCTAGATGCTCACAGCCAACATCAGTGTCTGACCTGACGCATAGTCGTTGAACAATGGTTGAAACTAAATCCTACGGGAAGAAAATGGCTGTCGCTTATGTTCAAATCCGTGTGAAGTTGAAGCCGCAAAATTACTTTTGTCATTTTAATGTATACAATAGGATGCACACAACAAATGTTGGAATAGAGGTTAAGCACTTTGCAGCCATTTGCCTCGACGCTCTGCATGGCAGAAGAGGCCGCAGAGCTGTGAGTTTCACACCATCTGCTGGTGAATAAGATCAGATGGTGAGGAGGCTGTCGGGATCAGGCCAACACAGTCAGAGCGATTCCGGGAACCCAGGAGGGAGGAGTCAGCGAAGGAGTTTGATCCGTCCCTGCAGCGTGAGTCCAGTCCACATGTCTTCCTCCGGCCTGATGACGACTCGCACAGAGCTGAACGTGTTCCAAACGCTGACCACACTGCGGACCAAACCACAAGATCCTGGGGGAAAGACACCGATGCCAACGATAAAGCGGTCTTTGTGTTTGTTGAGTAAAGAAAAAAAAAATGTGACAGTTGGGAGAGGGGGGGAGCAATGTGGATAAAGTTGAAATGCTTGGCTGCCTCTGGAAAACTGCAGCGCAAAAGGAGGTTAGAGGTTAAGCGCATAAATAAATAATTTGTGATTTTTATGCCCTGGTGAGTGTTTCCGTGAGTGTGGTGACGCGAGTTTCGAATCCGTCCCGACCCAAAATGTTGAGGCCCATGTTGCAAGGTCGGAAAAGTCACGTCTCACACCAGCTGTTACAGAAACGTTGGCTTTATTTTCTTTGAAGGCTTGATTTATGACAGGCATGATGTAAATCTGAAAGACGTATGAAGAACTGTCGGATTGAATTCCCATTTATAATCGGATCCGTCCATTTCTCCACAGAGCAGCTGCCTGCTGAAATGAAGCATCCCCACAGTATTTGTAAAAGTAATGAACAAAGATCACAAGGCAGATTTTCCTTTCAGATATTGTATATATATATGTATATACACACATATATATAGAGAGATTTTTTAAGAAATGTAGGACAGAACATGTTGAAGAATTACACAGCCTGAGATGGGAGATTGAAAGATCTTCAGAAAAGAGGCGAGAAATAAATTACTTACGATATGAATGAGGACAAATCTCACTGCTGCTTTCATTTAGCTTCATTGTGGTAGTAGGTAGTTTCCATTTCATGAGCAACAACATCTCACAAATTTGCAGTCTTCACTGTTTAGATGTTTAAAACAACTTTTAAAAAAAAGAAGAAAAAAAAAAAGAAAAAAAAAGCCAAGAAGAAATGTGACACAGATGGTTGAAGGAAACTGTGTGGGAAAATAAAGGTCAAAGATTGAGGGGAAAAAAAAGGAAAAAACAGAAACACGATCCAAACAGCATCGGCATTGTCTGCTATGCAGACGCACAAACATCCCCGCGGGAGAGAGCAAGTTGGGAAACGTCAGCCACTGAGCATTTAAGAGCTTTTTTCTTTTTTTTTTGTCTTCAACTTCTTGGAAAAAAAAGAACCCAGTATATTCAAAGCTGCAAAGAACAACTATGCATTTCATGCATCATATAAAATATTAGGTCTTTCTTTTTCTGTATATTTACATTATATATTACACGATATTCTGTACAGTTAAACTGCCATCTGCACCACATTCATAAAAATATTTTCTGACCCATAATTATTTTTATACAGAAAAACAAAAAGAGGAAAAAAAATATATATATATAATAAAATAATACAATATATCCAAACTGCCTGATCTGTTTGAAGATGCCGAGGGTAAAATCTTTCACTCCAGTTAGTCGCAGCGAGTCCAGTCCTGGTTCTCCGCTGAACTCGTCCCATTTGGAGGTTTTTATTCTTTGTTGTCTTTTTTTGTTTGTTTTTTTTACAAGCAGAAGAGATCCTTGTGAGAAGCCAGGCTGCAGAATCAGTCTCTTCTCTGCTTCAGGGGCAGGGCCCTTGTCTGTGTTTTCTGCAGAACTTAAAATGACACTTTTGTCTGAAGACCTGCGTGTCTTACGTCAGTCAGCTACTGAGGCTGAGTGGACGGGCGGTCGGACAGACTGTCTGACCGGTGAGCAGCCAGCTGCTGCTGCTGCTGTTTCTGTTGCTGCTGTGCTGCGGCAGCGAAGGTGTTGTGCTGCTGCAGAGGGAACGCCGCCTGGAGGATCAGCTGGGCCGACTGGTTTCCATGAAGGAGCCGAGGAGCCTGGAGCGCAGCATTTAGGTCAGTAACACAGAGGAAACTTTTCGTCAACATTTAATGCAAGAAACAAAATCATTCTTACACCTTAAAGAATGACGGCGTTAAGAATGTTCCTGAACTACAAAATACTTAAGTTGAAAACTTAAAATGGCTCTCATACACACAGCCATGAATATGAATCTGTACAGAAATTTGCGTACAATTATGGACATTAATGGACATTCATTTTAAGTTTTTTATTGAAGCATTTGTACTGCTCTATTTACAGAATTGAGAAGCTACAAAGTATACAATTTCAAAATATTAAAGTTTAAGGAAGTTTCACAACCCTAAAATTGAATGTTTTGGCTGTTTTTTTCTTACAAAGAGAAAGTAGCAAATGATAGTGAAATTTTACATTTTATTTCTAAAAGTGCGGTGTATATCAGTCCCCTAATCATAATTCAATGCAGCCAACTGCCTTCAGAAGTCACATTATTAGTAAAAACAATTCACCAACTGAACCATATTTAAATTGTACAAGTTGGAATATCTGATATATATATATATAAATATATATATATATATGTGTATGTGTATAAATAAATTACACACACATATTCAATTACAATAAAATCCCAAATAAAATAAGTTGAAGTATGTAACTGAAACAAGAGAAAATGTGAACTACATTCTGGGGGTATGAGTAGTTTGGCATTTTTGAGAACTTAAAACAGAAATATAGGTGCAGCCCTTTTGCTCATGTCATCCGAGCTAAAATGTGAAATTAGCCGCTGAAAGTGAAGCTGCCAGTGATTCCAGTGGTGTTGCAGTGTGTACCTGCAGAAACTGTGGCTGCTGTGCGGCCAGAGGAGCCTGACCTGCCTGCAGCGCTGAAACCTGGTTCTGCACCTGAACCTGCTGCTGCTGCTCCTGAGAAATGCTGATGGCCTGAGCCTGGCCCTGCTGGGGAGCGAAGGCTGTCACCACCTGACCCATGAACATGGATGTGGGGACCATCACCGCCCCCATTGGGATCTGTCCCGTGACCAGCTTAGTCAGCAACTGAGGAGCTGTAGGAAACCTGTGAGGTGAGAGCGCAAGAAAACAGGGTCAGCATGTCTCTCCTGAGCCGTCACCACAGCAACTAGATACGATCGTGACGACGAGGTCTGAAGAAGCACCTTATCTGAGCAGAACGATCCTGTGCAAATGTTGCCACTGCAGGGTTGCTGGGTCCGGTGTTTTGTGCCAGGCTTGTGGAAATCTGAACCATGTTAGCTGGGCTCTGCTGTGGCATCATCATAGTGTTGTAGATGGAGCCGGGGAGAGGATTCTGTTGAGGCTGCAGAGTTAGTGTTGAGCGCTGAGACTAGGGGGAAAAACAAAAATACAAAAAAAACAAAAAAAAAACTTCAAATCAGTAATGAAGTAGAAATAAGTTGATGGAAAATTCCTCAACAGTCATGGAAAGAGAACAACATATCTGTAAATTTAAAACTTTTTAGCCTTTTTTAACACCAACTTAAAATGTATTTAAGACCAAAACTGCAATGATGTTTTCATACGACTCAAAACTTCTGCCTGACAAAAATATTCTGCTAGAAAAAACTTAGTCCTGTTTTGAACAAATTTAAGACCCTCAACTAATGAATTGAATACTAACTTGCATTTTTTTAAAACAAATTTAAGATATTTTAAGACAATTTGTATTTTAGACATACAAATTTCAAACTATGGATGAGAATGAGAGGTTGTGGTTGACACACATTTAATTATTAACATTTTTTAGTATATCTGACCTGTGGCTGCACTGTTCTCTGGTCCCTCAGAAGTGTCTGCTGCTGGGGCTGGGTTTGGACCGCCTGCTGCTGTTGCATGTTGTTCTGTAGGGCTGCTGGAGAGACCACCTGGCCTTGCATGCTTAGTGTGGCCCCCTGCTGACCAGCAGTGCCGTGAGGAGTATGAGCTGAGCTGAGGCTCAGTCCGTCATCAACTTTCTGTTGGAACATCTGACAAAAAGCATTTCACAAAGTAAAAAAAAAAAAGTGAAACAATGATTCCATACATCCAAACAGAAATGTATTTAATTTAACTTGAAAGCAGCAGCGGAGCAGCACCTGCAGACTCTGCCCCTGGACCCTCTCCAGCTCCACCTGGATCTGCCGCAGCTCATCCAGCTGTCGCTGAATGTTGTCCTCGATCATCCTGGTCTTCTTCTCCAGCTGCTCCTTCAGGTGCTGCATGGCTTCCAGCTGGTTGGAGTACTGCACCGACTGTCACAGAGAAACCCACGTGAATATGGCATAGAGATCACGCTGCTAACTGTCCACTGGGGACGCAGGAAGTTTCTCGTCACATATCCAATAGGACTTAAAATAAATTTGATTTCGTAACGTGATGCCTTGAATTTGGGCCTTTGTCTCTTTAAGAGAGTGGTGCTCTTTCTGAAACTCTATCTTCAGGAGGTCATCACAACATCACTCCTCTGCTAACCCTTTAATGTTTTTACCAGCGTTGCTTAGAGAGGACGCTTGTATAATGAGCTCAGCAGATGTGCAGTTCCACCCGATGTCTGCTAATTGCTGCTGGCTAGTCGGAAGGAGCTGAGTGGGGCAAGCACTCAGCTCAGTGAGGTCGGAGCTTAAGAGCAGCGCCTCGAAGGCTGAGCTAGGTCCACTCCTACACAGCTGAATGGTTGCCATGGGAGATTAAAGGATTTCCCAAACAGAATCAAAGTAACACTCCATGTATGTTTTTGACATATCAAAAAAGTAATTTTTACATAATACTACTCCTTTCTAATTTTAACAAAGTCCCACCATTAGTATTAATTCTTTTTCAAGGCACTAAGTCATATAATTCACATACTTTTCACTGGCAACAAATTGTGATGTGAGAAGCTGACAGAACGCTGATGGACCAGGAGGAATATTCACCAGTCTGATGAACAGCAGGGTGCGCTTAAGTTCTGTGAAGTTTCTTACTTGGTTGTTTTCAAGCTGTTGCTGTTGCTGAGGTTGCTGCTGAGACTGCTGTGAAATCATGGAGGGCGCCCCGTTCTGGCCCGTGTTTTGGGAGCTCATCGACTGCTGGAGAAACGACCCGAGACAATTCGAAAAGGTAAAAGTTTTGGCACTCGGGTTAGAGGAAGGTCAAGCTAACAGCAAACCCGTACACCAGAGTGTTGGCTGTCCTTCCTGCTGACCTGACTGCTGAACGACGATCTCCGCTGCGACGTCATTTCCACGGCAGAGACAGACTGTCGACCTGGTGTACTTCTGTCACCCTGCATCTTCATCTGTGAAGCTGAGGAAGAAATATGATCAGATTAAAACCGAAAACAACCCTCACGGGTATCTTCGTCGAGGATATAAAAAAAGAAAGCTTACAGGCCGGGTCAGAGACGGCAGTGTGGGAGGATTTGCGCGAGCTGCGCGATGAGGCCGACGGGGTCCGGCTGTGGTTAAAACGCTCCAGAGCTTCTTTCAGGCTGGAGGCGTTGAGCTGCGACTTGGACCCTGAATCCTGGGACTGGCGAGCCAAGGCGTCACCAGAGGTTAATACTCAACTTTTATTATTTAAAGTTTATTGAAGAAACACTTTGAGCAAACGTCTCACCTTGTCAGCTGTGACCTCAGGGGGAGAGTCTTCGATTCCGAGCTCTCGCCGTTGTTCTGCTCGTACTTCAGCGTAGCTGCAGAGGAGAGGCGCCGGATGAAATCCATATGTAGGATGAACCATAAACGCTCAACTTATTCAGTTTTTGCCACGTTACAATTTTATTGTTTCATTTGACAAATCAAAACAAAATAGTGAATAATTGTGGAGGGGAAAGAAAAATGATGCATATTCTCTTTTTTCCATCCCAAGTAAAATTCTGTAAGGTTGATATTTTGGATCATTTTTCTGCTGTAATATTGTGTAACAAAAAGTACAAGTTCCATTTGCAAATTATTTCATTTTTGGTAAGACATTTGTGCCATGTTGTAAGTGAAATTATGTGCCAGTGGAACTTTTTTAATCAATATTAAGGTATTACTGACCTAAAATAAACTCCTACATCTTGTTACAAGGTTACCTGGAAGTTATTTTTGTTTTATTACTGATATATTTTAAATTAAACCAAACGTATCTTTGACTGTGTGTTTTTAAATTTAATGTCTGTACTGCACTAAATCTGACAAAGCCTCTGACTGAAGATGCTGTCTTCCCAAGACAGTCTCTTGAAGAGGTTTAATTAACTTTATAAGTAACAATACTTTTAAAACCATTCCACTTGACAATTAGGGACACAACATACAGTAAATTTCTGATTATAATTTCACAAAACAGAATAAAGGTTGAGCTGTGCTGCTCTTGCAAGTCACCATAACAAGCATATTAATACATATATATATATAAACCGACATATATGTACCTGACAACAGTGTGTGTGCAGACGATGAACTCAGGCCTGGAGTTCCACTGATGATATGTGATGTAGTAATGGGTCTGCAGCCAAATCCACTGCTGCCCTTTGGTGAGGAACCTGTAGTAGCACGACTTGCCTTTCCCATATTGCATCACTAAGCAGAAACAAATAGATGAAATTTGTTCTCTGAGATGACAGGAAGTGATCAGGATACTTCAGTGATTGGATGCAACGGAGCGCTTACAGTGTTCGTGACATTTTGCCAGTGTCTCCAAGTCGTCTACATGGTAGTAGTCGTAACCTGAAGTACCCAGGACTTCGAATGGGAGGTACCCGATGATGGGCGGGGCTCTGGGCAAACCAACGCAGCAGAAGTGTTAGTGGGAGTTTAACCTAAATACAGTGAAACTAAACACTCGGTCCAACAACTCACTATTGTCAGCTTGAGTTCATTATTCACAGATTATTCACCAACAAATGTTTGTGGAAACTGAAGTACACTCGAGAGTGCTGCATTTCATTTTGGTCGTCAAGAAGCTGGACAATTATTCAAAACTAGCTTAAGGTTTTACAAGAACACACAACAGATCAGGGGCTGTCAATATATTTGCTAAACAAAGAAGCCCAAACAGACAAAATTAAGGTGTTGTGAAACTTTTTACAGGTCTAACAGCAAAGCAGCAAGTAATAAATTCCCTTTATGAAACATCACAAATCCACCGATCCTCATTAGTGTAAGGACATACATTTTAAATGTTTATCCTTCAAATCATTTCACTCATTTATTTCACGTAGACCAAGGCAATGTGTGTAAAACATTGCCTAAACTTGTTTTCTGCTAAACAAGTTTAGCAGAAAACTAAATTGAATACGTTAGCTTGATTTAAACTCAAATGTTGAGCTGTAGATCCATCAACAGTGAGACAGAACTGGGTAAACATCAATATGTATTTGTAACTCAACTTCTACAGCTAGGATGCATGTATTTTGTAAATAATTTCTTCCTCCTTTTGAAAGTTGATACTACAACTATGTGAAAATTTTATCTCAGCTTTAATCTTTCACATAGCATGAGGTATGGTCAATTTTAACTGCAGCTTGTGTTTTTTAAATTTACTTCAAATAAACTTTAAAACATCGCTGCATGTTTGCCATTTGCACAATTCTGATGTGCAAAAGTTGGCTTTAGTTGGTTCAAAAAGCATCTTTCAACCACATTATTGGGTCAAGACAAACATAAATGCTTTGGAGCAGCAAACAGCCAAAAACCCTCCACAGAAGTGTTCATACTTACTGACCATCATTTCATCAAGTGCATTCGACGAGAAGCACCTGGCTGTATGGAGTTTTCCCCACAGGGCTCCTATATTTTGTCTCTAAACTGAATGACTAAAGAGAGTGTGGGATCTGTTGTGTGTTTTTGTACATTTGAGAACAGATTTAAATAATGTTAGCAGCTTTTGAGGACAGGATCTTCTTTATTATAAAGCCCGTTTTTTGGCAAACAGACAAGAGGAGTCAGCATGAGGTCACACAGCCTGAATTGTGAGCAGTTGCAGTGCGGCTTTTGTGCATCATCGGCGCTGCGTGAATCACTCTGGGAAAATACTCGTGACTGATTGCAGGTCAGGCTGTCCCTACTGTTCTTTTACAGATTTAATTGTGCTCTCTGGAAACACACCATGTGCATTGTATATATAAAAAGATGGAGGCCAAAGTTTGTAATCTAGGGTGTAAAAGCACCTCATGCATGTGATAAACAACGACAGAACAAACAAAAAACAACCTCGGTTAAATCTAGTTTGAACATAAAAAGAACAAAAAAAAAGTTTCAATATTTATACCTGTGGTCCAAGAAGAGAAATTTCCACTCTAAGCTATGCCTGGAGGTGAATTCCTCATTAGGCTCCTCAACAGTGCACATCTCCTGTTAGAGTGAAGAATAAATCAGTGTATTCAGAGCCTTTTCTAAGCACAACTAGGTCAGAGAATATCCAAGTTTTAAAGTACATTTATGGTGGAAGTAATAATAAAAAAAAGAGGAACACCCAATAAAACAGATAAGGATGCTCGATTTAGTCTTAAAAAGCTTTTTGTTAAAACAGTTTCACTTGAAATAGACCGTAGCTTTTACAAAAATAATAAGATGCCAATTATGAAATGGGCTGTTTTAGGAAACTAGGCAAGCAATAAGTGAAGACTGCAAGCATTTAGTTCGTCTTTTCAAATCAAACGCACTGAAATGTAACGATACTCTCTTAAAACAACAGTGGAAAAACTAAAAAGTCATCATGTCAACAATAAATCACTTTCTTTTTTACCCTGCAAAAAATCTTTTCACAATAAACAATACTATAATTGTTCGACCATGCACAACAAAGGAACAGAGCTTGATGTTACACTAACTGTGCTTAATTTCCTCACACTTACACTCATGCTGTGTTTTCATCACATCAAAATAAGACAGGACTTAAAAAAAATAATAATTAAATAATTTAAAAAAAATCTATGAAAGGACAGCTTGTCCTTTCATAGACAAGCTGTGAAAGGAGCTTTCAAAACATTGTTAAACAACTACTATCCAACCCTTCAAAAACATTTGTCTCTAATATTCGGCAATAAAAGCAGAACTCCAGCTGTAAAAACTTGTTACTACAACAATAAATAATTTTAAAAATCTGAATCATTTTAGTTTTTTGAACGTCGTTTGCTAAACTGTCCGCAACAGAAACGCTCAATAAAAGCACACGCATCAAACCAGTGTGCCTCAGACTTCTTCTTCTTCTCCTGGACTCCCCTGCAGTGAGTAAAGCAATTATCCGAATGTGGGTCAAGCAGAAGAAACGACAACAATCCTCACCTTGAGGAACTGCGGTTTGGCCAGCCTTACGGTCGCAATCAGGCACACTCTGTCCTCAAACGTAGAGTGAAGCGATCGCTGGATCACCCCTTCAAAACCGTTTCTGTTACAGTTAGGCACTGTTTACCAAAGGAGGAAAAGTCCAAGCAAAAAGAAAAATTAAATAGGAAGAAAGAAAAACAGATAATCACTGTGAGCAACGCATTTTACCATTATTCAGAGATTTGAAGTTTCCTATGAATTTGACAAATTCATACACGGGGGGCTCCTTGGGATCAATTGTCCCTCGAAGCATATGGCAACAGAACTCAAGCTGATTCTTTGCTGAAAAAAAAACAGCAATATTTTAGAAACTACACTTTTCCAACTAAAATAAAAAAATACTGAAAGCTAAATCTGCTAGCTTACTTTTCAGATACTCTGGTGCTAGGGTCTCTCCCTCGGTGACATAAGAGGACAGAGCTTTGTACACGTCAGAGTGCTCTCCCGAGGGCAGAAAGTTTAAAAGGTTCTGATCCACGAGATCAGACTGAAACACACAACATCAGACTTCATAAAGATGTGTGTCGAAGCAATCAAGTGTGATCAAGTGAAAAGCTAAAAAGCTATTTGAATGTGGAAACAGGCGAAACTCACCGGTAAGTGTTCGAGAAGAGACGTCACGTTCTCCGAAACGTAGATTATGTTCCCGTCGGTCATTATGGCGAGGAAAAACCCATCCAGGGCCTTAAGGAAAAAGTGTTCCTTTATTCAGCAAATGCGTTTTTTATTGAAAAGAAAGTTAAACAAGTAGGGGAAAAAAAAAGAAATAAAATCAGCTTCACCTCCAGCATCAGCTGAGTGAACTCTTCATTACTAAGAAACGGAGGCTTCCAGTCTTGTCTGATCTCTGTTGATTCTGACTGAGCAGCGATTTCTGTTCAGGAGACAAAAACCATGAAACTTAGCGTCCAGCTCAATCGTGTTTTTATTTGATTTTTTTTAACCCTCACCGTTTCTCACCTTTGTGTTTGTGCAGGAAGTCGATGCTTTTCTGCAAAATAGTGGACTTGTCCATCTTGCGGGTGTTGCCTGGCAACATGGTGCCCAGCTCCTTAATGAGGACATTGAACTGGTCTCTGCGCTTCTTCTCGGACTTGTTACGGGACTCACTGTTGGATTGGGAGCGAGACGATTCATTTGGATTCATTTCACTGCTGTTTAGAATAAGAGTCAACTCTGGTTGCGTAGTTGTGATCTGTACGACACACTAAATAAATAACTGTGGGTCTAAGATGATTTATCATGAAATCCCAGTTTAAAAAAATTAGAAATCACATGCCTACATTGTTCATTTGCATAGACTTTAACTCTTATTAGACAAGATAATTTGTTTTAGTCTTTCAGAGTTAATCTCTCCTTAACAGCACTGATCTTGATTCAGTTTTGCCATGTAATTGTCCCAGGAGGTTCCACTATCAAAGGGATTTTTTCTTAACTTGAGGAATTTTTTAAAATGTGAAAACGCAAAAGCTTCATTGTGTGTTCAGATAAGATGATATTTAACATCAGAAGAAGCACGAGTGTGTTGGTGAGAGTGACAAAATGAACTCCATAACAACTACTACTGAAAATATTTTTATATGAAGAAATAATGACAACTGGTGAATTTGCTCACACCCATCACCATAAAAATGTTTTATTCTGTCACTCATGCATAGCAAAGATAGGTGTGGGCTACACCCACACCTATCTTTCCGTGGTGCCATTTTTTTTTTAAACTAAAATATTTTTACACAAGCAAAACTGTTTCAGACAATACCCTTCCAGTCTTTAGTACGCAGATGTTTTTATAAAATGTCAATCGTGTTCGTTGGCAAAATTGGTAAAACTCTATGTTTATTGTTCTCTGCATTTAGCTATGTTTCTTTTCTTTAATAGCTATGCTTTTAAGTGCAAAATTATGATGGAAATGTTAATGTTGAATATATTAATTAATTTTAAAAAAGGGTGACCCCTCCCCACAGCCACTCCAACTGAAGGCTGAGGCAATTATCGTGACTCCAGGATTTCCCCCAGAAAACTTGCTAAGCCCGATTGTCAGGACGCCAAGGCGGTTCACCGTGGTTTTGTTTTAAAAGATTTTTTGTTCATAGGACACGTAAAATATAGCTGGGTAATTCTGTTATTGGAAGACATGCGCTACGAACGCACCGGCCAACCAAGGAACACATACTTAAACGTTATCAGCACAGACACAGAGACTCACGCTGGGCAGCGTGTTGGGATGGAGACGCACTAATTCTTTATTCACAAAGATATATCATCCTCACTGCACAGTGCAAGCAGAACGTGCACCTCTAGAAGCATAGCTATAGGTTGTATTAGCGGTTCTCATTGAGCTAAGCAGAGCTAATGCGGTGGTTTTTGAACTTGACTCGTACCTTGATGACGAATTGTCCAAAAAACCAGAGTCCTCAAAGGGTGTTGATATAAATGTCTACACAAGTGAGCCTGTGTCTCACATGTGTAGACATTTATATCTACACGCATGAATCCGTGCCAAGGTAAACTTCAGAGATCAAATGATGACAGCACGCTAGGTGCCCAATGCTCTGAGGCGCCAGTGGTGTGATCGGTTCACTTCCTGTCCTGTTCAATGCATCAACTATAAACCCATCTTTCAGGAACAATTCTACCAGTGAATTAATCAGCACAGCATAGAGGCTTGCAGTCCGGCTTATTAAATAGAAATTACGTTCTTAAAAAAAACAACAACAAAAAACAAGCAACCCTTAGCCTGGTAGGGGAGTGGGCAAGTATAGCCTGGCGGCCCGCCAGCCTTATAATACACGGGGGGAAACCCTGATGTGATAGAGTTTATTACCGTTTGGCTTTGTCCTTTTCATCTTCTTCCATTAACCCATCAAAAATGCTGCTGTCATCTCTAAACAGAGGACAACAAAACAGCACTATTTACAAACCACAGGAACCTACATAACAAGAAGGGGCGCACCGATTGAGGTTTTCCGGTCGATATCCGATCTTTGAAAAGCCAAACCTACCGATTCTTTTTGTCAGAAAAGCTGCTAAATATAACAACAAAGTCTGGAGACTTTTTTTTTAACAGACGTGACTTGCTGGGCGGATCTGTGAGTCAGCCGTCTCTCATGGTAGAGCTACAGGGGACAGTGGCTGATTTTTAGACCTCGGCTAAGATGTATAAAATCGGTGGACGATCAGCATAGCTCCCAAAATTAAGGCCAATTTATCGACGGACCGATTTATCGGTGCACCCCCTTTAAATAAGGCTTTTAAATTTCAGTGGAGGCACGACAACGCAAAAGTATCATCATTAATAAGATTTTAGTTTTCCGATGTAGATATAGCATAACTATGTCTGAGAATTACACGCATTAATGACAAAAATACATAAGTAGGAAAAAAATACTCATCCTCACAAGACAGGTGACGATGAGAGTTTATGAACGAAATGTTTGGATTCAAACACTGACTACTGTACTCCAACATCAGCTGGTGTAAAAAATATATATAATCGACAGGGAAATAAAATATTTTTGAAGAAACTGATGTGTTTTCATCTGCAGCACTGCAGACATCTAGAGTTTTAGCCTCTCCCCTCCCTTGGCGACGATACCGCATTGATGCGTAGCTCTGACTTATTCCTTCCCATTCCTTTTTCTCCCTTATTTAGATAATAATAAGGAATTTTAAAATCCAGTTTGTGACGCCACAGTGTACCATGTCTGGACTGCTCATTAGAAATGAAACAAATGTTTAGAATATCCATCTCACCGGTTAATGCTTGAGGTCATTTTGTAACCTGTTCAGGGTTGCAGAGTCGGCGTGTAGTCTTTTAATCGTGAGGTAGACATTTGTGAATGAACCTTCAAAATAAAAACGAGAGAAAAAACCTTTTGAACACCAAAACCATTAGCAAATATAGCACAGTCTTGGCAAAGCAGAATCCTATCCTCACCAAAAATAAAGCCAGTCGTGCGAGAGGAAAGTGTATCTGGATGAGTGAAGGGTCTCGGTAGGTGGGCTGCAGCAGCGGTTGATGTTGGACTTGAGTCTTGGAGGAGAGCTGAAAGTTGGTAAAAGGTCTTCAGTCAGATGAGTTTCTGGTCTCCTTTGGATGCAAGTGTTGTACATGGCAGCAACATCTGTTTCTATGAGACAAAAAGAGAACAACAGAAGATCAGGTATGAGCTTCAAGACAATTACAGTGGACGGTCGAATGCGATGACTGGAAGAAATATTTACGCACTTTATGAGCAGTTTCACAATAAAATTAATTCTGAAAGCGAGCTGAATGATTTGAGACCTTGATTAAATCACGTGTTGGCTACAGCAATACATCTCGACTCGATTTATTCCCAGAGATTAATGTATTTTTGCTGTAACGCAGCAGCATTCAGTAATGTTGGGTTTGTAACATTACTGATTTACCGAGGAAGTAACAAATAAAATTCCACTGGCTGACATATTTGTTAATAGATATTTAAAAGTGACATGAAAATGGAATTGCTTACATGACAGCAAGCAAAAACTACACAATCAAGTGTATCAAGATAATTAAAAATAATCCCAAATCTAAATCTGCCAGAGATAAATACTTTTTTGACTTAACTGTATCAAATAGCAATATATTGTAATTCTTCTATAAAAGCAGAAGATATGACGTCGGTCCTTAAAAGTTGGTGGAAAACAGAAAAGTTTACCAAGCATGAAGACACGAGTTTATGGAGGCCATACATGACACAGAAATAAAAACATGTATGACTCATACATAAACCAGGCTGTTGGCCATTAAGTTACTCAATGTTTGTATCTGCAGAGCAATGTTTTAATAGCAGGAGCTAATTCTGTCCATGACTCATGAAGAGGCAGAGGCTAAAAGGAATGATTTTTGATAACTATGCATTAGTGAGCTGCAGAAGAGACCCAACAATCCACCTTTGAACCATTTTAGATTTAAAAAAATAATAATCTCAAATTTACTCTCACAGTGTTCAACAATTTTTTAACTATAAAATGTTTTTGTTCAGGAATCAGTGAGAGTAAGTAAACACAAAGGAAAATAGTAATGGGCAAAAGAGGAGGGGAAAAAAAAGTCTGTATTTAGTGGTATTCATGTTTAAACTGTGATATGTGTCACGATAAGTTATACCAGCTGATTCTTAAGATTCCCACATGTGGGAAAATTATATAAAATCGGTATTATGAGATCAAATCAGGTGATGAAAGGAAAATGTTGAAACATTTTCACAGCAATATCTTCACTGCCAAGTGAGTGTTGTGCAACCGGCAGAGCGAGGCTTGTATAACCATGACGTCATCTGTGATTCACTGACCTGCTGGCCCATTGACCTACTTTCCTTCTTCTCTTCCTCCTCCGATCTAACTTAATTACAGCTCCACAGGCAACACCTTCTACTTTTCCACAAAAAAATAAATAAATAAATAAAAAAATCCTGGAATGCTGTCAACACAAAAGCCTTAGAAGTGCAAAACATTACCTCAACGCGTCGAAACGCACAACATACAAAGGACTTCCTGGTGCCTCGAAGCCTCACCAGAAACAGATGGTCAGGTAAGTGATGAAGATGTGCTGATTGATGACACGTCGACAATCAAGTGATTCCAAAAAACAGAGAAAAATGTACAGTATTCTTCACCTTGAAACACAACGACTGGTTTATCTTCTTTTTTTTTTTTTTTTTGGTGCTTATAGAGCGATGTGGGATGCTTCAAGTGTATTTGCGCATATGTGGGTGTGTGCAAGCCTGCTCCGATTTAGGGCAGCAGAGCTCTGAGGATATGAGTCACTGAAGTGGATCTATGGTGCCTCTCATCACGCACCACGCCACACCCAGCGCTGGGATGCCGGCGCCAGCAACCGTGCCAACGGGCAACACCACGGCAACTGAGTAAAAATACCCTGGATGAATGCCTCCGCAGCTGATACTCCCTCTGTCATGCAATGAAAACACGAACAGAACGCAGGGATTGCCACTCTCTGTCATCGACTTGAGTCACTAGATGTGAAACACTGCGACGCTGCAGTGGCTCATTAACCACCAAGCCTGCAAACACATGCTTCTGTTCGGACACGAAGCAAATCATTTTGCATCTTTTAGATCATTTTGTGGACCATCAGTGAAGGCAGATATAATAATATTAATAATAATAACAGTCCAGCATCTAAAACGCAAAAACCCAACGTGCTGATAAACATCTTCTTCCAAACAGTTGTATTAGGCGATATCCTGGATAATTAATTGTACACTAACAATCAGAATTCACAATTACAATTTACTTATCCAGAACTTTACTAATGTGGCTATGTGACAAGAAGTCCACATATGACTATTTCATCCAAATAACTAAACATATGATTCCCTAACCCTTTGGAAATAGATTTGACAATACTTTTTTTTTTTTGCTTTATGAGCAAACAAATCCACAATTTTACCCACTATCCTGCTGACTTGTGACAATAGCCTACGTGTTAACATAGGGCAGCCAGCTGTGTTTACACTCAGTGCACACACCTCCGAAAAATACAAGAGCAAGCTTTGTTTTGCGTTTTGACTCAGCAACACACAGACAAGAACGGTTCAGGAGCCGGCAGTGGTGCCTGGCAAACACCCCTTGACTGCTGTTGGCTGCCCGTCTCCAAGGAGCGGGGCCTCCGCCAGGGGCCTCCACCAGGGGCCTCCGCCAGGGGCCTTATCCTGATGCCAAGTGGGTCAGTGGGGTTCAGAAAGATGACAGGCTCCAGGGAGGTGATAATGACTGCGGGTTGAGGACCACATGAGACTATCATCAAAATAAAACTTATTTTTAACCACCAAGCTAAACCAGACAAACACAGAAGGATCCCGAGCGGAGAAGTAATCAGTACGGCAGAAACGCGAGGAGCTTTTTAAACAATAAACACCTCCGTCTTTATTTTCCCCACCTGAATAGATATTCCTCTGTGGTTTCCCACAAAGCACGTAACAACATTTTATAAGTCTCAGTGTATTAGTGTTCCAGGTCACGCTCACACTCATCCATTTATTGATTGCAGCTCTAAGTAGGAGAACATGTAGTGTTACACAGTGTTCTGTCTTAAAGTCAACATCATTCATACTTTAAATGATTTGTTGCCGTCACTGTGGAAACATAAAAAAAAAAAAAACGTTTGTGCATTTGTGCCACAAATGCATACTTTGTGGCACATTTCCACTTTGGAAAAGCTTGTATTTCCTACAGAACACCAAACACTGTTATATGTGTGGCTTAATGATGGCCAGTGTTGTATAGTAACGAAGTAAAAATACTTCACTACTTTACTTAAGTATATTTTGGAGTACTTCATACTTTCCTCGAGTAAGAAAATTTTTGATAACTTTCACTTTTACTTCACTACATTTCCGAACTTAATTGCATACTTTTACTCCGATACATTTTCAATGTGTGGTTTAGTTACTCTTTACTGTGACGGAGGAGCGTCACGAGTTACGACCTAATTAAAGAGCCGCGTTAACACACGCAAACACACACAAACACACGCAAACATACACACTTACGTTTTGTTGCAGTTTAAACTGGCGCGGTTCATCGTGGGTCACACGCGGTGTTCCCGCTTCAGTTCACATTAATCCTTATCTGTCATTTTCAAACATTTTCCCGGCTTTATTTTCAATTAGCTTTATTGTTTCCGGATCGTGACGCACAGAGAGAGAGTTGCGCAATGTGGTGACGTCATCAGAACGTACTGAGTGTTGGCTGTTTCATGGATTATTGTATTTTTTGGATTACAAGTTTATTTTTTTTTTCTCTTATTAATTATTTAAACCTTGTGGTTTAGGTAAAGCTCCTAATTTTCTTAACTAAATGATGCTGCAGGTTTATCTATTAGCAGGTTTCATTTTGCCTGCACTTGGTTGTGTTCATTATTTTAAGTGTATTTTACAAGTTTACCAAAATATAAAAAATGTCATTCAAACTGCATTTGCCTTGTTTTACTTTTTACTTGTACTTTTCATTACATTACTTGAGTACATTCATTTTTACAGTACTTTCCATACTTAAGTACAAGACGTTTCCGATACTTTAATACTTTAACTCAAGTAACATTTCAGTCAGTGACTTTTACTTTTACCAAAGTCATATTTTGGAGCAGTACCTATACTTTTACTTGACTCCGAGATTTCAGTACTTTATACAACACTGATGATGGGAAGGGAAAAAAATGACTAAGAAAAGATTTTTGAGTTTTCAGCCAGCTGGTCATTGGCTAAATCAAGCTGAAACTGAAAAATGTCTATTACATACTAATTTCTCAGAACAAGACTAACATTTACTCATAAGAGATTATTGCTGTTGAAAGCAGCTCCTTCTTGAAGTTTTAGCTAGCAGGAAGAAGACTTCCCCGAACCAAGCATTTTGTAAAAGGTAAGCAGACAATCTGATATGTAGGAAGACTGAAATAAATTCATCAAATCTCTTCTGATCAGGGACAGTTGAGCTCAAGTATTGAGACCACTTCATCTAACTGTGAAAGAAACACATTGTCCAAAGACCTGACTTGAATTTGAAGGCGAATCTTATAAAGGAAGCAAAAGATTAGGGTAATGGCAAAGAGGCATTGCACCCTTAAAAGACTTGACCTGCTGGGTGGGTAATAAATACCAGAGGAAACGTGCAGAAAGCTTATCGAGAATTATAAAAAGCGCTTGATGTCAGTAGAGGCTTTCCTAAAATGATATTTTTCAACACAGTGCATTTTATTTCTCATAAGAAAAACGTCTTGCCTGAAGGTAAATATCGTTAAATGTAAATACTTTTAAATTGACTCACAACCTGGTAAAAGGCGATTGTTGTTTACTATAAACACAAAAAGGCTGTGTCCTTCACCCTTCAAGGCTAATATTTCTCAGTTAGACAAGAAATCCTACAAATTAATGCAAATAAATAAATAATGCTGCGAAAACCTATCTGACCAATATGAGCAAAAGTAAGCAAAAGTCTGACTGGCCTTGACGCAGACAGGGTGACGTTTAGTAGGATGCACTATGAACATCTGAGGAATAGTTTCTATTAAGTAAAGGGCCAATAAATAAATAAAATGTCCCACAATCCGGCCTCTGGAAAAGTTTGTTTTTAAATTCATTGTTATCAAAAATTGTGCCGACTTTTTCCTGCCATTTTATTAATACTTTGAATAAAGTCCAATGTAAAAGCTATGTTATCAGTGTCGTGCCTCAAAGTAGAAGGTTAAGGTCACTTTGTTGGCGAGAGTGAACGCAGCGATAAGACAAAGAAAGCACAGTGCATGGACTTTTGCTACAACATTGTGTCATAAACTGCAGCTAATGCTTTTTAAGTCTGTTTCGCTTCTGGTATTAAAACTTTATTCTAAAAGGCACTTTGCATTATTTCAGAAAGATATTGATGTATGTAATAAACAATGATATTGTTATTTTAAGGTTATTTTCAAGTATTCTGTTAATAATAATAGCATAAGTATAACGCATCTAAAAAACAAACTTTAATTCTGTACAGAACACTTAATACTGTAACTGGGAGACATTTTAAATAATATATTAATATGAAAACAATGAAAAAGGACACACACAACCAAAACTATGAATAAAAATTGCTCTTCAAAATATACATTAATCTTCCGAAAGTAAATGATAATACTCATTTTAATTCATTACGACAGGCTTACATTGAGACCGTCTTCATCTGAACTTTATCAGAGGGAAGCAAAAACAAAACTTGTCATCAGCTGAAACGGAGAGGCGATACGAGTTAAACATGATCGACCGCATTATTTCATCATAATATGCGATCACACGACACCGATCCATCTTCCTGCTTCATTTCACGACCAAACATTTGGCGCTCTGGTGACTCAGTCAACATTGCTCTCTGATTCATATTCATCAATTTCGCGACGACAGATTGTGGAGCAAAAATAGAGCACAATGAAACATGGATGAAGAGCAACTCTGTCACACCGTTTGATGGATTGCAATTCAAACGGCTTAAGTAGCTCAGGCTGAGGGTCTCTGGAAATAAACTCCTTCCACAACAAAGTTAAACTAAAGTCTAGCTGGCATATTTTATTCACAAACTCAACTTTTATAACAATATTCTAAAGGTGAATACTTTATTTGAAAGTACTCTACATGAAAAGATGGTCATTTCTCTCGACACCAATTTCTTTTTTTCTTTTTTTTGTTTAATCTGCGCCGGCCCAACATATAAGCAAACTAAGCAGTTGCATTGAGGTTTGAAATGTTTTTATATCAGTGGTAATTAAAACAAGTCATGTGATCTTTTGTTTTTTAAGTGTATAAATATAAATATTAAGTGTATAATATGGTCCAGGCTGATAGCCTTCTTTTTTTCCATTATAGCTTTGGATTTTAAGCTACTTTAACTTTTTTTTTCTTTTAAGGGATATAACATATAAAATATATGTTATAGGCTCTCTGATGGAGGTAATCCGACAGAAAAAAAAAGGAGGGAATTGCAAGATTAACCACATTTATGGCTTAACCAGCAGTTCTCAATTTTGGTCCTCAGGAGCCACTGTTCTGTATGTTTCAGGTGTTTTCAAGCTGTCGTACACCTGACTTAAATGAATGGGGGGTTAATAGACTTCTGTAGCTCTTCATAACACGTGGATGTGGTAATGAAGTCCTTTGAATCAGGTGTGCTAGAGCAAAAAGTGTCTGAAACATGGAGGACAATGGGACCTGAGGAACCTCTTCATTAAAGCATCTGTCAGTAACCTTTTCAATTAATGTACATTAACACGACTGATGCATTTAGCGACTAGTGGACGCTCTTGTTTTGATTCATTTGTTGAATAAGGTGATACGATTCTGATTTTTAGAATTGAAATGGTGCACTTTCCAATAGATTCAAGCAATGAGTTTTCAGTTGTAATTGAAAGTAATTTTGCTCGACATATAAACTCTTGATATGGCTAACATGAAGGGGATGTTAGTAGGCCTGTCGCGATAAACGATAAGTCAATTAATCGGACGATAAATTAAAACTATCGACCTCATTTTAATTATCGGCTATATCGTTTCTTCCTGCCTTTTTCTCTTACTGTTGATGACACTGAATGAAAAAAGGCTCAACTCCGTTTCTCTCCACTTCCTCCCTTCCTTACTTCCTTAGTGTAATGCCCAGCGCGCTGCACCATCTTATGTCGCGGATTGTCGGCCCATTATCAAAACCTGAGACACATTAGCCGACAGAAATCCGAACTATAACGGTTCAATCGAAACCGTGTTGTGTCCAACAATGGACACAAAATAATAAGTCCAGTTCACTAATTTTGAAACCAGGCATTAATCAATTCCTTACTACAATCTACCTGCAATGCATGTGGCTAGTGTCAGTCTGACTGAATTAAAATCATTATAACTATTTATGTCACGTTAACGAAGAACAGCTGAAAAGTTACCGGGTTTTCTGGTAGAAATTTCGCTCCAACTCCTCCCCTAGTTATTTATATTTTCTTTGCACGAACTGTTGAATAAACATTCATGTTGTTTCCGATGTCTGCTGGACTTCGGGTTGCACCGTGTCAGCTGTTCGGGATTCCCTCCGTGTTTCCCCTCAGAAAGCAGGAGGGGAATCCGCGCTTTCTGATTGGCTACCGGTCACATTCAACAGGTTGCGTCACTCTCCCAGTCTGGGCAAATCCTTGATTTAGATCGGAGCGGCACAACGATCTACCGTAACACACAACACTAGTGACAATCTCAGAATGAAGAACGTTCTAAGATTGAGGTTCTGGGTATAAAATCCTGCAGTTTGAACTATTGCATCAGGCAGTCGGATGTTTTCTCTATTTAAATCTAATTATTACTGAAAGGCAATATACTATACAGACTTCATAATCTGCACTCTTTTGGTTGAATGCAGTATTTATTTCCACTTTGGCTTTATGTTGTTTAGTTTTTATTCAAGTACATTTATTGTTAATGGAGACTAAGAATCTATTTTATTTTTGGTTTTGGTTGTTTTATTTATTTTGTGTATCAGTCCCAGTGTTAAGTGTCTTTTGAAAGTAAAGTGTATCTATCTTTGGCAGGAAATCGCATGTATTATTACGTAATTTCCATTAAATCAATGTAAAAAGGTCTTCAAACAATATTATCGTTTATCGCAATAATTTTTGAGACAATTTATCGCCCAGCAAAATCTATTATCGTGACAGGCCTAGATGTTAGTAACGTGGAGGTAATTGATGGTAGTTGAACATCCCTTCCTGTTTAGGGCCCCAGATACGGCCGTGCATACCCCCATTCATTAGCAGGGGATCATTAAAATCAAGGACCATAAAAGAAACAGCTGCGTTGATGGGTGTGATCCTAACGTTCTGTTTACTCCCTTTGTCCTACGGGTCAAAGATGACCCGCTCTGACAAAAGCCCCAAAATAAAGAAAATTCATTGAATTTTAAAACTAAAAACTATCTTGCATGATGAAACAATCGGTTATTTATCAATTCAACTCAATTTAATTCATTTTTTAATCATTTATTTTTCTTATACAATACAAAAAGACAATCAACAATACTGCACTCTTTTTATTTATTTATTTATTTTACCACAAACCAAGTGTTGCAGCAGTTTTCTTTTTCATGATGAACCTCTTCAACATAAGATCATCCTATCCTTCCTTCCTACCCTACGTTGAACACAAAATGTTCAACACAAGATGTTCGAGATATTCATATGAAGTCGCTCCTACACTGAACATCTTCAGCACAACTTCTTATGCTGAAGATCCCATGTAGGACAGTATGTCCAAACATACAACGCAGCACCTGTTGGACTCATTGCGTCAACAAGGAACCAACTAGCGGTACTCAGATTCAACATGCCTTCATATCCTCTATACCCAATTTGTTTTTATTTATCATTTATTATCTTCTGTTGTGTCTGGGAACTTGATGTGAGGGTTTAGCTGCAGATTGAGAGGGCAGGTGCAGGTCAAATGCAAATTAAATTTGTACATCAATCCAGTTTCTTTGATTCTGGATTGATGTGTCTATATATGTGTGTGTGTATGTATTAAAGAGCGTTTGTGTGTGGCCTTTGAACTCTTTTTCTGGTGTTTAAATGCTTTTATAACTCGTGGGTGAGAAATAACCGATAAGATAATCGTTGTACCTTAGTGTCTTGTGGGCTGTATTTCTATGTGTACAGCCCACATAAAAATACAAAAAAAAAAATAAAAAAAAAAAAAATCACTTTTTCTAACGATGGGGTCAATTTAGAAAAAGTCATAAAATTTCAAATCGGAAAAAAAAAAAAATAGTATTTTTTCTACAGGTAAACAGGGTAATGGGTCACTTTTGACCTGCAAGACAACACAAGGGTTACATAGCCTTGGCGACTAAAGTGATAATTTACCATCAGTGACTTTTAGGTGTAGAGAAAACAAAGCAGCTGTATATTATTTAACGGGCATGCCTTTAAAATCCGAGTAAAACTGTAACTATTAATTTGAAACTGGACTGAACCCGGTTATGCAGTCGCAGAGCTAACTGAAGCCGGGTCTGCATGAAAGTTTCCGGGAAAGGAGCACCAAATGTGTCCGTCCATGCCCTGAAGCCGGCCGGCAAAAACCGGGAAGAGACCGCTGGAAGGCTGCTGCCGCCACCTAGCTTACCGGCTAACGACATTTACACAGCAGCAAAACAACAGCTCCAATAGTTTACAACACTGCGATAAATGGCACTCACGAGTACATGATATTAAAGTAAAATAGTGAAAGACACATTTTACAAGCGGCGAGTAACTTTAACATAATGCTTGCGTTTAACTCGTACGGCAAAAGGCGCTGCATGGCAGTTAACCCAGTTTTAGCCGAAGCTAGCTGGCTAACACGCAACATTAGATAAGAATGTGGGTCACCGGGCCTTCAGCCGGTCTCCTCTTCTCAGCGGTAACAAGCCGGACCCCTCTCTTTTCAGTCCGCTCAGGCTCGCTGAAAGTGTACGCGGAGCCCCGTGGACACAGGCGCGGCGGTCCCGGAGCAGCTTCGCCGGTCAAAACGGCGACACTTACCTCCGAGGAGTCCGGTCTTTCATCGGGAGATTCCGGCACCCAGTGGCGCTGCTGGCGGTTGGCTGCGCAGACTGAGGAGGCAGACTGACTGGAGTTGGAACCGGAGCCAAACCGGCGGCCTGCCGGCTGCCGCTGCTCTCCAGAAAACACGCACGCCTCTCTGCGAACACTGGCGCGCCGCACATGCACTTTTAATTAAACTGCTTGCACCTTCATCACTTATAGCAAGACGCACTGTTGACATCAGTTGTAATTTCGAAGAGATCCTTGAATGAAACCGTCTGCAGACAATTAGAAATTATTTCTCTTTCTTGTTTCTTTTTCTTTATTGCTTTTTTCCCCTCTTCATTTCCTCCTCTCTCTCTCTCTCTCTCGCTCTCTCTCTCTCTCTCTCTCTCTCTCTTTCTTTCTTTCTCATCGCAATTCACATGAAAAAAGTCTGTATCAGACAAAAAATGCATAAAGTAGACATTTTTGATCACACAGCGTATAGTATTTCTGACACATGCAAGCTTCTAATAATGTATTTAAGTTTAACGAAGTAGGTCAGCGTCTGTATGTGTCTTGGCAATTAAGGTGCTGTATTTTTAGTGTTTCCCCATCTTCGGCGTGGTACCATCACCATGGCAACAGACAAAGCGAGGAGAGTCGCAGTGTTCTGTATGACCGCATATTTAAGTGGATGAGGGAATATGGCGCTATTTCTACACTTTTTTTTTATTATTTTTAAGAATGTTTAAGAAACCAAAGGCGGGGGGCCGAGAAGGGGGAGGGGGAATAAGCCAGTATAATTCATTTACTCCCCTTTATAACTTGTGAAATATTCCATCCTAAAAGCTTCACTCAGTGTTTTTGTTGTTAAGAGGGGACGACGTGACTCTTTCCTTACTTAGAATTGTTTTATATGTATGTAAAGATGCATGTTTAATAATACTTACACTTATAACAAGAATCTAGGAGAGAGAGAAAAAAAAAAAAAAAAAAAACAACTCACTGTTTAACTATGCTGCCATGACTCACAGTGGGTCTGGTGTGTTCAGACAGCTGTCTGCAAAACAGTGTTTCATGGCTAAAAAGTTCTATTTCAGTGTCATGACAAGTTTCAGCAACAGGTTTCCCCCTTGTTTCTGTGTCCCTTGCATAGCTTTTGTGGCGAACCACAGAGGTGGTAACGTCTTTTGGCCATGTTTCTTAGTGGGTCAAGAATTTTTTTATGCTTTTCCATAAAAGTTACACAGATCCTTCCACCTGAGCGATGAAACTCTGCAAGCGAATCACCTGCGTCTGCCGTGAACGCCTTTCTTGCCAAGGCTGTCCGTTTAAGTGCACCACCCGAGTCCGCCAAACATGCCCGCCACACTTTTTGGTTTTCTTCTGTAAAGTATTTTTGAACCCAGTTGTCATTTCCCTTCTACTGTATAATTTTGCACTACTTTATAATGGACCTCAAACATGACAATACATACACGTATACGAAACAAGCTTGTAGTTATAATGTGACCTAAAGATCAAATGGCGATTTTACCCCAGTCCTTTATTTCCAGAGAGACATTAATGACTTTTTTCTAGATAATAGCTCCACTATGCTTCATGATACTCTTTTAGTCATGTGCTGTACTTCAACCTTACAAAATGCAGAAATGCTAAGTGTAATAAAGTAATTAAACTTCAAAATATGTTGTTTTACTTGGAAAGACTAACAGAAAGTCTTTATTTTCACTGCAGAAACATATTTTCAATTGCAGCATAGTCACAGTACTGGAAATAATGTTAACATATGACAAGTGATGTCCACTTTAATGAACAGATGATTCATTGTGGTTGCGTCAGAACAAAACTTACAGAACTTTTTTTTTTTGTCTAACTGGACTTACAGTAGTTGGCCAGTAGATGGCAGCGTCGGGCGTATATCTTCAGGGCACTACACACATAAGAAAACTTTGTCTTCTGCATCGTCCAGTGACCACAGTTCTGTCATTTTTAATGTAAAAGATTAAACTTTCATTACCATCCTGGTTTGTTTTCTTTATTGGAGACCCCCAAGGCAAACCAGTATAATCCACCAAGAGGAAATGACTAAAACAATGCTATTTTTGTGGCTGAAAAAACAATAGTTATGTGAACCATATCGCAGTGGAATTAATCTATTTAGCAATTGGCACCATCACCATCAAAGCAAACAAACAAACAAACAAAAAATAACAACAACAAAACATTCATTTCAGATTTTGAAGAAGAAGACCATAAAATTATTGTTTTCTTATAGGTAATTAAAAAAAAAACTAAATCATAATTGTTAAATAGCATTAAAGATGTTATTTTCTGGCACCCCTTCTTCACATGGGTTTTTCAAAGACTAATTTTAAAGACATTCCCCAAAAAGTAAAAGTGCTACGACTGAATTTGATACAACAGTCAGACCCAAGCGGCATAGTCACTGTTCCTTAAACATCTGACTTCATGTTTCCAACTGTATTTAGTGAAATGTTAACAGGCCAGGTATTGGAAGTGTGCTATCTAAAGCACAGTAAATACAACTAACAAAGTCCTGAATTGTCTGAAAACAACCCTGATCCATACATGTGGGCATTTATGAAGAATTATATTCTTCATAAATGAATATTTTTAGCCACTGCAGTACTCATTTAGAGTTGAATTTGGAAAAATCTGCATAATATTACTCATACTTATAATGGTAAACAACTGACCGCTTTTGAAAATTGGCAGGAAACTTAGTTTGCAGAGGGTATTAAATGATTTTAGGCACAACTCTGTTGGCAATCTCACCAATAAGCAATCTTATTCTGTAAATATAACACACATTAGCGGTGGAACGATGGCGGCATCTACTGCTGGTAATAATAACTGCATATTTAACTCACAAATTCTGCAAATAATGTTAAACCACACAAACAAACTATTTAGCTAAAGGAGAAGAGACTCCAAACAATTCAACACCAATATACCTTTATGCTAAAGAGGATAGTTTTGTGTATTTTCCTCCAACTTGTTCCAAATACAAACACTGACGCCAGAATAATATGTCACGACTCACACTTGAGCAACCTAAATGAATCACACAAAATAAAATCTGGACAAATGAATGGTAGTTTAATTGGTATTCATTGTATAGTTTCAGACATCAATGTACAGCAGAGTCAAAGGGCAGTGGCAGGCATCGGGATCACTCAGTCATCGTGCAGCGCGGGTCCGTGTCTCTGTACACACGCAGGCGGAGTTTCTGCAGCATATTCACGCACAGAATCAAGTCATAATTTGAAAACGAAATTACCATAGGTAAAACTCTGACACACATTATTTGCGATGTTACCTTTTCTTTTTATTCATATTCTAAAGACCGTTTTCCATTTCGTGGCTATAAGAGCAAAGAGAAGCTTATAATTTCTGTTATTTAATGTGCAGCTTTTACTTCCTGTCACTACCTGACGCACACATACCCGATAGAGGAAGTAGCCCCTGCTTTCAATTCCGCCAGGTCCCTGGAGTTCAGCCTGGATGGACACACACACAAAAAAAAGAAAAGAAGAAAAAAAAAAAGCAGGATTTAACCTTCTGCACAAAATGATGATGGATTTTGTTGACGTAGAAAACAGTGTTTCTCCACCAGCAGAGGAAATGGCATATACCCACTTAAACAGTCACTCCAAAGCAAACAGTGTCCACGTTCCTCATCCACGTTTGCTCTCTATCTGCTTTGTTTGAAAGCAAATAGGGATGTGTTCCCCTTTCCATCAGCACTCGTTTTTAGACCATAATTACTCTCAGCTTGGAAAACACGACTAATGCAGACTGAACATTACTGACATGACATGACATGACATGACTTGAGCTAAGGACCGGGAAAAGGCATTTAAGTCCACAGCAGAATGAAGCACGTGTGCTTCGGTATCAGCATCTGCTGGCTGTGCATTCTGCAGCTCTAAGTTATGATCTAAAACATAACACACCTACTTTTAAAGAAAATGTTTACTTTTTTTTTTTTAATTCAGGGCCAGACGTGTTGAGAGGTCATGCAAATAGAGCAGTTTGCATCTGCGGTTGCATTTGATTTCTGCGTTCAGAACACAAAGTATTTCTCAATTTCTTCCAAAGAAGTGGATGTCAGATTTGATATATATTTTTTAAATCAAATAAATAAAAACTCTAAAAATGAAATGACGTGAGTGGTACATACGCTCATTACGAGTCCTCTCTCTCTTCTGGGATGGAGCTGAGAAACGAGATGCAGAAGAGGGTGCAACTGAGAGTTCTGACAAACACAAACACACACGCGTGTAGAGAGGCAGACACGCAAACATCAACAACAGTGGAAAAGAGAAGACATCATGGAATGTGCACAATTTTGGGGGGAGGGTCTGTACAGAAGAGTGTGCAACACAGAAATGCAGATGCTTCAGGTCTGCAGTCAAGTCTGCAGGGAAGACCTCCTGCTCTATTTGGGATTTTATACCTTTATACTTATATTTATTAGAAGGAGGTAAGTGCATGTGTACGTTTTCACTGGATGGCCATAGCTAAACAAAGTGGAATGCCTCTTATGTCTTTGTGAAATTAGGCAGCCCAAAAATTTTTTTAAATTCTCTCTTTTTTTTTTTTTTGAGAACCAAATTAATCTCTGATCTGACATATTTTTTTCTCTCAAATTTCTCTCAATGGGAATAAATATGTGTAGCTAAAGCAACTGAATTATGGGAGGCCTTAAGTGCTGCAACTGACTAAATGGATATTTATGAAAAGAAACAAATGCATGGATGTGTCCAAAAAAACAACAAAAGTGGAAATAATTAAACATTTAAATTCACTCTGCTTCCTGGAAAACAGAAATGATAACATGTTAAAACAACACAAACTTATGTTTATGTTTGTTTTGTTTTGTTTTTTTTTATTAAAATTGATCAAACTGTTGAAATGTAATACCTTCTCTCAGCATTACCTATCAAAATCAGGGGATTGGCTAAAACTGCTGTGATAAAAGATGATTGGGCTAAAACTGACTTGTAGAGCAGATTAACCAATCAGATGTAAGGCTGTGTTTCGCCAACTACTACTTGGAAAACAGAAACGATAATATGAATAAAACCTGAAATAGATACATGTGACTTCATGCAGCGATTTAAATAATGTGTCCCATATTTATCTTTTGTGTTTTTCTTTTTCAAAAATGTTCTTTCTTTTATTTTTTTTGTTTAAACATAGGCAGCTGTAAGCAAAGCTCAAGTTAAACATGCAACTGTTCATTGTTGTGATGTTAGAAATTATACTGCAGCTAAATAAATGTAAAATAAATTAAATAAAGGGCCTCAAAGCTTTTCATCCATTCATTGTCTATGCATGCATGGTCCTGGAGGGTTGGGGGCTTAGCCTGTGAGAACCAATGAAGAACATGCAAAGTCCATGCAAGAAGAACCCAGGTCAGGACTCAAACCCAGATTGGCAGCAAGGTTCGTTCCAGGATATAGGCAGTGATTCAAGGAACTTTTTTGAAGCTGTGGTGCTGCCTTCCCAAAAAAAAATGGCGTCCAACATGCGTCACTCTCACAAAGGGAGGAAAACTCTGTGAGGGGATTTAATTAGCATTTTGTGCATGTTGGTGCTGTGCTTGTGTCACCATGCATTCTGCAGCTGTTTCTTTACAGAAATGATGCGTGCTCTGGGGAAATAATATGCAAATTACCTGTCACTGTTATCAGTTTTAGTAAAGCAATATCCAGCTCAGGGGTGTTAAAAAATATTTGATGCAGGTCCCATATAAAGTTGTTTTTGTTCTATCAAGCAGCACACTGTGTCAGTGCAGTTTTATTCACTATTTTTTTTTTTTTTTTTAACTTACCTCCCCCTGTGACAAGAGATAGCGGTGGGGTCTGGAATAGTGAAATAAAAACTGCACATACAGCATAGGATGGATGCAAACACCAGGAGAAACAAAAAAAAATCTCACATGCAAACCAACAGCCAACATATAAGAAACAAAATTAACTCACCCTTTTACTGTTTTCTTGAACTCTCAGCTCCTAAAAATGCATAAATCAGATGACCGTTGAGGATACGCAAATACCACAACCGAGCATTTTGAGACGACGGAAAGCCAGCAGATGATGCGAGATACCTTTGACTTCTGAACCAACATCAAGATACAGAGTTCTCCTATGACATCTGATGTCTGGAACGTAAATGTGGCGGCTGTCAGAAATCACTTTCATGTGATATTTCCCTCTAAACTGAGCAAGCTGTTTCGAAGCTCACTCACCCAGTACTTCAGGTCTGCAGAAAGGTAGGATGAGCAAACAGCGTCTATCTGTGGGGAAGCACAAAGGATGATGGGGGACTGGACAGAGAAAACTGATTCAGAATGCAATAAAGCAAAGTCTACCTGACGAAGTAGCTGCCTCTGGTCTGTTGTGACTTGCTGAAGACTGACTGGGGCACCTTTAATGTCACAGAACAACATAAAAACATCCAGTTCACACTTGAGCCAAAGAGTCTGCATCATTACGGTGTTCTGATCCAAAGCATGACAGTAAGGGTCTTATTGAACGAGCTAAACAACTGCATTAGAGCTTTGTGGATGCAGTTAGAGCAGGAATAATCAACATTATTTTCCTGTATGTTTAGACATGATTGCAGTGAAGGTTAAGAGCTTCACAGTCAAACATAGAGGGAGACTCTATCAACATGACGCAAAATCATATCTGTTTCGACAAAAAAGAAAAAAAAAGAGATCTTCATATTAAAAAATAGCAATGACTACTCTATGTTTTGTGTATCTATAGACAAAAAAAATGCCCAGTATTGACATTGATCTTTAATAATACAAACACACTCAAAGGTCAGTTTAAGACACGATTAAGTGTCAGTGCACATCTGTACTCCCTTCAGTCATCTTTGACTTCCTGTCAGTGAGTAAACACAGATATACTGTCTTGTCTTGTTTAGATAGATAGATAGATAGATAGATAGATAGATAGATAGATAGATAGATAGATAGATAGATAGATAGATAGATAGATAGATAGATAGATAGATAGATAGATAGATAGATAGAAATCTAAAATGATCACATTAATTGAAAAGTTTGGAGGTGTTAATTTGATTTCTCCAACAAAAATCCTGATGGAAAAAAACAAACAAACAGACCCAGTTGTTGCATGCCAAAAATAGAAATATTTGGTCAACCTACTTGTAGAAGCTGGTATGGTGAGGATGAACAGGACTGCCAGGGTGACGCTGGCTGTGCTGAGGGGACTCATAGCGCCGCTGCTGAGGCTGTGCAGGGTGCAGAGGGCTCCGCGCTGCTCAGGCTGGCTTTGGCTACTGAAGGTCTTCATCTCCCTCCTCTGAGTGGCCTTTCTTCTCTGTTGTTGTCTCTCCTTTTCTTTTTCTTTTTTTTTTTCTTTTTTCTTTTCTTTTTTTTCCTCCCACTTCAAGCTCTTCTGACACTTTTTGTCTGGCGTCAGAGGAATATGAAGGCTCGCGCGCCCCGCGCCCTCCACAGGGGGAACGTGCCTGCGTCACTGGGAAGGGAGCCCCGCGCGCGTGTTTCGCGACGAGGCTGAATCAACAGGTTGGCGGTGAAATGCTTCCCCGAGCAAGCAGGTAAATTAGGACAAGTAGCGAGTAAATAGAAAGTTAATATGTGATTACAAAAATGGCTTTTGGTGTCACTGTTAAAAGCCATAACGTCGGGAGGTTGATAGTAGCTACCAGTGGTATTATTTTAGAGTAAGTACGCAAGATATATTTTTCCTACTGTGTGCCATTTATCTCTAAACCCTGATAAACAGCATCCTGGGTTGTAAATTGTGCGTTTCTTGTTTTTCTGTGACTTTGCTGCTTCTTATACTGTAAAAGTAGGTCAAGTGGTAGTATTTTGACACCCAGGTGTGTGTATTTGCTTCTTTCAAGAGGATTTTCATGCTCTGTGTTTTGCTGCAGGACAGCTGGATAACCTGTTATACCTTCACCACCATTCCAGCCAAAACTAGAGAGAAGAAGAAGCAAAAAAAACCAAAAAAAAAACATAGCTCTGCAGCCAAAAAGTGAGACTCATTCAGGTAAACCACTCAACCCAAACTCATATTCGACTAAAGTTGTGAGATAACAATTACATTATAGAAGCTCAGAACTTACTGTATAGCAGTGCTGTTTCAGAAAGGTAATGGCCCTCCCGTCTTTTTAGGTCAGGCCACCAAACAACTATAAAAAAAAAAAAAAAACTAACCGCATTATACTTTTGTTAAACTTGTAATATATTTAAATGACTTCATTGTATAGAGACTCATTATCAGTCATTATGGAATTACCTTGTCTCAGCACTCAGGTAATTTGTTGGCCTTTGTGAAGCCATGCGTGAAAGCAGAGACACTCCAAAGTAGTTCTTTTTGTCAGGATCTTTTACGATAAACCAGAAAACATAATTATATATATTTAGAAGAGAGAGAAAAAAAATACAGCGCCGTGTAGGTCTGCCCGTGCAAAAAAAGATGATGGAAATAGGCTGAATTGATAGATGAATACAAAGTAAGGTGGAATAAGTTTAGTGCTTGATGAATACAAGGGATTTAGGATTTTATTAAAGTCCCACAAAGAGGAGATATGTAAGAAGGAGATGTAAATGCTCCAAGATTTACTGGATGAAATGTGTGTGTTCCAGGAGGATTTTGCATTCATTGTTAAAAGGTGTGTTGTCAGTTTTAATCTACCATTTTGACCAGCTGGTTTCATTGCCTCCATGGAAAGAGCCATCTGTTTTGGCTAAAGCAAGCATAAAAGTTTTAAACATAAAAACAGGATACAGTTGATAGAGGAAAACTGCCACAAGTCCTCCTCCCCTATTAGCTTTAGTTAGAGCTGAGCATCTCAATCAAACATCACGTTCATCTCCACCCTTGTCATCCTCCTACACTAATCTCTCTGTCATAAATTAATATCAAAGAGTGGGTCAGTGCGCAGGCCATAACCTGCTCACTGTTAACGGCTTAACAAGACACTTGCTTTTCACAGACCGGTCGCCGGATACATGAAATCATAAAGTAAAGGAAATGTTTGTTGACGTCATCGTATAGCGTGGTCGCTGCCTCCTGAAAGCTGATGGAGACGGCAATCATTTGGTCCATCATTCTGGATGACACTTGAAATGTCATGACCTTTGGAGAGTTAAGTTGTTGTAGAGTTGTTTGGCATTTACATACGCTGCTGTAATTAGATTCATATTGTTATTAGTTTATTGAATAATTAAAACCAAGAAGGTGGCATCCAATGGGAAGGTTATTATATGTGATTGACTCACTATTACACCTTGAAACCACAACACAGATTATGGGCTTCACTGTGATCTGTTTCTAATCCTCTTTCAAAGATGAGAACCGGTAATAAACCAATGCAAAACATCCCTTATTAGCCTTATAATAAATCACTGAATGAGGATGATGTTTTTCTAAATCATTTAAATATTATTTTCAAAGCCTGAAAATTGAAAGAAAGGCTTAACAATGAAATGCCAAATTTAGTTTATTTGACTTTTTCTTTTTCTCTGTCTTCAATGTCTGTTGAAATCATTTTCAAACACGATAGCTGCATAAGAAGAGACCACCACAAATTAGTTTATAAACAATATCATGAGTTAAATTTTGAATGACATGGTCCTTTTTTGGTAGTGACAACTTCTACACGTGCAGTGGAGTGTAAAACAGGTTTGCTCCTTCAGGAGTGGAGTTTTGTGCACTGAACAGTCGTGGAAACCATTTTACTTATGTGCATTCATTCTTTCTATTTTTAATTTCCTTTTGAGAAAAAAAACTGTGCCTGCTCTTTCCACTCTCTTTGAATCCTTCTTCGTTGAGGAACAACTCTTTTGATTATTATTTTTTAAACTCCTTAGTCAGAAATGGCATGAGGGTAAACAAGCCACAGCTGGTTTATTGTGAAATGATCTTCTTTTGACTTCCAGATCATGGGTTCAACATCCCTCATTATGAACATTCACAAGTTTAGAAATAAAGCTGTAACTATTTCCTCTAGTGTAGCTGCTGTACACTTAACTTAATCACTCGCATGAAAAGACTTCAAGCCGCATGGCAACATCAGAGGTGCTGGAGAAAATCGGCGGTAGTTTAAATCTGTAACATTCGGTCACTTTGTGCACTGTACTGAATGCAAGTGGGAGGAATCCCGAGAACTTCCCAACAGGTGCATGTTGTTTCAGATATTATATTCAAATTACAACTTAAAAGGTAAGCCGTATTTTTGTTCAAACGATAATAACCCATTCATGGTAGTTTGCTGAAATGTGGTACAAACACATAGAAGGTCGATCATTTTCTGTAATATATCACAAAGTGTTCAGCAGAAAATGGCTTCAGGATTCAATCAACTGAGTGACATAATGTCATCAGTTCAGATCCAGAGTCAGATCCACCAAAACACATCCATGACGTTCATGATTGGAAAATGAGCAGGATGAGTAACTCATTAACAAGCCACATCCTCCTCCCAACACCATTTGTTAACTTTGTGAAATTTCCCATGCCTTCTTCTTTATTGTTTTTCCAAATCAAGAAAACCACTTTGACCAGAAACAGCCGAATTATGTCACCAATATGCTGCAAATTATGCTATTAAAGAAAGAACAATTCCGTTATATACAGTTCATGCATACTTTGCTTCATATGAAACATGTTCACTAAAAAGTAAAATGTTATTTACTCTGTTATTGTGTAAGATGGAAGTTGGCACCTTTACTTTCTTTTTTCTCATGTTTGCAAGTTTGTTTCGTCTCCTAAATGGATGACAGCAGTGCACTATCAACGTCCTCACACACTAATAAATATGATCGACACAATGCAGAAAATTTGACAGCAATTTTTTTCTTCCTGATTCTTTCCCGCCGCAATCAAATCCGGCTTTCATTGAGATCTAGGACAAGCTTATCCAAATTTGGTGATTTATGACCATCAAAAGAATATTTTAATAACATACAGCCTGTATAAAGGACACAGACTTTCATTTGGACACTGAAGGCTCTGAATGCTGCAGTGTGCTGTGATTTCCTGTTTATGTGATTAGTTATCTCTTTGTGCATCATGAGTTAATGGACATTAACACAGAGTGATTTCATGCTGTGATTTATGTGGCACCAGATTTGCTGAATATTATACAATTTTTGCAGTATTACAGACGCGCGCAACACATGTTGCATTAGAGGTGAGCGCAGACAATTAACTGAAGGGCTGCTTTTCTGTTTCAATCTGGTACGAATTTTTTTTCTTAAACAGTGGTTACTTCTATAAAAGTAATTCTGAAATAATAAGCTCATTGTTGTAGAGCTTTATTGAGTTCCTCTTGGTGGTTAATTACAGATTTTTTCATTCGCTTCTCAGTCACATTTTTTGGCTCGTTCTCAACATTTGCAAAAAATAATAAATGTATTTCTCAACATCTAAATATCTGAGTCATAAAACATGTCAGTACCTCAGAATGAATGACATGCCTTTGTTTCATAGTGTAAGGATATGGCAGTCAGGTTGATTAGTCATGTTGTCAACATGGCGGAGCACTCTGGAGGGATATTCTGTCGTAAACTAAGGCTAAGGTTTTGATGACAAGTACTGCAAATTGTAATTTTGGGAGATCAATGGTAAGTGATCGGACAAGAGTCACATTTATATTTTTATTGTAATTTGTTGACAGAGCATGTCATTGTGATACAGAAATGAAAATACAGCACTGCAGAACAAAACTAAAGTAGAAATTGGAACATAAGACAATCTCCTTATGGAAAACAGGACATGCAGTTTTGCAGGAATAATAATTCAGTCTTCCTATGCTTTCCATCTCCATGCTCAGAAAAAAATACTCACTGGTGTTAAAGGTTGAAGAGAAGGGGGGGGGAAACTCAATAACATCTTTTTGTGCCTGATGATGTTGGAGCGGTGGAAAATGCTTTATGTGCTCAGTTGGATGCCAAGAGAGAAATGAGCGGGTCATTCAGGTGGAAAGTCACCTCGATGCCAAATGGTAGATGTCCTGCACTTGTATAGCGATTTAGTAAGTCAGAGGACTCCAAAGCAGTTTACTCTACAATCAGTCATTTTCCAGTTCAGACACACATCCAAACAATGATGGTGGTGAAGCTACCATCACAGACCATGGCTGGCATTCAGGGAGATCACTGATAATCAGAAGCTTTACATGTAAAGTACAATATAAATACACTTGATATTTTAGATGAAAAACCTTTGTTATTAAATCATGTGTGGGGGTTGTAGGACCAAAACATTTGAATTAGGAAATACCAATAAATGAAAGATCCTGCAAAAATTGCCGGGTATATACACTCAATAATGCAAAAAAGATATTTTTTCTGTATATAAATCTTATAGAACAAAAAAAAAAATTGAAGAAGTTAATGTAAATGTAAAAATAAATACGGTTCCCCTCCATCAATAAAAACGGCATTATGATATAAATGAGCGACTATAGATCATGACAGAATTGTTACAGCTGATGATGGTGCTGAAACACACTGCGAACAGCGCTGTTAATGAGAGGCAACACCAAGCGAGCAATGCACAGACACTCCACATAGTCCTGCTGACGGAAGAGGAAATAAAAATCATCCACAAAACAAATAACCCCATCTCTAATCCATGCATTTCTGCCTTGAGCAAATGATTATCTTTTTGCCCCAGTAACTTTTTGCAAAGACTGATGGGTCCATTGACAAAAATTTGCATTTAAATAAATAATTTTTTTTAAGTCATGGGACTTGTAGCACTAATAGTAACAACACTCCCGAAGATATACATATCATGGACTCTTCGAGCAAATGTATGTCTTCTGCTAAATGTGAGTTTAGTGGCAGATCTGCTGTTACACCTCCTTGAAATAGAATTTCGTCTGTTGAAACATATTGTGGAAAGATTTTTTTTGTTCTCAAAAGATGTGAAAAGAAGCTATCTCCAGTGCTGAATCAAAGGATGTTGGGCCAGTATGACCCAGCTTTTAGAGATGATGGTGACACACTGCTACCATCATGGTACACCTTGGATGAAACAGACTACTGTTTTTGTTTTTGTTACTTGACAGAATTGGTGGAATCTTTCTCACTAGTAAATTGAATTTAATTCAAAAATACCTCACTAATACAGAAAAGTAATAATAGCGGTAGCTCAAGCTATTGTACATGAAAACTGTCTTTACAGATTTATAGACGGTTGGGGACCGAAAGGATCTTCAAGCAGCCTGTATAACAGGAAATCATCTCTTTCTTAAGTATTCAAACCAGCCCACCATTAACAAAGTTATTTACCTTTCATGTCTGATGTTCAGTTTGAACTTCAGTAAATCCTCTAAACCACACATCTAGATCTGCTACTGTATGATTGGCCGATTTGATATTTGATATTTGCGGCACACACAAAAAATATCAAACTTATTAAAATGTTTGTTCCCTTTAACTAATCTCAGTTTGATTTAAATTCAAAAATACTGTATTGATCCCAATTAAATAAACAAGCCATTAGAAGCATTTGCGATAACCAGCACTGAACTCAATTCAGTTTATTTGTAAAGCACCAATTCACAGCATGTCAGTCACAGTTCAGTTCAACATTACAGTTGATTCTACTGATCACACAGTCCATTAAGTTCAGGTTAATAATCAGATTAGATTAGATTTCTATCTAAAGAAATCCTAGAGGCAGCATTTACGTCTCCTGGACTTTACAGCAATGCTTGTAGTGACAGTGGGGAGGAAAAACTCTCCAGAACAGCCTGGCAGGCTGGAGAGTTTTTCCAGTTGTCTGTCTTTGCAGAATCAACAACAAATCATGACTTACACCAGTTTTATTCTTTTACTCTATCGCATTGTGAAGGCATGCAAGTTTACATAAATTGACTTTAGACAAATCACTTTTGAGGTGAAATGAAGCATTGCTTCATTGTGCTATTTAAGGGTATCAACAAATTTGTTTCATGAAAAACTAATTCTGTGATTTCTCTGTAATGCTCTCTCTCTCTCTCCCTCTCTCTCTATCTCTCTTTCTCTCTCTCTCAGATATCTATTCAAAAATCTTATAATTGTTTTATTTACCCTTTTGGCTCTGCTTTGCAGGCTATGTAAACTTATTTCATCTTATATAACTAGTGGGTTCTTAGCTTTTTTATGATTTATTTTTTTAACCTTGTGTAATTTGGAGTGATTACCAAGGCGGAGATGGCTGTCAGGAGTCTCCAAAGTTATATTTAGGCAAGTATTGCAGTGGTTAGACCCTGCACACAATTTTTATATTATCACACAAAGCTGCTTGGGTTATATTCTTCCACTTTATCGATTGAAATCATCAACTTGAACTTGCCGTTTTCATTTTCTCATTGAAATTTGTTTGATCTTTGATCTTTTCCTCACTGTTTATTTTGTCGTAACCGACATGGAGATGCTTTTATATCCACACAGGTGCAGAAAATCCAACAAATCAAGTCTAGAACAGCACCGATGATCTCTTATTCCAGCGCACTAAAAGGCTGCAGAAAATGCCACCCAGATAGCAACTCCAATGTTTCTGATTCCAAGCAAAATTAGAAAATGCTATCTGCCTTTAATCACCGGGATGAATGTCAAATGTAGATTATACAGATATAATCGCCTTCCCCTGACGCTGCAGCACATCAGTGAAATGCTCTTTTTGCTCATGTGTCACATCTGTATGTCACCTGGCATGCAGGTTACTGGGACTCTCTCGTCGGTCTACTGGCCCAGTGATACGGCAGGTTTATTTAGAGAGGAAACCTCTCACCTGCTAGAGCTGCTCTGTTTGCCTCGCTCCACCAGTCAACAAACAGTTTGTCTGTTTTTTTATTTATTTATTTTTTGCGTTGTCATTTTCTTGCCTGTCAGAATGTCACTGTCGACACATAATTGCTCTTGGACACTGCGAAGAAATGCGTGCTTGTTTAGATGTTTATTTCTCACACAGAGGTGGAGAAGTTTGTTGTAAGGGTAAGTTGAATTTATTGCTTTTATTGTGGTAACCTAATTGGATGTTGATCCCTTTTTAAAATTGATTTGTTGTTTGAAACAAAACAAATAAAATCCCACATTACGGAAATTTTTTTTTATACAATTCCTATAAATTGAATTGAAGTGAGGTAAGTTTTGAAATTGTTCGTCTGAACTTTCCCGAGGCGATCAGAGTTTCTGGGAACTTTTGTGGTGTTTTATATTTCACTGGGAAATTAACATTTGTTGCTGTTACCTTAAGAAGATGTGAGAAGAAATAAAATAAGAAAAGAATCCCAAAAACTCACTTTAGGAAATCTCTCCTTGGCAATAATTAGACACTATCTACATGCCAGCAAAATATTTTGGAGCAATATTTAGTGAACTTCACAAATTATGTAGTTTTAAATTCTGGTGCATTTTTAAACGCAATAGTGCGTCAGATCAGATTGTTTGGATGAGTCTAAGACTGAGCTTTTTAGCAACAAACACTATTGGTGGGCTTGGTATGAATATGTGGCAAAACGTCACATCCCCATTGGCAGGTTTGTTGGAGAAACTGTGATGCTGTGGGCCGGATTTCTCTGCCACTGAAACATTGTGTGAATGCATGGCACTATGAACTCTTTGACAAATCAGGACACTGGGTCATTATTAGCTCTCTTAAATGCACTTTTTCCCCCAAAAAATATGGCTAAACCAGCACAGAAGGGTTTCACCAAATACAAAATCAGTTATCTTTCATAACTTACTAAATCCACTGAGGTGAGCTGAAAAGAAGAGGACTTTTTAAACAATCCAACACAATAATCACAACAATTGTGCCACTGGTGATTTGATCAAAAACAAATATTACAAGTTTTTTGTTTGTTTGTTTGTTTGTTTTTTAATGAACTGAAAGTTTGAATATTTTCTCATTTTCACTGTGAAACATAAATCTTTACCAGTAAAATAATTTCAGAAATGTTTTAGGCTTCTAGGAACTTCTAAATAGAAATTCATAATGTTCTGTATTTCTGGAAATTATTATTTGTTCGTCTTTTAATAAGATAAACAAACGGCCATCATTTGGACATAAAGTCCAAAACGGATGCAGCTGTCACCTTTTTTGATTTCTTTTTATTGTTAGCTTTGCAGGGAACAACTTATTTTCATAACTGTTCAAGTAAATACATATGTATGTTTATGTACATGTTGATCTACAGTCTGTGGATTTGAAATCCTATCCTATTACTTGAATATTAACACCATAAATCAGGTCCCAGGTGGCATATGATGTAGGTGAAATTTACAACTTATGTGAATTGCATTATGGTTCAACATCCCAGAGGAGTGGAGGAAAATAAATGCAACGCATTAAAGCTAAAAGATGCCAAAGAGACCTTTTGACACTTCAGTGATGCTATTGTGCTTGGATTATTGATGCATGATCTTTGTAGTTCCAGCGTGGACATCGAAGATCACTCAAGATGGCAAGTAAAGAAAGTTACTGTTTTGAAATATCTCCACTGTGGCACCTTGTTCGTAAGCCAGCATCACACCCAGGACGAGACCGTGACTGTAACTACGCGTGACAGAGCATGACACATTGAGCAGCTGGGAAATCCAGCAATGTCTCTGCACAATAACTTCAAACACAGAAGTTCCACCTCAAGGCATTGTGTGCAGATCACTGGTTAATCCCTTATTTCCATCTACATGTCACGTATGACTCAGTGTGTTGACACTCGGTTGACTCTTCCTGTCCTGTGTACTTTGAAACAAACTTGAAACAGCTTTAGCATTTTAAACCCACATCAAGTCTAAAAAACATGATGTATGGGTTGAACATCAACAGCACACATACACAGACATGTAGCAGGGAATAAACCAAACTATTTCTGGAAATACTTACAATTTAGTGGATTAACAATGCCACCTGGTGTTGTGAAAAGATCATGTTAGTTTGATACAGCGTGGGCTTTATGTCATGATTACTAATCAACATCAAGAGATCCCAGATTTGACACAGAAACGTTAAACTTCATTCACCCGAAGAAAGAAGCAGAATGTTGCATGAATGATGTGCTCAAAGAAGGATTTAATGTGACCGCGTTCAATTACTTATTTTCATTCGTCTGCTCTGTATGTTTTCTTTGCTGATTGGATTAAATTATGCTTTACTAAAATCCTGCCTATGTGAATCCAGGCTTAACGTACTAGGCTTTAATAACCAATCAAAAATAGACGAATGTGCTATGATGCAGTCTTGTTCAGTTAGGCTTTTTTTCCACTATTGCTCTCACTGTAGATATGACAAAGTTTGGGCATGTGGGTCTGCTGTTTCATTATGTTTGTGTACAGCACTTGCTGGTGTTTAAAGCTGGTATGGTAAGTCTCAATTGACACCAACATGGCTGAGCTACAGTTACTTTACTGCAATTATAGAGGATGCTGAAACTGGAGCACCAATGGTTTAATATATTGTCCAGCTGTTTTGCTGGACAAGATTAGAAATGAGGCCCTCTAAAGGTAGAATCTTAGGGTCATCCTTAAGAATCACTGGTTAGTACAAAGACCAGTACGTTTTTTCTTAGCCCTTAGGTTTTGTTAGTAAATAAAGATGAGGAAGGCTGGGGTCAGTGGGCGTGGTTTTGGATTGGAGGGCGTCACGTGACGGCTCAGCTCGACAACCCGGAAGTGGGAGGGCGGTGCTTTGAAGGGCTGGAGGGTTGATGAAAAATAAGGTAACCATTGCGTTTAGTTTTTATTCTTTAGAATAATGAAATATGGTGTTTTGCTCGACACATTTGAAGGGACTCTAGTGACTCTGTGGTTTAAGTTGACGTGGTTTTTTGCTCTGCTGCGCAGCTGATGCTAACCGCTGTTAGCTCAGTAGAGCTAACCCGAAACATTACAGGAGCTGTTGTCTTTAGTGGAGCTCTTGTGCTAAAAGTGAGGCTGAACATGTTTTGAATTAATATTATGTTTTTAAAGGGTTTTTTTATTTCTTCCTGTATACTTTATTGTCCCAGTAGTTTGCGTTTTTTTGTGTCTAATAGCATCATAATACAAGGCAGCGGAAAAGGACCAAATTCATAAGCAAGATCCACCCAATTAATCCCGAACTGACTAGTATTTATAGCTCATAATTACCTGTATTCAAGAAGAGAACAAAAACTTTGAAGTGGCTGGGGAAGCAGCATCAGAGCCAGTGACTTAAAAAAGCTGGACAAACTAATAAAGAAGGTTGACTCGTTTCTGCAGACTGCATTCATGGCTCACTGCAAAGAAGAATGCATGCAAAATAATGCGTAGATATTCAACAGTAGATGTTCAGATCCAATGTGACACAAGCAGGAGAATAACTACACCATCGGTTTTCCTTTACGATTAAAAAGGTGTTAGTGAATTGAATACAAATCGTTTTTGGTCATCTTATGTTCTAACATTCAAAGCCCTTTTATTATGATGCAGGACATAACCTTTAAAGATGAAGCAGTCAGGCTTTTACTGATTTGAGAAGTTCTGGTTTCGACCCATTTACATGTTACTTCTAAGGATTACACATAAAAGTGATGGGAAGTTATGAGGTAACACTTGCAATCAATCAGAAAATAAAGCTATTGCAAAATCGTCCTCATTCATGCCTTAACGATTAGGAAGAGAAAAACCTCAACTTCATTAGTGTTTGACTTAATGACAGATTGTTCAAATCTGATCTAAGGCCCATTAATTTGTTGATTATTTCTAATAATGCTAAGCATAGTAAAGGGGGATTTGAATTACAAATTGAACACATGGCAGCGTTTTGATGTGTGTGTCTCCTACTCTGTCCTTTGGTTTCTCCTTCGCTGTGTGTCATTGTCGTCGTTCTGGCGTGGTCAGAATGCTCTCGCAGTCGTGGCTTATTGCTATGTTTTACTCCTCAAGGCCAATCAGCTGCATGTGTTATGCATAAAACTTGAGGGCTTGTATTGATGGACACAGTGGTTCCTAGTAATGATTTTTTTTCTTCTTTATGACAGCATCCACCATGACAGCCATCAAGCACGCTCTCCAGAGGGACATCTTCACGCCCAACGATGAGCGTCTCCTCGGGATAGTAAACGTCTGCAAGGCAGGAAAGAAAAAGAAAAACTGCTTCCTCTGCGCCACAGGTACGAGAACCATCTGTGAGTAATGAATTAATATAAGAGATCCTACATGTTTATAATAAATCAAATGCATTGTTCCAGTCACCACAGAGAGGCCTGTACAAGTGAAAGTGGTGAAAGTGAAAAAATCTGACAAAGGTGACTTCTACAAGAGGCAGCAGACATGGGAACTCCGAGACCTGACAGTAGTGGACGCTAAAGATGCAAGCAAGGTCAGATTCTGCTCTCGTCCTCCTGTGCTCAGATGTCATGGAGTCAGACGTAACGCACTTTGTGTCACGTTTCAGGAGAATCCTGAGTTTGATCTCCATTTCGAGAAGGTCTACAAGTGGTTGGCTAGCAGCACAGCAGAGAAAAACTCCTTCATTTCCTGTATTTGGAAGCTGAACCAGCGTTATCTGAGGAAGAAGCTGGAGTTTGTCAATGTCAGTTCTCAGCTTCTTGAAGGTTCGTTAGCCGCTCCGTTATCCGCCATCGCTGGGACTGCATTCCCCTTTTTGTGATATGAATTATATTTCTTTAAAGTTGCATCTTTGTCCCGACATGATTGCTTTAAGTTAAAATTCAGTCTGCCTCTTCAGTTTTAACGAAAGGGAGGGGACAACTTTTCTGGATTATGGTTGAGTTTCTTTATTTGTAGCATGCTTAATAAATCTTCCTTGTGTCTCGATTTATGTTTATTTTACATGATAAATTCTTCTTTATTCTCACTTTTTTTCCTCTTACACTTCTCTGGCCAGAACTTCCTAAAGCGGAAGGTTGGTAGGACTAAATTTCCCCTTCCTCATTTCCTTCCACTGTATCCTTCATAACGTCCAACCATCATCCTCATCAGAGACTCTCACCGTCTTATAGCTCCAGTAATGACGTGTGTGTAACTAAACATGGAAGGCTTTTATTTTTTGTTAATTCTTATTTTTTAATATAAGTGTTCTGTAGAACAATTTCATTTTTTTTTTTTTTTTTTTTTGCTATTTCACTTTAATTATTAGAATCTTTAGTGGTTTCATGCATTGTATGTTTAGTTTATCCTGACTTTTTTCAGTTTATTATTTGAGTGTATAAAGTGCCTCTTGCCCAAAACATTCATAGGACTTATACTTTCCCTTGATTTGTCCCATTGCCGTCACAAACTTTACTGCATTTTATTGGGAATTTAGTGACAAACACAAAGTAGAGCACGATTTTTAAAATGAAAGCAAAAACAACCAAACAAACATTGTTTTCAAAATAAAAAAAAAGAAAAAAGGTAGAGTTCATTACAACTAATTACTTTTAGTGTTGAGAAACTCCACTTTCTCAACACCTGATTGTAGATTCACATTTACTGGGATATGTCTTTGTTAGCTTAGCAATTTTGAAGACTGAAATATTTGCTGATTTTTCTTAAAATATCTCAAGCTCAGTCCGACTGGATGCAGAGCATCTGTGAACATGTGGTTACAGATTTCCAGTTGGATTCAGGGCGAGACTTTTCCCGTCACTTCTCCAATAAGTGCACGCTTTTGTTTTTGTTTCATAATGTTAATAACAAACTCGGTGTCATTTTCTACTTTCTGTTGCTCTATTGTATGAAATCAAAATAAGATATATCAAAGTTTGTGGTTGCAAAGTGACAAAAATGTGGAAGAGTTTAAAAGCCATGAGAACATTTTCTACCTTTCTTCATGCTACTACCAAATTTTGCTTTCGCCTTAACCCTACATTTTCATCAGTGGTTGGAAAACTATCCAACCAAGCTATAGTTTGGTTAAAACAAAAATTCCATCAGAATGGAATTTTTCTACTCAAAATGACCTTTCTTGTGGTTTTGTTGTACAGAAATTCAAAACGTACAAAATTATCCAATTTTTAAAAAATTTGCTCCTTGTTTCTTTGGTTTTCATGTCCTATTTGTTTCATGACCATTTTTTGTTTCTTTTTTTTTTTTTTAGAGTCGGTGCCGAGCGGTGAGAGTCGGAGCGTTGCAGGCGGCGACGAAGACGCCCTGGAAGAGTACCAGGAGCTCAGCGCGCGTGAGGAGCAGGACATCGAGGGCATGATGGAGATGTGCGAGTTTGCTGTCTCCAACGCGGAAGCTTTCGCGGAGAAGCTCTTCAAGGAGCTGCAGGTTTTAGACGGGGTGAGCAAAGTGACTTCCTAATAGAGTCTTGACACAAAAATCCAGGATAACGTTTGTTTGTTGTTTTTCTTGACTGAGTCTTATCTCTTTTTACTCCAAGGCCAACATTCAGTCCATCATGGCATCGGAGAAGCAGGTGAACATCCTGATGCAGCTCCTGGACGAGGCTCTGGCCGAGGTGGACACAATCGAGGGGAAGCTGAGCAGCTACGAGGAGATGCTGCAGAGCGTAAAGGATCAGATGGACCAGATCTCTCAGAGCAACCGCCTCATTCAGATCAGCAACACCAACAATGGCAAGCTGCTGGACGAGATCCAGTTCTTAGTGGTGAGGCGTTTTTTTTTTGTTTTGTTTGTTTTTTCCCCTCTGACCAAAAGTTATGAAGTGTTTTAATGGAGAAATCTGATTGTCCTTTTGCAGAACTACATGGACTTGTCAAAGGGACACATCAGGGCCTTGCAGGAGGGAGACCTGACCTCGCCTAGAGGTATAGAGGCGTGCATCAGTGCCTCTGAAGCTCTGCTGCAGTGCATGAATGTGGCTCTACGGCCAGGTCAGTGACCATTAAATACAGGAAAATCACATAGTGGTTGTTACGTCTGTCGCCTTAACAATTTCTGGATGGAAACTTGCTCCAGAAGTTATTGTGATGAACGATAATATTGTTGTTTCAGACCATTTTTCATTCATTAATGCAAGTAAAGATCAAAGATCAATAACCTTTTTAACTGTTAAACATTTAAGACTGAAACTGGAAAACATTTTAAACATCCAAAACAAATAACCAGGAGAAAAGTCAAATCATGCAAAGTAAAATTATGGAACTCGTTTTAATTTATCAAGCGATTCATTGATTTATCGCTAATTACGTCAGGTTTAGTTGTCGTTTTGTTTTTATGCAATCGGTTGTAATTTTTGATATTTTCTTCCTCCAGGCCATGAGCAGCTGACGGCCATCAACCAGCAGCAGAAGCTGTTCGCTGAGCTGAGAGATACTTTTGCTCGTCGCCTCACCAATCATCTCAATAATGTGTTTGTTCACCAGGTAACAGCCTCAGTGTCATTTTGACACAGCCATCAGAGCGTTCTGTTGATTGACATTCAGTAACATGATGCAACTACTCAGAATTATTCCTCTAAGTTAAGGTTTTATTTTGTGATACATATGTAAACTCTAGACTGGAAATAAACCTGCAGGTTATGTGAGAAATAGCTGATGAGGACATTCCACATCACCACTACAGCTTTTGATGTATTTTGTTAAAGTTTTTTATGATAGACCAAGATGAAATGGTGGATAACTGTTTTCAAATGTTTCTGCAAATGAAAATCTGATGTGTGGTCCTGAAAATTGATGTTCATGGATGATCTGTGTTCAGATGTGGCGATATGTGAAAAAGTTCAAATGTTATGGATTCTTCTCAAAGGCATTTCATAGTAGACCTGACAATCCCAAAATATAACTTCAGATGCATTCCTTTCCTCATTCTTTGACATATTTAAACACAAAAGCAAACATTAGCTAATATTAGAAAAATTGTGGGAATAAAAGTTTCAAACTTTGTGGTTTTCCCCCACATCCCTCACTGTGTGTGTTTTGAGCCGTGAAACCACAGACCCTCCCCAGCCGCTCTGTTTCCAGGCTCTTCTCCGCTGCTCATGAACTTCCTGTTTAGCGAGCACGCTCTTCCTGAGCTTCCTGTGTTTTTTCCAGCCTGTTCTTGACTCTTGTGTTTTGCTCACTTTGAATCATCCCACTCTGCTCTCTGTCTCTGTGTCAGTTCAACCACTTCAGTTACTTCAAAATGACCATCCCTCAGTATTATAGGTCTTCCTGTCTGTCACTTCCAGTGAGTACCCTCACGGCAACCCCACCTCTCACTCCCGCCCCACTTGCCCTCCTCTCGCTAATGTTTGGCGCCTCACAATCCACTCCAGTTTCCATGAGATTCCAGGCTTTCCCCTCCGCAGAACATCGGCTGTTGCATGGGGTGTTTTTCTAACTCCTTAACATCTCCCATCCGATCTCAAAGCTAAAGAGGCTCGGTCCATTTTCCTTTCCCTTTACCAACTGACTTGGCTGAGGACTTTTCATGTTTGGGTGCTCACATTAGCTTACTTGCGATGAGCTCATGTCATAAAATGCTGTGCCTGTTTTATGCTCTGTGTGCATGTCCGGCGGTGAAAAACAATGTCGAACAAAAATGCTAATAAATAGATAGAAGCAGAGATGAGGCCCATTAGAGTTAAACACTTGGAAAGTTATGAGTCCAAAAGTTTGGGATTAAAAGCAGTCGGCGTGAGGCTAAAATAGGTCTAAAAAAAATTGAGCATTTCCACTTTTAATGGGGTGTTTTTGTTTGTTTTTCCCTGAATCTTTCCTCAGGGGCACGATCAGAGCTCCACCTTGTCTCAGAACACAGCAGAACTGACCCTGCCCAAACACAGCCCCCTCCACAGGGACTTGCTCCGCTACGCCAAGCTGATGGAGTGGCTGAAGAACACCCACAGGGAAAAGTACGAAGGCCTGTCCAGGGTCAGTTCACATTCATAGCACAGCCATGTCTGCGACTGTGGTTATAAGCATCAAAGATGTAACTCGATAGTTTGATGTTGTTGAACATTTTAAAAACGATGGCAGTGAGACTTTCCAAAACCATGATACTTCCAACACAAAGTTTCCACTTTTAGTACAGTGTTCATGGGATTGGAAGCTTTCATTGTAGACATGTTTGTGGTGGCCACATAACTTCGTGACTCATCTGACCACACAAAACCATTCCTGTCTGCATTTCAGGCTGCATACCTCTCTGGACTTAATGTTTTATTTTTTTAACATAAAGCTTCTCACAGCTTTCTATTCTCTGCAAAAACTTCCAAAACACTTAAAGCACACCATCAAAATGTAAATACAAATGTAAGTAAATGGATGATAATATAAGAAAACTATAAAACAAATAAATGATAATAAACTATAAAAATTCTTCCAGCACCTACATTTTTAAAAACCACGAATTATGGAAAGCGTGCTTCTTGATTTTTACTATTTTCTCCACTGTTTAATCAGAGAAAAATAGTAAGTACTGCAAAAGTCTTCAGTTACTTATTCTAAATCTACTGAAGTCTCCTTATAAAATAAGATTAAATAAATGTTCAGAACAGCACTGTAGCTCTTATTTTATTGCCGTATTATTTTAGCAGCAGTATGAGTAACTGTTGCATTTCTGCTTGAAATAAAAGCACTAAGATCACACTTTTGTTTTCAGGTTTTGTGTAAATACTGACAGAGCTGTCATTTTTGCTCTGTCATACAGCACAACTATGGCACAGTAAGTTGGTGACACTTTTCCTTTCAGACTTATGTCGATTACATGAACCGACTGTACGAGCGGGAAATCAAAGACTTCTTCGAAGTTGCCAAAATAAAGATGGCGGGCACATCCAAGGAAGCAAAGGGCAAGTTTGGTAAGACCTTCGACTTCCCTTCACAGTCTGAATGGTGACATGAAGCGCGCCTCGGTTCTGCAGTACGTTAGCTTGTGTGTGAGTGGAAGTCTCTTCTCATCATTCAGTCAACAAGTGAATGTGAGAGAAACAAGCTGCGCCTCACTCTCTTAGAGCTTTTTCCGCATAAGTTCTGTTTCCAAAGTATATTTCACCGACTCATACCTGCCGTCCCAGGGCCTAAAGTCTTGCTTTGTGTTTTTATCTTTTAATAATGTCTTCTTTTCCCTTTGCAGAGGCTCTTTTCATCCTCAGCTCTGAATGCTTAATATCTGCATAGGACCTTCGGTTGTTTGGCAGAAATGTACATCTCTGCTTCCTGCGCTCTGTATTAGCTTTTTTTTTTTTTTCTTTTTTTTTTTTTTGCCTCTGAAAACAAGAGTTTGTTTTCAAAAGGTTTGTCTGAACTACTGCAGCGTTCGTGAGCGTTAACATGAACTGGTACAGCTAACACATAGCCCTCCTCTGTCCCATGCTGCATGTTTTAAGCCTAACCTGTGTCTGTCTTTGATGCCTGCCTTTCTAACTGGCTGCAGCCACGCTTCCTCGGAAAGAGAGTGCGCTCAAACAGGAAACGGAAAGTAAGTATGACATTTGGACTGAGCTGTCTGTTACAATGTGTGCTTTTAATCACCGCACTAAAAAAAACAAAAACAAATAAATCCTATCTTCTCACTCCACCTAATACAGCCCATTACCTCAGAGTGTAATTGCTTGGTTTGTGCTGAAACCTCCCAATGCCGTTTAATCGTTTACTGTAATGCACATAATAATTCGGTGGTTGGTGCCAAAAAGACCCAGCAAAATGACACTTTGTGTTAAAATAATTGCTGCTTGAGTTGTGCATTTTACAAACAAACATGTCGCACTCAAGATTGAACTTACGCCGTACTGTGTTGACCGTGCTGCATCAGGTCTGCACGGCAGCTCTGGGAAGCTTACGGGCTCCACCTCCAGCCTGAACAAGCTGACCGTTCAAGGCTCCAACAGCCGCCGATCTCAGTCTTCCTCCCTGCTGGACATGGGCAACATGTCTGCCTCTGACCTGGACGTGGCCGACAGGACCAAGTTTGATAAGGTGACGGTGCATTTTTTCCGTCTACAACAGGAAAAAGCTTAGGGGGGAAGAAAATTAGCTGGCTCTTCCTGGCGGTTATTTAAATAAGTGCAGTGTAAATGAAGATAAAATACATAATTCCTTTAACAATAATGGGGCTAAAATGTTTAATCACATAAATTGCGACTAATTGATGATTTAAAAGAATCGTCAACTAATTAAGTAAGTGATTAATTAGTTGACTCGAGAAATTGCCATTTACTGAAATAACAAAATATTCAGAGCAGTGATTAATCCAAAGCTGTACAAAAAATCTATACATTTTGAATAAATAATAAAAATAAAAAAAACTGTCTGTAAATATGTTCTACCCAGAACTCTAAAGGTACAATAGGTAAAAAAAAAAAAATGTACCAGAGTATTAGCTTCACTTGGTTCAAATGCTGTAAAGAAAAAAAAAATCTAATGAAGCACCTTTTGCTATTTAGTTATTAAAATTATGTGCCAATTTTTAAATCGGATTAATTAATCATTGATAGTACAATTGATTATTAAAATAATTGTTAGTTGCAGCCTTAAACAGTGACGAAAAAAGACTAAGTGAACTAGTAACTTGTCGTTTCTGAGGCAGCATTTACATACATTAAAACGTGATTAAAGCAAAGTGTACATTCTTTCATTTATTGTGTGCGTCTTGTTTTGTGCTCGTATTCAACGGAGTGTGGTTGTTTTTGCAGATATTTGAGCAGGTCCTCAGTGAGCTGGAGCCTCTGTGTCTCGCAGAACAGGACTTCATCAGCAAGTTCTTCAAACTGCAGCAGCACCAGACCGTGTTGCCGCCTCTCGCACAGGTACGTGTGACACCACACAAGAGAAACCGCTCACACATCCAAATGAAAGGTGTTCATTAAAGCCAGTGGCAGCATTCATGGCTTTTTGTCTTCATCCCAGGACCTGCATCTCCTCTCGAAACAGAAAATATTACTGTAGCGGACTTTGCCGTTCGACAGTGACAGCAGCATTCGATTGCTTGTCACTAGACGCTTAATAAGACTTGTCATTGTTTTATTTCTGCTCGTCCTGTCAGCCTGAAACAGAAGAGGCGGATGGAGGCGTCCCGTCAAGAATGCCTCCCCAGGCTGACCACCGACACTCCGTATTATCTGAGTGAGTACTTTGACATGCTTGTAGTAAAAACACCATCAATCTTTTGTTATTATATTTCATGATGTATTTTGTTGTTTTGTAGCAGGGAGGCAGATAGTGAGATCTTTCTTTTTCTTCCTGCTCCATATTTCTCCAGGAGTTTTGTTTATTTTGTTTGTATTTGTCATAAGATGCGTTGAGGGAAGTAAATATTACAGCGGCAGTATTATTCCAAAGCGACTTTTTTTTAGCTTTACATCATGTTATAATGTTATTCCCTCATCACAATCATACCTGAAGTATTGTTTTGATTCCTTCAGGCATGTTTGAGAAGTCCTTTAATCTTCCATGGCAACCATTCATGGCTGGACTAAGCTCCATCTTTGAGACGCAGTTTCTCCTGCAGCTCGAGAAACTACGGAAACTTTTACGCCTCAGCCTCTTTGAGGCTTAAGTTTCCGAGTTTAAGCCTCACAGAGCTGCCCTCCCTTGCACCTCTCCCACCCAGCTCCTTTAGACTAGCCAGAGGCAATTAGCAAACAGTTTTTAAAGAGACAGAGGCCCCAAATCCAAGACATTAAATTAAAAATTCAAATTTCTTCTAAGTCATATTTGATATATGCAGCATTTTCATAACAATTGAAGGTAACATGACACTATGTGCTTGAAAAATACATAATACTGCCCCTTTAATATGCATATTAAATAAGGAGAATTAATCTCATTTAATCTCATTTGAATTAAATGAGATTAATTCAGACTTTTCCGTTTGTGATTAAAGGAAAGACATGGTTCGGCTGATGATGAACAAAATCTTCCAGAGCATCGAACCCGAACTCAACAGCCTGATCGCCCTGGGCGACAAGATCGACAGCTTCCACTCTCTGTACATGCTGGTGAAGATGAGTCACCACGTGTGGACAGCTGAGAACGTTGATCCAGCCTCTTTCCTCAGCACCACCCTGGGAAATGTGCTGGTCACCGTTAAGAGGAACTTTGACAAATGCATTGTGAGTCAAGTTCGTCCTAGGCCGGAACAGTCCGGTCTTTTTCTTATTTATTTATTTGTTTATTTATTGAACGGCTATAGCAAGTTAAAGTCTGTGTTCTTGATACAGTCAGGTCAGATTAAACAGATGGAAGAAGTGAAGATTTCAAAGAAAAGCAAAGTTGGGATCCTGCCATTTGTCACAAGATTTGAGGAGTTTGCAGAACTGGCTGAGACGATCTTCCGTAACGCAGAGCGCAGAGGGGACCTGGATAAAGCCTATGTGAAGCTCATCAGAGCTGTTTTCATGAATGGTCAGGCTTCTTAAAGTCAAAATAAAAAGATCTCCTTGTAATGAAGCAGAATATCTAACATTTGCTGTCTGTTCAGTGGAGAAAGTTGCCAGCGAAAGCCAGAAAACGCCCCGGGATGTCGTCATGATGGAAAACTTCCACCACATCTTTTCTACGTTGTCGCGCCTAAAGATTTCCTGCCTGGACGCAGAGAGACGGGAGGCCAAGCACAAATACACAGACCACCTGCAGTCTTATGTAATCAACTCCCTTGGTCAGCCACTGGAGAAGCTCAATGTAAGAATTATCTTCCAGTTCTACACACACGCACATGCCCAGAGATGTTATAGTAGGTAAGGTGTCGTCTCTCTCGCAGCATTTCTTCGAAGGCGTTGAGGCGCGTGTGGCTCAGGGCGTACGTGAGGAGGAGGTGAGCTACCAGCTGGCTTTCAACAAACAGGAGCTGCGCAAGGTCATCAAAGAGTATCCCGGTAAGGAGGTGAAAAAGGGTCTGGACAACCTTTACAAAAAGGTGGACAAACATCTGTGTGAGGAAGAAAGCTTGCTGCAGGTGAGAAACGTTCAGCGTCGTGAGATTTTACTGTCCATCCTGCCACTTCTAAAATGCTGCACTTTCTCGTCTCCTCCACCAGGTGGTGTGGCACTCCATGCAAGATGAGTTCATCCGTCAGTATAAGCACTTTGAAGGTTTGATAGGGAGGTGTTATCCTGGTTCTGGGATCACCATGGAGTTCACCATCCAGGACATGTTGGAGTATTTCTCCAGCATTGCCCAGTCCCATTAGTTTGCCTGCGAAAACTGTTCTCTGATGATTCACTACTGCCTCACTTTGGCTGAAGGTTCATTAACTATCGTGCTTGAAGTATGAACATTTCCTGTGAGTGACTGTTTTATTAAAAGTGACTTGTACAATGAGTTGTTGCGCAGATGTTCCTTACGCAGTTCTTCCATACCCACTAAATTGTTCGTCACATTTTTATTTCACCATGCAATGTGTACACAATAAATTTGCACTTGAAGCTTCCCTGAAATGGTCTTTCAAAGTTTTATCTTAGACATAGAAGGATGCAGCCTGCGCCGTTTGTGTTGGGTCGTAGAAAGGGCATGACAGCAGGTCTGCCATATTGCGAGTGGAAAGTGGAACAGGTATGCTTGAGAAAGAGCTATGAATATAATAAACATTTAAGCTTAACTATTTTTATAAAATGTTTTGTGAAACTATTGCTTTTTATTAACAGTGTCTCAGACAGAAAAGGGACAGTAAGAAATCAGGATTTTTTTTTTCCTGGTTTCACCTGTATATAACGCCATACAGTCACAACACTGCCTGTATGGTGTCAGTGTTGTGAACGGATTTTATTATAAATGAAAAGGCATAAATACGCCAGTGTTTTTTTATTTTATTTTCAGGATTACATTTTATTTAAAGCTGCCTTTATGTTGGCTCCGTAATTATTCCATGTGTTGGAGCAGAATTGCCACTCAAAATATGGCTACACCGTTGACATACGACTAATGTCTTCTTTCATCATCCACCCTCCACCGGGGCAACCTCGTTTGACAAAACAAGCGCTCCTCGGCGTTCACCGGGCCTTCGACTTCCATGGTGACGAATCCAAACCAGAGCTCAACGGCGCTCTTTTCAAACCACTTTACCGCGGAAACCTTTTAATTTCAACACGTTTCTGCTTATTCTGCGTAGTTTGTAAATCCCACGCAGCCTTAAAAGAAGTCCCGACGTGCTGTTGAGTCGAGGAGTGGCGCCGTAATGGGTAATGTGGCGTTATGCTGACGTTTATTAAGCTAATAGCCGCTACACAAACTGTTAACCAGTAGCTAGCTCGATGTCTCCTCAGAGACTGAGGGATAGCAAAGCCAGCTAATTGTGTTCTGCTCATAAATGCTATTCTTTTTATTAATTTGAACACTTGGCAATAAAGCTATGTAATATAGCCCCTAGCCATCTCCAAAGTTCTGCTGTATAAATGAAACCGTGGGGTTTTAAGCACTAGTTAGCGAACTGCAAGCAATACAAAAATGACCAGCAACGCAGAGAGGAAATTTCTCAATTTGCGGAAACGTCTGGATCAGCTGGGATACAGACAACCTCTCGGAATAGAGTCGCTGCCGCTAGTGGAGAAACTGTTCAGGTGAAGCACACCTCTGTTAAGTCATTGTTAACCTCCACCAATTTATCGCAGGTTTTAAAAATGCTCCCCCCGCCATCATCCCCTGTTTTTTTTTGTTTTTTGTTCTGTTTTGTTTTGTTTTTTGCAGCGATTTGGTCCACACTACAGAGAGCCTCCGCAATGCCAAACTGTCGGCAGGAAAAACCGAGAAAGAGAGCCGAAATGTTGACGCTCTGCTGGAGCCTTACAAGGCAGAGAACGCCAAACTGGTCAAGGAAAACAACAGCATGCATCTCGAGCTCTTGAAACTGAGGGAAGAGAAAGATAATTTCTGCAGAGGTAAGGACGGAGTCCTCCTTCAGCAAGAAGAAAGAATCCCTGTAGAGCTTGTAGATTTTAAAGTGTGCTCACAATCTTCTCTTTCCAGAGCTTAAATTACAAATCAGGAAGCTGGACAATGAGACGTCTGATCTCAAGTTTCTAAACAACCAGTATGTGCACAAGTTGCGCTGCTTGGAGAAGGACTGCAGGGCTAAAGCTGAGCGGATCCAGCAGCTGCAGGAGAAGAACATGCAAGCCGTTGTGCAGACGCCAGGTAACTTGTGGCTGCATTAAGGAGGGAGTATTTTACATTCATACCCACACTTAAATCCCTTTTCATGTCTTCGCAGGTGGGAAAAAGCACAGTATTCCTTTCAGACGACAGAGAATGCAGGTTGACGAACTTGCGCCTCCCTCCTATACATCAGCCTATCCTGCTCCACAGCCTGATGATCCATATGTAGCTGACCTACTACAACTAGCTGATGGAAGGTTTGCTTTTAAGCTATTAAGAGTCATGCTATTTTTACTTTATACAGCAGTCTCCTTGATGGTAATTGCTTCAATTCCCCTCAGCTCATGATAACATTGATTTGTAGGATCCATGAACTGCAGGAAGACATTGCCGATCTCAAACTAGAGTTGGAAAACGCCCACGAATCTATAAAACAGCTCAACATTCAGGTGAGGAAAACTAATTTATGTGTCTAGAGCTACAAGTAATACTTGTAATCTATTATTCTGACAGTTAAGTGATTCTTGAGGCCTTTTTTATACAATATCACTATTACTTTGAAAGGTGCAATTAAATAATTAAATTCTTTTTTTAGATAAATAAATAATTGTATTGCCTATGACATACGCTTGACCATTTGCAGCAAAGGATGCATTTGTGGTAAAAAAATGTTTTTTTTTTTGCTAACATTCATTTTGAACGTTTTTTATTTATTGTCTCAATAAATTTGAGTTATTCATGGTAAACGGTGAGTTTTTTTTTCTTCCATAATCTTTTATCATTATCACAATAGTACCACAAAATATTGCGATAAAATTCTAAGTCGATATCAACCACGCCCACTAAAACAGTCAGCCCTTTCTGCTTGATTAATACAGCAAACGATGAACTGTTGATTTTTTTTTTATCACCGTATTATTATTAGCTGACTAATAATTTGTTAGCAAAAGGTGCTTAATGGTGATAGTTCCTTTTTTTTTAATAGGAGTTTGAGCTATTCCACTTGAGTGATTGATAGCACATATTTGCAGACAGATTTTCTTTTTAACTTGCATGTGAAATGTACAAAAATGTATATATATTTTGTACCGTTCTAGCTTAATTACTTCTCAGTTTTGTCCTTTCAACAAATTGCCTATTTTAGAGTCTCTATATTCCAGTTAACGACTAATCGATTTCTAAATTGGTCGGTCACGATATTATAACAATCGATTCATCGCGATTAATCCAAGCCCTAATTGTTTGGCCGCGTGGAAATTTGTTTAAATCTATCGAGGCGTTTCTTTGAAAGGTGGAAGAAAGGGACAGAGAGGTGGAGCGTCTGAACCGCTTACTTCATGGAGGCCGGCCTTATGACGTCATTTCCCTGGAAGCCCAGAACGTCAGCAACGAAAAACTGATCGCTCATCTCAACCTCCAGGTAAGTTCATCTATCATTACCGATTTAAAGTACAAAATTGGCAGAAAAACGGTGATGGAATTGGTAGATACTTTGTGACCGCAGTCTGCTCTGTGTTTCACAGATCGAGTACTTGCAGGAGGCCAACAGTACCCTCCAGGACAGAGTAGAAGGACTGCAGCAAAGGAAGAAGGACGCCTCCACAGAGGTGGCAAACCTCTCCTTAAAGAACCTGGAGCTGTGTGAGGAGCTGTCGCAGATCGATCACCTCGCGCAGTGCATGGAGATGGACAAGGAGCGCGTGTTGGAAAACGTTGATATAGAGCTAAAAAAAGCAAAAGTAAGAGAATGTGTAAGATGGAAATGTGAAATTAACTACAAAGACATCTTGTCACAAAAAAATATATACATATATATTTTTTTGTTTCTGTGTAGAAAGAAATTCGAAGGAAAGACAAAATTATTGAAGACCTTGAGGATATTGTCACACAGACGAGAAGGGTTTGTATATGTTATAAAGATGATTTGATTTCAGTTTTTGTTTTTTATTCTAAAAATATGAGCGATTCAATGCAACGTATAAACCCAGGAGCAATCCGAAGGCGAGTTTGAAAGAAACCGCTTCAGTAATCAGCTGGTGGAGCTGAAGCAGCAGAACGAAAAGATGGAGGCGCTGGTGAACTTCCTGGAGGACGACAAAGCCAGGCTGCAGAAGAAAGTGGAGACGATGATGGCGGCCGGTAGGAAGCAGTTTGCTGTACGCGTCCCCGTCGCCGAGACCCGCGTCACGTTTGTGTAACATGGGTGACTCGACATGCGTTTACCTAGAGAAAGAGCTGGTGCTGGAGTTGGAGGCTTTCCGTTCTAAGCATGGCGTCTGCGGCAGGGAGCGTTCCCCATCTCGTCTGGACGCCTTTGTCAGGAGTCTAGAGGAGGAGAGGGATTTCTACCGCCACGAGGCTGAGCGGTACAAGAGAGCCAGAGGAGCCGGCGGGCCAGGCTCGAGTCCCAGCCGCAGTCCAGACAGAGGCAGGAGTCCGAAAGGCAAAGTGAGCAAGGGTTGCTGCTAACAACTTTATTCTGATTTATTTATTAATGGGTTTTTCAATTGATCCTTAATCTGAAAGACTGCTTTTCCTCTAAAACTGAAAACTTGGCTTTTATCCCATACTAAGGTAAACTAGAATTTAAACAAAGGTGTACAACTCATTAAAATATAAAATAATGCTACAAATGCCAAATCCTGAAGAAGAAAATATTTACACATGCAAATAAGATTATGAGAATAAAGTCGCAATATTATTTCAAGTTGAAGTAATACGAGAATATAAGCTTGGCAATACATAAACATAACCTAACATTTCTCAGGGAAGTGTTTCAGACCCGGAACTGATCTGTGTAATCAAAGAAAAGGATGCGCTCAAGGCCGCTCTGATGGACTTTGAGAGACAGATGGAGGACATTCAGAACAACGTTCAAGCCCTCAGTAATGAGAGAGACCACTTCAAAACCCTTTTTAAGCAAGTACGTTTTAAATACACACCTGAAAATGCTAATTGAAAAAAACAAAAAAATCTATGCTGCAAAATTTCCACTTATTCTGGCTCGTTCAGGCTCAAGACAACCTAATGTTGGCCCGCAGAGCAGATCTGTCGGCTGACCTTTTGAGAATGCAGGAGGAGGTGAGACGAGTAGAGATGAAGTTTGACCAGATGGCCTCTGAACGGGACTCACTGATGGAGAGGTTAAAGGTAAACTTTATTTAAAAACTGATCTATATAGTAACTGATTTAAAAGAAAAAAAAAAAGCCAAACAAAGGGTCCACTTGTTCACTCGCTCAGATTAATAGATTGCTATCAATCTGCAGGTTGCCCAGATGTCAGCGCTCGCTGACAGAGAGCGAGACGAGAGGAGGATTCTCGAGTTGGAGAATACTGTCAGGAGCGTGAGTCTGATCGTTATTCAGATAGTTCCTCGATCGAATGTGTTATGTTTTTGTCATCACTGGAGTGCTTTTGGGGCGCAGCTGGAGCGGGAGAGGTTGGACCTGCGGGCTCAAGTGTGCCTGTTGAAAGAGGGCAGGGAGGCCGTGGAGGAAGAGCTGAAGGTTCGCTCCATTGCTTCGGTCCAAAACGCAGAAGAAGTCGCACAGAGATTGGCCGAGGCCAACGCCCTGAGGTACGAAACGCTGGTTTCCTGTTTGGATCTGCTCTGTTGTTTCCTGCTGTAAGGATTTTGTAAGAGAATCGACTGCTGCAGCGCCGCTCTTAATCTGCTATTGAGGAAAGTATCACATTTTTATGAAAACATATTTCCAATTGTCTCCAGTGTGTTTTTTTTTGTTTTGTTTTGTTTTTTCTTTTTCCTGATGCAATTTATGGTATTCAATTTTTGAGGACTATATCCCATAAAGCTCAGAGGCAGGAGTCACTGATTGAGGTGCTAATTTTGAATTTTACATAAAATGAAGTAATTAAATGATACTCTTCATTCATGTATCAAATCAGCTGTCCATTGTCTTTATCTGATTTCTTACATTTCTCTTAAACTGGAAACAAAATGTATCAGAATTAGGACTGGGATTTTATTTTACATTTTTTTCATTTATTGGAATAAATTTCTTACAGGGATTCTGATCCAATTAATGATGTTTATAACCCTCCAAAATTGGGATTGGTAGTTTTACTCTCAAGAAATATCAAAACATTTGAAAATATTATACGCAGTTATGGTGTAGTTTAGTGTTTATGTGACTGGTGTCCATTACAACTGGGAATGTTCTTCAAGAGCAGTATTTGTGTTTGTGTTGCTGTAATTACTGTGACACACAATCACCTGAAACAATAAGTACTGGTAAATGGTTTTTAACATCAAGTCCATATCGCCCACCACTTATCATGTGCTGTTTAATGCGTTCATGGACCAAAAATGGTGCCGGTCTTTAGTTTTGATACATTTAATGAATAGGGAAAAAAACAGTTTGAATCAGAGCCAATCAAGGTTTTTGATCTCTCATTGTTTGGTGCATCTTAGCTTGATCCGTCAAACTGTTAAATTAATTTCCAAAGTCACACTTGTGTTAGGACAAGAAAGATTTATAATTTCACATGTCTTGTTGTGTATGTAGACTGCTGCAGGAGCAGATGGAGCAGTCGCTGTCTGACGTTCAGCGAAGACTCTCAGTGAAGATAAACGAACTGCATGTGGCCCACGAGCAGATCGAAGAACTCCAAGAGAGATTAGGTGATTGTGCTGAGTCACCAAATGTTGTAAACCTAAAATTGTTTTTTTCTTTTTCTTTTTTTCTTTCTGTCTTTATTTTTTTGATGTAGAAGCTTAAAAGTGAGCTTTTTTTCCTCTTCCTGTTAGGGGAGCTGAGTCAGCATAGCTCCAAATGGAATGAGGAAGTGGAAATTCTCCAGAAGTCGATGTGTGTCCTGGACAGAGAGAAAGACTTCCTACAGGACGAGGTGGATCAAAAGACGGAGAAGCTGGTTGCTCTCCAGGATGACCTGTCCCAGAAGGTACCAACAAGTTCATCAGCACTTTTTGTTTACAAGGTTTTTGCCAAAGAAATACAATTTTCAGATGTTCCAAGATATCAGAATATCTTGGAATATTCAGATATTCCAAGTAAATCCAGTGAATTTACTGGATCTCTGATATCCAGTAAATGTCAGAGACATTTACTGATATATTAGTAAATGCCTCTCTTAGCATGTTTCACTGCAACTACAGGCTTTTTGTAACATTGACGCGCTTTTGCTTCTTTCTAGAAATGGGTCAAAATGAATGGTTTTCAAACACACAGTGAAGTCGAATCTAAAAGTTTGTCATTTGTTTTGTTTTTTTCCATTTGTGCATCAAGAAATTATCTAGGATGTTCAAATATGGACAATTAAGGAAGAGAAGAACATGTGTCAAGGCTGCTCTTGCATCATAATTAGCTAAAAAAAAAAGGAGTGTCAGCAGTTTTTGAGGCGGATGTTCTCGACACGCTGGAGAAAAAAAAAAGCACTCCCTGAGTTTAGCCTTTCAAAGTAAGAGAAGTGTTCTCCTGGTTGAATTCATACACAAATATAAATGACACAGTAGAAAAACTGTTTCTGTCCTCCCTCATTGGATGCAAACAATCAAACCAACTTCAACCCATCTGTTTTTTGTTGGGTTTTTTTCCCTCTTAATTGCAGCAGGAAGCTGACTTGACGAGCAAAAAGTAATCATAAACAACGGCACTGTTGTAAACTATCAAACATTTCAAAGCTGAAATCAAGATTAAATGACCTGAATCAGTGTTTTGCTGTTGTGTTATGTAATATTATTATGTGAGTTTGTGGTTTTTCTTTCTGCAATCATCTGGAATAAATCCTGTAATTTGTAAACGTCTCAGTGGGTTGTGGCGAGAACTAATGAAGAGCAATCCTTTGGCTTTCCCCAGGAAAAAACCCTTGAAGACGTGAGACTCACTGTCAAAAATATGGACAATTCCCTGGCGTGAGTACCGCTTTCAACTGAGCCGTTGATTTGGGCAGCAGAAGCCGTTGCTGCGAGTTACTGCCCTTTTCTCAACGACAAAATGGATGCGATGTCTGTCTTCCGTTCAGTCAGCTGCAAGGAGCGCTGAAGAGTCGAGAACGGGAGATCGGCAGTCTGAGGAGGCAGCTGGATTCGTCTCAGGAGGAGCTGCCTGCTCTCAAGAGAGACAAAGACGTCCTGCTGAGAGAAAACAGGAGGCTGCAGGACGACCTGGCCACCATGACCAGGGAGAACCAAGTAGATGGAGATTTTAAACCCTGCTTTTGTATTTTGTTGTTGCAAAGTTGAACACAAACCAAAGAAATGTCTCTCTGTCAAGGTTGTACATCTAGAAATGGAGCAGGCTTTGCACGAGAAGGACGAGTTGAATTCCAGGGTCCAGTCGTACATTTCTGAAGTGTCCAGAATAGAGAAACTGATGGCCACAAAGGTAAGGTCCATGCTCTCGTTTCTGTAGCTTTGGCTGGTTCTGCTAGCGTCTGTCGTCTCTGGAAACGATTTCTGTTGTTTTAACTGGCAATTCCCAGGAACAGGAGAACAGGGACCTACTGGAGCGCTTCAGGATGGCCCACTCCGGGATGCAGGAATGGGAGCAGAAACTGCACCAGGCAGAAGGCCTCAATAACTCCATCCGCATGGAGCTGCTCTCCTTGGACACAGAGCGCAGGCAGCTCCAGGAGACTCTCGGACAAAGAGACAAAGAGATCCAACAGGTGAAGCATTAAAATCAAAATGTGCTCCAAGCACGGACGCAAACAATTGATCCACTTACGGTTACTTGTCGATTAATGGTTTGTTAGATTCAATCGATTAATATCGTCCACTTCTTTTAGTGTTTAAACTATTATTATTTTTTTCGTCTTTTATTTTTCTATCCAGCAACCTAAAATGCTCCTGTTCTATTTTATAACTATGTCTAAGTTTAATAATGTGAGAAAACCAGAAGAAAATACAATTTTCACCTTATTTTCTTGTATTATGTTAATGAAAAATTCATCATTTTATTTTATGGAAAGATTGTCGACGTTCTCGAAATAAGAAAAAAAAATCTAGTTTTTAAGAAAATGTCCGCCTACCAATTGACCAATACGTAGATTAACTCGATAATCGATAACTGGGATCTCTAGCTCCAAGCATATATTTAAATTTTTTTGTTTTGTTTTTTTAGATCAAAACCAGTGTAACAAAACTGAAGTGACCAGTATCCTAACGTGGCTTTCCCCCTTGCATCTGTCTCTCCCAGCACATGCAGGCGCTGCAGGCTTATGAAGCCCAGGTGTCCTCTCTGACCCGTGGGATGTCCCAGCTACAGGAAGACCTGTACAAAGCCCAGGAGGAGAAGGCGGCCCTCATTTCTGATCTGGCTTCTGTCAGGGAACTGTGTGTCAAACTCGACTCCGGAAAGGAGCTCGCTGGACGACATTTGACCTCCAAGAGCATGGAGCTAGAGAGGGTGAATGTTGTTTGTTTGTTTGTTGTTATTTTATTCTCTCTGCCACAATCATAATTCCACTCGTGGGGTAGAGAACTTGTTGCAACCTTTGTGATGTCTTTTTGTTCTCCTGTACTCAGCTCACCGGAGAACTGGAGGATCTCCGATCAGAGATTGAGGTCCTGAAGAGGCAACTGGCCAGTGAGAGGCTGACGGTGCGCAACCTGGAGACGCTGCTGTCCACCAACCGGCAGAAAGAGTTCCAGACGCACCTGGCTGCCAGCGAGAGGGAGTCTGAGCTGAGAGCCCTGCGCGACAGGCTCGCTCTGGCTGACAGCAAAAAGTAAAAGACAAATCCAGTCCACTTTACTGGTTTTTGAGCTCAATAAAGTTTTTTTTTTTTTTTTTAATAAAAAAAAAAAAAAGGATGCTGAATGTTTATTTCGTATGTGCATAAAGCGCAGAGAACAACAGAGATGTGTCCCACCTCCGAGGCAAAGTGTCTCAACTGCAGACGGAAATGGACGTGCTGAAAAGACAGCTGACCACAGAGCGCTTTGAACGGTGAGTTTATTTATATTGGGGGTGGGGGGGAGAAAAACTTTCACTGTCGCATCATCTGCTAACACTTGTAAGTATAGAAACTTACCACAAAAAAAAACCCAGAACTCCCAACACAGCCTGGAAAAGTTTGGAATTTTATTAGAATATTTTTCAGGTTTGGAAATCTAAATGTTTCCATCATCTATGTTGATCAATCCTTGTTTTCAATCAATTTTTCTCATCAGTTGTAGCTGTTCATCCATCCAATTAATCAATACGTCTCTCAAGTCGACCTTATCCATCTGCTTTTGAAGCAGTCAGTCCATCCATCACTTTTTTACCTGTCTGATCAGTTGTCTTTTTTTTTTCATCCTGACCACTGCAAGAATATCTGGAGTACATTTATAGCGAGCCTCCTTTACTCCTACTTTAAAAATGACTAAAAAGGTCAGAATGCTTTGAAGATTTTAGCCTGGAAAATGTAGAATTTTAACAGGAAATGTGTGAAAACTTACAAAAATGAAAGTCTGAACTTTTCTTGCAATTGTGTGAATATTAAAAAAAAAAAAAAAGAATTTTTAGGTGATTATTTTAACTTGCCACTTTCACTTTAAAAGGGGGGAATCTAGAAAAGCATCACTGTTGTATTTGGAGAAGTACGTTGTTTAGATGACAAATCCCTGTTTACATTAAAGCAGGAAAAGTCCTGCTGTTGTTGCTACAAGTTGAAGAGTATTTATTGTCCAGGATTGGAGTTTGATTAGTTCATGCAGAAAAATTCTACATTCAGTATAAAAGTTAATTTAACTTGCAGATGCATAAAGCATGCTGAATTTTATGAGACAAAAAATGGATTATCTTGGGCGATTTTGATGTAAATGTTTAGGGATTTCTTAGGTTTGTACTTTCTCTTACTCTGTTGAACATGACTGAAATAATTAAATGCAAAATGGGTGTATTTTTGTATTATTTATTAAATATTATATGTTGAAAATGGCTGGGGGTTCTCTCCCCCTCCAAATGTTAGCGGTAAATTTAGTTTGGTCAGTCAATTTGAATTTGAATAAATCTCAAATACTCCTGATAGTTTTTGACAATCACCCAATTTACTAATCTCTATAGATTTTAATACTTGTAGATTCTAATGTTTGGCTCAGCATTCCTGTACGTGCAGCTGCATGAACAAGAATGTAAATAAATAGAGATTAAAGGTTTAATCCTAACATTTGTGCCTTTGTCCCTCTCTCCTCAGTGAAAGAGCGGTTCAGGAGATGCGTAGACAGGGTTTGTCATTTTCGTCTCTGCAAAGCTCGCCTCTCCAGAACTCATCCAGCGGCTCTCACTACATATCACCAGAACGCTCCGTCCTCCGAAGTCATGAACACTCAGACAGGTACGGTTTGATCAGGATGAAGGTCATAAACGTTTTTTTTTTTTTTAACATAACGTCCATCGTTTCAAATTGCAAGTGACACATTTTTATTATGTACAAACCCTAAATGCTGCAACCCTTTTTTTTTTCCTCCCTCCCCCCCTTTTTCCTTTTTAGGAGTGTTAGCTTCAAGGATTAACGGCTAACGACAAGTGAAGTTGCAGTGAGTCAGATAAACACTTGAAGTTTAAGTCTGGACATGAAGTATGAAGGCTTCCACAGACCGTGGCATGAAGTAGCCTGCAGCATACCTCGGTGGTGCTAAAGTTTGCTTAATCAAACAATGTCTCAGGATATGGGGGAAAAAAAAGCTGCTGTGAAAGTTTTTTCTTTTCTATTCTAACTCGACTTACACACCGTTGGCATCAGGTACATTCGCAGATCAAACATGTCTAAAAATGAACTGCATTTCTAACCTCAAGCACTTCAGTATTGAACTGTTGAGTATTGTGGATTATACTTAATACTTTTGTTTTTATATATATATTTTAATAAATTATTTGTAAAATAAAAGGATAAAAAAAAAAGGTGTACATGATAATAATAAAAAAAGGTTTCTCAGTTTGATTAGATGGTAAACAGTTTAATGCTCCATGAGAAGTAAGAGGGGAGGGACATCGCCGTCCAAGATTAGGACAGATTAGGACATCAGATTGAGTTAAAATTGTAAAAGTTCTGTAATTTAGTTTTTGGCAACACAACATGCACCAAAATTAATTTTAGAACAGAATTAGGTGCCAAAAATCGGAACTTTTAGGGTTTTTTTTTTCTAATCTACACACTGTATAAAATGCATCCCATAATATTTGGTCAAATAACTCTTAGCAAGCTGCACCTTGACAACAGGATACAAATAGCCATCAAGTTGGTTCTGGCATACTGCTGGTCCTCTTATCAGTAATGGTAGAATGATTTTGAAGGGTATTGGTTTGGTGGATTACAGATGAAAGGTGAACTACCTTCAAACTTCACCTCAAATCAGCAAATAGTTTGAAATTAAGATATAAGTGGGTATTCTCACAGTACAACAATCCAACTTCAGCCCTGCTGACAGTTTTCAGACAATGTTAATGTCAGGTTGGTGCTAGAAAACCACTTTAACGCCATGTTAGAAGAACGGTCAAATCCAGCTGGTTGATTTTAAGCAGCTAGCTTATTAGCGGGTTACAGAAAATATATTACGTTTGTTTGATTTTTCTCTCAAGCCGAACGTTGCTTCAGCATTCCAACCTGACAATAATAACACTTCAAACTACTTAAAATAACTATGTTTTCGTCTATTGTGACCGATTTGCTGTAACAGTTCAAGTTTCAGTGACCTTTTTCTCCTCTTCATTTTTGAAGCTTTAGTGGTTGGTGTGACATCAGAAGTACATGTTTAATGTCTCTCTCAAAATAGTTTTTTTTCCTTAGGAATAAAAATAATACAAAATGAATTTCTATACATACAAATATATATATATATAAAAATACTTAAAAACCAGGAAACGGAACATCTATTAATGCCGGCAGTTCTCAGAGGTTGTGTTTGGGAGCGGGTAACCAAACAGAGAAAAGTCTAAAATGTACTTCGGCAGGAGTTCCCTGAGTAGCTTCTGCGGCAACGTGCACAAGTAGTAGTGTAACGTTTGTGTGGTGACGGGCTTGTACCACGTTTGCCTCTCCGGGAAGTGAACAAATGACGGCGCGCCGATGTGCTGCAGCACGTACTCAGAGTCCCTTCCAAGGTGCTCATAAGAGCCTATGAAGTTATAAGAAACGGCGCAGGGCTGGCACAAGTTGTAAATGGGCATCCAGTGCTCGTTCATGCGCTCCACGTCCTCGTCCAACAAGTAGCGGACAAACTCTCCGAAGGTCACGTCGTCTCCCGTCACGGACGCGCCCTTGGCACGGCCCTTCCTGTAGCGCTTCACGATCTCCGCGCCGTACTTTTTCTGGTAGGATTCGATCTCGCCGAACTTGTTCCTGTAGGCGGAGAGCAGCCGCTCCATGGGCTCCCGCACGAACATGAACTTGAAGTAGTGCTTGAGGCGGTAGCGGATCTCCTCCGGCTTCAGGGAGGATAAAAAAAGCAGGTCGCTGCGGTGGTCCATCTTGATGTTGACGTCCACGCTCTCCAAGGCTCCGCTCAGGACCTTCAGGACCCTCTTCCAGTTGGAGCAGGCCACTTTGGGCACGTAGCAGTAGAGGAAGCGGTACTCGTCGTTCACCAGGATGTGCTGCAGCACCGTCTTCCTCTGCAGGGGGCTCAGGGACCAGATGCTGTGGGGCATGTTCTTCTGGCTGCACATGGTCCTGATGGTGCGGTTGCGGATCTCCTGGAGGATCTACATGCGACATTGAAATAAATTTAAATGCTGAACCACTACCCATACCCGTCAATTTTTCTGATTCATGCAACGTCAAATGCACGTCTATTTGGGTTTTTAGGCAAGTGTGAAAGTCAAGTGGATATGCTGTTTTCAAAAAAATTAAACATCTGAAAAGTGTGCTATGCATCTATATTCGGCTAGTCCGTCAGAACAATGTATATTTAAAAAAAAACAAAAAAAACAAACACCTTTGGCTCAAATCACAGCTGCAGATCAGTCTTTTGATTTGTGAGGATCAAAAGACCAAAACTTTTGCCCATTCTTTGCTAAACAGCTTGAACTCAGTCAGACTGGTTTTCAAGTCTTGCCACAAATTCCCAGTTGGATTCATGTCTCGACAGTGACTGATACATAAATCATTCCTTTGTGGCTCTAGTTGCATGTCTGAGATGAACCTCCAACCCCAGTCTCAAATCATTTGCTGCCTCGAGAGGTTTTCTCTTAGGATTACCTTGTGTTTAGCTCTTTCCATCTCATCAACTTCAAACTGATGTCCTAGTTGAAGAAAAGCCTCCCCACCGCCATGTTTCACTGAAGGGATGAGGCTTTTCTGTCATGGCGGTTCGTTTGCATACATAAGTACAGAAAACAATCAGAGATACGTCTGCTGCTCCCTTTACATGGCTTGTGGCAAACTTATGACATTGTTTAAACGGTGGCTTTTGCAATCTTTCCATTAAAAATAGGTTTTTGAAGTCCACAATCAACAGTTTTATTGTTTTTTAACCTGTTTTCTGAGAGAAGATGAAAACAGCTGGACTGACTGAATCAATAGTACACCGTTTAGAGTTTAGTTCGTTCTAAATTTGAAGGCACAACATTTCAGCTCCCTTTTTGGATGACATTTCTGAATTTGAAATATGTGGACATGTTTAAGGGCCATATGGGAACCTCATCACTTGGTGACATAAAAAAACAGTTTAAAGTAATTTTTTGTAATCAAGACTGGGGGAGGAGAGAAAAAAAAAAGTCCTTTCAATGCACTTTTTTTTTGTTTGTTTTGCAAATAAAATAAAGTGACTAAAACTCGATCGCTGGAAGGAGATGATCGATGCGGGGTACCTGGGAGTCCTCGTCCGCGCCGCCTGCGCCGCGTTTTCGGGTCTCGCCGAGGAGCTCCAGCCGCCTCGCGCTGCCCCGGGGAGACGGCGTCTCCACGCTGTTCAGCATTCCTTTCTCTATCATGAGCAGCAGGCCTCCGGAGGCTAAGATCACCAGGAAGGTGAGCACCGAGGGCAGCACGGCGGAGCCGCGGCGGACGGAGCCCGGGCTCCCCGCGCTCCGGAAGCCGATAACGGAGCCGCTCCGCACGCCGTCGCTCCGTCTCTTCCCGTAGTCCTGCCTGCGTGGAAGCATCGTGACCGCGTCCTGCTCGTCTCTCCCGCGTCCGCCAGCTTTTTTTTGTTTTTTCTTCTTCTTTTTTTTTCCCTTTTACTTTTAAAGGCTGGCAGTTCTGTGTGGAAGTTTCCACTCGGTACCTACCACGTACCCATTCTAAGGCTCCAAATCAGTTTCCAAGCGCGTGTAGCCAAAATCCTGTGCGGACTTTCACAATAAAATCCCGGGAAAGCGTTCGCGTGACCTGTGGAGAACCCGCTATAAATACACGCCACGCTGGGTGGAGTGCGTCACGTCCCCAGTCCTCTCTCCCCGCTTTCTCTCGCTTTTTACTTTTAACATATCTGCACGTCAGCAGCTTCAAAATAAAACCCCGGAAATGAACTAAAACTACGTTAAGCCTTTAATAAAGCGCAGACAGAAAACGTCAAGAGTGTGAACGTAACGTGTGTTGACTGTCAGGAATGTTTTTATTTGAGGAGCGAGTCAACAGCAGACCACCGTAAACAGCCTCTGGGATTCTGGGAAGTGTAGTTTCCCAGCTTGTCATCCCATATTTCAGTTCAAGGTTCACCCAACGACTCGGTTCCTTCTCCACAGCCTGAGACGTGAAGGCAAGAAACATGTCAATTGTGTTTCAGTCATTCATTCCCAACCACAACGCTCTATTGAGCTGCTTTTAACATTTCAGAGGATGCCGCTTTTTCATTCATAATGAGCCACACTTGCTCTTTACATCCAGAATGAGCTCACTGCAACAAATATATATATATATATATATATATATATATATATGCTATATGTAAATATATAGAATTACTCTGGTTTTCTAACGGTGACAACATAATAATCTAAGTAGTTTTCTTTCAGTGTTCATATTGCCTGAAATAATAGCATTTTAATTTAATAACTTGGTGGGGGGTTTTTTTGTTTGTTTTTTTTAAACAGCCATTCACGTTTATCCTGGGTCAGATTCTTGAGATGAAACACCTGCTGTACAGCAACAGGTGGGGGGAGGGCAGCCTTCAAATTGCCAAAGAACAAGCGGACAATTTCTCTGGCTTCTCGTGAAAAAGGTCCAGTGTCCATAAAAACGGAACATTTTTTAGCTTTTGGTACCTTCTGCCTTTAACCAGCTCACGCCAGGCTGCAGGGACATTGAAAGTTCCGGCGAGCTGGAACCCACATCCCTGAATGGCGCACGCGTCAATGACTCGTTTTCACTCAACATGAAAATATGTTTTTCTGGAACAACTGAAAGCTTTTGATTTTGATTGAAAAACTGGCTTCAGTCACCTCCTCGTGTCTTTAACGACTCCCAGGAAGCACGCGCCTTCGCCGTGTACCGCGCTCGCATCGTGACGCTCGGCGCCGCGTCGCGCTCCGCTCCGCCGCCGCCGCTCGCTGCGCTCTGCTTTCGCTGCCACACCCTCCCTTTCTCCATCTCCGTCTGGCACGCGGGCAGCTGTTCGGGGAGCCGTCTCTCGGTGCGTGCGTCTCGCCCGTCGTGCACCCGCAGCATCAGCAACACAAAAGGGCTTGGAGCTGTCGGGGGGTCCGGGGGTTCACCTCGGCGCCGATCGGAGGGGAAGAGCCGCGTCCTCAAACAAAGGTGCTGGGATTTTCCTCTCTTCTTCCATATTGTTTGTGTTTGTCCTGACTTTTTTTTTTTAACCCCTCCACCCCCTCATTTGCACGACGCTGGTGACCTTGTCATCATAGCCCACTTCTCATTTACAATTGACCCGCAATGATCTTCTGCTTCATCCCTTCCACAGATGTGTGTGTGTGTGTGTGTGTGTGTGTGTACGTGCTGCAAATGGGTTGATATTCGCAATTTGCTGCGATTTGAAATGCGCAAACGCGTTTTTGCATTAGGCCAGGTTTGAATTCCTGTTACCTCCCATTATAACCAAAGCGACGCTGATCATGTGGACGCTTTTTCGTGACAAAATGCACGAAAAGCGGACGCCAGAGTCTTTGTTCTTCCTGCGCCTTTTTTTGGACTGCAATTAATAGACCGCGGTTCCCGGTGCGGCTGCATCCGCTAATTTGCCATTAACGGTTCAGCTGCGTATTGATCGGTGCCTTCAGGGTCCACGTTGATGGAGTCTTTTGCCGAAGCAATGGCGGTCCTTTTTTTATATATATTCTTTAAATATATATATACATATGATGCACCATAGCAGCAGCATCTTGAAATGTCAGGTTGTTAGTCAGCTCGAAGCCATACACAGGCCGTATGGTGCGGGCCTTAATGTTTTGGCCCAACGAGAAAGCAAAGAAATCATAGATTCGCTCTTTCCACGGGGTCATTTAAAGCATTTTAAATCAATGCTGGCATTTCTGGCCCAGCCAGTAGACTTTGCTGCTGAGACGCACAGAGGCAGGGGGATTGGATGGCAGCGTGCCAGGGATGAATCCACGGGGCTGCCGGTGTTTTGCGCTCGTCAGGGTGACGGCGGTGAGTAAACCGGCCCGTGTCGTTTCATGCCTTGAGGGATTTTTGATTTGTTCCACGACTCCCGACTCGGAGACCCAGACTGCACCGCATGCTGGGCGATCCAGACGGGGAGGAAATACACCACGGCACCACAGAGGGGTGCTCTTTAAGATGCAGCGTGGTTTGTGGGTGGGCTGTGAAGGGAAAGACTTCACCGTGTGATTGAACACCATCAACCAGTTTGAGCCAGTCTGATGGTTTGGAGAGTCTGGCCTTACCTCAGAGACACATGGAGTCTTCTTCAAGGCCTGAACTCTCTGGACTGAGTCAAACACCTACATTTGAGACTGACGAAGCCAATCGCTTCACCATTTCATTGTATTAGCTTGTTGGTGAATGCTAAACAATATATATATATTTCTGACTAATATTGATATAAGAAATGGCAAGATATTTCAAAAAATATCTTACAGTTATCCTCCTTATCACAAGTCCCCCCCTGATGCTTCAGTCTCCATCATGCCATTATTTTTTGTCCTCATCTCATTTATGCAAACTGGAAGATTGTCAGTACATGACAAGCATTTTTAGCTAGTACAGAGAGCAATAAAACCTTTTTAGATATTTTGACAACACAAAATTGAAAAGATAAGACCAAAGACACAAAGATTTCCTGCTATGGACTTATAGCAAGAAATTTTGAAGGATAAAATGGTGCAAATTTTAAATTTCATCCCCCAAATTTACGGCAATTGCATCAACACTACATGACACAAAAAATAAAAATGTAAGAAATCGTCGCATTCAAGGCGTCCACTCCTTGCAGTTTCGTTCTTCCACCTGCGTCCTTCTTCAAACATGCATGTATTCAGGTGACAGACCGCATGCCAAAACATCCCTTCATCTAATACGCAACAAAGATATTTGGTTTACAAGCCACTACTGGGCTCATCGGTCAAAGATGATTCGACCGACAAAGCTGCTTAACGTCTCCCGGACGGTTTCTCTGAAGGCGTCTTCATTTTCTCAGTTTGTTTACTGCAGCTACTAATACCTTCAGAAGCGTCTTCCCTGGTGTAAGATGTCTTGCCAGATTATTCTCACTCTACTTTCTTGCCATAACTGCGACTCTGAATGTGTTTGGTTGGGATTTCATTTGTTTAGACGAACACAATTTGGAGCATAAGTGTGAAGTATTGGAAAAAGGGATGCATCAGGTTCTGTTTTTTTTTTTTTTTTACTACTAAGAATCTAAACATCTACACATTTACCCATAAATAAAGTCCAGGAATGTGATTACCATCAAGTCACCTAATTAATAGATTCCACCTTATTTTTAGGTTAATCTCCAAATATTCACAGCCAGCAACTGTTCAAATCAATCACCTAAAAATTACCTATTTTTAGGTAAAGCGAGAACATTAGCCATGGAAATGGTATGGCGAGAAAAAAAAAAAAAGTATGAATAGTTTCATTTGCTGTTTGTCATAAATCGCATGGTAAATTATGTGGACGAAGGTGCTCTGGTCAGATGAGACCAAAATTGCACTTTTTTTTTTTTTCTCTACATACAAATGAGGAAAAGTAACACTTCACATCGCCGCCGTGAAACATGGTGGACAGATACGCCACTCAGAGTTGATGGGAAGATGGAGGGAGACAAATACAGAAATATTCTGGAAGATAAACAGTTTAGACGCTGCAAAAGACTGGAGCCACTAAAGAATGGCCCGCAGAATTTGAATCCCTGCCTTTAAGAAGTGTCGGCTAAAGAAATTTCATTTAAAGAATGAATTCATAATATTATGATGATAAGGTTGACATATGTGAATGAAATTGTTAAAGTATAAGAATAAACTTGCACATGATTAAGGTCATAATGTCATGCGGATAATCTTCCAAGAAAAAAGTGACAAAATACGAGACTAAAGTTGTAAAAGTCCCAAATTTTTACGAATAAAGTCATGTTTTGAGAATAAAACCGTAATAGTTGGAGAATGACGTAGAGATCCACGATATATCGGCACTAGAATCGGTATTGGCGGATATTAGTCATTTCTCAGCATATCGGGCTAATATGAACAACCTATATTTATTTTCATCTTGTTGCTTTCTGTTCCCGGTTGTTTAGTTTTCTGTGTTTCCCGAAAGTGTCGAAACGGTAGTGAAATATATATAATGTAAGTAAATACTGGTTATCAGCCAGAACAGCAATATTGATATTGGATGTTAATATTGGGCCAAAATTTTATATTGGTGCAACCCCAGAATAAAGTTGTCATAATGAAATGAAATATATATCATTTTGACTTTACTCTCATACAACTTTATTCTTATAATTTTATGACTCCTCGTAATTTTATGACTTCATTCCCATAATATTTTTTTTATTTTCTTAGCATGGTCTGTCGCGTAAAATACTTTATTGAACTGAATGGTTGCTTCATCGCATGTCAAGTCCAGCCGCCACACTGTCACTTAGCTTAGCTGTGTGTGTGTGTGTGTGTGTCCGTCCCTGGCTTTTTATTCACTTAAGCACCGGTCGTTAAGAGCCTCCGTCGGCTGTGCGTGTGTGAAAACCTGCGACTAACTGGTGCGAGGGCATGTTTGCGCTGCTTCGCTTGGTGTTTCTATTCCTGCACATTGTCAGTCAGAGGAGCGTCTGTCTTTGAAGTGCTGTGAAGCTCTAATATAGGCAGCAGCCAGGGCGGTAAAGCTCCATCATTACCATATCCCTGTGAGGCTACAGTGTGATCCTGCCAAAACTGGAGAATGGGGCGGGCGAGGGGAGCCGCCGTCCTCACAGCCATTCTGATTAAACGTAGCTCTATACTGTACTGAGGATTTTGTTTAGCCGCTGTGCTGCTGAGGCGTGAAGTTGTTGTTTGCTATTGAAATACACTGAAATGTTTGCTTTTACTGCCAGGCTGTGCTCGTTCACCGCAGCTAGAGGGCAGGCTCTTAAAAGCCAGAGCATGGCAGACTTTTAATATACTAGACATTTGTGGCCATAATGCCCGTCAAGCAGCTGTGGCTTTTTTTGTGTTCAAAACCATTCTAATCACACGTGCATATTGCGGTGGAGCCACAATGCAAGGCATTGTGCGCATCATTCAGCAGAAGTGATGAATGCCACTCTGTTCTCCTGCGAGGGCCTTCTGATGGGGGGTGAGGGGAAAACAAAGTGTCACTTTGTGCCTCCTCAGCACAGCGACACTAACAAACACTGGAAGACGCCTCTCTTTCTCTCTCTCTCTCTCTCTCTCCCCCCCTCCCCTCAGTCAGCTCTGCCCCGTCCTCAGCAGACACACCTCCTCCCCCCTAAGACTGCACATGTGCTTCTCTCTGATGCACATGTGCACATGTTTTGTTACGGACCTTCACTCATGTGAGTTGATGTAACTTTGCACTCAAATCCATATAGACAGGAAAATATGCAGAGGTATTTACATGGTTGTTCTAAAATATGCACACCCACACACACGCACACACACACACGCACACACACAGACAAGCAAGTTCCTACTGCATCTGACACCTGACTCCAGGTAATGGCCTAGATCCAGTGTGACAGCAGGCAGGTGGAACGGCCGCACAGTCTCACAGATCCCCTCAAACACAGCAGATCGGTAAGAAGGTGCCCTTCTTTAGCTCTCAGTGAACTCTGCAGGTTGTTAGTTTAGCTAAATTACGGGTTAAACGAAGCGGCAAAAAGGAAAAAGGAAAACTAATATTAGCAGCTACTTTTGCACATGTTTGTCTATTTAAGTGAAATTATTCTGAACTACATTTTTTTCCGTTTGCACCGAGTGAATTTCAGAAGTGACAGTTTTTTCTGTGCCTTGTGGAGGGTTTTTTTGGGGTGGGGGGTCGTTTTGGTCGTCATGCCTCGATATTGTCACTTAGCAGTCAGCTGCACTGGAAAATATAACAATGGTCATGTGATACAGGCTGCATTTGACACCCAAATTCATTGTTTTCTCTTAATTCACCATATTGGATCTATACAGATGATCAAGACTATATCTTTGGTTAGTTTTGTGTCCGGCTTGTTGGATCTCAAATGTTTTTTGTTCACAATGTTTTGCTTGGTTTGGTAGCTGGTGAGGCTGATCGGGCAGCTACTTTTCATCTGGTGGGCCAGAAAAAAATAGATCTTACTGACTGTGATTATTTCATCGCTATTTACATGAATCCTAGCGTCTAACAGCCGCATAATCGCTTTTGGAGTTATTGATATGAATTGACGTGTGCACAGAGAGAGTAGCCACGCAAAATCATTCATACTCCTTGAGCTTCTTGTTAATGCCACAAACCGAGGAGTATTTCATTTGGATTTTATGTAACAGACATAGTACATAAACGGTGGCATGAAAATTATACTCGTGTAAAAATAAAATTGTAAAAATGTGTCATTTACATTTGCATTCTGCATTCGCTGTTGAGTTCTTAAATAAAATCCCGAGCTATCTATTCCAAGATCCCATAACGATCAAATAATATGTGTGCAATTTAATTTCAGCATATATGTACATGTGAATAAACAACATATATGTACATGTGAATAAACAACGTCACACGACCTCGTTTGCTCTCAGGTCCTGTGACCTGAGAGCAAACCGGTCACAGCGATGGTTGTGGAAATCCGTCAAAGTTTTGAGATTGTAATGTGATCAAATGTAATGTGGCAACATTTAGGGGAGTTTAGAGAGCAAGTGTGTGCATTTTTTTTTTTTGTGTGGATGTTTTCTCTCAGAAAAGACCTCCACATAGTCCACATAAGAAAAGACAAAGACCTGAGGACTTAAAGCATACTGCTGACAAATGAAAACATGACGCCTTAAAATCAATTTATGAAACATAAGTAAAGGAAGGGAGACGATGGAGAGAAAAGAGATCAGTTTTCTTGACTTCACTATTCATTTTGTTGGTGGACTGCCTCGAGTTGAGTTTGATATGAAATCAGAAATTTAAAAAGAGGCAATGTTGGATAGTTTGTATCTATTAGATGTGACTTTTAGATATGGATCAACACTTTTGCGCTCAAGGAGGATTGCTAATATACAAAAGAAATGGATGTATTGATATGGAATTTCCTAAACGTGAAGGAATTTGCAAAAATAAATTATGATTTTTTATTTATGTCAATTGCAGGTATAATTATAGCCTGTAAATGATCTTGCTTTGAAATGTTCTTCTTAAAATTGGTGCTAGCACCACTTTTAGTTCCATTACTGTTTGTTCTCTGTTTTTTTGTTTGTTTTTGTTGTGAAATTGTAGTCCTTGCACACTCACTTGGGCAGAAGGTGCCACACTGGGACATACTTCTGACTGTACATGTCAACCAGACCTAAACAAACAAAGATGTTAAAAAAAAACATAAGAAAGGAAAAGTTTGCCTAATTTTTTTTTTTTGAACCAGCAACAAAAGGGAGAATTCAATGAACTTAATTTCTCCCCTAGGATTTCGGATCTTCAGTAGCAGCTTGTCTAAAACCATTATTGCAAGGAACTCACAGTTTCTGTTTTGTTACGGACCGAGCAGATGGCGATTAATCACAGCGAAGCGCTGATGTTTATTTTCCACATTTAGACTTATCCAGCACTTAGCTAAATGTCAAGTGCGTTTACGTGGAGCCTCGTTTTCACCGTGCAGCCACCGCTAACTGAACTGTGTTGTAAGCACCTGGAGCTGAGTTTATGCATGTTGTGGACCGTCATAAACTCAGCTGTTGGTTGGGTCCAGCTGTTTGTTGTGACAAACATTTGCTGTGTGCGTTGCGTCTGTCCGGTCTCGGCCTAGTTGCTGGGAAAATAGTCACCAGAGATCAGCGAGGAACGAGATAAAAACATAGAACGAGGTCCTGAAGTGACTCTAGATCCTGAATGGGATTGTTAAGATGTTTTCTTTTTGCAGATTAAGTTTATCGGACTATCAATGTAGCACAATTGTTGGTTCTGTTCATCCAAAATAGTTCCTTAGTTGTTCCTGGTTAGTAATTTATGTATTATTCTTTAAAAATGATGTATTAATCCTTGACTTTCTGTTTCCCGTTAGTATGAATATGTCATGCGTTTTAGCTTCCTTCTGCTAGGCTGGATGAGGATCTTCCGCCTAAGAAAGCTGATATGGCAGCTTAGAGGAAGTTAAAACACAAATATCCAACACTCATTAGAGAGTTGCATTAGAGACCAGCAGCAAAGATTGGCATCTTTTAGTCAACAGGTCTCCATGACGATTATTGGATGCTACCTAAATGCTATTCATTAGCTTCAGAGGGATGTTAGGAAGGAACCCTTTGTGTCCTGTTGTCACAATCCCAAACATGTAATTTAAGATGTGAAACTCATGCCTAGTGATTTGGATGGATATATGGAAAGGCACCACCAAATATGGAGAAGGGCATGTGTTGCTTTCGCTACCAAAAGTCTTGAGGACTTTGTTAGATTGGATGGCACCGTGAACGTTTTTAAATATTGGGACCCGTTTTTGTCAGAAAACTCAAAGTAGGTTATTAGTGCCTCTTTCCAAAAAATTATGAGCTAAACACAAGTATAAGATTACAAAGACTTTAGACTTGTTGACTGAAGAATAAGGACTTTATAAATCCCTTGAGGTGAGCAAAAGAGAAGAACCCAGAGCTCTGGATGCAGAAGAAATGTTCCCTCTCTGTACATGGCAAGTACTGTTCTGTTGGCAAGAATATACAGACAATTATTTTTTTTTTAATTACAGGGGTGAGTGTGAGCCAGGCTTTCTTGTCCAACATCAACGTCTGACCTCACAAATGTACAGAAGAGGACTAGGGCCACTGAAAAATAAATTATTCTGATTTTAATCTCAGAATTCAGACGTTTTTTTCTCAGATCAGTCAGAAATTTGAGGGGGAAAAAAAAGTTAGAATTAAGAGAAAAATACATGAATCCCAGGAAGAATAGTAAAAGAAAAAAAAATCCACAAACACTCTGTGTAACCAGATGAGGGATTACTTTTGGCAGTATAGAGAGTCTATCAGGGCTGCCAAGAACATTGTGGGCATCTGTGTGGAAGAGCTTCTTGTTCTCCACCATCCTCCCCCCGCCTTCCAGTCACCTTTCATGCCTTTTTCATGTTCCTCACCTCTCCTGCACATTCCTGCAACTCAAACCTGCTGTTCTGGCTCCCTTTCTTTATTCCCTCGTTTTCTTCCCCACCCGCCCCGAGGCCTGGATGGAGACAGTAGCGACATTCATCTGGGTGAAACGAGCTTTGCGAAAAAGAGCAGATCGATGCTCCCCCCGGGTTTTGCTGCAGTGGTGCACGGCCGTCTTCAAGCTGCGCTGCCGAAACGGGTAAAACAGTTTCTAAGGCGCCGCTTCGTCGGGAAGCTGCTCGTGTTGTGAGGTCGTGACACTCTGCCTGCTGCATCGCACGACCAGCGCCGCCGGGATCTCCAGCGGCTGTGTGGGTCAAGGGATGTTGTGGTGCCGGGTCGTTTGTAGGACGCCACACCGTGTTCACGCCGCTGTGATGCAGGTGTATGTTTGTCAAAGAGCACATGCATATCTCATCCCATCGTCATCCTCTGCTGTAGTTCACTAGCAGCTGCAAAATTTAGAACCGAAGACACAAACAATGAAATGAGGGAGGGGGGGAATCAACAGTATCCTTCTTGGCAGCAGTGGACACAGTTGCACATTGTCTCTGTGTTCATACACTCCTACTACCGAGCATGCTTGTTTGCTCCTTGTTCTGCTCTGACCGGACAAAGCCTTTATTTTTATTTATTTATTTATTTTTTTGTTGTTGTTGTCGTTTTGCGGAGACATTTCTGAGACTGTCCGTCTGTCTCCGTCCCCCGCAGGAAGGAAGTACGCTGCGTTCTGGTCCCAGTGGAGACGGCAGACGTCTCTCTGGCTCTCTCGGTACTGTCTCACGTGCCGACTGCTTTCATGCAGCTGCTTTGCAGGTGAGCCATGCGGTGCAGCAGAAAACCTCCAGCTTGAGTGATGCAGTGCAGGCCGATGTTGGGACAGAAAAGGCAGGTTGTTAGGAGGCTTTGTTGTCCTGCTTTTTTGGCAGCGGCTGTTTGGGGATTGGTCCTCTGTTCTTAAATGGCCAGTATTATGTAAAACTGACAGGGTTTTTTTTTTTTCAGCTTTACAACATATTATGTGTCAAAAATGTATCTGGATTGTTGCTTTGATTCTTTCATGCATATTACAGAAATCCTTGACTCAACCAGTCGCTGTGCAAAACGGCTGGTCGGACCTAACTCCGCCTTTGAGGACAAAGCTCCTCCTCGGTTTACAGGCTTCAGAGCAGCCCTCCCTGTGGCCACACAGCTCCTTCAGACTAGCCATCAGCAATTAGCAAACATCTGGTGGAACTGTGCATCTGCTGAGCTCATTATAGGAGCTGCTTCTCAGTGGAACGTTTTTAGCCAACGAGGTGGCATGTTTTGATGACTTCCTGGAGGAAACTTGTGACTTCACATACTTTAATATCAAGCAAAGTTAAAACAAAAGGAAATTGCTACTAAACTTTATTTCTGGTTTTGCCTCTTTTCACTAACATCAACAAGAATTGGCGTTATGAATTTTCCTTTTAATCGTTTAGGTTTTTTTTTGTTTTTTTTTATCAGTTTGGTTCACTGAATTCCCAAATAATTAGAGATGGCTTTGTGGTAGAGTAGGGACACTACAGAGAGAGGCTGCAGTCCTGAACATGGGTGTCCCTGGTTCGATTCCCGGGACCATTTGCTGTGACTCTCTACCCTTCTTCCTGTCCTGCCAGTAGCGGATCTTTTTGGGAAATGTTTTGGTTTTAGCTTTTTAGTCAGATGACTAATGACCAGTTATCTGACTGGGCATTAGCAGTGAAATTAATCCAAAGAATATGGTTTATCACAATTAATTTAGGATTTTATATATGGAACGGACGTAGTTCCATGTATGGCTAGTTTTATTTGGACAGCTTTTTATTTTTCTTTCTTTTTTACATTAATTCCTTCTTGTAAACCTGATGTTTTTATTTATTTAACCAATGTATCTTTGATATTTACATTAGTTTGATCTGAAATGTGTTATAAATTTGTAAAGGGGTCAAATACTTTTTCACTGTACCACAGATATTCAAAACAAAACAGTGAGGCTCGTAGCTTTTTGGTCTAATAGGTCTTTGTCGAACTGGGTGTGAATGCTGATATCATTTGAAAGCTTTCCAAATTTAAATGTGTCAATCATAAATAACTAAAACAATCTAGTATTAGATAAATAAGTCCAGTTATGAGAGGGCTAAATGTCATAGTTTGGAAGTGAAATATTCCTCTGTCTCTGAATCAGAAGTCAACTCCAGATCTGTTTGGTTTCTTGATTTAACACGACCCGAAAAAGTAAAAAGACGAGTTTGTGATGTATGCAGATTCGCAGAATTGCATAAAAGCTGAGAGCAAACACAAAACATTTTGGATCGGGATGAAATGTTCGTAAGAAGCCGGCGCGGACTTGAAAAGAAGCGAGCAAACAGAGCGACCTGAGCGCGCTCGTGTTGCACCGCAAACAGCTCAGGCTTTATCCGGCCGCGGTCGCCAAGAGCCACTCCGCAGAAGCGAACAGAGCCAACCTTTTCCGACGACAATGCTGGAGGCAGCAGGGAATTAAAAGAAAAGCAGGACCTGGTGAAGGTTTGCAGCTTCTCTGCAGTCAGTTTTTCTCTTTCCCGTGTCCCTCTGCTCTCATTGCTTTCCTCCGTTAAAACCTCGTACTCTCTCTCTGCAGTACATAACAGCAACCCCACCTTCATGTCCAACCTTCATTTTCTCCCACTACAGTCAAAGCGTGCGGTTTACCATGGCAACGGATGCAACAGAAAATAACCATGAGGTGCTCTTAGAGGTAACCGAACCCAGAGGCTCAGGTAAATGGGAACTAAAGAGTGCTTCTAAGGGCTTTTTTTAAAGAGACAATGGAGTTACATAAACAAATCACATCAACCAAACATGCGAAATCAATTCAAAGATGAATATGTAAAATCATGCTTTTATAAAGACCCTGGGAGACTTATTAGAGTACATAAAATATTGAACTCTTTGAAATATCAGGTGATTTTAAATACTGGACCTTATCCTGGGATAATGATTCAAAGCACATGGCCAGATCAGCATAAAAATGCTTCATACGTAAAATACTTCCAGTTTGGTTCACTGTCTCTTTAAGAGCTGCATGGTGTGGTGATGGGTTTGGGTTTTTATAGGAGACTTGTGTGCTGTGTTCAAATTCCTGCTAAGCTTCTTCTTGCCTTTCCTCGACCCTCGTTAGACGATGAATATGTCGATTTGAAGGCTTGAACCGTGTTGGGGAAAATGATTGAAGATTAGAAATAAAGTTGGCTTTTAGTCAGAAAGCTGCTTTTGTGTCCAAGTGCAAAAGACCAAAGAGAGCAGAAGAAATTCCTAAGATAAATAACATTAATCTGTGTTTTACATACTGGTTATTTGTTCACTACAAAATAAGAATGAAGTCTTATTTCAGAAATGGCATTTATGGAAAAGAATCTTAACAAATCTCAACCACATGCGGCCTAGGTGTATAAAAACCAGAGTTGCAGAGTTTGGATGTGAGGTCAGCCAAAACCCCTGCAAGTTACTGCAACTGGGAAGTGTTTGATCAGTACCCTCACAATGCAAACACTGATATAATCAACATTAATATTGACTATATCAATTCATAACACCTCATTATCAGCCCATGGATGTGTGCGTCTGATCTAGTTTAAGGTTAAAAATTAGCCTAAGCCGTTGAAAAAGTCAGCAGTGTCCTGACTTTATGAATACAGTTCAGTTTACAGCCTGGACTGTGGAAACTATTCAATGTAAAAGTAGTTCTGAGTACATAGATCACATTGTTTTACTTGTGTATATATATATATGTATAAAAAAAACTGTTTTGGACATAATTGTTGAAAAATGTCTTTAATGCTTCGCATTTTACATATTTTCTGCTTGGTTTTATATTCCTTTATCACCACTTTTAAATTCCACTAAGCTTATGTTTTGTTAATGCTGCGTATTTTAATGGAAAAAAAAAACTTGGTTTCCCAAATAAAATTGACCTAATTGTCTGTGTTAGCAAATCTTTCTTTCCATTTTATGTAACATTACTGTATTTGTCAGTGTTCCAGTTCCAATGTGTGAGTAAAATTCAGCATATTGCCTGTGGATATCGTAGTTTACATCAACCAAAGTCCACGTCTTTATATTAAAGTTGGATTAAATGACAGCCTCTTAACCGGATAGTAAATCATCCTTCATCAGTGGGTTGGATTGTAAAACCCAGAAAGGGTCTAACGTGAAGAAACAAACTGCGAGTTCACAGAAAGGAAGAGTCGGTCTTCGGGTCGGGTTGGGCCGGAGCTCTGTGGGATCCGACTCCCGCCTTGTCTACTCTGCAGAAAAGGGTGGAAAAAAAAAAAGAAAAGTGTCCCGTCTTATTTCACGCATGAGCGTTTGAGCGTGCCCGTGGCAGTGCATTATGGGCTTTGTGCCACTGGATGGGCAGGGATGATGGGAGAACATGCTGCAGGGAAGCAGAACATCAGCGCTGCACGTTGGCATCAGTTAGTCCCACCGACTCGCTGAGCCACACCATCCAGTTTCTCACTAACGCAGATGAGAACAAAGATCCGAGATGAAAACATCAGTGACCCCTCCAGCTCTGCAGAAAGGTCTGGAAGAAAAAAAAAAAAATCCCTTCATGTTAGTCATAACACAAAAAGCCAGTCATGTTTTCTGTTGTGTCGTCAGCTATTTCTGTAAACTGCACAGTCCCCCCTCTGAAACAGAAATACTGATTTTATTTTCTTTATGGAATAAGACAGAAGAAATATATTAAATATATTATTACATAACTGTACAATAAATATAACTATGAATTAAGCATATAGATTCACATAGATTTAATCACAAAGAGAAAGAAAATAATCCAAGAATTGGACAAATTACTGTGTTTTTTTAAATGGAGGACATTTGTGGATTTTTCAGTTTAAAACATGAAAGCTGCTTTCTGTCAAAAGCATGGACATTGGTAGCTTCAGCAACAAAAAGAAAACGGTCTCGCCTTTAAAATAGCTACTTATTAAAAATGGCCAGACTAGAATTTGATCTATTCCTGATCACAATGTGTCATTTAAGACCAGCGAGAACCAGCTGCTTCGACATTTGGGCTCAAAAATGTTTTTTAAATCACTGAGGAAACTTAAACTTGCAAACAAAATCACAAATCAATGCGTCAAGCATTTTTAGAACTGCAAATCTAACTCACGATTCCCAGGTTTCTATAAATACACATGTATTAAAATCCATAATGCAGTGCAGATGGCTGTCTTTTTTTTTTTTTTTTCTTCCCTCAGAAAAGATACAGTTTAGGGTCAAAAGATCTAAGAGGAGAAATTAGTTTACTGTATCACTTCCCATCATGCCTCGGGTTCAGTGAGCGGGCGTGCAGTGACATCCCACACCAGTTGCTACTTTTAGCTGTGAAAGGGATACCCACAGAGCCTGAGAACGGCCGTCTGTGCAGCGGTGTAGAGTGGCTCCGCGGCTCCGTAACCTCAGCCACTTACTGCACGGGGTGCATCCTTGCAAAGACGCAGACAGGGAGGGGAGACAAAAAAAAAAAAAAAAAGCAAAACACAAATGGGGGAGAGGGGTTGGGGCGGAGGGATTTGTTGAACGAGACGCCAGTGAATTTTCTCTTTTTTTGCTTTGACAGATGTGAAGTTCTGGCTTGAGCTGAGAGTCCAAAGTTGATTCCTGGCTTTGGTTTAACACTTCCTCGTGAACCGCCAATAAAAAAATAAAAAAATAAAAGGTTTTACAGCTGCTTTCTCTCACTGGATACGCCACATTTTGATAATCTGACACATGAAGAGATTACTTCCCAACAGAGAGATTAACTGTGATGTGAAAACACTTGCATGCAGGTCAAATGTGACACGAGTCAAACTTTTGGCATCGACTCTTGGAGCTCTGTGAATCACTGGTCTGTCTGACCTGCTGCTGTTTTCTGCTTCTGCTTTTGTTTTGTTTTTTTTTGTTTGTTGTTTGTTTTTGTTCATTTCCATTCAATCAGAGATTTTTTTTTCACCCCTAGCATTTCTTTTCCTGCCTTTAAGGCTTGAGGTTTATCTTTCCCATCCCTTCCGACTGGATCCCAAGGTTTTCTTCTTCACCTCGCTTATCATCTTATCTGCTATTTTCACTCATTTTTATTTCAGCTGGTGTCGCTCGCATTTCGTTATCTGCTCAGAGTCGCATGTTTAAAAAAAAAAAAAAAACCCCAGGCATCACCCGCTCGTTATCTTCACAAAAAACGTGATAAAAAAAAAAAAAAAAAAAAGAAGATTGATGTGACCGCATGGAGCTGTGATTATCGTCTTACTTTCTTTTTTCCCGGCAGAGAGGAGACGGCAGGGCAAATTCCAGCCGTTCAGACGGCTCTTCGGGAAGAAGAAGAAGAAACGGGAAGCTAAAAGGAGCTTTGATGGAGCAAGTTTTTCAACCGGGGAAGCGTGCAGCGGAGCTGTGTCCGACAATGAGGAGTCTAGTAAAAGTCTGAGGTAAGATGCATTGATCATTGTAAAACAAGGAAGTGATTCAACAAGTCATAATCCCTATTCAAATTGCTGTGTCATCTCCGGAGACAGCTCTATCGTTTGAAAGTGCAGTTCAGAGTGAGACTTTGCACTGTGAACGGTAAAAGTGAAGCGATTTGCGAAGGCGAAACCGCCGGAGCGTAAGAAAGCCAGAGCGAGAACGATGCACCTCTGAGAACGCTCTCAATCCTCTGCAGGGACTTGAACCCCATCGGATCTCGAGCGCTCTCCCACGACAGCATCTTCATCCCAGAGGAGCCGCCTGAGGAACTCGGTCTGGATCGCAGCATGTCCCAGGAAAACGTTTCAGATAAAGTTAGGAACCTTCAGGTGGTCCTCGCACAAAACCCTACACTTCTCTGAGCTCGGCACGCACGCCGCAGAGCGGACACGTGCACGCACTGAGGTTCAGACGTTTGCATGCGTTCACAGTTCCCATGAATTTATCTAGGATTTATCCGGGCTGTTCTTTGACGAGGTTGGACTGAATTTGCATGAATAAAAACACAATTTCAGACTGTCTGTTTGAAAATAACAACTGGGTGGAAAGAGAAGTGGGGACAAGGGTGAATTTTTCATAGATTTTTACCGATTCACACAGGTTTAAAATTCCACATGCGTGTCCATTAATATCTGATCAAATGTCTCTCGGCAAGTTGCATCAAGAGGTTGTGATTCACTTCTGTTTTCTATGTTATCCGTAGTTCATTGAAATCTGTAGGTTTCCTGGTGCAAACTGAGCTTTTAAACACAATGCATAAATTCTGAATCTGGATAAAGTTGGAATAATTTCACATACTTAGTGGGGAACATATTATGCTCCCCACTACAAACAAACTTTTTTTTGCATGTTTTGTTTTGTATTTCCGTTTGGTTCTCTACTGTTTCTAAAAACTTTAAAAAAAAAAAAAAAACAACAACTTTGAGCCGTTTTTGGAATCAAATGAATGTCTTTTGGCGTGTGTAAAACGAGCAGTTTCAAAAACCTCCCGATTGTTGGGTCCAAAATTCACTGTTGTCTAGCGACCCAAGTGAAAAAGCACTGGTTTTTAACGCTGCATGCACTGTACAATGGCTGCTGGAAAAGTCAAATGTTTTGTTGTGTTGTGTAGGAGGCCCCACTACCGCTTTTCAAATATGTACTGTTGCATATACGTGCATCTGTTTGCAGCCATTTTCAACACTGAGTTGGGAGCTGTGGCCAGCGGCATAATAATTTGATTTAAAGTGACAAGGAACTCTAACAGAGCTCATTCCGAAAGGAGCTTGAAATGGGCAGAATTGACCAGACTAAAATCTCACCATCTAGGAAACTATTTGCCCAGTGCCCAGATTTAATCCAGGAAACCAACAAAGCAGATTAAATGAACCATGACCGATTAGAGAGGCGACGCGTCCATCCACAATAATGCAATAGCTTGTCGGTGTCTACAAAGGCTTGTGGTTAAGGTCCACCCTGCTCAGAGACGTTTATCCAAAAGTATTCTCAAACACGCGACACGAGTGGATTAAAACATCCGACTTATTCACCACACAGAGGCAGATCGCACAAGGCATAAAGTTCGGCCAGAGGCCTCCGTCTCTTCGAAAAAGCGAGGGAGATGAGGGAAGCTCGGACGAGGAAGAGGCTCCCCGAAGCCCTCTGAAGGTTTTGGCCCAAGTAGAAGCTGAGCCGCCCAAAATGGAACCAAAGGTAACGGCTGAACGTGATTCTCATCGTGAAGGTTAGAGTTTGGGGGAAGTCGGCTGTAGATTTGAACTTTCTTCGACGAAGCAAAAACGTAGTACTCGTCTCGTGTTTGTTTGGACCTTTCAGAAGTGTTAACTTTAAGCTTTTTCCACAGTTATTGTGCGTTTCACAGTCACAAAGTAGTGTGCAATTGTAAAGTGGAAGGAAAATGATGTACAATTTAAAAAGAAATGAAATCTGAATGACTTTACCTTTAGGCACCTCTTTGTTAGAACCTGGTAGAACCACCTTTGTCATCGGATACATCAACTCTGACAAGCCTCCCTCTGTTGTGTCCAAGTGTTTAGTGTTCTGCAAAAAAATGTTTTCCGTTCAAACGCTTAATTTACTTAACCCATACCTGGAGTCGGTTATTTATTACAGATTTTATTTTGGGAGTATCAGAGTGAAGGGGGTGAACACGAATGCACGCTACGCCGACAATCTTTTGAGTTTTGAAAACCATGAATCATGTTTCTTTCCACTTTTCCCTGTGATGCAGAACTTTTTGTTGATCTGCCAAACAAAATCCCACTTGCATACGTTGAAATGCGTAACCTCGGCGACAGAATGACGAGTGCCGAGACTTTTGCGGGGTGATTGTAAATTTTCCGTTGCAGGTCCAAGGAGCTCAATCGTCTGCGCAGCACAGCACGCCAGTGAAGTCCCCCAGGTCCAAACGGGTCCTCCCACCGACCGGCACCATTGAGTCCATCAATCTCGATGCCGTCCCCCAGTCCGTCACCCGCCTGGACAACACCGCCGCCAAGCATAAGCTCTCAGTCAAACCGAAAAACCAGAGGATTTCCCGCAAACACCGGCGCTTCACACTGGTAAGGAAGACGCCGATCTGTGATGTTGTCCACCAAAGACCGAGGCTTAGAACTTTAAATCGATCCTGTGCCTTCGTCCCCAGGATCTCCAGGAGGTGTCCATCCCTGGAGTCATGCAGGAGGAGCTGGAGGCGGCCGACCAGCGCAGGGCATCTCTGGAGTCCTCCAAGGAGAGCTTGAAGAAGCAGAGATTCTATGAGGAGGAGATACTGGAGGCCAGGAGGACCAGGGAGATGGAGGAGCAGCAGTTCAGAGAGGAAATGGAGGAGAGGAAGAAGAGGGCGGAGGAGCTGAGGATGCGTGAGCTGGAGGAAGAGAGGAGCCGCAAGAAGCAGCAGGAGGAACAAGAGAAGAGGATGCGGGAGGAGGCAGGAGAGGGGGAAGCAGAGAGGAGGAGAGAGGAGGAGGAAAGAAAGATCAGGGAAGAGGAGGAAAGGAGGAAGCAGGAGGAGCGTCGATGGCGAGAGGAAGAAGATAGGAGGCGACTGGGAGACGGAGCAAAAGAAACAGCTGGAACAGGAGGAGCAGAAGAAGACGCTCACAGAAGAGGGCGCCGATGAACAAGAGAGGAAGCGGCGAGCCGAGGAGCAGCGCTGGCGGGAGATGGAAGAGCGACAGAGACCGTTTTCCTTCAAGGTTTCCTCTGGAGAGAAACAGATCCTCTTCCAGAAGGTCAATCTGACCCCCGTCACACCAGCCGCCAGCCATCAGGGCACTGCGGACGCTGATCAAAGGGAAAGAGTTACGGCCTCCTCCCAGGAAGGAAAAGACTCCCCCAACCTGCCGGCATCTCCATATGTGCCCCACACAGCTATCCTGGTGACGGGCGCCCAGCTCTGTGGGACAGCTGTCAATTTAGACCAGATCAAAGACACCGCATGCAAGTCCCTACTGGGCTTGGGAGAGGAAAGAAAGGCCCAAGGAACATCTTCAGCGACGGGCAAGAGCTCGCCGGACCGCAAATCCGGGAAGTCCAAGTCTCTCAGTGAGTATTCGGTCTCCCCTGATCAGTCGGGCGCCGCCGTGCTGGCGGAGTGGGCGAGTATCCGCTCAAAGATCTTTAAGGGGGTCGAGGACGGGAAGTACGATGAGTACCCGGATCCTCCGAACAGGAATCAGCCTCAGCCCGGCGGCGACGAGCAGCCTCCGTTTGCTCACACCAACCTCAGAAAAACGATGTCCGCCAGTGCCAAGTTCTCCATCACCCCTGCAAAGAAGAAGTTTGGCGACTCTAGCAGAAGCTCTGAGGTTTTCAGCGCAGATCATAACGACGGAGGAGGAGAGGAAGCTGTTCGATCCGACAGTCCTACGGCTGCGTCCCAATCCCCAACCGGTAAACCTCACACTCGGACTAGCAAAACTGTTCGGATCGCAGAGAGAGGCTCAGAGGAGTGCATGTTTGCCAAAGACCTCCCGTCTTTCTTGGTTCCCAGCCCCGGGGACAGACCCGAGGGCTCCGAAGCAAAGAGCCGGCTTCAGAGAAAGACGGAGGAGGGGGAGACACAGGGACAGGACGGCGAGGACAACCCCTCACCTTTTGGAATAAAGCTGAGAAGGACAAACTACTCTCTGCGTTTTCACAGCGAACAGTCCACAGAGAAACGGAAGAAACGCTACAGCGCTGGAGACAGCTTCGACGGCGTCCCTTCACCTCTCACGCCAATCGAGCCGGACTCGGATGCCTCCTCCGTCTTTTCTGACAAGTCGAGTCCCGCATCGCCTCAGAAAGAGGGAGTGGTGAGCAAGTATCTTCACGCGTCTGCATCTCCTGCCACAACCCGGGGTAAGCTGGGCAAACCTACCAGCCCCGTCCCGCACAACGAAGGCGAGAAAGTCATATCCAAACCACCGCTCTACAGAAGACCAACAACAACATCGCCCAAACCCTCCGGAGCCACCCCGACGCCTCCTCCTTCTCCGCTACCTAAAGCAGCACATGGGTTCCCCTGTGAGGAAGCCATCCAGAGGACGGGGAGCCCGGATCTATCCGTCCAGGAAGACCCGTCGGCAGTGACTCAGCTGCACAGGGGCAGCCACAGTAATGTCCATTTAGAGGAGGAGCCAAAGGAGAAGAAGTCTTTCTTCCCCTCCATCAACATCCCTTGGAGAGAGAAAGCAGACAGGAAGGCAGAGCTCATCAGGCGAGGTCAGTGTCTCCAGGACCGGGGGCCGGCCGTACATTAGCTGAAATCATTCTGCGTTTACGAGGAAAGAAGTTTAGCGTTTCTAAGATGCCATTTGGTCAAACGGGAAGCTGTAGATTCACATGTTGATTCATCTTTGGACGAGGCTCCAATTTGCTATCGATCGTGTATGAAACTGTAAATGTGTCTCTATGGTAAAAGTGCTTAGAGTTGTAGTTATGACTAAAAAGTTTAGTCCGTTTACTGTAGTCACAGTAAAAAAAAAAAAATCAAATGTGTGTTCTCCTGCAGAAAAACCTTCCTTACAGGCCAGGCACTCGCTGGACAGCGCAAGGGTCCAGGAGAAGGAGGCCGGGCCCTTATGGATCACCCTGGCCCTGCAGAAGCAGAAAGGCTTCCGGGAGCAACAGCAGACGCGTGAGGATCGTCGAAGCCAAAGAGAGGCCAAGCTAGCAGAGAAGCATGCCAGAGAGAAAGACGGTGTATGTGGCCCAGATCCCCATTTACCCACTGTCATTTACGCTCCCCTGACACAGTGTTCGATTCTTTCTGCAGGTGGCGCTGGTGAGTCCGACAGACGGGAGAGAGAGCAGGGGAACCAGTCCTTCCTCCAAGCCTCAGACTCCTGAGGAGCCCAAAAGACCCGACAGCCTGCTGGGACGATTCGAGCGCCGAGATCCGCTGAAAAAGGCCAGCACTTTACCGAGCTCAGTCACAGGTAGGGGCCCCAACCCAGAACCGTTTATTACTAATTTCCTGTCATCTCAGAGTGATAGTGCTTTTCTGTTGAAGGGTTTTTTGTTTTGTTTTTGTCTTCTATTTCATACACTTACCACCTACTTTTGCTTTGGTCTGTTCCACTAAATCTAAGTCAGAGAGATTTTAAGTTTGTGGCTGAACTTCAAGGATGTGGTGTGGCACTCACCTTTCTAAATTTCATTCCATTTCTTTTTCTGTTCCAGTTGAAATCTCAGACTCCACACCGTCGCCACCTGCTGTCAAGGACGTGTCAAAGCGATTCCCGTCCAGCGACTCTCCCCAGGTGTCCACAGAGCCGGCCTGGCTGGCACTAGCGAAACGAAAGGCCAAAGCCTGGAGCGACTGTCCACAGATCATCAAATAAGCCCCGCCGCCCGACGCCTGGTTGAACGCGGCATGCAGGGGGGGGTGGGGGGGGGGACGCACACGACCCACGGAGCCCGAGGACGACTTTCTCCCGTCCACATGCAAAACTCCTCATTGAAACACCACTGGCTGCTATAACCACCATGTTAACCTGCGCTTCTCTTTCAGAACTTACCAATAAGGCAGATATATGTAAACAGATGAGAGCATGCACAAAATGTATCCAACCACACCAACTGTACGTCCCCTAAAGACAAAGTCCTCAGCAGCCAATCACAGCCACGGCTGACCGCCGCCGTAGCCAACCTTTTATTTTTTTATGTTTTATTATTATTTTTTTTTTTTGTACCTTGGGAGCCAACTGGGTCACCATGGTTGTAATAAATTGTGTGCTCGACACAATCTCCGTGCTCCGAGGGAACAGCAGCGCTTAATCAGCAGAGGGTATCCGTCTGAATCATGTTTTAAGGGCTACCAGTAATAAAAAAAAAAGACAAAAGAAAAAGAAAGAAAGGGGAAAAATAACCCAGCATGGCCGCTCCTCTGGAAAGGCTCGTTACAGGCGCCTCCTCTACCCTCTTCCGTATTATTTATGTACAGCAGCAGATTCATCTGCACTGAAACTGTATTGTAGCTTTTCTCTGAGCCTTGTTTGTTGTGTAAGGAGGGAATCTTGTGCTTCCCCCTTTAAATTCCCCCCACCTGAGTCATACTGGAAATAATAAATCTCACTGTGTCCGTGATGACTGTGACAGAACAACAAACTGGACTGAAAACGCGACACGGAGGACATCAAGCGCAGCGTCCGTGTCAAAATGGATTTGGAGACGAACCTAACACCTGCTACAATTCTTCTGGCATGTCCTCCTGTAGACTCACACCGTCACTGCTTCTCCATTGGGAGCCGATCTTCCAACATGGAAGCATTTCCTGTCTGACACAGCAGAGCCTCTCCGCTCTCGCCGCTCCCGCCCATCATCTGTATGTGTTTGCTCTGAAAGGAGACCCAGGAACCTGAGTCGCTTTGTTTCTAACTTTGGTCGTGGACAATAGTGTAGTGTACGCAGTGTTATCTGTGACGAGAAAAAAAAAACAAAAAAAACAAAAACAAAAAAAACAAAAAACAGTTTGGTATTATTTGCACTTGTTCCATTTAGAGATATTCACGAGAAAGTTCTTTAACAGATCCAAAATGTTATTAATAATGTAAATTAAATACTGATGTCTGAACCGAGCTCACAGACTGCTGTGTTTATTGGAAAACAGCAGCCAGAAATCAACTTCTATGGGAGAAAGTCCAGACGGAGCCACAGAGGCAGATCTGAATCGAGTGGAGTTGCGCAGGAAAGCAACGTCGAGGCTTCATGTGGCAAATTTAATGAGTGTAGCAGAGTGATAGAAATAAATAGATGTACATATAGACGAAGTTATTGTCACTGAAATAACTTAAAACTGACAAAAGTAATAAATACAATTTTATTTAAAATCACCTAAATAAAATCAGACATTGCTTTTTAATCTGTTGAACGTGCGGTTCAACAGATTTAAAAATAAATAAATAAGTGAATGAAATTGTGTCCATGTATGTAAAGCAATAACTGTCGATATTCAATCAGTCATAAGATACGGAGTAATCCATACTGTGACAATGACAGGAAGCCCAGGTGAAGCCTAACAGAGCATATGAACAAGGATCTGGAGAAAGTCAAATTAATAAAACAATGGTATGAAGACAGTACCACTGTGGGGAAAAAAACAGAGCATGTGGAATGGAATGGTCTAAAAGTAAACTTTAAAGGTTTAGGAACCTCAAATGATCGAGCTCTGATTTCAAGCCACAGCGTTTTTCTCATAATAAAGTTTTCTTGGATTTTGCTCAAAGAGAAATATCCTCAAAATGAGCTTTTCATTATGACAATAACCTCAAACTGACCAATAAATGAGCAGCTTGTCAGTTTCGGGTCGGGAACCAGCCCCATCCTTCTCTACATCGCTATTATTAATGTAACAGAACTGTAGAATCACTACCTCACGACCCCCTACGCATTACCAGCCAGGTTCAAACAGTACACGTAGTCATTTCGGCACCCGATCACAAGCCACCGTTCCCACACAACCGGCGATGAAAACAGCTCCCCGGGAAGGGCGGACGACGCCAGAACCCGGCCGTCTCGCGCGTCCAGGATCCAGACGGTGCCGTCTGTGGAGGCCAGGCCCACCAGAGCGCCGCCGCGGCCCACAGCGGAGCCCCGAAACACGCAGGGGGTGGAGTACACCTTGCCCGACGTCTGAAAAGTCCAAACCAAAGAGCCGTCGGCGCAGCTCAGGCAGTAGAGGCGGCCGTCGTGGGAGCCGCACAGAAGCCTCTGCTGTCCCGGTACGAAGCTCGGGGAGGAGAAAACCGGGGCGTCTGTCTGGAACTGCCACAGCTGCAGAAAAAACAAACACAAAGAGGCGCTAAAGTCAAGACACTCTCAAAGCGACAGATCAATCTAAAATGAGTCTTGGGTCTTTATAGGATAATCGATCACTAAAATAATCACGCCCGATGCAAAACAGGTCCATGTCGGTTCAGCCATTTCATTCAATGTGGGAAATTATTTTCTTCACTTTTCAAATGATTTGTTGATCAAACTGATATGAAAACTTTGTCATCCATATTAAGGAGTTATTTCCTTGCAATAACTGTATCTGGTTTTGTCTGATTTCAGGTGTACGGAGATTTTGCCCCAGAAATGAGACCAAAACTACTTTATGAGATTTTGGGGTTTTGCAACAACAGATCACAAGTCATAGCTTCAGAATAAGACAGGAGTCAACGTTTCGTTCCCTCACCAGTTCCCCAGAGTCGCTGAGGCAGCAGATGTTTCCGTCCACGGAGCCGATCACGACGCGTCCGCAGGACGAGTTCGGAGAGGAGAAGAAAGGTTTGTCTCTGCAGTAGGACCACAGGACGTCCCCGCTGTCCTAGCAGAGACACACACACACAGACGCAGGTGACGCTCTCTTGCGCTTTCCGGGCATGATCTCCAAAATATGACAGAAATGCGGACGAAGAATTCCCATTCCAGATGTTCAGTTTCCCACCAGCATCAAGAGTCTCACCAGGTCGAGACACAGCAGTCGTCCTCCCAGAGACGCCGCGTACAGGCACCGACGAGACGGCTGAAGGTGCGGCGAGGAAAACACGGCTCCGCCGCCGCAGGCCCGCTTCCACACACACCGCTGAAGCTGAGCAGCAACAACACACACCTCCGTTCATTTCCATCGAGCTTTTAGTGCAGTGAGAATGGTGACCACATATAAACGAACACAAAGGTCCAATCAAAGGGTTAAAACTCCTCTATCTCTACACAGAATGCCTCATTTGTGCAACTCTGGATCATACAAAGAAAAGATTCATTTTTGTGATTTCCTGATTATTCTGTTGTTACCGGGGCAACCTGCTGGTCCGGAGGCCCCGCCCCCACCTGCAGGGTTCTTGAAATCTTTGAAATGTGTTGGGAGTTTTCGAGGTCTGGAAAGTGTTTGATTTCTGTATAAAGTCCTAAAAAGTACTTGATGTTCAAACGGTGCAATTTTGTAACAAAAAGTGCAATATAGCTTTCAATTAAAAGCCTAAATTTGGAAAGTTTTTACCATTGAAATCAGATATATAAGGGTAGTAAAAAGACGTATTCACATGTTTTTTCCTCACAGTCTGAAGTTCAATCAGATCAAACGCCTCTTGTTTCAGTATAAGTGGAATTACCAAAATTATTTCTATTTGTTAAATGCCAGAAAAACTTAGCAAGAGCAATTTTTGGACATTTTTTGGTAATTTTCTCGGACCAGTCAGAGACCTTTAAAAACAGAGAATTTTGTCATATTTCACTTTGCTTTGTTCCTGCTGCAGAACGTGTGAAGGCAAACAAATGCAAGCGGACACTAACCTGAGGGTCCAGGGCGTAAACGTGTCCGTCATGCGAGCCCACCACCACCAGACCGGTGAGGGGGTCCACAGCAGGACAGCTCTTCACCGCTTCCTCCGTCTTAAACACCCACTTTGTCTCTCCAGAGTCGGTGCACAGGAAGTAAACGCAGCCGTCGTAGGAACCTGGAAAGCGGCAAGCTGGAGTGATCCAGACGAGCGAACGCGTCAGAGAGACACTCGGGAGAACCGACACTGACCCACAACGACGAGGGAGCCGCAACGAGACACGGCGGCCGACGCTTCGATCCGGCCCCCGACGACTCGCTCCCACAGGAGGCTCCCGCCGGCCAGGTCCAATGCCTGGATCCTGTGGGAGTGGGAGCCGACGAACACCGTCGCTCTGGATCGCTCGTCGGCGACGTCGCGGACCAGAATCACCGGGGAGGCGTCCACGCACCTGCCGGTGTCAGAGGACCAGCTCGGACTGAGGCGGATACCGACGTCCTTCCCGTCCAGCGGTTGTTCTTCACCAGCGTCCGCTCCTTGCACCTCGCCGCCTCGTCTCACGACTTTACACCCGAGTGTCTCCTGCTGGGGCCAGTCAGGTCGAGGGCCTTTCTTTGCTGGGGCCGCAGACGGAGCCTCGGTGGCCCGTTTCTTGGAGGACGACGAGCCGTCCGGTTCCGGCCGAAGCATCTGCGTCACGAGGCGTAGAACGTCTGAGAAGGACCTGTCCAGTACGACCTCCAGGAGGCGAGGAGAGGACACTCCCACGGCGGCGAGGACGTCCTCACAGAGACGCAGTGCCTTCAGGGAGTCTCCTCCACTGAACAGGAAGTTGGAGCGCTCGTCAACGGATGCGTCTGCAGGGAGGCCTAATGTGTCCTGATGACGGAAGGTGTCATATGTTCTCAACACATTTACTAAGGCATTCATAGGGCTTTAGCGCTGTCAATCAGGCTCGTGTACTCTGCTCACACCATCCGCCTTTCTCTCTGCAACACTACAGCTCGTTCACCACAACACTGATGACGACACATAAACAATTTCCTGCAAAGGTAAGTTGTAGCCTGATTGGCAGTGTTAAGACCCTCCCCCTGGCTCTGATTGGTTGTTCCTGACTGGTGCATTTCTGCAAACAAGAATAGCGCTTCAATATATATATAAAGTTACATACTGGAGCTTTAACAGGGTAATACCTGCCATAGCGTCTGAAGAGTTTGCTTTAGCTTTCCGACCTCCAGCCGTGACGACCTTGACCACTCCCTCTGTTTTTCGTATATTCTCATCAGAGCCTTCATGTCTGCTTTGCCTGGGAAAATGCAAACATTAAAACTTTTTTTTTTTTAATTATTATTGTTATTTCAAAAAAAAAAAAAAAAAAGGCCTCCGGGATCTTGACGATTAACTCTCACCGTGAGGAGTCAGGGGTATAGCCGGGACGAGGACCAGCGCGTCGGGAACGCAGTGAGAGGACACCAGCGGAGACAGCTGCCTCACTATGAGCCTCTGCAGATCCCTGCCCTCCGGCGCCCCCTGCAGGGGACGGACTCCGCCAGCTGAAGCCACGACGAAGGCAAGGAGCCTAAATCCTTCATGGAGGCCAACGGCGCAGGCTTCCACCTGAGGCAGACTCAGGATTAGCTGGAAGAGACGATAAAAGTTTGAACAAAATAATACTCTGAACTGCTTCCGATGCCGTCGCTCAAACTCAGTCAGAATGTCTCTGAAAACAAGCGGAGGCGGTTTCAGTTTTAAAAAGAAAACCACTTGAAGCAGCCGTTCCCCTCAAAATGATTTGAACTTCGAAGCGAACTCACTTGCTGCAAGCTGTCCAAGTTCACTCGCTTCCCGTTCCGTTTGATCAGCCTGTCTCTTCGTCCCAGATAGTACAGCTGAGCGTCTCGAACGTTCACCCAGTCTCCTGTTGCTCTCATCGTCCCGGGGATGACAGCGTCCTCTCCGTCCAGGAGACACACCCTGTCCTCTCCGCCTGAATACATCATGCTGTCTCCAGTACAATTGTTTTTGTTTTTTTTTGAGAATGTAACGTTAAAAATAAATAAATAAATAAATAGAAAGCTGTCCCACCTATGAATACTTGCCCTTCGCCCTCCGTGATGACGCAGCCGTCTGCGTCCCGGACTTCCACCACCGTGTCCATCAGGGGCGTCCCAAGAGGCACAGAGGACGCCGAGCCGCAAAGACCCGCGCTGTTTAATGTAGGGCTGAAACGATTAATCGTACGAGCCCGATTAATCGATCGCTGAAACAATAGTCGGTAAATTTAGCGATCGTTTAATCGTGAACTACACGACTGGCTTTAAAAAAAAAACAAAAAAAAACGGCCAGTTTCTGAAAGAACACATTCAGAGACGCTCACATGTCGCCGCGCTGCAGCTGAGGCTCTGCCACCCTGCAGCAGGAGGCCCAGCAGGAGACCTCTGTGACGCCGTAGATGTTGTAGATGGCCGTTTCGTTCTCCTCGTGTTTCCAGCTCCTCAGCTGAGCCGGAGAAGGACAGGCCTCACCGCCCAGAGCCAACACCCGCAGCGAGGATCCGGGCGACAGCACGTCCCGCTTCAGAGCACCGTGACCGAACCGCACCAGCAGAGAGGGGGTGACCTGGAAAAAAGAAAGAAAGAAAGAAAACTAAGAGTCATCAACTAAGAGTCTCTCAGCTCAACTCTCAGTCGGCAACACAGATGCTTTGCCTGAAGGACTGTAGTTCGGTGACGCGCGAACAGCAGCTGGGCGAGTCGACCGGGCATCTTCTTCACCACCGAGGGGACCAGGAGGAGCAGAGCCCCCGAGGACAGAGCCAGGAATATGTCCACCACAGACGGGTCAAAGGTCAGAGGGGAGGCGAGAAAAACAACATCGTCTGCGCTCATCTGGAACAGAGATCTGAGCAGAGGAACACGCCGCTTCTTTACTTCACATCTGCCCCTCGGACGCGAGACGGAAAAACAGCCAAACTGACCTCAGATGCAGGATGTTGGGGACGATGCACCGGTGGGGGACCCTCACGGTTTTGGGAGGACCCGTCGTTCCGGACGTGTGCAGGATGTACGCCAAGTCTGGGCGCCCGGAGTCCCCCGGGGGAACGGTTTCACCAGAGGGATCGCAGCCGCCCGCTCCCCGAGGTCCGTCCTCGCCGACTGGACGGGGCTGGACATGCATCAGGGTCAACCTGAACCGGGGCAGATCCGCACAGACCTCCACAGGGACGAGATCGACCAGAGCCTCCCGAAATCGCTACACGGGAGAGTAGAGGAGGATGAGAGTTTATATTCAAATAGAAAAAGACTTTAGTAAAAATAATATTTGCAATAAGCGTCTTACTTCTATAGAGAGAGAGAGAAAAAAAAAGGTTTTCTACTAATTTTATTTTTAATGTATTTTGAAAGGATTTTTTTTATTCTAAGTCATCATTTTGAATTCTGGGGGGGTGGAAATGCAGTCCTGCAGAAGCCACATAGTCACATCTCCATATTGTATTTTTCAGGGTATTAAAGTTTTGTTTATTTTTCGATTCTGTGCTCTGACTTTTCTAAGATCCCCAATCTTCACTCATTACATGTAGAGCTATAACTTAATGTGACAAAATCAGTAAAAAAATAAAATAAAATAAAATCGAGGGGTGTGAAAACGTTTGCAAAACTGAAATTGAATTAATGAATCGACCTGCACCAGGTTCCGATCCACAGCGCAGTACTTGAGGCCGCACCGGCTCATTGCTCTGGCAGTCAGAAGTCCAGGGGCCTCCGGGTCCAGCGGGACGTAGGCGGCAGAACTCTGCAGGATCCTGGCGGATGATGTAGCGCAGTGAGGAGACAAAGTCTGACACCCAGACGACCAGGAGACAAAAGCGGTCCAAACGTTACCCCAGGATCCAGGCGGGGACCAGCAGGTCATCGCTGCAGTACAGGCCGACAGCGCCGCCACCAGGAGAGCAGCTCTCCAGTAAAGCAGCGGACAGATCCGCAGCGAGCTGGACCACCTCTCTGTAGAGCAGAGACCCCGGAGTCTCTCCCGAGCCCGGGTCGAACCGGACCGCCGCTCGGTCCGGGTGCAGAGAGGCTGCGGCGGACACCAGGTCCTGGAGGGTCCGAGCAGGCATCCCGGTGAGGCGTTCACTGACCCCTGTCAGACTGAGAGCTCAGCACCTGAAGTCTCTGTTTTCACATGGGCGGAGCACTGCCGGCGCGTTAAGATGACGCATAAATGGAGTGACGTCTTAATGTCAGGGTGCATTCAAGACACTACTTGAAAGCTCGGACACTTTATAACGACCGTAAAATGTCTTAATCAAGCTTAAATTTAATACCAACCAACTGATATCAAGCTTTAATGAAAGCGACCAAATATGTAGATTTCAACATAAACATTATAAAAGTCATTTATCTGCATATGAGTCGTAACTGTCACAAAACAGTAGATAAACGATTGACTTCAAGGGCAGTGCTTGTCACATTTCTTTTAAATGTATTTGATTTGTGAAAGAAACAAAACGCAAAAGGAAACCATAGAACGCATTACAAAGCCGACTTGTTTGCTGAAGAGGACCGCCACCCCTCCATCCCGGTGTTCCACTCCATACCATTAGGTGGCAGTAATACCGCCTCCATACCATTAGGCGGCAGTAATACCGCATCTAACACCCAGAAAGAGAAGGAAGAAGAAGAAAATCAAATTAAGAGCGCCTTTCTCCCTTTCTCATTTATTCTTCAAGCTTCCAGAGGGAAGCGTTTGTCACAGGCAGTATGGCACAATGTATGCGAAACATGCTGGATGCAAACACCGCCAACTTTAAGAGGTCTCTGGAACGAATCGCTGAAAAGGTATTTTAGAGGAACAAGCTATATTAATTTTACCGTCAGTTAACGTCAAAACATTACAGAGGGGATGTTCGCTAATATTGACCTTTTTTTTTAAACAGTATTCAAAACTGAAGGACATGGACGACGTGCTGGAGGTGGATATCAACCAAATTAAACTAAGAAGTAAGTGAAGTTTTGCCTTTACCGCCTTTTCATTTAAAAACGTTAATTTTGAAGCCACCTACTGGTGACTTACTGGTATTGCACCTCAGCTAAAACTTTGAAATTGCCTATGGCAATAACTCAAGGCCCTCCAGACTCCAAATTACATCAATAAATCTGTCTAGCTTTGCAATAAATCTGCGAAATTAAAACAAAAATCACACAGTCTACAAATTCCCATATTTTTTTTCTGATTTTTTTTTTTACTGCAAATTTGTCTCAAAAATCTTGGGTTTAAGTGCCTGTTGCCTCAGCCTTTCTTGAGTTATAGCTCATGATCGATATGGCGATTAATTAAAAAAAAAAAGAGTCATATTTAATATCATACATTAGCACAAATAACCTAAATATTCCTTGCAAATATTTTAAAATTAGGACCACAAATTTTGATCACTGAAATCAAAATCTATCACTTTGATTGCAAAAGACACAGGAAATGATCACAAAATCCTGGATGGACTGATCAGTGTGGAAAGATCTTCAATATTATTTAATTTTAAGAAACACTTACTGAATATTTAATGGGTTTTATCGATACGTTCTAGCTCATCTGGCCCTTTAAGAACGTTCTGATTTTTGGTAACGAAAAATGAGTTTGACACCCCTGGCTTATGGCATCGCACAGATTACATTAAAATTTGGCAAATCACTGTAAGAATGATTTATTGCTAATACAGTTTCATTAACTCTATTTTTGTTTTGTTTTCTTGCCATCGTGCAGCTCTTTCAAAGTATTTAGACCAGTCCAAAGCCCACCTTGAAAAATCGGCCTCAAAGGTTTGTTATTTAGTCATTCATTAAATAAATGCATGAGGTGTGTTTATTAAAGCTAAATCTAAAATCTGACTTCTACGTGCATCCCCTCCTTAGTGCCAGTCAGATGAACGAGATTGCTCCTTGAACTGTAAGTGTACGTGCCCCAATATGAAACTAGTAAATAGATTTTTAATTTTCTGTGGTTTGTATTAAACTATTTCTTTTTTTTTTCCTTTGTAGCAAGTGTCAGTGCACATTCTGAGGTAAACATAATGGGTAAATAGTTGATACTCGGGGTGAAACTATCTGCTGTGGCTTAATTTAAAAAGTATGTTTTTCTTCACAGTTAAATTTGTCATGTGAAGCTGATGAAGTGAACAACGGCAGTGAACTTGCTAATGGGGATAGCGGTAAGGAGACAAAAAGTCACCACATTTACAGTGTTTACAGTGCTTTGTTGAAGTGTTAATATCTGGAGAATTTGCTCCCTTTTTTTAATTCAGATTACTCATAAGAATCATCGATTGCTAAAATAATCATTAGTCTCAACCCGAGTTGGATCATTTTTCTTCTACTTTAAAATAATGCGCAGCTTTCTCTTGATCTGTCTTATAAAATCCCTACAAAATACTTTGAAGTTTGTGATTGTAATTTAATTACCCATGCAGAAGTTACAAAAATGTGAATATTTTGCAAAGTGCTGTGACGCTCTTGTTCTAACGTTGCTAATGTTTGGTTTCTGTACTATCATCCAGCAGAGGGAACTCTCAAGTCATTGGATGAGACATGGGGGAACCCATCAGAGAGCGAGCTCCTGCCAGAGGACCAAGACGAAGAGCTGCAAATGTCTCTGAGCAGTCGGTCCAACTCCCTGGCCGAGCTCTACCCAATGATGGTTAGTCGGATAGAAAGAGCCTGGCATCGACAGACCGCCTTCACATCCGCCAGCTCCGTGCTGAGGCGGTACCGCCGGTGGAGGCAGCAGTCCAGGAGACTCAACACCACCTTTGACATCATAGCGAGACCTAATGATACCCACCTGAAACCGTCGGCCAGTAAGAGGCTTCTCGGAAAGGGTTCGGGCAGACCTGCAGAGAGAATGTGGACTGAGACGATACCTCGTCCTCGTCCTGTTGCCTCGACACTGGCGAGCCTGCGTGCTGGACGACAGTCTCCTGGCAGGGAGAGGGGATTGCTGATCGGGGACACCCCACATACCATCAGGGTAATGGACTTCTCTGACACCGCTAAGCCACAAGAGATGTCGTTGAACAAGGCTTCCACTGCGTCTTATTCTCCTCGTAAACAAACCCGTCTTGCTGATCAGATCTCCATCAACACCTCATCAACTTCTTTCAGCAATGCCAAATCATCCCCAGATTCGTCCTTCAGGCTTAGGAGACTTTCTGTTTCTTCAGACCGAGCAGAGGTCTCAGCAGCAGAAACTCTCTCTGTGCCAGACAGGCCCGATATCTACAGAACCCAGGCTTGGCACAGTCCCTTCAAGGCGAGAACTGGCCTCTCTGGCCTCAATCGGTCTCCACTTGCATTTTCCAGAAGAAAATACGAGGAGGATTGGTCAAGAGAACCGATGAAGCCTAGATCACTCTCCACTTCCATGTCCTCTCCTTCCAAGAGGCCTGTTGTGCTGGTGAAGAAGATTGATCCCCAAGATTCCACTCAGTCACCCCGACAACGGCCCGTCTTGCCTCCGCTGGCCGGGGCAGAGACTAGCCACCGCGGGTTCAGACGAACCCTCTCCTACGACTCTTCTCCACCACGCCACGCCTACCAACTGTCAAAGAAAGTCGAGGAGGACTACCTGAGGGTTTACCACAAGTTTGTGTGCCAGAACAAATCGGCTCCCTTCGACCCCCTTCCATGCCGTCTGTGTGGAAGAAGCTCTGAGGCCGGGAAGACCTCCCCGTCGTTGGCAGCACTCGCCTTGTCGCCCCACCGCTCCGTCCTGAGGAAGCGCCACAGGGAGCAGAGGTGTGACGGCCACCCGCAGTCCAAACGCCTCAGGTACGAAAACTACGCCTCCTCCCCGGGGTCCAAGCGTCACAGCAATGAGATGCTGAGATGCTGCCAGTCGCCCAGCGCCGTCCCTTACAGCCCCAGTAAAGCCAGATTCAATGAGTCTACACCGTACCTGGAGGCCTGGATGGACCGGCACCAGCCTCTCTTCTCTTCTCCGGGTGAGACCCAGTTGGGTTCCAGCAGGTAATGCAGGCACCGTAAATCTGAAAGCTTTGGCTGGTATTTAACTTTTATTCAAAAGTTTTTTTTTTTGCATAAAATTGCCACTGTGTCATGTGCAGATGATCTCAAAAATTGAGTTCCTCTGGTTTTTCCCAGGGTTATTTACAGAAATGGGAGATGTGCTTTTCTGCAGTGAGTGGTGGGAAGAGACGTAGGATTTTTTTTATTTTACAGATTAATTGTCTTGCATCATACTGTCATGACATGGTGAAATTTTTAACAAATACGTTAAAAAAAATTTTTTTCCTAAAAGTTAAATACTCCAGCTGCAACTCATAAAATGAATTTAACTTAATTCATTAAACTTTTTTTTATGAATGTGGCTTACAGCTGATGAAAACTTGAAACTTGCATAAGACTCAATAATACATTTTTACACATATATCAAGGAGACAGCCATAAACCCCAATAGGAAATGAAGCCACAAAAGATCATTCATGTTAAAGATCCTGGTTTCAAATATAAAAAGGGAAGTTTTCCTGGCTAATGAGGCAAAGAACTGATCTGTTCAGTGGTTCAAAATCCCCATTCAGATTAAATGTAATGTTTTATTAAGTCTGCAATCAGTGCAGCCATCTCTGCACTGCTGCTGACAGATTTCAGTTGCTGTGAGCCATAAAACATAAACAGACATTTGAAGCAAGTCGGTCAACAATGAATCTGAACTAATAAATTCACTTGGTTTTCTGAACTGATGCTCCTGTATGTGTTGAAATCACATACAGGAGGTCGACTTGGGAGCTTCTGTCCCAGGTGATTTAAGTCCTTTGCAGATGTTCAGTTTTTCCTTCATCTCTACATCTTTAATCACCAGCTTTGCTTTTTCCAACAGAAACTGGAGATAAATCAAGATGAACGAGAAACTACATTTGGGCCTGTGGAGAAGAAGTTTTCAGATCCAAATAAATTATGTTTTTAGAGCGGCTGTAGTGTGGCGTTTATAGCAGTCCGTTCTTGTTCTTTTTTTGAATCATAGCTGAATCTAAAGCATTCTGAATCCTTACAAGGCATATATTGTTCATGTCATTGTTCATCTCATTGTTCTTGTTTTTATGTTTGCCTTTATTAAAGTTTCAAAAAGTGTTGAGTTGGCAAAAAGAACAAATTCAATTAAAAGTCATTCAGGAAATGTTTAATATTTTTGGTCTCCAGTTGTGTTTCTTACACATTTTAATGTTCTGATATGGAAATGCTTGGGATACAGTTTTTTTTTCCTCAACATATTTGATGTTTAAACATATACAGGAAACAAATACAGTTATTAGTGTGCTTGGAAAATTAATCACATATCCATTGATTCCAGAAAAGAAAAGTAGTGTTGTAAAGCTCAACCAAAAGCAGCATTTTGTCACTTTCCTAAATTAGTGGAGTCTTTTTTTCTAACCAAAAGAGGATTTAGGAAAAAAAAAAAAAAAAGACATCACTTGGCAAACAATTACTTTTAGGAAGTTGTGAGCAGAGACTGCTCACAACTCCGGCTATGCAATGCCGTAGCTGTAGAACCGTTTCTTTACTTCAGATGGCAGGACTGAGTCCCTCCACTATGCTGCTGCTGCTGTCCCAGTTACCACTCCAGTTCAATTGGATATTTCCCAGTTAGACAGGCGGTGCAGTGGCCTACTTCCTTGTAGGAGCCGACATTCTCCTTCTGGAAGGAGGAGATTCCCTCCTGGACAGCAGAGACGAGTCCCTCTACGCTCAGATACTCCACGCTGTCGGCGCCTGCGCAGCAGAACGAGCACAAGCAGAGACGGACATTTCAACACGTTCATGTATTGTTCAAAACCAAACAAACAAATATACCATATGTATAAGAAGCCTTACCAATATAACCAGCAATGTCCTTAAACTCTGGCTTGTTGGCAATGAGCTCCTCTTTGGTTGGGATGTTGATCCCCATGAAGCAGGGGAACTTGATGGGTGGAGACGCCACCCTGATGTGAACCTGCATAACCAAGAGTCTTCAATAAACATGGTTTTGTTTATATCAATCATTAAACACTGACTTTAACATGAAAGTAGTGAGTATTACTTTTTATTAGTAATTTTAAATAGAGATGAATTTGTGTGATTTTAGTGGAATGGAACAAATTTCTTCTGTCTGGACTGTATTTGCTCATGACAGCCCAAGCATGTAATTTCTAGCTTTTTAATTATTCTACATGAGGATTAAAAAAAAGTTAGCATGGTTAGTCTATCAAATGTTCTGTAGAAAGAACACAATCCACTCAGCACTGCAACACGATTGTTTTCAAAAAGATTTTCTAGCAGATAAACGCTTGCATGTTACTAAAAGCTGCAGTATGTAACTTTAAAAAAAAATTACATATTTGTTAAAACTGGCACTATGTCGTCACGATGTTAGAAACAACGTGGTGAAGAGAAAAATCAAATGCCACTGCCTTCTAGAAACAGCCAATCAGAGCCTGAAGGCGGGTCTTAGAGCTGTCAATCACAATCTCCTCCAGCACTGCAACAGCCTTTCCATCAGCAGATCCTGTTGTGAATGCTGGGCTGGTTAGCATAACCAGCAATGGCAGCAGAGAAACTCACCCAAATTCAGTGAGTTCAGATTTAGATATTTAAAATGTCTTCAATTATTGGCTTATTGTAGTTTCTTTAGGGAATTTAAGAAAACTATTCCTGATGATTATCAAGATATCAGATTCCTTTGTCAGTCAAAAGTTTGTATTTAGCAAAGTTAATTTACCTTAAGATTGTTTAAAGCACAAGTGTAAAAGAACTAAAATTATACTAAACTAAAAATGTGATAAAAATTATCCACACTTTAACTGGTCATTCAACATTCATTTTATTGTAATTTCCTTAGATTTATTTATTTCACAACCTTAAAAAGGTCTTAAAAAGAGCTTAATTAAAACAAACAGAAACTACAATAACAGAGACAAGCTGCTAACACTTCACTGCATACATCTCCACAGAGATGGTATTATCTGCAAAAGTAAGACCAAAATTAATAGAGTAAAAAAATAAACACTATAAACTAATCTGCATCACACTCTAGAAGTTCCTCCAACTACAGGAAACCAACCTCTGTCGCTCCAGCTTCCCGCAGCAGCTTAATGATGGGAGAGACGGTGTTGCCCCTAACGATGGAGTCATCAATAAGCACCACTCGTTTCCCTGCGAAGTTGTCGGTCAGCACCCCAAACTTCTTGGCCACTCCCAGCTGTCTCAGGCGGGTATTTGGCTGAATAAACGTTCTTCCCACGTAGCGGTTCTTGCACAGAACCTCCGTGTACGGGAGGCCGGACTGGGAGAAGAGCGGCAGGGAGACATTATTGTGAGTGTTGATGTTTTTTCCATCTTTGAGCAGATGAGTCGAGGACTGACCTGCTGAGCGTAGCCCAGAGCAGCAGGGGTGGCGGACTCCGGCACCGTGCTGACCAGGTCTGCGTCTGTCGGGGCTTCGATGGCTAACTGGCGGCCGCAGCGCTGCCTCACGGTATACACCATCTGCCCTGCGGTGCGGTAATATCCGGTCACTACACAGCGGCTGCGTTTCCATTACAAATGTGCGCAAAAGGTTTTCGATACTCCGCTAATGTCGACAAAACTCAATTTCAAAAATATTCATACCTTCGAAAATGGAGTCTGGTCTGGCGAAATAAACGTATTCAAAGATGCAGAAGGCGGGCAGGTCTCCTTCAGGACGAGGGACGACGCTTAGAGATTTCACTCCAAACCTGGATATCTGAACAATTTCTCCTGGTAAGACCTCCCTGTAATACCTGAGATGGACGTGGCAATGTTAGGAACTAATACAGACTAGAGTTATGGACATGTGGAGAAACATTAAAAGCAACAAAGATTACTTTGCTCCAATGGACTGGAAGCTGCAGGACTCTGATGACACAACCCATCCCTCAGTGTACACTTCTCCTGCACCTAACCAGGGAGCAAAGAGTCAAGTTAATCACCCACCAGCTGCAATCTGACCTCTGATGAAACCATAGCCCAGGCGCTGAACCTCTTGTGAGGCTCCCTGTTTGTAAGAAAATGAGTTCAGAGGGGAAAACTGCAGACACCATGAATGAAATGTCAATGTCTTTATTAGAGATCTTTATCTGGCTTCCCATGAGCCAGGACTAAACCTTCACAACACAATTAAAGTAATATTCTAAACAAGTGAAATCAAACGGCAAAAACAACTCGAATACCTGCACTGTGGAGCCTAGAGACGGGAACAAGCCTTCCTATGGAGAGGGGCCGGTTCCCATACGGATCACGCACCGCGAAGATGACATCTTTGAACATGATGAGCAGCGAGTAAGAGGTGGGCGTTTCTGTCATGAGGTTTTTAATTCTGCAATAGAAGAAAACTAAAAGTCAGGTGAGGAAATAATGCGAGGAGGTGCATTTCCGCAGCATCCAGACTTGGTAGTCACCTGGCGACCCAGTCAGGGGTGTCCAGCTCCTCCATGGGTGGAGTCAGCGCCAGCAGCTGGGTGATGAGCTCGCTGTCTGAGCCAGTGGACAGACCGACTCCATGACGCATTACCTGCACCACAAAGTTAAGACTTGGAGCATTAGACGCAAAATGTGCTCAAAGCTGCTGTTCTGTTAGGCGTCAAAGGGGCAGTATTATATGTTTTTCAGACACATAGAATCACAATCAAGTAATTATGTTACCTTCAGTTGTTATAAAAATTCTACATATATAAAACATGATTTAAAAGAAAATTTACTGCCTTTAATGCCTTAAAATTGGGCCTCTGTCTCCTTAAGAAACTCCTGCTCTTTCTGAAACTCCGCCTCCAAGATGTCGTCACAACATAGCTCCTCTATTAACCCTTTAACAACGTTTTTGCCAGTGTTTCACTCATAAGTAGCAAACATAATGAGTTCAGATGTCCAGTTCCACCACGTGTCTGCTAATTGCTGCTGACTAGTCTGAAGGAGCTGAGTGATGGAGCCGTGGGGCAGATCTGCTCTGACACAGAAAGTAAAAAAAAAAAAGCTCAGGAGTTTCATCTTTGAAGGCAGTGCTCGGTCCCCCCAGGTGTTTTGCACAGCTGAATGGTTGCCATGGTAGACTGAAAGATTTCTCAAACATGTGTGAAGAAATCAAAGCAACACTTTAGATATGGTTTTGATGACATATAACATGACATAAAGCTAAAAAAAAATTCATTTTACATAATACTGCTCACTGATTATTAATAAATGTTTTAACAAACACTGATTATGTCAATAGCAGTTGACCAGCTCTCCAATGTGTGCCATGGATATCCTGCCGTGGCACACAATAAACTTTATTGATCCCCAAGAGAAATTTGCTTGTTGTCAAACTAAAAACTTCATATGAGACTGGGGTCTCTGTGAATGCAGTGGCTACAAACAACTATTGAGCTGGAATAAAACCAGTAAATAAGTGGAAAAATTAGAGGAAAAATTATATTTATCCCTAAAGCATAAATACTAATCACAATTAACATACAATGCCCATCCTCACCTTTTTCCTTAAGGCTCGGGAGTTGATCAGCTCTCCGTTGTGCGCCACGGCGATCCTGCCGTGCAGCGTGTCGACCACAAAGGGCTGGCAGTTCTGCAGCTCCGAGAACCCGGTTGTTGAGTAGCGCGTGTGGCAGATGCCAAGGTTCCCGTAACGCAGTTGGAGCAGAGCCTCTGGTGGGAAAGCGGTGCTCACTAATCCCATGCCCTGAGAAATGCCGAGAGGGATCATTGTTTGAAATCAGTTGATGATTCGAGTGAGAAAGGGCCTCGAAACAAACCAGGAGAGGCCCGAGTGGCCATCAAAGTGTTTAAGTATAAACCGAATGTGAGGTGTGTGAATTGAGGCCACGTTTGATGTGTGTGTGAATTAAACAACTCGTTCACCTTGTGGCTCGTGTATGTAGGAGGACTGGCTCCATTGCTTGTGACAATCCCAGCACTTTCCTGACCTCTGGGGAAACAAAAACAAAATTGTCAATTTTGCAAAGATGGAGTCCTGATAAAAGATTCCAACAAGACTGGACATGCTCCAACAAACTCAGCTCTGATAATGCGCCTTGAGGCGGTTCAAACCGGTTTGATTTAAGCAATGAAGAAGAAAAGAGGAACCAGAGCGGGAGGAGGGGACACACACACAAAAAAACAGAACAAAGGAGCTTCTCATTTGTGGAGCTGCCATTCATGGAGAGTCGTCTTGCTGCAGTTTCAGTCCATTTCACCAAGCTGCTTCTCAGATTACACTCGATCCCGCCCCCTCTGCACACAGCTTAAGCCAGTGGTGAGGCTGCTTTTCAGCACGTAGGCGTTGCTCTCAGGCTTAACCGCCTGGTTGCCTAGGGAACCGGGCAGCAGAGACAAAAAAAAAAAAAAAAAAAAAGATAGATAGAAAGGGGGGGCCGAGGAAACGAAAACGTTTCCAGGTCAGCTCGAAACATGGAGAGAGGAACAGAGAGACAAAGAGGGGCAGACGGGGAGGTGGTGGTGGAGGAGCACGGCTCGCCGGAGAGGCCGTGGGGGGAAGCAGAGGTGCTGGCTCTCGTGTCAGTGTGGGATGAGGTTGGAGCTCAGCACGGCGCAGAGGGCAGGGGCACGTTCGAGTTGATTTCAGAGCGGCTGAGGCGGCTCAGCGTCGTGCGCGGCTGGAGGGAGTGTCAGGCTAAGAGCAGGAGTCTGGGACTTCAGAGCAGGAGGGCTGAGGCGGCCGCGGGCACGTCAGCCGGCTTTGCCCCGGGACTGGATGGAAGGCCAGTGGAGGCCATCTACATTTCCTCAGTCTCAGTGCCAATGAATGAAGGTAAATCGAAGGTTAGCACAAACCGTAGCACTGCCTAAAGAGCAAGCATGTTATACAAGTTTTGTTTTGGGTTTTTTTTGTCTTCATGCTCTAAAAGCTGAATTATTTCCCCAATTCAAAAAAAAAGAAAGTTTTAACAAATGTAAAAGAGATGCGCTGATTTAGAAAATTCTAGATAGGGTATCAGTGACAATGTGCTCCATATATAAGGGCAGATCTATTCAGATTAATTCTATGCTTTTTGCTCATGGTTTTTTATTTTGCATTATGTTCAGAGTTTCTGGTTGCACTTTCAAAGAAAGTTTGTTGCAGTTCATTTTTACATATTTGACCAAGGCAGTCAACCTATTGTTTTTATTTATTTTACATTAGGCTGTTGTGATCCTAATTGAATTGACTGAACAAATTCAAAGTTGTGCTGTTTTTACTTGCTTGACCAAACTTGGGAGGGTATTGCTGTATTTAAATGCGCTGTACTGATGCAGAGTTATCAAATATATTTGTAACTCAGTACATTTATGTTTATAAAATAGAAACTATAAGTAATTTCAGCGCTAATTTTCTGTAGTGGTAGGCATCAGCCAAAACCAAACCTATGATATAGGTGAAAAAAGTGGAATGGTTCATCCCTAGATAAAAATGTCTGTCTGTAGGAATAAAGGCTAGAATGCATCCCAGTCTTCCTCTGACGCCAAACGCGACCGAAGAAGGCGGCCGCCACTGGACCGATGACGAGGTGCGGGCGCTGCTGTGCGTCTGGGCCGACAGCAGCGTCCGCGAGCGCCTGAAGAGCACGCTGCGCAACAAGTGCATCTTCCAGGAGATGGCCCGCCAGATGCAGAGGAAGTTCGGGGTGGTGCGCAACTGGAAGCAGTGTCGGACCAAATACAAGAACTTGAAGTACGACTACAAGACAGCGAAGAGCGCCCACGCTGCCGCGGGCAGCGGAGCTGGGGGCCCTGGGAGGTATATGAAGTTTTTTGAAGAGGTGGAAGCCATCTTGCTCAACCAGGGACTGGAAAATGGGACAGAGGAGATGCAAAAGAGACTATACAACGGAGACGCGACGGCGGGCCAGCTTCAGACGGCGCCGTGCAACACAAGATCCATCACGACGTCAGACAATGAGATCATCATTGAGATTGAAGATGGTGGGCGATTCTGATGGATTACACACCACACATTTGAATTCAGGAAAATTTATTTTTCTATCTTATATTTTCAGACGACAATAGTGATGATTATGATATTGATGGAGACATAGAAGCACAATGGAGAGGCACAGGTATGATATAATGTTTCAGTCTAATTCACTGTGTGACATATGGAAAATGTTTACATTTCTGACCTTCCTCTTCACATTACCTAAATGTTTTATCCATCCAATCACCCAACAGCCATCCATATTTGCTCAAAATCCAACATCCACTTGTGTGACAAATCCAACCGTTTACTCTTTTGTGTATTCATCTATCCATTGTTCTCCATAACTTATTGCATCTATAATCGTCTTGTTTGTCCATTGAACATTTATCAATCAATATTCATCCATTTCCATTGTCTGTTAATTAATCCATGCAATGGATCCATCCGTCCAGTGTCAATTTATCCATCCAACAACATTCAATCATCCATCTAAGCCTGAAACAGTAAATTAGATTAATTGTGATGACTCCATTCTTGAAGTAATTGTCATCTAATTTAGTAAATTGATTATAATTAAATGGAGTATTCAGACTCTGCTAAGAAAGGAGTCAAAGGTGACGTTAAGCCAAAACTGTAAAATATATACAATTTGCAGCTAAAATGAAATGCCTTTCTTTGTGAATATATTTTAAAGAGGAAGGAGGTAAAACATATTTAACATAAATAACTTCAGATTGAGTAAAAAATAAAAAATAAAAAAAATCTCCTTTTAAGCACATTTTGCTTTCATCAACAGATCAGCCCTGTTGTGTTAATGTTAAAGTATTTTCTTTTAGTTGAGATGCATCCTTTTCTACAAATGACCAAACGTTCTCCAAAGGAATTCTGTGACTGCATTTAGGGGATAAAATATCTATTTTATTTAATAAAAATAGAAAGAAAAAAAAAAGAATTTGATTGCTTACTTTCATATTTTTAAATGTTGTATAAAATAAGCTTAAGCAGTAATTAAAAAAAAATAAAAAAATCAATTACTAAAATTGTTAGCTGCAGTGCTAAGTCCAGCCTCGTTCATTATCCAGGTCCATTCACAGCATTCCTTTGTATCTGCCATAAATTTTTGATTTATACAATAAAGTTGGGTAAAAATGACCGAGAATCCTCAAAAATTATGAAATTTTAACATGGCAAAATGTGAAAAAACTCTGGATCGAAGAGATTTTTACTACCTCTATTCTTCTCCACCACAGAGGCCCATTTAACACAAGCAGACTCCCCGAGCTCAGACCAGTTCCACGTGGTCACGGTGTCGGACACTGGCCGGAACTGGAGCGACCAGGAGGTGCAAGCTCTCATCCAGGTGTGGTCCGACGAACGCGTGTGCAAGCAGCTGGAAAGCTCGACCAGAAAGAGGGACATCTTCGTCCAGATCTCCAACCGGCTCATGCAGCAAGGCATTGAGCGCGACTGGAAGCAGTGCCACACCAAGTACAAAAACCTCAAGTACCTCTACCGGTCTCTTCAGAGAAGCAAGACGGATGAAGCCGAGCGGAAGCGCCTCATGAGGTTTTATGATGAAGTGGACGCCATTATGACGCACGCCCCAAACGGCTCGCTACGCGGCAGGGGGGCTGCTGACGCTGTGCATTCGGGCCCACTTCCAGTCTTGCAGATTTGTGAGGAAAACCGTCGGAATGATATTTGTTTACCAAAGTCAAGCAGAGGAGCAACAGCGGAGGAGAAAACTTGTCGTAGCGACTCTGGCCTAGTCACAGACACTGATGATCTGAGGCTGCAAGAAATCAGGGAGCATCAGTCAGATCAACATCACACCCCAAAGAGTGAGCTGGTCATGTTTGTCTAAATACTATTAACAGACCTTTAGTTCTTTAGCTAAACAAGAAAAAGGGACTTAAACCAACCATAAACACGAGGCTGCGCTTTACCCTCAATATCTTTATCTGTTTTAGAATAAAATGTCAGTACTGCATTGCTTTAATAAAGTAATGCGTTCTCCACACCGACCCTTAAAATAGGATTGGTAGGATTTGGACTTTTATCTACAAACTAAAAGTAGATAAAAGTCTGAAGAAATTTAAATGGGGCTTATGAAAGTGAACCAAATCTTAGATTGTAAAGAAGAATTAGGTTCAGTGGGTTTAATCACTCAAGCCTTAAAAAGCTTAAAACAACAAAGAGTTTGTCTGTGTTAAATGTCATGAAAATGTCCAGAATTAGCTGAAATGCTTAGGTTAACTAAAGTATTCCCTAAACTAGCACGTTAACCACAAGGAATGTGTATCCATGTACAATGCAAACAGCAGTGCGCATGCTAAACTAAGCGACAATGCTAAGGACTGCAATGTAGTCAATAGCATTTGGGGTATCATTAGCATGCTGACTAACACTGACTTACTCCATATGGTTTAGCTTTTATATCAAAATGTTATTGTTATTAGGACTTTTCCTAGCATATTAACTTACAGTGACATTCAATTGAGTAACAATAGTGTATAAGCTAAAATGTGCAAAAATGCCAATATTAACTCAAACACTTTTATCATCACCATTTACTAATATTAATCACTTACTACCTTCATTATCGTATGGTTCGCTAAAATGCTAATTTTGAATATAAAGCTAATGTTAGCATGAGGTAGTAGTCCCCAATTTTCAAGACCTAAACTTGTGCACCAACTTATTTAAACGTTCACAGTATCAATATTCTGAAAAGCATGACAAAAAAAACAAGGTTTAAAAAAAAAAGATTAGGCTGTTGAGTTTACTTCCTCACTGTTTTTTGCAACATGGTGTTTGCAGGCCCCTCTGAGACTCTGGCGGGAAAAGACTTCAACTTTCCAGCAAACAGAGGAACGAAGAGAAAAGCTGTGGATCAAGGTTTTTAAAAATCCCTCCTTTCTCTCATCACTGAGCATGTCCCATGATGTCTCGAAATGAGCGAGGGCTCTGTCCCGTGATTTGAGGCCGATAACGAGATGAGGATATAATTGTAGCAATAAAGAAAAGAAAAAAATACAAATAAAAGACACGCACAATGCCAGATTAGGTCGACTGTGACGCAAACTACGTTTGAAGCACAGTAATGACATCACAGCATGCCGATGTTTTTACTTTCAGACTCCACATACCAGAAACCAGCGAAACTACTGAATGCAGGCCGCGCTCAGGTGGAGGCACAGTGCAAAGAGGAGCAGGAGCACGTTCCCATAATAAAGATCAAATCCGTGTGCTCCATGGCCCACTCTAATCCCGAACGGCCGAAAACACAGGTAATCATGAGAAATCAGTGTCACCTACAGTAAAAAAAACCCCAACTTCTTAAGCATTACAGGGTGATAATTCAATAGAAAGTGTGTCAATTCCCATTTTTGCCATTACTGGCATTACCTGCACTATAAAAAGTAATTTTGAAGCACATTAGTCATTTTATTGATTTATTAAACCACATACAAATCTAACATTAATTGAAAACTTTTAATTAAGTGAAAATGATGTTTCAGCCAACAGTGATTCTCATTCATTGTGTCTCATTCAAGGTTACATTATGAATGAATATGGCCTTGTAAAAATTAAAGAAGTGTTGATGGTTGAGGGTGTAGCAAAAGGAAAAGAAAAGTGACGTTATCACTGCACATCTCAAGGGGTTTGTCTATAACTTATTTGCGTGTCCAGTTAATGGAAATCCATTTACCCATCTCTAAATTAAAATTGGGGGACGGGGGCTTCAAAAGGAGCCCGCCCAGGGCACAATTAATCCAGGGCCGCAAGGGCATCAAGTCAGTTTTTTAATCCAAAACGTAGCACACCTTGGCTTTCTTTTCTGTCACAGAAAAGGGTTATGTGTCACTTAGATATAATAAAAAAAAGTTATTACCATTTCTTTAACATTTTATGTGTTAATCATGAGCTCGTTTTTATTTTCTCTTCTTTTTGAGATTAAATAAAACTAAGTGGCCAAGATGTTTTTAGAAACGTGTTAGAAATTGACAAGTAACATTAAAAAAAAAAAAAAAAAACATTTCATGAATTAATTTACGAAACACAGACAAAACTCTGCCAATACTGCAGTTTTCTTTCTTTGTGTGAATTACATCACACATATTGACCTGGTTATATGAAATTAGGAAACTCTTTTGTAGAATTTCAAAAAGGATAAATGTGAAAATTAACGTACAAAAAAACATGAGAAAAATGCAAAAGATATGCTGATACTGATCAGTTGCCTTATGTGACGTCACCAGAGGCCAGTGTACATGGAAGTTTGTTTTAGGGAGGGCAGACTCTACATTGCTTAAATAGCGATACCCGGCTAAATAAAATTTGCCATGTTGTACAGTATGTGAAAACCTAAATATAAAGTGGCTTTAATGGCTTGTAAAAGAAAGAAGTCTGAGTAGTAACTTTAAATGTTTTACAGCATAAATTTCGCATAGCTTCTACTTAGAAATATCGAGTGGACTCAAAACGTCACACTGACGTAATAGTAAATTTTAAATGGACAAAATGTTTACAGGTTTGAGTTTATTTAAGCACGTGACCAAAGAGTTCAGGTAACCGTGCCTGCATTATTACAATTATTATTATTATTATTATTATTTTCTCCTGAACTTGACACTGAAGAGAAGCCAGGCAAGAGAAAGTGCTGTTAGCCAAAAAATTATAAGTTATCCGTCGTTACTTTACGACGCTTACCTGTGCTGTAACGCCACCAGTCCCAGAGTGAGAATCTGAGCCACCTCCAACTGCGTGGGCCACTCTCCCGCAGCCACGCAGCCAAAAACCCCGCACTCCTCCCCGATGCCGGACTCCTCGAACTCCATGCTGGCCCCGCGGCGCTGTGAGTTCCAACCGCTACACCGTTAACCCGGACCGACGGTCTCGTGCCGAATTGCCGCGGAGCGGAGCAGCGTGCTCGTGCACTTACACTGTTGAGTGAACACGTGCTTTGTGCTACACAACGAGGCTAACAAAAACAGGTCAGCTGACACCGTTTTTAACTCGCCTTCACAAAAGCCCGAAACGCACTAATTCAATCAAGGGTAAGAACAGCAACAACAACAACAAAAAAGGCTGAGACGGTTTTCACCGAAGAACCAAGACGTCCTGACTCTTATTATGAATGAATAAACCGCAATTTGATCACAAACACAAGTGTTTGTGCTATCCTGCTTTGGTCACTAGACGTCTCGTGTTGACCTGGTTTTCGACAGATCGATTCTCTTATCGAACTTAAAAATGGTGGCGCTCCAAAGTTTTTCTCCTTAAAATTATGTGCTGGAGCATCCTGAACCCACGTGGTTGCAAAACGCTGCTGTGATTGGCAGAGGGAGTCTGTGGGAGGTTGTGATTGGCAGAGGGAGTCTGTGGGAGGCTGTGATTGGCTGTCAGTGAACGTAAGATGGGGCTCGGTTTCCTCTCCTCTCCTGCTGCATGCCTCCACGCCTCCCCGCTGCTGCTGCTCCTGACAACTTTCTTTGGCTTGTACTCTAGGACAGTTTGGGACCGAGCAACTCGATGGCTTCCAGCACAGGTACTGCACGAAAATAAATAAATAAATAAACCAACTCACGCTTTAATAATCAAACAGCGATTTCACTTTTCGCTGTTGTGCGTGATTTCAGAGTTGAACATCGGCCAGAAGCTGAGTGAGGGGAAGACGAAGCAGATTTTCGAGCTGGCGGACCAGCCGGGGCTGGTTCTGGTGCAGTCCAAAGACCAGATCACCGCTGGGAATGCGGCGAGGAAGGATCAGATGGAGGGCAAGGCCGCCATCGCCAATAAGACGACTTGCTGCGTGTTCAAACTTCTCCGGGAATCTGGTGAGGACTTGGTGACGTTTGTGAATCCAAAGGTGTTGGTGTTGCAGCGTGAGCTGATCCAGATGTGTCACATTTGCCCTCAAGCAAGTTTCACACAAATTCCTCAAGATATTTTAGGCTCAGTCATGCCCCATTATTCCTCCCAGAAAACTAACATATTTGGGACCTGTCACGATAATAAATTTATCTTGACGATAAATCGTCACGCAAGTTATTGCACTACACAATAATATTGTTGTTTAGAGACGATTTTCAAGTAATGTAGTGGCGATGGCATAAGAAAGCAAAGGCAGATGCTCAAAAATCAATAAAATCATCATGAACATTTAGCAATAGAGCTGGAAGACATTTTACATACAGAAAATAAATAAGTAAATGAAACGAATTATGAAGTTTCTGTAGACAAAGTTTATGAAAAAAAAGGGCTGGTTGAGACCAATGCACCAGACTGAAGAAACGATAAATCATGGAAATGATTGAGTTTTTCATTTTTCAAGCGATTTTTATTGATTTAGTCTTATTAGCAGCTGAGTACTGATTGACATGAATGCTGGTGTGACCCCTGATTGGAAAGGACAGAGATCAGTAAGGTGACAACTAAGGACAAAAAAAGACCACCTTTTACCTGTTTGCCATGAGGTAACTAACATCAGGCGTTTGCTGTCTGTAAAGACAAGGTACACCTATGAATAAATTCATCTCCAAATCACTCCTTTTCTCTGCCTTTATGCAGAAGTAAGTGGCTAATTTGCTGCCATGTGCCTCTTCAGTCTGCTGTGTGTGTAAATCGAGCGGCAGCCCGGTCCGTCTTGTGACTTTCACCAGAACCGGGCGAGTCACGTTATAATTAAGCAGAATTACGTTGAGGATAAAAGATCATTTTATTAGTCTCCGATAGGAAAAAAAGAATATCTTGGAAGCAGGGACACAACTGCAATACAACAATAAAAGCCCATCAAAAAGGACAGTAACCATGAATAAATGCATTTTTTAAAAAAAAGCCTGTCTTTATACTGCTGATGGGTTTTTGAAGTTCTCTCTGTTTAAATAAGTTCTTCTAATGATGATTGAGCCACTTTATTTGATCATCTTTTGTTACCTACTCTGGAAAGGCTGGAAGTTTATTGGTGTAATTTATAAGGGATGGTGGCCTGGTTAGGGCAATTAGATCTGCTCTAACCAGGCCACTCATCCCTTTGTTTTGCCCAGCGAACCTTTTGTACCGCCGTTCATTTAACACATTCTTCTGTGCATTTGTTCGCTCATGTAGCCACTGATGTATCCAAATTTTGTTGAATTCGGACATTAAAAAATGTCTGGAACTCTTTCAAAAACCTGGAATACATTTCTAAAGTCCAAGGCTGGGATTAAGCCCGAGGCTTTACATCGGTCTTGTTTTGCAGGCATTAAGACCGCTTTCGTGCAGCAACATTCGGAGACAGCGTTCATCGCTGCCCACTGTGAGATGATTCCCATTGAGTGGGTGAGTCGCAGGGTGGCGACTGGGTCCTTTCTGAAGAGAAACCCGGGAGTCAAAGAGGGTTACCGCTTCGCCCCACTGAAGATGGAGATGTTTTTCAAAGTAAGCGCGAAGGCTCACGATGATTTGTAATCGGCCGTCTATGAACGGGCGCGAAGCGACTGACTGCTGTTCTCTCTAGGACGACGCCAACAACGATCCTCAGTGGTCCGAGGAGCAGCTGCTGGCGGCCAAGTTCAGCCTGGCTGGGCTCACCATCGGTCAGTGTGAGGTGGACATCATGAACCGCAGCACAGTGGCCATCTTTGAGATTCTAGAGAAGGCTTGGGCCACTCAGAACTGCACGCTGGTGGACATGAAGGCAGGTCGTCGCCCCTGCTGGTTATTTACGCCTCCCGACAACAGAACTTATTTTATTTTCCTATTTAAATCTTTGCAGATTGAGTTCGGTGTGAATGTCAAAACACGGGAGATTGTTCTCGCTGACGTCATCGACAACGACTCGTGGAGGCTGTGGCCGGCTGGGGATCGGAGCCAGCAGAAAGATAAGCAGGTCAGAAATTATGATCGTCTTTATTGTATGATGACGCATTTCAGCAAACTGTAAAGGCTAAAATGTTGTCTCCCCTCGGTTCCCCCAAGGTGTATCGAGACCTGAAAGAAGTTACTCCAGAAGCAATGCAGATGGTGAAGAGGAACTTTGAGTGGGTTTCTGAACGGGTCCAGGTAGGATTTACTTGACATCAGTACCTGAGGAAATGCTTTGGTTTGGTGGAGCAGATGGTTGAATATTTCAGCAAACATTTTCACATGAAAAAAAATCAAGATGGTGGCAATTTTCCTGAGCAGATGAGTAATTTTGGTGGCAAAATTGTGCATAATTGGACCCACAAGTCATATCTACTGTTGGTGTTTTGCTCATCTTGGAAAATGATTTTCACACTGAAATTTCCAACTAGGTGAATGTGTTTAGTTTCAAATCATAGCCTACATATTTTGACCAATACAAATGATATATATTTTTTTCTTTTTCTGGTGGACATTTTTCAAAATGGTCATAGTGGAGCATGTGTATTTTCACTGTGGTGGGCACAGCGAGCCACTGACATCCAAGTCATAAAAATAGGAAACTGTTTATGGAAATAACTGCTTTAAGAATCAAATGGCGGCCATTTAAAAAAAAATGTCTTGCATTCTGAAATTCAAGGGGTTATTGGGGAAATATGAACAAATATACAACCAGAAGGATGAGCATGAAGGTTGCTGTTCTTGTATCCACCCTTGAACAGTTTCTACAGTAGTCTGCAGCACCAGTTGGTGTTCTCCTTCAGCATTAACTCCTGCAGTGTGCTCGATGTGGGTATTGATCCCTGTGTTATCGGCAGCTCCTCCTGGAGCCCCGGGCCAGCGGCCGGGTGGTTGTTCTGATGGGCTCCACCTCTGACATGGCTCACTGTGAAAAAATCAAGAAGGCCTGCACCTCCTATGGACTCCCCTGCATCTTAAGGGTCACCTCTGCTCACAAAGGCTCAGATGAGACACTCCGTATTAAAGCAGAATATGAAGGTATGCATTTCTTAAGATGAGAGGGTGTTTTTGCCCCATCCCTCATCTCTAATGTCTTTTTTTTTTTTTTCATTATTTTATTATCTTTCACCCCTAGGTGACGGAGTTCCTACCATATTTGTGGCTGTAGCTGGCAGGAGTAACGGCCTGGGGCCGGTGATGTCTGGAAACACCGCTTATCCCGTCATCAACTGCCCCCCTCTCACTCCAGACTGGGGAGCGCAAGACGTTTGGTCATCCCTCCGTTTGCCGAGTGGTGAGCAGAGTGCCCAGCGTCCTGTTAGCTGTACCGTTAATGGGAGACGGGTTGATCCGCTAAGCTTTCTTGTCTTCCGTGTCCTCCACAGGCCTGGGCTGCTCCACGATCCTCTCTCCTGATGCCGCGGCTCAGTTTGCGGCGCAGATCGTCGGCTTGAGCAACCACCTGGTGTGGTGCAAGCTCAGGGCCTCCATGCTCAACACATGGGTGTCTCTAAAGCTTGCTGACCAAAAACTACAGGCTTGTAGCCTCTAAGTAGCTTAGACCGACTTGTGCCCAAAACCCATATCATGCCTTTTGTCCTTTAACTGTAGATCTTCCTGAATCATTCCATTAAAACAAGAATGAATAAAATGCCCATTTGTTTTGTCTGTTTAATCCATCAACTTCATCAGCAGAAAATAAAATGCAGCATTATAAGGTTTTCAGGGTTTTCCCCAGTGTATTATAAGTCTGGCGGGCCACCAGGCTAAGTATTGCTTATTTAAGTCTTTTTAAAATGTTTGCATCTCTTAAGACTTTATAGTTGGTGTTAATAGTCCAATCTTTCAATCACACATTATTACCAAGTGATTATTTTCAAGTTTCCTGTCAACTTCAAACAATTTTTAACTCAAAACCACGATGTTGAATGTAATTCAATCACAAAAATGGTACACTCAAAATATACTAATAAAGCACAATTATATTACATAAAAAGAAACATACTTAAAAGTATACTACGTGTGTTAAGTCGTCAAAAAAACCTATGTTGAAGTACACTTGGTACACTTTAAATTGTGCTTTAATACAATTTAAATACTATTAAACTACAATAATGTCACTACTCCGAAGTGAACTTGAAGTTTATTCATGACTAGTCTTACTTAAAGTATGTTGATATTACATATATAACATATTGTATTGATTTATTTTTTTTGTCACCAGGGCCTGTTAGCCCTTTCTGAAGTCCAGCCCAGGTTCCTTCCATCTTTGTATTTATACAATTTCCAATTGTGGAAATATAAGATGTCCAAAGCTTGGGATATCATTTTAGAGTTTAACCTGCTATAAGATTAAATTACTATTTATTTACTAATATGGGGATTTTCATTAGGAGAGTTCAGAGGAAAAGGAATATGAATGTAAATGCATGCAACACTTTTTATGTTTGAAGTATTTAAAAAAAAAAAAAAACTCCTTTCCTGCACTAACTCTCGTTGCGTTGTCTCATAAAGCACACTTCCATTTCAACAGCACAATTCTGCATTGTAATTACATAGTCGGAAAAATAAATCTTAAGACTAATTTTGTGCACTCTTCACTCAGACAAATGGCCATTTTCAACAGCCGACCTCCCACGTTCTCATATCTGCTGTGTAATTTGTTGTGGTTTCTATAAATTGCTTTAAAAAACACACACGGTTGACAAATATTTTTTCCTCCTCACTGCTCGTGTTAAAACTCCCATAACACCATATGCATGACACCTGGTTTGCCCTGAGTATCGCTACTGCTGCTAAAAAGAAAAAAAACAACAAAAAAAACAGAAAAACACTTGGCCAGATCTGTCTTCTGTGCTGCAGGACTCCAGATGAACCGCCAGAGGGCGCCTGAGGCTCATCCTTTCCTGTGCAAAATCTTAACCTTTCATTTCATTCCAGTAGTTTATAGCCAAGAGAATGACTCATGACTACTGTGCCACCATTTTCTCTTCCTTTCTTCTTCTTCTATGATATCTCAGCTTTTCTTCTTGATAAAAATAAATAAATAAGTACGTATAATGATCCAGGATCTTTGGATGTGTGGGTGGCCGTGGGAGGACAGAAGTACTGTGGGCAGAGTGTGCAGATGAGTCCATGAAGAAGAAAGATCTTCATTTTCTAAAAACGATTTTAAGTATTTAAACTTTGAAAATGCAACGCAATCACCACCAACCGACCTCGTTCCCTCAGCGAAGAGCTGAGACAAATCCAAAGAGCTAGCGTGGACATAATGTCCAAGTCTCTGTGACTCCAGGTTTCCTAGACAACAGTAACATGGCAACAGTCGGCCTATATACAATGATCTGCTGTTCTTTTGCATCTCCTGCCTTGCTGTTACTCTGTGGATCTCTTTATTTCCTGTCTGTCCTCGCTGCCCTCCGTGGCTCCTCCGCCGTCATCATGGATGCAATTACAGCTTAAAAGAAATGAGCGCAACATGAGGTCTCACCCGGTAAAAGGTTATGGATATCTGCAGATGCCTTTATGCTGTGTGTTTCTTTCCTCTGCTTTGATTACTTCCCATCCGCTCACGGTGATAACACACACACACGCACGCACACGCACACACACACACACAAAAGGAGAACTCAAGGCCAATGTGAAACAGCCGTCTGAAGACTCAAAAATAGCTATTTATTTCGCTTTTAAAGCTGTGGCAGTTAGGTATCACATCTACAGCTTATTTACACCAGGATATTTTTCTTGTTTTTCTTTGAACTTGTGTACAAAATTTTGCCATTTGACATGATAGCTATCGTTTCTTCCCATCTCCTCCTGTGTGCCGGATGATCCTTCACACCATACTGCGATGCCTTCCTGTGGTTTCTCAGGTAAATTCACGCACACACCCCCCCTCCCCCATCTGCCATTCACATCCTACATCTCTGTCCTCTAAGTGCCACGTCACTCCCTCCCTCCTCCCTTCTCAAGTTGTTTCTGCTAAGCTATCGAACCTCCTCGCCGCGTGCAATCACAGCGCCCCCAGGTCGTGGCACGAGCGGGACTTCTGTCTCAGGAACTTGCCCACTTCCCTCTCGCGCGGGTACCGCGGCATCAGGTTGGTGAGGAAGCGTTTCGCACGCGAGGTGATGCTCTCTCGCTGACCTCCTCCGCACATGTCCTCCGCGCTGGATCCCGGGGGCCATGGTGGCTGACCTCTGGCTAGCCGCACGGCGGAGTCCAGGAGCTCCTCCGTGCGGTGGTCCAGGGAGGCGGAGATCTCCAGATACAGGCAGTTGTAGAGGGCAGCGCTGGACACGGCCTCTGACGGAGACGACAGGGGGGAAGTCAATAAAAATCAAAAAAATCTGTAGCGTAATCGACTTAAGAGGTTTCAAGGCCTGCTTAAGGCCTTTTTGGGGGCCTTTAATTTGGCCACCAATACCAACATGTCGAAGCCCAGATACAACATCATTTCTGGGCAGCACTACACATGTAAAATACCTGCTACGATTAGCGTCATTTGTAATTAGCTTACACCATAGAGGTGTCATTATGGCTGTTGATTTGGGAATAACAAAACAAGCAAAGATGCTCTGATTAATTTACATTTGGAAATGCAGATTTGTATTCAAGTAATGACATATTGATTTGAAAGTAACATCTGCAGACAAACACCGTAAAACAAAGTTAGAAAATTTCATTTTATTTTGTTGTATAAATTTCGAATAGGTGTGCAAAACGTGCACAAGGTGGAATCTATCACCAGAAAAAGAAATCAATCAAATGATGCTCTTGGGAGCCCCCTGGTGGCCCTAAGCAGCTGCTTAACTTGCACATCCCTTGGTCCGGCTCTGATGATGACGCTTCAGAGTTAAATTCCGAGTGAAAAGTTGTTGTTTTTTTTTAAGAACATTGTCAGTGTTTTGCAAACGTATTAATAACCGGTGCATGATTTGAAAACAGACATACATACGTGCACAGCTGTGGGTCAAACAGAGGCAGAGTGGGTGGACAGAGGGTCAGTACTCCAACGTTTGTGTCGTTTTGTGTCGTACTAGAAGAAGGACATTTTCTTTACAAACAGAAACAATGTTGCTGCGCTGATTTTTCCTGTTATTATGGCAGCAGATATTTTGGTGCCATTAGCAGCACAAACAGTAATCAATATAACCCGCCACAAAGACCCCAGACGCTCGTTACATTAAGGAGCTTCACATAATGAACAGTGCAGTCATTTCCCACGGCAGGGTGCAATGTGGTTGATTTAAAATACGACGTTCTCCGAACCGTTCGTGTGTAAATCTGGCAGCTGTGTTACAATGTCTAAAGAAAGTACCCCGTATTTCAGTTTCGGCTATCGAGACGTGCGACTCATCGGGCCACATCAGCTGCAATAACTTGCAAAAGCGTCAGTCAAGTTGAGATCTGAACTTTGACTGAGCCATTGCAACACCTTCATCGTTTTCTTTCTTCCCACATATGGCTCACCCAGAAAGCGTTCGCGGCGCCCCGCTTCCCCCACATTTTGTTTTTTGTTACAGATTTATTCCAAGTTCTGCTAAATTCAGCTCCCTGCTCAAACTTCCACGCAAAAATATCTCATCACGGCGACGAGGGAAAGAGTGTGGTGCTGCCCTGAATATTTTTTCAACTTGTGAATGATCTTTCTCGCTGCTGAATAATGAACTCGTAATCGTTAGCAAATGCTCTTATAACCTATTCCAGAGCTCACCGCACCTGCTTAATTACACAATTTGCAGGGCGCACTTACTTGGTGAACCCCAAACTGCTGCTTTCCCTCTCAAATCCTGTAAAGTAGGAAGGCTATAATTGGCTTTCCCCACACATATAATCCTCATTTTGTTTGTTTGTTTTCATTCATTTCTTTAAGGCACACTTGAGTTTAGATTGGAATAATTTAAGACAATTGTTAAAGAACACATTGTTCATCTCGGTGGCTTTTAAAGTGGAAAAACAAAAAAAACAAAAAATGAAGATGAAATGGAAAAAGATGGACTGAGCTGAACTTTGTAATTATAAACACAGTGTTAGATCGACTCCATGAGAAAAAGAGGGGGGAAAATGCAAAGGTGAGAATAAAGTTATGCTATTAGGAGAATTGAGGCACAATATTGCAAACTTTATGCTCGGAATAATACAACTTTCTCTGAGTTTAAACTCATCGGACTTTATTCTGACATTTATGACTCTATTCTTATAATCTTTTCTCCTCAAGCTGGTAAAGCCAGGGCAAAATGGGCAGGAAAAAGACTCAAAGGAAACCGTCCTTTTGCTAAACAGATGTAATAACTATTGAATATAGAGAATAAAAGTGAGGGGGGTAAAAAAAAACAAAACATCATAATAGTCGATGTCTCTTTAAATGTTTTGTAGAATTGTCTGTGGGTTTTGTGCTGTTTGGGGGGGAAAGTTTGGGAATCCTTGATTTATGTAAGTGTATTTCCCAATTGTTAGGGAAAAAAAAAACATGTATTGCACTTACGCCGTTCGGACGTCGTTGACTTTAGTGCCGCCGGTGTTTATCGAAACTGATGCGACGTTTAACCTTCGTGCAATGGAGCTAAATAGCACACAATGTCACACAAAACCCGAACGCTGCGAAAGTGTTATGAATGTGAAGAGGCAGCGCACACTCACTACGAGCGCTCTTCAGCTCTGACTGTAATTGTGGCACCCTCTGCACTCCCACACCCGCCGCGAGACACGCAGTTTACATTCACGCTGCTGTTCACCGCCGTTCCGATGGCGGGGAATCCCGCCACCTGACGGCGGTGAGAGCGCGAGGCGCGAGCGGGGAGCCACGGGAGCGGAAGCCGCACCTTGAGCCGTGACCTCGCGCGAGCGGACCAGGTCGCTCTTGTTGCCGACGAGGATGATGGGAGTCTGAGGCTGCGTCTCTCTCAGGAGGAGACGGAGCTGGGCCGTGCGGTGGAAACTGCGCCTGTCGGTCACGGAGAACACCAGGACGCACACTTCACACTGCAGAGCCGACAGGTCCTGTGGGAAGGTAAAAAAAAAAAAATAAAAAAAAGGTGGAGACTCAGTTATTTACACGCCGAAACACTTTGCACTTCAACAAGATGTGGAATAAAAACACACAGCTGTCGCGAGGAATCCCCAGGAGACGCTGCTTTGCGGAACGAGGACGTCACAGGGAAACAGGAAGTTTTAGTTCAAACCTTAGTGAGAACGCGAAGCGCTCCTAAAGGTTTCAGAAAAATACTTGCTCTGGTCATACGTCGTGCTTCTTGGGTGAGCTGATGATTTGAGGTGAAGTTCGAAAATTTGGAGGCTCTTCTCCTCCTCCGCCATTAACACTGTCAGTGAAGCTATTTGAATAATTTTGATCATCAACTGGAGATGCACAAGTTCAGTCCAGATTCCAAAAAAATTAAAAAAAAATTAAAAAACACAAAATTGAAAACAATTTTAGTTTGGGAAAATCAGAAGGTCTGAAGAACATGCTAAATTTAGCGTTAGCTGCTACCACTCAGCCATGCACTGCAGACTGAACACTATCATATCAATTGTTATGTTTAACCTATAATACAAAACTGATTGACTGTGAATAACATAAAGCAGATATTAGTTGGATGAGTTGATTTATGGGAGTCATGAGGGGCCCCATGTTAAATCCCGTTCGGGGCCCCATACAGGCTTGAACCACCACTGCTAAGCAGCGACTGATGATGACAGGCACGGGCAACGTCTCCACTCCAAATTTCAAAAACTGCCAACTCCCCACCCCCCCAAAAAAGACGGGAGTGCAGCAACGAAATCGTGAGTCTTGGGTATTTTTCACACATCCGTCTAAATCAGAAACGCAAACGCAGTCAGCTGGTACTCCCAGGCTGTGGGCGGCTCGAGCAACATTCACACAGACGCCTCTGAAACGCACTCGAAGGAAAAAAAAAAAAAAGGAAGAGATATGCAAACGAACCGAGAGCGAGCGCTCCTCTCTGGAACAGATGCACATGCTGCAGATTTACTGTCCTCTCCTTTTCTTTTTTTGTTTTTTGTCACGACTCCGCTCCAGCCTGGGCAATTATTTTTTGCCACAGTGCTGACGAGAACAAAACAGTAAAACAAAAACAAAAACCCAATGATCTCCAGGTTCACAATGGGAGCAGATTTCACTTCACTTGCTTATACATGCAGCAGTAATACTCCATATAGCACCTTTTTTCTTCGCTTCTCGTTCTTTTAGACGCTTTAAATATTTGTACTGGTAGCCCGTCTAAAGCAGCGGGCATACTGGAGTGAGCTCAGATAAAAAATTTACTTGCCGTTTATTTGGAGTCTATGTTCATCCTTCACTGCACTGCAGAAACACAAAATCTTCACAGAGGTCATTTTGGTCTTGCTACTAGTGCAAATATCTCTTCACTTGAAATAAGATCAAACTAACTTGCAAGCAACCTTTCAACAAGATAAGTCAATAATTCCTTAATAATGATTGGAAAGTGTTAGGTCCATTGGCAGATCATTTCACTTATAATTTGGGGAAAATGTCTTGTGACAAGTGAAATAATCCACCTCTGGAACTGGCAGTTTTCAGGAACTATTGATTTAAAACAAGCTCTTCAGTCTTGCTCAGACGTTACTTGCAGGATCATCTTATTTCAAAATGAGTAATAAATTATTTGGCGCAGAAACTAGATGCTAGTTATTTGGTAAGATTTTGTGTTTTTGCAGTGTACATTACAAACCTCAAATAAAGGGTAGGGAAATGAAAACTTCTCCCTTTACCATACCAGGAATTAGGTTAAAAAAAGAAGAAGAAAACATACAGTTCTGTGAAAAGTAGGTGAGCTCATATGGGTTACAGCTGCAGAGGGGTCTCTGCCGGCCTAATGAGGGAGCTGGGAGCAGAGCGGACCCTGAAGTGTTGTTTGGCTCACCTGTCTCCAGTTGTCATAGATAACGATGGTGCTCTCCTCGTCGTCCACACTGACTGTGCGCACGTAGCCTTCCCCTAAGGACGGACGACGGCATCGGTCAGCTCTCAGACGACACACCCTGCTGTTCTACTTACCGCCTCCGTTAATCTCGCGTACCATCAGAATCCACCGATGCGGCCCGGTCCATGTCGCCGGCGAAGGCGAGAGCCAGGGACGACTTCCCGACTCCGTTCTGACCCAGCAGGGCGATGCGCAGCGGCCCGTCGTGCCTGGCCTCCACGGAGACGATGGGAGGGTCGTCCAGGGCCGGGCTGAAGCCAAGCGGCGAGGGGGAAGGCCCGGCGGCTCCCGAGGCCCAGTCCACGTCATCGTGGACAGCTTCTTCTCGTCTGAGCTGGTGCTTTATCGGCAGAGGGGTGCTTCCTCTGCGGACCGTGGGAGTGCTGGGCAGAGTCATGCTGTCACACTGAACCAACAAAACACACAGTAACACACGTTCAACGAGTTCCCAAACTTTCCTCCGCTCATACTGTATCATGTTGAAACCGAAAGAACCAAGAGACAAAAACCAAACCAAACAAAATAAAAATCCAACAACTTTCAAGACACGAGTACAATTTTCACACATTGAAAGCGTGTGAATTTTGTCTCTTCTCTCCTTCATCATCGGAGCAAGAGTCCTCCTGATGGTACCAGTTCCAAAACAGCAGCAATAAAAATACACCCGGGAAGGAAGCTAAGAAAACTCTGTGCATGGCAGACGATGTCAATTGGCAATAAATCTTAGACAATTAAAAATCTTTCTCATTTCCATTTGCACAATCCCATGTTTGTTAGGAAATTGTGGTTTGAGCAGCAGAGTTGTACCCATTGAAGACGTGTCGACTCCTCTCTGCCAATGGCAAAAACGTTATTTTGCGTTTTGACGGCATTTATAGGATGGGATGACTGAAGTTAACAATTCATTAGTTCAACAAACAGCAGCCTCTGAAGTGTGTGAATGGACCACACATAATCAGAACAGCCTGGTTCCTCCCCCTAAATGCTGGTCACCAGCTTGGTCACGCACTGTTGTGGGACGGCATCTCATTCTTCAAGAGGATTTGTTTTTCAACTAAACACTGCAGCCAAACCAATAACTATTGTAAGAAGGGATGACCGATATATCTGCATCGACATCGGTATCGGCTGATGCTAGTAATTTTTCAATCTGTATTGATTTGATTAAAGTGACCCGATATTAACAACCGATATTTATCTCCGCCATTGCTCCCGTCACTGATTAGTTTCAAAGACGTAACAAACATGTACTGCACAGGTAAAAGGTTTTGAACAAAATACATTTTGCAATTTGTTTTTCTAAAATTGCGAAATTGTGTAAAGAAATATAAATCACTCATTTACTACTAGCCAGCTAGTTGCTAACCCCTCTGCCATTTGGTGAAAAATCTTTGACGACTTTGCTCTTACATACTTGTTAAAATAACGAGATGCCATTGTACATTAAGAGAGGCAGAAATGACTTTACTACTGCATTTCTTTTCTCATAACTTGTGAAATTGTGTGGAAATACATGAACACTAATGCAGGACTAGCTTGCCAGTTGCAGGCGCTCTGCAAATTGGCGCCAACTCCTTCAGAGGTTTTCAGCTGAAAACAGTGTTTAAATTTAAATATACATAATTATATGTATAAGTAACATAACACGAGAAAGGACTTTAATTTTAGTAGATAATATTGAAAAAACATATGTAAAAACTTAGGGACACCCACTCTCCACCCACATTTAACACACACCTATACAGAAAACGCTCCTACATACTGACTCTGAACAGTCACAACAACAGCTGAAAGATAATGGTGTGCTTTAATCCTCCCAGGGGGGCGAAGGGGGCCCTAGGCGCCCTCATGCCCTCCTTACCTTGGTGGCATTCTCCTCGACGCTGAGCCTGTCTTTGGGCACATCTGTCGGCATCTGCAGGCTGAAATAAAGCGATCGGGAGTGAGCAGTCCGGAAGACACAGAGAGAGCAACGCCAGGAACGATCCTCTGAACCCCCAGCCCAGTCATTTAATGAGCCCCAGCTCCACCGGCCCGGTCTGGTTTCTCACCTCTCAGGTGTCTGTAGGCAACTACAAAGTAGGCACGGATTCTCTCTCTCTCTCTCTCTGTTTCTCTCCTCCCTTGCGTCCTCCCTCCTTCCCTCCCTCCCTCCCTGTTTCTCTCTCTCTCCCTACCTTTCCTTTCTCTTCCCTCACTGTTCTCTCAGGTTATAGGGCCCGGGTCCAGCTCCGCAGGCAGCGCGGTAATTCATCACCTCAGACCGACTGCCGTGTGACTCACGCCTACTAAATGCTTCCCGGATCCAGATTTCCTGCTGAGGAGGAAAGAAGAATCTGGCCAACAAAAAAAAAAAAAGACAGACAGACAGAAAGAAAAGAGCTTTTCTGCAGGTGTCAGCTGCAGATGCATGCAGTTAATTAATTAGAAGGAGAGAAAAACAGAGCTGGGGTGTTGCTTGAGGAGAAGCAGGACTGTGGAAGGATGGATCAGTGTCACGAAGCTCTCATTAACCTCTGGTGCCGGAGATGGGGGCGATGCAGATTGTGGCCTCTAGAGAGCAGTACAAGACAAGCGTCTGCCCTACTAATTGGTTACAGAGTGAACACATCCTTGGGAGATATGTCAAATTAAGCAATTTATTGGGTTGTTTCTTTAGGAAAACAGAGTTATGACTGTCTGGGATTCTGCACGTCCGGAGGGAGGATCCGGACAACAACCACCACCACAGTTTCGGTCCATTTCATCTTTAATATTGACCATGTCAGAGGGTGTTGTCATCTATATTCATTAATAAATTAATTCCTTAAAGGGATGTTCATAGGGTTTTTCTTTTAAGAAAAAAAAGAAAAACCCTATGTTTTTCTTTTCTAAAAAGTTATAGAAGAATAACTTTCTTATTTTGTATGAATAGTTTTTTTTTTTTTTTTTTTGTTTTTTTTACCAAGGCTGAAGTTAATCTGACCTGGGCCATCAGCAACAGTAATAATTTTACTGATTAAAAGTAAAAACAGTTTCATTAACAAATTTGTACCATTGTACTGCAGTTGGGGGGGGCATAGAAAAAAAATCAGTTCAAAGTTCACAAATGACCCCTGGGCCGCAGTTTGGACACCACTGCACTAGGTGGTGCTGCAGCATCTTCTCATTTTTCTGTCGACAAACAGTGTCCTTCTGAATGAAAAAAAAACATAATAAAAAATTACAGTGAAATGTGTGACTTGTAATAAATCTCACACTTCTAAGGCAGCCCATGTTTCGAACTGCCACACAACGTACCTTTTTTTTAAAATATACTTTGTCATTTTCCCTCCAAAATGTCTGGGCACACCACTGAAGAAAGGCCACTTGCTTATCTTAAAAACGTAGTGGTTTATGACTACTCTGTTTGAATTGTGTGTCTCTACAACCAGAAAATTTTTCATCCTGTCCTCTGAAACCTCGATTGCGCTTGGCACCTCCAGGCCAGCAGGGGGCCTTCAGTGGCCGCCTGCTGCACTTCTGCCTTGGGCCGGCTCCACTACAATCCTCTGTCTCCTGCTCTTGAACACCTTTAGATATATTTGTCACACATCTGCATGAGCATAGGTAGAAAGATTGTTCAAGATGTGCGTGTTTTGGATGCATTTTGTGTCAGAATATGTCTGACTACTAGCAGTCATGCTACCCCCCACACCCCACACCCTCCACCAACCCCCCTCACAAAGCAACAATGGACGCCGGCAGTGAACAGCCATGCTGCTATTATATCCCTAATCCTGCTCTATTATACAGGCCAGAGAGAGAACGAGAGACACACACACACACAGAGGGGGAGGCAGAGCCGAAGATGAGGTCATCCCAAACAGCACACACCCAGGGTCAACGCTTCACTATAGAAGCGCAGAGATAAAGGGAGGGATGGATGGGCATGTGGCTGCCAACAAAAAAGAAGAAGAAAAAAAAAAAAAGGCCTACCGGGGACAGAATGTGGGCGATACACAGATATGGGAAAGTGAGGGGAGAGGAGGTTAACACCTCGCTGCAAGGTGTGCAGTAAAACATGGACACAATGCAAGGTTGTTGTTGTTGTTTGTTTTTTTTTGTTGTTTTTTTTTAAACAACTTTGTTTATTTCATACGCGTATGAAACCACACTACAATGGGCGCGGGAAACCACGGCGATGGCCCGCGCTTCTGAAATAATGTTAATTCTAGTCACGACAGAGTAAAATGGTAAACTGTAGGAAAGTAAAAATACACACTAATGGAATGGAAACCAGTGAAATAATTAAAAGTACATAAATAAACATTAAATAGCGAATAAATAAGTGAATAAATAAAAGAACAATTGATTTCTTTTTTTTTCTTTTGTACCTACACTCACACAAAATAAATAGCCTCTAATGAATGAAACCTGGCGTTGTAACTCCAGCTCAGAAGGTGTCTCAAGAACAGTTTGTGTTTCCGTCTTTGTTTTCATCCCTGAACTGTTAATTAGTCCCACGGCGTCTGAGTCCACAGTGACCAGCTCTGTGGGGTCACATTTTGCTTTGGATCAGGAGACCTGCAGAGGTCTTCCCCAAAAACATCTTCCTATTTACACCAAGCTTTCTGGGTGTCTTTACTCAGCGGTGGATTACTTCGAAATACGTTTCCAGAACCCCATACATCTCTGCATTAGCAGAAAAAAAACAAAACAAAAAAAACCAAAAAAAACTTGATTGTTTGTAGCAAACAGCAAGTCTGTACTTTGTTCTTGGCTGAAGGCCACTAACTAATATGTTCAGCTAGTAAGAAAAGGAGATTCCTTTTGCTAAAACACAAGAGCAATGTCAGAATCGCTGATGGATTCCTCTGAAAGGTATCCTTGTACATTCTTTAATCTATGATTATTCTTTTTATTTATTTTTTTTTATCATTGTTTTTTATTTTTATACAAAGAATAACAAGTGTTGGTGAGCTTAAAAACTTTGGTAGGCAACTGTGAAATATTAGCTGGCAAATATTCAACTGCATGCCATGGAAACGTGATCCAATCCCATATCACTCCACGTGTCATCACTGCACTACTCAGACCTCTGCAGCTTTAGCAGCTTATTGTAAAAAAAATAAAATAAATAAAAGAAGAAGAAGAAGAAAAAACTGCTACAGTGAGTCTTGATTACTCATTTGGACATATGGAAAGTACATAGCAGATATATTCTATTATTGCATAGATGCCACGCTCAGCAGTGTGAGGGACTATAAAGCTCTTTTGATCGGTTGCACTGATTTCAGGAGAGCTCTCAGGAGGTTTTTGTGCGGTCACAGAAAAGTGTACATTCAGTGCTTTGCAAAAATATGAATATCCCCCTTTTTTTTAAACATTTTTTTACATTTCGTAACTTTATAATCATATACTTCAAAGGGGCAGTTTTGTGTGTTTTGCAGGCACATAGTGTCATTATGTAACACAATCAAGTATGTTATGTTGAGTTGCTATAAAATGCTGCCAAACAGGACACTTTACTTTGTAATTTAGTGCCTTGATATTGGGTCTATGTCTCTTTAAAAACTCCGGCTTTTTTCAGAAAAGTCAATTTTACTGTATACTGCCCCGTAAATGCATTTCAGACATTCTGTTTTTGTGTTGGCCCAACATGAAGTAGCAAAACTACTGTGAAGTGGAAGGAATATGATCACCAAAAGCATGGCATTCCTGCCATAGGTACTTTTTTTCCTTCACCACAATAGAGGAGAACTGGTTGGAGCCTGCGAAGGCTTAAAAACATGGCTGCAGCCAGAGCCACAACCGAATGGTTTGACTCCAAGCAACAGTGAATGGCCCAGACATGAGATGATTTTTGTTATTCTTTTTAAAAACCTGAGCTGAGATTTTAAATTTTGTCACTGAATCTGACTGAGCTGGAGGCAAGTTGGAAAACTTTCAGTTCAACCATTTGGAGAAAACACCCTGAAAAGACTTGCAGCTGTTGCTGCGGCAACATGAGTTTCTACAAAGCAGTGACTCAGACGGACTGAACAATAAAATTGTTTTGATTTAGAGAAGAAAAAAAGAACGTCTCCCTTCACTGCTTTGTGTTGGTCTGCGGCAAAAATGTCAATGAAATACATAATGTTTGGATTTTTACGTGTCAAAATGTAAAAAAAAAAAAAAAGAAAGAAAGAAAGAAAAAGCTCAAGGGATTTGAGAACTTTTGCAAGGCTCCTTATCTACAAAGTCAGACCGCATCGCTTGATTTTTTTTTTCTCCGTCACTCAGAGTGACAGTTGGAAAGCCCAAAAGCTACCTGAAAACCCCTCTCTTTAAAATGTCTCTCACACACAAACACAACCATGCGCACACACAGATCTTAGTTTTCCCCCAGTATCATCACTCATCAGAACATTGCTCCACGTTGGCTGGTCTTGTTTTTAAATGCTCGATGAACTCAGAGGAAGTAGTCGGGGGGCGGGGACGGCGGGTTGCTGGTGCGTGCCTGAGGGGCCGCCTCGCCGCCGGCTCCCGGGTTTGTGCTGAGGAGTTTCTCGTAGCGAGCCTTGTAGGCGTCCCTCTCCCTCAGCACCCGGGTCAGCTCACACTGCAGCTGTTCCAGCTAAAGAGTTTAGAAAAGAAAAACAAAACAAAAACACAGAATTATTGCTTCTTGGAGTCATTCTCAATGCTACTGCAATGTTCCGGTGATGTCTGCGCTGTTTCACGTTCCCAAAGTTTTAACTTCATGTCCATTAAAACGTTGAAGGAAACGTCACGCACACATCACTGCTTGCAGGACATTATTATGACACTGACCCACCTAAAGCCGGGCTATGTCTGAGAGATCTGATGCAGTTTATACAGAAAGATTAGGCGTTCGCTAAGAGGGTCGAGGGATCTGTACTTCTCTATCTGGAGTCCAATGCTGACGTACCTACAGACTCAAAGCCATATCCTCGTAATCTCATCAAGCAGTTTTTTTTAATCTATTATTTTATATATCTAATTATTTGAAAGTTATTTTATTTCTTCATTTATTATTTTCTATTTTCATTTTTTGGGAAACCATGGATTTTATGATTACTTTTGTGGGGGGTGGGGAGTTCACTGATTTTGTAGTTCTAATTTAGAAATATCTGTAAGGAATTTTTATGACATTTGTGCGAGCGTGCAACTTTAAATGTGACTTTTCATTCCTCGCTGTAACCATAACTGGACATCAAGTGAGGATGAGGCAGCAGTCAATTAAGCCCAATGTTTTCTGATGAATTTTCAGAAAAATTTGCAGTGAAATGGGAAAAAATGTGGGGATCTGTTGATTTTGTGAGACTTTTGCAACAAATCTGTGAAAAACCGGAAGGACTTATTGATGTAACTTGGAGCCTGGAGGGCCACGTAAAAAGCTACGACGGGCCAATTTTGGCCCCCGGGCCTTGAGTTTGACACGTGTGCTTTAGATCGTCTTCCAAGTGAAAAATACACATTCACCTTCAAGTACTTTGTGAAGATAAATCCAGAAATTTCTTCTAGCATTTATCTCCATCCACCTGCCTTCAGATTTCTCCCCACAGCATGATGTGACCACCACCATACATTTGGCCATACACCATCTGAGCTGTGGATCTTTACATCTCTTTGTCAGATCGCCATGAGCTTTTTAGCTTATTCTCTGATTATTGCTTTCTGTTTTGTGTGAAAGAGTAAATAATACTCAAAGCTTGGGATTGAACTTTCATAAGTTGGTTTACTTAGGGGCGTCAGAGTCAAGGGGGTTACATACAACAAGGCTTGTTGCAGAAAGCAATAAATGAACCTCATCATAAATGAAAACAAACTCAATAATTTAACTTTTCTCTCTCTTTCTACCAAAACTGGATGATAAAAGTCTTCAGTCAAGCCCTTAATTTGAAGGGCCGTTTTGCTCACAGAGACTTCATAATTCATTTTATTTGTTGTTCCTGAGTTGTTTGTTTATTTTGGATATGTCAAATGTCTTCCAGTTCTGGTGGTAGCTGTTCGTTAGAATTGATAGCTTATTAATCTCTGAAAATGTGTCCTTGCATTATTATGCCATTTCCGTCATGTTACTTGAAAATGGCCTCAAAGCAACAACGTTACGGTTTATCGCGATAACTCCTGGGACAATTTAAGGTCCAGCAAAATTTGTTATCATAACAGGCCTAAATATGACTCTATGCTAAACTTTTCACACATTATTTTTTTTCTTTCCATTGTACAACGACCCTTTATTTTGTGTTGACCTATCATATTAAATCCCAATGAAATGCACAGAAAGTTGAGGTTCACCAACTTTCCAGCCAAAGGCATAAAAGCAAACTAAGCAGCCGCTTCGGGCCCCAGGGCCACTAAGGGGCTGATTTTTTTATTTAGTTATTTTTTTGTAATAATTTCTTTGTCGTCATAACATCAAAAACACACAATTTCACTATGAATGATTTCTTTTTACGATAATATATATTTGTCAATGTATGTGGAAATCATTATTTTATGGAAAAAAAGAAGAAGAAAAAAACAACAACAACAAATGGCTCTTGAGGGGGAGGGCCCATTTATGCTCGGGTCTTTGCGTTCGCGTGAAACCGAGTCTTAACTTCAAATGAGTCTCATGGTTGCCTCTGTTTATTTCTGAGGCATTTCCGGCGTCAAAACGCCGCTAAATGTTTTCACGTGGGGCTACACGGCTGCTAAAGTCAGCGCTCCACCATGTAGTTGGGCATACGTTGTATGTGCGCGTGCGCCTGTGTGTCTACCTGTTGCGTGAGCAGGTGCTTCTCCGACTCCAGCGCGTGCCGGTGCTGCAGGCGCTTGTAGCGGCAGGACTGGGCGTAGCCGCGGTTCTTGAGCGTGCGGCGTTTCTGCTTCAGGCGCACCACCTCGTCCTTGCTCACGCCGCGCAGGTGTCGGTTGAGCTCGCGCACCGACAGGCTCACCAGCTGCTCGTCGGAGAAGCGCTCGTTCACCCCACACGGCTGAGCGGAGGAGCGGAAACACACACAGAGTTTTTGTCACCGTGTGTGGTAAAGGAGTGTGAAATAAGTTTGGGGGAAAAAAAAACATTTACTTGGATGTTTTGGCTACTTCTGATATGTGTGTGTGTGTGTGTGTGTGTGTGTGTGTGTGTGTCGGCTGTCAGGACGCACATTTCTGCACCACATGTCCATAATCTGTCATGTAATCTGACTAAGTGTGGGTGACAGTTATCGGGATTAGGTGCGGCAATAATAGCAGATATTATGGTAAGCTCGCGCCGTGCTCCATATGAAGATCCATCGAGACATCTTGATCGACCAGAACACAGCTTGTAAAGTTTTATTTGCCTGTGGTGCTGCATTCGCTGAAGATCATTTCAGAACGATCTAATGCGAACTCGCTTTGGTGTGGCAGCTAAAGGCGGCTACTGCATTTGTCCTGATGAGGCTGATCTGTCTCTGGTCAGGTATACAAAGGCTACACACAGATGAAGAATGGTTATACTGTACAAGACAGCTAAAGCCTTTGTTTATGTATTTACATTGTTGTCACTCTATATCGACTTGCAAACACCGATGGTTTAGCAGTGTTGCTTTGCTGCGGTTCAGTTGTGACTTACTCTTGCTCCCAACTGGATTCTGTGACTTCTGTCACGTCTTGCTTAAAAGTTTTACTTTGCAAAACAAACAAATAAACAACAACAACAACAACAACAAAAATAGTAGGAGCTGCTTATTTCTTTATTCTAAATGACACGACTATAAAGCAAACAAATGACAAATTTCCCCAAATTTTAGGCATTTAAATGCTGAAAGTGTTTCCTCTGCCATAAATGAAACCGGATTGTCTGTAACTGATGAATATACGATGCAAATCCATGGAAGTGCAAATTAGCAGCTAATGACTGGCTATTTTGATAAGAATACAGGATGATGCATATTGACATTTTTGACATAGAAAAAGGATCCTTCTATTTTTGTAATCGAGAAAAATATTTAGAGATGTTGAAAACAAGGTTTGGTTCCCTGGTTTTATCCCACTCTTAAATTTTCACCTACTCTCAGACGCAGTCAGTCTTTATGCGGCACCTTTTCGTTGTTTGCTTCTCTGTAAAACTTTCCCGATTCACAAAAGGCCTTCTATAAACACAACGGGCAACATGATAGTCTGTCTTTTCAACAACTTTCTGCTTCTGGGGAAAGGCTTAAGCTCGTGAGGACATTGTCTCCTGTCAAACTGGTGGTTAAAAGTCTAGACCAGGGGTGTCAAACTCCAGTCCTGCAACTTTTAGATATGCCTCTGCTAAACCACACCTGAATAGAATAATTAGGTCATTAGCAAGACTCTGGAGAACTGAGGTGATTAAGCCATTTCATTCCAGTGTTTTGTACCGGTGGCACATCTGAAAACTGCAGGACGCCGACCCTTGACACCTGTGGTCTGGACCATTTGTGTAGAAGTGTGTTGCAAGGTGTTGCATCTTTGATTTCCTGTTGTGCACTTTCAGCGAACCACTATCACGAGGACAAGTCTGAACCGACGAGATGCTTACCTGGCTGACTTGTGACTGGTGATGATGGTGATGGTTGGCATGAATGGGATGGTGAGGATGATGATGGTGGTGTTGGTGGTGATGAAGGCGGCCCTGGGGGCTGAGTGGCTGGGGGTAAGGAACTGAGGCAGGGGCGCCATTAGGGAGCGTGGGAGGGGCGGACGACAGGAAGACTAGCGGACGATGGCACATGTCTGCCGCCTTGGTGCAGGAGATGTCTCCTCCACTGTCGCTGCTGGAGTCTCCCAGGTTGCTGCTTGAGCTTTGAGAAAGACCTGGGAACTGGAAGGTTGAACAAGAGGAATAAAATCAGCCCTTCAAAAGGATACAGGTGCAAGAAATGAGAAAATAGCCCTGGAGTTGTTGCCATTACCTGCGAGCTGACCGCTGCAGCAGCTGAGTTCAGCAAAGCTTCCACTGCGTCTTCGCATCCCAGAAAGCCATTCCCAGGTCCCCTCTCTCTGTCGCCTCTCTCTGGAACTCCACCCAAAGCGCCTAGCAGAGTGGCAGGACCCGTCACCTCCCCTCCAAACTGTTGCTGCAGCGCTGCCAGCCATATCAGGTCCTCCAGAGAGGCAGGAGTGGGGCCTTGAGGGCCGCCATGTGCCGGACTGCTCTCCACATTTCCCTGGGAGCCAGAGCTGATGCCCGAGGTGAAGCTGTTGGATATGGACAGGGGGAAGGAGATGGAGGAGGATGATGACGAAATGGAGGAAGAGCCCGAGGGTGGCGGGTGCGCATCGCTGAGAGTCGGCGAAGGCGGCAGGGAGTTGTAAGGACTGGAGCTCAAACTGGAGTCATGTGGAGGGTTGCTGGTGTACGGAGAGCTCAAGGGGTCGTGGGGCAGGCCAGATTTGGGGTACGAGCATGGAGGAGGAAGCGGAGGCGTGTCCGATTTCACCTCAAACTTGAGAAGGTCAAAGTCGTTGAGGTACTCCATGGCCAGGGGGCTGGGTGGGAGAGACGGCATGGGGAGGGAAGGAGAAGACATGGCGTCTGCTGCTGCTGCTGCTGCTGCTACTGGGAGCTTTTACTGGGTTTCTCCGTGTGTCAGGATTTCAGGAAAGCCCGCTCCGCTGCCACGGCGCAGCTCATAGATGGCAACAGTAGTGATACCAGGAAGTAAAGCGATTGAGGAATTTCCACTGTGAGAAACCGTTCGTCTCCTTGATCTCGTCTGTGATTCTCGTGTCCTGAAGAAACAAAACCAGGGTCACAAGATGGAGATTGCGTCTTTACTCTCCATCTCGTCAGATTCACAATAACTGATACTGGTTGTATATTTCCTAGTTCTTAAAATACACAAGCAGACGTGCTTTCTCGCTGTCAAAACGTTTTGGCGACCAGCAGGTCAGCTTGGGATTGTTCAAACAAGAATAACTTGACGGGTGCAAGTTGTAGAATAGCTCGTACTGTATTTATTTATGTCTTAAGTTTGAACTTTGACATTGCAGCAAACCTTCTGAAAGGTTTGCTGCAATGTCATTAATGACTTTTCAAACTAAAACTCACCTCGCATAATTGGACTTTCAAATTTGTATTTGCACGTCTCATAAAATCATTTAAAAAGCCACAAAATTTCAAATGTTACACAATTAGCAAATAACAGCTCAGAGACTAATTAGCTAATTTTTAAAAGCTAGACGATTGCTCAGACTGACCAGACAGTACCATGCTTTTTCTGTCACTTTATAAACTCAGTACTTGTTCACAGGACATAAAAGCTCCACATATGTGTGTATAAAAGTGATACCTTTGTTTAAGATAATTTTGTTTATTTTAAATGATCTAATCAAGTAAATTGCCTACTTTTCCATCAATAAAGTAGATACTTTAAACTACTTTTCAGGACAGTGTTATTTTTACATATCTACCATACAGAAGACAGCCCAATACATATAACATCAAATAATAATAATAATAATAATAATAATAATAATAATGATAAAAACATACCACTGGACTCAGTATTAATTTGAGCACAAAAATTAAATGGGCCTAATCATTTTTGACAGAAAGATACACGTCTCAAGACACCAAATCCAATTATCAAGAGGTTCAGACTTTCAGGCCAAGAGACTTTCAAAACACAGAGTAAAAAACGTTTTTAACGCAGCTCAGAAGTCAGAATATGATTTGTGACAAACTCGATGATCACTGAAATTGTTTTACGTCCTAATTTTAAATCTCGGAGACCAATAATCTCACGTCAGTCCAGCCAAGCATTCGTTCAATTCAAAGAAATCACCACACACCGCGTTCTAATATCACCAAAAAGCCCAAACTTTTTAATCCAATCTGCACCGCTAAGGATATCAAAGAAAGCTCGAGAAGAGCTGAGCTGTTTTCCACCTACACTAATTACAGACCTTCAGATTTAATTATTGTAATTATCCAAATGAACACCTAATTAAAAATCCACCTTCAACTGGTGCCTTTGGTGCACAGCCCATTAGTCCTGCACCCCTGCGGCTTAAAATGGATTGTAAAAGAAAGCAAACGGTGTCAGGGCTCCATGGAGGCCTCAGTCTGGCTCTGGACCAGAGTCACGGCAAAAACACACTTCGCGAAAGAACAAAAAGTAGAACGAAAGCGGAACGAAAGGAAGGCCCGGGAATCAGATAGGAAGTCAATCGAGGAGGAAGGAAATGGTCTTACCGCTGGTCATAGAGATGAAGGATGGTTACGAGCTTTTTTCAGGCATCCCCACCAGACACACACACACAAATAATTGACTGACTGACTGGTTGACTGACACGTTTGGAAAGAGACACAGAGGAAACAGAGTGTGTGTGTGTGTGTGTGTGTGTGTATGGTGTGTGGGTTTAGCTCTCTGTCACTGAGCACCACTGTCCCCCCCACTCACTCACTGCAAATCCCTGTTTGCAACAACCCCTCTCCTCCCTACCTCCCCTCTCATCCCTCTCTCATGGTTCACAGGCATGTTCACACACTCTGGCAATGTCTCGCTCCCTCTCTATCTTTTATCCTCTTTTTTAATTATTATTATCTTGTTTTTTTTTTTTTTTTTGTTCACCTTGTTTCACCTTAATGCTCACACAGACAGCCTTACCTTCACATTCCCGTCTCACTCTTTGGGGTTGCTGCCTATCAGTCGATAAACTCTGAGAGACGCTGTAAAACTAACTTACCAGCTCATGACTGTTCTATCAGAAGTTTTCCCCTCACGCCTTTATGTCATATTGCTAAGTCGGACTCTGCCTGACTCCATACTTGGCTGAAAACGCAGTTGTCGTCATGCCTCTGGTTGAGCTACAGACTCTGTGCTGCCTCACCGTGGACAGTCCCTCTGACCAAAGAGTCAGTGTTGGCGCTCGGACGTGATTGTGCAAAAGTCATCGTACCCCCTTTGAGCCTTTGGACATTTCGGCACATCGGATCTACAAGCACTCATTTTATTGTGGTGCAAGAGAAGAGAAGAACACAAAGTTTTGTCTCATTTTGATCTGGTTTCCCTAAAAAAAAAACCCCAAACAAACAGTGGAACCGGTTCCATTCATCCCAGTGTGTTATTTGTTGCGTCTGTGAACGAACAGCACCATGAAAACCAGGGAATACAGCAGACTTGTGCAAATGTACATGTGCAGTTCTTGCAGGTGACTTTTTCCGTCTTAAAAATACAGAACAGTTGTAACTAAATTTATTACCGTTAAATTTTGTTTTAAATCTCTGTATGGAAGGGAACAATCCAGTTTAGGCTTGGCCAATTTAATTATTTGGGATTTGAAACCAGAGATGATTTAATAATAAAAAAAAAACAACACAAAAAAAAACAAACAGCAGCCCTGTAGATTATTGCTTATGTGAATTAGACACAAGTATCAGTGTTTATATTCAGCTGTGGAGTGAGATGAGCTTTTTCAATGACACCCCTTTGGTCATGTCATCCTGGGCAGAAAGCCATGCTGCCCAAACGCAAAACCACCACTGGTAGCTCTGGAGGAGTCGGAGAGATCCAAAAATCAGTTGACAGAATCAGTTCAAAGGAAGCAATTCAAAGCAAACTATGATTAGTACCTTTTACTGTTTGACACATGGAGAATGTTGCTTTGGTCAGATGAGATCAAAACAGACATTTTTGGCCGACATGCATCCCGCTGAATATCGGCCTAATCACACCATCCGCAGGGTGAAATATGGTGGTGGCAACATCATGCTGTGGGGCTGGAAGCTGGCATGAGTTGAAGGTAAGTCGGGTGAATGAAAACCTGTCAGAGGCTTTAAAGGACTTGAGACGGGGACAGAGATTCATCTTCCAACAGGATGACACCCCTGAACATACAGCTTGGGCTGTGATGTCATGGTTTAGCTCGAAACATGTTCACGAATGACCCAGTTAAAGTCCAGAATTTCACTGTAATCGAGTTAAAGTGATGTTCACAGATTAGACAATAGTGAGACATGCTTTACAAAGTCTTGATTCAAATGGAAAATGCACAATAAACTTTTAAGATTGTTTTTCTTTGCAAGGAAAGAAAGAAAGAATCGAAACCCATGAACCATTTTTCTCGCATTTCACAATCATGTGCTACTCTGTCATCTTGGTCTATTTCACTAAATCCCTTAAAAAATCCTGCACGTTCTGCTCATGCAATGCTAATAAGTGTGGAAAATTTAAACTCGTTGAAACCATTTTGCCAGATTTATTATATCTGTCATTCAAATCAAAATAAATGAATAACAAATATTTTTCTAAAATTGGGTTAAAATATCAGTCCAACTTCTTCCCTTTCTAAAACTAAGTAAAAATTTTATTTTTTTTACAAGGATGTGTAATTAACACATCTAGACAATTCTTTGAAAAATGTTATTAAATGTCTTATAATATAGATATTAAATCATTTCACCCTGACAGTAAGTGCCTCTCAGTCTTATTCCATGCCTCTTGGACTTGGGATAAGAACCTTAAATATGAACATTTTTAGTTCAGTGTTGTCCGTCTCGGGATCCTCAGCAGGGAAATGCACAACAAGCGTTTCTCGATGCTCCTTAAAAGCTAAACTTGTTAATCCCGAGTCTCTGCGTGTCTTAATAGTGTCTCGCTGTGGAATCAGTGAGTTAATAGTGCCATCACAAATCTGACTTAGACGGCAAACAAAACCTTTAATGCCAGCAGACGTGCTGACTCATGAAAAAAACAACAACAACAACAACAACAACAACAACAAAAAAAAAAACAGCCCGAGAAGCTGAAACAAAAGTTTCCGGCTGAATATTTCTGAAATTTACACAACAGAAAAAAACCGGAATAAATACATTATTTAAGCGGCAATCTCGCCTGAATGAAGACTGGTGAAATGACGTCTGTTCTCTTTTAGTGTTTCTTTTACGCTCCCTGTTCCAGCTTCTCTATCTGACCATCCTGTGTTTCCAGGGAAAGCTTAGCAGCTAAACCAACAGGGCCTCCAATGAGGGGGAGAGACAAAGACAGGCAGAGACACAGAGGAACTTACCTCATACTCTACTGAAAATACTACATCCTCTGCATCTGCAGTCGCGCATACATTTATCCCATCGACTTTTAATGGACGTTCAGGTGAGACCTTTGAACCCACTGTTTTTACTGGTTAGCCTCCTGGGGCTGTCGCCGAACTACCTGCTGACCGAGATTACCGTAACTATTGAGAATACGAGTGAATGAGTTGTCAGAGAGCAGCACTGCATGCATACAGGATGACAGCGAGAAGGCCAAAACCGTCCAACTGGGAATAAAATGCAGATATTATGCAACCAAAAATCTTTCCTGTTCCTCTACCATCTTACAGAAACGACAAAAATGGCCAGTTTGTCCTTTTTGTCACATTAACAAATTTTGCTGGACGATAAACAGTCCCAGATCTTATCGCGATAAACGATAATATTGGTGTTTTGAGGCCATTTTCAAGCAATATAGTGACGCACCCTGCCCGGGCTGCACTGTGAAGGCTTTTCACACCAACCTGACCCCAGAGTCAGAAAAGAATGAGAGAAAACAAAAAGGCTTTCAAAACGTTCAGCTCCTGTTTCATGGAGTGGTTTTAAAAAGATGTGAAATGGTCAGAGCCGGTTGCCAGGGAGACGTCAATGCCCACAAGCCTGACGAGGAGACCATCGACTGCTCCAACATCACTTCATCAACGAAATCGACTGTTTATGTTAAAACAGTTACACACTGGAACCAAACAGAGAAAATATGTTATTGTTTAGTTTACATTTGTTTGCACAATTTGCACAACCTTTTTTTGATTTGTGTTAAAGCTAGTGGGTACAACGTATTTAGAGTTTTTGTATCATACCGATTTAAATTACTTCCATTTATGTGGGTATGAAAACTAATACATGCTTAAACTCCTCAAAAAACACAATTATTTGTTTGAAAGTTCAAAACCCACAACAGTTTCCATAGTTAGTTAATTTAACCGAAACGACCCTTTAAGCCAGAGCATCTCCCATTGTTGCTACAAAAACCCATGAATGGGATGCTGACCCCGCTGCCATCCTGTTAGCCCGGGTCTCACATCCTTCAGCGTTTATCCATTGAGAGGTCTTGTGAGGTCGTGTGAGGTCGAGTGAGGTCGAGTGACATGAGCCCTCGGAGTTGGAGAAACTCAGGAAAAGGCCTCGCTGTAAGCGCTGGCCGGGGTGGTCGCAGTTGACTTCGGAATCATGGCCGAATCAATAAAAAAGAAAAAAGGAGACACGCACGCAGCCGAGTTATGCTGGGAGCGAGAGAGTGATGGGGCTGATGGTGGGCCGGCTCCGTTTGGACAGATGGTGTGATCTGGAGGTCTGCAGGGTCCCAATAACTCGGCCTTATCCCACATATACATGTCCTAATCCCTGCTAACGCTGCTACAAGCAGCAGGCTTACACGTCTCACCTCACAAGAGCCCCCCTCCCCCTTCCCCTCCCTCCCTCAGCCTTCCTCACTCAACACACACACAGAAACACACACACAGGTAACACTGGAAAAGAAAACCGGAGGCCATGCGACAGAAACTGATCACATTGGTAAAACTTGATACGCCAATCCAATTAATTCGTCACATAAGTTGAAACATGTGGTATCTGAGATGGTTTGAAATGTGTGTCATGCTGCCATAATATATTTGTTTATTTTCTGTATTGATACATTTTTGGTGAGGTTTTGAAAAATGTTGATTGTCAGTGTCCCAAAAAGTGAAATTTGGCGTGAACCGGTTATTTAACAATAAATAATGTTGCAGGATTTATTATGTTTGCTTGTTTATCGCATTTTAATGCTTCAGATAATCAAAATAAACAAACAAAAACTCACACTCTCATTGTGTAACACTGTAATAACATGTATTGTTTCATATTTACACCAATAGATGAAAATGACTTTTGATTTTATAGCAAAAAAAAAAAAAAAAGTTAGCTACATTAGCTTAATTTGCTACATTTACCATAAAGCGACAAATCGACTGTTTGGTCAAGCGTATTTTAAAAAAATTATTAGACCTTTAATTTAGCTTTTTAGATAGAACATAATTTAGTTTAGTAAGGTCTATAACTCCATCATATGCCAGAAAACCATATGATTGAGTGGGCAGTTAATTAATAATTAATTTTTTATAGTAAATTTATCTGAAAATGACTCCTCCACTTTGCCCGCAGTATTTTTAGGATTCATCCAGCATCTCTGCTTCCCACAGTGTCATAACGTTTAATGCATTTTTTTTTTCTTTGCATAAAACTGTGGAAATGTCATTCCACAGTGTTCAAGCTGCACTCTTTCTGCAGCTTGAAATATTGCAGTAATATCAGCTGGATGCCTCTCGGCTGCGTCTCAAATTCAGTGTAATCATAAGAAAAACGAAGTGAAACAAATGTTTTATTATTGCTTTCCGAAATATTATGTAAATATACCCTTGGATGATCTATGTTGATCATTAAAACTCCCAAACTCTTAGCTTTTCTAATCTCAGTGTTTTCTTTCTCTCTAATCCATCACTTCAGCTTCCAAGCTCTAAATTGCCCATTTCTAAATCTGACTTTGAGCTCGTGCAGCTTTGCGATTAAACATGTTCATACTCTTAAGGTATTTACTGGACCTTATTGATTTTTCTTGCCTCGCCAGACCGTTTAACACCCTGACGGCGTGTCGTTTGTGCATCTGCGTGTGCGCGACGTTCCGTGTTTACTCCTGCCCAGCTTCCAGCCACGCGTGGGGTCTCGTTGTGAGGCAGACTTAAAGGGGCTGGTCGCAAGATTAGAACTGATTCTCCCTCGGAAAACCCAGTGTCAGATTAACAGGAGAGCAGTTCGCGTAAGATGTCAGCGCTCCCGTTATTAACTCACCCCACGCGTCGCATCGTATCGTATCGTATCGTATCGTATCGTATTGTATCGTATTGTATTGTATCGTATTGTATCGTATCGTCTCGTCTCCCACTGGGCGTCTCCTCCTCTGCGGTTTTATCGCGATTAATTGTTTAATTTCCCTTTATGTGCGGCTGATTGTGCCGCTGGGAAACTTGAACATTTTAATCTTTAATCCTCCGATATAATTTAAGCCAACAATTGTTGGAAACGCCGGAGGTTTGAGGGAAGGTAAGAAATGTGATTTTATTTATATAAGACATTTATATAAGGCATTTATATAAGGCAACTCAAAGTGCTTTTCACGAATTAGAAGGAAATACAAACAAAATGACAAAGCAAAGGAAAGAGCAAAAGAAGGAGAAGTATAAAACTGCATATTAGCTCCTTATGTTTAAGAATAAGTCGTCTGTAATTTATAGGGCAGTGAGGTGAGTTTCTCTGGATTCTAAGTTTACTCTGATTCCTTTTCTGGGTTGCAAGATGATTAGAAGTACTTCATCATTTGTAAGCCAGAAGGAGTTTCCCTGGAAAAACGAATAGGAGTTTCACTGCATAATAATATAAAAAGTATAATATTGGTCTTGAGAACTCCATAATTCCAAAAGTGACAAAATAAAACTAAAGACCGATGTAAAGCAATGAGTATTGCTTATTCATGATGCTTGAAACCTTCAGCTTGGGGGTGGGGCGTGTCGTAATCATTATTATTATTTATTTTTTTCTGATGATGATGAAAATTATCCTTTTAATTTGGGGTAAGGCCCTTTTGATTTTCTCGCCATCTCTCAAGTGCATAGACACCGGTCCAGCGGATAACTGAGCAGACAGCTTAAAGTTTCCAAGACTGCAGCCTCACGTCCACAGTGGTCATATTAACAAACAAAAAGTATTAGACGACTTTAATCTTAATGGGGGGCGAGCGGGGGAGAAAACCACAAAACAAAACAGATGAAATCTGTTTTGGCAGCAGACAGGGAGGCTGAGACTTGGTTGGGGAGGATGAGGAGGAAGGGGAGGAGGAGGAAGAGAGGGATGAACGGATTAAGGCGGTCGATACTTTGGCTGCTCTCCCAGACAGAGAGATGACACTAAATCTGTTAATTCATCCCCCTCCTCCTCGCTCACTCTAATTCCTCTCTCCTCCTCCCTCATCCTCCTGCAGGATTATGATATTTCCACTGTCGTCCTTAATGTCACGTCGATAATCAATGAAATTCGGACTTGCCGGAGGTTTGACGAGATGATTTCCGCGGCACTTCCGGGGAGATCAAAGTGTGTTTGTGAGCGGCAGCAGGACTGTAAAATGGGGCTGCTATGAAAGTTAGGATTTTGGTGATTCCTCAAAGCATTTGTCCGGTTAGTCTGGCTGCTGTTGTTGTGTGATGTGCGCCGCTTGTTTGGCTCAGCCAGTGGAAAACTGTTCATTCTACTTACATCGATCTGGGTGACGGTTTAGGTAGCATAGAGTGGCTGTTTCTGGTGTAGGCGTTGTGGCTCTTTGCAGAGGGCGCCATTGTATCAGGGGGCGGCACCCTAAACAAGCATTTTGTTGCTCATTCAGTCAAACAGCATGGTCGCCCAGTGTTTTGCTTACCGTCTTTGGTTATGTTCACTCTGCAGCCTGAAGTGACCTAATTCCAATTTTTTGTCAAATCGGATTTTTTCACCGTGGCCGTTTGTACGTCAAAATTTATGCGAGCTGTGTGTGTGAACAGCACATGACCTGAAAGTGTCCCGCATGCGCAGAAGAGGGCGCAATAGCGTCAGCGTTCTCAAAAAGAAGTAGCCGAAATTTGCCTAAAAATTTTGATAATATTTTTAGCCTAACCTTTTAGGCTAAAATGAGTGATTTAGCCTAACTCATTAATTTAGTGATCACAAATTTAATGATTTAGGCTACCACTAAATTAGATGGCCATTCCACTCTTCTTTAAAGACTATGGAAATAATCTACAGTCCAGAATCTGAAACTGAGGATCGTCAAACTGGAAATGAAAGAGGATTGTTTGAGGACGAGCAGCAGGTTCTTCATGACATGTTTGGGTTAGTGCAACCTGTAAACAAGTTGAATTTGTACAATTCTCGCTGTCTGAGCTGCTGCGTCTTACCAAACAGACATATAGGCCAAAGGTGACATTAGGAGGCTGAAGTCCATGGGGAAGCAGTTTCTATGGCGACTGCAGTGAACAGCTCAAACGTGGCCTTTGCCAGCACGAGCTTTATCACGTTAAATACAACAGAGACGCGCCGTGTCCTGCTTCGGTGAGTCATCCACTCACGGAGTTACGTTTCACTCTGGCTTCTCTGACATCTCACGGAGAGCAACCTCGTTCTGCCGTATTTCAAGAGAAACGCCACGTCTGAGCCTTCAAATAATGAGCAGAGAGTTTGAAGAAAGACTTCCCGACAGTGGCTGCAAACCTGAAGAGGCAGCAGAGCATCTGGCCCCCGGTACGAGAGGAGCTTGTTTTTGTTGTTTTGGTCTCAAGGGGGTATTCTTCTGCTTTCAGGGCACCATAACCCCCCATTTCTTCGGCACTGCCTCCATCCTTTTATGCTCTCGCGTCTTACTGTTCTACCCACACGTTCTCTCTCTTGCTCCTCTCTTCCCTCGGCCTTTCAGTATGTGATCATGTTGCTTGGTAACAAGCAGAAGAATGATGAGAAGAGTAGGATGTGTTTCGGATGGCTCCTGTGCCGTGTGACGTGTCCTCTCGCACCAACTGCAAAGATCGCAGGGCGACTTGGCCTCGAGAAACAGCAACACGGCACTTGCTGGGTGTTTGGCTTCGGAGTCAAGGTGCGAGGACGGAGGGGAACAAAAAAACGAATAAATGAAAATAAATAAATAAGACGCCTCCGGCTGCAGCTCCAACTTTGAAGCACTCCATTTTTGGGTGTGTTTTCTTGAGAACAAACAGAGACGGAGTGGAGAGCAGGAAGTTTGAAACCAAGGCCGATCGATTTACCTCGCAGCAGATTTGTCGTCGCCATTCAGAGTGGTCTCTGCATCAGTAAGAGTGAGGCCCAGTGGGCTGTCAAACCAGACGTCCGCCGTGTGTGTTATGAGGTCACACCTGGTCAGGATGTCTGCAGTTTGAACTGAAGTCACGGTTTGAAGTGCTAAATTGTTTAATTACTCTTTTATGCACACAGAATCCAAACAAAGTGAGACTTTAAGAGCACAGGACTCTGTTTGGTCATAAAAAAATAAAATCAATCTTTGACTCCAGAAGACCTGCCTGTTTTTCTTCTCCTTTCATTAAACTGCAAATAATCATTTCCTCTCTGCATATAACTCACATCTGACTCATAATAGCAAATCTCTTGAAAGAAAGAAAGGAAGAAAAAAAGGTCAGAACCCGGTTGCCGATGACAACCCGGTTCGGGTGTGTGTGTGTGTGTGTGTGTGTTTCAGTAGTGATTGCCTCATCTGCAGGGATCAGTCGCCCCCTGCTGTTTTCACATTCTTCCACTTGTAACCACACTACGTTGCCATGCCAACCCGTGGGCTGGGATGAGGGTTGGGGGGGGGGCATTTCTGAAGTCAAGCGGTAAATTTAGCAGCCACGTTGCGACCGTGGAAATCAGAACCAGACGTCTGTGGGGTCGTTACCGTGGGGCTGTTCTTATCGTGTCCTGGGCTGTAATCTCCCTTTGCGATCACGGCCGCGTCATTTGAGGCCATTTCCCGCCAATTAACCGCAATTATAATTCTGCTGCTTTTAATCACAGTTTGGTAGCAGTTGCGGCCTCGTCGCCACGAGGGGGCGACAGAAACGAGCCTGTGGGGTTGACGTGCGAGGAGGAGCCGATATTAGGAAGGTTTTATATCTATGACATAGTTTCATAAATACATGAAACTATGTCATATATAAATAAATATGACCAATCATATTTGGAAAGTCTTTGTCATGTGTTGTATTTATCTAAAGAAATTATGATTTACCAATCCTTACAAACTAAAACGTTTAAATACAAATGTGTCATTTTAAGTCTCACAAAGGTCATATTAAAAAAAAAAAAAAAAATCACTTAGTTTGACTACATGTAACAAGATTTAGAGGAACTAAGTAAAATTCACCTTGATATTGAATTTATGGAATTTGAATCAATCTTATTTGGTAGAGACTATTTGATAGTATGTCAGCTACAGAAAATAATAAAAGTTCATTCTCGAACCGTTTCAAAAACTTTACATATCTGCTTTGTATGTCCATGAATCACTGTGTTATTGCGATTGCTAGAAGTCTGAAAAAGTGCAGTGTATTTTCTTAGTGACCAGATGTAACATAATTATGTTTCGATAATGTAAATCTGAGAATAAATATATTTCCATAATCATAGTACTCCTGTTCGTCTCATTATGTATACGGTTTAGGCTCCCTGACAGAGACGCTATTCTTCTGATAGATTTGAGACTTTATTTGAAACTAACAGGATTTTTAAAACTCACTGGTGCTGACCCGGCATTTTGTGCTCAGTGAGACGTTTTCCTGCCCGTTTTTCTGCAGAGATCTCTTTGCACCAAGCGAGGGAGGACAACCTTTTGTGATTGCTTAGAGAGCACAGAAGGCGTAACACTGGACTTTATGTTTGCCTTCCAGCAAGGAGAACGACCTTTAACCTGCGGCCAGACACGCATCAGGAGGGTTGTGAAACAATGGCTCAGTCAAAGTCCAGACCTAAATATGATTGAGAATCTTTTTATTGAGACGGCATAAGATTTAAAACCTTATACCATCCATCGAGTCTGAGTGAGAAACGGCTAAACGTCGTCCTGCAAAATACTAAGTGAAGCTGGACATTGAACTTTTGACATATTTATTCACAAAAACCGCCCGAGTTCATGAACCCGTTTATGTTCCTTCATAATTATTCACTACTTTGTGTTAGCCTTTCACCTAAAAAGAAAAAAAAAAAATCTAATTATGCTTCAGGCTGTAATATAGCGCACTGGAGATGCAATAATTATTCATTATGAAGCGTGTAACTGAAATGCACGAATGTGTTTAAATGGAAAAATGTATTTTTTTTTTTTATTGGTGAAGAAAAACGTAAAAACAATTACGTCACAGTTATATCAAGCATTTTCCTTCAAAAGAGTCGCCTCATCCGTCTGCAGTCACTGTGAAATGTAACTCCTGCAGGGAGGAAGAAAATGAAAGCAATAAAATACAAACGCAGATAGAAGAAGTTCACCTGTTTTTGTTTTATTCATGTATAATCGATAACGTGAGGGTGCTCATACATAATATTTATTTCATCTATAAAATATATTACCTTTCCTGAAAGCAAAACTAGATAAAAATCATCAGGTTTCATTGGATAAGAAGCAACTAATTCTTCAAGTGTCAATCAAGGCAGTCGACTGGATCAGCGAATAAATGCGTTGCAAATTCCAAAAATCCAAAAATCTCTAAAGAGAAACCACATTCTAATGAAGACACTTATCTTCTGGCCCAAAAAAAAAAAAAAAAAAAAAAGCCACAACATTCGAGCGCTGGGGCCCGCTTTCCAGCAGCACACATGGCGACGATCGTTCACGATCCTAAGGTAGCGAACACTGTTTTCAAAAAGACTGCGGGTTCTGACGCGGGTAGTAAAACGGCAGGTGGGAGGGGCGGGGGGGCTTCAGCCAGAGACCAAGGCGACGCTTCGTGATGTTGGTCGTCTTCCCTCCCAGGCCCTGCGCTCTTCGCCCTCCGCCGCCGTCACGGCGACCCTGGGATTCTCAGCCGTCACACCAGCTCGCTGTGACCAGGTGCGGCGTTGAAGCTGTCTGCAGGGAACAAAAGAAAAAAAAAAAAAAATGATGCTGCGGAGGTGAGCTCAACTGGTACCCAGATACAAAAACGTAAGTAACTTTGACTCACACTCCAACTCCGTTACACACACACACACACACACGCACACGCACACACACACACACACACACACACACACACACACACACACACACACACACACACACACACACACACACACACACACACACAGATAAAAACAGAGAGACATGTACCAGACAAGTCCAGAGACTTGTTTCTGTTTTGTGGTAGTCTAGGTTTTTTCACGGGGGGTTTGCGATTTGGGGGCTTCTCAATGTTATTGGGGCTTTCTCTTTCAGAGCCTGAGATCAGTGAGGGACAGGAGACAAGTCAACGGTTAGAGAAACACACTTTGCACAAACAGCAACAGCACATTGAGACATGCACCGCCTCATCTCCAAAAGGCCTGGCTGCTTTTAGGTTTCCGAGAAAGAAAACAAGCAAAGAAACGGCCTTTCAAACTGCGTTAGGATACAAGAGAAGGTTTCAAGGAGACGTTCGGGTGAGCGTCGTCGCTGCGCCTGCATTCAAATGCGAGTTCAGTTGTAGAAAAACACCGATAATGTTGCTTTCTACGGGTTTTATTGCTTAAAAAGTTCCCAGATAAACGGAAACGGTCTTCTAATTTACAAAATGGGGTGATGGTGTAACGTTCTAAAGAACAAACAAACAAGCAAACAAACAAAAAAAAAAACTTTTTTTTTCTACACGAGGAAAACTTAAGCGTCATGTTTTTGGAGGTGAGGGCCGATCAGAGCTCTGTCATGTTTAACGAATCAACCCAGAGAACGACGTTGTACCTGCATCACAGGACATGGCCTTCCTGTTCCTCTGCGGCTTCACGGGAGCCTGAGGTCTCAGTCCTTCGTCACCTGAGCAACACATTCAGACAGCTGCAATCAAAGCGCCTTCACATGCAGGAGACCGCGCTCACACACACACAGACACACACACACACACACACACACACACATTATTGTTGACTGACGTTCCCACATTTTCTGCTTTTTACTTTTTCCAACTTTGAGTGCAGGGAGTGATTTAAAATCAAAGCATTTCAGCCCAATTGCATTTGACATACTTGCTTTTTGGTGATCCAAACAGATTGTTATTTGACAGTCATTATTGTAGTTTTGGAGTATTTGTTTTGTTGTTATGCTTCCTATCTTTGCCTTGGGAAAGAGGTTTTTCAGTCACAATACGACATCACAGATCAAATCAATAAACAGTTGTCAGTTTTTTAAAATCTGGATTTTTTGTATGTTTTTTTTTTTATTTTTTGCGATAGGGCGACACTTTTCAAACAACGAGCGTTGTGTGCATACAGATTCGCTCCACTCTGACGGTGATTAGGGATACAGCACAATACGAAAATTTGGTGACGCTATCGATAACCGATACTGCTATTGGCCAATAACCGACATTAACACACTCTGTTATGAAATCTCAAACAGGGAGATCAAACTCATTTTCGTTTTGGGCCAAATCAAGATCATTAATGCTCTTAAAGTGCCGGAGGTACCAGAATGTATTAATAAAATCTGTTCACACACTGCTAAAATATCAATGAATTCTTCAAATTAAATAATATTATTGGACATCTTTTCAGTTCTCCCAGGACTTTGTGATTTAAAAAAAAAAAATCTTTGCAATAAAAATCAAAGTGTTTGTCGTACTGATTTGGAAATATTTGCGCTTATTTATGTCAGTAAATATGACTTTTTATTGCTCGCTGAGTAGATCACGGACTATGATCTGACGTCAATGAAGGCCGAGGCAGCTGTTTAGTACAAGTAAGAATGTTTTTGACAATTTTTGAGAAAAATAATAAACTCCCAATTATTAGTGCCCAAAAAAAATCCTGGGCTTCATTGACTTTGCCTGAATTACCGCAATAATTCTCAAGAAACTGAAGCGACTGATTGATATAATTTGGCATAGAAACTGCGCCGAATCGATCAATAAAATAATATTTAAGCACAACTAATGTTAGAATCTAGAGAGCCACATAAAAAGCTATTTGGGCCAGATTTGGCCCACGGGCCTTGAGTTTGACACACGTGCTCTAAGCCTTACGCTACACAAAGTCATTTCTCACACCAACCAGCTGCAGCCGCGTTTGTCTGCTAGTTCCACGTTGAGTTACTCTTCCTGCATCGCTTTATGAAGAAACGTTCCGGTAGTCAGACTGCTCATTGTGAGACCCGGTTTACAGGCGCTAATCTCTCTGGACCCTGGATTCTCTCTGCCAATCAGGGTTTGTGGTGCGGGTACCTTGACTCGCCGCTCTGTCCGGCAGCCCGTGGATCGGCTTGACGGCGGGAGGCGGCACCGGAGGAGGAGGCAAGTTCCTTTCATTAGCCGATTCTTTAGAAAAGGTCACGTAGGAGGAGGTCTTTGGCTGAGAGGCACAGTTCAACAATGGCAACGAGAAAATCCGTTACCGTCCGGGAAAAAAAACCGTCATCTTAAAATCTCAAACTTGAATTGTGCTCTCGGTGGAGCTCATTAACCACGAATCCCTTCACTCACTTCTGATTTTCCAACATCACATGACATCAGAGCGCGAGAGCGGATATTCACCACAAAGTACGGCATCTTTCAGCAGGTCAAACATTTTGCTTTTCGTCACCTTTTCAGGAATGGGAGGAGGCTGGCCCTCGGAATCTCGCCTTCTCTCTCTCCTCTCCGTCTTCCCAGCATCCCTCTCTTCATCGCCTTCCTCCTCTGCGCCAAATGGTGAAAAGAGAAATTTGCTGACATCGAGGCCAAACTCCAATCTGCTTTACGATCGAATCATATTATCAATTATATTATTATGGAACAAATTGTTGTTCCATATCTGACTTTTTGCATAGGCACATATAAAACCATCACCAAATCTTTGCCTGTGACACTTTATATAAAATAATTTTATATAAATGAATGCCAGAGACTAAAAAATTGTTTATTCTGTCAAAAATCTTGAAGCCAAGAGATTTGGTTAATTCAGAAATGCTGTTAGAAAAGAGATTATTGCTAATTAATTTACAAACGTTTTGTTCTTAAGCTTAAAAGAAATTTGACTTCCTGATTTTAAATTAACCCTTGAAATTGGGCCTCTGTCTCTTTAAGAAACTCCGGCTCTTTCTGAAACTCCGCCTTCAGAAAGTCATCACAACATGGCTTCTCCGTCAACCAACGTTTCCACCAGCACTGCATTGAGAAGTGGCTCCGATAAAGATCTCAGCAGATGCTCAGTTCCACCAGGTGTTTGCTAATTGCTGCTGCTAGTCTGAAGGAGCCGAGTCGTGGAGTCGTGAGGGACGGCTGCTCTGTGAGGTGGAAGGTTGGAAACTGCAGCTCTGAGGCGGGGCTAGGTCCCACCAAGCGTTTTGCACAGCTGAATGGTTGCCATGGGAGATTAAATGATTTCTTAAACATGCATAAAAGAGTGAAAGCAACAATCCAGGCACTTCTTTTGATTAGGAATTATAACATAACGTAAAGCTCAAAAAAGTGGATTTCATATAACACTGCCCCCTTAAATCAAGTGAATAAACTGATTGATTGATCGACTGATTGATTGTACCTGGCAGGGCGTCTGAACTCTCCCTCCTGTGTCTCGGCCGCAGCCGGGTCACGTTGGGTTTGCTGCTCTGCGGTGGGGGTTCTGGTTTCCGGCCTCCCCCTACCTCTCCGCCACTCCTCCACCCGTCTGCGGGCCCCGCTGCGTCTCCCTGCGGGTCCTGGGGATGCCACTCTATGGCTGCCGCCTCTGCGCTGCCCTTCAGCAGGTCGCCCCCCTCTTGTTTGGGCGACGGCGTCCTTTCCGACGGGTACGGAGGCAGCGGCCTTTGTGCCAAATGAAGCGCCTGGACTTGTCTGTCCTGCTTTCGCCCCGTCCACTGACTGTCCACCTGTAAGTCCACGGGTCTGCTCTCAGACCACGACCTTTCAATCTGCCTGCCGCCCATCCACTGCCTCTCTATCTTCCTGTCGATCTGCCGCTGGGTGTGCCTGTCGACGGTCCACTGCCTCTCCGCGGGCCTGCTCTCAGCCCAGTACCTGTCGCTCTGTCTGTCGGACGTCCTCGGCTCTCCGGGGATCCTCTCGTCGAAGCGCTGCCTCTCTGCCGGCGCCTCGCCCGGCCGGCTCTCGAGCATCCAGTCCGCTTCCGCCTCCAGCACTTCTGTCCGCTGTTTGTCGTCCACCCAGTACTTATCCGTCTCCACCGGCTGCTCGAACACGGCGTCCATTTCAGGGATCTGTCAAAACACAAGACGAAGAGGCGAAGCAGACTGAGCGCGGTGAAAGCAGACGCAAACAGAGGAAGGGGTGCGCAGTACCTCTCGGGGAGAGTAGAAGGGGTGTTTTCCTCCTCCCACGCCTGGGTGAGGGATCCCCGGCACCGGCGGCGGACTCAGGACAAGAGCGCCTTTCCCCTGTTGATCATTCACTTTCCCGTCGGCCCCGTCGCTGGGAGACTTGGTGGCTGGCCGCGGAGCTTGGAGGAGCGTGTATACATTCTCCATTGCTGTCCTAAAAGAGAGCGTGTACAAACTGATCGGACATAAAATATAAGCAGATGAAACTACGAAGCTTCGCAAAAGTGTTCACTCGTTCATCTTAGCAAGTTCTGTTCCAGGATAGCCCTGAATTTAACTCATTGTGTCCCATCAGCTCTGACCAGCTTCCCAGTACAGAATTCCCAGAACATGATGCTGCCACTACCATGCTGCACAATGTAGAGTGTGTAAAAAGCAGGAGTATTATGTAAAATAAACTTCTTTGAGCTTTGTTTCATGTTATAATGTTACTGCCTCATCAAAAACATACCTGGAGTGTTTCTTTGATTCTTGTTTGTGAAATCCCAGACAATCGGTCTAGACAAAGCGCTGCATAGTTCAACACAGCTCCTCCAGACTAGCGGCAGCAGCAATTAACAAATCCCCGCTGAGGGAAGTGGGAACTACTTCCCAGTCCTACGCTCCTGAGAATGTAAACGGCTTAATGGAGGAACATTGTGGTGACGATGAGCTGAAGGAGGAACAGGAGCTTCTTAAAGAAACAAGAGGCTCAAATACAAGGCGTCAAATTGCAAAGTCAAATTTTGTTCATGTTTGACACACGCAGCATTTTTATAACAACTGAAAGTAAAATAGTTACTTGATTGTGCTATAAAAGAGCACTGTGTCTTGAAAATATACGTTAATATGTAATAAAGTCCCCAATGTATGAATTCTGATTAATAGCATAATCAAGAGGTATCATTATTCCTGGTAAAGATCTGAGTTTTGCTATCCTAATTTGCGTCTAAGGAGAAGTGAGGCCATTTCTAACTACTTAGTTGACTTTTGAATCCAAAACGGAGCCGACGGCTGTCATCCACACCTGTGCAAACACTGTGACATCAGCCTGCTGCTGCACTGGCAGCTCGCATTGATTCCTTAAGTCAACACCGGAAACACGGAGATGCAGAGCGCCGTTTGTCGAGAATTTATCAGCTCAGAGCACCGGGTTTTCACGGAGAAAACCAAAAGGAGCTGACCACCAGAAACTCTGAGCCTGTGGTTCTATGAAGGGCTTTGGAAAAAGCATTTATCATGTAGTATCACAGCCACAAACTTTATTTTTATTTTATTTTTTTGTCAAAGACTAACAAAAAGTTGTGAAAGAAAAATTTAACATGACCCCCTGCCCGCCTCCCCCTTTTTTTTTTTTTGACATTTAAAAGTTCTTGTTGCTCTGATACCTTTAATCAAAATCTGTTGCAACTTGTTGGCTTCAGAAGTTGCTTGATTAGTAAGGCCTTAGATGTAACTAGGGGGCATAGTGGGATGCAACTCCTACTGGATAAAGTCTTTCCAAGAAACAATCTCTGAGTGAGTCTGTGGAAAACGTCTCACCCCGTGGGCGCCGTAGCAACGGTGTGACACCCATCTCCGTAGACCTCCAGCTCCGACTCCGGCCCCTGACTGGACAGGGTCTGGCTGCGGTTCTTACGGAAGCCAAAGATGGCCAGCATGTTCCTCCTCTTCTTCCTCCTCAGAGAGTGTGCTTTATGCAGGGAGGAAAGCTGACTGAAAGTGGGGAGAAAGGCTGCATGTCACACACACTCACACACACACACTGTCCAGTTCAACACAGTCATCCTGTTGGTTGACACACGAGCCCCTTCTGTTAAGATGTCACCGAATTCATCACGGCCATCTGGGTCGCTTGTTTGTCTGCTGTGCTGCTGCAGTAGGGCCGTTGCTAGGATAGATGTCTTAAGGACACAACAATAATGGCTTGTATAATATATATGCAATAATGTGTGTCTGTATATATGTATAATATATATATATATTATACACTGATGTAAATATTTTTCATTGTAGCAATTTTTCTAGAAAAAAAAACAGATTATTTGAAGTAACAAAGTCACACATAAATCACAACAACATTTTTCTTAATTTAGTCCTTTTTTGTGCCATGACAAAACACTTTATGAGACTGTCATAGCAACACAGAGCACCTTCAGTCAGAGGCTTGTTCAAATCTGCTGTAATACAAACTGGTACAGGAGATCACCAGCTATAATAACGCTTTGAAAAATCTTGAATTAGTTTTGGCTACGACAACATTTCATTTCCCTTTGGGATAATTTTTTGAATTTGTATAATAGTTGGGGATTCGGATCAGAAACAGTCACCAAGATGTTTTATAGAAATCTTTTGAAAGAGATAAATACTAAAAAAACAAAAAAAAAAAACAAAGAAGAAATGGTTCCTGATTTAAAAACTCCGGCTTGAAAGCAAAACTTTCTACTTGCGCTCAAAGATGGTTTCTGCCGAAATCTCATGTGAGCCGGAACATTTCAACAGACCAATTTTCATTCATTTACTTCAAACTGGTAACCTGAAATATCTCATAGGACAAGAACATTGAAACCTCATCAGCAAAATAACACGCGGGTCGCTATGCTACCCTTGCAGCTGATTATCAATCAAGCCATCCAGGCTGGGGAGTTTAGTTGCCAGGTGACACCAACGCTCTGTAACATCACATCGTTCACCCTGAGCCGCCCAACAAACCCCGAAAACTGCATTTTATTTTACACAAAGCACAAACTCAAAGGAGAAATCATGCAAGGTTACCTTTCCTATTCAGGTCTGTCTACTATCTCTTGCATTTTATTGAACAAATACAGCAGGATGTTTCGGTCTCTAAATTACTGCACCGCTACAAATCCACTCTGCTTTTCATTTCTCTGGCCCTATGCACAGATGTGTTGCACAGTTACTGCCTCTGATTTTAAAAGATGATTACTTTTAAATGCTCGTGGCTTCAAGTCCCTTTAATGATAAGAAACTGAAGGTTCTGGAGTAAGCACAGAATTTCATGATGAGTGGATCAACGGCATTTCTTATTGTTTGCAATAAGAAACAAAAGTTAATCATTCTGCACTCAAGAAGAATAAATGATTAATGAGCAATTAACAGATTCCAAAAAATAAAAAATTGGTCTAACAGTTAGGCCAATTAGCCTAAAAGTCATGTTTTTGGACTGTGGGAGGAAGCCGGAGTACCCAGAGAGAACCCACGCACGCACCTGGAGAACATGCAAACTCCATGCATAAAGACCTCAGGCCGGGAATCGAACCCAGGACCTTCCTGCTGCAAGGCAGCAGCGCTACCAACTGCGCCACTCGTGTAATCCAAAAGCGCTCATTCATTTTAATGTTGTGGGACGAGTTGAAAATGGACAACTGCTGCCAAAGCGGAAATAAAATCGACAAAGCAGTGGCAGTGGCTTGTGGAAAACCGAATGTGCGGCCTCAGCTTGTGAAGCTTGTGGCTGGGAGGTGAAACGCTGGAGGTGGGAAACATCAAGGCGTCCCTTACCTGTCAGGTAAAACTCGTTTTGTGTAAAAATCTGGGAGTCCGTCATCCAGAGGGCTTATTCCTCCATTTTCACTGCAGTGCTGGGCACAGACACACACAAACACACACTCCCCTCAGACAGGCTGGTCCTGCAGGGTTCATTTGTAAAAGTTATGTATGCAGTAAAACAAACAGAGCACACTGCATGCACTGAGATGACCTAACCCAATCAAAATTTGACAAAGGCAGAAGTCGGAAGACGAAATACCAGGAAACATTAGTTAAATAATCGAATCAAATTTAGTGGCGATGAAGAGATTGCGTCCCTACTGTTTCCGCGGTGACGTGTCCTCCCCTGTGCCTCCGGGGAGGCCTGGGCCGGACGCGCGTCACGTGGTGCAGCGGCAGACCCTGCGTGGGCAGCTCCGACAGGCCTTCCCAGGACGCCGAGTGGGACAGCGGCGAGGAGTACGACGGCACGGAGGGAGGCGGAGAGGAGCTGGAGTCGTCGCACAGGCCTGTCGGTGGTGACATGGAGGGCAGCAGATGCAACGAGGAGACGTCCAAACCCGGACACGAAGGGGAGGCGCAAGTGGAATGAGTACTCACTCAGCCGGGTGGAGACGGGTCGTATTCTCCTCGTTCTGGAGCTGCGCTTCTTAATGGCGATCGTGTCCTGGCAGGACGAAAAGCAGACAGAAAGAGATCCTGTTCATCCTCTGGGTGAACAAAGCAAGGCACCGGATGAAGCCTCCTCGAGAGAGAACATGCAAGAACGATTCGGATATGAAACGCAAGCCAGCAAACAGCTGGAGCAATGAACGGTCCGCTCCTGACAGTACTGGAGGAAGGGCAAAAGGAAAAGACCTCAAAGCAACTCTGAAGACCTGCAAGATCTGAAATGCATTTAAAAAGTCATGGCTGTCAGCTGTGAGAGCAAAGTACAGAAACCCAAAAGGTCCAAAACAAAACCTCATATTTTAAAAGACATTTTATTGACCTCATTGACGTGACAATCTGTTCAGAATGATTTCAAAGAACAATTTGGTACAATGTGTTTTTAAATGCTTTACGTCCCACTATCACACACCACTTGCTAACTGTCTTTCAATCGCAAAAAAGAAAGATTTTAGTAAATATTATATTTAGGCATCGGACATATGTGCACTCAAACTTATTTTATTAATTATATCAACAATGATCCTGTAATAACGTAGTCATCGACTTATCTTATGCTACAGATGCTGCGCCTGCAGATTGACTTACCTCTGCATGCTGAATGCTCGGGAAGAGGCTCCAACTGACCCACTTTGATCTACTCTCTGATTAATTCAGCTAATAATTGTGCATGAGGCACTGAAGTTTTCAAGTTTTCAACTTCAATAGGTGCGGAAAAATGAGTGAATCACAGGTTAGAGACGCGACAGATCTGGCTGTTCCCCCAAAATGTTTCTAATTTCTTGATGTTTACACGCGTTCAGCAAACCTCTCCAGATACGACGACACACACGGCTCACAGCATGGCTGGAGCTTCTTCCCAATGAGACGCTCGGAATGGAAGTGTTTACGTTTAGAGCAAATAAAATACTTTAAATTCCTGACAGGTTCAGGAGAGAGACACCGAGACGAGTGGTGCATGACCAGACTAAATGGAAACTGAAAGAAACAACAACAAAAAAACAACAACTCCCGTTTGAACGGCTGTCTTATTCATGCAAAGCCGCTCTCCTCATGTGTCAGCAGACACGTATGATTCGTTCTTTATCAGACTGAGCAGATACTTCCTCCATTGTAGCCATTCTAATTTGATTCAGACGGTATTAAAGCATTCTTCTAAGATAAGTTTAAAAAGCAAGGCACTTCGGTGAAAATAATTTGGCCGAAATTGAAAAAGAAAAGAGCAATTTCAGGTTTTTTTCTTTAAATTTACAGTTAGTTTGATTGCAGACTTCTTTGTCTGCACCAGAAATGATCTCAGATTGTTTGCAAAGAGCTGTTGCTGCAAATGAAATTTGCAGCCACGTAGCAATGCAGCCAGCCCACAAGACGGTTCAAGAATTTCTGAACGTAAATGTTGCAAAATCTCAAAACCTTGCCTAAGAGTGGTTCAAGCACTTACCTTGTTATCTGGTAACTCAGACCTGTTTTCACTGGAGAAAGTCAAGCCAGCACAGCCTAAAGACAGAGCCTGGCGACTCAGACTTTGGTGACAAATATCGTTTTCTCCAATTCTGAGGATGTTCAGTCTGCAATTTACTGACTGCTAAAGCCAACTCAACAGAGCCGCAGTTCAATGCTCAACCAGCCACTAACGAATAAAACACAAACAGCAAAGAGCCGGGAGTTCATGTGAAAACCATCAACAATTTCCAAAGTCACAACTCTGCTGTCTGGGCAGATTGCATTTGCAGGAAACCAGACTGAGTACGAAGCAGAGGATTTTAAAAGCAAGTCGAAAGTTATTTAGCTGCAGTGAAAACCACAAGGGCTTCATATTGAGCCCGCTGTGTTTCATGTATGCACACAGCCTGACTGTTTGATGTCAGCCAGGCATGTTGTTAGATGTAACAGGCCTCTTAAATGCCATGTTTCAATCACTCCAATCAGCACAAGCTCCTAAAGGCCAGGAAGCCATTGAATTGACAACGCATCATCAATTCAAGTGCTGCTAAACTGTTTCCTGCGGAGGAGCTGGGCCCTCTCTGCGTCTCTGACCTTTAGCTGCTGGCGGTCCTGTCAGGAGAGTGGGAATAATAATAATAATAATTCAGATGCTGAAAACTTCATTTCTGACGGCTCTGACAGGACCGAGGCACCTGCTTCTCGTTTCTGTTAGAAATGCAGTAAATGAGAGCAATAAAGTCTCATTTAATCAGCATCTTAACCGAGGGGGATATCGCATAGGATGCCGGTAATGTCTGACTCTATAACTGCTAAATAAAACAATAAAACAATTAGTAAGTAGTTGGCTTTGTAAGAGAAAACTTAAGGAGGACAAAAACAGAAAAAGAGTTGCATAAATCTGCTCTCCCCTCCTCCTCAGGCTCTTACAGAGAATAATAAAACTCTTACTGTCTGCTGAATTAAAACTGATGGAGTCAGATTTGACAGAGGAAAAACAATTGCTGGAGGCAGAAGAGGGGGAAAAAAATGATAGTTTTCCAATTTCCCAGATTTTACAAGAAAAATGTTACTTTTGCAGTACATGATTTTAGAGGCAAAAGCGTAGCTCAGCAAAATCCCTTTAAATTTCTTTGCGATTGACTGTTGGCAAGGAAAAAAAAAAAAAAAAAAACATTTCCTGCAAAGATGGCTGCAGGCAAAACCTTCAAAACAAGAATGGACTGCTGCTGTCAGGGGGTTAAGCTGTGTGTAGAAAGCAGACTCCACTTCACAGGTACCTACCACTCTCCAGGTTTTATGCTGATTGTGCCGTTTCTCTTCAATTTATTCAACATCCGTGGACAAAAATCAGAAAATAAAGAGAAGCTTCAGGAAATAGGCTGACAACTGACAAGTTTCTGCTGTTTTTGATGACCGGTGACGAGGCTGAACCTTTTGTCAGGTTTGTAAAAAAAAAAGAACACTCTTCAGTGTGGGAGTTGTCACAGACGGATATTTCATTGATACTGACTGTATCAATTTTGCCAAAATAGCCAAAAATGTTTTGTTTTGGAAAATTTACCTTAAATCAGATGGAAAAGTAGGGAGTGGAATTAACTGAGGTGGCAAATCAAAGTTCGTTGTGGCAAGAATGAATGTGTTGAAGTCCTTAAAGCCCCTTTCTACAGCGCCATCTGTATGCCATAGTGAGTGGACGTGTCAAGAACAAGCTGCATGAACTCCCCGCATGGCTGCAGGAACAAAATGATATTTTTTTCCCAGCCACGGGGGAGGAAAAACAAACGTCTCTCCCTAGAGTTTTAAACACGTGGCGGCCATGTTGAGTTTTTGGGGCTGGAACTTGCAGGAGATTTCGGGAGGCGTTCCAATTTTTTCCAACTCGAAACTTGCAAGTTTTTCCACCAAACAAGAGCAATAAAGGAATGGGAATGTTTTCCTTGGTGGCAAAACACAACAGATGTTTGACTCCTTTTGTGAAGCTATTTTAAAATATCATGACTTCACTGTGGGACGGGGTTGGACATTACAACCAATCCTCTACTGAAGAAATGAGCCATTGGACAGCTAGCGTTACGTTGTAAAACTTTGTCATGCAGTCACCACATTCTCTCACACACAGCGTGAGCCTTTGCTCCTGCTCTGCATAATTAATGACTCCTCCTGACAGGAGTGCTGGCAGTAATACTGTTTTTTTTAATCATTTAATTTAATAGTTTCTGAAAGGAAATTGAAATGATCGACAAACAGCCGCAAGACTGATTGGCCCATTTCTGCACAAAACGACCGCCGTGAACAAAACGAATAAGGCAAGAAACAATCAATGGTGGGTGAGGTATGTATGACACATTTCCAGAAAAAATAAAAATGAAAACACATACATACGCACACGTACACACGCACGCACACGCGCAGCAACACAATGTCCACACTCACTATGCTGGTGCCGAGCTCTTCATCTGTGATGTCCAGGGAGTCTCTGTGTCTGTTAAAACTCCACGCAGTCCCATCTTCACAGGTCCCTTCCCAGCATTTTAGATGAGACACCTGCCGGGTCTGAGACACACGGCACTCTTAAACTCTTTTTGTCACCCACTCGTACAATCAATCTGTGTCGCTTTCACACCCTTTCGCGGAGACGAGACCAGTGTTTACCAGGGTCTTGTGGGTGGCGTAGAGCTCCTGCAGGATTTGGTCCACGATGGAGTTGGTGAGATAGGAAACCACGGACAGCTTCACTTCTCTGAAGGAGATGGAGTACGAGGCAAGGCAGAGACAGATGAGAAGCGGTTAGTAAAGGTGAGAGCAAATCAGTTCGCCCACTTATCAGACTCACGACTGCTTTGCTGCTCTTACTCCAAAGCCCTGTGAATGTCCTGCGCCGCTCTCTCCATGAGGGCGGTGCGGATGGCGGAGCGAGGGATGGACACCCGCTCGGAGACGGACGAGAGCGGAGGGCTTAATCTCTCCGCCGCAGACGATGATAAAGGACAGAGCTCGCGGCAGAGTGACACCATGGAGTCGACGATCACCTGAAACGGATGGCGCCTGTCACGAACTCTGTCATCCGGCGGGGAGGGCGAGACGAAAGAGCGCTCTCGGATCTACCTGCAGCTCCTTATCGGCGGCTTTGGCGAGCTCGCCGGCCAGCGAGTCCAGTCTCTGCCTCACGGGCCCGTCCACAGACAGCACATGGGCCAGCTCGCACAGCGAAGGGTAGAGCTGGGGAGAACGGCGGGGGGAGAGGGTTCGTTCAAATTCAGACCGAACGCAGCGTAGATCAACGCGTATCAACATTTCGCATCCCTCACAGCTCGAGAGTTCCTGGCCTCTTTCAGGACTTGTTTGGCGGCCTGGATCTCCTCCATCTCTCCGGCGCCTCGCAACAAGCAGAGCTGCTGCTGGACGCGCACGCAGAGGCGCTCCATCACCTTGGAAACAAACATGAAACACTCGAAATAAAAGTAAAAAAATAAAATAAAATAAAAATAATACGTCCCTCAGACGGGAGCTACCTGTTCGGCGGTGCTGGTGACCAGACCCTGGTGCAGCCGCAGAGCCTGCCTCTGGGAGAAACGCTGCGTCTGGTTGTTCCTGACCAGAGCGCGCTGGATCTGCAAGGAATCCAGCGACAAAACCAGGCGGAAAGGTGAAAGTTCAAAGTGAGGTTTTACAGACGATAGAAGAAGCTTGAGTGTAAGCTGACTTCTTCCATAAAAAGTCTTGTCTTATGCAATGCTACTTTTGTCAATGGGAGTCGCAGGGACTATGAGTTCCCCATTCATATTTGAAAAACATTCATTAAGTACCCCCCAGTTTCACATTTGTAATAAAATATTACTTCACCCTGGGCTGTTTCTATTACTTTATGAAAAAAATTCTTACACTTTTGAGAGGAGATTAGTTGATTTCTGACTTTCATGCTCAAAAATGTCCTTGTTTGTTTGTTTTTTTTGTTTTTTTTTATTTCTGAGATTGATCTCAAAATTTCCACGTTTTTTCTAGCAAATTTTCAACTTTTGGAGCTCAGAGGCTTTCTTGTTTGTTCTAGAAAATTTCTTAAATTCATCTCAGAATTTAATTGAGATTAATTTTGAGATGAACCTCAATCTCATAGCTACTTGATTGTGCTATAAAATGGCACTTTCTGCCTAGAAAACACATAATAAGGCCACTCCCACTCTGTGGAAAGAGTTAACTCCATTCCGGACAGATGACTGAACTAAAGATTAGTGATTAATGTTTGGAAAGAATATTTGTGCTTCATGTCTTTTTGGCCCAAAACACGACACCAATTTAAAGTAGAGGTGAGCTTCTTTGCGGAAGGGCACGTGTCAACTTTTTTTATTTTTTTTTATCAACCATCAGTCAATAAATCATCCAGACAGTTATTGCAACCCCAACCTTAGTGAGGGCCTGCTCTGTCTTCTCCGGAGCGCTGCGGTACGCCTGGCTGATGTCACTTAGGGGCAGAGGCATGTACTGCAAGGTGAAATTGCTAAAGAAAGGAGGGAGCACAGAAAGACAAAAAAGGTCAGGTTATTAAAGCAGACACCACAGGGCCGAGAAGAGAAATTTAAACTGGCTCAAAGGTTCCAGGGTTTGCAAAAATATCACACCCCCAACATATTCCCGAGCAAAGCTTTGATCTGTGCAGCCATGGCCTCTGTAGCCCCGAGGTGAGTCTGGACCATGTGAGATAGCGAACACGAAATAAGTAATAAAATGCTCATGTAGCAGTTTTCAGGGAGGTAAAACCAGAAAGGAAACACGGGCAAAGTTTCCTTTGAGAGACCGAAGCAAACATCTCCACAAAACAAGCAGGCCGTTACAGCTCTTACTGTTCCAGGGCTCGGGCCACGTCCAGAAATCCTGCAGCCGAGGTGTTGTTGCGATCCCACGTCACACTCCTGCAGGGCGAAGGTGTGAGTCGGAGAGAGACGAAAAAAATAAAATAAAAATCGAACCGCGTTACAAAAGTATACACACCCTGCACTAATGTGACTAATTGATTTATTGTTTATTGCGACAGTGTATTACAAATACCATCTAATACAACGTATTACGTTTGTATGACGTTTGTGGTTGAAACACAGAAAAATGAAAAGATAAAAGTTTGAGGGGTTTGAAGATTTTCCGTCTGTATTGCAAACAACGTAAAACGACGACGTCGACGACAAAAGAAACACATCAACGACCCTCGTCTCCATGTAGTTCCCTTCACCTGAGCGTCGTGTTGATCTGCAGGGCTTTGCTGAGCATCTTGGCCCCGATGTCGTCCATGTTGTTTCCACTGAGGTCAACTTTCCTCAGGCAGGTGTTGCTGCCCAACGCGTTGACCAGCACGGTCCCCCGGGAGCGCAGGCGCGAGTCCACCAGCGACAGAGACTGCAGGGCCTGCAGGGGGCAGAAGAACAAAGCACCAAATGAAAGTCAAGCAAAAGTCAAGTGTGTGGGGAGCGTTAAAGAGGAAACTGAGAGGAAAACAGTGGAAGATGGAGCCTTGAGGATAAAACGGGGAAGTAAAATTTAGTGCATATTGATGTGACAGCTTGCTAACATGGCTATGTGCGCTGTATGCATGAATTATTTACAACACGCGTGAGCAGTGAAGTAGAAACTGTGTCCACAGCGCTAACTGAGGGGTAGCAATAATTCATCGCAGTGACATTTCTGCAGCGAAACATCATAAAACTATGATGCGACCCCAAAAAACTGCCGCAGAAAGAAAACTGCACTTTCACCGAACGCATCTTTTAACAATGAAGGTAAGTGATCTGAGCTCCCGTCAGACGCCGTCAAAACGACTGGGAACGTCGCATTTTTTTTTTTTTTGACTGTCGCTGAATTCAGAGCGATCACTCACGCATTCCTCCTCCTGCATGAGTGAAACCAGCTTCTGCAGGACTTCATCCAGAACCCTGAAACCGTGGAGACAGACACACAAAACGTGGCTGGTGTGAGTTATTTTGGCAGCCGCCGCCTCCGAAAAAAAAAGAAGAAAAAAAAAAAAGTTACTGATGTGTTTATTCAAGCTGGCACATGCAGCCCATGCAGTCACACACACACACACACGCACACACACACATATAAATAACTGCAGTAGAGAGTGACATGGAGCGCTGGCAGCACCTGTTTTTGATGTTGAAGTTCTTGCCCAGATGAAGGTGTTTTAGGGAAGGGTGTCTCGAAAGGGCAGGCAGCACTGTGAGCAAGTCTGCATCGAGACCTGTCAACACACACACACACCCACACGCACACGCACATGCACACGCACGCACACACACACACACACACATATGCAGGGCTCAGCGAGGCATGATCCATTAGCGGGGACGCTGGGTCTTCTCCTGCCACGGTTTCAGAAAAAGTCAAGGTCGCAGCAGGACGCGCACCGTACCGTTGTCGGAGATGTCCAGCGAGGCGACAGAGGAGACCCGGGGGAAGAGCTCCTGGATTACGGCGGCTCCCGCAGACCTCAGCTGAGCGAGAGACAGAGGAGAGGAGCGATACGGGTCAAACGTGAGTGAAAATAACTCAGGTTTATGTTTCTGGGAGGACGGCTTTGTTAAAATCACACTTTCTAAAGTAACTGAAAGCATGCAGCCTGTGCAGTCACATGGGCTGCATGTGGCCTGAGGAGGTTCTGACAAAGAAACTCATATGTCAAACTCAACGCCTGGGGGCCAAATGATGGCCGCCACAGCTTTTTATGAGGCCCCTCTAGACTCCAGAGAGAACTGTGAATAGAACCTTCATGTTTTGTACCTTTGTACCCCCACATTTTTTCACAAGTTTATTGCAAAAACACAAACGTTTTTTGACCATAAACTTTCACAAATTTAAACATCGGCTTTAAGTGATGCTAACTCCCACCTGCAAGATGCTTCACATGTTGCAAGACAATATTTTTCCCCATCGTGTTTCACATGTTACAAAAGACACTTGAAGCTGCACAATATAATTTCTTTGCTTTTCAACACTTTTTAAATTGAAATTTAAAGTGTCTTTAAATAGAGCTTCATCTCTGCAGAAGCAGGGAACCATATTGTGTCAAATGTATCTAACATTGGAAGCACATAGAAGTATTTACAGTAGCTCCCATTTGATCTCCGCAGAAAGACATAAATGGCTTCCTACCTCACAGCCGCTGACGTCCAGATGAAGATCGGTGATGTGAGGATTGGTGGTCAGCCCCGACAGCACTGCCCTGCGACCACGAAGCGGTCGAAAAAGAAAACGAGAGTTAAACACGGACCTGACTGGCACGGCTTCACACATCCAGATGCTTCCTTTTTGCTTTCTTGGCAGCGGACTCGAGATAAAAGAGCTGCGACTCGAGGGAAGAAATGGAGGACGACGTATCGGATACCTCAGAACGTCAGGGGGAAGCTTCATAGACGCGAAGCTGACATGAGTGAGGCTGAAGGCCGAGCTGAAGAACTGACGGAACAGCGGCAGCGTATCCTTCACTTTCCTGTGAAATCGGGGGAAGAACAGGGAGGATCAAAGAGGAGTAATGCAGACATGAGGTGAAGCGGCAAGAGATGAAGTCACTTTAGTTAAATGCTAGATAATTATGAATGCAGCCACGAGAGCGCAGACACAGAATGACAATTACACCTTCTGAGGAAGTAGGGGCAGCAGGAAGGGTCAAATGACTGATTGGCTGACTAAAATATTCAAGATTCTCTCGGAAAGTACAAAGAGAAATCTGAGTTCCAATAAGGAGGACAGAAAGAAAACCACAGGTCCAGTGATTCACCGCTGGACTCCCTGTGAGGAGACGAATGTGAGGAGCGGAAAATCAGGAAACGGAATGGTGGCAAAAGACGGCAAAAAATTTATTGGATACATATCAGATTGTTTTCAAAGACTGACCGGTCATCCAACTTTGATGTCATTGACGTGTCATGCGTCATAATTCTGCACCAGACAAAAGCCAGATGCGGTAAATCTGGACGTGAACAAGGGCGGAAAAGGATGATTATGTAATTAAGAAAGAAGACGGTTTCCCTGGAGCGCAATGCATCACAATCCTGCTCCTGACTGCACATCCAGACAGAAGCTGCTGCGGTCAACGCTCCACAAAAGGCCGTCGCTATCAGCTGTGCTAAAGTGTCACAACGGGCCAGTCCAAGTCTCTCCCTCTAACCTGGATGAGATTTTCCCAGAAAACAATGATATGTAACTCCAGAATATAAAAAGTTCTCGGGATACTTTTGCTCGTCTTCCTACGCTTGGCGTCAAGGTGATGTTAAAGACGTGACTAACCTGTGCGAGAAGGTATTTTTGGACAGATTGAGAAAGGAAAGATCAGCGCAACACCCCCTCAGAAGAGCCCCAAATAGCTGCATGAGACACAGGGCGGGAAGCAGTTAATCTGGGCACGGACAGAAAGGCAAAAAAGTTTGAGCGGAGCCGGACGCGTCTACTGACAGAGTCGACGGAGCAGTCCGTGGCCGACAGATCCAAGTGGACCAGGCAGTTTGGCTGAGACAAGAAGAGATAAAAGTTCTGCAAACAGAAAGCCAGAGGAACAGAGGCGACACGTTACAGGCTGCACAGGAGGAGGAGGAGAGCGTGTTCTCATTTCGGATGGATTGCGCTGTCTGACCGAGGCGTCCTCCCCTGAGAGGACCCCGGGGTTCTTGCTCAGGTCCAGGTGCAGGAGGGAGTTGGCGTGTTCATCGCTGGAGCACAGAGCCTGAGAGAGAGACACGACGCCTGAGAGACAGAGTTAGGCAGAGAAAGAAAAAAGAGAGAGAGAGAGAGAGAGAGAGGGAAAAAACAAGGGCAGATGAGAGGCTGTGATATTAAGAGACTTGGAATGCTCTCAAAACATTTACGTTCTTACATTATTCATGTGGATCTTAGAGCAGAGGGTATCAGTGAATGTTATGGGAAGCAGAACAATTCAATGCAATATTTAAATTCTCCACTGGGTGCAGGGAACAGGAACAAGAGACATGCAGCCTGCACGGCAGTGCTCAGCATCGTAAGTCAACCTGGAGTTCTACCAGGATAAAAAACATGAGACAACGAAGCTCCCAGGGGGGTGGGGGAGATCACCTGCAGCACGCTGGGTTTCACTTCCTCTCGCCTGCAGCGTGGGACTCTGTGCAGGAAAATTAGCTGACCTTGTGCAGAGTTTGGTCAGATTCTGTGTTTTGTCAAGCTGGGACTCAGCTCATACTTTCCTAACTTCTACCTGATAGTCCAGTAGACTCGGTTTGATCGGGAACTGAAATTTCAACATTTGTTTTGTTTTGTCAGGTTCACTTTCACACTGCGCTGTTTTGAGCAGTCCCTCCCCCTTGCCTGTGGGGGCTCTGCACCAAGACCTACTGAAGGAAATGACTCAAAGACCTCTGAAGACGTCACAAGTGCAACTTCCTTCTTTGTGACATGTAAACAAAAATGGACTGGCATCAGATTATAGTGCGCTTAATCCATTTGTCAGCTTGCGTTCACACATGCATTCGGACCCCACCAGAGTTCATCGAACTGAGGCAGAAGTTTGTAGGTGGAGTTAGCTTTTTTAGTCTCCATCAGACTTCGATTACGGTTTCCCCGGACTTCCAACTCAAGCGGACTAGAGACTGAAGCACACAAAACAGGACTGGTATGAATGCACCCTAAGAAGTAGTCAAGGCAACAGAGAAGCAAAGAGGGACTGACCCTTTGACGTGAGTGAAGTCTTGGACAGGTTGAGGAGACGGAGTCCCTTGCTAAGGCGACTCACCTGCTGGATTAAGCTGGACACACCTACAGCAATCACAGAAGACACAAAAACTAGCTTAACATACACAGTAAAAGACGAGATCCTTGGATTATTAATCATGTAATGGACACTTAATATAAAAAAAAGGTAAATAACAGTTTTACGGAACATAAGAAAACAATATTTAGGACATTTTTGACTGACAAAACTCTTTGGTGTGGAAGCTGTTACTGAGGGCCTCAATGTTAGCTATTCAGTTTAAGTGAAGTGCTACAAAGGGAACAACAGAAATCTAAAAAGCTAAATAAGAAAGGTATTTTCAACACTGTCTTAACACAAAGCAAAGCTCGATTCTCAGGAAGGCTCAACATACTGCATTTTATCTCAGGGTTCAGATCAGGATGCTCTTTCCTAGGGAATGCATGTTGCAGAGTCTGATGTTTCAGCAGTGGTAGCCATGCTAAATGCCAGTGTAGAATGTAAAATTCAGCTTAAAAACAGCTGAAATATAACCTTCAGTCGTTTTGTTTTGGTTTTAATCAATCAATCAATTTCAAACGAGTAAATCGGCTGTTGCCACGCCGGCTCTGCTTCAAGTACAAAAATCGACTACCACTCACAGCAATGCCAGAAAACAAACGCTTTAAATACAGTTTTGATATTCCTTCATGTCACAGTTCCACCAATCAGCTGAAATCTGTATCGTCAGGCTACAGCAATTTATAAAAGTTATAGATCAGAAATGAGCCACAAAATGACAATTAGTGCATCTCCGGCTCGGATCAAAACAACACATTCATTAGCATCTCGGTTATTTAAGACAGAGTGAATCGTGCAGACAGTGGGGCGTATTTCCTGATACCTTGGTTGTCCAGGGAGTTGTGGGCCAAATTAATGGAGTGGATGACAGAAGCTGGGTTCTCTGAAAGAGCAGTGGCCATCTTCTGAGGGAAGTCTCTGTACACACACACACACACACACACAGCTTTTTAATTGATCGAATCAATTGATTTGTTGTGCTGTATCGTAGAAAAACACAACTTGCAACACCTTCAAAATTAAAAACACAAAACTAAGCAATGGAAAGTAATCGACTTTCACCCATAATTTCCAAAACATCTGTTTCACAAATTTGAGCAAACAACTGCAGGGCAAAATAAAACAGTCAGTCGATCGCACGGCAACACACAAGCGGTGGAACGGTCAGTCGGCTCATCATCAATGTTTTAGGACTGCGGGAAGAATCCTCAGTACCCAGATTTGCCCAGGAGTAACATTCAAACTCCACTTGGTAACTGAGCTAATGAATAAAAATGATTTGTGAGTAAATAGAAGCATTCTCACAGAAGTGGTAACTTCTGAAGCCTGTTTTGAAGCTGTTTGCGTGGGTCGACAGACTCCTACTGCCGGGTGAATAAACGGTTTTGAACCGTTTATTCACCCGGCAGTTTATTCATCGCGGATGATATCTTCAGAATCATCCGCGATGCTCGGATAAAATGGACACGATTTGAAAAGGAGTAACTCACGATTTCAACCCGGCGTTCTCCAGAGTGATCTCCTCAAGGCTGGAAGATTTGCTGACCGTGTGCAGGACCTGCTCAGTAACCTCTGACCCCTGTTGGTAAGACATAAAAGCGCAAATCCCTTAAACTCGGATCAGGGAGACACACCAGAAAAACTGAAGTTCAGTGGAGTCATTCAAGCTCACGTAAGATAGCGAAAAGCACGATCAACTTATTTTAGAATGAAATCTTTACAGCACTTGGAGGGAGGGACCTCGCTGTGCTCAAACATGTCTGGTCTGACTATCCTACGAAGAAACATCCAGCTTTATCAAAAGGTTAATTTTTTTTCTCTCAGAAAGGTGATCGAGTTTCTGCACGTAATTTGAATTTTAATTTCTAAAAACTCGTCTCAAATTGAAGAAAAGTCTGGAGGAGTTCATTTTTTTCCCTTATTTGCAAACTCCATGACTTTCTATGATCTGAAATGAAATTCCATGATTTCCCAGGTTTTCCATGACTTCCCAGGTTTTCCATGGCCAGTACAGACGCTGTGAGAGGCTTGGTCAGTAGCATAAAGCCGCTCAGCTAAAGACAATAATAATAATAATAAAAAAAAGAAAGGAATATTTCCCCTAAACACACCAAAAACCATGCTCTGTCAAAGTAAAGATAGTGTATTAATAATGTGTTAAAGGTTGACAACAATCGTCGCTTTTTGTCAATTTGTATATTTTAACTGAAGATTAATGGATCCGCAGATGGATCCATTAATCTTCAGATTAGAATGATGAGCCTAATCCAGAGATGGGCTCATCATCCTCCCACGATGAGCCTGGTCATTGGGTAGGAGGCTGGGCTGGACGGTCGGTCACACGTTGTTAAAAACAAACAACGAACCACAAATAAGACTACTTCCTGTTGTCACTTTTGTTGTTTTAGTCAGTAGCAACACCCAGTTGTTGATCATGAGATCGTGTGACACGGAAAAAGTGTTTCGATTGCAGTTTTGTGAAAAACCTCTTCATAAAAGCACAACTACCTTTTTTCGAAAAACTAGATTCCCCCGCGCCCCCCCCAATATTTCCGTGTTTCCATGAAACAAATTCATTTTTTTCCCCAATTTGCGCAATTTTATGGTCAGTGGAAACATAGCTGGTCATGTTTTTGGTCTTTGGGGGACAACCAGAGCGGCCAATGTGGACCCACACATTCAGGTGCGTGTTGCCCTCTTTGCATCGATATTAAATTAAAGACTTAATCCTGACAGATATGCGCAGAAATCAACTTTCCCTGTAATAGAAATCTCTCCCCAGAGAAGAACTACTCACTTATTTTAAAGGTTATATAAGATTGATTGACCCATGAATATTACAACAGCTGAATGCAGCTTATCTCTGACACACTCACTATGCGAAGGTCTCTGCAGTACAGTTTGGTGAACCAGGTGTTATACGCCATCGATGCAACGATCACCGCCAAATCCCTGCAAGAGATGAAAACAGCGTAAAGGGAGCGCCGTGCGTTAGAGTTTAAACCTGTTGGTCTCTTTTGTCACCGACCTGCTCTCCAAGTGGCTGAAGTCCAGCAGGTTAAACTCTCGGCTGTCCTGGGAGTGATAGATAGTGTCCACATCCTAGGAGCAATATTACCCGTGAGCCTCTTTTCCTACAATGTATGACCACTCATTTTGCGCTCGGTGCCATACAGTACGTAATACTAAAAGCACTCACAGTGGCACCGACCCAGTCCCACAGCTCTTACCCACTGCACTTCCTCCTTGCAGCTGATGCCATTATAGTCGCACAGAGCAGCGTAGGTCTCTGAGAAGCCTCCTGAGGGAGGCAGGCGGGAGGCAAACAAACAAGAGAGAGAGCAGCGAAAGGGGGAAAAAAAAAAAGGAGGAATGAATAAAAGGAGTGAGGAATGATGCGAACAGCTGCTTCTTTCAGCCATAAAGGAGAAAATGCACACGCAGACATTCGTCCCAATTATCAATCTCTCATTTAGGCGACGGCTTTAAAGGGAACATCTGGGAGAGCGTTACTGAAGTGTGCGTCTGCCAGCTTCCTCTTGAGCCTGCCAAAGCCGCCGACACGTGCTCGCATCCCCGCGTGTTTTGCCTGTGTGCAAATTCTCCCGCTTGACGATAACGTCTCTATTTACCACAGGCCCTGTGGGTTTCCACTGAAGTCTCCGAGCTGGGCGAATACTTCCTGCTGCCCTCCGAAAGGTCGCTGTCTGAGTGACAGATGGACGGGCTGAACAAAGAAACACAGATACCATGTTGGCTCGTCTATCTTTTTGATAATTGCGCAAATAAAGGTCATGCGTCTTCAGTACTCTGGTATATCAAACGATGCACAGACGTGTGATGACCAGGCATGGGCTGGTATTGAGATATACCTCGGTTTTGAAAAGTCACAGATTCAAAACTGCCAATATCTCCCACCCAAAACTATTAGAAATGCACCGACTCAGGTGTTTTTCCTGTAGTCTCTGATTTGCGTTATTGTTTTTACTTGATTCGTCTTTGGTCACAGATATTTTGGGTAGAAATATCAGCGACCACAGGTTCTCATTCTGCTGGAGTCTCTGACCGGCCCACGTCTGGTGACAACTAGTTCAGATTTTCTCTTTCCGGACAGGAACACTCACGCAAAGACGGAGTTGTTGAATATTCGGGACAGGGCGAAATTAATATGGCTGACCACATGGTTGAGGTGTTCGCGGGACTCGAACCTCAGGGTGTAACCGGTCTTGTCGGTGTCGATAATAACCTGCACAAAAAACAAGAAAATAAAAAAAATGCAGGAAAAACAGAAATGCAGTAAACATGATTAAAAAAAAGGTTTCTTTTAATTTATTTAATTTTTTTGATTCTGGATTTGTTTCAGGCTCTCTTCTGCTCAACAATCACAAACCTCGAGCCACGTCCAGCCGTGACAATCCTTGTCTTTCACTCCATACCGACAAACCAGAACATGTTCATTACTTATTCTTTAGCAAGTTACAATGGTGAGTTTGCGGCATTACAAACATTTTAACACGCTACACACTGCGCCGCTTGCTGCATGTCAAAACAGCTCTTCCACTCTTCATCCCCCCCTCTACAGAGTGACTTCTAAAAATCAACCATCAAGCACTCAGCCTCAACGCGAGCAATGGAGGAACGAGCTGAGACTTTGTGGAACGAGATGTTTCACGTTACATCATAAGAAAAAAAATTAAAAATCATTAAATTTGGAGGCAAACGAAGAAATGATAAAAGAAAAGTTGAATCACATTCCTCCACAAAAAAATACAAAGAAGTCTCTCCTGTCGAGGTTCTGCCTTTAAGGCCAACGTGACGTAAGCGTGTGAACACAGACGCAAACAGCAGTGGCAGAAACATGAAGCGAGAGAGAAAAAAAGCAGAGTTTAGTTCACTCACCTGGTGATCCGGGTGAGAATTCAAAGCTCGAATCTCCAAGAAGTTGAAAGTGGTTTCTACCTGTTGTCAAAGACACATTTCAGAAAGTAATGACTCCGGTTGGAAATGAAGCTAAAAAGAAAAAAAAAAAAAAAGACCTCACACTGAACATTTATTTGAGAAAGCTGTAAGAAGCACCTTAGCAGGAATCTTTGGAGCCAGGAAATAGAGACGCCATGTTGCGAGGACCTTACAAAAAAAAAAAAAGAAAAAGAGAAGAAGAAGAAGAAATAAAGCAAATCAGATTGAATGAAGATTGTGGAAAGGTTCACTGCACATTCACACTCCCCACAGGGAGGAAACGGTCCGAGGAGTTTCCATGGTAATGATGGGAAGCATATGCTCTTGTATTGATCCAGCTAAAAGCCCTGCAATGTCAGTGACACTTGAATGTCTTGTGATGCAGGCTGAGAAACGGCGAAGCCTTACAGCAGTTTTGTTTTTTACACGCTGCTGCAAAGACCGGATGCGATTGTATTAGCTTCACGTTGATTTTGCTGCACTCGACCCCAAAAACAGAAAAGTGGCACGTGCGTTTATTTTGAGAAAAGCCACTTGTGGTGGGTAGAATAACCAAATTTGATTTGTGTTGTTTCTGCCCAGGGAAGAACTAAAAAAAACAAAAAACAAAACTGAAAACAAAAAATGTCTTCCTTCATCCGTCAAGTCAATTCATTTGTGCTAAAAATAGTAAATCTGATTATGTGGCGTCAAGATGCCAGATTACTGTTTTTAGATCAATGCAAATTTATAGAGTGTGTACGTGGAAGTACACAACTCATAAGGTTCAGGGTACACTACATTGCCCAACATACTGTGCCGCTTGCCAATAAACAAACATATGAACCTTAATGATGGCCCATTCTTATTACAAAGTCTTTAATTGGGTGTCTGGCTCACTGTTTGCTGCAGTAACAGCTTCAGCTCCTCTTGGAAGGCCAATAACCAGCCTGATGGGATAAATCTCAGCATTCTTCCAGGTGAGTACTGATGTTAGAAGCTCGCAGTTTCCTCTCCTGTTCACCCCAAAAACGCTGGATCAGGTGGAGCTCAGGACTGCTGACCAGTCAAGTTCTTCACTGCAAACTTAATGGACCTCGGTATGGTGCACAATCATGCTGCAACCGAACGGGCCATCTTGTATTTCCAAAGCATAAAGCTGTGTAAGATGCCTTGGTGTGCTGAAGTACTAAATCGTCTTTTCACTGGAACTAAGAGTCCAAGATCAACTCCTGAGAAACAGGATTGTCCTTCTGAACCAAACCTTTCACCTTGAGACTAATGAGTCAGGCAAGAGTCGTTTTCACAAATTCAGACCCATCCATCCCTTAGATTGCCAGGTTAGAGAGGCATGACTGGAGAACACATCTCCACTGCTCTGGACTCCAGTGGCAGCAGGTCTGTACCACCACATCTGATGGTGACTGAAGCTGCTTGGCTATGGAAATGAAAAATACCTCTTCTGTGAATGAGGCTTGGAGGTCTGCAGCTATCGACTGGATACTTCTGCAAAACACGTTTGAACCCTCATGAACCCTCCGGGATAAGTCCGATCAAGCCTCTGAGGAGAGACGGAGCTCCTATTTTTGCAATCGCACCTTTCCGAAAGAATAAAGTCGGCGTGTCTCTCTTCATCAAGGCAAACAAAGGGGAGTGATTCTTTGGCATTTTGTTGCTCTTCGCCAGCCCCTGAGTACAGCCCTCTGCTGCGTCTCTTCTCCTCTTCTGCTCCGTCGCTCCCAATCATTTACTCTATTCTCTCGGACGGCCCCCGCTTAAAACACCCTGTCCACCCCCCTACCAGAGGACAAAGCACCCAAATCGACCCCACGTTGTCTATCCCCGGCGTAGAGCAGTAATTAAGTTAGTGTTCTCCTGCTCTGCTCGCTTGTTTTTTTGTTTTTTTTTTTCCGTTGAGAGGAGCTTGACACGGGTCTGTCTGAAGCGTGCACTGACAGCCCTTTCACACCCACACAGCAAAATGTGCCTGTGAGGTGGAGAGAAGGAGCGCCGGGTGGGGTGAGGGGAGGAATCTGCGGCTCGCTTCAAAGGCTGCCTGAAGGAGTTGATTAGAAAGACCAGATTGGATCACATTACGGTGATGAGTCTGGGTTACAGCGGGCTGTTAAGAGAGCGAGGCGTACGAGTAAATAGAGGTGAATCATGCTGAGGCAGCAGGCGAGAGAGAGACGCTTATCTGAGCATTTTGCGTCAAAAGGGAGAGCGTACACTCATCATGCTTATGACGTTGTGAAACTCTGCTGCCGGACTGATATTCTGATCTTTTTTCTTTTTGTCTGAATGTTCAGGGGAAGCTTGAGTCCGAAATAAAATAACGCGACTTGTGGTGATGGAGGGAAACCGCAGATCCCATCCTGAAACATGCATAGGTAGCTAGCGTCCCGCCTTCCTTGACACCCCCTGGCTTAATGAAATATAAACACATTTATCCTTCCTTTTCCTGTGCCAAATGCCAGGCCAGTGCATGTGATCAAGCTCCAATCTCTGTTTTTTTCTTCTTCTGTCTTCTGTGTGCGCCCAGCAGGAGTGCGAACCCTCGCCTTCCAGTTTAGCCTTTGAGAGGAAGCAGTAAATGAGACAGGGATTGGAAAGAGATTACAGGGAAAGATGTTTTTTCTTTTTTTTCTTTTTTTTTTTTTTTGGGCAAATACACAAATTAAAGAGTCTCAATATCAAAGGCTGTGTACGCCGAAACTCTCCTAACTGCCTATTCTCGCCACACAATGACTCATTAAAGCATCCATTGAGTGGAGCTTTGAGCTGCCGAGGCGAAGAAGCTCATTTGCTCAAGGAAGGATTGAACAAGCAACAGGAGTCCCTGATAAACAGGAGGGAAAACGGCTCTGATTGAACAGTGAAACGCCTCCGTGCAGTTTGTGCCTGCGATATGCCCGCGGATACCGAGTACTGCACCTCGCAAAAGGCGGCATTCATCCTCGGTCCGGTCCGAGTTCTGGTCCACTGTGTAAGGCGGTAGCTGCCCCAGATTTTGTTTGGATAGCTGGCTCAGCTTCCCCCTTCGCTCCAGCAGAGATTTCCTTCCCTGGCCCATATTCTCTGATGAAAGAACCCCAGAATCAAAGGCTGCTAAGCACCCCCACTGCTTCCACTTTGTGCCTCACAGACACAGAGGGGATCCATAGGCGCTTCCACAGACGCTGCAGATCCAATATTTATCCTGCCGGGCTGCCAACAGCGCCCGCTGATGTGGGACACCGGCCCTAATGCAGTTAGCATCTGACCGGAGAAGCAAGGCGCTTGCTCTGGCTGGTAAACTGCGAGGAGCTGCTATAATGCTGGCGTGGCTATCAGCACTCTGACAGAGATCCAGCAGGACTGGACTTCAAAGACACGGAACATACATGATATATACGTGGTGGGGTGACGCTGCTCAGCTTCAGTTGACAAGAGTTAAAGGAAAAGGCCCATTAAGTCAGCGCAGTCGGGAGAAGAAAGGCGACTTACCAGAATCCTGTCCTCAGTTTTGCCGTTTTTGGTGTCAAGCTTGATGCTACAAATGAACTTGATGGATGATTTATCGATAATCTTCCGGATGCTCTCTGTCAGTGGAAAAACAAACAAGCAAAGAATCATATAGTTAAAGTCGGACTCATCAGACATTCAGTGTGAGACAAACTCCATATATGGTACATTTATACAGTTGCAGATGTATTCTGGCCGCATTTTGCCAAATTACATTTTCAGAGTATTTTAGCAGATATCGACCCTCACCTACCCAAGAAGAGTGGTTGTTAAGTGTGGCATGCATTTTGTATTCAGCCCCTTTTAATCTGATTCCCCCAAATCAAATCAATGGTTACCAATTAACTTTAGACGTCACCTAAATATGAGACCAGAAGACTAAAATGGAGTAAAACGAACACATTATACTATCATTTCTTAAGAGGGCTCAGGAAAGCTGAATTGGTTTGTGATAAATAAAGAGCTCTGTCTAATGACAACGCAGCGTCTCTGCACTGTGAAGACATTTGTGTTTCCAACAGCAACAGTATTATTTTTGATGAGCAGAAAATGAGACAGAACGTTTACTGCGCAGGATTATCTGAAGACCCTGCTGTCTCCACTTGCTGGTTTTAATTCAGCTGGATTGCCCACAGGAATACGTGGCTAGAAACATTTAGAAAACTAAAAGCGCACACACTTAAGGCTAAAATAACCGGGCCAAAATATTAATAAAGGGAACATGTGACGGTTCAAGATGATGTCGAATTAAACTAGCCAGGAAAATGAGAGATCAGACCTGCATTAAATTCCTCAAACAATAACTGAGGCTAATGAGTGACCATTATATATTTATATTAGTATAAAAACAATTTCAATCAAAGTCATTGTATATGTGACACTTTGTCTAGTATTTGATGTTTGCGTGTGTTCTAGAGGACTTTTAAAATGTCCAACAATTCAAAATCTAGTCCATTCCCTGACAGAAAAAGCTCGACAGTGTGAAGGTCTATTAGCTGTTGGATCTAACACGTTTAGCCGAAATGTACTGCAGTCCTGTAATGTAATCTATTCCTCCCTGCATCAGATGCCTCCAAATGCAATTTCCTTTTTTTTTTTTTTTTTACAGCTTTTTACATCTCTGAGATCTGAAAACTCGCAGTCTTCTTTCCTCAGTAACAGCATCTTCACCGAACAGTGTTTCTGCAACCTTGAACTCGTAGCCCCACATGTGGAGCATTCAGACTGGTTAAAAGGTCGGATTTTGAGCTTACGACTTGGTCACAGTGGATGAGAGTCAGCCAGTTGTAGCTAATATTATTGAGCCTAGTCATTGAACACAGTAAGCAAAGCAGATGCATGAACTTTTTTTTTAAAACATGCGTCTGAAACACAGCTAAGTTGGATTTGAAGTCGTTCCCAGACTGGAGCTACAACTTGTGAAGTAAATTGAAGGAAGCACGCAATTCAGTAAATATGAGAAGTAAGGGCTGGACGATACGACTGAAAAATGTATCACAAAATAAAGGTTTCATATCAGTCGATATTGGTAATTATTGATTTGTTTTATTATCTCAAATACTGCCTAGCTGCTCTGTTTCATCTAGTTTCCTCTTTAGCTGTTGTATGCAACTGCTCCGCTCTCCGCACCGTTCTTTTTATTTATTTATAAATAAAAAAGACACGGTGGTGAAGCCTGAAACTGCTGATATTCGACAGGTTGTTACCCGGTAACCAAAGAGTGAGTGAGTCGATATCACCAACTCTCGCTTGGCTTGCTGTGAGAGACTGAGCGACTAAAACCTTTCCTCTGCCTACATCTCCCAGAAAGTGAACCAATTCTGGATCAGAGTTCTGTGAAACTATTGAACATTCTATCGGACTTATTATCTATTGATACTGGTCACATCTCTACCATGATATAATATATTGTCATTAATTTATTGACCAGCCCAAGAGACATCCAGCTGTTCTGGAGGCCCCAAGTATTGGCTTAGTTTGTTTATGCCTTGCAGGCTTTGCTGTAAAACACAAAGTAGCAGCAAATTTTGGGCTAAAGATCACATTTTCAACATTCATGCAGCATAATGCCGCAGACGTTGTGAAAGCCTGAGAGCATTCTGAGTTTCTTTTAAAAAAAAAAAAAGAAGAAAAACTTTCTGGATATGCATTCAATTTGTTTTCTCCATCAGAGGGGCCAACGGGACACCTCAAGAGCGTCGCCGTCCAGGATTCACAGGGAACCGTTTCCGTCATCCGGCAGCGCCACGGTCTGAATCGTACGTACACTGCCGCTCCGAGCCCGGCGTCTGTACTCACCGGGCGGCGGTGAGCGCACACAGCAGTCGCACGCTGTCACAGAAGCACGCATTCGCTAGGAGGAATTACATGATTCAGAGTCTCAATTACAGTAGCTGCTCAGCCTCCCGACTGACGAGTTTATGAGGAAATCGATAGCAAAGCTGGAGGCACTGGGATTTGGCTCTGAAGATCACACAGTCTGAGAAACAGCCAAGTCTTTCGAGTGCATAATGAGCCTTTGGGAAGAAAAGCATTGTTGATGTTTTGCATCAAGAACTTTATCCCATGTCCTGCAGAGTATAATGCACTCTACATTTCCCTACTATGTAGTCAACTGCTTTATGTACGTATACACACTGACGCGGGTGAAACTGTTGGTGTTCCTAGGAAAGATAATAAAGATAATATAATAAATCTTAAAATAAGTACGCCTTTTATTGCAGTAGCAGAGTCTTACCGGAAAAAATGCAAGCTTTAACTGAGGGTGATTTATTCAGTGGGTAAAAATGTCCAACCACAAGTGGAACAGTAGTTGCTACTGCGAACGATCTAATTGAAATAAATGTAGCTGAACCATTTGTTGAAATTACTTTGGGTTGATCTAACTACATATAGGCTTCTAATTAGTAATTTATTCACTAATTTAGTAATGAATTTCCCTTGAGGATAAATATGACATGACTTTTAGCAACAGGCCGCTCCGTTGGGTCAGGAGATATCTTGCCACCACACAAAGTGAGCAGGGTGCAAAATAAAAAAATAAAAAAAAGAAAAAGCTCACAGTGAGAAATCTGCAGCAAAGAGCAGCATCTTAAGGTCACTAAGTCTCCATGACAACCAGTAGAGACACTCTACATTGTTTGTCTGGAAGGCATGTCAGAAAAGGCCTTTTTCCGTCAGATCTGCTACGTTTGCGAACCTCTACAGGAGGTTGTAGCTGATCCGCTCTGGTCAGATGTGATTAAGATCAAACTTTGAGGCAACAAACAGTCCTGAGAGGTTTGGTGTAAAATCAAGAAATAATGCGTGAGAAAGGTTTCCCGTGCATGTCCAATAGTAGTTTCTTTTTCAAGGTCACCGAAAATCTTGTGAGAGTGCACGGCATGGCAGCCTTTTTGAGATACCGGTCGATTTAAAAAACAATAATTAAAATTTTCCTTGCTTCTTCCACTGCGTCTTTCGGCAGGATTGCGCATGTGGGCAAATCAAGTTTTTACAAATGCTTGATTTGGGTTATGAAATTGATCATTACGGCTACTGAAGACGAAAACTTGTGGGACAAGTGAAAGAGAACGAGCATCAGAGAGGAGTCAGCATCCATCCATCCATCCATCCATCCATCCATCCATCCATCCATCCATCCATCCATCCATCCATCCATCCATCCATCCATCCATCCATCCATCCATCCATCCATCCATCCATCCATCCATCCATCCATGACAGAGACAGAAATGCACACTTACCTTTACTTTAAAAAACTATTTAGAGATCTTAACAGAGATTGAGAGATTTTAACATATTAGTTAAATCTGTCATAATAATGAGACAGATAATCTTTGAAAAAAGATCAAGCTCCTCTAAGATCCTATTGCTATCTACAGAAATACACCACTCAGTCAGAAACAACCAATTGGAGCCAGGAGGGCCTTGGAGCTATGAATCATCCTCATGTATGTGCTGCTCACACCCTCCCCTTTTGCTACATGATTTGCTACAATCTGCCAGGCTAGTTAGTATGTGTGACAGGTCCAAACTTTCACTCTGCATTGTGTGTTTCTATCGGTGTATGAAACAGAACAGGAGCCAGATCTGGGTCGACTGCCTTTCATTTTGTCTGTTCGAGGTGTCAAAAGAAACAGCAGTGAGCAATCTACACAGTCTGGTCCAAAACACCTGCCCTTGCAAGAAAAATAACATCCAAAATAAAGAAGCAACCAAGAAAAACCCTCCACAACTGCGTGTAATCAAGCTGAGCCCCGTTATTTAATGGCACCACTGGAGCTAGCATTAGCATGCTGTATATTTAAACAAAATCTAATTTCAGCTCGTGTAGACCATGTAACTTCCCACGGTGAAAAATAAAAACAAAGACATATCCCTTTCATCTGCAATATAAACATATCACTTATGAAATGTGAACGAACCAAGAAAAATATTTTACATCTGCCAAGCGCAGTGACTACACTGTGTGGGGTGCGTTCAAGTGCAATAGGAAAAAAATGAACTGCTCACTTCGAACAGGTACTAATAGAAAATAAATAACTAATTTACATAACACATAACGCCTTATTTAGAGGAATTTAAAGTAATGCAATTAACTTGTTACACACATAGCCACCGATGACGACGACTAAACAGTTATCCTGTCTTAGTAAATTGTTTGTACGCAATTAGTACACTGAGCACAAATAATAAGGTTACTTCCTCCGGGCTCTGATTGGTTGTTTCTGATTGGGAGCGGTGTATTTCTGCTGATGATTTTTTATATAACAACAAAAAAACAAAACATATTTTTATAACAATTACATTCTGCAGCTGTTCAGGGTCCTTCATTTAAAACTAGCTCAGCCAGTGTTAGACTATGTATCCCAAAGCTTTTTCAGATATACTCAGTTCAGGTGCCATTAAAGAAGATCTCCCGTAATACACGCATCGCTCTCTGTTCAAACAGTCCACCTACATTTGTAACTTTAGCCGCTTGCCGGTGACCTTGTGCGGGTCCGCGGGCCACCAGGTGCCCCTCCTGACGGAGGGCGCAGGCGGGGCCGCAGGGGGCGGTGCAGCCCGGCAGGTAGCGGGGATTCCACCGGATTAATCATCTCACAGCGGCTAATAGAACCATTACGAGTAATTAACTCAGCAGCAGAGTCCCTGCCACCCGAAGCATGTGTGCAGGCGCCGCGCGCGACTGAGAGAGAGTGCGCGTGTGCGTGCGCAGCAGCACTGAAATCCGAGCGGAGCTGCGACTTTGACATATGTAAGCTGTTGCAGTCTGACGAGGACAGGAATAAATATTTGTGCATCCCGTGTGCCCCCGCTTGGTTTGTCCAGGGTATGCATTTCTTTTCTTTTCTTTTTTTTTTTTTTTTTAAATCTCTTCTTCTTGGTGAGGTACGGTGGGCATCTGCTCCGTCAGGACCCTCTTTTCTGCACTTTGCGTGCACGAAACAAACATAAACGAGTCGCAAAAATAGAAAAAAAAAAAAAAAAAAAAATAGAAATAATACCCATTACTACAGAGACATGCGGCTACAGTGGAAAAGGGCGCATCAGTAAAAACGTGCAGGGGAACAACAACATCCACGAGTGCAAACCATAATTTCCACAACGCCCCTTGCCTCCCCCCCCCCCCTCTGGCCTAAGGCTTGTTTTTTTTATTTTATTTTATTTTTTTTCATCCTGTAAGAAGGGGCTCACTGAAAGAAAAGCAGCATCTCTCTTCCACGCTGTGAACGATTCGCCGTCACATCAATTATTACCCCCCCCCTCCTCTTCCTCCTATACCCCGATAATGAAGCAGCCAGCCCCGGAAAGCTCCGGGACAAAACATGAAGGTGTAGCTCATGATGAGCATCCGATGCGTCGGGCTCGGTCTCAGCCTCCCGACCAGCCCGAAGCATCCCGAGAGCTGACCGCACGCGCCCCCCCCACTGCCCGGCCGCACGCGGGCACCAACACCGGAGAGGACCCACCTGTCATATCCTTGGTCACACTGACGAAACCAAAGGCTGAGTTCTCTTTAGAAGCCATGTCTGCTCCTCTCTCCTACCGCCACCCCGCTTCCTGTCTCCTCCACCTCTTCCCCGCTGGACCTCTTTCTCTCTCTCTTTCTCTCTCTCTCTCTCTCTCTCTCTCTCTCTCTCTCTCTCTCTCTCAGTAAGGGGCAGTGAGGATGCTCTCTCTCCCAGGCATTCCAGCAGAGCATCCGACTGGCCGCTTCCTGGAACCTGGGGAGACTGGGATGGAAGAGAAAGGGGAGGTGGTGGTGGAGGGATGAATAATGGTGATGATGATGGTGGTGATGAGGAGGAGAAGGAGGAGAAGGAGGAGGATGAGGAGGAGGCGGGGATCACTGAGCCATGAGGAGGCTGCTGTGGATACCTGAGAGAACAGACAGCGGACTGAAAGTTGGGGATTTTTAACTAGAAAGCAGAAGGAATGAGAACAGGAAGAGGCAATTTAAAGCAAAAAATGATCTGCATAATGCATGAGTTCACGTTTTTTGTGGTGGGGTGCCTCCCTCCACGAAGTTTTGGGAAGAGGTGGACCAGAATTTTAATTAATTGCAATTAGAAACCTCTCAGGACAGACAAGACAAATAGGTTCTTGTGATATGTAATTAAATAGAGTCCATTTTCGTTCAATGAAATCAATACCGGCTGGGAAAGCACCACCATTAACTCTATCCACTAAAGGGGGAAAAAAACAACAAAAAAACAACTAAATATAGCATCACTGCCACAGGGTTTTGATCTAGAGCAGAGCAAAATCAGGACGATTGCAAATCATGGAGGAGACGACATCAGTAAGACGAGCAATGTCAAATTTTGTCCCGATTTGGCCAAATTTATTTCATTTGCACCTCGTTTCCTGTGTCAGGGGTCAGACTTCACACACACTTCTGCCAAACGCGTTAATGATCGTCCAGCAGAGCAAAAACCTACTCATCTGAAGAACATTCGTCACATCTGAAACATTCGGGAAGCAGCTTAGCGGTGCTGGCTCTAGCTGACATCAGCTAGAGCCAGACTTTCAATAACTTGTCTTACCTTTCTGTTTCCATCTCTGATCATGGTGGCCGTGTCATTTGCAGCGTTAATCGAAGTAAAGGAGAAATAAAACACACCCAGTGACTAAGGCCAAAGCATCTGGAACCTATAACTGTAAAAATAGTTTGGGTGATTAAACTTAAAAACTTGAGTTTAAGGGGGGCTGTCCTTCTTGGGTAAGTTCAACTATTGGTCAATGTTGACCAATGTTCATCTATTGGTCAACAGATCTGCACATGGATTCTGCTCTTTCCTGTCTGTTGACCAATCGTGGAGGAGCTGACCCAAGAAAGAAACACCTCATTTGCAAAATGAGGCCTAATGCAAGACAGAGATATGTAAAAATAACAATTAAAAGACTTGGGGGAAGGCGACACACACACACTTAAGACATGAATGCATCTATAAGGAATTAGACCATTATTTTAAAAAACGTTCTAACCACGTTGGACAGTGGCAGTGCAAAGTCAATACAACTGGCTACCATCTCTCAAAAACAGTCCAAAAAAATGCAAAACAATCAGTGATTTAACAAACTCACAAAAACCCCGAGAGAGGTTTTTCCACGAATTCAGCACAATGCTAAATGTTTTGGTGCATAACCATTAGTATTAACATTTAGTGCATAGAACAAACTGAACAGATTCTTACAGAAACTCTTACTTAAGAAAACAAAACTGCAAACATACCAGATGTTACAGTTTGTACCTCAGGATTTGGTTTCTCAGACCTTGTGCTCAAGCTGAGGCCTGGTCTGGTTTGATCTTCATCAACACTCTCTGAAGAAACTCAAACGAATACTTCATGTCTTCTGGATACTTGAGATCGATGCAGTAGAGGACACCCATAAGCAAAGCCAATCTGGTCAGGTGGTGTTCCTCTTCTTCATTTAATGTGCAATTCTAACTGGGATGGAGAACAAAGTCTGACTGAATCTTACATCATATTTAGTCCCTTATCAGAAAAAGAGCAAATTTTCAGCACTATTTGTGTCTCGCATTAATATTGCCAGTGGTGATCAGTTTTACCATTTTAAAACTCAAATTGTCAAGTTATGTTCACGCATTTAAATTTATGTTTCACTGAACCGACTCGCATCCTCCAGTTGAAATGCCAATAACTTGTGAAATTCAAGTTGAAATTACATAACCCATTATGTTAGTTGGAAGTAACTTATAGAAAAACGTTATGCTAACTAAATGAGGGCGTGACTTTTAACAGCGTGCTGTTAGCTGCTATTATGCTAATGTTGATAGAAGACATTAATCAGACGGGGATGATAGTAGTTTAGGCGTTCCTCTTGCTTTCGACTGCATCCTAACCCAATAACTCTGCTGCAAAAATGTGCATCTCTTGCATGTAGTTCTATATGGGACACATCGCATTGATGGCTTTATCTGTTGACGTAAAGGTTCTTAAATGCATGACTTATGGCGTCTCAGACATAGGTCAATTTTATGCTTCATTCGGACGTGCCCGTGACGTTGATGGAGAGAGGCCCGGTGTGTTCGCCGTAAATATTTGTCATTTGCTCGAGACCGAGTGGTACATCAAGAGATTGATAATCCAAGTGCTTCAACATGGCACATTGCCATAAGAACCTGTATTAAGGCTGAGATACAGACTAAATTATGTTAAATAAACCTGCGGTGGAATAGGAGAAAATATAAAGCAACGAAGTTATTTGCTGCGGGCGGGAGGCATGATTAATAGTTCAGTGGTTGCTGTAATGTAATGGTGTGATGGGAAATCTTAATCCTGTCATGCACATGGATCTTACTTTGCCAGCTAAGCGTTTCCGTTGCTAAAAAAGGTGCAAAACGAATCCCAGTGAGCCCTCTAGATTTTAGAGACAAAGTCATCAAATCGTGCGTGTAACCAAGGTTGACTTTAACTTAAGACGCTGAAACTTGTCAGTTTTTCAAACAGTACAGTTTAAAAGCAACCACAAGAGGCATTTTAACAAATGTTTTAAAATACTGTAGATCACAGAACCTGTTGGACTGAACCTACAATTAAATAACGCACTTAAATAACATAAAAAAAATAAAGACAAAGCTTTTCAAGAGTTTTTATACACACTAAACACAGAAATGCTCTTGCACGCATGCACTAGCATGATGCGCTAACAGCATACCATAAATCATAAACAATAGCAGCTTGGGGTTATAAACCGGCTGCACAGTGGCGCAGTGGGTAGCGTTGTTGCCTTGCAGCAAGAAGGTCCTGGGTTCGATTCCCGGCCCGGGGTCTTTCTGCACGGAGTTTGCATGTTCTCCCTGTGCATGCGTGGGTTCTCTCCGGGTTCTCCGGCTTCCTCCCACAGTCCAAAAACATGACTGTCAGGTTGATTGGCCTTCCCAAATTCTCCCTAGGTGTGAGTGTGTGTGTGCGTGGTTGTTTGTCCTGTTTGTCTCTGTGTTGCCCTGCGACAGACTGGCGACCTGTCCAGAGTGAACCCCGCCTCTCGCCCGGAAAGCAGGTGGAGATAGGCACCAGCAACTCCCGACCCCGTTAGGGAGAAGGGTGACGGAAAATGGATGGATGGATGGATGGATGGGTTATAAACCATACTGGTTTATGGTTTGGAAATTTTTTATTTTGTTTCTGTAAATGTGTCTTTCAATATTTAATGGACTCATCAAAAATTTATATTGAATATTTTCCCCTTGAGTGTTGACTTGCTACTTACTCCAGTAAACCTGTAGAGCTAGCTTATGCCGTGCATCTGTTCATAGAGCCACCAAGAGTCACCGAGCAGAGAAGTGCAAGAAAAGGCGTTTGAAAGGAAGATATTGTTTTGGAAGGAAAGTAAATCAAGTGATATATGGTGCAGGACACACATTTGAGGGAAAATAATGCTGTATCTAATACAGCCTTTGGAGTTCAAATCTACAAGCTTTTTCTAGAGGAACGGAAAAATCATTTTGGCCTCGATTTCGAAAATAAAAATGTCGGCCCTGATGAACGGCGTTGATGTTGTGTCGATAAGATAGCACTGCAATAAAGGTAAACATTCAATCGTGTCTCGAATGGAACAAAGCAGAAGTTATTGCAACAAGCAGACTTCTTGTCAGCTTCAGAAAATTGTTGCCTTTCATTTCACCTACATTTATTGTTCACTCAATCCCTTGTTGATATGCATTAACATTTTCAGCAGACGTCTGTTTCATGGAAGGATTCAAAATCCAAATCCAATTTAAACCAATGTAAAGCTCCGATTTAAACCTGTTACACCGGAGCTCCGACTGCATGTTTTGTGTCATTATGCAGTTAGATGGTGCACTTCTGCTTACTCCTCAGTCTTTTGCAGCCTCTAATAGCTTTTCCTCCAGAATAGCTCTCTAATTAACTCCACCTGTCTTCCCTATCAACTGGCCAATTTTAATTGTCCTTTCTGCAGAAACACATCCCCAATATAATAGTCTACTAGTTCTTCGTCAAAGCTTAAACACATTTAGCATATTTTTTGTTCCTAACGTTGTACTTCTTGAGTTGCAGCGGCAAGGCCGACTTCCCACCAGAGTCTGTCAATGTGCGACAATCGACTGGACCTGAGACGATTCATCGATCCACCTCCTGTCTGTCTGTTGACTCATCACCTCACTGGATCAAACCAAATACGGCGCCATGTTCTCTGCTAAGTTCAAGAGTTTCACAGACAGGTCAGCCAAGATGCAGCCATTTGTGTCCAGAAGGAAAAAAAGAGTAGGACGAAAACACAACCCTGGGGAGCCCCAGTGCTGGGAGAAGACACACCCAGTGTACAATGTGTATTGTCATGTTCTTTTCGTGCAGATGACGTACCTCATTCCTTCATTTGCAGCATTTCTGGGGTATAGATAAGCCAATGAAAACAGTGAAAATGTCAAATTGCTGGATAGTCGATGACTGCTTATGTTATGGCTTGAAGTCTGAGCTGTGCACGGTTCCCCTGTCACACGGCTGCGTTGTTAAGTGGTTGACAGAGGAAGGAAACGTCCCCACCAAGATGACCATCTCAGTCTGCGGTTTGCTGTGACAGTCCCTCCTCCACACAGACACAGTCAGGGTCTGTCTCACAGCTTCACGAATCGGGCAGGTTTAAAGGAAAAAAAACAACAGCAACAAAAACATAACGGCTGCTGGAAAACACTGCTTATTTCATATTTGTTATATTTAGGTTTGTTCGACAAAGAAATGAGGCGTAAATCAAACGTTGGAGATTTTAGGCTTGGTGGCAGAAAGACCGTGGTGGGCGTCTTGCTGCTGGGTAAGTATCAAAAATGATCTTTTTTTAATCAATGCGTACCTTTTTAAAGAAGAAAAAAAAAAAAGCCTCTGCTTTGCAGAAATCTTTTTATGCTTGTAGTCATAAAAAAAAAAAACTTATAGTGGATTCAGCCCAAAGACAGGCTCTCTTTCTGTGTGGCGTGCAAAAAGCAGTCGTAAGGTATTTAGGGTTATAAATTTAACCGGGCTATTACCCTGCTGCACGGACTTTCTCGCAGTGCTAAATTAAAATGATGTGCCCCGGCCAGAATCCGGATGGGGCAAATGGAAATGATGTTTACCCGGCTGCCAAATCGTTGTGTCTGAACCTTGGCTACCGCATGTCAAAACTTTTGTGATCGCCCCAGCACTGCGCTCCACTGCTGTACGACGTGGGCGTCTTCTGCAGGGAAATACAGCAAACATGTGTACATTCCTTGTGCTCCCACGGGGAGGACAACTATCTAAACAGCCTCATTAAGGAACGGGAAGCTGGGCTCCCCGACATGCTTGTGTAGTAGAGCTGAGACTCTGAGAGGAAGGTAAAAATGCAGCCTCCATGGTCTTCAAAGTGCTGTCTTGGCAGAGCGAGGGATGGTTATGCTTCACAAAGCAAGACATCTTCCCGTTATATCTATTCGTCTCGCCTTTAATGAAGAACTTTTAAACGTTGCCTTTTATTATGTAGCTCAAACTCAACCCTGTCCTGAACCCTGCTCTGGCTTTGGATGTGTGAAGGATGTGAGCTGCTGACTGTGACCTTGTGAAAGAAAAACCTGTCGAGGATTATGTATGAAGAGACGCGTTTGTGTGAAACAGTTTCTGTATGTCTTTCAGGTGCGTCGGCATTCATTCTCCATGTCGCTGCACTTGAAGGTAAGAAATTCTGGTGAAGTAGGGTGCGCTGAAAAAAAAAGAGACCACAGCGATGTTTTTCTGCCCCTCAAGAGCCCGGCGTGTGCCTGTGGCCGAACGGCTCAGAAATCAAAGTGGGGCAGAAAGGGAGCAACACGACCATGGAGGGGTGCGTCACGCTCAATGCGTCAGGTGAGCAGCCAGCAGGGTGGCCACCATGCTTCTTCTGACCACACATCACTGACAGGATGCAGAAAACTAGAGGCAAACATGTAGAGAAATGAGTTGTTTGAGGTTCAGTCTGGTCAGCTGTTTGGCTTTCTTTTTTTCTTTTTTATCAGTTGTTCATTAATATTTTTAGTCAATACTGATAAATAATATTTATATATGTATTTTTTTTTAGATCTTCCAGGCAACTTTACATCAAAAGATGGGACAGAATCCTCCATAAATGGTAACATCTTATGAAATATTGGCGTTATACCTGTCAACTGATATTAAGCAAACAAAACAAAACACAGAACTTTGGTGTATATAGATTAAGGATCTCAGATTTGACCTTTCTGTATTAAAAAGTGTTGACAGCGCCTGGTAATGCTGGAAGTCTTTTGAAAATGCTTTAGTCACTGAAGAGAAACTGTTTAAATGTTACAAGTGCAATGTTTAAAAAAAATACATGAGTTCCTGTTCATTTATATAACTTCAGCTGCTAGATGCATCTTCTTGAAGTTTAATATGTATTAAGGAGTACAATAATGATAGTGATTTCATATAAAAACATCTTGTAAATAGAAATATATATGAATGTTACCTGAATTAATGAGAAAATTAAGCCCATCTGCACTGGATCAGCTGGGTTTGGAGCTTCTTCAAGCAACCATCATGCCGGGGTGAGCAACCTTTCACCAGCACAGACGGAGCTTCTGCACTGCGCAGCATAAAATTAACTCATGCTATTCTTGAGTGACCTAAGCAGCACTTGTATAAATTTTGTCACAAAGGCATTGATCCATGATATCCCGAGTTAACTGGTGATCGAGTTACATGACTTTTGTAAATGGCCAATATTGGAGCATTACTTACCTTAAGCCTTCGTGTGCCACTGAAACAGGGCTGATCATATGGTGACAGTCGTATTATTACAGTATTGAACTGACTGACCTTGGTTTTCAGTGTAGTCTATTCAAAGTCTAATAGTGTTTTTTTTTCCTACTGCAACCATCTTGTAGACTGGTTACAGTCCCGAAAGGCTGCAGATTGATTTTTTTTATTTTTTATTTTATAATATTTTGCAAGTTCTTACAGTGTTTTTTAACAAAAGCTAAATTCCTTCTCTGTCTCAGGTGCATGGATATGGATTGTAGTGTCATGCTGTGTTGTTCTTCTGCTCCTGATTCCTCTAATTTGGTTCATTCAACGCAACAGGTACAGTAACGTACTCCTCTGCCAACCCGACCTCCTGCAGCCTGTTTGTTGAATTGTTTTTATTTCTTCTTTTTCTCAAAGACACCGGATGTTTTCCACTCGGAGCTGCTGGCCACTTTCTAAAGAGAACATCCCAGCTGTGCCGCCGCCTGCGACCAAACAGGATGCGACGGAGGTGCAGTGGGACCTGTCTTGGATGGAGATGTCCAATCTGTTAGATAAGCAGCCGTATCCCGGCACATAGAAGGTCACCCAGAGGTCATGAACAACAGCTAGTTCATTTTGTGGGACAACTCGTCGGAGCATCCGCTCACTGACTTAAAAAAAAGTTTGTCCACAGAAGAAATGGCTTAGTTAGTGGCAGATTAGTAATTGTACGATGTCCAGCAGTTACAGGAGCACCTGACAGTAAGTGAAAACAGTGGGGGAAGGTCTAGACTCAGATCACATCATAGATGAATCAGCCAGTTATAAGTCAAATTGAGCTTTCAATGAGGCTGAGCGGTCTCATTGTACATTATTACATTATTCGTAATCTTCAGCGTCAAATTTAAAAGATTCTTTTAATTTAACCAGCACGTGTCTTTAGAGTTGAAGTATTGTTTCGGCTTGGCTCACACAAAGTCACGTTTGAATTTTGTTGAGGGTCTTCGGATGGAGTTAAAAATTAAGGTGATGGCAAAGAGACCTTCTGACTTTAAAGTGAAGCACTTTGTCAAAGACGAAACACCAATGGAAAAACAGTAAAAAAAGCTGGTAAACAGTCATGACAGGGGTTTAGTTATAGTAATGCCATTAAATATTTCTCACTGACAATTGAGAGGGGCATTAATAGTTTTTCAGACCTACTATTTTTTAAAAATGTAAACAAATGCACTGAAATTTTGAATTGGTCTTCCTTTCAAGTTGACAAGCATCTCTTGAGTGGCGCCTGTCTTATTTCCCTATTAGAAAATAAACCATTCTTGGTTGTATGAAAACAATTTTACATTGAAATCTACTAGCAATTTTGAGCATAACTTTAAATACTTTAGGTAAAAGACAAAGTGGTCAGATGTTGGACCTGATGACCTCGTGTGGGTATCCACACACATCGTGAAGATTTAAGCAACGTCAAACAGACCTCGCCGAAGGGAGAACGCCGTTCCATCTGCCATCTTACATGTAATATGTAACAATGTACTTTTTTTTATTTTTTTATTCTATGTTGCATAAGTGTTTTGTGTTTATGATGTAAAGCACTTTTTGAAATGGCTTGTTGCTGAAATGTGCTATACAAATAAAATTTGATTGATTGATTGATTGATTGATTACTGTGCATAATATATGACACTTTCTGGAGACCTGGATTGATGAAGATTGGCTTCCTATCGTTGGGTATTTCCAAAGGGATCAGCCCTGACAATGTTACACCAAGACACATCGACCTTTCGCTCAGCATTACAGGGTAGGGAGCCAAAGGGTATGGCCTGAGGTCACCTCTGACCCCTCTCACGGCTTTGCAGAGGTGTAATCAGAATAATCATGTCTTCAAGTTAACAGAAAGAAAAATAAAAAGTCTTCAGGCAATTTTATAAATATTCAGTCCAACTACTTTGCATACTCAGTAACTTTCCAAGAAAAAAAAAAGTATTTAATTCTGTACCATCCACTAAGTTGCAATGCTGTAAATGATATTTATGGGGGTCCTGAGGTGCAAACCACTTCAGCAAATTGAAAGGACAACTACAAATAACAAAAGCACTACAGCATAAACCAAAGAGTGAAGCGCTACGACATGAACGAAAGCGTTACAACACGGATGAAAGTGTAAAGCAAACACAGAAAGGATGTAAAGGATGTAAAAAAAAAAAACCCAAAACACTTTTGTTCATGTCGTCATGGTTTCGTTCATGTCGTCATGGTTCCGTTCATGTCGTCATGCTTTCGTTCATGTCATAACACTTTCGTTCATGTCGTAACACTTTCTTTCATGTCGTCACGCTTTCGTTCATGTCGTCACGCTTTCTTTCATGTCATCATGCTTTCGTTCATGTCTACTTTTTCTGTCTAGTTTTTCATGTGTCATACCTTTTGTAATTTGTAATTGTGCTTTCAATTTGCTGAAGTGGTTTGCACCTCAGCTCCTCTGTAAATAACAAATAGCGCAGTGACCTACTAGTGGACTCGTCACCTATGTACTGTAATAAAACTCCACATTAGTCTTTTAGCACAACGACCATTACTAGTGAAATGGTAGAAAAAGAACCGGATTTGATGACTTTCCACAGTTGAGTGCTGAACAGACTGTGGGGAATTTTCAGTTTTCTCTCGTATTAATAGGCAACCAGTAGGTGGCGCCAAAACCAGTCATCACAGGACAATTATGAAACATTTTAGAGAGAATTTCATCCTCATCCAAAACCCGTTATATTCATTCTGGCTGCAGTTTTCACCACAGCTTATGAGCGAGGAGGTCAACAGTAAATGTTGGATCTAACTACACGTCTCCCTCTCATCTTTTGCTGTGGTTTAACTCGGTGTTTACTCAGAGTTGTTACACTTTGATGAGAACGCTACCATAGCCCTCGGGTTTTAGGCAGCTGAAAGTGTTCTGAACTGCTGTCTGAATATCTGATGTTCAAGACAAGCTGTGAGGAGAAAATTAGAACTATAGTTGCATCGATAAGCCGATGGAAATACGCAAGTGAGGATTTGTTGTTGTTGCAGTGCGTCAACGTTAAATAGGAAAGAAAATACGCCGGGGTAGAGATTAGAGGGATCCTGATAGCACCGAGTCCAGACAGCTGCATTGTGTATGCGCTGCCTCAATGGGGGCCTGCCCATAGCAATGCATATTTACAGACTTCTGCATATTTACAGACTTTAAAGCAGAGAGTGCTGCAGAGCTTCTAGGGCATTATATTCTTGTTTTTTTTTATATATATATTGTTGATGGACATGAGCAAACATGCGTATATAGAGCTTTTAAAGTAAAATGAGCATGCTAAAAAAGTTACATTGTTCTTTTGAAACTTTTTTTTTTTTGGTTTAGCTTTCTTTTTTCTCTTTCTTTTTGTGCTTGAAATGGACTAAGTTGTTTTAGGCAAAAGGTTGTCACATGACCATCGTCGGCTCCCAAACATTGCTCCTCAAGCGCCAGATTCATAAAAATATTATTGAAATGTCCATTTATTTCAGGAACTTGGTCACTATAGATACACTACACACAGATGAATGTTTGAAAGCCAGTCCTGATTTGATTATGATGATTCTCCATTTACAGCTGATGAAAACATGACATTGAAAACCAGATTGTTGTATCAGATCAATAAAAACTATTTTGAAACCAGAGATGTGGGCTTAATGACGGGTATGTTTATGACCTGCTCAAAGGTTATTTTCAAAATGTACTTTTAATTTGACAAACGAGACACATTTTCATTTGTTGATTATGACTGTAGTAGACAAAGAGCCATTCAGCTCAGAACCATGAAAACAAAAATGAAGAATAAATACAAATGGATTAGGATTTAACTTTTCAACATTAAAAATTTCCTGTCCTGATTTTTGAACTGTTGTCTGGATAAAAGAGAAACATCGGTTAGCTGTTCTTAAGCATAAGTTTGTTTATGTGCAAAGATAAGGTTCATACATGCATAAATCAATGCATGCTAATATGTGAAAGAAAGTAAAGAACAAGAAAGCATCCAAAATTGTAAAGAAAGTGGCTGTTTCAGATCATACAGATTTGATCTGGAGGCCTGAACTCGTGTCTGATGTCACTTCACCGATACTGTGAATGCTCCATCATCAGTAAGTGAACCTCACTGAGGATTTCTCTACCAGGGACATTTGTCATTTCACCACTAGAAGGTGTTGAACAGACAAGAAAGAACAAACCTGTTTGACTGGATTCTTATTGCTCACTACTTTAGAGATGCTCTTCTTTTTGTTTTCTCATTGCATGCAGAGACTGCACAGATCTGACAGCAAAATATGCCCATATACGTTTTACTATTTTGTAGCTTTTTTTATATTTCTACTCTGACCAGTGCATAGCAGACCAAACGACACGATTCAAAAAGAGACGGGCAGATGGAAGAAAAGATGGGAAGCCATCCTGGTAAGCTAATGACGACCTGCTGTAAAACGTAAAAGTTTTCAACTTGTTTGAGCATGCCATGGATCTGACACCAGAGATGTTTTATGTTTTACAAATTTGCTTGATAGATTTTGAAAATTTTAAGAAATGTACACAAAACCTAAGAGCAGACATGAGCAGGGAAAAGAAAAAGTATGAAGGTAAACAATCTCAGTGCGTCTGTCTTTCTCATAATCCTTGTTTAATATCTTCCTCAGTCACCAATCCTCCAGCTGCTGCCTGCAGAATAAAATACAGAATTCAGTATTTAATAAAAATGTGTCAGTAATGGTAATGTGTGTCCCTTTTTCAGCGAAAGAAAACAAAGAGATCATGAAATGTTCTTAGGATTTTATATTTGATCAATTAATTAAAGCTGAATATTAACATCTGGCCTTAGTTGTTTTTTTTTTTTTATAGTATCAGCTAATCCCTGCTAAAGAAAACAACTCAAATGTCGTCTGCAGTTTTGTTAAACTGGTTAGGCTGCATATTTTTTTCTGATCAGAAGACAAAGCTTCAGTTCCCGTCATGTTCCTAAAGAAACGTGGGAACGCCCCGTCAAGAGACGGGAAAACAAACACACCTTCAGACTGCTATGCAGAGAATGCAGCAGATACTGTTCCATTTTTATCATGCTGAATCACTATTAACTAAAGTAGGAATAATTAAAAGTTTGAGTTGTTTTTTTTTTTTTTGGTATGCAGTTACTGACAAAGATGGCTTGAATTTAGAAAATATTTTATATCTTTTTAAATCTGTCATTTTTTTTCCCAGGACATTGTTCCAAAAGTACTTGGTACAATGTTCTGGAAAAAATGTTTTTCATAATTCATGTACTGTAAACAATTTTTAAAAATTGATTTTATGATTTTGTACATTGGACCAATTTTTTTTTTAAGCGCACAATTAGCTAATTTATGTTTGAATCAGGTTCAGTCAGTCTGTTTCCTGTCAAAAGTAGAAATTCTCACAGCATGATACTGCCATCGCTTTACTTCACTATGGAGGTATATTTTGGCTTCGTGAGTTTGCGACATAAACACTGTGTGCATTTTTGTTAATGTTGTTCACGGCTGCTTGAAAGATTTTTTTTTTATCTTAGCTTGTTGGTGTTACAAAGAGTATGGACTTATGCAACTCATGTATCTATAATTTGATACCTTCTACAAAATGAGACAAGATGTACAGGAGCTGCTTTCTTTGGCTGAGTAGTTCTGGGCAGATTTGGTTAAGATTTCTATTTTCTCTGCTGCTTGATTTCTTGTTAAAGTTCAAGGTTCAGTCTAAAAATGAACCTACTGCTTCAGTTTCATCACATCTTACTGATTCTCATTAGAGCGCGTGTCTGATGAGTGAAAAATAGCTTTCCCCAGAGCATTACCTTAGTGTCAGTCTTTTAAAAACATCAGTCACATTTGCCTATGTCTGCGCTTTCAAACCGAAAAGCCTCTCAGCTCCAGGAATATTCAGCCTTTTCTCAGAGGGTCCTTTGTGAATTTGGTCACAAGTAAACACATTACCTTGTTGGTGTCAAACAGGGAATTAAAATAGGACACATCTAATAATGAGCATTATCATGCCAAGTCTAAGGTCGTTCTTTATTTTTTTAAGACTTCCTGATAGGAAGACAATTTTTTAAAATCTATTCATGTGATCTTAATCACAAGCTTCTTAAGATCTCCTGCTATTTGTCTTTGTGTTTTATTTTTTCTTTGGAAAATTTTCACTTCAAACCATCCTCAAGAGGGATGTTTTCTGATTTGATAAGCTGCTTTGCTGTGACCTGTAAATCATTCAGGCATAAAATTGGCTGCTTAAACCCAAGGGATGAATCAGTGATGTGTTGACACACAGAGACAGTTTTAAGGCGATTCTTTTAGCATCACAACAGGCAGTGGCACTAATTTTCTCCCATTTATTCAGCTGATTCTGTGAAAAGTAGCAAAGACAATACATTTCAACAGAGACATTATAGCAGTATTTTAGCAGGAGAAACGCGATGAGTGCACAGGGTTTAGCTGTAAACGTCTCATTCAGCAAAAATATCAATGGTAGGTTGGTGTATCTGTCAGGTTCTTAAGTTAAAGATTCGACTGTCAGGAACTCATCAATGCAGCATCTAGTGTTTTATTAGGTCTTCGTTTTACTTTGTGGTCTTATAATATATATAAGACTCATAAGTTCAAAAGAAAGACTTCAAAAACCTTCAGAAAACCTGAAGGATTATGGAACATCTTGAAAGGATAAGATAAAGTTGGAGGCAAAGTAGAAATTAAAGGTGTTCAGAAACATTCCAGAATCAGAGTTAATTGAGCAATAATGTTAGATTTTCTTCCATTTTCCCTAGAGGGGAAAGGGAGCGCAACCCTTCCAGAGAAGAGAATCATCCTGATCGGCGGCCGATGGGGAGGCAAGAGCTGGGCTGGTAACACGATTCTGAGGAAGGACAGGTTCGAATGTGGACGCGTCAGAACAACTAAGGTGGAAGTGAGGCATGTGGAGGTGGAGGGCAACAGGCTGATCATAATCGACACTCCAGGGTGGAGCAGCTCTCTCTCCCTCACCGACATCCCAGAGGGGGAAAAGCAAAGTTTTAAGCTCTATCCATCCAAGAGCCCGCCCGTGACCATAGACTCATGGGAACGACCATGAGTCTATGGTCGTTCCCATAGACTTTCCCGCATAGGACTGCCCTGGAGGAGCACATAAAGCTCTTGGGACAACGGGTATGGCGGTTCGTCATGGTGCTGTTCACCTGTGGGGATTACCTTGGGGAGAAGACAATAGAGCAGCACATCGAGAGCGAGGGAGAGTTGCTCAAGTGGCTGGTGGGGAAGTGTGGGTACAGATACCATATGTTCAATAACAAGGACAAGAATAACTTGTGTCAAGTCTCAGGGTTGCTGCAGAAGATAGACGAGATGATGAAGAACAACGGTGGGGCTTTTTATAAGATAGACGAGCAAACTCTTCTGATCATCACCAGAAAGCAAGAAGATGTCGCCAGTAGGGCGAAAGAGAGACGGACGAAGGCTGAGGAGCAAAGAGAGCGGAGGAAAAGACTGATTCCAGGTAACAGAGACTGTAGCTGCACTCAGACACACAGATTAGAAATAGACACAATTGGATGAACTCTCACTACTTACCAAAACATAACAGTTTCATCATAGCAGTTTAGTTTTATCTAAACTGCAGGGATTTAGATGAAATGCCACCTACATGTAAACTAAACTGAGAAAACGTTTGAGGAATTATAACTGCCTCATAGAAACAAACTGTCCTTCTGCATCTTGAGGGTAGGGTTACTTCAGATAATTAAAATGTTCAAACATTTTAGTCTCTGGGGAGGAAATGCAGTGTGATTAAATTCACTGACTCAAACACTTTTTAAGAAATATAACTGTTTACCCCAGAAAACTTGCTAAGCCCTAGTGTCTGTGGCGCTAGGGCCCACATCCAGCCGGCCGCCATGTTTCTGAGTTAAAAACTGTTTAAAGTTGATAGAAAATATCACTTGATAGTTATGCTTTATTGAAAGTCTGGAAGATTAATACCTAAACACCAATTATAAAGTCTTAAAAAAGGCAATGACCAAAAAAAATTACAAAAAGATTAAATTAATAAACAATGCTAAGTCTGGTGGCCCGCCAGGCTTATTACTCATTGTGGGAAGCCCTGCATTACTTAGATTAAAAAAAAGGAAGCTTACGCTTAAAAATTTGACTTTTTTACATGCCTAAATGTTTAATCCACCCAACAGCATCACATATATTTGAGTTGCAGATTAGTTACAGTTTAACACATTAAAACAATAATATATTTGTTAAATAAATGTTTTTGTATTCATCTGATAACAGAGGAGAAGAAGTCGATCCCAAAACTCCGAATGATTATCTTGGGTAGCCGAAATGTTGGGAAAACAGCGGTGGGGAACACTCTCTTCGGTTTCAGAGAACAGGAAGATGGGAAACGAACAGCAAAGTCGTTGATTCGCCAAGGGTTTGTAGACAAAACCGACGTCGCGCTCGTCGACACGCCGGGTTGGTGGAAAGGCTTCCCTGCCTATGACACTCCAGAAGCCATCAAAGAAGAAATAATCAACAGCATGTTTCTGTGCCCCCTGGACCACACATCTTCCTGTTAGTGATAGATGCTGATGCATCCTTCCACAACAGGAACTTGAAAGCGGCGAAATCACACCTGGAGCTTCTCTGCGATGGACTCGTGTGGAAACACACGGTGATAGTTTTTACCAGGGGAGACTGGCTGGGGGCCAAATCCATAGAAGAGTACATTGAAGGAGAGGGGGAGGCCCTGCGGTCATTAGTGGACCTATGTGACAACAGATATCATGTCGTTAATAACAAAAATCCAGTTCTCTGATCGCCGACAGATCAGAGAACTGATGGAGAAAGTCACTGAAACTGTGGCAGAAAACAGTTGGAACCATTTTGCTCCAGACCAGCAGCTGCGTGTTGACATTGAAGAAAGACGCAAATGGGTGGAGGAGGCAGCATTGCTGAGGCAAAAACAAGTCACAGCTATGAGGAGTTCAGCAGGTATGTGTCAGTCGTTAAGTAAACCTTTCACTTATGTTCAAAAGCCACATTCTGTTGAGAAATACTGTGTCTGTTTCAGCTGATCGAATCGCCCAGTTGTTTTCTCCTCAGGGTCCAGGAAAAGGTTGGACCTATTGAAGGTTCTTCTGCTTGGGCAGAAGAGTTCTGGGAAGAGTGCAACAGGAAACACAATCCTGGGTAAAGAAGTGTTTGTGACGTGCCAAAATGAAGAGTGCAAGGTAGAGAACGGGGTGGCAGATGGTCGACAGATCACCGTGATCGACACGCCGGGTTGGTGGAGAAACTTGTCCCGCTGCACCGAAGAGACGGACAAAGAAATGCTTCGAGGTGTGTCTCCGTCCGGGGTCCACGGAGTTCTGCTGGTGGTTCCTTTAAACCCAACATTCAGAGATCCAGACCGAGTTGCTGTGGAGGAACACATGAACCTTTTTGGCATCGGGGTCTGGAAACACACAATAGTTGTGTTCACGCATGGAGACAAACTAGCAGACAGGTCCATCGAGGAGCACATTGAGAGGGAGCCTGAGTCTCTGCGCTGGTTGGTGGACCAGTGTGAGAACCGGTACCACTCCGTAAATAATATGAAGACAAGAGATAAGACTCAGGTTGCAGAGTTGTTTGAGAAGATCGAGGAAGTTGTGGCAGGAAACGGAGGGAAGCTCTTCTGCCCTGACATGGAAGAGACCCACCAAAGGATCGCTGAGAAAGCCCACAGGAAGCAGCTGAAAAATGTGCTTAAGCAACGCCTGGAGAGCGAGTACAGAAGGAGAGAGCTGGAGCTCTTGCTAGGTTTCAAGGGAACCCTTTTGGAGCTCCAAGCAGACTTCCGAGAGTCGATGGCGACTAAACCCAAATTACCCAGTGAGTATACTGCAATGAAAACAAAGATATGTGCTTTACCCCAGTGTACATGCGTCACTGTGTTTGGAGGTTTAACTTGATTTTTTTTCAATGATAGTTGCCAATATGACCAACTTAACAACTATGTTTACAAGTCACTGGATGAAAGACCGAAAGAAAGAGCAGAAAGAATTTGATAGTAAAATCAACGAGGAAATTGAAAAGCTTGACAGGAAACTATTGAAATCCTCAACTTTTCTTCAGCACAACATGGACGTCTTGATTCCTGATTGTAAGAAAAAATATATATTCAACTTACCAATTGCTGCATCCACAATAATAAACTTACTGAAAAAAGTGCTATTGTTTCCTTTTCAGTGGCAGACCACAGTCCACCTCAGTCCATCGTTTGCTCTTCGTCAGATCCAAAAGTGTCCGGCAGCAACTTTGATAAAGTTCTGGGTTGGCTCGGCAACCTTCACGTTACCACAAATCTGGACAACCAGCTGACTGTCAACTTCTCTGACACATCAGGATACAGATCTGTGCTATCAATGGACTATGACAATGACTCCATTGTAACTGATTAGGGTCCTAAAATACTTTTTCTGTGTTTATGTGGAAAGTGGACAATAAGGATACTGACTCTTTTTGCTATCCACCCAAAGAACAAAATGTCTGAATGGTGACTTTTATACTTGGAGCTAAAGTATTGCTATTTGCTTTTATTTTGAAAGATGCACAACAGATAATTTACTCAGCTAAAAGCATAACTAATAATACAGTTTTATTTCATTTTATGCTTTATTTAATTGTATATATTGTATATTATTTTAAGAGGCTTTAATTAACTACTGATAAAGTTTTGAGTCAAAGTTATAAAGTTTCCTTCCAACATGTTATGTTATATTTTGCTCTTCCTACTTAATAGAAACTGAACATGTATGTGAAGAGAAATTTACCAAAATGAACTGATCTGAATCTAAAAAAGTACATCTGAATTGTTTACTGTTGTCAAATCTCTAAATTCAAAATTCACTTTTCACAAACTCCCAGGATCTGGAGCACAAATGTTCCCAGGACACAGAGTCTCTCCGTGCATCTCTCAGTACAGCATCCAGTCAACCTCAGTGGATAATGAAGTGCGTCAATGATTATGAGCCACCATGTACAGTAATCTTTTTGACACGTTATTATAATGAGCACAAAACTTATTCTGACTGTTAAAACATCGCCTTGACAGTCAGGCACCAGAACTAGTGCAGTGACTTTCTACAAGTAACTATGTTACCTGCAGTTGTTATAAAATGCTGTACAGATCAACTGTGACGACAAAGTCAAAAGAAATTTTAATTGTAATTTAACGCCTTCAAATTGGGCCTCTGTCTCTTTAAGAAACTCTTGCTCTTTCCAACACTCCACCTTCAGGAAGTCACATCGCTCAACTATTATCCCTTCAGCAACGTTTTTACCGATGCTGCACTGAGAAGTATAACGAGCTCAGCTCCACCAGATGTTTGCTAATTGCTGCTGTCTAGTTTGAAGGAGCAAAATGGGGAGTTGCAGGGGATGAATGGAAGAATCAAAGCAACATAAGGTTTGGTTTTGATGCAGGAATAACTTTATAACCTGATGTAAAGCTCAAAAAAAGGCAATTTTACATAATACTGCCCCTTTAATTAAACAAATGTGCAAAGTTTTTTGACACTCAACACCCGGCACCCGATCCTAAGCTAAATAACATGGATCTCTATGGCAACCTCATCAATCTAAAGCACAAATATCAAACCAGAGTTAGTCAGGTTGGTGAACTCCAGTCACAGATGTTTCTCTGCTCCATCAGAGCCCATGGCGTCCTTCAGATTCAGAAATCCACCTCACAGTTTGTCCTTTTGCAGAGTCAAACTCCCCTTGTTGTTGGAGCTGGTTTGGGGGGATGAAGGGGAAAACACACACACTGCTCCAATCTCTGACCCCAGACACATGGTCTTTGGTGACAGCCACTCCGTCGTGGCAGTAGCGACAGAGGATACATGCAGCCACCGGAGCAAAGCAGAGCAGAGGTGCTTCAGGTCACACTGAATGTGTAAGCCGAGCAGCAGCAGATATCAAACCTGCAGTGTGGCATCGGGTATCTCCTACTGTCTCGACACAGATAAACTGCATCGTGCTGGCCTCCCCTCTCTGACTTTCCTCCATCATGACCCTGCTGCCTCCCAGAAGTAGGACGACGTCCCAGAGAGAGCATTTCACTTTCCAATGCATCTTACTGTCTCCTCTTGTGTGAATTTTGAGTATTTTCACATTTCTCTTGTGAGTGAGAAGCAGATGTGCCGCTGACCACTAGGTGGTGCTGCTGCTGCATATGAGAATGAGGGTTTGTGAAGGAGCTGAGGGACAGAGGAGTTTGGCTAATATTAGCAACTATGTTAAAGGGTCTGGGACAAATGTGAACACTTAGTGGATCTGTGTTTTGTATGGTAACTAACAGGAAAACGCTGCAATGCGATAAAAGAACATCTCACTGTCTTCAAACATGTATTTCAAGAAGAAATGCAAGATCCAATTTATTTTCTAGTACAATATTCTCCTTATACACAAAGGATAAAAAGGTCATACAGCATCATACCTCTAACATGCAGACAAGAAACCCAGTTTTTGTTTTAGTATTTCATTAAACATAACAAGCAAATTAAACATAGCTTGCTCAGCTTACCTAGTGATTTTAAAACCTTTGACTTCAAGGCTTTTAAACCTGTTTTTCTAATTTCTTACACTATATAATACACTTCACACAAGCTTTTGATGTATTGTCTTTTTCTCCAACTGCTGAAATCTTTGTTTACACACACTTCTAATCATTTGGCAGAGGTTTCAGATGTAACCGTGTGTGTAGATGACACACAGAGTTACTGCTGCAGAACAAAAAGGACTATGTTATTTCTGAATGTTAGTTAATGAATTAAACACACAACATTCTTCACTGCACAGGTCACAGGATTGCTAACGAGCACACCACGCTTCCCTCTCCACGATTCATACAATGATTCCTTCTTTCTTTTTTCCAATATTCTCAACTATGTCATGTTGACTCATAAAGACATCCAGGAAAGAAGAGCAGCCAGAGGTCTTATTATTTTTGCTAATCAAAACATCTGCAGTATTAAAACAATTCCAGCAAAAAAAAAACAACAACAACAAAAAAAAAACAATAATATAGTACTAGTTGGAGTTTTACTTTGAACATTCACAAGTTAAAGAAAAATGCAAATAAATAATTGTTTTATTGTGTATACTTGTCAAATTTAAATTGGGAAATATTAAGTGGGAAGTCCAACCTTGACTTCAGCATCCATATTGCTACTTGCACAAACAATGCAGTGGAGGTTGCTAAAATTACTGATGAGCTCTTTTGATACCTTATTATGGCGCCCAAACTCTCCTCTCCTGATCACAATTATGAACTGTGAAGCTGTGGTTAGCCTTAACTTAATCTTGACAACACTTCTACACGACACCAAATATCAAACTCCTGCAATTTGCCGTTTGTAGTTTTCTCCACCAGAGGGCGACAAAGCGTCTCGCGTGACGTAATTGTCACGAGCCGGAAGAGGGGAAATTGTAGTTGTTCAGGAACCCTGACATGACGAATCAAATCGCCCGGTGATTCAACGTTTAACTCGCTCGCGAAACAAGCAGGTTAGTGTTTTGTCGGATTAATACCGCGCATGTTCGTGGTGCGGCGTTGGCACTACGTTCTGCTCCGCTTCTTTCTGCTAAAACGTGCTGCTTTCATTGAACAGTGAAGGAGCCCTGCCCCGTGGCGTTCACGGACATCTGGGCTCATTTACAACACAGGTTCTGTCTGCTCTGCTCGTAGACAGGATGTTTACAGATCTAATTAATCACTCTGAAACTTTACAGTGTGCATGCTCGTTGCTTCCTTGTTCGCTCTCTGTTGTTGCTCTTGTTTTGGTCATTGCTCAGGCCTCATCCCGTTTCTCTCTTCATGTGTAAACAGATTTCTGGACGAGCTTCTCCTCACATACCAGCAGCAATGGTAGGAAACATTGTCGCTCTTTGTTTACTCCAAACTCTGTAAATGCACACATTTGAGTGCATAAACTAATTCGAGATCTTCAGCTTTTACTGTGTCAGAAGAATTGACTGGATAATTTGAGTCTGTTATTCAGTCCGGTTGGCTAAATGCCATCCATCTATATCTGCTGTCCTGCAGCTGAGAAGTTGGTAAATGTGTAATAATCCTGGGCATAAGTTGTATTTGAAGCAGATATGAATGACATGTTATGAAAATGAATGACAAGTGGTTGAATTAAGCCTCTCACAATAAACAATAAATTAATTAATCACGTGATAAATTAAAGGGAACTGAATAATTTTAATTTTCTTGATTTATTGTTTTTGTCTTTTTACCAAAAACTGAATGATAAAAGTAATCAGTTTGGCGCTTTGGTCTCAACTATCCCTTTTTTTAAAGTTCATTTTGTTCACAGAGACTTCATAATTAATTTTATTTGTTGTTTTCTTTCTTTCTTTTGGATATTTAAAATGTCTTTCAGGTCCAGTGTTATTATTATAATGCAAATTCTTGAGAATGTGTTCTTTCAGTCTTATGCCATTATTACCATTATATTACTTGAAACTGGTCTCAAAACAACAAAATTATCGTTCATCGCAATATGTTGTGGGACAAATTTGTTACGGTGACAGGCCGAGTCTGAACTATTGTAAATAAAGTGAAATAAATTCAGCTGCGGAAAGATTTTTGCTACTGCAGGAATATGAGCATTTAACGAGTGGAGAAAAGGTGTACTTTGAGGTGCTTCTGAACATTTTTTAGCTACTGAAGCAGCCCGGCCCTGAAAGGTCAATTTCATCGACTGCATCTCGTCCTGCTCCAGCACGGCCGTGTGAAGGTCAAAACCACAGCCCAGCAGGAGGAGGAGAAAAGGAAAGAGCGGGAGAAGAAGCTGAAGGTTTACGTGGCTGCTCGGGACGCCTGCTTCTCCAAGGTGAGTTCAGCAACACTTGTTTTAAAACTTTTTTTAAATGATGTGTTATTGCATAAAAATGCATAAGTTTTTTTTTTTTTTTTTTTTATGTTCATAACTCCATAATAATCTAATTTTAAAAATTGGTGATGCTAAAACAGAACTCATTGGATGTGGGATCTTATCCTGGTTTGCAAACGTATTGACATTTTTCTGCAGTGCACAGTTTCTAAGTCAAACGTGCTTAGAAATTATTATGCAAGTAATATTTTCTCAGATTTTCTTAAATGGTCAATGCAAATGATGGTCAGTGCAATTTTCAAGGCGTGAACTATTACAGTACAAATCAAATTTTACTGAACAAAGCTCAGTTTGTAGTTTTGCAGAAAGCAGTCGCTTTGGATAAACTATGTCAGTGCAGTGTCAGAATAAGCAGCAGAATCCTGGTGCTGTTTGTGTTTTTGTTTTGATTGATTTATTTATTTCCGTTTTGGCATAAATTTATTTACAATGTAATAAATCCATGTTTGTACTCCTGTTTCTCCTCCTTCCCCGTCTCCACTGTGTCAGAGGAAGGATGGTGTTTTGGACGATGAAGCCCTGCAGCTGACTCAGCAGCTCCTCTCTGCAAACCCTGACTTTGCAACCCTCTGGAACTACCGGCGAGAGATCCTGACGCACCTGGAAACCGTCAAGTTAGCAATTTAGTTTAGTTTTTTTTTTTTTTCTTCCTGCTGTTGTGTCCGAAGGGGGCAACAAGCCACCAGGAGAGACGCCGGCGCTAGAATGACGGCTCTGTTTCTCCGTGTCCACCTCAGAGACGAGGATGAAGCGCAGAAGATTTACGAGGCTGAGTTGTCGTTTCTGGAATCTTGCCTGAAAGTGAATCCAAAGTCCTATGGCAGCTGGCACCACAGAGGGTGGGTCTCAGCCCGTCTGCCTCGACCCGACTGGGCCAGAGAGCTGAGCCTGTGTGATCGCTGCTTAAGCCTCGATGACCGCAACTGTGAGTCATGAGTGGAAGTTGAATGTTTTTCTGGTTTTCATATTGAATTTTGTGTTCCTTTTGTAAAATTAGGGTCGTAATTAGGGCTGAAATGATTAATCGGATTAAAACGATTAATCTGATTAATATAAGTAATCAGATTGAAGCGATTAATCGGACTAACCCATTAATTTGATTAAAACGATTAATCGGTTTTACATGATTAATTGGATGAAAATTATTCATCGAATTAAAACAATTAAAAGTCAGAATCAAGTCGATTATTGAAATAATCGTCAGCTAATTTAGCAATCGACTAAATAATATTTACATTTTACATTCAAGTTAAAAAAAAACCCAAAGCATTATTTTCTCCTGTTAAACACCTTTTAAAATAAGTTTATTGATCCAGTAATCCAGGAATAATCACCAGATCATCTACATAGCAGAAAGCTTTTCACAAGCTGATGTTAGAAGTGTCTTTGCTATAAAGGTGTAGATCCTTTATATCAAAGGATCTACACCGTCACGTTTTGTGGCGGTGTAGATCCTTTGCTATAAGTGATCAAGCATATCCTAAAGGAAAGCCGTGTTGTTGCACTTTAGGCAATAACATTTTCATTGTCTTATTGAAAAATAAATTGAGTTATTTGTTTATTTTCATCTTTGCATCTCAAAGATGAAATGCAAAGAAAGTGAATAAAAAGATATTCAGTGAAAAATCTGCAGAATGTGCCCATTTTTTTATCCGATTAATCGTCCCATAGATTAATCGATAACTGAAATGATCAATAGTTGCAGGCCTAAGCGTGGCTCACGTCTACGTTACATCGGCGCTGCACCGTCTCTGACTTCATTTTCTCCCATCTCTCCCAGTCCACTGCTGGGATTACCGCCGGATGGTGGTGAAAATGTCCGGCGTGTCGGTGAAGCAGGAGCTGGAGTTCACCGACCGCCTCATAGGCTCCAACTTCTCCAACTACTCCAGCTGGCACTACCGCAGCACCCTGCTTCCGCTGCTCCACCCGGGCTCCCCCGAGTCGCCGTCCTCGCGCTGTGGCGGTGACCCTCCTCACTCCTGCTCGCCGCCCTCCCCTCAGGCCCACTTCCATCGAGTGTGTGAAGAGCAGCTGCTGAAAGGTAAGACAGCAGCATGCGTTGCAGCGTGGCAGCAGACAGGGGGCAGTATCGTCCTGATTTTAAACTGCTGTTTCCGTTTCAGAGTATGAGCTGGTCCAGAACGCTTTCTTCACCGACCCAAACGACCAGAGTGCTTGGTTCTATTACCGCTGGCTGCTAGGCAGAGGTATGAAGTCTGTTCCTTTAAAAGGGTTTTTTTTAATAAAGGTGCTGGAGCTCCTCATAACTATCGCTGCTGCTGGCGAGGCGAAGATTTAACTAATGTAGCAAATATGAAACTTTTCTTTCTATATTTTCTGCGTGTGCAAAATAGACATTTCAGTGTGTTTTATCAGGATTTTCCGCTCTAAACCAAGAGAAATTTAGAGCATAATTATGAAGTGGAAAGAAAAGAATGCATGGTTAAAAAATTGTTCAATCAGTAACCGTGAAATAGTTCTACACATGCATAAAGTCCTTTGAAAGCTGTTTCCTTCTTACAGTTTTCTTCTGTTTTTCAAAACATTATTGTTGGTCATATATACAATTACACATACACATGTAGAAGACAGTTTTTTATTTTCTGGACCGAAAAATCGATGCATTTCTTAGAAAATGATTGCAAAGAGCTAGACTAGAAAAGCCCACTGAAACAAGATGTAAAAGACACAAAGTGTCTCTTAAAACGTTTATTTTGTCTTGCTGATTTTTAACCAGTCTTGTTCTTATTTTATTTTTGCCTTTTAAAACGATCAAAGGCTGAAAAACGGTTAAATATTTAACCGCGCAGCTTTTGAAACTTTGTTTGTCTCGTTTGGCTCAGGGTAGAATGCAGCCCTGATGAAAATGTTAAGACATGACGAGTCTTCACGTTTTGTGGCGGTGGATCAAAACCAGGCTGCAAGTAGAACTTTGAAATAAATAAAAAAATACAAATTCCTCCTTCTGAACTTTGCGAGGAATCCCACTGAAAATGTTTAGTAAGAGAGGTTTCACTCTAAAAAGCAGACAAATTTGTTCTCCAGTCATTTGTTGATTTAAATTTTTCGTTGGCTGATGAGTTTTAACAACTAATTAACGGCTTATTTGAGCTTGAATGCAGTTTTCAATAATTTGCCCTCTCTATATGATTCTCTTGCTTTGTTTCTTCGTTTTATATTTTGGAGCTCAAACCTTGTTAAAGCGTTAAGACTTTAACAATGTGAAGGCGGAGTTTCAGACAGAGCAGGAGTTTCTTAAAGAGACAGAGGCCCAATTTCAAAGTCAAATTTATTTTAAGTCATGTTTAATATGTATAGCACTTTCATAACAACTGAGGTTAACATAGTTACTTGATTGTGCTACAAAATGCCCCTTTAATATGGCGGCCGATTTAGGAATACTTGGAACTGTTTTTGCAATATTCAGATTTTGAGCAGGAGTGGATGGACTTTTGACTCCAGCTTGCATGTTCCGGTTTGTCTGAGCACGCAAGCGACACTCGTTGACATGTTATGAGTTTGACTCATGTGTTTATCTATTATCATTTCTTTTGTCTTCCTCCCAGCGGAGCGTGAGGAGGTGATAAGCTGCGCGTACGTCAGTCGGGAGCAGGAGAGAGTCGCCGTCGCCTTCTCCAGGCCTGTCAAAGTCAGCGGCTTTCTCCTTCACTGTTTCTGTGTTTTTGTCGTTTACTGCATTTGTTCTGCATGTCTCCGCTCTCGAGCAAGCCTTGCTTATTTCATCACAGTCCTTCGTTTGAATATTTAGATTTTTATTTGTTCTTCTCAGAGTCTGGGGATGATGTGTCCTCGTTAAAAAAAAACAAAAAAAAAACACTTCATGTTTGTTTGGAAACGGCTGTCTCGATGCTTTTGAGAGCCTGCTGTGAGATTTGATGAGTAGCAGCTACGTTTTAGGTGTCTGTCTGATAACGACAAACAAAGTCTGATGTCTGGTTGCTAAATGCCTCAATAAGGAGAAATTACTTCAATTATGCCAGAGATTTATTTATTAATTCCTTCAAAATCAGAAATAGAAACACTTTTCCTCAGTGTGGGAGGGTTGCCTTTGAACTGGGGTCAAACCTTTTGGGTTTCGTCCTCCAAGTTTTCTGGAGTTCTGACCCATTCCTCCTGACAGAACCGGTAGAACAGAGTCATGTTCCTTTGCTCACAAGAGAACTTTGTGAGCAAAGTGGATGTTGTTCTTCATCCACTTTATAATCACTTTGGCTTCATTCTTAGGGTTATTGTTCATATAAAAACCCGTTTGAGCCTGAGCTTTTACTTCCTGGCTCATTTCTTTAGATGTTGCTTCATTAATAACAATATATTCTTTCCTCATGATGCCATCTATTGTATAAAGTGCGCCAGTTTCTCCTGCAGCAAAACAACCCCACAGCATGATGCCGCCACCACCATGTGTGACAGTTGGGATGCTGTTTCCAGGCGTAGAAGATTCCCCGTTTTTTTCTCCCAAACGTAACAATGATCGTTACGGAGAAACGGTTCCACTTTAATTTCATCAAGCCAAGTGACTCGTCTACAAAAATGAAGATCTTTGCATTTGAAAACTGCAATCTGGCTTTTTTATGCTTCTATTGAAGTAAAGGCTTCTTCCTTGCCAAGTGGCCTTTCAGCTCGCATCTGTACCGGAAATGTTTCACAGTGAATAATGACGCCGCCTTACCATTTTCAGCATCTTCGCCAAGTTTTTAATCTTTTATTCCGGGTCTGCTTTACACATTTTGGACCCAAACACATTCATCTCTAAGACACAGAACACGTTTCCTAAGCGGTTTGATGGTCGGACATTCCCATCATGTCTGTACTTGCATATAATCGATTGAACGGATGAACATCTTCGAGCTCCGGTAAATTGTTCCCGAGGATCAGCCGGACTTCTGCCTCTCTCCCCGTCTCTCTTCCTGATTGGCTGATTTCTGTTGAGCTTCCCGTCGTGTCAAAAAAAAAACAGCGGTGTGTTCCAGGTGTGGCTGCAACACACACCCGCACAGACATGTTGAAATTAACTTAAACATGACCGATAACCTGTCATTAGTCTCCAAAGTTGTGACATCATCACCATCGTCCAGGCTTTGTCTCGTTGTTTAAAGAGACGGGAAACTTTAAACATGCGTGAAGGCTTCTGGGACAAGAAAGAAACGAGTGTGTTATTCTAGCTGACGTAAAACGAGAAGCAGTTGCTTTGATTTAACTTCAGACAGTGAGGATTATTTTTTTTAATGTTTTTTTAATCTGGTGAACGTGAACGTCAGGTTTCAGCTGCATGTATCCTGCGCTTTCATTTTGCACCCACTGGCCTTCTCCTCCCCGTGCAGGCGCAGTCAGGCGGTCTGCTGCTGCTCCTTGATGGTCAGCCTCAGAGAGTGGAGTGGCGGAGCGTCCACCCACACTTCCAACACAGTCCAGTCTGGGTATCCTTTAACTTCCAAGCACTTCACTTTAGATGCTGCTTTAAAGTGAAATAATAATAATGACAAACACATTTCACATTCCTCTTCATCTATGGCGCAATGTTCAGATTCTGCACGTCTGTCAAGAAGAAGGGAAATGTTTAATATTCGTTGGCTGCCTTAACTCTAAACTACAAGCACTCACTGCTTGTTTTATTTACAATTCTTTACTTGAACAAAGCAGAAAACGGTTTCATGGTGATTTATTTAAATCAGGAAGATTTAAAAAAATTCCAAATACTTTCTTTCTTTTGGTTGACCTGCACCTGCCGCCGGCATGAGACTTTAAACTTAAAAAAATGAGCTGAGAACAAACCTCACTGGACAATTTAAAAAGAAATGTTTTAGGTTAAGTACGCAGCCTGGGCTCTCCGGATCCCCTTTTCAATTCTCTCAATAGTGATTTTTTATTTATTTATTTTTTTTTACATTTTTTCTCAGGCAACAATAAGGCTCTCCCCTTTCCACCTTTCCACTCATTCATCGCACGGCTTACTCCTGTTGCGTCGCAGCGCTCCGTCTCCGTCCGCTTCAGGAGATTCCAAATCCTGAAACCGAATTCGGTCCATCACGGGTCGGCACGTCCCGTCTCATCTCATTGATCGTCGCTGCAACTCGCATGCCTGTGAAATTTGCAGAGCTTGAAGGGGGTTTTAAAAACACCTTAAGGAGCTGTGTGAGAATGAATACTAATGCGCGAATTGGATTTTATTGAATACGGTAAATCAGGCCATGATTTGTGTGTAAAAATAACCGAAAGAGACTCAAAAGTATCTCCCTCAGCATCGATTTTATTGACATCTTTGGGGGGGGAAAACATCTAAAATAACATTTTCAACAAATCCATGTTCTGTTGCTTTTTCACACTGGGGGAAAAAAAAAGTGGAAACATCCGAACCTTAATTTTGAGTAGTTGTGATGGGGCCGGGGAACAAAGTTTATCACAAAATGTTTTTTTTTCTTTCTTTTAAATGTCTTCACGATCTCCTCATCCGTGATCTAACTTTTTGTTTTATTGGGGTGTAAATGCGCTGCAATTCTGCGCCCATTTTCTTTAATCTCGCCGCCACACGCAGAGAGGAGAACGGTGAGGGAGGTAATAAAAAAATACAAATAAAATCGCTAAAGCTCACCGTTGGAGACCAGCAGCAAAGAGCGATGTCTTTGTGGGGTTGCCACGTTTCCATGACAACCTTTAAGACATCAGGATTGCCAAGCGATTGTTTAGAGATGATGCAACGAAAAAAGAGAGCGCTTCTGTCCAGCTCCTCTGATCTTCACAACTGGACTTTGTGTGTTTTGCTCATAAAAGAACAAAGATGGAGCTTTCACCACAGCAACGCGCTACGGGTGCGTAAAACCGAAGAGGAATACGTGAAAAGATCTGTGATGCTGCGGGCCTTTTTGTTTTCCAAAGGCCGCGTTGGAGTTCATGACTTCATGAACGATCTGAACTTACAGGATCCTTAAAATAAACAAAATAAATAATGGTAGGATTCACCAGAAAACTGAAAAAGTAGCAGATTATTGATCTAAATTATCACAAAAATCCTATAGAAAGAGGATGGAATGAGCTGAAGAGAAGAAAGCAGAGCCTTTTCTCCCTCTATGACCCGAACAATGTGAAATGTTACGGAAAACTAATAATTGTTCCTTTGGCAAAACGTGGTTATACGAGGTTCTGACGGCGGGGGCGCCAGTGAATGTCGCACAAGGGAATCAGATAAAACAATGGCGCTATTGTTCCCAAAGGGAACTTTAAATGTAGCTCATTATTAACTCGAGAGTTTCTGTAGAGGCTGATGGCTGTGGGCAGGACGGACCTCCTTCAGCAGTGTGTGTTAGAGCGAGTTGGAAGAAACCTCTGACTGTGTTTCCGTCACAAATGTGCGTAAAACTTTGCCGATATTCGCCGAAAAAACAGAATTTTGTAATTTTCCATTAAGTAAGAAAATGCAAGTAAAATAACTTGTGAAGAAGTTTGTCGACACAGTGAATCAAGACTACCACCAGCTGCAGCCAGTTACACCCCAAACGCCCCATAATTTGATTATGCTCTCTCTCATTTTGATTCTAGACAGTTCAGAAATGACGCCTTTTCATGCAAATCCAGTACAGTTTTTTCTTTTTTTGTTTTGTGTTCCCTTTGTGAATTGAATAATTCATGCTCCGACCAGACGTGACCTTAGCACCTGCTCAGATCTGCGACCTCCCTCCAGGAACGATAAGCGACATCGCCAACGAACACAACCTGACCGTGCACTGGACTGAAAAACACACCCACCGGGACTGCGCCCTCTACACAGGTGACACATGTCTGGGCTTTTTCCACATTGTACGTTTATGTTTATTCATTTATTTATTTTTACCTCCTAAGGCCGGAGCGAGAGCTGGTGTCGGGACACCGCCACAGACCTCGAACTGTTCAGGTACGGCTCTTGCATATTTGCAGCAAGTTTCAGACGTGTTTTTTGCAAGATGGAAGAACAGATGGCGGTGTCTTTCTCCGTAGGAGTGAACTCTCGGTGGAGAAGACCTCGGTGTTGCAGTCGGAGCTGCAGTCCGTCAACCAGCTACAAGAACTGGAGCCTCTGAATAAATGTAGGTGGAGACGGCAGATTTATACCGCAGAGAGGCGGTTCCAACTTGAAACTCAAGTTTATTTTGGTCTTTTGGTTATCTGTTTAAAAAGTTTTTTCTCCCTGGATTTAGCTATGATGCAATGTGCAACTTTAAGTACATTTTTTTTGCTGCATGATTTTAGATTTGATGCATATTTTCTCAAATCTACACAGGTTTTGAAGCTCAAATGTCTACATGCACCGATACTGTGTCCTATTACAGTTACTGTTGTCTGAACTTGGAAAGTTAGAGAAAAACATATGCTTTATGTCGTCATAATCAATATCCCAGCATTTTCAGCTAGAAAATTAACCGCTTGTTTGTGTTTAACTTCAAACGTTTTCCGATTAAATAAGAAAAGCCGTTAAAATCACACATGAAACGTCATTTAAAAACATGCCGCGTCATCCTCCTCCAGCTGCTTCCTGTCGTCTGTCGTGGTTCACGGCAGTGGCAACGTCCGCTTGTTGATCATGTGACTCGTGTGATGCAAAAAGAGTCTCCTTTGCAATTTTATGTATAAAAAAACAAACAAACAAACAAAAAAAATCGATACCACCTCTTCATAGCGCCAGAACATTTTAGCATAAAATAATTATTTTTCCTTCCATGAAACAGATTTATTTTTGAATTGTCAAATTGCGTAATTTATACGGTCAGTAGAAACTTAGCTAGTGATGGTGGAACAGTGCAGCTCAACTAAAGCAGACAAACAGCAGTGTTAGCATCATGTTAACAGTTGTGCTTTTCTTCAAACTTGTGTACCCTGTAAAAAAAAAAAAAAAAAAAGAACATTTCAAGTGCATCACTTCGGGTCCTACAGACTAATGCACTCCTCCCAGTAATAAACTCTGACTGAGCTGTTAAAGTTTTCTGCTGCTCAGTGACCCTCACAGTAACCAGCTAACTCACCTTCCTGCCTTTGAAGGGTGCTTGCTGACCATTATCCTCCTGATGAGGGCACTAGACCCTCTTGGGTATGAAAAGGAGACCCTCGCTCACTTTCAGACACTCAAAGTGAGTGCCATACACACACACATGCACACACACACCATACGCTCACTAAGCGTATTTGCTCAGATGAATGACTGAGCACGCTCCCCGTCTCTCCTCCAGGAAGTGGACTCCATGCGCTCTGCATATTACAGCGACCTGTGCAGCAAGTTCATGATTGAAAACACCATCCTGAAAATGGAGTACGCAGAAGTGCGAGTCTTCAGTATCTCTGACAGGGTCGGTCCTGAATTCCTGATGAGCAACATGAGAAAAAAAACAAAACAAAACACTTTCTGCCAAAAAGAGACGCTGAAAAGCAATTTGCGTGTCTTCCAGAACCTGACCACGTTGTGCCACCTGGACCAGCTGTTATTAGTGACTCACATCAATCTGTCATCCAATCAGCTGCGGCGGCTGCCTCCTCAGTTTGCGATGTTGCAGTGCTTGGAGGTGAGAACGCCACCAAGTCCAGTCTTAATTGCCCCCTCCTGCAGTGTTTTGTTTTTGTTTTTTTCCTGAGCGGCGGTGAGGGAGGGGACGATGGGGGGGGGGGAATCGCAATGTCGGCTTGTCCGTTTACTGCAATTAAACCACTTGGTCTCAACTCGCAGGTTGTGGAGGCTGATAACAACTCTATAGAGAACCTGGAGGGAGTTTATCACCTTCCCAAACTGGAGGAAGTCTCCTTGAAGAACAACAGTATCCTTCAACCTGCGGATTAACATTCGGCGCCGCGCTCGCCCGAGACGCGATCCGGCCGCCCACCTTTGTCTGCAGCCGAGCCGCGGGGATCGGGTCTGTCCGCACGCGCCTCGTCTTCCTCCCATCCGAGGGGTTGTAGTGACTCAAGAGGCGGGCGTGAATCAGCTCTGAGTGGCGTCGGCGCTACAAAGAAAAAAAAAAAAAGAAAACGTGGTCGGAGAGCGCGAGCTGCTGATGCCGGGTGACGCAGAAGGAGAAGGAGTTCTGCTCGCAGCGGCTGGTGTTGACAGCGTTTGGCGAAAAAAAAAAAAAAAAAAACGCACTCGTGATTATTCTCTTCAGCTCGGCACATGCATAATTTATGTCACGTGAAAGTTCAAGTAATTAAATGCTGCGTGTGTGTGAGTGTGTGAGATGTGGTGAATCGGGGGCCGACTGCTTCACATTAGGAAGAGAAGAGACACTTAGCGACACATTACTGCCACAAGGCCCATCCTCTCTCCGTGCTTCGACTCCTTTTACACACAAGAGAGGAATTAATGAGGTTTGCAGGTCATGACACCCAGGTCAGTTTTTTTTTTTTAAATCATTAATATTCTTTGCAGTGACAGCTCAGCTTTGGAGTGGAAAAGTTTATCCAACACCACAGCGTTGCATTTGACGTACAGATCTCGCTCTTACACCATTGTTGTCACACCTCGTCTCACTCACCATTACTCACCAGCACAGGGCGAGCGGGGCTCCCTTTTTCCGTTTCCTTTTTTTTCCATGAGTGTTTTTTTTTTGTTGTTATTTTTCATTAACCCAAATCTCACAGAGATCTCCACGCTGGCAGACCTTCAGCCTCTGGCCTCCTGCCCCAAGCTGAGGCGCCTCGATCTCCGCGGCAACCCCGTCACTCAGACGGCCAACGTGGAGTCGGAGTTGGCCGAGCTGCTGCCCTCCGTCGCGGACCTCCTGCTCTGATCGCCGGCGTCCCGTCGTTCACTCGTCTGTCCGTCTTCAGCTGTGTTTTGGTAGCAGACACCCCGTGTCTCGTCTCCCTCTTTTTCTCTCTCTGTCTCTACAGGCTCTGATTATTTTGTTTTCAAGTGTGTCGTGCCTCTTGTTTGTAGGCGGACTGCCAGTCACAGTCAACCATAAAACTCTGACAGCCCGATGGTTCAGAGCATACATCACACACCTGTCCACCACTTGAACACAAAGTCTACATTTAAATGTGCGTTTGTGCGTATCTGAGGAGAGGTGAATGCACGACAAAACACGTCGCATTTCGCCGTTTGTGTGGATGGATGTCCGGTCCCCCTACTGCATGCAGAAACACAGAAGAAGAAGGAAAAAAAAGGTGTAAAGTGGATATGGATTGGCGTGCAGCAATGCTGGTTTATTGCTTCTCTGAGCTTTGTGCTCAAACATGTTGATTGCAGCATCTTGTAGTAATCATTATTTTTAAAAAGGTTATCTTAAGACATTAAATGACAATATACTGTTGCACAGTAGATTCAATAAAAACAGCACACATTGTGTCACTGCCTTCCAGCAAGCCTTTGTTTCTGTCCTTTCTGTATTTGAATTATTTCTTCTTCTGTTTTTTTTTTGGCCCAAAGATTAACAATATTTCTGAGAGACAGAATGTCTCCCTGACCTTTTTTTTTTTATAGTATTTCACACTAAAAACAAAAATGTCATGGTGCTTTGCTGGGATTTTGTGTGATTGGCCAAGACAAATAGGCGTGTAACTGTGAAGTGGAAGACGTTGGAGGTGTGTGATACCTCATATTATGGTATCCATCCGATACTAAGTAAATACCAGGCCGATACGTTTTTTTAAAGTTCGCTGTATCAACAAACCTCCTGTGACTCAGGTGTTTTTGAACTTTTTCAACAGTTCAAACTTTGGACAAGGTTCATTTGTCGATGCTCTAGAGACACATTTGCATTTCCTGAACAAATAAAGTGCATAAAAAAACTTAAAAATAAAACAATATTTATGCCGAGACCATATAAACTCAGTCTAGTCGTTTGATGTGCTGTGTGGTGAAATCCTAAAATATTTTATGGAATTGGTACGTCTGTTTGTTGTCTGAATAATAGTAATAATAATTCAATCTCGCTCTTTTCTGATTATTACTATTGTTTTTGTAAAAACCCTATATTTTCCTTTCACACTGTTGAAGTCTTTCCGGTTTACTCCGAAGATGATTTTGCAATCATTTCAAGCAGACTGTGTAATATTGGAGCAGGAACTTCAATGCCATCAGTTAAAACAGGCGTGCCTCCAGAGGGGTGTCTAGTGGCGTGTCAACGTCAGAAATCTGTCATTGTTCCTTTTATTTACCTTTTCACTGGCAGGGATTCAACATTGCGACACATCGAATGTCTCTTTCTTTTTACGGTAATGTCATAGCATTTTTTGGCAGTGGAGCTTTAGAGAAAAACCCCAGTTTGGGAGTGTCCCATTCAAAACAACACGGCACACCTTTTGACTCAAAGAAAAAATACATTGATTTCTGACTGCAGACGATGGAACAGGTTGGAAGATGTTGCATCAACTTCAGGTTAAACGAGGATCATTAGTTTTTTATGTTGCTACTCATCAAAGTATGAAATCATGTCATACTTTGACATGATTTCTGTGGATTGGGTTGGCCTTGCATTTGTTCCATTTATCCACATAAGCACGCTAACACAAGATCGGGGATATATTTTAATCTCCTGCGATACGGTTTTCCCCGAAAACGCGAATGTCTTCTTCTGAGATAAAATCATCCCACAATCCACAAACTTAACTCGATTTCTAAGGCTTGAAGACACAAACAAACCGCAGCGAGAGCCACAGAAACATCGGAGCCGTTACAAATGGCGGACCGAACATGATTCCTCCAAGACGGCCTCCACGGGTCGCCCAGGAAGTCACAAAAAAGTCACGAAAAGGCTTCAGTGAAACATTCTGTGGACTGACGAGGCAAATGTTGGGACTAATTGATAAAACCTGTTGTTGAACCTAACAGCAGATTTCTTCCAGATAATCAGGCTGCCAGTCAGACATGGTGGCGGCGTGATCTTTGCTTCTTCAGTCGTTGTAGTTGCATGAATTCTGCCGCCAACTACAAAGTTCTGTTGAACATCCGGCTGTCATTGTTCTCAGGCTGCGCAGAAAGACGGTGACACGAAGCACAACAAAAGCACACAAAAATGTGTGCTTTTGTTGTGTGCAACAACAAAAGCACACATTTTAAAGACTCATCACCAGTCACTGCTTGATGGAAGTTGTCACCAGGCTGAGGTAAAACCAGAAGTAATCCGCAAGGGTGGTAATTTATGTTCAGGCTTTTGTGATTGATGCCTCAGAACCTCTTTGGAGATGAGAAATCCTATGCTGCAAGTGGCCAAAAGCTATTTATCATCCTTAGCTTTTTGATATTTACTTTCCTACTTCTTCTTTTTCTTCTTCAGCACCACTTTTGTTGTAGTGATTTAAAAAAAAAAAAACTCCTGGAAATCTTTCGAGTGTTTCCTGAGGCTCAGCGGCGACATTGGGCGAAACTTTAGACATCGAATGTTTTTAATGAACATTTTTTATATTTTTTTATTCAGCTCTCGTAGGGCTATGGTGATACGTAATCATCAGCAATGTGAATAACCTCAACTCTTCACTGTAGCACCAGGTTTACAATCCAGATTGATAAATTCAGACATAAACTCAGATCGACCTCTTAACTCCAGAGTTTCTTCTGAACATCTGAACTTGCCTTTCTTCCAGAGCTGGCTCGGTAAGCATGTTGTGTTTTCCCTAGAGTCATGCAAAAACTTATAGGTTTTCATAATACCAATGCATTTCTCTGTTTAACTCATAGTTTTAAATTACAGACACATTTGCAGCCATTTGCAAGCGGCAAAGTCGTCGTTTCAAGGCCAACATAAAAGCTGCCATTCGAGCTCCGAGCCAAAACCGAAACGCCAATAAATCATTGATTAATATGTAGATGTGAGGAGGTTTTTTTTTAAACAAAAACTAATACACTAAAAGCGTGCTGTGCGTGTGTGTATTAGAAAGACAATACAGCATTGTAATGATGACTTCTTAATTAGTATGTCAAATGTTGACAGAATTAGAATCTTAATTGCTTTGTTATAAACTAATCTGCTAAGCCGGGAGGAAAAATGTCCTGAATCAGCCACTGCGACATCAGCCGGGCATTTCTTATCAAACTGAGAGGGAGACCGCTCCCTTTCACAAAGTCTGAAATTCTTGCAAACCCAGTTGCTAGTGTGTGACTAATGTGTGGGCTTTCTGAGTTTGGGTGTCACAGCAGGAGGGCGGTGATGAGAACGATTACCTTAACAATGATTTCATTCCATTCAACAGCTTCATCACTGTCAACTTTAAAGTCACCTTAACCCAGCAAAGGCCTGTTTATTAAATCCTTTTTTTTTTTTAAATAAAAGAACATCTTCTTTTCCTCGTGTTAATAAATGAAAAATTACACACGTGCAATTATAATTGTTTACAGAATCGGCCGCAATTCATTGACTCACTGGGAGAGATGACAGCTGCAAGTGGATGAATTCAGACACTTTACGAGAAATGCAACTGCTTTGGGGTTTTATTGGAGTCATTATACAACGTGCTGCTTGAGTTCACTTCGACAACAGGAAACGAGCCAACGTGTGATAGGTATTTTCTGAACCTACATGAAAAGAGAACCACAGACAACGTTTGAGTTTTTAAGCAAGTCTTTTGCAAAAGGAGAAGGCATGGCAGGTGTCTGCCATGCGTTCTGACCTTCTGCGTAAGAACTGGTCCTTTATTACAAAGCATAGCAGGAAAGGAATGTGGAGGGAGGCAGTCTAAGGAGTATCCCAAAGATAAGAAATGGACTGGAGCTTCAAGGTCTTATACGTAGCTGTAGCTACAAAGTCTAACGAGTTCCTTTTTTCAGGGACGTGAATACTAAATCTATTAAAACCACAAATGTAATAATGATAACAAAACTGTAAACTACATATCATTCTAACAACGTGTTTTATTAATTTACGCCTTCCGATGATGAGTGAATAAATATACTTCAGCTCGATGCGTAAGTCCTGGACAGACATCGGACCATTCAGCTTGGCAGGACTGGCGGAGTTAACTTAGTTAATAAGTTAATGTGGTCACTTTTGCTTGTCTGAACATATTTGTGATTGTGACCTGAAACCTAAACCTTTTGACTCATGCGATGGTAAAACTCTCTTGAGTATTTTTTTTCTCGTCAAACTTCATGGAGCAGGGACTTCGTTCCTGATCGTCACGTTCTCAGTCCTGGACGTGTCCTTTGCTGTTCCCAAAGATCACAGTTCACAGAAAGCCTGAGTTTTTGTTAGTTCTCAGGTTGCTTTTGAGCGTCTCGACTAACGTTCTGACAGCATTTCCGATGCGAATGTCCGCAAAACCTCAATGTCCCGCTCATGTCGGAAAAAACACAAATTCGCAATTGTGGTGTTTCCATCAAGAAACACAATTAAAATCACATGAGTAAGTTTGCTCTCTCGATAAGTCACTAATAAACAACATCCTCCAACTACTTCCTGTTGTCTTCTTTGTGGTTTTCGCCAGTGGGAGCATTTGGTTGTTGATCATGTGGCATTTTTTGATGCAAAAAAAAAAACAAAAAACGTTTCCATTGCAGTTTTGTGAAATCAACCATAAAAAACCCCCTTATCCTAGTTCTAAAACGTTTTATTGAAAAAAAAACAACGTTTTTTTTTGTTTTTTTTTAAATTGGTAGGTTTCTTTTTAGCAAATATATTTTTGAAATGTCAAATTGTGCAATTACATGGTCAATGGAAATGCAGCTCCAGTTCAGACTTGGACAGGGTTGTGTGTTCGCACAGAACTGTGAACCCAAACACACATCCAGACCGTCTTTGCAGGCCGTCAGTGCCGTCCATATGCTGCCTCCCAAAAGGCCTGACATCAATCTTCTAGAAAACCTTTGGGCTGAGTGAGAAAACCAATGAATCTCAGTTTGCATGTCTGATCATAAAGGTGGTAGAAACACGGTGGGAGCTATTTGGCAGCTGGCGAACATGTGACCGGGGTGTCATTTGATAAAGTATTAGTGGAGAGCTGTGTTTAAACCTGTCCAGGGTGTTCACCTGCTAGAGTGGCCTTTGATTAGGACAACATTCCTTGGCTAGAGGAAAAACTCGTTTACAAAGATAACACAATGATAACACACAGAAATGACATTTATTGTGGATACATTCAAAGTGAAAATATACACAGATGTAGTGGAACTCTGCTGTAAAAGATGAACAGACAAACATAACTTTACGGAGACAATTCAACATGAGTCGCAGGAAAAAACCTCGGACACTGCGGTCCATTCTTTAAAACAAGAAACACGTGTGACTAACGTAAACATTACCTCAGAAATCTGCAAAAAACAAATGTTTTCTGCAGTTTAACACAGAATCGCACCGATCCTCTTTTTTTTCTTTTGATGAAGATACCGACTGACCTCCTGCTCCGTCATCAAAGAAAACTCAAGAGACAAACAGGTTTCCTGAAAACAACAGCACTGTGTTTCTGTTCATGTGAACTGTGGCTGCTTGCAGCCATTCCAGAGTGAGGGTGTGTCCTCGCAGTGCAGCCAAGTATTTAAAGGAGCGAAAGGTTGGTTCGCTGCAAACAGCTAACAGCTTGTTTCTGCCTCCAGACTCCACTGTTGCGTTTCTGCTCCGAATGAACTGAGTGAGTTTCTCCGTCTTTGTTCAGCCTCACTGCTAAACTTTTCACACATGTAGTATTTGCTCAGATGTATCATCGGAGTTGGCTCAGACTCACTTACAGGCACTTATGTGCTGAAAAGTGAATTTCATGACTTTATCATTGCCTTTTGTATGTGATGATGTACTGCTATAACTACACATTGCTTTGCTTGTACGCTGGTGTTTGCGCTTTTACGTCGCCGTTTCTGTTTCGATTTGATGTGAATTCTGAAATGAATTCCCATCCTTTATTCCCGTTTGTGCAAAGCAGCGACAGAGGATATTTAAAGTGAACTTTGCTTCACGGAGAAAGATTTAGCAGGCCCTGTCTAAATGCTCTTCATTCAGCCGGGGTCGCGATGGGGTTGGCATAAAAGCTCCTCAAGGCAAACGGGTCACGATGTCTGGGCAAATGATCTGACTTTTGTTAACAGCAGCGCAGCAGCACAGCTGCTGATGGTGATGAGAGAACAAAAAAATAGGATTATTATTTTTTTTAATCTCAGGATGAGTTCAAGACGACTTTATTTACTCCATTCATTTACAGTTTACATTTCCTTGAAAGAAAAGGAAAAAACGTAATGTGATCTAACCCTTCACTTAAAAAGTCAATGTACTAAAAGATACGCAACTGGATGTCAATGAACCGAACATAGATACTTCTATAAACAATTTAGTCCTACTAACATCAGGAAGCTGCTGTTATGTGTTTCATCATGAGGGTGATGGGTTCAGGGGGACATGCGGGGCTCAGATGCTGCTTGTTCATAAAATCAAAAAGTTATATTGATGATTTACAACCTAACTCCTGCTTTAAGTTTCTGCACCACTTCCTCTCTGACCTGTGTGCTGTGTTGGTCTCAAGCAAACCTCCGATTCCTTCACAGAGACATTATTTTGAAAAAAAGAAAAAAAAAAAAGAGAAAGAAAAAGGCAAATAGAAAAACATCCTTTTGACTTTTATGTCCTGGTTTGTGTGGGTCTGTCACATAAAATCTACATGGGTTTAAGCTTGTGATGAGACCAAATGTGAATGCTTAAAAAAACAAAAAGAGTGGGTGAATGATTTTGCGAGGCAACTCTGCACACATTTATCTACACAGTGGCGTCTGCGTAGCCTGGTTTCAGACAGATGATCTGGATCTTAGCTATTCAGACATGTGGAATTTGTTGAAGTTTTAAATTTCATCCGATTGAAGCTTTGCCGACGCGGACTGAACGACTTAATCCTTTTCTCCTGCTGAAACTGCCAGCAGAATACAAACCTAAAACAGAGAAAAAGCTCAATGTCTTCTGTTCGCTGACTGTGGAAATTCAGCTTGAAAAATCGATTTCAGTGGGAGAAATCCCAGATGGAGCACAGACAGGAGATGAGAATCCAGCCGAACAGGAAGGTTTAATAGTTTAAATTCCTTTTTATTCTAACATCGATTCAAGGATCCTTCAGAAACAATGTCAACACGAATCATGGGGGTCAGGTAGGTCAGCGGAGAATGTCAGCGTTTTTCCTGAACCTTCTCTGCAGCTGGGCCATTTATTGAGAACTTTTCATCAATCTGTCTTTTTAAAAAGTTCAGTGAATGCAGCTTGATTAGACCGAGAGCAGGTGTCTCATTCACTGCAGAAAGGTACGTTTGTATTTTATTTATTTATTACTATTATTTCGTTTAAAAACGGTGCCACTGTCCTTGTGCCGCAAGGTCCGCTCACCGGCCGCCTTTGACTAGATTTCGGAGCAAATCACCGCCTCTCACACCCAAAATTCAGCCAGCTGCTCCTGAACGCCGTCAAACCAAGAGAGGAGAGAGCAGGTCGGGGTTATTCTGAGCCACATGCGCTGCTGCAGTCGAGCTGCCCTTCAGATGATCCTGATTTCGGCTTTTTCCTTTCGCTTACGGTCCAGGTTGTGTTTGCTGTCCAACACTAGCTCTCCTTATTAAAATCTAATGCCACCTTATGATTATGATTTGGCCACACAGACCCCACAACCTCCACTCCGACAGATGCACAAATGATTCGTGTGACAATTCCTGCAAAAAAGAAAAAAAGAAAAGATCTGTTTTCCATAAAGGAAGGAGCAAGTGAGAATATGCTCAGGCAGCTCGTACGCATAAGCTTTAATCGATTTAAGCTCCGTGTGGTTCAGTAGAAGAAGCAGGGGAAAAAAGTTGGGAAGTGTAACTTTTTCTTGATTACGTATCTGTTGAATAATTTCTGGATGCTGCAAATATCTGTAACAGTAGGGTGTAGGAATAGACGCTCGGGGGGCTTTTGGATCACCTTGAAAGGGAATTTATTAAGGGAACAAGTGTTTGGAGATTATTTTGTTTTTCTGGCACCAGATGACAGTTGTCTCTTGCGTCACTCTGAGCAGCGAAAGCCTGCCACAGACCGATGTATCACGCTCCGTCGATACATCTGTCTGTCTCTGTTGATCATCTCCACGCGAGGCATCAGAACCTAATAGATAGGCTGCGTGCTGCAGATAAGGCAGAGGATGCTGTTATTTGTCTGCTCTTTGCCTACAAGTTAAGCGAATTTAAAATCTACTCGGCGACACAAACAACTGATTTCAGCCGGTGCAGTCTTCATTCATGTCTCAATCGTCAATAGGCACAGAAAGGTAAGGATGGACAGTCAGTGAGGAATATCTCGCTAATGCCAGGTTCAACACCATTTTTCCTTCACAGCCGTCTTTGATGCATGGATTCGACAAGGTTTAAGTAAGTTTTTGGTCCATAAAACCAAATGGAATCATCTATTGCACCGTGTCCCGAATGTCCGCTATCAGATCGACTGTGGAGGACATTGGAGTTGAGTAATATCGTTTTCATGTCCAATAACTAATCTGAGATCATTTAAGCTGGAAGCAGCCATCAGAGGATGGGTCATTATTTACCAAATGACACTTCATAACAACAGTAATAAACATTCTTAAAGACTCCCACATGTTCATGACAGTGACATGTCAGTCTTATTCACACCCCATCAAATAAAGGGTTACCGAAAAACAAAAAAAGCACCCTGTTGGCACAGTTCCAACTGTCTGAAAGTAAAAAGTGAGCAGAAACTCTTGTAGCTGCATAACATCCCAAACCAGAGAGATGAATGACATTATCTGTAAGTCCAAAGCCAGTTGTGCAAAAGAGATCAGTAGATTTATTTAGACCAGGCCGGTCTGGTACCAGCAGCCACGCCGAGTTCAAAGCGTCTTCAGCCCTCTCACTTCCTGACGTTCTGATGCTCAGTGAGAACGTCAGGAAGTTGTCTTCAGCACATCTGGATGCACTGAGTTGCAGCTGTGCGGTTACCAGTTGAACAGACGCGCCTCATAAAGGAGCGACTGAAACATAAATATGGGATGAATACTGACGAGCAGTGTTGGCGAACAGACGAAATCAAGAGGGAATGAATATTCTGAAAGGAACGGCAGCATAAAGTTCAACAAAGTGTTTTATTTAAAAATGCCCATGCTTCAGAAACGAAGTTAAAATGATCCCCTGAATGAAATGATTCAACACCTTTATTGGGATTTTCTTCTTCCTACATTTTACAGCCACTGGATTCCTGTAACATGTCATCTTAGAGTGAAACATATTCTGTATTGCAGCTCTTACGTGGTGCAGTAGTTTTACCAGCATGACAAGCCGCAGGGTTGGTTTGACATGTAATTTGCATTTTAGAGCAGAATCACATTGAAGTATTTTTTTGTTTTTTTGTTTTAAATGATGTTTTCTTTCTGTGTAAGACAGACGAAAGGTGTGAGATGAGGTAAAATGAACCCACGCTGTTGTCAATGAAATGGAGCTAAAAAACTGTAATGATGCCACATGTGGAAAGTTTGACCCAACCGATGTAGAGGGACATCGAGGGATTTGAGGGACCGTGGATGTTTAAGGCTCGAGGCTCATGAATGCAGAACTCTAGATTATCTCAGGGAGTGTTGTGTCCAAAAATGTTTCTACCAAAGGTACCAAAGCAGATACATTTCAGTTCCTCTCATTCATTGCGGAGTACCTTCATTTCTCATTCAGTAAAAAAGCGCCTCTTCTTTCCTGTTGTCAGTAAAGATGCACATCATTGTCATAAGGGCCGTGTGTGTCCCAGCAAAATGGTGATTAAATAGAAAAGCCACACCCATCCACTGTTAAAAATGCCACTGGATTTCAGGCTTATTTAATGCTGGTATGAACATGTTCATAAGAACATATTGAGGTCGAGTTTTAATCTGACCAAATCTGGAAATGTGATCTCGGTTTGTGAAGTTAGAGGCATGAAACTGTGCAGCCTGTGTGAGGATTTGAGTTTTCCTGTGTGTTTATTTTAGTCTTTTGAGTCTCCGTGTTGTCCTGTCTGCCCCATGGTTGTTACCAGCTGTGTGTCGTTCCCTGATTAGCCTCTGCGTATTTAATCCCACCTGTGTTCCCTGATCCTCGTCGGGTCCTTGTCTGATCTGTCTTGTCGTCTTGTGTGAGAACTGCTGCTGTCTTTTGCTGCCTGGATGGTTTGCCTCATTCATCATTAAAATCATCATTCTTTCACACCAACCTGGGCCTCAGCGTCATCCTCACCACCTCTCAACCGCGCTTCATGACAGCCTGCTTAAATAATGAAGAAGCGATGAACCAACTCGCCTCTCGCACGTCTGTGAAGAGTATCTCATAAAACTATCAGTCTGTTGTTTTCCACCTGACATCGTATTCCCATCAAAATGATTCAGCTTAACGGTTCCAACCACTTCAGTGACCACAGCTGCATAAAAACCAGCGTGAAGGCATTGCGGACTGGTTCTATAAAGGTTTCTGAAAGAACAGGTCGAGCTCAGACATATTGCTGCGTCAGCAATATGTCCAGTCAAGAAATGTACTCACTGCTGAATATTTCACAGTCAACTGTGAATGGCATTCGAACAAAGTGGGACTGATGGGTGATGACAGCGACTCAGCCACAGAGTGGGACGGCAAAAATGAGAGTAGGGTAAACTGGCGCCAACTTTCTGCCATTTCTAAAGATCCTTTAGGCTTCATGCGACATTCGGATCACCTCTGGAAGAGCACATTGCTGTCAGCGTTGTGGGATACTGACAGCTGGCCTCATATTTCCAGGTGGTGCAACGTTTCGGATGCAGTGGCGTAAAGCTCATTGCCACTGCACCATAGAACAGTGGCGACAGGTTCTGTGAAGTGAATTTTGCCATCTCTGTCAAAGGGAAAAAACCCGGATGTGGCACTTCTCAGAAGCCATTGTATGAGTGCATGGTGCACAGGGTGAACGTTGATGTAGATGGTGTGAGGCTCTTTTTCCAGGGTCATTCCAGTGAAACAAGCATTAAATGGTCCAAGAGAGTTTGGCCAATTAAATGTTTCTAACTTTAACGGACCAGTTCGGATGATCGGCTTTTGTTTCAACACCACTGTAGACTGATCCACGCAGAATCCATATTTCAACCCAGTCAAGTGTTATTGTGATGAATTACATAACCTTTGTCACGAATTGCTTGAACTTTTGGAAGACTTAGTCTGAAAACATGAAGCAGATGCTACTGCCAAACAGAACTCAGTGTGAGCCCAAAGGACCAACAGAATCTTGTTTAACCCTTTACTGAATATGCCATGATGTAGATTTTTTAAAATTTATTTTTTATCAGAGTCAATAAATTTGGCATGGCAAGCAGCTGCTCAGTGATACAGATACAGGCTCACGGGAGCCATAGAAACGACACAGCAGAAGACAGACTGATGCGACTCTCATCTCCAGTCTCACGCCGAATCGGGCAAACAGTTCAGCATTCACCGGGCAGATCGTTGGAGGTGCAGTTAAGGAGTTTTGTTTTTTTCTCTCTTCTTTTTAGATATAAGGCGCCCAGTGAGCAGACTAATCGCAGCCTGTGGATACAGCTTCATTCCACGCTGAATTTCTCATCAAACTCACACGCCTGGCTCCGAGGCGAGTGCTGCGCACAGGATCCACCCCGCCGACTTAATTTAACTCTAAAGGCCAGGCGATGTTTAGTCAAACAGTTTTCAGCATGGGCAGCTCTCCACACGGCAAACCCAGCCACCTGAACAGTGGAAATGTTCTGACAAGTGCTGCACAGATGGAGGAAAGAAATCATAGGAATAAGTCGGCTGTTATCTTTAAAAGCTGTGCTTCAGAACAGAAAAAAAATAAGAAAATAGAGCTTTCATTTTACGCTTAACCATTCGGTATGGTTCCAGAGTCCAATGGGAAGAGATAATCATTCAATAGGGGATTAATCTTTGCCCGACTGACCATCTTCTCTTTAAAAGCAGCCTCTCTTTTCGAACAAAACATCAGAAAGGTCGTCGAATCCGCCCTCAGAACCAGAGCATGACTAAGATAAATCCCTCGTCAGACCGAGAGAAGCGGCAATTAATAATTCTGATAAAAGAAAAAGGGAGATTCCACATGGCAATAACGTGTCCTCCAGAAATCTCCACATCAGTGGAATCAGGCAGAGAAGCGATCAGAGAAATACTAATCACACTTGAAGATGAAAGATTTAGAGCCAGAAAAATGAGTCGGATCACCGGATCAAAGAGCCGACAGACAACAGGTACCGACGATCAAACAATGTCTGGACCCAGAACCGGAACACGGCAGCTTTAAGAAATCCCTCATGAAAATAGTCAAAACATGTTTCATCGGGATTATAAAGCTAAAAACTAAAAATATCTGGCAAAAATAGAGTAAATACCATCAACAATATTAGTAATGCAAGTAAAACTTAGCTGATGGGAACATCCTGGATGATGACTTTCTGGCAAAATTCCTTGAGTTTTATATGAATACATGAATATAATTTATGTAATAAATGACTAAAACATATTTTGTCACATTATGTGATTATAATCATATTGAGATTTAACAAAAAAACAGGTCATTCTATTAAAATATGTCAACAATTAAGTGCATATTTACATACATATATATATATATAGTACAATTATCTCTGCATGTAATTAACTATTTATTTCTCTGTTGAGTACACATAAACAACTTAAACTAATTCCACATCTGCATTAAAAATATCCCAACATCTGATTGGTTAACTTGGCCCAACAAAAAAGCAATTATGCTGATTAAATTGACTAAGTGTTAAATGTATTTAGTTTTTAAACTGTGGCAGTTTTTTTTTTTTTTTATCCCCATAAGAAAAAACAATCTAGAGAAAAAAAAGAGACAAAAATGACAACAGAGACTCCAGCATCAAAGAATAAGGAAATGTAAGCCCAGTTTTTGTTCAGCCACCAGATAATAGTGCTCTGCATCTTGTTTAAATCCATTTTCCTGTCTGGATCAATTCACACTCCACACATGCGCTCACCTTACCGAGGCAGAGTATCGGTGACCCGCTTTCTCCAATGTTCTCTGAAAATTTCATAGAACCTTTTGCAGATCAATAAATAATCACTGCACTCTTCCATTCAGCTAATCCCACGGCTTTCAGGATGTATAAGTCGGGCCACTGAGACCGTCTTTGAAGGAGGGATGACTTTTTGATCAGCGAACCCAGACGAGCTTCTATAGCCATCATTTTCTTTCACAGTTTTAGCTGTTTTAAAGGGCTGGTATTATCTCTTTTCCAGGCACATAGTTCCATTTCATAGCACAATCAAGCATCTATAGCCTTCAGTTGTGAAACAAATGCTGTATTAAACGTTACCTAAAGGAAATTTGAAGTCTTAAGTCTTGAAATTGGGCATCTGTCTCTTTAAGAACCTCCTGCTCTTTCAGACACCCCGCCTTTAACACTGACATGTTACGCTGCTTAGAACCGTTCTTAGGAACATTGGACTGACAAAAAGTTCAGCAGATGCACAGCTCGACCAGGTATTTGCTGATTCCTGCTGCCGCTAGTCTGGAGGAGCTGAGTGGGGCGGCCTGCTCTGTGAAGCGTAAACTGGCTTGGAGACCGCAGCTCCAAGGAGGGGCTTTGGGCAAATGGGCGGAGCTTTGGTGGAGCAAGCGTTGAGTCAGGCCTGAGTGGAGATTCAAGGATTCTTCAAACATTTGTCAAAATTGAAGCATAATTTTGTTCAGGGAATAACATTAAGGCACCCCTGAAACTTTGATTATTGCACTTACTCTAGTTGTTTTGTTTTTTTTGTTACATGTCATTGCAGCAATTTCCTGACTTATTTCAATAAGTTCTCATGTCTTGCCTCTACTTAAAAAAATAGACATGCACCTTATTTCGTATTTCTAGTCTTGTCCCAGTCCTACAGTTTTTTTCACATGTAAACAGCATCTCAGTTATAAAACAGCTTTTACATTTTAAAAACTGAGGCCACTCCGTAGTTTACAACCCAAAACCAGCTGCTCCCGTGCCGCTGCTGGAAGTCGATAACGTCTTCATTCACCCAGCAGTACGAGCAGGGATAAGGTGGATAGTGTGAGACGAGCCAACTGCAGTAAAAAAATCATGTAGAGTTTTTTACACACCTTCACCGGGGGTGTCGACATATCTGCAGGGCATTGTGAGTAAACCATGCAGTGCACTAAATCAAATTCAATAGAGCTATTGTTCACAGCGGCTAATACCAGCTTTGAGATGTTGGGGGACAAGATTCTCCTTTTCAACATTTTGCTGCTTCTTCTCTGATTTGTTTGTGTTCAAAACAACCGCGAGCTTTAACTGGCGACTGGGTACCAGATGAGCAAATTGGAGTCTATTTTACATTTTCAGCACATAGGATTACTTTTAATTTATGACTCCTAAAGGAAAAAAAACAACAACAATTTAATCAACAGTGTCAGTTCTGTTCACTCTCCTCTGCTCCATAAACCGTCTTGACGTTGTGGGGTTGGAAGATTGGCCGCTTTGTCAGGTTCGTTCTCGGCTCGTCTGTCAGCAGAACGCCACAATCCTGAGCTGGGAGGGGGACTTTCTCCTCCCAGTCACACGCCCGCTGATTCTCCCTTCTGCCACAGATTTACTGGTATGTGAATAAGCCGTGATCTCACTGTCACTTCCGTGGCTTCGCCTCAACCTGGTTGGTTGTCACATTCCGGGAGAGGAATGTTTCCCTCGTGTGCGGGAAAACGCTTCCGGTCGGTTCAAGGCTTGGTCAAGACACGGGAAGACGAAATGCCTCGGCGCTCACGTAAAGACAGTTTGTGTTCAACTTGCCCTCTGTAGGGGTCAGGCCCCAGAAAGAAGCTGAGTCAGAAGGGAAGGGCGGGGGGGGGAAGGGTCCTGATTGACAAAAAGCAGCATAATTCACATGTAAGAAATGCTTCACCGCTTCCTGTGACGCAATGTCTGCCGTGAATCTGTTGCACCTGGCACAACCACACCGTCACTGGCAAACCAAACAGCTGCTTGTGTTACTGGTTGTACACGATTTCCGCTTGTCTTTCTCCTTTCTGGGACACAGAAGGTGTTGCATAATGAATGAAAAATATCTGTGACATGCTGAGTGACAAAGGCGTGCGGTTCGCACAGTTCCCCTCTCTTTCAACATGCCCGACTGACGTCACGTTGAATAAAGTGAAACGTGACGTCCAGTGAGGCCTGCAGATTAACGAGAACCTTGAAGCAGAGAAGTGAAATATTTATGCTAAAATCTTTGGTGACACTTTCCAACAGGGCTCCATAGTTTATAAATATGTCATCTATAAACATTTTATGAATCATTAATAACAGCTTATTATGCATTAAGTAAGGGTGAGAAGGAGAATACGTGCTAAAAAAAATTCTGCTTATAAATGCTTGTTGTACTTAGAAAGTATTCTGAAATGTTAGGTGACATATTGCTCACTATTTGGCAGGAAACTGGTAGATTTTTGTCCCCCTCTTCGCCCTTAATTAATGCATAATAAACTGGTGTTTCTTATTTATGAAATGTTTAGAGATTTCTTAATAACGATCTATGAAGTGTTCATTAACCGTCTATAAGGGCAGCCTTATTGGTACTAATTTTTTTCATTGGTCTGTAGTCATGCTTCTAATCTGAAATGTCATGTTTCACCAGCTGTAGGTGGAAAATCGTCGTATTTAAATGTATTGACTTTGACTTTATTCTTGTTTTTCGTTACATGGCTGCAGAAGTTTATTTATTTTCTGTAAAGTGTTTGGCCGTAATGAAGTGAGTCAAGGGAACCCTGTGGATCTGAACCTGTTTTTGTTTTTCTCATTTGCATTTTTTTTTCCTCTTCAAAGATTGAAACCAGACACAAAAACAGACCAGTGTCATTTTAAAAGCTGTACTCCTTGATGTTTGAGAAAATCCACGAAAATCAGGCGCGCGATGTGATCTACGTTTTGAGTGATGAACCCAGTGATCACCATGGCGACCTGTGCGCAGCTCGCGGCGCCTTCCTCTCAAGAGTGACCCAAAGTTTTAAGAAACCGTTTTGATGTTACTCAGCAGCGATGTGAGCTTTGTGCCATCGAGTCAGACTCTCTGCTGCGAACCCGCCTCGACTTTAAACGGCAAACAATGCAGCTGGAAATAAATCTCTACGCATGTGAAACTGTTGCACACTCTGTTTGTTTGCCACAGATGCTTTCGCTGCCCGACGTGTTGAACGAGTTTGTGACTCGAACGCTTCAACTTCATGCGCTGCTATGAACTTATTGTTTACCCTCTAAAGACGGGACAAAAGAAGATATTAAAGAACAAAAGAAAAATATGAAATGACATAAATATTATTGGTAAACTCATCTGAAAACAGGACATTTCTCTTTTGAGGCGTTTGTCTGCACCAAACCAAATACTTAAAATGTTCAGCTCCCTCTCAGCTCCTTGACAGTTTAAATAGTTAAAGATTTTTATCCCATCAATTGTGCAGTGATTACATTTGTATTCTGTGGAATAGGATTTTGTTTAGTTCAATTTAACACTTGCAATCTCATAAAACTGATTAGAGCTCAGACCGTTCATAAACTTTAGTCCCAGAAAAAGGAGGTGAGAATTTGGGGAGAAAAAAAAAAGAAGCTGTTTGTTTTCACACTCTGCATCCCAAATCACACACAACATTCAGGACAGGCACTGATCAGAACCGAGGATCCAGAGATGCGGCAGGAGTTGACGTCCCACAAAATGGGCTTCGATTCTCCACTTCCGGACTTCGGCCTTTTCAGACACGCCGGCGTGTGGCAAGGTAAACGGAAACGAAACAAAAACAAAAAGCATGACAGCGGCTCGGGAAAGAGGTTGAAGTGGATCACATCTTTCATCCACACAGAGGATGAAAACGAGCTCTGGACAGGAAGTCGATAGATGAATCTGAGGCTTTCTGTGAAAAAGCGATTAGAGAGACAGTCAGACGTCTCCTTCCCCACTTTCAGAAAAACTGATGGATGAAAAAAAACAAATGTCTGGCCAAGACACACAAAGCACAACCAGGCAGAATTTAAATAAGAAGTGGCTATTCTGTTTATTCATATTTCACTTTTAGTTTATGTGTAGCTACAAAACAGTGTCTGCAAGTTTGCTTTGCCGTGACCTTTTCAGGTGACAAAAAAACGAAACAAAAAAACCCCCACAATTGCATCTAATCAGAATTTCTTTCGTTCAGAGGAGACGTTTTGCGTGGGAGTCTTTCGTAATAAAGCTGTCGGTCCACATCAGAGGATAATGTGTCGATTCAAAGGATTAAAAATGAAGCGAAACTCAGCTGCAGCTCCGAAGGAAAGCCAATTTCCTCTCTGCAGAAATTAATTGGGCAATAAATTGGAATAGTTTGCTGCTGTAGTTTAATTAGACGTGATGTTTTGTTATCGAGCGTCAGCTGTGGCTGCAACCACCGGGAGGATTATGCTCAGCAGTATCCATTCAGAAAAATCTAACTGCTCTGAGTTTTTCTTCTTCTTCTTCTTCTTGTCAGGATGCCGCCGGTGATTCACTCAGTCAGAGACAGCTCTGCCGTCGGTCGGTTCCCGACCGTCACGTTGCCGTTTGTGGAAGACGTGGAGGTGGAAAAGGAGGAACCGGCAGAGGATGGCGTTAAGGAGGAGAGCGCCTGTCGACGGTGGCTGCGTAAGGCGTGTCCGTGCTGCTATAAACGGCCGGGCGACGACGACGACGCCGCGGAGACCGTGGTCACCGGGGTGGATGATCCAGATAAAGAGGAGGAGGGAAATGGAGAGAAGCCAACCACCGACGAAGGCAATCTAAATGGTAATACGAGAAAACACATCTCAAGTTAAAATGAAAGAAAAAAAAAAAAAATATATATATATATATATATATATGTATATATAGAGAGAGCCACAAGTTTAACTTTCAAAGGTTTTTTTGTGCTCTTTTCACAGAACTTCTTCTGAACGTCCGACTGATCGATCTGATGAAAAGCAAAACGGGCGCGAACCTGGTGGAGCATCACACCAACCTCTACCAGAGCGACAAGTTCGTCATCCGCCGAGGGCAGACCTTCCAGATGTGGATAACCTTGTCACGACCTTTTGACCCCAACACAGACAAGCTTCATCTGGAGCTGAAAACAGGCGAGTGAAATAAATCCAAACCCTAAATTCAAAACTTGGAATTATGCGGCGCCTTGTCTAAAGTATTTACGTCACTGAACAATTTTTTTGGCGCTATTGGCCCTGATTGAGCGGTAAAGTGACAAGAAAGGGGGCAGGGAGGAGGGGAAAGACGTGCAGCAAGTGGCCTGAGACTGGAAGTTGAACCGCTTTGCTGGTCTTTATTCAACCATTTTTATTATTATTATGATGTAGATTTCTACTCTGTTCTCCTGTTTGGTGACTTCCATGAAGGATTTGATTGGACAAGGTAGGCTGTCTAAAAGGAGTTGCTTGAAAGAAAATGCACTGCACACTTTCCATATATCAATTTTTGAGGGAAACATCTAAAACCACACATCCTAATATCCTCCGCCGCCGCTTATTTGTTTGTTAGTCGTTCTGCTTGTCAATCGCATGAAATACATTTAAGGAGAAACAACTCAAGGTTCATAAATACTCTCCGTATGTGATCATACCGGCAAAACGATTTCACAGAAGGAAAACTGTCTAAAAACGACATCCCAGATAGAAACAATCGCTCCCCGCCGCTCGCTAATTATCCCCGTTCTCCACCCTCAAAATCCATATGTGGAACTTGGCTGGAGCTGCACAGCGACTGCTGAGGTTTCTGCTGACAGCAGGCAGGGGAAGGGCAGATTAGAAAGAAGCTCAAGTATCATTTGCCAAAAAAGGGAAGAATCTTTAATAATCTGGGTGGCATAAAAGCAGACGGCAGCCCGTGTTTTTACTATTTGAATACAGGGGATTCTTTTAAAACGTGTCCTCCAGGTTGGATGCAAATTCTCGACCTGATGTAGCCGAGCTACATCCGGTTTAATCAGAGGACAGAGTACAGTATGGATCAAAAGCAATTTATATATTAGCCAAATTAAATGTTCACAAAAGGTGATTGTGTAAGGAATGCTAATTCTCCAACATGAATCGGAAAGATGTCGCTGTCATCCCAATAAAAAAAGATGAAACATGTTTGCCTGATTGCTGTCTCAGCGGCAGGAAGTGAATTAATTTGCAGTGGAAGCGTAAATGAACTTGAGCGCTTTGTGTTTCATCCGAGGCAAAGAGACACATGAAACACTAACGGGGAAAAAAACAACAGCACGGTTTTAAACTGAGCAGCTCATTACTTTCATGGACACAAAGTTAAATTATTTATTTATTTTCGCGAAATGTACACTTACAATGGACGCATTCTTGTGGCTCACAGAGAAATCTGATGTTTTCCTAACCCTGTCACATTTAAGAGGAGCTTAAGTGAGGGTGTCACAGTTGCTTTTGTTTTTGCGGTTCATAATCAACAAGACGAGATGCTTTCTGCTAACAGAGCGCAACACTTTGCAAAAGTATGAATACGACTCATTTTCTTCTTGTTACTTTTTCTCACATTAGAACGTCAACCGTCGGAACAACACAAAGAAATGCAAAACAAAGGGAAATGATCCATGGTTTTCCACATTTTTCACAATTACAACTTTAAAAAGTGTTTCAGTGCTTTTATGTTCCAACCCCAGGAGTCATAATTTTGTAGAAATAATTATTGATTTATTATTATAAGATAATCATAATTTACTATGGTGGAGACAGACGCAGAGCCAAAGGATAAGTGAAGTACAACTATAGATCAGACTATTGGTCAAATGTTTTTGGACTTCTCATGGGTTAAACAATATAAAATTTTATTTCACATTTCAGCGTGGATGAATTCAAATATTTTAACATGTTTAAGTTTTCATTTTCTCAATTTAGCAATTTGGCAAATTTACCTTGTAAAAGTCCAAAGAATAACAATCTCCTGTTCAGTCGGATGCAACACGTTTCATATTTTATTTGTATTGGAGCTCGGAAGCAGAAACTGGTTTCGATCCGCACTGAAAAAAAAAAAAGAGAGAGAATGACGCTCCAACTAAAAAAATGAAAATACTGTCACACTTTATTCTCATTTGTTTTACATAAAAAACTTAATAAACTTACATGGATGAACTTAATTTGATTCTTTGTGACAAGTTAATGCAGTGTGTTTAACTTGTTCTACTTGTTTGCATCATTTAAATTAAGTTGGTCTCCTCTCCTAAACTCCACTAAATTGGTATAAAAGTGCAGTTATTGGTCGGTTTGTTTTTACGCAAAGAGGGGCCCCATAATGAACTCCAGCCCGAGGCCCCACACAACCTTCAGTCGGCCCTGTCAGATGGATAAACGTCTCAGTAATAAACCTTAAGCACAACGCCTGGGGGCACATCAGTACACCAATCTCTCTGTAAATAAATCATCTTTTTTAGTTTCGTGTTAAAGTATCGATTCTGCCTGGAAGCCTAAGTTGCACTTCGTCAAAGGAATAAATGAAGTTTATGATGGAAAACAATGTGCATTTACTCCAAACGGCAACATCAACCCTTCATGTTTAATGAGATGAATTTGTTTGATGTCATCACTAAAGAAAAATGAACTGAAAGCTCAATGAAAGAGTCTTGTTTACCTGCATAGTGTCCTTGTTTATTTTCCAAAGACAGGCTAATAAACGAGATGGATGCATCTTGACATTCCAGCCACGTTTCAGACCAAGTGTTTAACGTTAATTAGTATCACAGGTACCGTCGAGCTTCCCATCAGGGATTCAGGGCATTTAAAAAGGAACAAGCATCCTGCTGGGTCATCTGGCATCGTGGTGCGCGTCGCGCTGAACACGAACCAGAGCAAAGGCAGACAAGAGCTGCTTAAGGAGCTCAGAAGGAAGATTATGGATCGTTATCGCGAACAGATAAATGCGGAGCGGTTGGCCACAAAAGGTCATTTCCACCCCGGGTTAATTAAACAAACCCCATCCTTTGGAGGAGAAGGAGAAAACAATCCAAATCCTTTTCCAGCCGAGCGCCAGCGTTTGAGGTACGCCGGTAATGATCCGGTCGCCGGCCTCATTTTGAGCCGTGTAGGTCGCAGGGGTGAAGAGACAAAACGCCCTCAGAGGGCAGGCGACCGTTCACCTAAACGGATGTTGACAAGTGCAAACGTTCCTGGGAAAAATCCGAGACGACATCTTAACCTGGCTGAACGACGTCGAAAAGCGTTCGACCTGCGTGTTCGGGCCGATTTAGATGCTTCAGAGATTTATGGCAGGATGGAAAATAAAACTTTTTCTTCCTGTCCAGATCATAAATAAACCACCAAAGGAAAAGTTTGACTTGTGTTAAATATCAAATAAGGAACCACTTTTAAAAATGGCTGCAACTAATAATTATTTTATTTTTAATTATATTTATCCATTAACGATTGATCATTTATAGCAGAGGATAGAAACAAAACATTCAGCCCTTTCTCCTTGACTTAGCACCCATACAGGCAGAGAAAGGAAGAGGAAGGAAGGAAGGAAGGAAGGAAGGAAGGAAGGAAGGAAGGAAGGAAGGAAGGGGCACTTTTGGTTACCATGGCTCTGTTGCTAAGCTCCTGCGTTTTAAAGATACAGTTGTTTGGTGTGTTGCAGACCCAAGAATCCCCCTTTTCCCAGCTTGTGTGCTCAAAATGCTCCCAGTAGCAGGTGCAGCGGACTGAGTTGCTCGTGTTTTTTTTTTTTACCTCCTCTGCCTTGTGTTGACTGCAGCAGGACGCAGACAGATATAGAGCCTTCAATTACAGCCAGGACGCTGGACGGGAGTAATTACACCATGTCTTCTACTGTAAGGAAGGATCTATCCAAAGATTGCGACATTCTCTGTTCTGTTTAGTTTTTTATAAAAAAAAAAAAAAAAAAAAAAAAAGAAGAAGAAATGTTTTGAAATGATTCAGTTAAATTTGTATTTTGCCCTTTTATACATAAAGTATGACAATGTCCTCAGTCCCTGTCAGGGACTGTTTAGATTTGCAAACATCATTTTGACAAACTAATGTAAAGACTAATAAATAAATAACGCGGCCACAAAGGTTCCTGTTTGCCACTTTCGCTTTGTATACAAAAGTCCTTGTCGGCGAGTCTCGTTCAGCGCTGCGTTCCTCATTCCTCGACTTTCCACCGTTGAATTCTTTATTCATAGGAAATGACATTTTTGTTTGTGGGTTTACACTGTAGGAAAAAATGTCAATGCATCCAAGGATAAACAAACCTCTGGTAAAAACCACTGATTAAACTGTTTTTTGTGCATTACTTTGAAAAACGAATCCGCTTTTTTCCTCCCCCAAAGCGCTTCACACAATTCGTCGCTCTGCACAGACAGTCAGATTTAATTTAGTGAAGTTGTTTCTTTCTGCATGTTGTCTATCTCGTCTCTCACTTCTGTTTCCCATCTGGAGCTTTCCTCTCTCTCATCTTCCCCTCCTTCAGATTCCATCTATTTTGTTCGGTAATTGTGGAAAACTTTTTTCTTGGCGTGTGATTAAAACCGTGAGACAAAGAAGAGACGAGTAAATACAAAGAGATGTTTTTACATGATGGAGTGAAATAAGCTAAATAGAGCTGTCCAAACCCAACAGGGTGTCATAAGGTTCTGCAGAGATCTGGTAACGAGCCATTCGTCCATTCTGGTGTGCATGACTGCAAGTAATTCAAAGTTTATCATAATAAACTAAAAGTCTCATTTGTTAGGTTTAAAGTATGTGAAAATATTCAAAAAGTATTTGAGAATGACAACTTTTAGCCAGGAGCTAAACATACTTCACTCATCAAGCCCACGTTTCTGTTTTTACAAATTAGTTCGATGTAATATTCTGATTTAAACGGTAACGTTTTTATTAGCTGCATGCAGAAAATCATCATAATTAACAGGAATAAAGATTTTCAGACGTTCAACAGCGTGCAATTAATCTACATAACGTGGCAAACTTCCTGACTTTCCCACAACATCTGAATTCACTGAATGGCCCTCTGTCTGTTACTGCAGAAACAGCGGCGCTGTTCGGTTTGGTGGACAGGTAATGTGTCGCATTTCCCCCCTCCGACATGATGACACAGTTATTTACCATCACCAACGTTTCTTTAAACAGCAGGTTGCTGTTTTATTAAAGGAGTGCCGACGTATTGATGAGAGCCTGCACTCGCTAGCAGCAAGTTGTGAAGTGCGTCATATGCAAGCAGACATCATCAACACACATACATGCAAAATAACAGAAAAAAACAACAACTAAACACTTAGGCTTAAAAATATATTTATTAAGTCTATCTGAAAATGCTACAGTATTGGATGTATATATATATATATATATATATATTTTAAGTTTCATATAAAAACTTAAAATATATATACATATATGCAATTTCATTTAAGAAAATGCAGCATGTTCAAAATATACTTAAGTAGACGGTTTTTTTTCTTGGTTAGTCACTTAAAAGGAAGCGAGATTAAAAAGACAAAGCTGGAAAGATGCATTTTAGTTCAAGGTGTCTGTTTATGAAACAGTGAAATTTATATCTCTTTCCGCATTTAAAGGAAAAGTGAAAATCGTTATGATGGAGCAATATGGAGTCGACTAAGCCGATGTTATGTTGTGTATTTGAAATGATCATTTTCTGAATCGAACAGCTAATATTCTCTTTTTGTGAATACGGGTCAGCAGCTGCTGTGGGTTTATACTTTCCTGCTCCTTTTCACTCATGATTTCTTCTAGTTGTTGAATTGAGTGCGATGTCGTCCCAATTTGGCTAAGTGCAGGACTTCTTTGTACAAAATCGACCACGTTAAGTGATTAAAGAAAAAAAAAAAACAGCTATTCGTTCAACCAGATTTTTGCTTTTGTTTTGCCTGCTGTACCCACTGCGGACCGGACTCACTGCAAGCACTTTCAGCTCCGAAAAACCAGCCGCCCTGCAGGAAGGCAGATCACAGGCCGAGTCGAAAACAAGCAGTTATTTGTAAAAACCCAGGTGAAAGCCACTGACGGCAAAATGTTCTGCCCGGTTCTGTGCTGCTTTCAGAGGCCTGAGCCTCCTCCTCCACTGACAGCTCAGAGAGTGGCTCTAAATTTCACTTAATATCTGACATGGTTTAAGAGAGAGCGAGAGAGATGCAATTGCACTCTTACAGAGTCTTCAACAAATTGCCAGGGACAAAATGGGCCTGGGGAAGAAACACGCAGCTCTGAATCTTTCGATGGGAAGGAAGTCATGAGACGGGAAGTGAAGATGTGAGGCGTAGCTGTATGCAAAGCTGGCATTTGGGCTTTAGAGATGTGTGTGTATGTGTGTGCGCGCGCGTGTGTGTGTGTGTGAAGAAAGCTTACTGAATGTTTATTTACAGTTTTGCTAGATAGATGGGATAAGTTATCGTCTGTAGCCTTCAGCTGCTGTCGGCAGAGAACTGCTGAATGTCAGGAGGGACGATCTGATTCCACATCTCCCATCAACACGTTGAGATTTTAACATGCAGCGCCCGGTTCACAGAGAAGCACTGTGGTATTTCAACCTTGTTGATTTTTTAAAAAATTTGAACAACTAAAACATATATAAACACATTGGAGAAAAAACATTGGTAACTTTTCCAGAAACATATTATGTAAAGCAAAACTTCTCTGGTTCTGTCCCAAGTCTTCCTGAAAGCTTTTAATCAAACTACAAATTTAACACATACATAATAACGCATACATGCACATGTACACATACATGTAGCTATGTAGACGTACATCAATGTGCCAAAAAATCTGCTGTAACATCTGCAGATCAGAGCTTAAAGTTTCAGTAACTTTTATAAAAATATTTTTACATTTTTGTTGAAACTGTCAGTATGTTGTGAAAAGTATAATGTGAGACAGATAAGCTGTGAACAACATGAACACCTCTGCCTTCTCTCAGTGCCAGCTAGAAACAACCAATCAGGGCCAAGAGGAGGGACTTAGCGCTGCCAATCATTCCCATGTGTATGTTCAACACCCACCCTGACTCCCACTCATTCATTTTTAAACACATTTGTATACTTGTTATATTTTCTCTTTAAATTAGCAACTTTTTTTTTTCTCACCAAGAATTTTTTTTCCCATTAAAATACAGATAGGAAAATATTTTGTCTTGAAAAAGTTTAAGGGGATGTGCAAAACTTTTTTTTCCTGGGGCACTGAATGCATTCAGGTTTCAGAGCCCTGTTCAGATGCTGCAGGGAACCTCTGACCTTTTCCCCCGCGCGTATTCAGACCACTCTGACTCAGCTGCTGCATCGACCGGCTCGCTTCTCTACAGTATCCGGTGTCCGTTTTAAAGATTTTCCCACCAGAAAGCCCATCTCTGGTGCAGAGACCAGCGGCGCACGGCCAGCTGCCGCTTCGATGCAAGTCGGCGGCTCGACGTGTTTTCAGACGCAGTGCTCCCTTTGTTTTTCATTCATGTTACTGTCCGATCGGTCGTCACGACCGGTAGCCGAGGAGACGTAGCGTTTCCTGACTGGTTTTGTTTTGGTATTTGAGAGAACAGGTAAAATTAAGACAAGGCCACACCGCTCTGGGGAGGAAACAGGACGGAAATCACAGAAAGCTGCAGCTTTATCACACCCTGCAGCTGCAACCTGTGAGGGGATTTGTTGGAGAAAAGGAAGAAACGCTACGTTTCTATCATCTGTCAATGCAGCATTACAGAATTTAATGTCAGGGAAGAAGAAGAGGAATGAGCTTTAACAGGTCAATCATCTCCAATGACACTAACATGGAGAAAACTAATGTCTTCTGTGCAGACACTTTAGCAGAGCAGTTCTAAGGAAACCTGTCTCATCAGGTGTGTGTGTGTGTGTGTGTGTGTGTGTGTGTGTGTGTGTGTGTGTGTGTGTGTGTGTCTATTTCAGATTGTGCATTCAGTTTCCTGCCTGTTTGGTTTCTGTTTATTCAAACCCAGCAGGTAGTCAGGTGTGGCTTCAGTCAGGGGTGCAATAGCAAAAGCAGCCTTCCTGAGCCAAACAAAAGCTCAAACTCTGTTCCAACATGTCACTCGGCCCCTCACACCGCTCACATACGCGCGCTGTGTTTTCTGCTCAGGCCCCCTCCCTGCCGTGTCGAACAAAACCCAGATCATCGTCCCTCTGGTGGAGGACCTGGAGGACGGTCGCTGGGAGGCCGCGGTCGTCGAGCGGGACGACAAGAGGTTGAAGCTGTCTGTGAATTCGCCTCCCACGGCCGTCATAGGCAGGTACCAGCTCACCGTGGAAACAAGCTGCGCCAGCGGCAAGGCCACCTCCAGACACGACCCCGCCAACGACATCTACATGCTGTTCAACCCCTGGTGTGAAGGTAATCTATGACGGTGGATGAAGCGACCTCAAAACCCCAGGTTTTGAGGTCGATGCACCACTGATTTCTGTAGACTCTCTGAAATAAACTATGTCAGCATCATTCTTGCTTTAGTTCAGTATAAACAGATTAACGTGTCGTTGTTGAAAAAGCAGCTGTTCTTTTACGTATTCAAAATGTCACTTTTCAGCATTATGCCAAAAACTACAGTAGAGAAAAAAAATATCGGGCCTGAGGATTAACATGAACACAATACGAAACACAGCGGCAGCAGCATCATGCAGCTGGGATGCTTTCCTCACAACGAAAATAGTCAACGCAGATAAAAAAAACAAAACAAAAATTGAGTTAAATACATGCTGACATTTGAGAGAACATTTTAGATCACCTTCCAGCAGGAAGAAAAACCTTTAACATTTAGCCAGCGGTCAAATCAAATGGATAAGATCAATACACATCTGTGTGTTTTGAGTGGCCCAGTCAAAGTCTAGGCCTTAATCCGCTCCAGAACCATGAATCCTCTTCCTTCCATTGCACAAGTTCAGACGACTTTCTGTTGCTCCACTACATAAAATCCCAATAAAACTCCTTTGTTGGTCTGAAATGTACAACATTTCTCAATAAATAGAAAACGTGCGCAAAAATAACCTCTGTTTGGAGCCTCGCATCTTACAAGCTTTTCATGTCATCTCAGTCACAGCACTACATCTATGTAGGAGGCGATATTCTTTTTGATTTTTTTTTTTATGCATGTATGATTAGGACATCTGCTCGGCAATAATTCAAACCAAACCTCCCAGTCGAACTGGAGCGTAAAATTGCGGCATGAAAATCTTGACGCTTTTAATCCACCCGGACGTACGGCAACGTGGTTGCTGTGTTTAGTGCTTCTGGCCAAAGAAAAACTCAAATGGCTTCCGGTCATTTTTTATTTGATGTCTTTATTTTTGTTTGCTGTTTGGACGGCGGTCCTCACTCGCTCTCCCAGATGACTCCGTTTTCCTGGACTCTGAGAAGGAGAGGCAGGAGTTCGTCCTCAATGATGTCGGCCGGATCTACTACGGCACGCAGCTTCAGATCGGAGAGAGGACGTGGGACTATGGCCACGTGAGGAAGAGGATGCAGCATCCGCTGTTTAACGGAGTCCGTCAAAACTAACCTGTAGTTTGTGCTTCTCGCAGTTTAACGATGGGATCCTCGCCGCCTGCCTCTTCCTGTTGGACCGGAGTCAAACTCAAAACTCCGGTTGGGGCGACCCGATTAATGTGGTGCGAATCATCTCAGCCATGGTGAGGAAAGAGCTGATCGCCTGGACCCTCCTTTATCTTCCAACCAAACCAACAACCATTACCCTTTTATGCAAAAAAATATCTGCCGCTTTAAAGTGGAACAGGCTTTCTGAATATGTATTTAAGCTTTGGTTCATTGTGTCAAGACCCAAATTGAAGAGTTGGGTTAAGAATCACAAAATCTCCTCTTTGCTGCACAGAGAGGAGGCCCTTCAACATCAGAACATCTTGGACATCAATCTCAAAGATTGTAGAAACAGTGGATATGTGAGGTGTGCTTTTTTTTTTTAGGCCAGTTTTTGTTCTTTGCAGGGCAGAGATTTATCCATCCATCCATCCATCCATCCATCCATCCATCCATCCATCCATCCATCCATTTTCCGTCACCCTTCTCCCTAACGGGGTCGGGAGTTGCTGGTGCCTATCTCCAGCTGCGTTCCGGGCGAGAGGCGGGGTTCACCCTGGACAGGTCGCCAGTCTGTCGCAGGGCGCAGAGATTTATCATGCAGTTGAATTTAACAGTGAGATTTTCTCCCCCCGGGTTTGTAGAAGCGTTTCTGAGCCTGAGGAGTGATTTCCACTTCAGAATCCCGGCTCCTTTCAGAGCGAGGTTGCCCGAGGGCCAGAAGATCCAAGCCTGGAACAGTTTATTTTTTCCTTTTTTCCTCGTCTCCCACGTAGAGACGTGTCTCCTGATGATCTGAATACTTTAATGTCAAATGTGCGACTTTACACTTCTCTGCAATTTTAACTTTTGGCTATAGAGCGATAAATGTCTCTCTTCAGCCCCTCCACAGGGGATCGATATGCTCAATTTCTCTTAATTTTCTTAATCTGCTCTGCTTCAGATTTACGTATCAGGGTTTAAAATAGCGTTGCTGCTCCACTTTTACGCCCAGTCCACATTTCAACTTCTTTAAAACACACTTCCATGTGAAAACTCTTCATTTTTATGACATAAATATAAATTTCCAGAATGTTTACAAGCTCAGCCTGTTAGTGTGCAACATCACGTTCATGTAAAAAGTGTATATAAGTGCCAAACATCCTGGTGTTAGATCGTGAACAAGTTTGCACATCAAAGTGCTGCATCCAGCAGAGCGTATTGATCAAGCAGGCGACGGCAATCATGTAATTTCGGTAAATAAGCTTTTACCCTTCATGTGCATTACAGCTGTTTTAATAATGAATTACAACATTGCCTGTGTTTGACTCTTATATCATTGAATTTTTTGGTTTCTTGACAGTAAACATTGTTGCTTCTGTTCTTCATGCTCACAATCGAAACATTTTCTTTTTTTCCCACTTGCTCTGACATCAAAACATGACATTAGTGACAGTAATTGTGTCGCTGCGCTACCTTGTTTAGACATCAACACTTAAATGGTATGCAGTTGAATCTTCTCCAGTTTGATCTTCTTTGACGTTTCTGGAAAATGTCACCATCGTCTCCGTGCTTCCGCTTTCTGCTCGTTGCGCCAGCTCTGCGTTTGCGCCGGTCGGCAGAATTAAATTGCAGACAACATCTGAGCCGTTATTTTAGTTGCTTTATAGCCGTCTGAACGAATCATTAAAAGTGAACAAATGCATTTAGTTGCAGCTTTATCAATCCGGCTTTTTGTTGGGGCTGAAAAATCGCCTAAAAACAACAAACAAATCTTTCGGTGTGGAGCACCTGAAACTGGGATCTCAGTTTATATTACGCTGAAAGCAAATTACGCATCACAGTCATGTTTATGGGCATCATCAATAATGGATCCCCACAAAGACTTTCTGTGTACGTAAAAATGAAACAGCAGTCAGCCAGCTCTCATCTTTATTTTTTTTCCATCGAGAAATATCAAAGGTTTACCGCTGAAAAAAACATTGTGTACGTCTTTCCTTCACTCCCAAACTGGAGCGCTTTCAAAGACATCAACAGGGAGCTGCACTCACTTCAGGTTTCTCCTGTAGAGATAAACGGCACCGTTCAGATAAAGTTCTCAAAAAGTGAGTTGGTTTGTGCGCATCAGAATAAATTGCGATTATGTCTTGGTTTCCAGGTAAACGCTCCTGACGACTTCGGTGTTTTGGAGGGAAACTGGTCAGGAGACTATTCCCGGGGAACTTCCCCCACCGTGTGGAGTGGAAGTGTGGAAATCCTGAAGCAATACTATGAAAGCAGGGGAACGCCCGTTAAGTATGGCCAGTGCTGGGTCTTTGCTGGCGTCTTCACTACAGGTCAGCTGATGCGTCTGTGGTTTGATGAACCAACAAGGGCGTCTTGAATCCATGCTAACCATCGGTGTCCTGTTTCAGTGTTACGTTGTCTAGGCATTCCTGCTCGAACGGTGACCAACTTTAGCTCGGCGCACGATACCGACGTCTCCTTGACGACTGACGTCTACCTGGACGAGGAGATGGAGCCGATAGAACACCTTAATGCAGACTCTATCTGGTGCGTCACCAGAGTTCACAACATACGTGGGTTCAACAAAACAACAACCTCTAAGTTTGGACCATTTCCCCTTTCTTTATTTCTTTTTCAATAGGAACTTCCACGTGTGGACCGATTGCTGGATGTCTCGTCCAGACTTGCCTCCTGGCTACGGAGGCTGGCAAACCGTCGACGCCACGCCGCAGGAAACCAGTCAGGGCATATTTCGCTGCGGCCCGGCATCCCTCAGCGCCATCCGCAGCGGCCAGGTCTTCCTCAAACACGACTGCGCCTTTGTGTTCGCTGAGGTTTGTCAGAGGGATTTTGCCTCCCAATGTTTTAGGAGTGACTGAAAGATGTCGACCAAAAACTGACCTGGTCCCGCGCCTCTTCCAGGTGAATAGTGATAAGATTTACTGGCAGAAGAACAAAGACGGCACCTTCAGTCAAATCTACAGCGAGAAGAACACAGTGGGTCTCTCCATCAGCACCAAGGCCGTGGGCTCAGACGAACGCCAGGATATCACACACCTTTACAAACACCCAGAAGGTAAAACAAAAAAAAAACTATGACACAATCTCATGCAAGAACTCAAGCAACTTCCAAAGCCATCAGGGCACATGATCAATTTATTTTGAGTTTGCTCAAAATGTTTGTTTGTTTTTATTCTTTTTAACAGGCTCAGAGGAGGAACGTATTGCCGTGGAAACTGCCTGCAGCTACGGCTCCAAACCAGCCACCTACTCGTCTCCAACGGCGGAAGACGTCTCTTTAGACGTGATCATTGAGGGCGACGGTCCCAGGATGGGGGAGAATGCAGAGCTGATCATCAGGCTGAGGAACGTCAGCTCGGAGCCGCGCGCCGTCACGTTGCACAGCCAGCTAGCCGTCATGTACTACACCGGGGTCCACAAAGAGACGGTGAAAAAGGACAAAGTAGACGAGGAGATTCTGCCCAACGAGGGTAAGGATGGCCTTACAAAAGCATTCCTTGAACTTTTCCATATTTTTGCTCATGGCAATAAAAAAAAAAAACACTATAGTTAGTGTTGGTTTACAATGAGACATGATGCAAAAAAAAAGTTTAATATGCTTGAATGTCTTAAATAAGTTAAAACTCCTGTCCGTCGTCTCACTAGCTCTACACAAACAGGACTGATGGAATACATCGTTGAAACTTCCTCGTCCAACAACAGCTAATTGTTGGACGAGACACGTTGAAGTCTGCCAACCTAAACATGCTTTTTGCTTTTGCTTTACAGTGAGCGATTTGTCTTGGGAGTTGAAATACGACACATACAAGAACCAGCTGATCGATCAGGCTGCCCTGATGCTCACACTGACCGCCAGGGTTAAGGAAACACAGCAAGTCCTGGCGAAGCAGTTCATCTTCCGACTCAGGACCCCAGACCTCGTTATAAAGGTAAACAACAACAACAACAACAACAACAAAAACACAGAAAGCCAGGAAATCCTAGCAAAGCAGTAGATCATCGAGTCCCAGCTCTGATTTTGTCGCGTTTCCTGTTTCACCATCACGCAGCCGGTTGGGAAGGCTGTGGTGGGGCAGAAGATGAAAGTGGAGGTTTCTTTCACAAACCCTCTGCCTGTGGTGCTGAAAGCAGTGATATTTCACCTGGAAGGAATAGGCCTCCTACCTGGGAAAAAGATTCACCATGGGTGAGTCAGGAGGAACATAAACTTAATATCGGTCCTGAGGTTTTTCTTTTTTATCTTCTTTTCTTTTTAATGACCTGGGGTCTCTTCCCCCTTTTGTGACTGCTACTGTCATTTCCTGTTCTCCCTGCAGAGATATCGGCGGACATGCCTCCGTCTCCTTCGTGGAGCACTTCGTCCCCACCCTTCCCGGACCGAGGAAATTACTGGCCTCTCTGGACTGCAGGCAGCTCACCCAGGTCCACGGCGTGAGCGACATCGCCGTGGAGGACAAAAGCAGCGTGGCGCCGTGAGGGACCTGCCGAGTTTGGACAGTCAATCACCCGCCGTACCGTGGGCTGATTTTTATCACGAACCCGCAAACTCCTTTCTCCCGGTTTTATTTATGTACGAAGCCAGTATTCAGATCTCGCGATGTGTCCCGCCGCAGGCCTGATTAAATTTGCACAAGAGTTTCTGGCCGAAATCTGATACGTGCCCACAAAGAGCGGGCGCTTTTAATATCAGACGAAGCCCACATGCGGAGTGATGCAACCGTGTGCAGAACCATAATAAATAAAGGGACCAGCGGCGGCTGGACCGGTTAAGTAACTTTAATGAAGGAAATGTGCTTTAGTTAAAACAAGGTTTGTATTTATGTCCTGTTTTACGGCTCATTTATGCAATCTATTTATTTAGTTCATTTACCAGTCATTAAAAACAACATCTTCAGTACTTCCTGTTTTAAACTCGTTTGTATTAATTAAAGAGCGATAGTTTACAGACTTGCTTTCGGAGCTGTAGGTTTCCGTCTCTTCGAAGGCAACAATGCACAAAAAAAAAACGTTCTGTAGCTTCATCCGGGTCACAAGATGTCCTACATGCAAAGTCTTGTTTTTCTCAAAGACTAGGTTGCCCACCCCCCACGGAGTTGTCTGTGTTACCCCCTTTTACTGAAATAACTTCAGTGAGAAGCTACTTGTAGCCATCTGTCGGCCTCTGACAGCAGACTGAAGAAAGCTCGCTCCACTCTGAGGGGATTTGCAGCCCGTTTCAAGTCACCCCTCAGGATCTCAGTGGCATCAGGACCTGAAACTCATTTCTTTAGTTGCATTTGCTTATTTCAAAGCAAGGCGTTTTTGTCGCCTGGTGCCCCGCCGACAAAAACGCCAAACTCCATTAAGTGAGCCGACACCGGTGACCTCTGTGGCAGCATTCATGGTCTTCAGTAAAAAAAAACCCGAAGACCATCATAATGTGTATAAAAACAGCTGTTTTTTAAAGGTTGGAGAAGTTTGTTGGAGGTGTTTAATTTGACTGGAGGGGATTCACAATATTTAGAAACGTAAAGCCGACTGAGGCCCCGAAACTCCCAGCTCTCATTTCCACAAACTACAGTTTTTACAAAGCGCAGAGCGACGGCCGATGAATACAAATCCACCAGGTATTTCATTTGTGAGATTAAAAGAAAAATGGTGATGGTTTATAACATTAAATTCCAAAGAAATGCATTGAAGTTTGCGGTTTTGACATCAGAAGTGGGCCTGTGTCTGGAATTGAAACTCATTCTCCTCCGATTGGCGCAGAGGATGCCCCTCTTGAGCCATCATCTGCTTACCTCTATTCAAGTCTCGACAAAGGTGACTCCTTCTCTAACGCTGCAGCCATAGTCGCAGGAATGATACATGAAGTCAGAGTTTAGGTCAAATTGATGTCATCCTGCATTCCTTCCCTTACATTAGAAGAACTTGTGCAGCGGCGGCACCGAGCGGAGTGAAGGTAGGATTTGTCTACCAGCTGAAAATAACGCGTTTTGTGACTCTTTTTGAGATGACTCTTTCCAAAATGGAAAATTAAACAGTCAAGAGGAGGGATGAGTTGAACTAGACAGCAAGATACTTAAATATGTATGCGACTGAGCCACCGGAGTAAATCCACACACACAAATAAACAATCTGAGTTTGGTGTTGTCTGTGGTAATAACTCTTTTTAGTGGGCGTTGTAACCCTGCGGGGTATTTGTATGCACTGTGGGCACGATACACCCAGACGGAAACGGAAACGTCTGCCAAAAGCCATTTCACACCGGTCCACACTTATATGCATGAAAAGGCTTGTATCTTATATTTTCTTTTGCCCCATCACTGAAATAAAGTGGGTGGGAAGTCTGCTACTACGATTCAACACGTGGGTGTGTTTGTTGCTCTGCCTGCCACTGACAAGTGATGGGCAGATAAAAATAACAGGTTCAAGCCTCTGCTGAGCTTCCAGCTGCCTCTGACATTTTTTATGTTTTTTTTTTGTTGTTGTTGTTGTTTTTGCCCTAACTCCTCTCCTTCACACAGGAAAGAGGTCCTTGCGAAAAACCCTGGCAGCAAATGGGTAAATATTTCCGTGACATGAAGACATGTTGATATTCTCTATGGAAACAAACCAACAAAAAAAACCTGTTCATGCTCTGAAGCTCTACGTTGTGGCTGAAATGAGGCGTCTCTGCGCAGATTCTTCCTGCAAAAAGACTCATCGTCAGTTCTCACAAATCCATAATTGCTGCTGTGTGAAGGGTGACAGAAGCAGTTATTATGTTTAGAGGGAAATTACTAAAACACACAGGGAAGAGAGCTTCATTTTAAAGCCGCTTTCTATGTTTTCTTAGGTTATGTCTTATGTGTGCGGTTATGTTCGCCATGTTTTTTCACGTCTCCTTCTGCAGAACTGCTCTCGTCTCTCTTTACATCATGTTTTCGCATGCTAGGGGAAGAGAAGCTGATGGCGGGTCTGGTCCGTTTTAGAAGACAAAACAGAAAGTGGGAAGGATGGACCTCGGCTCGGAAGAGAAGCACACCCACCATCAGCAAAACCACCTCGATAACGACGTCCTTGAGTTTTTACGGTGCAGGAAGTCGCCTGCTGCAAGAACAGAGGCCGACGTACGATTTGTGTATTGTTCAAGCGTCGCTGCGTTGGCTCGTGTTGTGTCACACGCCCCGTTCTTTGTGATTTATAATGAGGGACACGCTACAAAGTCCAACTCCTAGTGGGAAGCACGGCGTCACCTTTCAGCCAGGATGTTCCTGCAACTTGCCCCGACAAAAAGAAAGCAAAACAAAAAGACAAGGAAAGCATTTGCTTCGTTTGCCATCGTGCCTCGTTTCCCTTTCATCTCCTCTCGCCTGGAGATGCGTGAACTTTACAGCTAAATAACAGAGCAGATCGGTTTTACGGGAATGACAGTCTTGCCAGGAAGCGTCACTCATTGTTTTCTTTTCATTTCTAGCAGAACATTTCGGGACCGCCAACTGTTTGTGACACTGAGCTTGTGGGCCTAACCCGAAGAAAGGCTTTGATGCTGTTTGATCTGAGGCGAGACACATTCGTACAGGAAAAATTTTTAAAAAAAGCAATCTTCACAAAAGAAATAAAATAAAATCAATGCTTTCATTGATGGAAGGAAAAGAGACAAAAATTTGAATGTGTATTTACTGTCGGAGGCAGGACTGTCAACCCTGCCTCTATTCCCCAATCATTATTGGCATGATTGGGGAATAGAAAAGAAAGGTTATTATCTGATTAGTTATTACTCATTTATATAGAATATTAAATGAACGTACAGGCTTGAAAAGGTGGTGATTTTAAAGTGCTCAGATTTACGCAGTGTGCAGGAGGTTGCAGTCTCCTCTACTGGTTTATATTGACAACAAAAGGTTTGCCATGTGTCTGTAGGTTATGCAATGAGGAACACATCGCTTACCATGTGAAAAAAGAAAGGCAATATGTTCTAACAATAGAACATTTTACTATAGAGGCATGCATACCGTACATAGCCCTGGTGTAAACGTCTGATTTTATTTTTTTGCAGATGGAAGAGTTGAACGAAATGTCAATACTCAAAGACTTCTCCCAAATGACATCAAAAATTAAAGATGAATTAAAGTGACGATAGATCACATTCAGCCACTGCGCGTGTTCAAGTGAGCAAATCTTCATTAGTGCAGACAGAGTATCTGCATAGCATGGAATGAGGTCAAGTGGGTCAGACCTGCAACATTTAAATCTCAGGGTTGATTGAAAAAAAATAGAGTTGACAGTGAATTATTTTCAGGGAAGAAAATTAGTGAAACTGTCAAACTCAAAGGAAGGCAATAGTGCATTTTTATTGTTAATTTTTTTCTTAATTCAAACAGGTAAATAATACAATTACACAATGAGGGTGAAAAATCCTGACTTGATGTCAGAAGATTAAAAATTTGAGGAAAGAAAAGTCAAAATTCTGAGAAGAAAGTCTGAATTCTTGTTGTTTTGTTTTCCAGTGGTCTTAATAGCCCTAATCCTCTTCTGTACATCCTTTACCTGAAGTGCAGCGTGGATAAAATCACAACAGTTCCTCTAACATGAGTCTCACAGATGCCCGAGTGTTTCTCTCGTTCTCATTTGAATCTCACAGGAAGCTGCTGAATTCGTCTCATCCTTTTTCAGGCATATTAGGTCACAGAGCTGCGTTGTTATAAAGGACAGATATTTGTGTCACAATTTTCTGAATGAACATCCTCCAGAAGTTTGAAAAGCCCGTTGCGTTATCGTCTACATAAAATGGAGGCAGCAGCCCTGATGATGTACAGATGCATTTATTAATCCTGGCAGCAGCGGCGTTGTACGAACGAGACAGAGAGAGTCGATGGCCTGGTTGTCAAGCTGTATATCATCAGTAAGTTAAAAAAGTAAAAATCAGACGCCACATTAAATAGTGTCTGAAATCAAACTGGATTTATTAATGCGGGTCAGGAATATGCTGGTGCTCAAAGAGAAAAGCAATCTACACATCATTAGACTAAAAGCACAGCTGCCGTCTGGAGGCTGCCGAGATTCAAAGGTGAGACGTTTAGGACATACATGAACATGTAACGACTGCGTAAGAGCTATTAAGAACCAACAGTGCTGTGCCACCCACTGATCAGATGCATAAACGTCGCAGGATTACTCAAAAATAATCTGTCTGACTGAGTCTAATTAACGAGGCGGCGGCTGAATGCATCCGTGTTGTTTGCCGTGTAACCGAGCTGCAATTTGGACGTTGCAGAAATGAGAAACCGTTTTAGTGAGTTCAGATGTAAATCAAATTTGTTTTAAAAAAAACAAAAAAAAAACTAAGAAAAGTTAACTCCCAGGGAAATAACACATGGGGGCGCTATCAATGCCACAATCTGTGAGCTCTGACTCTGGCCTTTTCCCTGATCGTCCTGGAAGTGTCGGTGAAGTCTGAGGAAAAGCTCTCGAGTCGAGCCTTTCATCCCGAGCTCTGGATGACATACACACAGCCGCGTGCTGATTATTGTGAGTGGCTTCTCCTGCGGTGACTACGACCCAGTTTGGCACAATGAAGCACGATTATTAGGTCGTGCTACTGACATTTATTGCAGCCTGCATAATGGTTTGCTGACAAGAGTCGCCTCATTTTGTTGCTCTCGTAATTAGGCTTCACGTCGTGTTTCACGTCAAATCCCCGGCTTTCTTCAAAAGCAGCCGGGCACGCGTGAAATAGAAACACTCAAAAATTAACACCATCAAACATTAACACCGTCTTTAATGGCTATTTTGTTTCCTATCTTTGGAGGTTTGTGTGCTTTTGGCTTGTAGCTGATGAGTGTTATACCTACATCCATGCCAAACTAATAAAGAAAAGTAAAAAAAAAATAAAAAAAAAGTTAAGCTTGCATTAGGGCAGGTGGGAATGCAAAGTTTGCAAAAGAGTGAAACGATGAACTGGAATGGTGACAGCAAAGTCCTCAGATTGCATGTGAGCGCTAGAGAGTTGGAGGAACGTCAGACGAGAAGCGATAAATTGGAGACCTGTCTATCCGGCACTGGATTCAGGAATTTTAAAGCTCGCTCTGTTAAAACTGACTTGCCTTTAAGTCGTAATTCATTCTGTGATGCACACAACCATTAACAATCCACGTGATGTTGCCGGTTAATGAAGGTGAATGGAAGCAGCTGAAAATCTCTTAGACTAAGATTTGCTTGTGAGCATGTCCACGATTTTGAGGACGTGCTTTTCCTTCTGTTTTCTTATGTGTTATTTTTTCTCTGAAGAGTCATTTTGATCTAATAGGAAGTCAGTAAGTGGATATGATGACATCTAATCTGCTTTTTGATTGGCCTCTGATACAATGAGTAGTTGCTGCAGCTAATTATCATGGCTTTCTGTGTCCAGTCACCGGACTGCGTAGAGCAGATGTCTTGCAAACGCAAAGTTAAAAAAATTTGATTCCAGTTCAGATTGGGGTGAAATCTGTTCGCTTTACGTTCACAAATCTTACTGATTTTTCTCCCACTGATCTTCTGAAACATTAAATTGAGTCACTATGATCTTTTCTGTGCTGCCATTAAGAAGCTACTCTTGAAAATCTCATTGTTTCAGAAAAAAGGTGGTAACCCTCTGCTGTTCATCCATCCATATATGGTTGGGCCTTTTAGAGAAGTGTGGCTTCAGGGGCTCCTTTAGTGTCAGAAAAGTGCTTCAAAGTTGATTGTCTGCTTCGAAAAGCAACGGAAAGGCAGACGTTGACTTTTACATTCTAAAGCCCGTGATATTTCCACAATTTCAGATGATGAATAATTCACATTTCGGCTGCAGCGGTTCACGAAGATGACTCCGCTTCTGTCGTTGAGTCACAAAGCACATAAACAACCTTTTTCTTTTTTTTTTCTTCCAAGTGTTGTTGGATCTTAATTGCTCCTGCACTCCTTTCAGGCAGTAATCTTTCAGGACAAGTTGTCAAAAGCAAGAGCTAATAAGGGTAAGAATAATGTCACAACAGTGACAGTGAGTCAAGCTGGGATAAATTGATTCTGCCACTCCCCTCCTAGGAAAACGTTCCCTGATTCTGATGGCATGCGCGTTTCCTCAGCAGGGCGTTGCGACTGTTTTAAGTCGACTTACAAATTGTCGCCTGCGATAACAGAAAGGCTCTTCCGCTGTGAAAACGATCCCCAAAGTTTTTGTGTTTTGTAACGTCTCCCTCTGTCCAGATGAAAATACGCTGGAAGAATCCCTGGCGACAGGCGTCGATTGGTCTTGGCTGCAGCTGCTGATGTATTAATCTGTTTGTGTGCTGAAGGCTTGAGTGTTGATCCGATGCGAGAGGCTGCAGGCTGCAGCAAGATATGAAGAGAGAGATGATTCCTCTCTGATCAGGGTTTTCACTTGTATAATTTTACACAACAAAGCGAATCTTCATGTTTTCCTGCTGTAATAAACCAATTGCATTTTGACATTCTTGTTTTTTTTTTGTTTTGTTTTGTTTTTTTCTGGAAAAGAGTCACTTTTGCAAATCTACTTTATTGTGATTTTGGGAGGATTTGAATTTTTATATTGGCACCCACAGTCCTGACCTTTTTTATATATATATATATATTATTGTTATCCGTGTTGTTTACCAAACCAGTGGACGATAAAAGATTGTCTCGGCGCTTTTGCAGAACCAGTGTGGTGCTGTTAATGAGCTGCCGGATGGTTCTCTCTCTCTCTCTTTCTCTCTCTCTCTTTCTCTCTCTCTCTCTCTCTCTCTCTCTCTCTCTCTCTCTCTCTCTCTCTGTGGCTACACATGCAGGCTCCCCGCAAAGGTCAGCTTGTTTGTATTTCTGTGATTTAAACCGAGCCACACAATTTCAGAGTTAGTCGTTCAACTTTTCCCGCACAGTCAGATGGTTTATTTGGTTCTTCTCGGTGCTTATTGGAAATGGCTGAAATGTTCGGACATGTCAACGCGGCGACATCAACTAGTGGACGAGCATCTAAGCCAAAGGGGAAAGAATCGGCTGCAGTTTTGGAATAAAATCTCAGTAATGAATAAGTTTATCCTTGTTCAACTTCTCTCAGTAAATATATATTGTTCATTTATTTATATCAACTGGAACTTTCAATATCTAGCAAGTTGTTTTGGCAATTTACCGTCTATTGACCGAGTGGCCCCTCAGATTAATTTCACTTCCTGCTCCAGGTGGATAATAACCCAACATTGGCTGGAAAGAGCAGCTTTTCAGAAACTGCTGGAATCTTTCAGACGGCGCAGAGTGTGGCAGCATTACGGTACAGCAAATGTGGCTGGATCGCCGGCGCTAAGAAGGCTAAACTGGATTGAGCCTTCAAAATGGCAGCTGCAGATTTTAACAGTTCAGAATCTAAACAGGAACATTTGCCACAAATGGTAGAGAAAGAGAAACATGCAGATGGTCTTTCCTTTAACTTTTACGCAGATGATGTTCAGATCTTAAGATACACTGAACACTTCCTTCCTGTATCTGTATGGTGGAATGGTGCAGACACAACCAATTTGTCTCTTATCTGCTCAAACAAAAAACTTGGTACATCTTGTTTGGTGAGGATGCCACCATGGACATCAGTTCTCAAATCAAGTTGTTACATTTGTCTCTCAGGTAAGGTTAAGCCTTTTTTAACGATACACACACTTTCACCAGCTAATGAACTGATCACTGCATCGCTCTCTATGTTGGTGGTAGTTTTTAACTCCTCTGTGCGATTTTATCCTCCCTGCACTGGCTGCCAAGACCGAGAACTGAACTGAAGTTCTGCTAATCTCGTCTGGATAAATAATTTTCGACACGTTCCAAATAATCACGGGGCTTAAAGCGCTCCACTGCTGTCCATCCCCTGCACGTCTCACATGATTTCAGTCCATCTTTGGTTCTTCGAAAGAAAGAGCCTTTGCTTTCCTTCCTATTTTAAGTCGATGTCCAAAAGTTTGTCTGATTAGGAATGCGGATGGAGCCGCAAAACAACCTTTCAGTTCTGCAGTAGATCTCTCAGGAGTACACAGTCGTAACTCGTGAATTCGTCTGGAAGCCAGAGACGCTGCGGCCGGGCCTCACTGTGAAGGCTTTATGCCGCAGGAAGCCGTTTGTTCTGCTGCAATGTTCTTAGCAGTGATTTTCTGCCATGTGAGGCTATTCTGATGCAAATCACTGATGGCGGAACAGCATTATTCTTCTGAAAGCAACACAAGACACCAATTTCAGGTGAAACCATCGTTGTTTTAGCATCCATGGCCTGCTAATTAGATTTACAGCTTTTATGGTCTGTTAATTAGACTCGCAGACTGATTTCAATTGATCTCTGTCAGGCGTTCACAGATGCTGATGATATAAATATCCCGAGGTGAGGATTGCGTACAACTCGGCGTCGGGGCGAAAAGACGCCGGATCTATTTTTTCAAAGAAAGAAACTAAAATAAATTAAGCAAGCGTAAATGTTTTTGCAGTTAGTTTGCAAACATCCAATCACGTAATGTGGCGACGACCGAGAATGTTAAAGCTGAAGACGAAGCCGCAGCGTTTGCGCCCCTGCCGAAACCTTTCGGTCACGACGGCGTAATCACTTCTGTTCGGCTTCTCTGAAGCGCCGGCGGAGGATTGAGCCGTCAGACCTGGCAGCCGCAGGTTTTCACAGTTTGTTACGTCCAATGGAATCGCTGTCAAATCTGGTTAAACCTAAAAAGCCACAGCTGTGAACAATGCAACCGCAGCAATTACCAAAGCCGTCATTAATTACTCCCGTAGGTCGCTCACTCCTCCTCGCCCCTCAACTGGGATCAAGCAGCCGCCTCGTTTTACAGAGGGAGGCCCGGCTGCCGCCACAAACAGACCTGAAGTAGAAGAAGAAGAAAAGCTACGAGTTTGAAGAATCCATTCCAGTGGACCAGGAGGAGCGTTTTGTGTCTCTTTTTACAAACATTTTGTTTATGCTACAACATTTTTATTTTTTTTTTTTCAGCTCAGAATGACAAAGATCTCTGGGTAGGAGATGCCTCTGGCTAATGCATGCTGCTTGTAAAGCTTTATGTGTCAGTTTGGCAGACTGAAAAGGGAGCAGAAAAAGAAATGGATGATATGCACTAATGGCCCAGGCAGAGAGTCAAATCCAGGTGAGCTGCATTGAGGAATATCGCCCGCTATTCATCGGAGGAACGGCTGCACCCACAATGCACCCTGACACCTGAAACAGGACGGCAAATGTGAATGTTAGTGGAAGAAAAATCAAATCCAAACGTAGAAACTTCACCACTTCTTCTAGTCACTTATGTTGGTATAAGACATTTCGGCAATGAGGCAGTTCGGTGTGCTCTGTACCATAAAAAACATGATGCAGCAATAAACGTCGCATTTTGTCAAACATCATCAGCAAAATCATCAACCAAGTTGCTAGAAATCAAAAGCAACTCCAAACAGATGGGGATTTATTCTGAGTTTAAAGGAACTCAGTGTTTCGGCAGTTTTGCGGTTTTCTGGAAGTTTCCCTGGAGGGTTGAGCGTCATGTCGGTTCCCAGCTTGTAACCTGGAAACCCTGCAATAAAAACCTTCTCACAAAAAGGTTTGTAGAAGCAAAACTGACAAAAATGCCACAAAACAAAAGAGACGTCCGATTTGCAGATTGCGGTTCTGCCGATTTTTACAGACAACAACTATCCGTCCTGGTATATGTTGATATCATGTTTTCACAGCCGAACAGCATCATCCGCGTTTCAACAAGTTTAACAATCGATGCAGATCCGTCAGAGACGCTCGCTCTCCTCCCCACAGCTCTGTGAATGCTCGCTTTCTGTTCACCTTTCCTTTTTTTTCCTTTTCTTTCCTCAGGATTACTTCCATCATGAGCTCCTCTCTCTACCTCGAGACGAATGTTTTTAATCGACAATAAAAATAAAAAAAAAAGCTCCTCGTCTCGGGGAAACATGTTCTTCGAATGCAATGTGCTTGCTCCATCGGTTCAGGACAAGAAACAAAAGGGGTCTCGACAGGGGGTGGGGGGGGGGGGTTGTATTCGAGATGCCGCGCACCATCCCGACCCCCCAGCCGGTTTTCCTGCAGAGGTTCTCCTGCAAGCACACAGGGATTTTGTTTGATCAGCTCGGGGAACACAGTCGGAGCAGAGAGACACTTGTTGTGGTGTCTTACTGAATTCATATCAGACAGGAAGCCCGCGGTCGACGTCGCCTTCGGTGTGTTCCGACGTGTGGGGAAGCGCTGGAATGTCGAGCAAGATGGTGGGCAGAGTGAGTGGAGGAAGTAGAGGAACGACCTGCTTGAGAAAGTAAGGTCAGGAGGAGAGTCGGTGGGGTCCTTTAGATTCGTTCTTAAATTATATCCTGATTGAAGACGGAGCGGCCAGCTGCTCCTCTGTCTGTCTGTGCAGCACTTTTTATCCACTTGCCCTTCATTCCACGAGTAGAAAAGTCGCCCCAGATGTCGACTAGACTTTTAGAAACCTCAAAGCGGCAGAACGGGCGCCTTTTTAGCTTCAGCTCGTTTCCGAGAGAACCGGAGGAACTTTATAGAGGAACTGCAAATATGGGTCAGCTTAACCTGCCTCTGCTGCATAGCTAAGACTAATGAGAGAATCACCGAGCACTGCGAAAATAAGCAGTATTATGTAAAAAGTGCCTTTTTGCAGCTTCATGTCATGTTATTTTGTTATTCCAGAATCAAATACATACCTGGAGCATTCCTTTGATTCCTTCATCCAAGTTTGACAAATCCTTTAACCTGTTGTGAAGGACCGTTGGAAAGAGTAGGAGCTTCTTAAAGAGACAGAGGCTAATTTCATGGAGTCTAATTGGGAAATCAAATTTCTTTCAAGTCATGTTTGACATATACGGCAACTTAAGGCAGCATAGTTACATGATTGTGCTACAAAATGGCACCATGTGCCTGGAAAATTCATAATGCCGTCACTTTAAACGTTAAAACTAAAGGAAAAGTTCAATTGCCACCAAAAAAAACACCATTCATTCTGAAAACAGAGCTACTTTTCTGCAGAACTTCTTTCCAGTCTTCATTATTATCTGCTTGTGTGAGATCGAGTCAAAGATCAGCTGCAGGAGTGAAACCGCACACTGTTCTGGGGTCTGGTAGAAAAAAAACCCCCTGAAAGGCAGACATCCAGAAACATCTCAGCTTGTTCCTTTCAACTGTGAGACTGAAGCACCCACACACACACACACGCACATGCACGCACACACACACACACACACACACACACACACACACACACACACACACTAAACTCTGGGTTAGATGAGATGTAGCAATCAGACAGGAAACAGTCAGGAGAGAGAATAGGGGAAGACATGGAGCAAAAGGTCCCAAGGTTGGGAATCAGACTGCGGCTGGTCGCAGCGAGAACCAGCAGCCTCTGCACGCGTTGTGGCCGCGCCGTGCGAGACCCCCTGCTGAAGTTATGTCAAAACAAAAGAAGACGAGTCACTTTTTTATTTAAAGTTATTTCAAAGAGGGAATGAAACTTCTCTAAGAAGATAATAAAAGGATTCATAAAAGTCAGAATTATTTGTTTCTACTTCCATAGCATGTTGTGCATCACAATATCAAACTAGAAAATTCCTGAAGAAATGTAACCGGGGCCCTGCCAAAGTGTGCCCGTCGGTTTGGAGCCAGCGTTCTGATGCTAAATGATAACCTTGGCTGACAAAAGTGACAAACGTACCATGTGGAGAATCACAAGAATGTTCCCTAACATGGACTTGCACTATTCAGTATGTTAAAATAAGTGTATAAGCTAAAATTAGCCAAAATGCTAATTTTAGCATGAATACTATCAGTAGCATGTGGCGCATCACTAGCATGTTGTCTTTAATTTACTTACTCTGTTCACTATACCAAACATGTGTAATAAGTCAGACAAATAGCTAATACCTCATTTAAGGTAAAAGGCTAAAGCTAATGCACTGTCTTGCTATGCAAGATGCTGCATTAGCCACAGACTGATCTTAAGGCTTTTATTTTGAAATTTTCCGAAAGCTTGATTTTAAATGGCCAATCTAATCCCATGTGTAACAGTGGTTTTGTTAAAAAAAAAGTCACATAATGCCAAAGAAGGCAATTACGTCATATAAAATAATGTCAGGGCTTTTATTTTGAAATTTTCATTAGGCTTCATTTTAAAATGTCACACTAATGCTGTGTGTAACAATGCTTGGTTAAAATCAGTCATAAAATGCCCAAACACAATGTAATTGTAAAGGCCAGCTCATTCCTCCTCAGTAGTAACTGACAGTTCCGCCATGTTGTAGTTCTGACCTTCAGTAATTGTAGTTCTAAAGAGGAGGTCAACTGTCATGTCAGTGTGACACACAAGGAGAGACTTAATTCTAAATGCTTTAATCAGTTAGTTTTTTCTGAAAGGCCTCAGAGAAATATTCAAGCTTTTATTTTGAAATTTTCATTAAGCTTAATTTGAAATTGCCATACTAACTCCATTTGTAACAATGGTTGGTTTAAATCAGTTATAAAATGCCCAAAACACCAGTATTTCTAAAGGCCAACGACTTCCTCAGAGCTCTGCCAGAGTAAAAACTACAGTGATGCGTATTTGTAGTCCTAATCAGCTGGCCCTCCTCTGTTCCGTTGCTATGGTAATTGATTCTCTGCCTGCCACCTGTGATGTGTGTGAGACATAATGGTGGAGAAAGAATTCTATCTTTGTGAGACACCTCAGTCAGTTTGAATGAAAAAAGCAGTCCGAACAACTCCTTCCCATTCGGAAACCGTGATACGTATCGGAAAACCGTTTGAAGCGTTTGAGAGGCCTATCTTTCGTCTCCAATAGTCCCGCGATTCATATCTGTACGTCAATCACAGTATTAACAGCGACGAGATAAAAATGGTGTGCGCTGGGGTCTGACATTTTTCAGAAATACATGGAAGTGAACCTGGCAGAGCGTGTGAAAATCCTGTCGCATGACTTCGCTCTGAAGCACCTTGACAGAAAACCGTAAGCCCTAGAAAAATTTCGAAAACATTTTACCGGAGCAGGCATGCGTATCGATGTCATGACCGAATTTCATACCGATAGGGCGATATTTGTGGGCGTGACGGCGATTTCAAAATTTATTTGGGGTCAGAATCGCACTGCTTCCCACACTCTAACGAATCGTCAGTTACACTCTAATTTTTCCAAAAATTGAAAACTTTGGTGCGCTTAGAGAGAAATTGTGGACAAACCGTAATTCATATCCTCTTGTTGTCTAGACTTTAGAAAAAGATCACCGGTGTATTTACAAACTGAAATTTCAATGGCATTTCTACGTGAATCCATGACTGACACACCTAAATTCTCAAAAATTGGGTATTTTAGGATGTTTTGGTTTCCTCTCTCCATTCATTTCTATGGGGGTCTTGGGGGTCTTTTTTCGCTTATTACGTCGCTATGGTAACTCCGAATCCCACCACAAGTAATAGCACACATGCCGCCATCGAGCCGCACGTTTTGATACCACATTTGTGGGTGGGCACGCAGCGGTATGAGCCGCATTAACGGTCACGGAAGAAAAATAAAGAATAATAAAGAGGCATTCTATTGGGTGTAGATTAATAGGTGCCTGCCATGCAATGCATGGAGTCAGTGACTTTGTCACTGCCTCCTTATGCATTGCTATGGCAGGGCCCCAATTAGAAAACTGTTTGCATTGCAGTAACCCATCCAGTAACTGCTGAGCAGAAAGTTTTGACATGTTTTCTCCCATTTTGACAGTTTTTTTTTTTTTTTGGTCATATTTCCATCCCTCTGAAGCTGGAAGGACTCCTGACCATCACCCTAATCTTTTTCTCCTTTCACAGATTGAAGTTGGAAATTTCACTCCTAATACCACTTTGAAACAGGTCTGTGAAAATAAAAGATAACTTTAAACCTAAATATTCCAGTCAGCACCAAACTAAAGTGCCGTTTTCTTGTTTATTTGTGCGTCTGAAATGCATTTTGTTTATTTCTCGTTCCAACTTTTGCACAGATCAAACCTGATTCTGCACCGAGCAACGATTTGTCAAAACGGAGTTTGGGATTTTAGAAGCCCTTGTGCTTTCTGTTTATATTAGATAAGCATAAATATCAGAGTCTATATGGATTTTTCAGACCTGAACTGAAATTGTAGAGATGAGAGATATTGGATTTATTCAAACCTCTCTTTCTTTCTCTCTTTGTGAAAACAAAAACTGTGGAGTCTTACTCGTCTTTTCCTGTCTCGTTCTCTGTCGGGTGCTGAATTTTTCTGTTTACATTAAAAAACAGTTTCAGGGTGCCCTTCAAAACACTTTGAAAGACACATTAAAATGTTTCACGGCCCAGATAAGTCGGGAATCCATCATGGCCATCACCTCTTTCCATTTTCAGTGAGGACCCTCAGCCTGACGCCGGCAGTGTTTGTGGAAAGGTTGTGTTTATTAGTGAGAGACGCTCGTCACACAGCAGTCAATAAAACCAGAGCCCAGTTTCTCAGCTCGCAATGATTCGGAAGCCTTCAGAGAGGAAAAACCTCGGTCGGCTGCAGGAAGTATCATACGACACGCTCGCCATGCGAACATGCCGACTCCCGCCGCCTTCAGCCCTTTCAGTTTTCACGGCTCTTTGGCTCACAAATGTGATTGATCGGTTCACTCCCTGCTTGCTACACTACAGCGTTCCTGAATCCACCAGCTCTCCCTGATCGATTTGCACATGAACTAACATCCACTTCTCCTTCAGCTGGAGGAAAGTTATCGGTTTATTCTCGCCACAAAGACCCGGCGGGACGGCGAACTGTCAGAGGAATCAATCGCTCTAACAGCAGCGACTGAGGCCATCATTGTTGATATCTGATAGAAATCAATGTGCAATTTTATTTTTTTCTGATTTTTATTTTTTTTTACATAGCCCATGTAAAACCAGCTGTGGCACGACTGTCGCTGTTTGACATCGACTAACTTTGATTGGCAGCCGTCGTGTTTTGTGTGTTGTGCATCGCCTGCTGCTTTGAGAAAAGTTCCAGCCGGCCCAGCTGCTTCACAACATCAACACACTGACACACTGAAACTGCAAATTTGGTAAAAAAAAAAAAAAAAAAGAGTCAGAATAGATGACGAGGATGCATATAGAAGAGCAGATGCAACATAGACCAGAAGTCATTTTGTAATCTGTTTACGTTCTTTGACAGCAGTCTAATATTTATCCTTCTGGCTTCATGGTGATTTATGAAATGAAGCTTCGCACAGCCTGCCTGGGTCACTAGTGAACGTAAAGCCGAGTGAGCAATCAAGAATAGCAGGCAGCTAATTGGTCACACATATTACAAAAAAATTACAGGTTGTCAACCCACTGTGACATACCGCAGGAACAAAGAAAACCCTTAAAATTGATTGTCAAACTTCGATTGTTTCGAGGTTTGAATGAAGAAATAATGCATAAGGGAGAAAATTTGATCTCATACAACATTCCTGCGTTCGTGTACCAGTGGCTCTGAGATGCTTCAGGGCGTCATGTCCGGGCGTTGCCTTCGCTGGCTCTCGTATCAAATGACCTATTTGAAACTGTCTGGTGGCTGAGAAGAATTAATTCCAGCGAAGTGAAAAATTCTCGCTGTTGCAACCCAGAGGAAAATGGTGAGGGCGGGAAAGGTTGATTTCATTGGACGGGAGCGGTAATAAAACTGTAAATGTTAGAATCTGATGACTTGAGGTGGAATTTATTATAGTGGAGGGGAAGCAGAATGGCCTTTTATTGCCCTGCAATTGTTTGTTTTACTACGACCTCCATTGCTCTCATTGTATTCTGCTTCAGGTTCTATTAGAGTTTCTTTTCCTGTCACATTGTTCGACTTTTCAGCGCCACTCAGTGAAAGCATGAACTTCAATAATACATCTAATAAAGTGACTTTTAACAACCCATCTGTTGGTCTGGTCTGGCTGGTAGCTATCCTGTAGTTCAGGACTAAAAAAAACAACTAGTCATTTAGATCAACATGATCAATCATATAAACAAACAACAATAGATAAAAACAACAGTAGATGAAGGTATAACTCCAATGCTGGCATTCTTTGAACAAGACACGACACACGTGTGGAATAAATGCATAATATACAAGAGTTTAACTTTGGAAAACAACCGTATGGATAAATATTTTATTTAACAAACTCCCTAAGATCGTAGGTCGCCATCTTTGTTGAAGCCGGCAGAGCGTAACGGTGACTAACCAGTCAGTCGACAGAAGTTGGTAAGATGCCGCCCCTCCTCATTTGCAAAATAGCCAGAAATGCATATGGTGAAGTAAAAAGAGGAGATTAGTCGTGGGAAAAGCAACAATATAACTATAAGGAAAAGGAAAAACAAGAGACATAAGTTTCTTGATGACAACGCATGTAGAACGAAAACAAAAAGTACAAATTTTTGGACGAAATCGCATGAATAAGAAAAAAGAAAAACAAAATACGCACATTTCTGCTTTTATTTTGAGTTATGTCAGTTTTGTTCCTCCGTACAAAACATAAATGAACAATCCAGAGTCGTGATGAGGTATAGAGTTACTCACTCCTTCACAAAAGGCATTACAAGCATTGATTTGGTTTAGTGGTTTCAATTTGATAGGCAGTAGTTCTTTATTCTAGTCTTTTTGACTTTGTAATTGTTTTTTGGCGTTTTTTCAACTTTTTCCTCACTAATTTAACAGTTTTTCTCTTTCCAAAACCTGAAAACAAGAAGTTTATGATTTCTTTCATCAATACCGTATTTTTCTTAGAGAACAAAAGCCATGACGCAAGACGTTGCAATATTTTGCCAGTGATGACTTATTCCCTTAGAATTAGCCGTCTGCATTGGCTCCCATAAAAAACAAACATCGTTTTGAGCAACGCCGATGTTGTTCTGGAAACCCAATACGGCGACACTTTCAAAATAAAAAGTGCAGAGTAAACACAACCTTTCACCGCATTGCATCGCGTGACGTATGTAATGTGCTTAAGCGACATGCTGTTAGCATCCTTTTCTGACAGACCGATAGGTGAATAAAGTGCACGAACACTAAAAGCACATCCATCTGACCATGTAATCTAAATGTCATGTGGTGCTTTTTAGCTATTGCTGTCTCTTTTGGAGAGCCAAGCTGTGAACATTCTTGAGAAATGCACCTCTGATGGCGGGCGGAGGGAGCAGGAGGTTTTGTCAAAGTGGCGTGGACAGGCACCGTCGCATACAGCCACGGTTTCCTCCGTAGATATAAGACGCATAAATGCGCTTTTGTGATACTTATGGTTTCATGATGGTGGTAAACTTTGGCAGGAAACTGCTCATTTATTGTAACGAGCTGGTAGATTTATCAAAAAAAAACAAAAAAACTGGAAATGCAACAACACGTTTACTTTGCCTCACATCCTGTTTTTACACAATCCATCAAATTTCAGCCTGAATCTTTAATGGACTTCCTATTCATTTTACGCCATAAACTTACTTGCACAATTTCAAAATGGAAGGAAAATGATCTGTATCGATGCTCATAAATGAAACGCAATGAGAACAACTGCCTAATTGGTGGAGTCCATCTTTCAGCTGTCTTGTGAAGGGTTTCGAGGTTTCACTAGAGAACGTTAATGAACAGATTTTCTACAGGGCCAAACGAGCAGAAGGAGAAAAGTCTGGAACCAGAAAAATAATAATAATAATAATAATTTCATCTGTAAAGCGGCTTAAACATCTTTTTTACAGTTTCAAATCTTCCTTTTCAGTTGTTTTTTATTTATTTCAAATCCTTTCTTTTTTCCAATTTCAATTGTTTTTTTCTCTTGAACAAAGTTTATGGGCCCGATTTAGCTCCATATTAGTCCTGCGCTCCACAAACCTGGTCTTCATAAACAAGAAGCCATTTTTTAAAAAAAGAAAGTACAAAGAAGTACTATTTCAATTTGCATTAAGCAAAGTAGACGCAACGATGAAGTCGCTTGTCTTAGAGAAACACAATTGTTTTGCAGTGAAAGATCATTTTTTGAGAATGGCAGCATCTTAACGTGGATTTGTGTTAGAAATCCACACAGGACTGGGTTTGAGCGAACGCAAAAAAAAAAAAAGAGGAAAATTCCAGTTTCCAGATCTTCAAAACAGTTTTTGAGATAACCCTCTCCAGAACTTGAACTCTAATTGCGGCAAAGCAGACATCTACTAAAACACATTTTCTCAAAGGGACTGAATCCAGCGGTTTTAGCATGAATAAAGTCCCTGAAGTTCAAACGGTTTTAATATTTATGAGATGCAGCTTTTCAGACAGAACAGCTGTATTCATTTTTTATTTTTTATTTTTATTTTATTATTCACCGAAACAGATAGTGGTGTTGTTTCGAGGCATGCATGCAAAAAAGAAGCAGCATTTCAAGTCAACTGTTCTTAAAATATTTTTTTATTTTTTATTTTATTTCATTTTATTTTTACATAAGACAATCCACCCAGTCTATTGTGACTCAAACACTTTGGCCCTGTAATTATTTAGGAGGAGATAATGATCTGGATTTCTCTTTTATCTAAAATTCTGCTTTGCTCCGCTGCATCATGCAGCAGCTCGGTATGAATAAAACTGAGCCGCAGTGAATACATTAAGGCAAGGTAGATAAAAAATAAATCAAGCCCCAGGTTTTGGGTTTATTATAATATTGGACTGCAGCAAAGCCAAGAGGAAGGTGAGGGAGGGTCACTCGAAGCCCATCATCCGACGCAAAGCTGGCAATAAACCTCACAGAGCGCCAAACAGAAACACGAGGCTTAAGAACTGCAGGAGCACAAAATGTCACTGTGAGCCATTAGTGACGGAGCGTAATCATGCTGTATTCTGTAACTAATTTGACATAAAAGCAAAGTAAAGATAATAGACGAACAGCAGTAATGGCAGTGCAGTCGGTTCGAGGAGGAACTGTGATGTAATCTGCTGCAGACGGAGAACAAAATGTGAGACACCCCGAGGAAATTTGTTCATGCGCCTCGTATTTAAAGAATAAACATTGATTTTGACCGCGGCGGCTTATCGCTGGTATTCTGAGATTTCATTCGAAAGTCCTGATAGGGACGGCGGTGCGGGGGGACACAGAGGCTGCAGTCGTCATCCTCATCGAGGTTGTCCCGGTTGGTTAGTTTGGTTAATCTGGTGCAGCTGGAGGGTCTCATCTAGTTCCCACAGGTCTATCTGTCAAGACTCTGGGTTTTGTGTTCTTCTGTGTTTTGCTAATTCCTCTTTTTATTTACCAGTTGTGTTTTAGTTCACTTTTTGTTTTAATCTTCTGGATTATTTGTTGTTGCTGGATTTTTGTTCGATCTTTTTCTTTCTTGTGTTTCTTTATGTCAGCCATTCATGTTTCTAGTTCTTTCTTCTTTTTTTTTTACTCCTGGTTTACTCTTTTATGTCTGAATCTACGTCTGTTCTGATTCTAGTAATGTTTCTTGTTTCTAGTTATTTTCAGTTCTAGTTCATCATGTTTCTTTAGTCCAGGTTCTTCATTAGTGTCACTTTCTCTTTCCTCCTCCTCAGCCTGGCTCCAGCTCCAACTAGTCACACCTGAAATTAGTTAGCTCATTAATTAGCCCCGGTTCATTGTTTCTACCTCCTGCTATTTAAGCTCCTCTTTCTCAGTCACACCTTGTCAGTTCGTCTTGTTACTCTTGCCACTTCTCCTCATTACGGTCCTCGGCTCGTGAATTTAATCTTGAATTCAAATTCATGTAGAAAAAAAGAAAACAGTATCTTTGACCATGGAATTTTGCAAATTTGAACTATGAAAATACTTTTGCTGAATAGAGAAAAAAAAAAAAACGAGTTTTTTTACTGGGGGGAAAAAAACCTCAAGTTTTTTGATAACTTTTTGCGCTAACATGAGGTGTTTTTTCGGCTTTCTGAAGATTAGTGTATTATGGAAAACTGCTATGGAAACACTTTTTTCGTATCACATAAGTCACGCGATCAACAACTGGATATTACTACTTTAGGAAATGACAAAGAAAACAGGAAGTGAAGGGAGGATGTTGACGCAGCGTGTTTTTTAATGACATACATCATGGACAAACTTCTTGACTTGTTATTTTATTTACTTTTCCTACTTTATGGAGACTGAAAAATGTTGTTTTCTCAACATTAGCGGAACATTAAAAAAGTTTTGTGCACATTTATTGTGGAAACACAGTTACTGGATCTACTAGAGACAATAGATATTAGACAGCATTTCCAGAATAGGATGCATTATAGATATGGTGGACTCATATCAATGCTGTCAGTGAGCAGCTCAGATTTGAAGATTTAAAAGTAGAAGCTCGTCCAGCTTTATTTTTTCACTCTGCATTCAGCTGCATGGCTAACATGGGCCTGCATGAGATTCTGACAGGGATGCAAACTTGAGGATTTGTCCTCCAAATACTCTGAAAGGTTTTGCAGCATTATTGTATCATTGCAAATCTGTTGTAGTGTCTGATATGCAAATAGGCCTCTGGCTGTGCTGGGAGCATGTTTCTAAGCAGATGTCTTGCGCTGGGACTGACGAAATAAATAATGGCTCACAGCACAATGTGGAGACGGTCGGCGGCACGAGCTGAAGACAATCAGATGAGGAAAGTCTCCGAGTGGAAGAAACTTTGTTGAAAGTAAGACCAATGTGTTTGGGAACACCAGACCTGGTGTTGTATATATGCTGTAGATGAACTATAGAATAATTTCTCTCTAAAGATCGACAGGGGATTCTATAACTAGGCTAAGATTGTTCTGACAGGCGCTACAAGTTGAAATATGATCCTTCGCTGTTGAACTAAGATCATGTCGGTAGAGCCTTTTACCTGAAGTATCAACATCACCACTTTGACAAACACCACTAATTTTACCCCTCACTACTGTCAAATGTGATGCAACAACCTGCAGTGTGAACATTGCTGTACAGAACTTGAAATAAGCCAAATATTTATCAAAGTGAGCTAATATTCCTGTTCTGAGAAAAAAATATCTGTGATTAGAAATTGTTTGGTTAGACTTTGTAAAACTAGCGAATGAATCAAAATGATATTTGCCTTTAAGCTAAACAAAAGTTAAAGACAATTGCACTACAAAGTTAGCTTATTTTAAAAAAAAATATACATGTTCTTATATTAAAGATGGGAAATTAAAATTTTACCCTCCTTAATTTAAGACGTGTTGACTCATAAGGAAGGTTTTACCTCATTTTTTCTTCTTCACACTGGTTTCAAGAATTGTTTTCTTACTTTAGGATCTCACACCTTCATTTAAATTTTCACACAGAAAAGTTTTTGAAGTGGCCTTGGTCATTAAAAAAGAAAAATAATCTGACTGCGATTTCAACCAAGCCATGGCCACGTCTTAACCAACGGTAATCGAAGCTCAAAATGAAACATGTTATCAAGAAAAACTTAAACAATGTTAATTTTCTTAATTCTTAAGAATATTTTAGACAAAATGTTTTTTTTTTTAAATATCCATAAACAAGGAAGTTCCTGAAAATATTTTTTTTTTTTCTGTGTAATTATTATTAATGTCTCAAAAATATGAACTGGCTGCTTCCCAGGATCAAGGTAAATAAGGTGTTTCTTTTTGTTTGTTTGTTTGTTTTTTCTTAAATGGCACTTTCAAAATCTCCTTGGTTGCTGCACACTGCTTATCAGCTGACTGAAGGAAAGCTAGTATTTTGTCCCTGACGATACCAGACATAAATTTCACAATATGGAAAAATTTCCAGTCTAACAAAACGTTGCAATTATTGTAACAAGAAGAAGGATTATGTTGCGGGAATGCGGTAAGTAGTAAGTATTATTTTGTTGTTGTTGAAAAACAATCAACGCTAAACGAGTGTAATCATACAAACCCTCTGCGCGTCGACATTCACTGTTCAACACATGAATCGGCTTCGTCCTGTGATTCGCTGACTTTAAATCAGCGTAGGTACTTTAAAAATCAACGGAAATCAAATTAAGAAAAGTAGCAGGAGGTTTTTCAAGACAAAGCCATCTTCCTTTAAACAAACCGACTCAGCTGTTGCAGTTGAAAGGTGAGCTTTGGGAAATGGACACGCTGACTCCGTGTTAGTGAATATATTGAGGCAAGGAGGGCTGCGCCTGCAGATAAACAGGTTTTTGGAGCTGATAACATCTGAGGTAGAGCTGCCATGTTAGCCCAGCAGCTGTTATATGATTCAGTGTGTGTGTCCACAGCATGATGTGATGTTTAATTAAACTGGGCCAGAATGACGCGTGACGTCCAGGACGGATTGTTTGCCGTCCTGGACGTTGCTGGTCTGAGTTTGACTTCCTATTCTGGGCCTTACGAAAATACTCAGAGATTGTTTCACATCTAGTCTCATTACAACCAACCTCTTTGAAGTATTTTTTGTGTGACAGATCAGTGCAAAACAGCACCAATAGGTGGTAGGAAGTTTTTTTTTTTTTTTCTTGTTTCAGCCCCCATTTATTTTGATCTCCCTAAATAAATTCATGTGTAATCGGTTACCTTCACTGCAATAAAAAAAACCAAAACTCTTTACCAAGTATTTTTTGTTCTAGTTTCTAGTGCAAATAATTAATTAAACAGAGCTGACCTGCGTGTAATTTAAATACAGTTGTGTTGTGTCGGCCTCAGTAGCTGGATGGACGTTTATAAAGTGTTCACAGATGAATTTGCACAATTTTAAAAAGGATACACACACACACAAAACAGAAAGAAAATCAACCTCTATACGTAAACCTGGCATGGTGAACCTGCAACCCCATAAGACTTCTGATTGCAGCAAAAGGTGGCTTTGCACAGCGCTGACTCAGCAGGTGTAAATACGACTGCAAGCCGCTCTTCGGCCAGTGTTTTGGTGTGTCGCATGAAATCCCAGTAAAATACGTCGCAGTGTGTCGGTAAAGGTAATATATGTAGCACATTTTCAGCAGCAAGGCAATACAAAGTGCATCACTACAAATATGTTGACTAAAAAAAAGAAATGGACACAAAAACCTTTGACACATGGACGTTCTGATGAGAACTGACCGGGTAAAATCTGTGGGATGTCAACACAAGTCCAAAGTTTTTCCAAGTGGAATCTGGCAGATTGTGAAAACACAGGAACTGAACTGGTTCTCATTTGATGCCAGCATCTCTCCGAGCGCAGGCTACAAGCAACTTTGGCTTTAAAATCTTTCCAGCTGTGTGAAAAAAAAATTCACTGAAGAACCACATGACGTCTAAAACTACTAATTTGTGTGGAGTTGCACAGGGAGGCTTCAGAAACTACCGAGTTTTATTTTTTAGGAAAGCATCTTGAGACATTTGTTGTGAAATGACTTAACTGCATTGAACACAGGAAGATTCACCATGACCAGTCCTACCAACGGCGCCACCAATAATAATTTATAATACGAATAAATAATAAATTAACATTGATTAGGAAGCCAATTTTCATATAATGCAACCACAAAGGCTAAATATAGGAACATAAAAGTTTGATTTGTCCTGAAAACATCAAAGCAGGAAACAAAAGCAATTAGTCCACAAAAAAAGTCGATTTTTATTTATTTTATTTTTTTTGCCACGGTGCATTAACTGGCTCTGACTCGATCTGAAGGCAACATTTATATCAGTAATAAAAACACATAGCTGAAACTTTGCAAAAATGCTAACTTTATTTACAACAGTGGATTGGTTGAAGACATATTTTTTATTAAAGTTATATACACTGCAGCTTAAATAAAATGCAACTATATAGAATTTTATGAGAAGTCTGGATTGCTTCATGTATATTTTGCATGTTGCCTATGATCTCAGTAATCTAAAACTAATAGAAAAAAATTTAAGCAACCTACTTGCATGCTGTATGCAGACTGTCGGATGTAAAATTCGTGAGCATGTAAATATTGTTATCAGTACTGGACCAAAGGAAGCAAGGCCGTTGCAGGCCTTTAAAATCGTGACGCTTTTGCTGGGTCAGAGATCGTAAGAGCAGCTGCGTGAGGGGGCCCAATTACATTTTTTTGTCAGGGGGCCCAAGATTCCTGGCGGCGCCCCTGGTCAGGACATAATGCTTCAAAAGTGAAACATGTCCTCTCCCTCAGTATTCTCCAAATGACGTGCTTGTACATGCAGCTTATCATCTTGGAAACACGTGCGGTTTTGTCTGCTGAGAGGCAGCTACAATTTGGCCTCCCTGCGTGAACATCCCTCTCATGCAATCATGTTCTCAACAAAAAAAGAAAAAAAAAAGAAAGAAAGAGGAAAAAGCAGCCAGAGGTCTCCGTGTTCACTTTGCAGCCTTCAAGGCCGCTTTGTGTTCTGGGTCTGATGCTGGATCTTTTGTGTCATTAACAAATCCAAATCACAAGTACCAGGCGCAAGAATCCCAAACTGTTTAATCATTTTCTTGTTTTTTTTTTTATTTTTTTTTTTTATGTTTGTTTGTTTTTGTAAGCCTGTGATTATTGATTCCCGCTGCAATTTCTTTTCTATTTGCAAATCCACCTGCGCCTCTGCTCGGGCCGCCGGCGCCTCGCTGACCTTTGACGGAAACGTCCTAGGTCACCGGTGTTTCTGTCTGTTTCTGTCTGGCTCGGCTCGGGCTCCTCTTCTGGTCCATTTCCTCTCTGCCACGTTGATGAATTTTTCCAAAGGAAACGCCGACGGGTCCGTCTCCAGTGTCCCCCGGCTTTTTGGGAGGCTTCGAGTCGCGAAAGCATTTTTCACTCTTCGGCTGAGGTTTTTCTTTTTCTTCATGAGCCCAGAATGTGTATCCAGCCTCTGCGAGCCTCTGCATTCAAATTACTGTTATTAAATGAGGTCAGCGGGAGAACGGCTCTATCTACTTATCCTCAAGAGCTGTTGTCACAGAGGACAGCTAGAGCCGTTTCATATGTGTAGAAAGGGGGGAAAAAACTAAACAGAATTCAACAAAACAGCATTTTGGGCTTTTTTTCAAATCATAAATTAATTTGGAGATGGAAACTATTCCATAGGTAAACACAGATGTGTAACAGGCAGCAATTTTCAACTTGGTAAATAGCACTCAGTTATAGCACACACTTGCAATTTAAACAATTTACCCATACTGCATTTCTCGCTGTATATACAGTGCTGTGAAAAAATGTCATCCTTGTCTTGCTCTCTTCGGGCAAATGTCAGTTTCAGAAAACGGGAGATCCCCACCGACTTCATGGATTGTCTAATCTTTGCTCAAGAAAATGGACAGAGATTTACAACATTTGTAATGGGAACATATCTACATTTGTGTCGATTTAGACATTTTGAAATCAACACAAATAAAAAGGATCCCATTTAACATGCAGACATCATGGTGGTACAGCCTGCAAGTCATTCCTAAAGAAAACCAATGAATCTCACTTCATGAAATTCCCGTTTGAGCACTGCCTTTAGCGTTGACCAAGTTTCTGATAGTAAAATTTGTTTGATGATATAAAACATTCCGATGCGGCATAAAGCAGAAAGAAGGGATCCGGAAGGAGGGGAGATACCATCCCACGCCTCACGCACTACAGCTGACGTTCAAAACATCATGTTGGACAGGAAAACGCATCACGCAGCAACAGAATCTGTCTTTCACTCCCTACACCGTAGGACTGGATCTGTCCCAGGGCTCAACAATCCCTCCAGATTTTTTTTTCCTCCCCAGGGAAATATCCCACTTACTTCCCACAGGGACGATGACACCTGATTCCCCCCCAGTGGTTTCAAGTCTCCAAGGATGGCTTTGGGGAGAAATCTCGATTCTGCCACTCTGTGCCGGAAATCTGTAATAAAGGTCAAAGCCCCAAGGGTTCTGCCGCGTGTGAGATCTCTCGGAAGTGATATCGGATGAAAGTTTCACAGCATGCTTTAGAAGAAAAAAAAAAAAATCTTCTGTGAGTTGGGGCTTCTGAGGATGTGCTTTTTCTGAAACGTTTTTTTTTTTTTTTGTCGCTTTTTTGTGAGATTTCCTTTGGAGGCCAAGGCCTGCGTGCTGGATGGGATTTTGTTTCCCCATTGTTGCAGGAACAAGATGGTCTGTAAACCAGTGAGCAGAGGGATCAGGGGATGTGTCTTCTCTCGCCCAGAATGAAATGAAAATATATTTTTGATTGCCGAGCCGCCGGTTGAATTGGTTGCGAGAAACAATGAGCGAAGCAGGCGAGCCGTTCATTACGAAAAGTATGTTGGCAACACACACACACTCATTTCATACATCCATTTACTACAAGTACGAAACATATTATTGTTTGTAAGAGAACCTGATTTCTGTATAAAGTACTCCTCTTGTAAATAAACAAACTTTATTTTTACAGCATTTTATAACAATGACCAATGAACCATGTTTAAAAATAGAGAATAGAATAAAATCTTGGCAACATCGCTGGAAACATAAAAGTGTCTCAGTGCTACAATGTGCTAAAAGCAGTTAGCTTAGCTGCAAACAAAACCGTGGATCAGCCAGAGCAAATAAACAAACACGCCGGCTGTTTGGAGAGAATCCTAAAAAGCTGATAAATCACAAACTGAAGTGAAGTGTCAGTCAATAAAGATGCTCAAAAAGCAACAAAAAAATAAATCATCCAATTTTACTAATTTTATGTTGAATTTTGTGTCATACACACAGACGCATGTGCAGGTTGGCGCGTTCGCGTCTTTTCTACCTCCTTTCGTTGCTGACCGGCGTGTCGTTCGACTCGAGCTCATCAAGGCCAATCAGGAGGAGCTGTAGGTTTGCTGACCCTCACCTCCGCTGTTCTTCCTCCACACAAACCTCCATTCTCTTGTTCCCGCCAATAACTCACTATTTCCCTATTTCCACGTTCCGACCTGGAAATAGGGCTGAGAGACAATCACCAACCCCTGACAATCTTCACTAATGTGTATTTTTTCCCCCCATCTAATTTCAAAATCAATCTCAAACATCTCAGATGCCTTTTATCTCCCCCTCCTAACGCTGTCCTGCAGCCATCAACCTGTAAGAATCATCTCGCTTATTTACCAATCAACCTGTCAAGATGTCTCTTGGTGTCCATGACTGTTGCCTGCACTGGAGTCTCACTGGGTCACAATCATGACAACCTGAAGATTTGAGTCTTCGTGTTTGGTCCAGTGTGCTTTCAGTTTCTTCAAAAGGGAGGCGAAGCATTATGTAAAGTCGACTTTTACATATCATGTTCTGATGTTCCCTCGTCAAAAACCCAAAGAGTCGGTTTGATGCTTTCACGTACGTCTAAGGAATCCTTGAGTCTCCCGTGGCAACCAGTCAGCTACACGAAACGCTTGTTCCCACTGAGCGCCACCCGTTTCCACAGAGCTCCTCCATGGAGCCTGCGCCTCTCAGCTCCCCCATTCAGCTCCTCCAGACTAGCGGCAGCAGCAATTAGCAAACACCTGGAGGAACTGCGCATCTGCTGAGCTCATCACATAAACTGCTTGTCAGTCCAACGCTCCTACAAATGGTTGTTAACAGCTTAATGAGAAGAACTGTTGTGATGGCGTGATGAAAGAGGAGCCTCGGAAAGCGTAGGAGCTTCTTATAGAGACAGAAGCCAATTTCAAAGAGTGAAATTTCCCTTAAATTGTTTTTGATATACACACAATTTATAAAACAACTTAAGTTACTCGATTGTGCTATTAAATGACCCTGTGTGCCTGGAGAATACATGATAACACTCCATTAATCTGCAGACTCAAACTAACTAAAGACAGATATGAAGTAAGGTTTAGATATGCTGTAAAGTATTTTACTTTTTTTTTCTCTGCATGTTTCAGCAGCAGTGAAGATGCAGCACAAATATTTGCCTTTCACAGATTTGTCTGAGTAAGATAAGGCGAGCAAATCTACGTCTTATCTAATCTTTCCATTTTTTCTTCTCCTACATGAACAAATTATATTCATCCGCTTTTTGTTTGTCCTTTTCTAGTATCTGAGCTCAATCTGTTCTTTCATAGAGAAGGTAACCAAGGCAGCATGAATATTCATGACAACCCATGCTGAGTTTTCTGCCGTTTTAAGTGGCCTTCTCGCATCATTACTTCACATTTTGTAATCTTACTCAATATTTCAAAAGCATTTCAAAACACTTCCTTCACCGCCTGCTGTGCTCCAAATCTACCCAATATCAATGCGACTGTTTTTAGTTTGAATTTTTTTCCAGCCTATCTCCGCAGATGCAACTCCTAAATCCAAATTCAGTTTTGCGGTGCTACAAACGCTGATAAACTTGGATGTTTTTCTGGCCGCTCACATAATATTTAGTGTCTCTCCCGTTTGCAGCATAAACAGTGGAGACTGGTTACGGTTTGGACATGCGGGGGCGTCCTGGAGTGTCTGGCACCGCAACCTGAACATTATCTCCTCTGGTCTCTGGGAGTTTTAGGTCGGGAATATCTTTTTCTTTTTTTTTTTTGGGAACTGCGTCTTCATCACACGACTGGCATTTGACCCCATCGAGATTGCATCTGTGGGGTTTAGGTGCAGATTGTTCTTTCAGCCACTTCTCACCAATTTGTGTGATTTTTCGCTGCTGTCCTGCTGGGTGGTTGTGAATTGCTGCTGTCACGTCACCGTGTGGGGATTTGGTTGCTCTTCAAATATTTTTAGGAAATAAATGTGAAAGCGAAAAATGTGGGTTTTTTTGTGGGTTTTTTTTTAAATGCCATGGAAAAGATTGAGCTCTATGAAGATCAGCAGCATAAAGATATGACTGCTTAGCTGTGTGTGTGTGTGACAGATGTGGATATGTCTGCCAAATGTGGGTAGAGATTTCTTTCTTAAAGTGACAGGCTGTCAAAGAAATACATTTCAAAAATAGAAAATGAGAGTGAGAAAATAAAATGGACGTCATATTGCATGAGAGACAACTTTATTAGCTGGAATTTGTTTGACTTGTTTATGTTCTTGTTAGACAACCAAATTTACTTCTGAACCTGAGCTTCATACCTAAACAATATTAAAACCAAAAATCAGCTTTAAAGATCCAGCGTAGCTTTTGAACAAAAATATAAAACATGTGGCTTCAACTCTTTCCTGTAAACTGTTTAACATTTTTGCCTTAGCCGAGTTGATATGAAGAATTTGAACCCAGACGTTGCCGCATAATAAATAAAAAGTCCAGAGGAGAGAAGGCAACTCAATAAACAGGAACAGACATGGCACATGGTGAAGATTAAAATGAACTGAGGGAAAAAAAATTATAAATAGAGGTTTAATTATTTAACTTGAGCACAAAAGGTGAGGGGATTTTAATTTGGTTGATTATTTCTCTCTTGAAACAACACAGATTTGGGAATGGAGCTTGAGAATCGGAAAGGGTGTTACAGATTTGTAAGAGAATGGCTTTTTATGTCGAGCAGCAGAGTCGATAGTGTCCGACTCCTCTCTTCCGAAGCCAAGCAACTGTTGGCGAGGTTTGTTATCACTGGAGGAAATCGCAAAACAGCATCGAGATGAGATCCAGGAACTATTGGCAGACATCGTCTTACCAACGGAGCAAACTCTGTCGTCCAAACCAGGGTTAATAGCAGAATAATCTGTTTGGCATAAGCAGACAGGATCGGATTGTTCTGTCACTCAGCCCACAAATGCATTTTCATCGAAGCGTGGCACCATCCAAATAAAAAAACGAGAAAGCGTTCTAACAGGATAGCTCTTGCTCCCAATAGGTATTGCCACAACAAAGAAACAATCAATAACTTGCTTTTTTTCCTAAGATTCTTGCAAAAATTAGCATGGAAATAATCTGGATTAATAGTTAATTTCAACTGGTTGGTTTTTCAGTAGAGCATGTATTCAAAAGCTAAATGTTTGCCTACTTTAACAGTTCTAGGACCAGATTGTTTGTTTGGGATTATTGGTATGTTGGAAGACCTAAATGCGATCCAGTTTTAACAAATATTGTGCAAAATGTCACCGTCAGACAAGATAAATGGTAAAAAAAATAAAATAAATAAATAATAATAATCAAATAAATTATCCAGAAAATGTGGAGCACCACACAAGCTCAAGTTTGTCATAATCTGCAAGCAGAAGAGAAACAACGTTTATGTTGCCGTGGAGTGAGAGAATGACCCCTGCACCAAGAGGGTTTTATGACCAAAGACTACGAATGAGCGACCAGGCCTGTAGGGGGGAAGTGAATGTCTGCAAAACTCAATGCGATTCTTTCAAATCGAAGAATACAGTACCGTCATGCACGATGCTGGCCTCATGCTGTGGGACTGTTTTGTCCTCAGTGGTTACAGAAAGTGGCTGGACTCATCTTTATCTTTAAATCCTGTTGGACATCAAGACTAGACTGTAGAAATGTTGACTCAGCATGGCTGTTTTAGTAGGACAATGGTCCCAAACATTCGTCAAAATGAGTTTAGGAATGGCTAAAACCGGCCACATCAAGCCCTGACCTCAGCTTTGTTGGAAATCTGAAGGAAATAAACGGCAGGCATGTCAAAACTCTATCATTACCGCAGGAAACGGCGCTCAAATGTCCAGCTAGAGCCATGAACGAAGTTTGTTGATGGAAACCAAATGGATGCTAAGGAATATTTAATCAAATAGTACCAAGAGTGAATGTGAATACCCTTGCTTTATGGATGTTTCTTTTGCTAATTTGACCATTTATCTTTGGTGATGAGCTCCAAGTCTTTGAGGTTGAAAGACCTCCTTGCCATCACCCTAATCTGTAGCGTCGTCTACTGATTCTCTAGCGGATTCGCGTTGGGACTCTGCCCATACATTGACACGAAGAGTGCCCTAAAGGCCTGCAGGATGCTTCACAACGTTGGTACCGCTTCAAAAGAAACATGATTTTTAAAATGATTAATTCCACCCTCAATCTGGCTGGAGTCAAAACAAACACAGACTCATCTGTGTGGATTAAATACCACTTGTTCTCAAGAAATGTTTGAAGTTCCGTTTTCATTCCAACCTTTCGGCCAAAATTGTTTATGCAAATCAGTAAAAGCTCAAAATGAAGACGATATTTACAACCGTGATGATTGTCCGTTAACTTCTGACCAGATTTAGAGGAAAACCAAACAGCTCACACAAATGAGTCCTTATTATTCACCAAAGCAGACAAAACTTCAAGATGAGTCATCGTCTATTAGGTCCAGAGAGCCACGCTTTCTATATCGGAGCAAAACATCCCGCAGTCCCCAGACACGAGTCACCAAGCACTATCTGACATTTAAGGCTCACTCTATGCGACGAGGCAGAGGTTTGTCTTGAACGGGTCCGAGTGAACAAAAGGTTTAATCTTGTTTTTCATTTCGTGACATTATTGACATCGACAACAGCTTCATTTAAATATAAATGTTGTGCAGGCAACAGAAGACGAGTGATAGAAAAGACAGCCGGCCGTCGGTTCTTCTTGTGCTTTGATGTTTGAGTAACTCTATTGCCGCACGATGAAAAGCTCCAATTGGCTTTTTGAAGGCATACGCTCGAGGTTTTCTCGTCTACGGATTCGAGAAGGTAAGGGAAAAAGGACGCCGTGTGCAGTCAGTGTTTGAAATCATTAAAAAAACATTAAGTCCTTATTTCTTATTAGCCTGACACAAATGAAATTTGCGAGGTTGTCTGTCATAAAAGGGAAAAAAAAAAAAAACACGTCTAAGTCTTTCTGGTTGCTTCTATTCAGACAGACACTAATTTATCATTTTTATGTGCTGTACAGGAGGCCTAATGTAATAACCTGGACTAAATGATGGTAATCACCGACTACCTGGCTACATAAATCACCACTTCACAGCTTTTTAGCACATTAAGTTCCCGAAACCCAAACCACATTAATCCACCTCGATCGAGTTGCACTGAAGGTTTACATACATTTTGAAACCAACGTTTCACAGCTTAAATAAAAGACGTGACACAAGAGAAATTATACCTACTGATGCAGATTCAGTGGGACTCCACTCCACTACTCTATCATGGAATATAAACATGTTGCAGACTGTTTTGCATCGTCGTATTGCTGTCAAATATGTCCCGACAATCCTCACTTAAAGGGATAGCTTGGCCACCTTGAAATGACGCGAGGTTGTTGTCCGCAGCAGTTTCTTTCCCTATTGAACAAAGATTTATTGTAAAAAATTTGAGGCAGTTCGGGAAGGAAAGGCAAAAATAATAGCAATAAAGCCGTCGCGCTTCACTGACTTTACGATGAAGAATCCAGTTCTCGACAAAGTTGTTGCAATTTGACGTTTTTCTATCGCAGGGAAGGAAACTGTTACAAATAACAACACAGCTTGGTTGGTTCTGGATGGGTTAAAAGAGCTCAAACTAAAATCAACTCTTGTCCGAGGGATACAACACGGTACCAGCCGATATCAACCTTAGTTGGTGCTGTTTTCTTAGCTGTAGGCAATGCCGTTGTTACTCCGGACACTGACATAAAGCTGAGACTGTTGTGATTTACAGTAGTTGCACAAAACAGCCAAACGCCACTCTCCCCTGGGCAGACAAAAAAAGCAAACGGCCAGCATGCAGCTGGTGAGAAGGGAAAGTTTATGCGAACGTAGCTTTAGCGTAATTACACAGAAGATGTTCAGCTAATTAAAACAGCAACCAACCGCCTCCTTAAAAAAAAATATACACACACAATATCCACTAATCTCGTGCTGTATCTTGTAGAAATGTTATTTTTGGTTTGAGTCATTTTAAATCGGTAACTACGGCGGAAACGGGTCAGATTAGCTGCGAGCCTTTCGTTACTTTTAGGATTTCTTCACAATATGACGAGAGGTGTGCATTTAGCGCATCGTTTGTCTTTCACCACGATGAATTATTTGTAAGAATCTTGATTTGTTGTCATGAGAAATTCCAATTTATGATGCTTAAGAAAAAAACCCAAAGCTGTCTCTATTGTCAGATTGTTAATTTTACTATTTTCTATACTGCTTGTCTGATGAGAGTGTCAACAAATGTCAATAAATTTGAAAAAACAAATCAGTTATTGTGTGACGTTTAGTGCCTGGAATCCATTAAAAATGGTTTTTCAAAAGTAGAGTTTGCGTTGTGGAAATAAAATTGATGTGTTGTGCAGTCACAGCTACGCAGTGACCTGTAACACCTTGCATCATTATCGGCAATAGTATCACAGAAGATCGTGATATTTAAGTCCATGTCACCCACCAGCAGAAACGACAAGGGTAAGCGCCAAACTATCCCTTTAAATGCAAACACGCCTTCTTGTTTTCATGGAAGAACATTGTATGAGTTTTTACAGCGTATGACCATCAAACACTAACTGCATTCTTCAAATATGGCTGTGCAGCTGAGTCCATCTAGCAAGACTGAACCTCAATTTGAGGCTGCACCGACTGCCTCTTAGGACACAGTATCTTTGAGAAAGCTCTCCGGAAGCTGCTGTGGCACAAAGGGTACAGGAACGGATTGATGGCCGAGTTCAGCCACAGGAGCCAAAACGTGATCTCATACCAGTAGTGCGCCACACATTCGCCGCCACAGGCGGCACGGATGATCATGAGCAGAGTGTACGGAGCCCAGCATATCCCAAAAATACAGACGATGATAGCCAACGACTTGGCGATCTTTTTGTCTCGGGAAAGGCGGGATCCGGGAGTTCTCCGGCCCGGCGCCATACAGGAAGCGGTGTGCTGAAACAGCCTGGAGTTTTTCCGTTGGGGAGAGAACTTCTCTCTCTGCACAAAAATCTGACTGGTGTCAGGGCAGCCGCTGGAGGAGGGCGACAGAATGTCATCGTCCTCTATGACCGCCGAGATAGCAGCAGGCTCGCTGGAGGTCACCTTCCGAGTCTTGACGAAAAACACGGACCAGGCCCCCGCGCCGTCTCTGTACTTCCTGGGTTTCCTCTGCGGCTTGGCCTCGTCCTCGGCACCGCCGTTCCCGCACTTGTTCCTCCGGTGGATGTTAAGGTAGATGCTGAGGTTGAAGAAGGCCACCGACACGAACGGTGTGAAGAACTCGAAGGTCGAAGCGCTGAGCAGGAAGTACCAAGTGAAATAAAACTCGGCGTAGCACTCGTGGTCCGGGACCACGCTCTGGCCCACGATGGCCTCCCAGAAGATGATCGCGGGGCCGTAGAGGAGGAACGCCAGCAGCCAGACCGCCACCATCTTCAGCACCGCCTGGCGGGTGATGTTCCTCTGCGCTCTGTATTTAACCTGCAAGGAGAGGAGAGGCGCAAAGTGTGATTCACCAACGACGCCATCACAACACAAACTCTGCTCCGTAATCCATGTGTTTCTCTGTGACTGACAATCAGACACAGCTGCTTCGGCGGCAACAGCCTGAAAAAAACAAAACAAAACAAAAAAAATGCTGCTTTCTTCTCCTTCAGGATGGAGCTCTGGTAAGGCAACGGGGAAGATGCTGTAAATAAAACCCACTCATGACGCACTTACTCCACGGTGTGTCACTGAAGCCAAACAGAGCAGGGGAATGTTGGGCTGAGAGCCACATTCACTGATGCAACATGGCTGTGAATGAGACATCTGGTTTCCCCTCTCTGCTCTCCCTCCTCGCCATCATTCAGAAGGGCTCCTCTATTCACTATTCTTCAAGTCTTTTTGTTCTCCTGTTCTTTCTTCCTTTGTTATTTATTTTTTTCTTAAATCAAACTCCTTCAGTACATTGCGACAGCTGGGGATGTTGCTGCTGCTGCTGCTGCTGTTGACGTGGCTAAAGACCAAGTTGAGGAAGAAAAGGAAAACTGATAACGACACGGCGCCTCTTGGAGATCGGCCCCTAATTGGCGCTGGCCTGGATCTTGAGCTGCTCACTACAAAAGCAAAGACATTTGAGCGGTAAATGAAAGAGATAATGCTCCCCGCAGATTGGAGATGAACACTGAAGGGATGAGATTTCATCAAGGCCCTTTGAGAGCCGCCAGTCAACACGAGATCAAAATGGCTAACTTGAGACGCTGTGCCGCGAAATTAAATGATTTGTCTGTGAGCACAGTGGGTAGTTTGGTCGAACGAAAAATAAAAGATTGTGAGAGTAAATTTATTAGAGTGACAAGCCTACAACATGGGTCATCCATGAAACTGACTTCCAGAAGCCCTCCGTGCTGCTTCCTACACCCACTGTACGATCACCGAAACGCTTCCTGACTCCTGCGTTACATAACTGTGACATCATCTCAGTGATCAAACTCTGCCTTTGATCCACCGGTAGCGAACCAAATCACGGCGACGTCTCAGAAACGTGAACCGTGTCGTTTCATAACCAGCAGGTTTCAATGCATAGACAGCTGTCAGAGTTTAACCCACGAGGCTCCAGGAAAGAGAATTTAGGTTTGTGAAGTTTTTGTTTTTCACTTTGACTCTTTGACCAGTTACTAGAGCTTTAAAAGAAAAGATAATTTACCACTTAAAGGGGCTGATTCAAGAGATTTTTTTAATAGGCTTGCATTGGCCGATTACTTAAAGGGAAATTGATGATAGTTTACACATGGAGTGGAGGTTGGAGACGGTGAGGGCATAAGGTTCCTGGTTTTATTTGATTAAAAAAAACGAAAAGCAGAGCAAGTAAGCTACATATATTAGTCTTTTAAATGAACAAAATTTGTTTTAGTTTCTATTCAGCGGTAATTCTGACCGGAAACAACATTTTCCATTTTCAATATATTTCCCACAGGAAGATCATTACTGGCCCACATGATCCTATTATAATTTATAACTTTGGGCTTTGCTGAGCAGCAGTCGACACAAATGTGAAGATGGTTTAAGAGTTCATAATGTAGCGTCCTCATAAAATGTCCTGATGCTCTTGATACTGGAGTTGGCTCAAGCTGGTAGAAGTCTCCTCTGGTCTTTAGCCAAGAGGTTCATCCTTCTGGTCAGAAAATCTGGATTTGTCTCCCAAAGAAACCAGAGTAATCCACTGCAGCAGGACCTGACTTCAGGGTGTTGAAACGTTCCTTTAATGTGGCTCCACTTCCTGCACATCAACAGGAATGAAGATACAGCAAATTACACAGACTGCGTAGAGATTTTATTTCCCACAAATGGTTTGTCGCCATTTTCCTCAACAAGAGAAATGCCGGAGCCTTCTCCAGCCGAGCATCAGCGCAGCAACAGACGGGGGAGGGGCAGAGCAGAGCTATTTAATTCTCCAAATTGATTTTTCCTTTCGAAGCATATTGAACTACTTTACTCTCTCTGACCAGCAACAGATGGGGTAAAACAGCGGCAGCCGAAATACATCTGGTCATGATTGTTTTCTATTCAAAAAGACATTGAATCTCGTAACTGGAATCATGGGAAATATTGCAGTTTTGAAACTGCAACTGTCTTCACTGCAGGCATGAAATGACTTTGTTGCTAAAACTCAACAGGAAGCCAAACGATTTGCTCGAGTAATCGTTGATCGGAAAAAAAATTTTTTAATTACAGAGCCAACATGTGGAGAAACACGTGGAGACATGAACTCACATCGGAAAAAAAGAATATAATTTAAAAAAAAAAAACCTTGAGGGAAACTGGGGAAGTCAGTGACATCTTGCACCAAAATCTGCCTTTGGGAGAGAAGTGACACCTTCTTTGAACTGAATGTGACTCTGATGTGTGTGTGTGTGTGTGTGTGTGTGTGTGTGTGTGTGTGTGTGTGTGTGTGTGTGTGTGTGTGCGCGAGAGAGAGAGAGTGTGTAGTAATGAGCATCTTCACAGGCTGTACTTACTGCCCTGGTGACTGACAGGAAGCGGTCATAACTAATGAGGACAATGTTGAAGACAGAGGCAGAGCAGAGCAGGTAGTCCATGACCAGCCAGACTTTGCAGAGTCCCTTCCCCAGCATCCACCTGCCAGTCAGGTTGTAGGGGATGTACACTGGGATGCAGAAAGCACCTGGAACACACACACACACACACACACACACACATACAAAAGACATACCGCATGATGATTCAACACCTCCAGATCATTAACATTCCCACCTCTGCACAGTCTGAGGTGTGCAAAGGTGGCAGTTTAAAAAGATTAGATGAAGATTTTGAACAGTTTCTCCCCAGCAAATTTGTTAATCACCCTCAGCTGAAGAAGTGACCTGTAGAAAATAACGTGAGACCAATTACTGTAATAATAAAAAAAAAAAAACTACAATTATGCTCCTAGGTGTGTAAAAATGCCCGTGAATAATGAAAAAGAACACATTTAAAAGAGAAAACTCTCCAATTTATGTGTTGGATCGTGCGTAATAAGCGCTCGCGAGGAGAAAATATGAGCGCATCAGAAACAGAGACAGGCTCCCGAGAGTGCCAACTTACCCACGAGAAAATCGGAGATGGCGAGGTTCAGAAAGAAGTAGTTGCTCTGATTCCTCAGGGTTTTATCCACGATGAAAGCCATGATGACCAGCGCGTTCCCGGCCACCACCACGATCACCAGAGTCACCATGAGGACCGAGAAGATCACCACCAGGTAGCCGGGCAGCACGACCCCAGCCTCGGACACCGCGGGCGTCAGGTTGGCGCTGGAGTTGGACTCCAGGATGGGCGCGCCCATGGTTAGAGCCGAGTTGCTCTCATTGCGGGCTTGGTGCTTCGCGGAGCGCGCCGAGGCGCAGCAGAGGTCCGGCAGCGCGCCCGAGAGTTCCGCTCCACCTCAGTGTGGAGGTGACTGGAGACCGGAGGCTGGATGAATTCCCCCAAAGTCCCATTTTCTCATCTCTCTGTGGAAATCAAAACTCCCTCTTTTCCCTGGAAGATTTTCTTTTCCTTTCCCAGTTGCGTTACGATTATAACGCCTGAAGATCCACTCGGTGTTTCTCTCTCCCTCGACTCCCAGCTGCTGGATGTGCGGGTACCACGGCGCGCACAGCTGATTTTGTCACCAGTGTCAAGTCGATGGTCTGGTGACACCAGTATCCGCTCAATACGTCTGAATAAAGCTCCCACTGTACCGACAGTGACGAACAGACGTCAGGAGACACCAGATTCAAGTGGAAAGCTTTTTAATTTTCCTCACACAGGACTATTGTTTTATTTATTAAAAATAATTTAAAAAAATTAAAAAGGCCGAGATACTTTCATTCGGATAGAAATGGTGTGAGAAATGTTGCGCTTTTATTTCGAAGACGAAGCAATTTCCGGTGTTTTTCACCTCACTTTAATGAATGAACAGCTCTCCAAGCAATTAAAGTACACTTGTTCTCTCAGGTTTCGTTGGAGCGCCAAAAATGTCTACAATCCCAACAACCGCATCAAATCAACATTCATACCGAAGCACTTTGATACAACTGGTAAAAATCTGACCATTTTAAAACGTTTTAACTGCAGAATCCTTCTCTATTGTCTCTTAACTCACTGTAGAAAAGTCAGCCTTTAATATCTATTTAGTTACTAAACTGGAAAAACCTTAAAACTATTTAGAAGCTCAAATTTATATCACTCTTTTTAGAAATTAAAGAGAGTTCAGCTCGGGGTGAGGGCTTATTCTCAACATGAAGCTTAAAGCCAGAGATGCAGTCGAATGGATTGGATCAAGGCACACGTGTGTGTCAGAATGGCCTAGTTAAAGTCCAGGTCCTAATCTCATAATCGATGGAAAGTCTTCCTTAATGTTTTCCGGTTCTTTTAATCAACCCCCCTGATTGGTTCCTGCTGACGTCAGCAGAGACTCGTGCGCGGTTCTGCGAAGCACTGGCGCCAAAAGCATGCCACACTTTTCAGATTCGAATGAAAAAGTTTCTCAAAACAAACGCGGCGTCTTCACGGTTGTGCGCAACTTTGTTTTTATTGTCACACAAAACCAGCCCAAGGGTCACGAGAGCACTCAGGCAAAACAGGAAGTGTGAGTAGGTCACCCTCAGGAGGTTCGTAAACTTTATGGAGGCAGCCTGGCTGCAGCAACGGTGAACTTTGGATTGAATTCTCTCTAAAAAGGCGTGAAACATTTATTTAGCGAAAAGCATTCGAAGGAAATAATTATCAAAAGGCCGTCCACACGCAGCCAGAGTGCAACACAGTCAGTCATCCCATGTCATCTGAACTCTGCTGCGTCGTCCAGAACGCAATCAGTGAATGAAGAACATCACAAATTCACCAATTACTCACAAGGAGGCAAAGATTCAAAAAAACGACAAAAAGAGAAGAAAAAGAAGAAAGGAAAAAAAACTTCCAATGAGAATGTCAGACAGCAGAAGCATTGTGGCTCAGCGATGACAGAGTGGCTGTGTCTGACGCAAAGTGCTCGACAGGCAGGTGGCAACTGTCACAGCACATGACAAAGTGAAATGAAAGGGAGCCAAAAGATCCTCCAGAGGAAAACACTTCAAATGGCCAAACGTTGACAGAAAGTTCGGGGTTTTTTTGGTTTTTTTCGCGAACTGTGTTAGGTTTATTTATTTTTCTCTCTTCTGTGTCCGGGAGGTACTGGAGCTCAGTAATATATATTTTAGAAATGATAATTAAAAAAATTTAAAAAATCATCTTTTTACAGAATGACATCGAGTTCGTGTGAAGCATTAATATTCATATTTTGGACTTTTGTAGTTGGCCTTGATGCATCTGGGCCAAATTCTGACAGATTGTTGAATCAACGCTTTGTTGAAATCACAATGAAATCACAACTTTCTTTTCAAAGGGGCAGGATCGTGTTTTGCAGGCACAATCAAGTAACTATGTTACCGTCAGATGTTAAAAGAATGCTACATGTATCAAATATGACTTACAATAAATCTTACTTTATAATTTAATGCCTCTCTATAAAAACTCCTGCTCTTTCTCAAACTCCGCCTTCAGGAAGTCGTCATAATGTGGCTCCTCTATTAACCCTTTACCAATGTTTTTACTCAGCAGCTCCATCAGGTGTTTCCTGATCGCCGCTGCCGCTAGTCTGAAGGAGCCGAATGACAGTCTGTCCATTTATGCTTCTCTTGGAAGCATAAATGCAGAAAGCAGCAGAAAGCAGCAGAAACCATTTTCATACTGACTCGTTGCAACCTGCTTCACATCAGGTTGAGGTCCGAAAGGTTTTAAGCCCATTCAAACTTTGTTCTGGTGAATCTGGACCTGCAATCGTTCGTCCATCAGGTGGAAAGTCTTTGAACTTTCTAGCGTTTCTTTCTTTTTCTTGACTACTAGTTGCATCATTCTCACCTGTCAAACCCGATTTAGGGTAAAGAAGTGATGACCGCAGGCGTTTTGTGGTTTGCGGCAGTGGTTGACGAGATAACAATTTACAGCTGCTCTTCTGATTCAAACGGAAGAACAGAGTGAAATAAGCTGCCCTGTCATCTGTAACGATCATTGAATTAATGCTGCATGTCCATTTTCATACTGACTCAGTGCAAACCTCTACTTCCTGAGCCACCATCACCCAGGCTGTATTTATTTACATGCCGCCAAAATCCCGACACGTTGTCTCAAGACACTCTACAAGAAAAAGTCAATTCAATCCAGTCATGAAGACATTCTGATCACATTCCTCGTTCCTTGCGGTTTTTAATGAGTTGGTCAGTTCTTAGTAGTTTCTACAATCTCCTTAGACGTTTCCCCTGCTTGATGTGACCCGATGATTTGAACCTTTGTTAAAAACCAAATCATTAAACCCATTTATTTTTGCTTAGTTGAATCCAGGTAGTGACTTTATTTTTTTATTTTATTTTGGACAAGGCTGTGCATTTATTGGTTTTTCCCAACACTTTTGTAAATATTGGGTGCTTTGATCTTCCGTACTTGTGGTTTTTAACTGGAAACATGCTTGTAATGTACATATCTATGGTACACACACATTAGAGCACAAAAATTTAAAAAAAAAATCTCCAATCTGTCTTTCAGGATGTCACTGTTCTTCCAATAAGCGTCACCTCAATCAGCAGCAGGAAGTGAAATGTGTAACCCTAAGACAGCTAATTATTCTCCTCAGTCTTCAGAATGAATATGAGATCACTACAAGTCCCAAAAAAAGGAAAAGAAAAATGATTATGAGTTGAGATGATTGGGTTCAGCGTGATGACAGCTTGTCAGGGATATAGAAATCTCCGCTAAGTGAATTAGTTGTGATTAGGCCTAATCGCTGAAATGAGCAGAAATCCAGCATGTGTCGTGTGTGTGTGTCTCTTATCGTTTAAATGAAATGCCAGTCTCCCATACGTGCCTCTTTTATCTTCCAAGGGTTTCAGAACTTATATCATACAACGGCGAATGTTTCCGTGACGACAGCTGACGGAGAACCTATAACTTCGGGAGAAGTTGCCTTAGCATGCACGGCGGTGACCTGGGTGAGCTGGAGTGTCACCAACATGGAGAGCCGAGGAGGCTGAGGAGAAACCCCCGGAGGAGCAGGAGGGAAGTAAACGCTCTGAGAGGACTGGGAGCTGGGAAAAGTTGAATATTTAACAGGCTTCATGTGGATGTCAGATGCGGATGGGGAAATTGGGCATATGAATAATGTGAGTGTGCGTGTGTGTGTGTGAGATGGAGTGAGAGAGGGAGAGGGCGTCTGTGGGGGTGATGCTTCATTTTGTTGAGCACTGATGTGTATCGGCACATTTCTGTGAAATTCTGGACAAACTGCGCGTGAAATTTTAGCTCGGCTTCCGATTTGGATGGAAGACGAACTCTGAAGTTGAACTTTTGGAGAAAAAGTCTTTCTTCTTTTTTGTTTTTCTCAACAAAAACCCAGCAGTCTGTTGACGTCATGGTTTCTTTTTAATTAAATAAGTCCAGCTGTAAACACGTCATCGACGACTTCTGACAAACAAATGCATATTTCAGACTCGGAGGATTCAGCGTCGTAGAGAAGTGCGATTTGTTTTTGTTACATGTTAAAACCAGAAACTTCAGGGGTTTTTTTTCTTTTTTTGTTTCTTTTATCATTGAAAGTGATAAATCAAGATGAAGTAGTGGGTAACTGTCATGTGTGGGGTTGAAAATCTGAAAAGTGTGGAGTGAGTTTGTGTTCATCGTCTTTTACCCCAAAGCCCTTAAATAACGCGTAGAATTACAGAATTTAGTCTCAGCAAAAATCAGAACCATATAATGGATGAGTGGACAAAACTTGGTACCCAGCGTAAAATGGGATCCAGAGGATCGACTTATCAGTCTCATTCTACCACTAAAAGTGATAAACGTTCGACTGCAGCTGGTGTTTTCCTGAACTCTTGCCACATAATGGGAAATATCCTTTAAATTAAAAAAAAGTAATCGACTCAGATTCAATCGACTCAAATAGTTTTTGTGAAAATTAACATCATTTGGATTTTGATTATTTTAGCAAATTAGCTAAAAACACATAGAATATGTTTCCTGTGTGGCTTCCAAAAATATCAGTGTAAATACATACACTGATACAGTATAAACCTTAAAAGGGGTCTCTTCTGGTGAAAATATAAAATAACCTTTTTTTTGGCCGTTCTTGCCCGATATGCACTGGCCAAAAGGAAGAAGGTGGCAAAAAATACCCTGCACCCCTCTTAACAACCGGTGAAACACGGTGTTGGCAGTATCATGCTGTTGGGATGCTTTTCTGTTGAAAGCAGACGAGAGGCGATATGGGGATTATGCACCACTTTGTGTTCAGTCAAAATCACTGAAGTTTGTGGTTTTAATTCGGAGGTATTTAAAGTGTAACTTTTTCCCGCTGTGAAAACACAACCCTGGCAAGTTATGACAAATTCCACAAAAGTGGGCGGAGCCAATGGAAACGGCCAGATGTGGAGGAGGAGGAGGAGGTAAGTGGACAAAGATACAAGAAAATAGAAGCATAAAATCCAAATTTAGACACTTCCTCAGCAAAAATAAAAGTAATTTTGGAGGTTGGTTACACTTTACATATTTTTCGCAAGGCACTTTTAATAAATTATTTGAAAAAAAAAAAGAAATGACAATTAACGAGATAAGAAACCGAATTCAACTCCCCGATAACACAAACGGGAGGCTTCTCGTTTATTTACGAAGCGAACCGAATCCGTGTTTCCTCTGAACTTCACTTCGCCTTCTTGCTTTTCGGTCTCTTGGTCTTTGCTCCCGACTTGCAGGCCTCATCCTGTGAAACAAAGAGGACGGAATTAGAGAACGAGCAGACTAATGATTATTTTGCCTCGGTGCTCCATTTAACTGTGCCAGAGCTTTTTCCTCTCGCAAAAATATTTGAGTGCCGCTTTGTGGCTCGTGACACACTCTCTAGCCCAAACTCCCGCTGCGTGTGCAAATGTGCAAATTACAATGCGGTGATTGACGTGCACCATACTGCTCTAATGTATTCTAATAATTGCATCAAACTAAACATTGCACTCATAAGTACTCTTATCAAACATCCCCCGCCTTGCCCGCAATGCTTCCTGGGTCGCGGGCCGCCCCGGCTCTGCCGCATACGGCGGGGAGGCGAATGTTTCCCAAAAAACGTCAAATTCCTGAGCATGCATACAAAGGTGATCTGGTGATTAAACGCAGGTTTTCCTCTGAGTTCTGGCAAACCGTTTATAAAGTGACTCATCCTGCAAAATAACTGGCAGAAATCTTTTGCTCTCCAGGTGTAAAAATGGACGTCCAGCTTGTTTTCTTTTAGGATTTCATTTTTGTCTTACTTCCTAGCTCCCAGTTCTGGTGCCAGGAGATTTCATCCAATTTCGGCACCAACTTTGGCAGAGCTCTTCGACAAGAGGGGGAATAAAAAAAGATGCTGTTAATAAGGTTTCAATCAGTAGGAAATGGAAACGGCTGCAGTGTCAGGGTTAATTATGTTTTCTGTTTCTTTTCTTGAATAAATTCATTTGCAAGATTCTTGGCTAGCCTTTTTAAACAATTTTTATGATTCTCACCCTGTTCCTAATTGGATCTCTGTGACAACGCTGGCCCACGGTGAAAAATCCCCTCACTCTGGGGACGTCGGGATCGCCATCGGGTCAAAAACAAACAAAGACTACAACACATGTCTGTATTCTGTCAGGAGCGTCAGCTGCCTTGTGTTTCGCTATTTCACGTCTCCCCTTCATGTGGGCAAGCCGTTTGAATCGCAAGCGTCCGCAGATTAAAAATAACACGAATTCTTCCCAGAGAAGAGGCTTCGGCGTCGCAATCTGCCCAGCCATTAGGAAGGAGAGCCAGGGCTGTCCACACCGACCGAAAACATCGGCATGAAGCCCGTTCGAGACAATCACATTTCCCTTGTGATAATTTGCGACCACTTAAATAATCAAGGGAACATTCCTCCCCCCCCCCCCTTTGCCACCGTCGAATTGTGATGTGGCGTTAATTAATGACCAGGCCGTTGAAAAGTGAGCAAAATACATCCGAACAGACCTCATGTTGGATCCCACGATGTTGCGCCTTTGTGATTATAGTCAGAGATCGTCACCTCGGCCCATTTCTGTCAACGCACAGCCACACAATGCAGCTCAGAATGGAGTGCAATTAAAACTCTCCATTGTTTATGAAACATCAAATAAAAAGTGTTTTGTGCTTGGTATTAATTGCAACAACTGTATCCAGCAGGTGCATAATTAGCTATTAGCATTTAAATGTGTGTAATTTAGTCTCTGTATAAATCCAGCTGCTTTACGAAGGCCTCAGAGGTTTGTTACAGAACAAACGGCCCTATTAAGCCGCGGAACATATTTTTTGTTATTAGCTAGTTGGCCATTTTATGAATGAAAACATTCACCAGAAGAGATCTACTCAAGGAAGCATCAGGCAGGAAAGTTGTAATTAGTGCCGGAGCTATTATTAATCTGTTGTTCCTCGCGTTGAGTTTTGAAATACTAACAGCAAAAATGGGGGGAAAAGTCGCGGTCTCATTGGGCCCTCATTAACTCTGCCATTGTCACACAGCTGTAGCTGTCTTTTATCGAGATGCGCATCAGGAAAGTTGAACTGCCTCTCTGACCTCCTCAAAAAGCTTCAGACAGACTCTTGATGGGCCGGTAGGAGTTTCATTTAGGAAGAACAATTAGTTTAAATCTCCTGTGAGTTTAAATCTCCCTGCAGAGTCAGCCAGCGTGAATCGGTTGTCACAGAGTCTGGATCCGAAGTCCGACGGGGACGAAGCGTTTGGCTGAAACCAAGCACTCGTTCGTGAAAGGAGCTAATGAGGTTCTCCAGAAAGAGGATCTCGCTCAACCCTGTAGTGTTGAGGTGAAATGGTGTAAGAAGCAGAGAGAAAACTCAACCCTGCTTTTAAACAAAGTGATTTGATAGCATCTGACTGTTTACCCTCTACTGTTCACACCAGCCCAGTTTGGTCCTGTTCGATTGGGGAGGTGTGAACAATTGAACTCTGATGGGTCCGACCCACAAACGTTGGTCTCAGTCCGCATTAAAAGCCCATTAAAACGCCAACTTTGAATTATTTGGTAATTAACAACCCTTTCAATGCAAGGCTGTACTAAAACTTTCTTTTAAATTCACTAAAAGCGTCAACTTTGCATTAAAAGTGTCATTATTTACCGAACAGCTCTTCACAACAACAGTCATAAACATTCATGAAGATGCCTTCATGTTCGTTACAGGTGTTGTAGTTAAATTAAATCCAACAAAATTAGCAATAAAGATACCGAAAAAAATTCCCGTCCAGTGTCTCACCGTGGAGGCGACATATCCCTCGTCCATCAGGATGTTTCTGGCGCAGTTGTTGATGTGCTTGAAGCGGTCGGGCCCCAACAGAATGCCTCCATACCACCGAGACACGACCACCATGACATCCCGCACGTCCAGAATCTGCAGTGCGACAAACACAAGAGGCGAAGTGACTGCAAATTCCAGATAAGCTGTCATGTCACCTCTCCCTGGCAGCTGAATATTTCACACCAGATGTGTTATAGCCGATAGATTGGAATGAAATGTTTCGGTCGCAGCTGCCAATCTAAAGCCGGGGGTCTGACAATCAGAACTGACGGGATTGAAAATGTTTAATATCGTCATGATTCTGATTTCTGCTTAAGGTCCGAGGAGAACTGTTCACTTTATAATGCTGTGAGTCAGAATTATGGAAACCAAAAACGTTACCATCCTCACACGGTGGCATCAAAATTGCTGGGAATCAGAACTCAAGTTGGTGTCTGGTTTATGTGATTATTAATCATTTTAACCAATAATTCATTACCAACTAAATTATTAATACAATGGTTGGAAAAACAGAGGAAAGTTCCCGACTTGTCAAATAGTGAAGAGACAGGAAGCCTCTGTGGACGCATCAGGAGACTTCTCGCGTCTCCATGGGAACGCAGAAACGCGGCGTTCGCAAACCGCTTTTCCAGACGTTCTCCAGTGAACACTTTCAAGGTTTTGAAATAAATCTTCTGTCTCTCCAGCAGGTTAGAAGGAAATTGCTCAGAGCAGGAGCCTTTCGAGAAAGGCTTTGGGGTTCAGGTCCTGCTCTGGTAGTGGAGAGCAGTTCTTATCTCGTCAGCTCTGAGTTTAGTTGTGGCACAAGGAATGCCTGGCAATAATCCTGGAGCAAAAATGAAATACGACAATAGCTGGTTTGAAACGAAAAGCTCACAGTTTTCATTGTATTCTTCCTTTTGCTCTTGTAGTTGATCTGATCCGTCGTTATCTACAACAACTAATTGACTCGGAACATCTTTTTTTTTTAAACCAGTACCACGTTTTATACCACTGTAAGACGATGCTGCCTTCAGGGAACACTGCTGACAAAACGCTTCGCAACAATTTCTTGAACGCACGTCCATTTTGTTGCTACTTAGCGAATGCTTCTCTCTAAAAGGGGCCTTGAAATTGGGCTTCTGTCTCTTTAAGAAGCGCCCTTGTGGCTCTCAGGAGCCTTTTCAAAGATGTTGGAAAATGGAAACAGATGGGGGTGGGAAATATATGTTTTGTTTCCGTATGGTTTCTGTAGGAGTACAAACATGACACAGTCATTCTTAACGTTTTCCAATGCTGTAAAAATGTGTAGAATAAATATTAAATTTCAAGTCTCTGGAGCCGCGGGTTGCTGACCCCTGGCCTGACCGTTAACTCTACCTGTCGTTTATTGAGTTTTTGGAAGGAGACAGAGTACAGCTGGTTTTCAGAGCTCGTGTATGATAATGAGACACATGAGAGAGCAGCGAACGTGAGCTGAAATGCCGCACAAAAACAAAAAAACAACAAACGGCCTGGAAGGAGACGCCGGGCTGCTGCTCCTCCGCCAACCTGCAGACTTTGATAATTCATTCCCTGCGTTTTCCAGGATTACGTATGAGCAGGAAAACAATGAGAACGGATGATACAAACAAGAGTGACATCACGTTCAGTTTATCCTTTCATTATAAAGTTCTCCGAGCTCACTTCAGAGTACTGGATCTGCTCTAAAACAGATCTCACTGTTTGGGAGGCGAACAGCTTGATTCATCTGAATTCAGTGCAGCAAATCGCAGACGTTGCAACGAGAAGCCGACCCATCCCCCTACCCGTCCCCCTACCTCCACCCAAACGGCTGCCATCACCTCCCGAATGAGTCTGAACTCTGGCGAGAGTCACGGACCTCATCTGGAAGAGCTCTGACACCACGCAGCACCTGCTGGTAATGAGAATGACAGAACCGCTCCGAGTCACGGCTGAGCCTTTATTACGGCGAAAACTTTTTTTCTTCTTCTTCTCACACCGGCTTTCATTCAGTGTTACAGGGAAACAAAAAGTGTGAGGACAATTGGACGTTTTTAGTGCGATGTGGGAGAGTGTGTGTGTGTGTGTGTGTGTGCGTGTGCGTGTGTGTGTGAATCACGGTGCCATCTGACAGCACAGCCAAGGGACAAACGCCTGTTTGAAATCAGAAATAATGGGATTAATAACGGAGACCAAACTGGAGTGAACAAAGTTCAGAGCCAAAGAAACTTTGCGTGATGCCTCCGTGGTGGTGTTTAAATATGCATTCATTCAATTTCTCTGGAAGGACGAGCACAAAGCTGAGCAGAGAGCAAAATCACTTGTAATTTGCAAAAAAAAAAAAAAAGTCTGCGACTATCACTTGCTAATATGAAAGACGTTTAATGTTACATTTATGAGATATTATAGAAACATGAGTGTTTGACTTTGTTGGGCTTCACTTGACTTGTGAATGTAAAAGCAAAGTTGCTATTCTCACACATTTCCTGAATCCATCTCGTCAAACAGGCCCCTGTCGCTCTTTGTGTATTAAAATTTCCTTTGGACATAAGCGGAAACAAATGTAAATGACTAAATCCCCCAATGTGGATATCGATAAAACCGGACAGTCTTAAGCAACATGCGGGATTTATCAAATTTCAAAACTTTTTCTCCTCCACTCAAAAGTTTTCGGTCCTATTTCACAAACCGTGGGATGGAGGGGGCAACGACACCAGACAACTTGAGAAATGACACAAGTTTGAAACTTGTCACAAATAATAAGACGTTTTGGAAACACATACTTTGTGGTGAACTTCAAGGTGTTGGTGGGGAGAAAAGGATATGCCAGTGAGTTTTTCAGAAGTGAGGACGAGGAGGGATTCTTTGCTCTGTCAACGCTGCACAACCAGGGAGACGTTCAATAGATCCAGGGCAATATTTGATCATATTTTGTATAAAAAAAAAAAAGAGCGTAGTACTTGTAGTAGAAACTATAAACAACTGATTGTGTAAATATATGATAAACTCTGGGAGTGTTCAGTTTATGCCCCTTCTTCTCACCCTCCTCCTCATAAGGCCAAGACATTTTGGTGCAAACATCCAATATGTGCAACTCCTGCACATCATGAGTTTTGATCAGGATCTGTCTCTCTTTATTGCTTCCCAGCCAAATCTGACATAACTGCACAGCCCCTTTCCTAAAGAGACCTTTGGCACAATTTGGAGGTGTGTGTGCTTCATTCTTCCATGGGAAATCTAGTGCCTGTCACATTCTCTCTTCAAGGGCACAGAGTTCAACAACATGTCAGATTTTTATTTCACAGTGCCAAAATCATTCCAACAAATTAGGCTTCTTGCAGAAATGCCACCACTGCTTAGTGCTAATGATTTTAGCATGAAGCTTGAACTTCTTCATCTGGGCGATAAACAGACCTGTACACCTCATAATTTCTGCAAGGCAATATCTGAATAAAACACCTGACATCCAAGAGTCAAAGAACTATAGTAAATTTAACCGCGACCATATAATTGTAATAAAATCGTAGCTAACGATTAGCTACTAGCTCTAGCGAAGGCTGTCATCACTGTAGCAGCACAGACACATACCAAGCAGTGGATTTGGGTGAGATTTATTGCACAATGATATTTTATTATGACGTGCATTTCACAGATTGCTACCTTAAATAAGTGAATTGTGCTGTTTCTCCTGACCTAAAAACAAAAGCAGATTGTGCCAATCAGGACACATCTGCATGTTTGCTTCTGAAGAAGAAGCACAGACCTGAAACTGGAGCAACTAAATCTAATTCTGTCATTATTGCAATTATTATTCACACTGTACCTTTCCAGCTGTCGCGTGTTGTAACAGCAATAAATGGGCCCAATGTACTTTTGTTAAAATTAATTTATGTTGGACATAGATGTCCTTTTTATAAGATAAATTCTCGTACTAGAGTGCAATAAGAAGAAAAAAAATCCAATTGCCGTGTTTAAATCCACACCCATTCTTAACTGTTCAAGATCTCATTTATGCTTCATTCATCAGGTTTTTTTTTGAGAGATAAATTAAACAGCCAGAAGTGTTCGGCTTTATGTTGCAGCGCTCTCTGGAGAACCCTGAGTAAAAGTCGCAGCAGACGCCAAATTATGCAGGCTGTGAAAATTACCAGGCCAGCTCAGAACAGACACCAATTAAACATGCAAAAGCAACAAGAAGCTGAACGCGGCCGGCAGATTTAACGATGGGAATGTGACATCAATACCGAGCGAAGAGAAAAAAAGAAAAAAGGTTAAATAAAAGCTTTGTGCGTCCTGCGCCGGGAATAATTTTGTCAACTCTTTTGGGGGTTTTGCTTCGAATAATGGCGGCCGCTTGGCGTGCGGCTGAACGACAGGCGCGGGCCGGGCGAAAGTGATAACCTGCAGCAAGTGAAGCAATCTGCCCCCCGCGGCGGTCTCGCCGTCATCCTCGCAGTCCTGCAGGAAGCTGTGCCTGTCCTCGCAGTAAATCCTGCAACAGAGAGCAAGAGAGACAGAGAGATGGAGAGAGGGAGAACGATATCAACAGTTTGGCATTAGGTTGGCGGACGCTCAGGTCAGAGGGTGGCGCCGGGACAACCGGCGGCGGCCTCTTCACAAGAGAAACTTCGCTTAGCAGTCTAAATGTCAGCATCTCTGTTTCCCAGTGAGTAATGGCCGCCCAGGCAGTCCGACGCTGACCTCATTAGGCCGTGTTATCAACAAAAAAAGAGAGTGCATGGACACATGCGTCAGGAAACACAAACGCACACATTGTGCAGCAACAGTTTGGCAGGATGTGTGAAGGGGGGGCTCTCATTTGCTCCAGAACTGTTTGACATTTTAAAGCAGTCCCTTCTGTGGAGTAGATTGTCTCATTTTCCTCTCCACTAATGAGACAAACTGTAGCACTAAGTCCAGGATGAAGAGCTAATTTAAATATTAAGCTCACAACGATTGTTCTGTATAGAATACGCTTTGGTTCAGAAGTTAATTTGGATCTCCTGGCGAGAGGAGGAGGCTCTGTGGATTCAGCGTTGCCATGGGGAGGGATGTCTGCACGCAGAAAGCTGCACCAGCACAAAAACGCTAAAGTTATATAAATTATGATTGATAACAGCAGACAGACTGTACACAAACTGTAACGAGCCCCGACGTGAGCTGACAGGTTTGTGCAACGAGTTTTGGCGTCGTGGCACACAATCAAAAGCCTTTCTGTCAGCGGAGTCGTTATAGAAGTTACATTTATGACGGATGAACACGAACAGAGCAGTGAAAACGGTATTCGCCCCTTCTTTGGTTTCTTTTTGCTTTTTTGTGACGATATGTCTTTTTTAACATAAAAGACTTTAAAAGAAAGCACTTATCATATTTAGAAAAGCTGCAATATGAACTTTTTTTTTTTTTTATGTTTTTTAAAATATTTGTTAAAACTATCACCATGTTGTGACATTATAATATGACGGATAATGTCTGAAAAAGTTTAGCTCTTCTGCTTTCCACCTATGATGTCAGAAACAACCAATCAGTTTTAGCGCTGTCAATAATCCTCACGTATGCGTCGTTCAGATCCTACACTGACAGCGAGCCAGCTACTTACCATAGCCACCGATGATGACGACAGCTTTCCTGTAGCTGTCATTGAGCACATTTAGCAGCACATACACGAGGATGACAGATGGCACTAAAACCCTCCTCTTGGCTCTGATTGGTTGATTATGACCGTTAACGGTGCTTTTCTTCAAACAAAAGTGACTCAGGAAGGAGGTGGAGGACCTGAATTTTTTTAACACATTATTTGTCTCATATTGTAACTTCATGATAGTTTTAACGAATATGTAAAAAAACAAAATTAATTAATTAATAAAAAAAAACAAAAAAAACCACATTTTTGTAAAAGTTACATTTATTGCAGCTTTAATGAAGTCTTGAGACTTTTTTATTTTCTTTTTTCGCAATCCACTCTGTTTCTTGAGATAGGGGCATGATGTTTTGCCTTTCGAGTTTCTTCATGTTGTCAAATTCAATTTAAGTGACGTATCGATTGTGCAGGCGCAGTAAAAAGGCCCGACTGCTCCTGGTGAGATTGAACTGAAGAACGCTGCAGCTGTACTGGAATTTCAACACAGCCTGTAAAGAGTCATGTGAGATTTAAAAAAAGCTGTGAAATACATTTTCACAGAGGGTCAGATCGGCTCAAAACGCTTTGCCGTTTACCAAATGAGGCGCATTCGTTCGGCTTACGTTCGTCTTTGTCCGATATTAAAAATTGTTTGACGACGTGAACGACTCGCACGTGGAAAAAGCAAAGTAATCTGTGGGCAAACAAACAGTAATATTTTACTGCGCTGTTTTGTTAAAAAGGATATCAGGAGAGTGAATCATAAAGCTGCTTGATGCAGCAGCCTTCCATCTAGAGTGGGTTTCATGTGGGTCCCCTGCGAAGAAACCAGCGTGTTGCTCGTCACAAGGCCAATTTTGTGTATGTTTGGATAAAAGCGCAAAGTTTTACAGAAAGCTGTGGTGTCCGGAGGTTAATTTTGGCTTCACTGCACTGAATGTTTTTTTGTTTGTTCGTTTCTTCCATATTTGATCGTCACTTTGTGAACCCGGACCAAACAACCAGCAGCTTCCCATGAAGCTTTAAGACCCAACCATAAATGAGAGGTTCAACTAGTCACAATAAACAATGAATCACTTAATCACATGATAAATGAAAAGAAACTCAATCATTTTTATTTGCTTGATTCATTGGTTTTTCTCTTTTCTCTCACTTTTTACCAAAAACTGAACGATAAAAGTCATCAGTCTGGCATTCTGGTCTCAACTATTCCCTTTTTTTGAAAGATAATTTTGTTTACACAGAGTTCATAATTCATTTCATTTGTTGTTTCTGTCGTTTTCTTTGTTTTTTTTGGATATTTAAAATGAATTGCAGTTCCAGTGCACAAATGTGCATTATAATTTAAAGTTTATTGATCCTTAAGAATGTGTTCTTGCATTTTTGTGCCATTATTACAATTATATTACTTGAAAATGGTCTCAAAACAACAATATTATAATTTATCGCAATAAGTTCTGGGACAATGTACCTTTATGATACAACATTTACCGCCAGTACATTTTAATCAGCATCACTTTGGCCTACAAAGTAGCTTTATGCAAGCAAGCCCACATTATCAAGTAAAAACCATAAATCAATAAACTTTAGGGACGTTTAGTATCGTTATGAAATGGACTATCTGGAAGGTTTCAATGCTTCACGGAGTCTCGCTTAGACACTGAGTTATATGACGCAGCTTTCTTTGTTCACTCATAAAATCGTATTTTCCATCAGGTCTATATAGACTCTACCAACCTGTAGGCATAAATATTATGAGTGGCACTGGCAATCTTCTTGTTTGCACAAAGTTTCTCCAGGACCATCTTCACCTGAAACACATAGGGGGGAAAAAAAACAAAACACAGTGATGAGTGACGGCTGCTGGCATTCGGCTTCGTCGTCTGTTAGCTCACTGTTGAGTTTATAAAGCGCTGTGCTAAAGCCAGGAGTGTTGAAGGAGTTCTACCTGCAGCACTTTGCGGTATGAATAACCCATTAGTTCAGTCTGCCGCTGCTGACCAATGCAGATTAGTCAGCTATTTGCCAGGGGCTGTTACATCAAAACACTGAACTTTTGGGTAAAAGCTAGTAAAACAAAACTTGTTGCCCATTTTTAATACTGTCTAATGGTTACACAGCATCACATGTCTGCATGAAGCTACAAAAAAAAATTAATAAATAACACAACGCTGAGCAAGCATTTTCTGAAATTACATCACTCCAGTCATGTGAGTTTTCAAGAACCACAATGAGCAACTAGTGATACAGTAAGTATGAAAAGACAAGATGTGAATTGAAATGTTTCATTATGCTTCTCTCTTTCACTCTTTTTTTGTATCTGCAGTGTCAACCGGCACTTCAACATGCGCCTCCTTTTGTACATTTTAACCTGAAATGAAATTTCATTTCTTGAAGCCCAGTCAACCAGAACTTTTTAAAAATCACTCAAATTACTAGCAAAACAGCGAAGTTATCCGTGGAAAGAAACATTAAAACTCAAAGGCAGAACAAAATGGCCAAGGATTGTCGCCATATCATGCAGATTTTAAGTAGGACAAAAGGGAACCGATGCAGAGAACAATCTCGACACACCTGTGTGTAGAGCAGCTTCACTCGTATTTTAGCTGAAATGCAGAGACTAGAGCTGAGGTTCCACAAAGGGGTCGTGTGTCACCGCCTCCAAAAATACACAACAGCTAAGAGTCCAGAAATATAACCAAAATGACATTTTTGAAAAGACGATGCCTTTTTTTTTTTTTTCTTAATTATCTGTGGACATGGTGTCAGAGTTTGAGATACTTTCAGCAGCTTCTGCCTGAGAAAAACAAAAATACACTGCAGCTCCAAGTGTATTGGCGCTGACAGATGTTACAATGTTTGGAAATACAAAATACAGCAAAATCTAATTATGTTTGAAACATGTCATGCAAATGAGAACCATTGAGCAAATTTGACTTGCAATATAATTTAGGGGTTGTAGTTTCCCAAGTGACAAAGAAGTCCCAAGTCAAGTCCAAGTCCTAAACTTTTGATTTTGAGAACGTCACTAATGAATAATTCTTAGCCTTGGTACAATCAAGTATGTTCTCCTTACAAACATCAGAAAGTTGGTGATGATGTTGGTTTCTACAGTACATAAGCAAAAACACATTAGAAAAAAGCAAGCAGAAGTTTTCTTGCAGATTGTAAATTGAGTAAAAAATTAGTTTAGCTTATTTAACAGGGATAATGTGCAAAAAAAACATTAACGAGGGATGCTTTGCACCAGATTTAGCTTAAGATGGTTTCCATTTACAGTCCGTGAGCAGGAGAGAAAATAATAGTCTAGAATCATAAAATATGATATTGAAAAGCTGTAATATTGCTCAATATACAATGACTGTACAAAAATAAAACCAAACCAGCATTAAATGCCAAACTTCTGTTCTGCTATCATTATTGCCAAGATTGCAGATTTTATTTTTCACTGATGATGAGAAAACTGATCCACAGTAAAACAGAACCGAATATCCATGTTAATCAACTGCAAAAGTACAAACCTGTTTTCAGATGATTCCAATGAACATATGGAAATATTCATTCAACTGTATAAAACATCAGGTGGATGTTTTTGGACAGAATTATGCTGCTCATATCTGCTCAAAGAACTGCCATATTTTTGGCGTTTACATCTCTTTGGATTTACAAAACAAACAAAAACTTAATTGCAAGGATAAAATAAACCAACCGCATAACCTTCCATTTATCAGTTTGTGAGAGTTTGAACGTCAAAAAGAAGTTAAGATTATTTCGCTTTTCTACCGTAGTTTCCAGCACATAAGTTTCACATACACACGTATGCTTCAAGTGCTTAGTGCTTCAAGAACATTACGTGAAAGCATGAAGCCTGCCCCGGGTCTCCATCATCTCGCTTCGTGGCGTCCCGGCAGGACAGCTGCATCTGCTAATATTTTTTACCAATTAGCATTTTGCAGCAGGTGGGAGCTTTTAAGACGAGCTGAGGAGTAAGATTAATATGCAGGAAGTGGAAAACAGATCTTTTTTTACGTCAGTCAGCGGCATGAATCAGATTTAGACAAACCCAAACTACAGAAAGTTCATAAGTTTCCTTTAAGCATCATATACCATTCTTATAACAGTTTTTGGGGGTTTTTTTGTCTAATTTTAGACATTCTTTTCTTGAATGTCAAGAACGTTACTGTGCATGTGTTGTACCTGTCTTGGCATGACCACAGGTGCCAAATGGGGCTGGAAGGTGCTGCGTCGGTCCGTGATGGGGCTTCCATGTTTAATCGGCGGTATCTCTTCATCTGTAAGTGGGCAGCGTCGCACATAATTATAAAATCTTGTTATCGGAAATGGAGCAGGTGCCGATTTAAGTGAGCTATACCGTTTGCCTGATCAAGGAAGAAGTGGGTTTTCTCTGCGCTTTCCCTGAGAAGGAGCAAATCAGGTACATCTTCATCGTCTCCCACGTCCTCCTCGGCAGTTACGTTCACTTTTTCTTCTTGAATGACTACAGAGGAATAAAATGAGCAGAAATGTGGGGGGGAGGGAAATCACATTATAAGTAGCACAGTGATTGTTAATGCTAAGACAGCTGACAATCTATTCCGGGATTATTTATGCAAGAACATAGTGCGATCCAAATGTATTCACACCGCTAAAACAAATGAGTAGTTTGTCACAATCCGGCTGGACTCTTTAACGTGTTTTGTTTGGGTTTGGTGTGACGTACCGACGCAAGGTAGACCTCAACTGAGGTGGAGAGAGATCCATGGTTTAGTGTCATACAAGTAACATTTGAAAATATTTGGCATGTTTTTTTTATTTTACCTGTAACACTCTGATATCCCAAAATAACATCATACAAAACACTGCACTCAGGCGCTGTCAATCAAGCTCATCTAAGCGCTGCAGCAGTCCTAATGGCGGAGAAACACTACAGGGAAAGTGTTTATCCGCTGTAATTGTTGGCCATGTTAAGTAGCGTTAGCATCCACACCAAGCTCTGGTGTGGCAAAGAAAATGCAACATAGCAGAGAAAAAGGGGAAGATCTGAGCAGCATGTACACGAGCTTAATTAATAATGCTAAAAAAAAGCCCCAAAAAACACTCCTACTGGCTCAGATTGGTTGTTTTTGACCAAGTGGTGCATTTCTGCAGACGGCCGTAGGACCACAGGGAGCAGGCAGAAGAGTCTGGTTGTTTTCACAGATCGTCTCTCGTGTTAGACTGTGAACTTGCATACAGTCCACACTTTTCAGATTTGTATTTACAGCATACCGCCGTACTTTGTGTAGTTTTATGCCGCAGGGATGAAGCAGTGCGAGTACTTCTAATCGCAGCATGAACAGTGTGATTTCTCCAAAGGTTCCGCTGCTGACAGCTAATATCACATTGATTATCCTCATTGTCTCCATGGGGTTTTCTACAAAGAAACGTCGAGATGTTGGAAAACAAGTCCATTTATGAGATATGTGTTTGTCATTCTCAACAAACCCCATGAAAACACTAAAAGTGACAGTTAATTAGCCCGACCTCCTCCCGCTGCTCCCCACAACTCATTTGAAGCTTCTGGCCGCAGATGTATGCGCTTCTCATTTCTGAAGGTGTAAATGCCACACTGGGATCCAAGTAATGCTACTAACTGGCACTGATTTAAAGTGTGGATTAACACACAATTGCAGCGCAGTGCGAACGTGTGACTCGCCAACATGCTATTAACACGTTTTTGGAAGACAGTCAAGGGCGCAGGAGGGAAGATGCAAACGCAACATTATCATAAAAAGCATGTACCTTTCAGGAAGAGAAAACCTCCCAAAGCAGAGGTCAGAAAAAGAAGGCTGCACGCGGCCTGGCATGCATAATAGGATGCATTAATGCACGACTATTAGAACTTGAGGATAAAGAACACGCAGACATGAGCATTAATGCCATTCATCTGCCCCTTTTTAAGTAAACGCTGCTAAAACTTGCACGGCCGCCAGGAAAACAGAAAATGACAAATGTGCACTGCAGATCTTCTCGTGTTTACTCTCATAATGAAAGGCTCAGTATTTCTTACAGTGTAATCAACACACACACACACAAGAGAGAGGGAGAGAGAGCGCACCCAACAGAAACACATACACAGCCAAAATCCATTAAAAGTAAGTGGGCTTCATGTTCAGTTGAACAAATATTTATTCTCCAATGTTCCCCCCCTTCTGTTGCTCATCGTTTTGCTTCAGTGTGGCCTGATTCATCCAAAAAAACTTCATCATCAAAGCCTTTATATTCCTCCTCACTTTTCATGTGCCCTGTCATTTCTTCTGCCTTTTTTCATTTCCTCTATTTTTCTGTCAAATGTGCAGCTTCGGCCTTATCACCACTCCTTTCTCCCTCTCTCTCTCTTCCTCTCTCTCTCTCTCCCACCATGTGGCTGTCATTTGGATGAATAAGCCAACGGTCCCACTCCTGGACTGAAGGGCTGCGACCTGTTACACATGAATCACCGAAAAGATGACTTATGACACACCACAATGGGGAGGCGGGCTCCATTTGTTTTTTTGTGTTTTGTGTCTGGCTTGTGGCTAAAAAGGTATAACGTTCTGTAGGAGCACGGTGTCAGATAAGCGAGACAGAGGGAGGAGAGACTGACACCCAGAAACGCACCTCGTTTAGCGAGTGAAGCCGGAACTGAGGAGCCTTTTCGCGCCGCGCTTTCTGCCAGGGGAGAGGCTCCACCGAGGCAACCGGGTGCATTATGAAGATACGGATCTTAATTCAGTGAAGTCACTCAAAGCGCGGAGCATTTTTTATTTTTTTTTTACTTTACAAGGGCTTTGTGTTTGCCTTTAGATCCTCACCGGAAAGATTCGCCAATGAGGAAGGAAGCCGAACACAGGAGGGAGGAGAACCTAGATCAGGCTTCACCTGAGACTTGGATGGATCGAAAGTGATTATTTCACGTCTAATAAGTTTCAAATGTGCATTTTATGTGGCTAAACAGTGAAACCAGGAATTTAAGATGACACGCGAACGTTTCTCATCGCGTGACACGAACTCAGATTGAACTTTTAGGTCAGTTGGATCATTGAAATGATGCATTGGTGTCAAACGTTTGTGCAAACCTTTTTTTTATCTGCGCTGCTTTGGCTTTGCAGATATTAAAGAAAGGTCAAAGGTCAAAAGGTCAACCAAGGCGGTACAAGGGGGTCTGCAACAAATTTTCTGCTGCACAAACGCAGCACAAACTGAGTCAAGTTGATTGATACCCATTTTGTCTGATTTGAAGAAGGTTGCGGGGCTGGTTGACCTTTCATGACCTCCAGAAACATTTCTTTATATTTTTAAAATGATAGCTGCACAAACTGATATTTTTGCTGCAAAAACGTTCGACAGGAATTTTGTCTGATTTGAAGAAGGTGAGGGTGGGGGGAAGCGCTCAGAGTAGCATGAAGCCGGCTTCGCCATCAAGCCATTTGGGAGTCATTTATAAAGCGCTCGCCGACCTGCAGGCTCATAGCACGCAACTCATTTCTCGCACACCTCACCTGGTCCCGAGCTGTGGGATTTTTCCACGAGAAAGTCTCTGATTCTTTCCACCCACAGGTAGAGGATGCTCTCCCCCGCATGCTCCCTGTTGAAAATTAAATAGTCGCATGTGAGGGCGGAAGCTCGAAATCACACACAGAGACGGGCGCCCTGCGAGAAAGAATAATGAAAGCTTTTGTTGTGACTAATATCGCCGCGCAGCATCTCCTTGTGAAGTCAGAAATTACGAGAAAAGCACTCACACGTAGATGTCTTCCAGGCTGTTTGCCAATTTGGCCCTCTCGGAGCCTCGCAACCACGCGGCACTAGAAAAGCCGAGAACAAACACAGGGTTATTGAGTGGGACGCGGAGTGGGCTTTTGAGTGGGACGTTGTTCTTTCAAATCAGCAGGATCTCCTCCATATTAAATGACAAAAAGAAGGCAAATAGGCTTACTTGATCTGATAGATGGGTGGGGCTGCGCTCGGATAATCGGGTGGAAGGATTATCTGATCACAGTGAGATGAAAATAATAGTTTTAGAACAAGCTGAAACGCTTGAGATTTTGTTTTCTCCTCCCATTTTCAACCTGCAAGCATGCTGTCAGTTTCTGCTCCTCGGCGTCGCTGGATATTTTGATGCAGAATATCCTGGACGCTTCGTCTATCACACACCACTCGTCTCCGTAGATAGAAGACAAAGCTTCAACCTCTTCCATCTGAATGAGAAAAATCCAATTAGAAAGCAAAATAATTACAAAAAAAACTAATCTAAGAGTCTTCAAAGTTTAATCCCTGGTTAATCCACACTGTGATTACAGAATTTCAACAAGTGGAGGGCTTTAAAATTCTCACAGTACAGCTGACGGGCATAATTAGACTAAGTCCTTAAAGAAACTGATGCTAAAACAAACTGTTTCTAGCAAAATGGCTGAAAGGGAGTGATGCCCAATTCCTCACAATGCAGAGCTGGACAGAATCATAAGAGAAACAGGTAACTCTCAGACTCAGCCATTTTATTCCTATCTACTTTAAATTTATATTTGTAAAACAAAAACATTTAAGGCTGAAACATTTAATCAGATTAATCGTGATTAACCGATTATTTAACTATTCGTCAACTCATTTAGGAATCGATAACTCATTAACTCGAGGATACAGATTCAAAAGAGCGACATCCTCAGAGCAATAATTAAGCCAAAACTGTACAAAAATAAAAATGACATTTTTTTACTTTAAATGAAAAAAAAAAAAACATTAATCAAGTGGCATAGTTTTAGCTTCACTCGGTTCAAATTCTGTAAAAAACAACAAAAAACGCAATGCTAAAGAACCTTTTCCTATTCAATTATTAATCATATAGAATAAAAAATACAAATATTAGCTCAGCACTATATTGATCCTAAGTCAAACCGAGAGAGCTGAGCTTTTCACATGTTGTGGTGGAAGCTCACAGCGAGTCAGACATATGTTGCATCAATCCACCTCATCAGCTGACCGGGCAGATCAGCAGATTGTGAGTCCGCTGGGCGAACATTCAGACAACCACAAGACCAGGAGAGCACAGGGAGGTGTACCATCTGTTCAACTGTCAGTCTGACCAAAATGAAAATCGAAAGCTTCACCCAGTTCCTGGTGGAGTCACACCAGAGTCACACCAGATCGAGGATTTCAGCTTATCAGGTGGATTCATACGGTGGTGTGAAAGAGTGTTTGTCCCCTTCCTGATTTCCTTTTCTTCTTTTTGCATCTTTGTCACACTTTGGTGTTTCAGAATATCAAAACAATTTAAGACAACACAAAATGCAGTTTTTAAATGGTACAGTTCATTATTAAAGAAGAAAAACCCTGAAACCTTCATGGCCTGTGTGAAAAAAGTGACTGATTGGCTGCAGAACCCAGTTTGGATTCAGATGGAGGTCAGAAGTGTGATCAGTCTAGAAGGTCACTTCTACAAGAACGTTGATTGAATACATTCAATTTGCAATGGCATGCAATAGCATTATAAGCATATGAAGGATGAGTTTTATGAAAAGCATGGTAAATTGGAAGAAAAACAAGGAAAATAAAACAGCTGATCAGTCACCTAATGTGATGTCACCAGAGGTATCTGGAAGCTTTTTTTTTTGAGAAGGCATGCTTTTATTTTGTTGATTAAATTGTCATATTTACAGAAATAGCAACGTCAAGTTGACTGTGATATTTTGTACTGTACACCGTGTTCCAAGTTATTATGCAACTTGGATTAAAGTGTCATCAAGATTAAATTTTTTGTTGTGCTATTAAATTTATGATTTGTACAAATAAAGGCATAATGAGGAAGATTTCTGTTAGACAAATTCATTGGATTAAGAGAACAGCTGTTAAAATGCCCTTAAAAGCAGCAAACAGTTATCAGAAGCTGCTGGTGGATGATCCTACAGCGGCTTGCAGTGCATGAACCTACTATTGGGCCTCTAACCAGCTCACAAGCAGAAATGGTCGCAGTGGGCCCAGCTGTACATGAAGATTCATTTTCAAGCAGACTTGTTCACTGATGACTGCTGTGCAACCCTGGAAAGTTGGACCATCCAGGGTTGATGGCCATTATGTCCCAATACGGCTGTGACGTCAGCAAGGAGGTGGTGGAGTCATGCTTTGGACCGAAATCATGGAGAGAGAGAGAGAGAGAGAGAGAGAGAGAGAGAGAGAGCTGGTCGGCCCCTTCAGATACCCTGAAGGTGTGAAAATGATCTCAGCAAAGTAAATGGACTTTCTGACTGATCACTTTATTTCATGGTTCAAAAAGAAGAGCCGTAACTTCAGTCGCAAAATCATCTTCATGCATGACAATGAATGCTGCAAGGAATACCACTGTGTCACTGGCTGCTTTGGGAATGAAAGTGGAAAAACTCATGGTGTGGTCACCATCCTCCTCTGACCTCTGACCCTACTGAGAACTTTTGGAGTTTCCTCAAGCAGGAGATCTGAGGGTTGAATGCAGTTCATATCAAAACAGCAGCTCTGGGAAGGTTTTCTGACATCCTGCAAATAAATTCAAGCAGAGACTTTCCACAAACTCACAAGTTCAATGGATGCAAGAATTGTGCAGGTGATGTCAAAGAAGGTTCTATGTTGACATGTAACTCATCTGTTAAGATGTTTGAAATAGTTTTGATTTTACTACATGTAATCACTTAATGCTGCACATTCAAAGAATGACCATTTGCAGTTTTTTACAATCCATAAAATGTTTAGAAAATCTGCTGTGCATAAGAGCTTTGTTCAGTGAAATTAGATTTATACTGTAATAGTTCATGACTTGAAAACTATACTGACCATGACCATTTAAGAGAATCTGAGAAAATATCACTTGCATAATAATTTGGAACATGGTGTATAAGTGATAAACCTTCAGTAAAAGAATTTAATAGATTTTACAGATAATCTGGTTTGGGGCTTTAGATGATTTCAAGCCAAAGTTGCAGTGAGTCGCTCTGCCTCTTTTATCAATATGATCATCACTTCCAGCTCCATGCAGCCAACCTGCCTGCAGCAGTTCCTGTAAAACTCTGCTTTCTTCACTCTGTCTCTTACTTGAGCTTGCAGATCTTCTTCATTCTCTGGATTTATAATATCCGCCATGAATTCATCTTAATAATCCTAGCCCCGCTGGGAAAACGTATCATTCAGCTGTAAGGCTCATGACAACATGAAGAATGAGATTTGCAGTCCGTGAAAAACTACTTCCGGGGTAAAGTGGCTCAACAGGCTGCTGGCATTCTGACTTCCGGTTTCTACCATCACTTTGTGGGTGTAAAGAAAACAATAAAACAAGGCACAACATACTAAGAGTTAGTCTTCTATTGTGTCGCCAGAAAATATTCACATTTCTCACCTTATATTATGTTTTTTTACGCGTGCGTCTTCCTTTTATTTTGAAAGGCCCGGTCGGCTGACTTCCGCCGAGGCGCGGATCAGCTGATCTCAGCGTAAACAGTCAGCAGTGACAGAGGTGTGAGTGTAAAGGAAGCGTCACTGTGATACATATTTGTCCGCGTGCTCCGTCGGGGCTGCCAGAAGACAATAAATGAGAAGTTGGCGTCTGTCAGCGAGTGAAAGCGGGATGCGCCGGAGGCTCTTCGCCGCGTTGTGAAGCAGGGCAGCAGGAAGCTCACCGAGGGGCTTTGAACGTCACATGCAGCTCCACGGTGGGCCCCTGTTACAGAAAAGCTGCTGGATTTTAACCCACCGGACGTGGATACTGTAAGTATTGACTTTTTCCGTGCAGAAATGCGTGTTTACATCACATTACCACTAAAACTATCTCTGCTTGTGTTTAAATAGATTTTTATGTCCTTTAAATTCCTCTTGAAAGTAAATTGTTTGAAGTTTTAGCACCTAAGTGTCCTGTTTTATTATTATTATTATTATTATTATTATTATTACTATTATTATTCTTTATTATCGAATAAGTACAGTAGGTAGTGCAATTGGATTTTTACTGCTCTAAGACTGGGCACCTCTTGAAGGTTCACAATGACAATTTTAACTTGAGCTTTTCTGGTTTCATTCAAGATTCTCTTGTCTAATAGCACAACATGGTGATGAGTGTCATCTTGAGGCGTTTTACAAGTGTAATTTACATCCAGTTTACAAACGCATAGTAAAATCAATCCAACAATGTATAGGCAGATTCAAATTCAGCGACATGCTTATAATCCCAGTTGTGAAGCAGTGTAATCAAATTCAGTTTAAAATGTAAATAGGTGAAACTTTCTTAATCTGCAGACTTTGCAGCAATCCATCCTGCACTCCGGCAAGCATGACACGACAGTAGCCAGGAACAACTCGGTTTTAACCAGGAAAATAATAATAATAATAATAATAATAATAATAATAATAATAATAATAATAATAAACTCCATCTGAGCCTGGAACTGACAGGGCAGAGCAGAAAACACAATGCAGATTTTGTTGGAAATAAAGTCTAGGGTGTGTTTCAGACACTGGAACAAATTTATGTTACGTTGTCTTTTTTATGAGATGGAAGAAAGAGTGGCTGAGTGACTTTTTGGCGTTGAGTTTGTATGTGTTAACACACTGACTCCGTGTTATTGTTTTTATTCGGGTTATGAGAATGTCATACCGATCCATGTCTACTTCACATATTTCTAGCACAAATATCCATCACCGTTTAAAATTTCTTATTCATTTTGGCAATAAAGATCTGAATACCAACATACTTGTTTTCTCACAGTCCTATATTTCAGAGCCAGTGGTCCAAAAGAGAAACTTATGCAATTTTCAGCTCGCGTAGTTTTTCAAAATGCCATTGAGTAACAAGAGCAAGGAGGAACATTAACCTTAAATCCTACAAAAACCTTGAAAAAATGTGTTTTCTTTCTCACTGTGCCCAGGTGCATTTAGGTGCCGTTTGAATTATTCATTTGTTTGCCATTTTGAGACAAAATGAAATCGTTTTCTTCTGAGAACACAGACTAACACTAAGAATACAAAGTATCATAACATATTAGCAATCAAGTCGATTTAAAAAAAAAATTGATTTACCAATAGAACATTTTATTAATTAGCAGAATAAACGCTGGGGGGACAATTTAATTATTGCTATTAATTAAATGGTGTAAACAAAAAATGCCTTTTTTTATAGCAGGGAATTGTACCGGGTTTTTACTGACATTGATACACTTTAAAGATAAAGAGTGAGACAATCATCCAGTCATTTGGTCACCTGCTTTTCAGGCCCAGCTAAACCTGTTTCTGAGCCACACGCCGGTTTCCTGAAAAAGACAAGCTGCAGCATCTTAATAGTCTTCTGTTGACTACGTGATTTATTGATCCCTCCACAGAGCCACACGACATATCGAGCCTTTTCCATCTTTTTTTTTTTTTTTTTTTTCTTTCAACAAATCATTTCAAGAGCAATTGTATGATGCCAGCAATAGAAGTGGCATGTGCACATGTTTTCCTTTTTTTTTATAAGGTCTGGGTATGGAGGAAAGGAATGATCTGCCTCTTTCCTGTAAGGCTTGGCTAGAGACGACTTTCTTTTGAAAAAAAAAGAAAAATCCATGCTCACTTCTCCTTGCTTTCTTAATTTCCGAGAAAACAAAAGACCTTGTGACTTGTTTGTCACATGACCCAGCGCTGACCTACTGGCTAAGTAATGTAAACAATAAGGGAGGCTGTGCAGCAATTTAAAATGCCCAGTCTGATGGTTGTAAAGCATACTTTTCACTTTATTTCAGTGTTGCAAATTGTGCCTCATAATGTCACTTGATGATCTGCGGGGATATATGTATGGAGAAAAAATAGTCTCAGCATACCTCTACTGTCTTCTATCTGTTTATTTCATTTTATGCTGGAGGCAAAAATCAATCGACCAGATATTGAGCAAGTCAGATACTGTTAAACTCTGATTTCTTTCATGTTCGTTGAATCTATCACAACTACGAATCCCCACCATTTCAGTCAATCAATGCGTCAACCAGTGATTGCTTCTTTAAAGCACTTTTATACACTTTTTAGTGCAGCAGAAGCGGTTTTAACAAATGCAGATATATTTTTAGAACATTCAGAACATTTCTTTTCTGTTTTATGCTTTAGGAAAACTACTAGAATAAGTTACAAATCTCAGGTATCAGAAACTGATCGTTTGTATTGGGCAGGAAATGTCAGGATTGGTGCACCTTTAATTTTGTTTTCTGCGCCCTTCAAACACACGCAGGCGGTTGGAAGGCGCCCATGTTTACCTGCACATTTGAACACAAAACATGACCATTTTATTCCCTTTGCCAGGCACGGTAGTTGTGGTTTGGCTTTGTTTTAACATTACTCAACCTGTATCCACTGAGAATTACAAATGACCTTCACAATCTAGCATTTTCTTATAGTAGCTAAAGCCTTTCCAAAATTGGGTCATGTAACAGGACTTTGATCCTCAAGCCCAACAGCTGAACAAGATAGGTGGCAAAGTGTAGCGGTCTTAGATGAAAGCCAGGCTGGCTGAAATGCTGGGGCAGCATGCTAAAGAGAGGAACAGAAACAAAACCCAGAAAATTTTAGCAAACTAAGGCTACTTGTTTGATAAAGAGTGATTAAGATCCACCTCAAAAAGACAGACTGATATGTTTGTGAAGAAATCACGGCATTGGACAGTTTCCGCTTCTCTTTTATTGTTATTAAATATCTTTCCATGTTCCATTACGGTCAGAGTCTTTTAAAATCTCCCACTCAGTCCTATTTATTATGTAGCCACAGCTAATTCCCATCCTTTCTGTTTTTCCCTGCAGGGCTCCATGGAGGATCTGGAGCCAGAAGAGCGGTTCCTGCAGTGCGCCCGGAACGGAGATCTGCCTGGGGTTCAGGAACTCCTCAGGTCCTACACAGCGGCCGAGAGGCGGATTAATATCAACTGTAAAGGTGTGTGACTAACACATGGGTGTAGTTTCAGTGACAGTGTTGCTGTTGAACTCAATTCAAGAATGTCCTGTTTTTCATTTCAGGTCAAAGCAAGTCTAACTTGGGATGGACGCCTCTTCACTTGGCTTGTTACTTTGGTCACAGAGATGTGGTGGAGGAGCTCCTCAAGGTGGCGTTTCTCTTTTTTTTGATTTTGATGAAATGTTAAACGGCTGCGCAGATGACACGTATTTTCGCTCACGTCCTGCAGGCGGGAGCAAACGTGAACCTGCCCAACAACATCGGAGACACAGCGCTGCACAAAGCTGCGTTCACTGGGAGAAAGGTGCGCTGTAAAAATATTCCCCCTCTATAGAAGTTTTTTTTTTTTTTCAAATTAAAAACTCTCTGCACCACTTTGTTAAATGTAAGATTTTTTTTTTTTCGCATGCGTTCATTCGTTCATTCATTTCCTGTCAAACCAATCAATCCATCGCATATTGATCAGGAGGTTGTCATGCTGCTGCTGCACTATGATGCATGTGCTGCTGTCATCAACGGCTCGGCTCAAATTCCCAAAGACGTCACTCAAAACGCAGAGATCAGAAGCATGCTGGAAGGTGAGAGATACATCTTGTCATTCTGAGAGTTACCATGGAGACTTGCTTTCAGTTTTTTTTTTCTTTCTTTCTTCCACGCCGGCTTGTTTGTCGTCCATTCACACAAACTATTTATGCCGCTTATATCCTTCGTTTTCTCCCGTCGCGTGGCGGATGCCAGCTGCCGAACGAACAGAAGAGAGGAAACTGGAGGAGAAACTTCTGGAGGCTGCGAGAGAAGGAGACCTATCGACTCTCACTCAGCTGGTTGGTAAAAGACGCTACTCGCTTCCGTCCGGGCGCACACAGAGCCGAGGCCCGAGTCCCGCGTGTTTTCGTACAACTTTAAGGCCACATTAAAGATGCTGCACTGTTAGAGGCGCAGATGAAAACATAAAGCATCTGATTACTCATCTGAGAATAACATGTAATCAATCGACACAATTTAGTATTTCATTTTGAAGAAAAAGAAATGTTCTCTGACCTGAAAATACAAACATCCTTTGTTTTTATTATAATCCGGGGCACGTGCCAAACCCAACATCCACAGGCCTAATCAGGCCCGCCAGAAGCTTGAACATGGCACCACTAGACTCTAGAAATAAAAACTTTGAGTTAAGAGTGTGCTTAAATGTTATTTTATCAATATCAGTAGCTTTATCTGGATAGTACCAAATTACAGCAAGTGTGAAAATATGTTTAATATTATTTGATTTGAAGAGGTTCTCACAGGTGGCTATTTATTCTCGTTTCAACAGTTTAATAGTTATTATTTTTTTATTATTGCTTTCTGCCACAACTGGCCATTCAAAGACATTCTTGATCTTGATGTGGCTCAAAATGAAAATGAGTTTGACAGCCGTGACTTAGGATTTAAAGTTATTTTACTTTATATCTGATGGAACGCTAAAACAACTTCATGCCTTTTAATGTGTATGTTTGTGTTTCACATGGTTTTGCTGCTGTATGTTTGATTAAGTAGTTGGAAATGTCACCTTCTGACACTCCAAGTACTTGAGTTTAATTATTGCAGCCTGTGATGTCGTTATATGTATAGTTGTTTAAATGAATCCAGACTGAAACACCACATTGCACAGGTATTGGCACCCCTTGTAAAAACTTGCAAAACCTGCTAAAATAAGTCAAACTTTCATAGTGGCATAATCTCAATTTGAAAATTTTAGGAGAAACCCAACCTTTGGTTTGAGTACATCAATGCTGTGGGGGAAGAAAACAAAATAAGAGATGTATTTTTACACTAAACCAAAATTATGCAATTTTGCCTGGAGGACTTGACTTTGTCTTTTCATATTCAATTTTACAAGCTCTGCATGCAGGGAGAGGGATCTTTAATCATTCCTCTTTGCATAATCTCTCCATGCCATCCAGAGTCCTGATCTCTTCTCTCTTCTGCTCACCCTGTGGCTCTTTTAGAGGATTTAGATCTGTGAACTGAGATTTCCTTGCGAGGAAAAAGAAGAGACAGATTTTGTGTCTGGTGGGGTTTTTCTGTATTGATTTGCCCTTTTAAGTTGGGTCATTATCTTGCTGAAAGGCTCAAAATGACCCATTTTCTGTTTTCTGGTGGAGGATCACAGATTTATGTCTGAAACATCGAGCCGCAATTGCAAAATTTAGTTTTCCCGATATTAGCAGAACGTTGACAAAGTTTTGCGCACATTAATAATGTGATTACGACCCTGATTGCACAAATGAGCATTTGCTTGTCACTTATGAAGATCGACCCTCACCTAGCTCACCTACATATTTAAATTTCTTTTGTGATTAGCAAAGTATTTTTGAATTTGAACAGTATGTTCTTTTGTCTTTCCCTCATTGAAGAGCGGCTAAATGAAATGCCTCAATGTCACACCGTATCCATACGCCAGTGAAACGGAAAATTATCTCATTATTTGTAAAAACAATTTACTAAAGTTTATGGGTGAATCTGCCTGAATTATTTTGCTAATATATTTTCAGGTTTTTACACATCTGCTCAGGAGTGCCACGGATTACGCAGCCGGTTGATTTGAAACATCTCATACATTCCCATGCATCACTTTTCACAATGCAGACAAGTTGACAACACCTTTTAAACACAATAGTTCACGCACACACGCACGCACACAAACAAACTTTTAAGGCGAAAGCTTCTTAAAAGCAAAACTCTGCCTTTGGAGTTTGTGCCAAAGGGTCCGCAGAATGAAGAGCAGCAGAAAGACGCATGGCAGTTCTGAGTCTGTGTGTGACAAATGAAAGAGTTTGTTCCTGTCCTGCGTGTTTTGCTGCAGCTCAGCAGGAAGAAGCCTCCAGATATCAACTGCACAGATCTGCTGGGTAACACGCCGCTGCACTGTGCCGCTTATCGAGGCCAGAGGCTGTGCGCCCTGAAGCTGCTGAGGAGCGGCGCCAACGCCAGTGCCAAGAACAAAAACGGTGAAGTGCAAAAGCTGATTTTTCCTTTGCTTTTCAGCTAGAACAATGACATGAAAAGGATCAAAACCAGCAAAAAATCAAACCTTTTATGTGCCTTTTATGAAATATAACTCCTTTGAAATGACTTGGAAATAAAAGAAAAGCTGGTCTTTTTTTTTTCTTTGTCGAGCTTTGATGCTGCTGTCTTTTTTTGAACTTTTGAAAATATTTCTTGAGGGGCTTGGTGACAGTTTCAGCAGCCTCTCTCTCTATTTTTACACCCAGAGAAAAGTAGCATCCATCCTGGCACGCTGTTAGCAAGTCTTCATTTTCTGTCCTGAAATTCAGTCTGTTTTTATCTCCCCAAAAATGATCGTCATGGAAACAACAAACATAACAGCTGAGGGTTATGTTTGTTGCGTCAGATAACACCTTGACATATATGACCCCTGTTCAGGCTGACGGGATTTTTTTCCTCCCCTCTCTCTCTACTCGAGATCTGTTTTTGATAAAACTCTTCTATTCCCTAACTCGCAGGGCAGACGGTGTTTGACCTGGCCAGCGATGCGGCAATGAAGCAGTGTCTTGAAGGCAACGTTCATCGAGTGAGTGCTCAGCGGACGGTCGGCTTCCTAATGTCTCAGTCGATTTGCTCTGAGATTTGTTTTCTACCCTTTTTATGTTTCTCATCCGCAGGGTTTGACCCGACATGTCAAAAAGTACGAAGGACTCCTCTGGAAGGTAAAGTCTGGAAATTATGTTTTTGGTTGTTTTTTTTTTGTTTTTTTTCTTCTAGTGGGTTAGAGAGGCCGCTCATTTTACAGGTTACTTACTTACAGTCTGTAGGCACGTTGCTGATGCGGCATTATGTTTCCTGATTTGTTCTTAAGGCTGTAGTTCCAACTGATAACATGCAGTAGAGGTGGCTTATTATGCTTCCTTGAACAGGCTGGGATAGGTCTTGTTCATTGCATTTATTCGCACAAAATCATTGATTCTCATTGATTGATTTTATTCTGCTCAGTTCTGCCTATTTTGAGCTCCCTTCAGAATGAGCTGTTTTAGGGCCTCTTGTCACCTTAGATCACAATAAGCTGTCAATGCTTTCACTTGCACGTGAAAAAGGCTGCAAACAGATGCGCAATTATACCTTATCTATCTTTGAAAAGCAGAAGTAGAGCCTCCTGCACAACCACGGATGGAAAGTCAACAACAAATTTTACCACTGCAGCCATTTTACAGCAGTAAACATCCTGGAACTACTGCAACCCAACAATCGGGATGTATTTGAAATGGCAAGTTTTCCAGACATCAAAAAACGTAAAATTATTGTCAAAGATGGCTGGATATTTTTTTTTTTTGTTGTAGTTGTTTTTTTGTTTTTTTATAAGTGCATAGACTGTTTTTAGAAGCAGTTGATACTTTTTTTGCACAATAATGTGCAAAATGTTCATTTGAAAACAAAGAAAAGTAAAATATCTTTGTTTTTTCCTCTAAGCCTGTGCTTGACTTCCTGTCTGCTGCATGAGAGCTCTTACACTTTATTATGACCAAAGTCATTTCACGTCCTGTTTCACTAGAATGTAAAAGCTACGTTGTTTTAAAAACAACTGCAGAAACATCTGAACATGTTTGGAAGCATAACAGAAGATAACAGTATAATAGATGTAACATGTTATTTTATTATCTTATTGTTGCACCTCAGTACAGTGGCTAGCACGGTGACCTCACAGACAGAAGATTCAAATCCTGGCCAGATCTTTTTTTTTTTTCTTTCTTTTTAAGTGTCATTGTTCAGGGTTTGGTCTATAAAAATGCCAATTTAAAATGTTTTTTAACCGGCACCCTAAATCCCTCAGTGTGTGCATGAATACTCATCAGCCCCGTGTGTTTCTGTGATGGATCCGGTCTGGAGTCTAGAGCTTCTCCTGCTATAAATATGAACTGTCCTTGGCTGCTGTCTGTATACAGTTCCCGGTTAATTAACCTGACACTCCAGCGTTAATGCCAGTGTTTATTGTAGAGCTCTAACAGCAGCAATTTGAAACAAGAAGAAAAAAAACCCACCTCTGAATTTAAATCTGACAACAGGACCTGTAAATTACAGCAACTCATATTGATAAAGTGTGAAAATGCAATGTTCAGACCAAGTCCATTCAGGCTTTTTTTTTTTGTGGTTGTGTGCAGCAGAGAAGGATCTCTGAGTCACATGCGCGGTGCATGATGAAAGCTGCAGCAGTAATATGGTCAGAATGAGGCACTGTTCCTGCCGGCTCCAAGCGGACAATCAAATTGCATAAAGGACTTTTTGAGCTGCCGACTTCTGCTTTGAAAGTCACCTTTTTTTTATCTCTGTTTCCAGTGTTGGTTCAGAAATTTACACACAAACTCACCATGGATATAAACGTCAGAATAATTTTGGAAATCATTTGATGAATTTCAATTTAGAAGCTGCAATACTTATGCTTTAACTCAGGAAGAGTTCAGAAATCAATGTTTGGTGGAATCACCAGGAGGTTTTCAGAGGTTTTCAGTTTGTATGTGTAATTTTGACACAATGAGAAATAGATAAACGTCCCAATAAATTCACACTTCTAGCTCTTGAAACTCACCAACGTTTTTGGTCGCCGCTGGTAAAAAGAAGTATGTAAATGCATCAATAAAAGGCCAGAATTAATATAAAAATGATTCCAAATATCCAAACCGTGTATCCACTGTGGTAAGTTATGTCCAAGGTTACATTTCCACCGGATGCCTTAAACATAGTTTTCTGTAAAAACGAGCAAACAAAAAAACTAAATCGTTCTGACATATTTTGATATGCAATAAACAAACCCAGTGGAGCTGCAGCTGTCAGGTGACCCAGCATCCCTGCACACACACACACACACACACACGCACACAGGTACTCATCGCATCCAGAAATAAAAATGATTATAGCACTTTAAGAGATCAACAGGAAATGTATTCTGCTAACAAGATAAAAGCCAAAAATGAGCAGGAGACATCCGACCCATGTTGCTTCGCTGGATGACATGCCTTCATTACTGTCAACACAGGCCTGTTGTTTTCTTTCAGTCGTTCCCATGTATGCATACCAGATGTCAGCTAAAAATAAGCCCAGTTGTAATTACCTCTTAAGTGTTCATGCGAGGGGCTTTTTAGCATTCAGAAACTAGCAGACTTCTGTTGGTACTGGGGAACCCTCTGAAATGACTTTATCCTCATTATACCTTCTGAGTTAATTAGTCGGGAAAGCTAAGTATTTCCCAAGTGCTTCAACATGTGTTTTTTTAATAACTACTGAAAATACAAAATGCTTGTTCTGTTCTTATTTTCCAACCCACAGAGCTCCCGGTTTTTTGGCTGGCGCTCCTACTGGGTCGTTGTTCAGGACGGGGTTATATCCTGGTACCCAAAGCAGTAAGTTCAGCTCTAACCTCGGCTGTGAAAAGGAAATGGGGGGGAAAAAAACAAACCTTTCTTCAGATAAATGTGTGGAAATCCTACCCGGCTGGCTTATCCAGTAAAAAAAGGGAGAGACATATTTTTTTTTTCGTCTGGATTTCTGAGACTTCACTTCTCCCCCTATCGAACTCAGGTCCGACGCAGCCGCAAATGTCAGAAGGCAGGGCTGCAAGTCACTCACAAACGCTCACTGCTTGGTAAGCCGGCTTTAAAGTATTTGGTTTTCATTTTTGACCTTTTGTTCAATCTGCATTTGTGCAGCTTTCGGTTAAATCAAACATTTATGCTTCTGCCCTCTCCAGATACGAGCCAAAGATAACTGCTTTTTCACCCTCAAGTGCTTCGATGACAGCGTGCATCACTTCAAAGTTTGCCCAAAAAGTGAACCAGAGGCAACCAGAAAAGTAAGTTTATATCACCTCCACTTCCTGTGCTCAGGAATAGAAAAACATAACTAATCACAGACGGAAAGAAAGGTAAATTGTGCGACATATCTAAATGTCCCTGCAATTATCGAACTTTTTTTTTTTTTTGCAGTTTGTTGCCATTTAGCTAAAAACTTCCATGTATTTTATTGAGATTTTATGTGAGGTACCAACACAAATCAAATCGAATCAAATATATTTACGTAGTGCAGTTATGAGACGCTGTTGGCCAAAGTGCTGCACACAAAAACAAAACGACAAATAACAGCAATTCCAGCACAAAAAAATTACAAACATAATATTAGAAAAAAACATGAAAAGTCCAACAAATGAACCTCTGACCCTGCATTAAAAGCCAGTGAGTACAAATGTGTTTAAAAAAACAGCCTGCCTTAATATGAAGGGACACAAAGTATTGGCTTAGATTAAAACCTACAAATCTTTTACTATACATACAGGGCAGAATAACTTTTTTTAACCATCTATCATTTCCATATATTCCACACGATGTCCCAATAAAATATATTAAACTGGTTGCAATATTACAACATGTGGAAACGTTACAACTCGATGTAGAAATCTTGTTTTTGCTCAGTCAACCTATGACGTAATATTGAGTCATTGTTTTATTGTAACTTGACCTGAATTAAGAGTCCAGCGTTTCATAACTGTGACCGCAGAGTTTGGGATTGTTCCCATAAACTGTCTGGTCATAAATCCTGAAATTCATATGACTGTATTAGTTATTACTGAGGTTCTAAAACTATGATGGAGCTTTTACTGCTCTGAATATTTAGCTTCTGCTAGTTGATCTGTAAAACTAACACCATGTCACTGACCCCTGACCCTCTGAATGAATGAAATGAGCTGCTGAGGTACAGAAAGAAGAGAATATATATATTTTTATATTTTTTTTTTTACCATGAAGGATGTGAAACAAGAAAATGAGCACAGAAATGCTCTGTCTATCATGTTCGATCTTACGTAACGTCTCAGTTCTGATCGTTATCTCTGGCTGCCAGAAGATAACAACTTCCTGTGTGTTGTCGCAGCGACCAAAACTTTTTCTGGGTTTTCTGAAACTCTGCAACCAAACTCGTCCAACTTTGAAAATAAATAAATAAACCTGTTAGAGGTGATAAATTGCCACAATTAATTTAGTGTCAACACAGCAAAGAGGTGAAGGTTTTTCTGTTTCCAGGATTTATTTATTTTTTCCCAGATGAATAAAATCTGCCAGTTTTTTATCTTTTTATACAATTTTAATCTTTCAGAAAGCCGCCACCTGCTATTCGTCATTGTGCAAGCTGTACCTCCCTGTGAATTGATTTTCAACTCCTGAATGTTTTCATGATTTATTCCATTATAACCACAAACTTTCGTGTTCTTTATTGGGCCAAGTAGGGAAGGCAGCGTACAAATGTACGGCCAGTAAACCTCTTAGTCCTTAATGGATTTGCTGTTAGGTGACCTCAAAAGACAACTATCTGCTCTCGATCTTTTTTAGGTTTATCAGGATGGAGGAGGTTGTGGTTAAGTGCAAATTCACAACACGCAGTTTGTTTGTTTGTTTGTTTTAAACCAATTGAATGCCTCTTTAATCAGGTTTAGGGTCAGGTTAGGGTAGGGTTAGGGTTAGGGTTCTCACACACCTCTGTGTGTGAGCAGGTCTTTCCTTCAATACGTCGTCAGAATACCAATGGAAACGTAAAGTTGCTCACACATTGCAGAAAAAGTTTGATCGCTGCATAGATCTCTCCAGAGTATAAATCATTTCAGACATATCATCTCATAATAAAATGTAATTTTTTTTTTTTTCAATTTTCATTTTCCATGGTTTTATTGTCTCCTGTAGCAAAAACATGTTTTATAATATAATTCCAATTATATTATTCAAACTATATAATTACTGTCAGAGGTATGAATAATTTTAGCTTAAATGTAGATTTAAAAAAAAACAAAAACATTTTCCTTTGGGAAAATGTAGGAAAACTACATTTTTAGTTAATCTGATTTGAAATTAGACTAAGGGTGAAAAGTACAACGAGATGATTAAATCCTGACTAAAACTAAATTATAATCAAATAAATAATTTGCTACTGAAAGTAACTTTGACAGACCTTTATGTACGTTTACGTAGCGCTGTAACAACCCATTTGCCTTTCTCCCATTTTCTCCGACTTTCCCGTAAAAAAATTCTCTAATTTGCACTTTTCGTAGTTGAATCGGCCGCACGCCGCTTGTCACAACAGTTGATGGAAGAAGGAAGCAAAATCAGTTTTTATTTTCCCTCCAGGCGTGGCTGGATGCGCTGGAGGAGCACTCTGCCTACAGCACACACTACTGCTCACAGGAGCAGGGCAGCGAGGAGGAGGAGGAGGAAGAGGAAGGCCTGTCGCTAGGGGAACTGACTGACTCGCTACAGGTGGTTGTAAACAAAGACATACATTATGAGCGTGTTGGCACAATGGTCCGGAGCGCTTTCTGTGACCAGCGCCGCGCCGCCTCCCGCGCTCATCTGCATCTTTGTCACGTCTCTCTGACTCACCAGGCAGCGGAGGTCAGCCAGAAGAAGCTGGAACAGGAGGTGGCGGCGTTCCAGTGCATGCTGAAAAATGACGGGCTGTCAGAACGTAAAACCTGCTATTTCACCATCACTCCGGTTTTGTTTCGTTTTTTTTTTTCCCGTCCGACCCCTTTGCTGTGTTAGGTGACAAATTAAAGAGAAAGCCAAAGCAGTGAGAGAGAAACGCTTTACCATCATTTTACTCATCTCTGAAGCTCTTCTAATGCAATTATGTTTTCATTTATCTTTAGTAATAATACATTTTTTTTATGATTTATTGGCCCACAGCCATAAGAAATGAGTTAAAAGAGTTGACTTCAAAAGCAGAAGGATATAATTTGCATCTTCTCCAGTAAACCGTTCATTGATGGGCTCAATCGATTGTGATGCATTTTCGCTTGCATGACGAAACTGTTTCTCTGCTCATTTCTTATGTTTTGTTCCTCAATTTTGCACCCATCCACGTGTAAGAGGAAAGAAAGTTCAACGGCTTTCAATAGTTTAAGAGCAGAAATGAAAGGCTCGTGATTAAAACTGAAAGCATCATCAAACAGATTATGCGGCGTGATTAAAAAACGTCTGAATTACTGCTAATTAAGAATATTCCATCTGTTTTGGTTGTAGGGGATTTCAGCAATTTGCGTGCTTTTTGAAGTTCTTTTGAAAGTTTCCGAAAGAAGCTTTAAGGCACTTTTGGTTATTTATTTTTATCTGTTTATTTTTTTTTAATCGTCTGGTTTTCTGTTTGATCCCGGCAGGATTTCCTTCGGCCGCGCTGCAAAAGATGCAGGAGATCTGCGACTTGTCCAGCGAGACGGCCTCCAGCCTCAGCGCCTGCCTCAGCCTCTTCTCCAGACAGGAGGGGGTGAGTGTCCAAGAATTTAAGACAACTAAATCTCCTCCCGCTCAACTCTTTGAGGATTTTCAGAAAATTGTTTTGCAAAATCAGTTGTGGATTTCCTAAGATAAAGTAGTTGCCCCTTTTTTTTAATTATAATTATTATTTTTTACGTTCCTTCTGTTTTGCCACGTGTAAATACAAAGTTTATATTGCAAATTTTAATATTAGGCCATCTAATATTTCTGACCCCCTCAGTTCTGCTTTTGTATTTTCCTTCCCATTAAATGCAAAAACAAGAAAGTATCTAGTCGGGAGTGATGTGATTATAAACCGAGGGACAAGTTTTTCCTCTAAGGATTCTCTAGGCTTTGATATATCATCTCCTACATGCATGTGGTTTTCAACAAGCACTGCTGCCGCTGCAGCTTTGATAATGTTTATTCATTTAAATAGGTCAGTTCTGTAGTAGCCTTTTTGTGCTGCGTGCAATAAGTTTGTTTTCATAGCTTCTGCACCTCCTGCTGCATTTCATGCTAAGCTAACGGCTTCTCGTTGTGAGCCTTCAGAGCACTAACAGCATACTATCACAGCATAGTATGCTGGCGGCATCAAAACCTGCCGCCGGTTTTGATGCATATTTCACCCCAGTATATTCCAAGTGAAATGATATAAAAGTGATATTTTTATGTTAATGCCTTTTGGAAAATTGAATGATTGTGAACAACCGTGACTGAACGGAAGAATTGCCACGCCACGTTTGATTTGTTTAGAGATTTCTTTGAAGAGATCAATTTACTCCTGACGCAGTACGGACACACCGGATTTTAACGCTGGGTTTGTTGCAAAAAGACTTCAAACTTCATCACATCACAATCACAATTTTTACCCAAAGCAGAAAAGGTTAACACATATAAAATGGGAGGAAAGTAAATAACGCATGGCTTTCTAATTGTCTTAGAAATAAAAATCTGGCATGTGTGGCATTAAATGTAAATTTCTCGTGTCTAAGCAGATAAGCAGTATTTCAAAAGATTGTGTTTTATAAGCAATAATTAATTGTATCAGCCATGTTTAGCATACTGACTGCAGGAAGTCAATGTTGTTATCATTTTGGCTCATTTGAGCTTGAACACTAATTTCAACACACTGAATGAAGTAGGTCCATGTTACTTAACATGCCTGTGACTCTCCACATGCTATTGAGCACATCGTAGCTTACTTTAGCATGGATACAAACTTTTAGCATCACGACGCTGGGTTCCTACCGACTGGCAGGCCTCGTTTAAATTTCTTCACAAATTTCCTAGTTGAATTGATGCTCTTCTTGATCTGATTGAATTTAATTTGAAGGTCTTGGAGTTCAATGTTTGCAACACTGTGTGTGTTTATGTCTGTTAGCAATAGTCTTTGTTTTCCTCATCAAGCCCCGTAATGAGGACACTGCACCGGCAAGACTAGATTAAGTCGCCATTTGTGCAGAGAGATTATTCGCTTAGGACTGAAATAGGTTTGTTGGGGCTGAGGCAAAATTAATAGGCAGGATAATTAAAAGCAGGAAAGACTGTCTTCTCTCTCTTTATTACAACTTAAGGTTTCATTAGTTTTGTAATGGTGGCTGTAACGTTTTAATTTGGGACTTTCTTTTTGTAGTTGCCGACAGTTTCTTATTCTGAGCCAGATTTAAATCTGAACGTGATGCTAGAATGAGAATTAGTCACCGCTGGCACAGCTCTGCTTATTAAAACCGGTGCGTTGTGTAGTCGTGCCGCCGGTTTTGATGGACTGCTGAGTAAAGGCACTCATGAACTGCTGGGAATGTAAATCCACGCGAGCTCGCCTTTACATGACAATGCACAGACTCAGTTCCGTTTTGCATATTTCTTTTTCTTTTTTTTTTTAAAGGAAAAACAGAAAAAGGCACGAACAAAGTGACAGAATAAATTATGAGCAGCAGTCGACATGAGGAAGGGAAAAAAATAAATAACCATCAGTGGTTGTGTGAGTGAAAGGTTTTACTCTTTGTCATTCAACAGAGGCAGAATTCCCGGGAGATCTTTAGTGTAGGCGGCGCTGCTGCCAGAAAGCGGTTAACTCTTCCTGCTTCAGAAACCGGGCGGCTGCAGAGTTCAGTGTTTACACCTAAACCAGGCCTTGATCGCTCAGCTGTGCCGTCTTTTGAGCTGCGGCCTCCAGCTGCAGAGCGCTCAATGACGGGCTCATACAATCCTAAAGCTGCACTGAATGGCCCGGTTTGCACATGACGTGTTAGAAGTGTGAATGGCCCAACAAGATACGCAATCAGTGAAGAAGCTGAATCACTTCTAGCTCCCGCAGTCCTGCAAAAGTAGCGCCACCTCTGGAGAGATTGACTGCCAGAATTTTCCTGAACTTGAAGCTCTGGTCATTATATCCCATTGCAGTGTGTTTGCTTTTGTCGTATGTTGTCTGATATTTTTTTTGCCTCAGTGATCTCCAACTGGATTGATAAAATGGCAGCCCATCATTGGCGGCAGTAGAAACTGATTTCCGTACAGGTGCAGCTGAAATTTAATGCCTTCTTTTTGTCAACACGTATCTCACCGTACTTGTCTAATAATACAACGGCCCTAAATAAAAGCCAGTGCAGCAAATTGCTTTCACAGGTCACTTCATTTGAAAAGTTTATGTCATTTAAGCTTTTTGCACGTTTTTGTTCTTCCATTTGGGTTTCTACTGCCTCTAAAAACACCCAAGTGTTAAAAAAAAAAAAAAAAAACGCCCAGCTTTTTTCTGGCAGTAAGTTTTTGTTTTTTGGTGTCTGGAAAATTAGCTGTTTCAAAAACCTCCCAATTGTTAAATCACAATCCTCAGACACTGCATCGTTACCTAGCAACCCCAGCAAAGTCCAGTCCGTCACCCAGTAATCCAAACCGAGCTCCAGCACGTTTGGTCAGCTGGTTTTTTACCACTGCATGCGCTGTACAATGGCTGCTGGAAAAGACGAGTGTTTTGTTGTTGACTGACCATCCAAAAACCAATCGCAGCATTCCTGTGGATTGTGCAGGAAGTTCGACTTCTGCTTTTCCAAGATGTAGAGTTGTATTATTGTCGAAATGGTAATGTCAAAATGGTCCAGTCAAAGTTCAAATCTAATTGCAAGCCTGACATCACTTAAATGCTGTTCTCATTCACTTTCCATGCAGTTTGAAGTTTGAGCAATTCTCCAAAGAATGGACAAAACCTCCAATGCAACAGACTTGCATCTTTAATTGCAACGCACAAATGATTCTACAAAATCATATTTTTCAAGGTTATATGTGTTTGAAAATTATGCTCTGTTTGCCTTCTTCTTCTCTCACCTCATCACCACTCTCCATTGGCCTGTCGCAAACATTCCCATGGAAAAACGCTGATGTTTTGTCGTTGTGCGTTGACTGAATTCTGTGTTTTGTGTTAAGGTAGGGTTTTAGCTAATGGTTTATTCAGCATCCAGCAGCTGTCATTTGATCGGTCTCGCCTGCACAGGAATCATGTTCTCCAGCAGGCCATTTGAGACGGCGACATCAAGGCAGCCGTCCTCCGTTACAGAGCAGCGTGGCTCGTCCCTCTCAGCTTTCTGTGGCTCTGATAAAAGAGAGGAGGATCAATCAGTTGACATGCTGATTATTGCGAGACCAACTGCCATCGCAGCCTGTCTGATGGGCATGAGTTTCTGCCTTCTGTTTTCCTTGAGAATTGACTTTTGGTCGCCATGAGAACAGCAGAATGTCAATCAGAAGTTACTAAAAGTGCAAAACAGAATTCCCCTTCCATTTTCTTTTTTTAAAATTTTTGTTTTTCAGTCAGTGATTAATCTGTCCTGCTTTTGTCTGCGTGTGTGTGTGTGGGGGTGTGTGTGTGTGTGTGTGCGTGTGTGTGTGTGTGGGTGGGGGTGTGTGTGTTTTGGCTATGCGTGTGTGCGTGTGTGCGTGTGTGCGTGTGTGTGTGTGTGTGTGTGCGTGGTGAGCTCAGGTGCGCAGTGTGAAATTGGAGCAGGAGGTGGAGAAGAACAAGATCCTCTCCGAGGCGCTGCAGACTCTCGCCACGGAGCATCACGAACTTGAGCAATCCGTCGTCAAGGGATCGTCACCGCGCAGCGCCCTCAGCGAGGATGAGTTCCACGACGCCGTGTCTGGTGAGTTGACAAGTTATCGAACGCTCTCGGGACTCGGAGGGGGATTCTGTGACAGGCCGCCGTTCCTGTTCACGCTCGCTGCACTCTCGTTCACCTGCGGGACACCGGGATACTTTTTTTTTTTTCGTTATTGTTGCTGCTGCTGCTGCCGGTGAATTCCTTCGGTATGTTTGTCGGGTTCTTAGTTAAAATGACATGTCTGACTGATGTTTGATGACTCTTGGTCAACCTGTAGTTGTCATTAAAACGTTTTATCTCATTCTGGGTAGTTATGATGCCTACTGTAGATCGTTGCATCACAGCTGAGTGATTAGTGTTTGAAATGTTCATTTATGACAGGAATTTTTGGTATTTTCTAACAATGGGAGAAAATTAAGTTAATCTTGCTTTCTTGATTTAGGCTTTTCTGTGATTAGGCTTAATAGTACAACAGAAATTGCATGATTGTTATTATTCAATAAACTATTCCTGCTGTGCACAAATGAAAAAGCAGGATGAAATTAAAATATTCCCCCGTTTATTTTTGGTTTGCACCATTTCTGATGTTTTTGTCATGTTCATTATAATCACTCCAGCCTCTTTCTGACCTCCAGGTTTTTATTTTTGAATTTTGATTTTGATTTTAAAGCAAAGCACTAAGTACAGCTCAGGCGTAGGTACTTTTAAATGTAGGCCAAACAAACTCAGAGTCCTGTAAATCAGTGGTTTACAGGACTCACAATTAAAAATCACAGTTCTGGACATTTCGTGTTTACCAGCATGATTTTCTTTTTCTTCTTTTTTTTTTTTGTTTTTTAAGCAAACACATGAGATTAATCAAAAAACATTGTTAAATTTGCGTTTTATTTTGGTGATATGTGCAGTGGCGTGTCAAGCCTTCCTGAAACGATCATTTCTGTGTGATGTGCTGACATTCACCTCGAAATTTCCAAAAGACTTCCAACCGTTATCAAATCCAGCGTTTTCTCTGACCAACGCGGGCTGAATGCTCAGAAAGATGAAACATTTCAGCCACTTTGCTGTTCTGAGCCTTACTGTTCTCTGATTGAAGTCTTGCTCTCTCATAGGCTAAATGAAAAAGAGTTGAGTTATAAGCCACTGCTCTTTACTCTGGAGCTGAAAAAAACACACAAAACCTGTGATCTCAGCAGATTGGTTTTTATCACATGAACAGACAAATGAATCAATAATGCTGAATTTATGGCTTTGTGTTTGTGACGCTGTAGTTTAGTCCTTATTATTTCCAGCCAAATTCAAATCATGAATGTGGTCAAAAAGACTAATTATGGCGAAATATTGATAAAGCTCCTCATTAAACGGTTAAAATATACACAAATAGTTTAGTAGTCAATGTGATTTGGCCGAATGCAGATTAAAAACTGCTTTGCTTTGATTTGATTGATGAAATAATTACTGGACAGCCGTTTTCTTGAAGGCTCTGATATCGCTCTGAGTCTAGAAAATTATTTGGCCCCCGGGCCTTGAGTTTGTGAGCAACCAGTGGGAATTCGTGCATGAATTGCCCAAATTCATGCACAGTAACTTTACTGTTTTGAGTAAAGTTACTCTTACTCGTTTTATGTTTTATTAGCTCTAACTGGACACAATAGAAAACTTATTTTGGTGGACCTGACACATTTTTTTTTCTTTTTTGGGAGTACTTTTGCCTAGACAAGCATCTTTGGGGACGTGATCAACGATTGAATAACTAATGAAAGACATAAGGAATGACCTTGTTATTATCTGTAAATTTGCCATGAATACGCTCTTTTAAAAAACGAGCAAAGTGTTGCACTCTGAAAGCAGTTCCTTAAAGTTCCTCGTTTCTCTGTTTGCACTTACTAGTCAATCAGATTCAAAGAAGCATCTTCCCCCCCGTCTATTAATTAAAGTAAGCTTTATGCTCTTCAGCAGCTCGTGTTATCAGCCTTTGTACATCCTCTGAACACTCATCACCATGTCTCCTCGTCTCTATCAGAGTCAGGCTCTGAGCTCTCCCTGAGCGGCTTTGAGACGGTGGCCAGCAATTCCTTTGAAGAGGACGAGGAGGAGGACGAAGGCTCTTTCATGCTAAGCAACCCGTGCGGCAGCATGTTGCAGGAGGATCACCATGGAGACAGAGACGAGGCTCAGTCCAACGGGATAACAAAGCACAGGTCAGAAGTGCAATATGCCCCCACGGTTTCCCAAATTGGCCACACTCCTCCTGCGCCTTTCATCTCTGGCTTAAAGATGAACAAACTCAGCAAAGGGGCCATTTTCCTCTTACAAGTCTCTTATTGTTGCAGATACTCTTACCTGCTCAAAGAGGTTGGCTGCTGGTTCTTTCCCCCCCTGGGTCTTTTTTTCCCCTCCCCTCTTCTTTATCCTCCCTCAGGTCTTTCCACTTCGTACTGTGAATAATTTAGAGCAAGATTCTGTCTGGTAAAGCCACGGGAAAGGGTTGTATTGAGCGGGCCCATCTCCGTGTCACTTTGTTAAATATTGATGAGGTCACGGTGTAATGCAACAATCAGTTAGGTGTGCGATCCCGTGTTTGCTGATCCCTCAGCGGCTCACGCGATTCGGGCGTCCTTTAAATCGCCGCCATTAACTTTTTGTTTTCATTTCACCTGCGAACCGACGAAACCCGAACGACTCCCGACGCATCTCGTCAGTCATTTTTGTCTCTTGTCTGGAGTTTCTTTCCCAGCTGCTCACTTTTATAGCACCTCCTTTCCTTCACTTTGAATTCATCTACTTGAACCTGCAACTGTTATTCGTCTCGATGCCTCGGCTCTCTTAAAACGATGCCAGCTTACACATGAATTATGGAGGACATGTAATTATGCATGCACATTTTTCCAGGGCGAGCTTACCTGCGCCGATGTTCTCGAGAAATGACTTCAGCATCTGGAGCATTCTGAGGAACTGCATTGGAATGGTGAGCACGACGTTCAGATGTTGGTTCAATTGACGCCGGCCATCCAGGCGGCAGCTGCACTGCTGCTCCGGTGCAGGTTTTAAGTTTTTGTTTTATTTCATTTTAACTTTGTTGTTGTAAATGGACCAACGGGATTAAGTTTATCGTTTTAAAGATTTCCATATTGTACATTGAGATGCACTACTGTGACTCTGTTACTTTGCACAGAAAGGAAGAAAATAGAAAAGAATACTTTCTGTCAGTCTGAAGGGCTTTTCTCCACTGTAAAACACAAAATCACAAAGATGCTATGAAACACAGAAACATAGAAATGAGAATCTATTTACACTAAAAGATAGACGACATCCACATATTTTGACAGCTGCCTCTTGTACAATTTCTGCAAAAAAAAAATACAAATAAATAAATAAGAGAGCAGTCATACGACTGTATTTAAACCTGTTTAGTCCTGTTTGTATTGTCTTTGTAGAAGCAGATCATGTGATATATCATCTCCTTTTTTTTCTATTAAGTAGCTATGCAGTGCATATTGTGATACAGAACGTGGCGTTTTCTGTGTGCTACGATGTCACTGAGCTTCTTTCAATGTGGGGCTTTTTTTTCCGACATATTTAACGATCGTCTGACCATCTTGGGATGAAGCTCATTTGTTTTTTGTGAGGACTTTAATGTCCTTGGGGGCTCCCAAGTGGTCAGACAATTATTGTCTTATTTAAAAAGCAGGCCAGGCTGTCCTGCCGTTGGACCCGCGAGAAGAAACTCTGGGGGCCGTAGAGAGAACCAGGAAGCATAAATCAGGTCCAACGCTTGTGTAAATTTAACAAAAGAGGATAAAAGACAGCGTCTCTTGTCCTCTTTTGCAAAAGGTGGCACTTTATTTATGTTGCCATAGCAACCAATTGAACCAAAAAGCAGAACCTCAACAGGGTGTCGGGTGTTTAAGAGGCACGTCTTGTTGTTAAGTTGCAGAGTTTTTTAGAAACATTTCCATTTTTTTTTTGTTTTTTTTTGCATTTTTCATTTTTATCTATAAATGATTTTGTTTGCATGTAAATCTGAGTGAAATAAATTAATTTCAACCTCAATGATCGTAGCAGAAATAAAATGTTAAACTGATTTTCCAGGTTTTTTTTTTTTTCTTTTAAAAAATCAGCCTAAAAAAAAAAAAACGGTAAAGGAAGAAATTCCCCACATCTGAGGTTCAAAGTGAGCTTCGGTTGGTTTATCTCTGCGTCCCTCGCTGCTTTCAGAGGCAGCGCCGGCCTCCCTTTAATGATGAGCGCAACCTTCTCACATCGCATTACATGGCGCAGGCATGTAATCGGTTCAAATTAAATGTCAGCGCTGCGATCTGGAACAGGTTCATGACTCCGCCTGTGTGAAAATGCTTAAACATCTAAAAGCCGCTTCATTCGGGGGGGAGAGGGGAAAAAACACACACACAATCGCTCTTTTTTCCATGCTTAATCGGATCTGCTGACAGATCTTTTGCTAAATCTGTTTAAACACCGCTTATCTACAAAAAGAACCATTTCTCCAACAAACATGAGCACAAAAATCATAATGTTGGGAGCTGACCTTCCAGTTTCATGATAACCAGTGAGATCTTTACATGCGACCGCATAACATAAGCGACTAAAACAGTTGGGGTCGGAAAAAAGAAACCAGTTTTCATTAGCAAAGGCTAACATTGAGTGGTTATCATCAAGCCAGTGAATATGACTTTCAGCTAGCAAAGAGCCAAACTTTCTGCAGAGTTGTGGAAAGGAAAGAAAAAAAAAAAAAGGGAACAGAAAAAGTTGGAGCCTCAGCGTCACACACAAGGACAGAAAAAGTTGTTCTCTCTCCCAGGACTGTCGGACCTTAATGGCATCATTCTGTACAAGTGCTTGTACCTTGTTCTTGATGCGTATTCTGACTAAAAAAAACTCTTTTTCTCTTGTGATGTCTGAGGAATATGAAGTGGATAGAGACCTATGAATATTGCCTGGGAGATCTGGGCTTTAGTTCTTGTGAAATATAAAATGGCCTTGCCAGCAAGAACTTTGTTTTTGATGTTTTTAAATTTCTTTTTAGCCTCAAGTAAATTTCTCTCTTCACGCGGGTCTTTAAAGTTGCCACTCGTACGATGTTCATGATGTAATGACAACATCAAACGCATGCCAACACCTCTGACGCTGCCTCAACGCTTCGAAAATAACTGATCATGCTAAATGTCAGTGCCTTAATCTTAGCCTATTAGTCATTGTTATTGTTAGTTAAAACTTTTTTTTTTAAGTTTTCACAGTAAAAACACCAGACAAAACAAACTAAATATACTGCTATCTAATAGATTGTGTTGTAATAAATTACATATATGTAAAGTCGGGGAAAAAACAATAAAACACACTCAATTTTTTTAGTTTTTCTGAAGTTTTTTTTTTTTACACATCTAGGTTAGAAATCTAAAAAAAAGACACACAAGACATTGTGCAAAACATTTCAGCTTTCATCCAGACAATGTCACTATTTGGAAATGTAACCAGGTGCTATGACACTTAACACACAAAGAAGAAAGTCACACGATCTCGTGCAGTTGCAAGTGTTGTTGTTTTCACCAGGGAGGTCAGCGAGGTCAGCTCCAGCTGCTTGTGGTGGCGGTTTATCTCTGAAGCCACAAGGAGACGTCTTCCAGATAAAAGATATTCCCAGAAAAATGCACAGGCGACAAAGAGCATCTGACTAATCATGTATATCAACAAGAAATAAAAGTGGCCTTATTACGTGTCCCTGAAGGACTCCGCATCGGCTAGTAAACTAGTAGCCGTTTGCCACTAGTATCCACCTGAAAGTTTGGCGGTGATCGATCTACCGGAGAACATTTTTTAAGAGAGTCGAAGGGAAAAGGTAGGAGGCAACATTTACAACCTCCAGATTTACAAAATGGGATTTTCTGGAGCTGTTTTAAGGATCATCAAACTCTTGGGTCTTAGAAAATCTAAAAATCATCAAAGTACCAACTCTTCTCTTTAAACTTAACCACCAGTATTTATTTTACCACATTGACCAGCAAGAAAAACTTCAAATTATGGATGATATCATTAATATCTCTCACCGAGTTGAGGTAAAATGTGATTAGTTTATCATAATTAGAGAAGTGCCCATAAAGTGTGGGACTCTACCTTATTGTCATGGCAACAGGTTCCTGTTTATTAGCATTTTAAATTATGTTTATAGCTGTTATTCCAGATTGCATACAACTGTCTGAGCTGAGGCATGGTATATTAAAAAAAAAAAAAAAATCCCCTAATTCCTGTTAATCTCTTGCTTTCTGAAGCCTTGTCTTTGTTTCCCGCTGCGTGACGTTGTTGTTGAACTTTCTTTATCCATAACAGCATGCTTATTACTGCCACGTTTGATGAAATGCGTCTCAAGCCTTCAGAAAACGCAGCATGAATAATTCATTCCCCCGAGGATCGGCATGTGCGGGAGCTCTGAGGTCCTCCCTGTGATGACACCTTGTCTCTCCGCCCCGTCTCTTTCAGGAGCTTTCCAAGATCACAATGCCGGTCATTTTCAACGAGCCGCTCAGCTTCTTGCAGCGTCTCACGGAGTACATGGAGCACACGTACCTCATCCACCAGGCCAATGCGTCTTCCGAATCTACCGAGAGGATGAAGGTGGAGCAATTTTCTTTAACATCCTCGAGTTGGAGTGAGCAAGCTGCTTTCCGCTCCGTCGTCATGTTCCCTTTAGACGAGGCAAAAGTTTTATTGCGTCGGAGGTTAATGTGTTCGCTCCGCCGTGTTTTTGTGCGTTTGTCTGCCGCAGTGCGTGGCGGCGTTCGCCGTGTCCGCTGTGGCCTCCCAGTGGGAGCGGACAGGAAAACCCTTCAACCCCCTGCTGGGAGAAACCTATGAGCTGGTGAGGTGGGTGGAGCAGCAGTTTGAATGTTAAAAGCTTTTCACAAACGATTCTGTTCTCATGTTCCAAAAGCTAAAATGTCATAATTACAGTTCTGCTATTTATGGGATTTGAATGATGCGTTTGAACCATTTTTTAATTGAATTCGATTTATTTAAAACGTTGAAGCAATTTGTGTAAATTTTTTTCTAATCCACAGACGTTCAAACTTGTACATTTTGAGTATTTGGAAGTCCAATTGAAGAAAAAGCAGATGTTTTTATCAGCCATCAACGAGCTTCTGCTAAACATCCAGCCGCATGTTCAACTACTCCAGAAACGATAGTTCATTCACCTTTACTGATTTCAAAACCCAGTGATGCAACTTTTACATATATTCAGGGCCCAATCCTTTTCATTCACTGATTCTGGCGCATCTTACAAAATGAATGAATGAATTAATGAGGATGAGGAAGACTACATCCCAAATCTAGTGACTGCGATATTTGCCCATTCTTCTATTTTTTCATTTGTAAAAAAATCATTTGAATCTTGTATAATTCTCTTTCATCTTCACAGTTGCGCAGCGCTTTGTGCTGGTCTTTCACTTTAAATTCTAATACAACATATTTATGTTTATGGCTGTAATGTGGCAGAATACGGAAAAGTTCGCAAGAATGGATACTTTTGCAAGCCGCAGCAAGTTTTCCAGAAGAGCAATGATCCCAAACGCATCAAATCTGGTTTGCGATTCATAAAGTGAAGTGTCTGGAATGACGGCATGAATCAATTTTTCCATCTTTTACCCAGAATCGTAATAAGATGCCGATGGATAAATTTGAGGCTGTAAGTATAATTTTGAACTTGCATGGATTAGAAAAAAAAAAAACGGAAATGAAACACATTTATATCGTCGATGCATCCATTCAAATGCCTCGGCTATCATCTCGCTTCTCGTTACTCGTGTGGTTTTGCGCGACGTGCAGCTCGACCCGTGTGACCTTTTCGTACCGCACGTTCCCCCAGAGACGACCTGGGCTTCAGGCTCATATCGGAGCAGGTGAGCCACCACCCTCCCGTCAGCGCCTTCCACGCCGAAGGTCTGAAGCAGGACTTTGTGTTTCACGGATCCATCTACCCCAAGCTGAAGTTCTGGGGCAAGAGTGTGGAGGCGGAGCCTAAAGGCATCATCACGCTGGAGCTTCCCAAGTAGGAACAAAACGAAACCTGTGCAGCCGTGTTTGGGTTTTCTTTTAAGTTTGAGACATTTATTTTTATTTTTTTTTCTTCTTGCAGGCACAGTGAAGCCTACACATGGACAAACCCGACCTGTTGTGTTCACAACATCATCGTGGGCCAGCTGTGGATTGAGCAGTACGGGAACGTGGAGGTGATCAACCACAGGTCAGATTCAGATCCAGTGTGAAAACGTGTCAAATGTTATAAAATGCTCCCTGTGATTTATTATTATACTCTGATCAGCTGTAACTTAATGACTCCAAAATCTTGTTGCATCATCTTATTTCCTCTTGGCGTTTCCATGGAGTGTGCTTTGACCAATGGAGAATTTTTGCTTGTAAGTGGAGGCCTTTCTTTTGAAAAGCAGCTGCAGTGACGCACCTTGGAAAAGCGTCAGAGGAGTTTTCCCTGCTTCCAAACTCCAACAAATGTCCACCTGACGGGGCCTGATACGAGGAGACGACCCCCCCTGCTGGCTCCTCCCCCTGGACGGAGCTTGTTTTTGCGAACAAAAGAGACACCGACTCGGTATTAGTCACTATGGCTGATTGGTGGATATGTATTTGCAGCGCCATGACTACAAGGAAAACAGCTTCTGTCTCTTAAGACCTAAATTGTTTCTCATTGTGCTACATCACTTTGAAATTTAAATCCCAAACAACAAAGCGAGGAGGTGCGCTGTATACATCACCACACACACACACACACACACACACACCATGGGTTTCCGACAATAAAGACGAGGCACAGCGAGTCTTTTTCCAAGGAAGTCGCACAATGACTTTGTCTTTTCAAGTTTAAATCCCTAATTGGTTTTTGAAGTTAAAAGTAGTTTCCAGATTCTGCTGGGAGTTTTGCATGAAACAGTTTGTGAAGCGGTTGTCAGCCAGCTTTTTTTTTTCTTTTTCTTTTACAGCATTAGTGCACAACTAGCGTCATTAAAAGGCGATTCACAATACAAGCGGTTCCAAATCATACACAATCCAATTTGATTGATTTGCTTTATTCCAGTGTAATCCAATTACTTATTAATTAAAAAGATTAAAGAAGAACCCCATCCTCCTCAGATTACAGAGCAATACAGTCAAAATCAGCTGATTTCTGCAGGAACGAAAAAGTGTTGAGCAGGAAGCTGTCGAAAAGAAGCTCAGCAAAAAAAAAACAAAAAAAAAAAGCAAGCAAAAAACAAAACAACACCAGAACAGAAGAGCTTTATATTTGAGAGTTCATATACTGTAGAAAGGGTCAGCAACATTTCTGTCATTCGGTTGACTCAAAGACATTTTTGACTTTGATAAAAACGTCTTTTGTGATTCAGCAGTGATTGGAAATAATTGTGAAGCATTGCTATTGTGATTGTTAATGACTGCGACACTTTGTTCCTCTGTTTTCTCCCTAGGACTGGTGAAAAGTGCTGTCTGAACTTCAAACCGTGTGGACTTTTTGGGAAGGAGCTGCACAAAGTTGAAGGTTACATTCTTGATAAAAGGTACAGCGAGCACAGCATTCAGAGGAAGTTTCAAATGGCCTTCCTTAAAGCTGTGGCATATAATTTCTCTAAAACATATACATATATATGTTCGCATATTTGTTGAAACTGTAACCATGTTGGGACAGTTTAACATGAGACAGATGGTCTACGAAAATGTTTTGCTGCTTTGTCTCCTCTCTATCTGAAGAAATGCCCCGTTTCCAGTCAGAAACAACCAATCGGAGCCAGGAGGAGGGTCTTGCTGCTGTCAATCAATCTCGTGCATGCGCTGTGGCAGTGCTAATGGTGAAGACACAAAATAACGTTACAGGAACACTACTGATCCACTGTCATCAGTATCGGCGCTAACTAGCATGGCAGGGTGACTCACAGCACCAAGGCTTTCCTCCTGGCTCTGATTGGTTGCTTCCGATCGAGCGGTTTATTTCTGCAGATGGCAGTAGAGACACTGGAAGAAGACAGAGGAGCTTGATTTTATTTTTAATTTTATCTCACAGATTATCTGCTTTATGTTACTCTGTTATAACATTATGATAGTTTCAACAAGTGTAAAGAAAAAGAAACATATTCGTTTATCACAATTATTTGCTGCAGCTTTAAACATTATTACTCTGTTATTCCTTCAAAACACAATTCAGCGTGTCAGTCAGAGCATTCTCTAAATGCTCAGAATACTCACAGCTGGAGCGTTCTGACCCATAAGATTTTAGTCATTTTGAAAAAAAAATGTTAAAAATTCACTTAACAGATGTGGCAGAAAATCAACACAAAAGTCCAAACTTTTAGCTGAAATTTTCTGGAAACTCTCGACTCACCAAAGCGCCTGCATTGGATCGTCGAGGTTTTTCATCCTTTGCCGCTCGAAAGCCGACTGAAGTCACCGGCGGTGTGCTTGTGCCTGAGGACGTGTGCATGTCTGCCTGTGTCTCTGTGTGGTTCGCAGCAAAAAGAAGCTGTGCGCGCTGTACGGGAAGTGGACCGAGTGCCTCTACGTCGTCGACCCGGCCGCCTTTGAAGCTCACAAGAAAAACGACAAAAAAGGAGCCGAGGAGAAGAAAGGCGGCAAAGCGGTATGAATTACTCAGCGGGGGATCGCCAACAACACGAAGTTAATTGCAAAGTTAAAAGAAAGAAAAAGTGAAGCTGTTGCTTCTTTCCTATCAGGGGGGGGGCGATGAGTCATTGTTCGCGTTTCGGCTGAGATGAAAACAGTCGATGTGGGCAACTCTGCTCATAACTCGTTTGCAGATCTAAAGCGCTAAGTGAGCGAGGCGTTTCAGGACAGAAAGCTGTCTGAACTCTTTTCATTGGTGGTCACTTCAAACACGCAAATATCCACTGCTGAAATATTCACTGCTTTGATGGTAGAACCTTAGAGAGATATAGGCGACTGCTTTGACCGGCTTGAGCTCTTAAACCTTTCGCATTTCGTTACATCACAACCAAAAACTTTAATGTATTTAAGTTTGTTTGTTTTTTCTAGTGAGAGAGACTAGCACAGCGTGGCGCTTAAATGAGAAGTTGAAGAAAAGTGCTGAATAGCTTTCAACATATTTAAAGTATTTATTTTAAATAATCTGATTTTGTTTTCACCCATGCGGTCTGATGCCCCAAAATAAAATTCGGTGCAACTCGGGGTGCATTCACACCAGCCTTGGGGAGTCTGCTTTCAACCGAACTCACGTTTGTTTGTCGACAAAGTTCACACTACTTTGGTGTTGTTCTCTCACTCGAAATTGTACTTAAGTGCATCGCAGTTCGCCGCGCCCTCCATGTCTCGCTGAGAGCTGCTGTGTGTTTCTGTTCTTCCAGGGCGGCGGTGGGGATCAGGAGGGCGTTCCCTCCCCTGCTGCTTCAGACACTGTGGAGGTGATTCCTGGCAGCCAGCTGCTGTGGAGGATTGCCCCCAGACCAGCAAACTCTACCCAGGTCTCACCGATCCCCGCACAACCCACCGTCTGTCACTCTACAAAGAAAGACGCCGCTTAAACATGAAATTCGTATTTTTTTTATTTTAAACCAGATGTACAGCTTCACGTCCTTCGCGATGCAGCTGAACGAGCTGCATAAGGACATGGAGGGGGTCATCCCGCAGACCGACTGCCGGCTCAGACCGGACATAAGGGCCATGGAGAACGGCGACATCGGTAACGGCTTCTTGTTTTGCTTCTTTTTTTTTTTTTGAACAAAAATAAACTTTTAGCTGAATCCTCCTCGTCGCAACCTAAGAAGTCGACTTCCACGTCTGAAACAGACCTGGCGAGCGAGGAAAAGAAGAGGCTGGAGGAGAAGCAGAGAGCCGCCCGTAAAAACCGCACCAAATCTGACGAGGAGTGGAAGACCAGGTCAGGAACGTTCTCTCTTCATTTATGTCGTCACCAAATCTCTCACCAGGCTCCTTATCCACGAAGGAACCAGAGGATTTTAAACGCACATCATCAACATGTTTTTTTTCTCCCCTCTCAGCCGGAAACGTCTTTGTGTCGTGTTGCTCTGAATTGCTCCAGATTAACTCTGTTTTCTGTTGTTGTTGTTTTTTTTTTTAATCTCCGTTTTTCACATTTGGTCGGCTGCATCGCGGCTTTGATGCCAAGGACTCCTCCCCTCGGCCCGAGGTTAGAGCGGCTCGCCGTCTGACTGACGCGTTCTTGTGTGCTCACGTGACCCTCTTGTGTTTTCCCCCCCAAAAAAAACAAAAAACCTCCTAATCTCTCGGTGAATGTTATCTGAACGACAGAGAAGCTCGCAGTGTGAAGATGTTTAATCCCCTCCTCTTCTTCCCTTCGCTAAAGCTTCACTCACTGCCACTAGAAGCAGTTAGTCAAACTCCCTTATTTCCAAAAAAAAAAAAAAAACAAAACCCAACTAGAGTTAATATTAGCTGAAAGCAAACAGCCTGATCTCCTCACATCTAAATAATGATCCGTGCCCTGAAGATAAAGCATGTCCGCTCTTCGGTCCTCTCCCGCTGCGCTTCTTCAACGCTTTCTCCCTCTCTCTCTCTCTCTTCCTTTCTCTCTCTCTCTCTCTCTCCTCAGGTGGTTTCAGCAGGGGCCGAACCCCCACACCCGCTCCCAGGACTGGCTGTTCTCCGGCGGATACTGGGACAGGAGCTACAGCCAGCTGCCGGACATATATTGATCCATTTTGTGCACGGATGAAAGAAAAGTAAAAAAAAAAAAAAAGAAAAAAATCAAGAAATCGCACCTGTTCGTCAAATATGACCAATAACCGTTTAATTCTCTTTCGTTTCCTTTTTTTTTTTTTTTTTTAATTAATAGCTACACTAATTACAGGCACTTTGGGAAGTTTGCACCTGAACATTGTGGCCTTACTCTTAAGTTATTATGGGAGGAAAAAAAGTCACTAATTAAACGTAGTTTAATGATGCTTTGATTTGAGATGCGTTATTTGTATTTTCACTGAAATACTTTTTTTTTTTTTTTTCTAGACTTTTAGTACAGTGGCCTGAGAGTCTATAGGCTTTTTTTTTTTTTTTTAAATCATTTATCTTCTTTTAAATGTTCATAGTTGTAAATCTGTGTATATACTCTCCACACCGCCGGCCCATCATAGACCTCGGCGTTATATTCTCCATCACTCTGGACCTTTGTCTGTTTCGCCTTGTACAGTTACAGGATTCTTTTAAACTCTTCTCACATTTGGCGTCGTGTATTTACCCTCTCATTAACTCCCGCTCCAAGCGTAAGCATAGCCGAATTTTAAAAAAAAAAAAAAAAGAAAGAAAAAAATCATCCCGTCTTTGTGCTGTTTTTATTGAAGCAAAGAGCCGACAGAGCTGGATCAGATTTCTGCTGTAAATCTTTTGAAAAAATGTTGAACGTTGTACAAACTGAGCGATTATTATTTTTGATGGAAATTATTTGTACAAAGTGGAGAAAAACTATGATTCGAGTCCTCATAAGAATTTAATTTCACCATTTCAAGTTATTATTTTTTTTTCTCCTTGCTTTCATATTGAGCTTTGAAATGGTGCATTTCTTATCCAAATAAAACATTTCAGTCCTTTCCTGTGTGTTTTCACTGTTGCTGTTAATAACTTGACATCAAGCAAGGCTCAGGCAACAAGGCCTCTGAAGTAAGAAACGCCGCCACCTGCAGGTGGGGCTTAACAGACACATAAAACTAGGATGTTTTGACCAATTTTGGGAGTTTATTTGCAATAAACTCACAAATTCGGATCAGCGCGGGGATCTGTTGAGTTTGCGTGACTTTCTGCAGCGAAACTGGCTATATATATAAATATATATCTATATATAGATGGATAGGTGGCTTTATGAAACACTGCTCAAACAAATAAAGGGACCATGTAAACAACACAGTATAACTCCACTTAAATCAAACTTCTGTGAAATCAAACTGTCCACTTAGGAAGCAATACTGATTGACAATCAATTTCACATGCTGTGGTACAAATGGCAAAGACAACAGGGGGGAATTATTGTCAATTAGCAAGACGCTCAGTAAAGGAGTGGTTCTGCAGGTGTCAGTTTCTATGCTTTCTGTCTGATGTTTTGATCACCTTTGAATATTGGTGGCGATTTCACACTCGTGGTGTCGTGAGACAGACTCTGCGACCCACACAAGTGGCTCAGCTAGTGCACCTCATCCAGGATGGCACAACAATGCGAGCTGCGGCAGGAAGGTTTGCTTGTGTCTGTCAGCGAAGTGTCCAGAGGCTGGAGGCCGTAGCAGGGCAACAACCCAGCAGCAGGACCGCGACCTCCGCCTCTGTGCAAGGTGGACCAGGAGGAGCACTGCCAGAGCCTCTTCATCAGCGATAGCATGACTGCCATTAAGTGCTGAGATGAGATCCTCAGATCCCTTGTGCGCAGTTTGCCCTGGGTTCCTCCTAAAGCAGAGCAATGCTAGACCTCATGTGGCTGGAGTTTTTGTTGTGTTTTCCAGAGGAGTGGTCTGGCGTAGTTTGGAGATCACAGTTTCAATCAGCATAAATCTCATTTTTGAAGGTGGCTTTCTTGATTCTCAGCAATTTCTGTCATGGAAAGTCCTTGTTCAACGTTTTCTTCAGAAACCTTTTGATTACTGAAGGTTTGCAGCTCAGAAACGGCTTCCATCGTCACATTCTCCTCTTTTGGTCCAGATTTCTCAGAGGGCTCTTTCTCCACTTGCTGATCCCCGTCTTGTTGCGTTTCAGAGACCGTTCCTTCTTCAGGGTCCTGCTGTACTTCACCGTTTCATCTGCGATCTCATTTTTAAAGTTGAATTTCTGATCCTGAAATAATTCTGTCATTGAGACTTGTTGTTGTTCAGACTTTTCTTCAGATACATCTCGATTATGAAGCGTTTCCAGCTCTGAGACAGCTTCCACTCCAGCTCAACCTGCGCTGCCCTTTCTTTCTCTTGCAGGACTCTGACCTCTTTGGCTGTGTCTTCTTGGATGGAGCCATTCACAGCTCTCCCGTCGTTGAGAAAGAAGCGCCACGTCCTCCTGTGACTTCTCCAGATGAGCTTTGCTCTCCTGAATGATCTGCAGCTCAAGTTGCTTCGCCTGTTGCTCCAGAGCAGATTGGCTGCATTTGAAATGTTTCGCCGTCCCGTTGAAATCGTCTTGCGGCATCTGGGGCTCGTTTGGCGTTCCTTCGTGGAGATGCTCCTTCTCAGCTCTCAGGCTCTCGATGAGATGCAGACTCTCGTTTGCTCTTCCTAAATTAGCGTCTTTCTCACGTCTGACCTCCTGCTGATACGTTTCCACTTCCCGTTTCAGTCCAGAAACGTCTCTTTCATACTTGCAGTCGAGCTATATAATGGTAAAAATGGCACAATAATCAGGAACACATTCTCAAGGATCAATAGCCTTTAAATTCTAATGAACATTTAAATACTGCTAGGAGACATTTTAAAGATCCAAAATAAACTAAGAAAACAAAAACAAAGCACAAAATGAATTCCGAAATCTCTGTAAACAAAAAGATCTTTAATTTTAAATATGTTTAAAGGGGCAGTTGAGGCCAAAGCGCCAGACTGACGACGTTTATCATTTAGTTTTTGGTAACAAAGAGAGAGAAAAACGATAAATCAAGAAAATGAACAGTATTGAGCTTCTTTTGATTTGATTAATTTATTTACTGCTTACTGTGACAGGCTTAGATTGAGCTATCTCACTGAAATACTCACTTGAAAGTTGTACTTCCTATTTATTTAATCTACCAGCCATTCACTGATTTCATACATACTGCATTTTACCACTCCTTTAAATTAATCCACCTTCATTAATAAAGACACAAGAATACTAAATTTCATCCGTCTTTCCCATCTAGCGTTTCTAAGCTGTCTGCCAGAGAGCAGAACAGCTGGGCCTCCAGATGAGCCTTTAAGTCTAAATCTGGTGTTATTGTCATTATGGACCCAAAATTCGTAGCGAGCCTCCTGCTCTCATGTTGACATCAGACGGAGGCGAACTGGCCGCGGTCCGCAAAGTGAAGCACTCCATCTGATGGCCAAATGTAGAGCAGCAGGCTGAAACGAGGCGAGCCGATCGCTTTCTGTCAAACCAGAGCTCTGCATGCGAGTTTGTGGATGTTATGCATTCATGACACAGAACAGAACAGAACAGAACCGCTTGTACGGCTGGAGTTCAAAAAAAGAAAACAGTTTATTCAAGTTTTACCAACAGAAGGCAAGAGACACTTTTACCTCCGACAGCAGCTCAGAGATCTTCACCGTCTTAAAGCTCCAAAATTTGTTTGGAATACATTAACGGGACTGAATTTGATAAACGTTCAATTCGTTTTCCTGATAGGCTGTGCTGGGTGGCTTTTAAGTGTGTTTCTCTTGCAGTTTTGACTCTTCATTGCTTGTTTTGCGTAAGTTTTCTGTTACAATCAGTGTTTGCATAAAGCTGGAGGAACTTAAGAGTGTAATAGTTTTGTTTCTGACAGACGGACGGAGGGTTGGAGCGTCGTCTGCAGGGGAGCCGAGCCAAAACACAAGGCTCTAAATTTTCCAGTTTGTCCAGTGCAGAATAGGACTTTAGCCCTTTACTGTACATGTTTTTTGATCTTCCTCGGCGCGTGAACACATGAACACATGAACACATCCAAACATGGTAGAAAACCAACAAGTTTTTATAGGATTATAAGCAGCTGTGGAGCATCTTCACAAAGAACCTAAATGAAGTAAACCATTGATGTTTATGGACTATAGAACTGACATGTAAATGTTGGTCAATTTTATAGTTTCTGGTTCCGAAGGACGCTCACTGGCAGGAAACAATGCTGGTCACAGGGGTCTATTGTATCATTTATTGTTTGTTATGATCATTTTTGATTTATTGTTGTCATGATTAATTCTGGCTATTGAGGCTTAAAGCCCCATGGCTTCCTCTAAAACCGGCTGTATTGTCCAGATTGCTACTTTTACTGTTTTCTGTTGGAGACAGAATTTATTTATTGATACGGTGAGAGTATCAAAAAATGCCAATACATTTGAAAATATGACTCAATGCAGTTACTGTGTCCAGATGCCATCAGCCTGCTGGGCAGCTGTTCATGCTCACAACCCCGACCACCTCGGATCCAGTCTCCAGTCTGAGAGGCTTCCCGTTGATCTTCAGGCGCCGCAAGCAGCCCACAAACGGGGACGACACCGGGGCCTCGTGTTGATGTGCTGTGCCTGGCGCAAGAGGAGGAAAAACACCTTCAGTAAAACGTCGTTTAGCCAAAGGCTCCTTTTGCTTTTGAGAGACGCGCCTCCGATGTAGAGCGTTGGGAACGTGCCGGACCTGGAACGGTACGTTTTCTGTTTGGACTCGGAGTCCACCACTAGTGCGATGACAGACCTCTGTTTGGACACTGAGAGGAAACGACAGAGGAATGAACAAAATCTGGCCAGTTTGTGTGACAACTTTAATGTCGCGCGGCGGCAGGCCCACCTGTAACCGCGTGAAACTTTGCGTCACAGAGGCTTTCACCAGGCGTCACCGTCACGCTGACGGGACCTGAGGCATCAACCAGCCAGACACCCACCTGGTTCGACATTACGCGCTCATCATCTTGTAGCACTCTTTTCTTTACGCAAATTAGCCAACGAGAGCAAAGCAGTTATTACCCTGTTTTCCATTAAGTAGACATTAATGCTGCTTGTGGCGTCGTTTCGAAAATGGAAGAGGAGACCTGTGAGGTGCTGAGGGCGCATCTCAAAGGACAGCACAAACTGGGAGCCATCAGTGTAGAAGTTGTCTGGAGGGAGAAAAAAAAACAAAACAGATGTGAGCGAGAATAGGTTGCTATGGAAGCAAAGCGGCACAACGGGACCAGCAAAGTACGAGGACAAACCTGGCAGGACGTGACCTCCGCCAAAGAAGGTCCCCGTTTCTGTGAGCCCGCCCGAGCAGGGCAGGATTTGGCGGCTGGAATCGGGTGCGGGAGCAGCAACGTTATTCATTTTGAAATCCCGCAGACAGCCGATGACGCTGCCTGCAGGAATGTCGTGTCCCTGAGGAGGAAAAAAAAAGAAAAGGCAGAGGTCATCTTTTCGTACGCTCTCGGAAACATTTGACCTCTTATATAAGCATGTTATTATTTTTTTTTTTTTTTCCCTGTAGTTTTGTTACAGTGGTCAGTAGGAAAGCACAAATCAGTAGAGAATAGCAGCTTTGCTCAAGTTTGATACGAACTTTAGTTGACTTCTTTTTCGGATGCCCTCCCAGGTACACGGGGTTGCGCAGCCGTAAAGACGATCCCTCGTTGCCGGGCAGCTGACCGTCGGGGACGCGCACTCCGTCCACCAGCAGGTGAAAAGTGCTGTTCTCCACGCTGAACTCAACCTGCACGCACAGCAGCGGTCTGAATAAGGTCGCATTTTTTTGCATGGACTTTGACTGGGACAGTCCAAAATAAACCAAAAACCCTTCACGTTGATGTACAGCTCATATTGAGAAGCGCACAAAGACAATTCCCGTCAGAATTTTCAGGTGAAAAGGAGAATCACCACCATCATGTTTTAGTATGTTGCTTATTTTTTTCTTTCAAAGACTGTAGTAGTTTTACTAGAAGATGTAACATTAAACTTTTCTCTCGTCGGTGAGCAGAATGCCTCCCCAGAGGCTCAGGGGTTCATCAAGATCGGGTTGTTTTACTTTAGGAATTGCTCTGTGTGTGTTTTCCTTGATGAGCTGTTGTTTCACCTTTGGAATAATTTCATAGTAGTAGTAGAATAGCTTCCTAACTTTCCTTGTTCCCCATCTGTTCCTAAAATTTCTTTCGATCAGGTCATGATGTGTTTTTTTTTTTTTCTATTTATGTGAGTCGAGTCATTTCGCTTGAAGTAACAGTGCTAGTTAATTACAGTTAGCTGTAGTGCACTTTCCAGTCAGGCTTCAGCCTCTCCTCGTTACCATGTGCCAGCCCCCGTCGTTGCTCTTCTTCTTGTGCTGGATGACTCTGTTTTGTCCGAGCGACATCCTGATCTTTCCGTTGGCCATGTAGAGAGCCAGGCGGGGGACGACCCCACTTCCTGCTGCATGAAGGATCAGCCCTTTGGATGATTTAGTCTTGATGTGAAGAGAGAAGTGAGGCCTGAGACGCACGAAGACGAACCGTTAGTGGGATCCCTTCGCGTCTGTGTGGTTGCATAACACAGGTATGCATTGTGTCATACCTGTAGTTAAGTTCTTCTTCAGGGAATGTGTAGCTGAGCCAGCTCGCTTCAGAGAACTGGTGTTCATACTGGGCTTGTTGATGGCTGCAGCGGGCGCCAGCCAAACTCTGAAACTAACAGAAGACGAGCAAAGGATGTAATAAAATGGCTAAAATTAAAGTATCAAGAGATGCAGAGAAAGTAAGCTGAAGTGTGTCTCAGTTAGCTCTAAAATCCAAACATGTGACTGGAGTGTCTCCACTCCAACCTGTATCATTTATGTGAAGCAAACATGAAGTAAAATCACATAGTTTTATGTCACATTCTAATGTCATTCCATCATTAAAAATATAACTAAAGTGTTCCCGTGATTTGCTCATCCATGTTTGAGAAATTCTTGAATCTCCCGTGGCAACCATTCAGGGGCGCCTAAACGCTTGCTCCCACAAAGCTGCAGTCTCCGGCTGAGCTTCCTCACTACGTAGCAACAACTCAACCACTCAGCTCCTCCAGACTAGCGGCAGCAGCAATTGGCAAACACCTGGTGGAGCTGCACATCGACTGAGCTCATTGTAAGAACTACTTCTCAATCCAACTCTCCTAAACTAGTAAACACAGTCATGAAGTAGCACTGACTGAAATTACATGCTGAAGGCGGAGTCTCATTAAAGCTTATTACAGAGACAGAACCCCAATTTCAAGGTGTCACATAAATAAATAAATAAATAAATAAATAAATAAATAAATAAATAAATAAATAAATAAATAAATGTATTTTATGTCATGCTTGATATGTTAAGCTTCTTTATAGCAAATTAAGGTAACATACTAGATTGTGCTATAAAATGACACTATGTGCCTGGAAATAAATACCACTCTGTGGTATTATAAAGGTGCATTATGTAAGTTTAATTAAAAAATACTTTTTTTTTTTTACATATTTATTGAAACGGTCTCTATCTTGTGACAGTATAGTATGAGACTGATAATCTGTGAAAAACAAATCACATTGTGCTAATACTAGAAACATCCAATCAGAGCCAGGAGGAGGGTCTCAGTGCTGTCAATCATGCCTGGGCGCACCCAGTTCACCGCCCTCGCACGTGTAATCAGGGTAACCTTAAAAAAAAAGTGCAACCTCCCTAACAGGGTGATGTCTGGGGCAAACTCAGTTCATTTCTCAAGATTCTGCAACCGAAACACACCTTTAAACTGCACCAACCAGGGAAAACGTCTCCAACGTGGGACAGTGAACTGAGATCAGCGGGGATAAATTTAGAGTCATCCCTGCAAAATACCACACAACCTTTAAATACCATTATAAGTTTTTTGCATATAGCATGTTGAATAAGTAACTTTATTTATGACATTTTCCAACCTTCTTGTATAAAGGTTAGCAATGCAGCCTTTAAATTGCTCATCTTGCCGGGTGACAGGAGGTGCTTGTTTCTGAACCGCATTCACATTATCAATGATGAGCCCCAGCCTAAGTCAAAACCAATAAATACAGCGTAAAAGTAACATTTCATTTGCATTGAGACTAAGATAATAAGAGGATGACATCGCCTACCCAGTTGGCCTCCACTCTGCAGACAGGTAATACCAGGCTCCATCATTGTACCTTTTTCCAGATGTTAAGGTATAATTATACCCGCTGAATATTATAAAGCCATCAGCGAGGGAGAGCTGGAGGTCATGACCGGAGGTGAAGCTCTGCGGAGAGAATATTACAAACATCCTGATTTTTTTGTTTGTCGCGGCTGAAAAGCCGAGCGGCGGCAGCGGGGTGTTTTACCTGTGAGTCGCAATTAAGCAGGACAGCGTGTCTGGATGTGCTGCTGAACCCCAGAGACACTCTGGACTGTCCGCTGCAGACAAACAAGGAATCAGCAGGAAGAGTCGAATGCACTGCGGCCGCGCGAACGCCCTGCACGAGCCAGACACAAGCTGGTGTTAGAGGCCGGGGCGAGACGGGTTCCCCCGTCTCCCCACAAACAAATCAGGTGATGTGGAAAGAGGAATAAAAAAAAAAAAATCCACAAACTTATTTGAATCGAGTTCAATTCTATCAAGCTAACTTTTAAAACAATAATAATTGTCAATAATGACATTTCACTGTTTCATGTAAAACAGGTTTATAGAAACGCAAGACAAACACAGAAATGCACCAAGCAGGAGACTGTCAACCTTAACAATTTATAATCTGTACTGCGCTTGGAAATACTTCACAATGAAATGCTGTTGACCAGACCGATCAATGTTCGAGCACATCTGGTTTACCAGTAAGGAACGCGGGCATCCACCACCGACACCGACTGTCTTGTTGTACTCGACGAACTCTCCATCTGCCGTCACATCATCCACACATCCTCTCAGTGGGGCTGCTGTGATGTTGTGTCTGATGATAAGAGGAGCAAAGCCGTCTGAGGAAGCCAGTTTAATGAGGCGATGCTGTGAATGCGGCGGATGTCTGCCGTCTTACCTCCGTCTGAGCCAGGCCGGCAGGCCTCCCATGTACCACCACATGTAGTCAGTCTGAAGATGATCAGCGTGGATCTGCTCTGATCCATAGTGCACGACAAATCTGTCGCCAATCACAACCGCAAACTCCTTCTCCTAAGACCGGCGAGGAATACAAAATGAGGGACACAGCGTGCGACGTTGTTGCGTTTCGGATCCACAATCCAAATCTGAGAAAATCTTACAAACAGAGAAACTGGAGCTGAACTCTGGTTTCTGAGCTGCCGGCCGCCTTGCTGACCTTCAAGCACCAGGAAGCCTCTTTCAACACAGATGCAGAAAAAGGACTCCTGGAAATAAAATACAAAAAAACATCAGATGTGTAACTTGCAGAAGTAGTCATTTCCCTTGGACTTTTTCACACTTTTCATCTTTAAACCACAAACCTTAATGTATTTTATCAAGATTTCATGTAAAAGACCAACACAATGTGACACATTAACATGAGGTGGAAGAAAGATGGTCCATCCATCCATCCAGTGGCGATCCCAAAGGAAGGGTCAGAGGGGCCATGGGCCCAGCACAGAAAATGCTGGCCACCCCATTGGCCTCCCAGAGAATATTCACACATTTTTCAAATTTTCACAACATAATCAAGAGTCCTTGCATCCATTCACACCCCCACAAGTTCAAGCAACCATTAAACCCAACATGCGTATTTTTGGACGGTGGGTGGACACGCAAACTCAATCCAGAGAGAGTTAAATTTGTGGTATAAATATGACAATCTGTGCAAAATTAGTATGAAAACAGCTCCAACTAATCGATGTTTGTCTTCAGTTTCTGTTGGTAGCAAACACATACTTCATTTCCGATGTAGAACAAAAGGGCGTTTGTCTCTCGGCTGCTGGTGTTGAATCTGAACAGCCGTCGTTTCTTCTTCTGCGGCTCCTTTAAGAAGGCCATGCGGTAGCCTGTCCCGTCATAATAATCACACGACTCTGTCTGAGGGATCCTGAGCAGATAAAAATAATACCTTAATCATTTTCTCAGGTTTTATCCTCCTTTTCTTCAGACAGCCACGGCTATTTATAAACCAGCCTTACTTAGCAGTGCTCTGCTTTGCCTGCATGTTGACAGCACGCCTGTAGTTGAAGAGGTTGACGGGAATGTCGTTGATGTAGGAAAGTTTCATCGCTCCTCTGAACTTAGGGTAGCGCAGCTCCTCTGGAGGCTGAAGAAGAGGGAGAATTTAGAAAGGAGGCAGAGAAATGCCTTGAAACAGCAGAGACAGGCTTCAGATGATGGGGCTGAAGACACGGCCGGCCTCTCGAACTCAAAATCGCTGCGCTCACAGGAATTTCTTCCCATTAACCTTTTAGCCCGAGGCATCTGAAACTGCACTGTGCTCATTCCTGCCACGAGAAAACAACCGTCAGCCCCTAATTGTTCCATTTCAGCCCAAAGCAATGACAGTCAAAGAATGTTAGATAAATGTGGAACCCCGGCCCGGGAGAAGGAGGAAATAATGTACATAAGGCAGAGAGTTAATCTTTAGGAATCTTAGCAAACATACTTTAGGACAAAGAGCTCTAGACCATTTCAAATGCATTAGATTGTCTTTTCCTTGATGTAAATACCCTTAGGCTTTGGAAATGTTCCTTCCCAAATGAAAATCCTCCTCACTGTGGGTGCTGCTCTGATCAACTTGAGTCCATACCCAGTCTCTTTTCTCAGAGATCAAGTTATTTAAACGTTTTAATCGTTCCTCAGACTTTTGATCTAGTAAAGTCGAGTAGCTATTGCAAATTTGAGGTTCAGAATGTGGCATTTCTGGAAAGATATGTTCTCCCGTCTTTCCTACTCTGTGTGAGAAATAACCCTAACCCCAAACCCTACCCTAACCCTATGTCGTGAAGCCAAAAGTTTGAGCCTCATGTTTTCTTAAAATGAAGTTATTTAGGACACGCTAAGAGAGTCATTCAGGTGCATGTAATTGTGCAGTGTAACTGATATCTCAATGTGGTGCTTTTTCTCCACTCCTAATAAATGCGATTAAATTAAAGGTTTATTTATTTTTGCTATTGCAAAAAAAACTATTTATTCTTTGGTTCTTTACTGTAAAAAAATCTTTTACATTTGACTTTTTCTATTTCCAGAGGGCATTGGTTCTCCTGCTCACTTTACTGACCAGCTAATTCTTCACTTTGCTAAAAAAACAACAAAAAAAACAAAAAAAAAAAAAAAAAATCCTGCCACTTTACAAAATCCTGACACTTTATGATCACTTTAAGAGACTAAAGTCATGCATGCTCTGCATCTTAACGTGAATCGGTACATATGAGGGGCACGTTTTATCTCATAGGAAGTCATTTCCTGTGAATACTGTTGTGAGAGCTAAAAATATGAAAAAAAAAAAAGAGTACAAAAAAAAAAAAAAAATTCTCACGTTGAACTCCTCAGGATAGCCTCCCACGTAGAAAACGGCGCGCTGTGAGTCGAGGCTCATCACGCCGCTCGTCGTGTCGGGCAGGTTCTGTCTGGGAGGGAGGCTGACGGGTTTCTGTGATGTGAAGTTTTTTGTGACGCCGACTGTAGCGTCTTGGTAAACCCTGGAAAATACAAGCAGTGGAATCGATTGGTGGCCACCAATCGATTCCACATTCGCTTTACGTGTACGAGAAGCTTCTGTCTCTTACCTTTGGAAGACGATCCTGTCGAAACAAGAGGAGTTTATGTTGCCCGTTGATATTTGACTGGTTTCCATCTCATGAGCAACTCCGCCCAACTTATAAAGACAAATCAACTTTGTGTCTCTGATGACCATGGCGAAGTAGTCTCCAAAGGTCTGGGCATCAACAGAAGCATAAATAAATACACGCATATAGACAACGTCTGCAGAACGTGTTTGTCAGAGGCATTTGTTTTCTTGGTGCTGAAAGAGTGAGAACTCACATCTCTGGTACCCAGATAGAGAACAAAGTGGCTGTTTTCATCTCTGCGTTTGTGCTGCCGCCGCCTTCGCCCCCTCGCTGCCATCGGCTCTCCATGGTGGAGATTGAGCAGCAGATCGACGGCTGTGAACGCTTTTATGTCCTCCAGGTGTCTCGGAAGGTGGAGCTCAATGTGGCTCTTTCCACTGAAGGTGGCGGCAAGAGGCAGCTGCGAAAAGATGCAAACAACGTTCCAAGTCTCGACTGAAAAGCGTCTCACACAGGACTGAGCGGCTACGACTCTCGAGTAAAATCATCTGAGTCGGGACTGGGGTCAGGAAACTAACCCTGCTTTATAAATTTTTGAGGGGGAAGAAAAGGTTGACGTTGAAATAAAAAGGAAAAAAAAATATATATATTTTTTGGCAACAGTTAACAAAACTTACATCTTTTAAACTTTAGTGTATATATCACCTTTGGTATCTTTTCACTGGTTAATATATCCCCCCCTCATTTAGTGTAGATCCAGATCAGGTGATCCAGATTAAAATTTCTTAAAACTGCAGTTTAAAAAAAACAAAACAAAACATTGCAGTGGTTCTTGGAAAGGCAATTTCATGAACCTTTAAAAAGCCATCACATTAGCTGGAGATGGTGTGGCGGGTAAGGAGGCGATCACCAGTGATCTTGTGTGAAATAATCGGAAGTCAACATCAGAAACGTTAAGACAGGCTTGGGGATGCTGCTGGTTCCTGATTGGAAATGCTTTAAATGTTTTGCTTTCATTCACAGAGGAAGAACGTTAATGATGCACCGCCTCCAGCCTCCATGTCATGTGTAAATAATTATCAGCTTCTGTGTGGGGAAAAAAAAAAAAAAAAAAAGTGCAGTTTAAAAGTTAGAGAAATCTGCGACAGAATATTTGAGGAGTCGGTTCAGCCTCTGGAGGCCATTGGCAGTGGCTGAATTGTCTGATTTCTTGTGCCAACATTGCTAAAACAGGTTCTGCTCTAAGCATTTGATTGAAGGAGAAACTGACATTTGTCATTGTTCATTTTTGATAAAGGCTATGACTGCAGCTGCCTTTGCTTTTTAGACATAGTAAATGATTTATGTCATAACTCTCCCATGTGGACGCTCCCTCTTTGAGCCCATGAGAGTTGAATTTCATGATGTGAAGATCAAAATATCTGAGTAAAAATTGGACAACAAAATAACATTTCAAAAATTGGAATCAGGCTGTAATAAGCCAGAAAATTAAAACAATTCATTTATTTTATCTTTCCGAGCAACGCTTCAGTATAAAATCTAAAATGAAATATAAGAGCGTAAAGTCTTCAGAGAAGCTTTTGAACGTTTTTGATTCTCAGTAAGTCCCAACAGAAACTTTCACTGAGAGTTACAAGCATCTATTCTTTTCAGGAGCTTGAATAAAAGCCCTCCTATAAGAAAGAGGAAACAACAACACTTACCCTGTTCACAAAGCTTCTTGCCTCATCGATGACGTCCTTGATCCTCTGTATGCTCTCTGTGACCTCGGCGGACGGAGACGTGTCTTCACCCAGAGCCTCAATCTGTTCCAGCTTGTCTTCCAAAACAGGCAGCGCTCCGTTCAACCTTTTCACTGACACACCCAAACGCAAAACAGCATTTACATCAACTTGTTTGGCTACATACATATACATACATATCTGTTCCAGCTGTTGATCTGAACTGTTTTCCCGTGATGCGTACCGGCTCGGTTGGCATCAGTCAGGAAGTTTCCACTAAAGCGAGCTGAGGGGATTCGTCTCACTTCCAGGCTGATGTTACCCAGGCGCTCCTTTACTTTGCTGACTTTGGCGTTTACAGCAGAGGTTGTTATCCTCACAAACTCCATAAGGTCTTTGGTATCGCCTGAAAGGAAAAAAAAAAAAAAAAAAAGAGAGAGACAGTGTTGTAATCCTAAATAATCCATAAAACATATGTACTCTTATGTTTTGCAGGCTCCACGGACCTCTTTCAATCTGCTTGATGCTGCCACCAAGGTTTAAGACGCTCGCTTTCAACATTTCTGCCTTTTTCTCCTGCTTTTTCACGCTGTCCCTCTGAGCGTTCAGCGCACGTGAAACCGCTGTGCAGAAGAAACGGGAGAGATTGGAGTTTCTGCACATTCAAACAGAGACGATAAACTCCACGTGCGGCGGATGAGGCTTTTTTTGTGTGTGTGTTTTTTTTTTGTTTTTTTTTCCCCAGAGACTTTTGAAGCGCCGCCGAGTGTCGTTGGCTTCTGCGTGTAAATCAGCTGAAAGGTCCTCCATCCCCTCGGCGCTGATGATCAGACCTCCCTCCTCCACGTCCTAATTTGTCATTTCAGGACGGCATTAATGCGGCTGATGAACATTCAGACACTCATCAAGGGTTACTGATGGTGCTTCAGTTACCCTCAGAGCCTGATTTGCTGCCTGCGAGAGCCAGGCGACGCTGTCATCAGCTCCAAGAATCCTGAGCAGCTCTCTGCTGCTGGCCGCATTTTGAAACGCTCTGCAAGAATATTAAAGATATAATTTTGTTCAGTGTATTCTAAAAGTATCCGTAGCCCCCCCCTTTCCACACATTTTACCACATTTACAACACAACGGTCTCCCACTTTTCCACTTTGTCAGTTTCCTCCACTTTGTGTTCAATACTCTCGGGTCTCTGAACATTTAATTTGTGTCTTCCAATCTCACACGTTGCTCACATACTGTTGTAACTGAGACGCCGCAGCACTCAGCTCCTCTGCGTGCCCCTCAGCCCGGGTCACGGCCTCCGTCTGGGTCACACACTTCCAGCTCGCATTTAGTTTTCCAAAAAGCCCCGGTTCACCTCCGTCCACCTGAGCAGCAAGCTCCTCCTCTTCCTGTACGCAACACGAGCTAAGTTTTATAAACATCTGAAAATATGTGCTTTCACTTGTGCCCCTGCGAAAGGGGAGCGTTCTTACATTTTTCATTTTCTGAGACACCAAAAGGGCGTCTTTAGTTTTCTTCATCGTATCGTAAATCCGCTCCATCGCGGGAGGCACCGTGGCTCGTTCTCTCCTCAGCGCAGCCAGAGCAGCCTGTAAAATAAAAGTGCAGAAAATTGCAACAGTAAATCTATAAGACTGCGCGTCGGGGGGTGTACGACCCCTACCTGTCGATTACCTGCAGATTTTCTAGACCGGAGGCGCCCTCAAGGTTAAGCCTGTGTGTTTTCTCAACCGTCTCCTGAACAGATGACAGCTGCTCTGCCGCTGCTGCCACAGAAACGTTTGAGGCCGTCAGGACGTCTGCAGTCCGCTTCAGGACGTTGTGGACGGTTTGCGAGAGGTCGCTCGTGTCTGCCCTGATGTTCTCCAGCACTGACAAGATGACGAAAAACGTTGCGTTAACTTACTGTCGCCTACTTTCAATGTAGCAAATGCAAATGAGATACAAATGATTAGTAAGCACAGTGAAAATAGCAGCTGCAAAGCTGCGACTGTTTGTTTCTTTAATTAATCTGGGTTGTATTCAATCTTCTTGAAAATGTTTCAACTTATCAAACCTAAGCTGGACAAATTTACACCTGGCAGAGATTCTTTAAAACGCTTTTTTAATCGTTTATGATTTAACACAAACGAGGCGACCATCAATATTAGACCATCAATGTGGTTTTTGCATTTGGGATCAGCAAACAGAGGAGCCATGTTGATTCTGCTTCCACATTGGGAATACTTGTGGCTCCCGTGCAGATTGGACAAACTTGTTTGCGTTCAGCCTGCACAGCATCAATCTGACGCAGCACAGAGCTCCTGATTGCCTGTCCCAGCCTTAAAAAGCAACCAATGAGCAGATGAAGATCTCTCACACATGCGGGCCCCTTCCTGCTCGCCGTCTGCTCCAGCCCGTCCGCAACGTCTGCCTTTCATTTCCGCCATGATTTGCTCAGCTTCCTCCATCATCCGACTTCTCTGACCGTCAGAAAGAGAACTTGAGACGTCAGGTTTCGGTGAAGTTTGCCGCTCTGCCAAACCTGCCAAAGTACATATTTGGACAATGTTCACCTTGGCTAAACTTGATTTTTTTTTTTTTTTTATGGAGATTTTTTTTTTTTTTTTAATCAAACACTACAAGGAGTTTTAACCATTTGCTGCTTGGATGAGAGCCTCTGCCTTGAAGAGAAGGTCTTGCACTTGGAATATGGTTCTGTTGGCGTTCTTTAAGGCCTTCTCAAGACCTAAGGTTATGTCAGGCATCTGCAACAATTTAGAAAAACAGTTTGAACAATATTGAGCTCCCCCCCCCCCTCATTTCACACTAATGTAAAATGCTCAAAGGTTCTGATAAATTGCCTGTGAAATATGCAACAAGTGACCAGAGGCCAACAGTGTTTTTAATGACGCCATGATGAAATACCTACTTTATTTACCATTAGAATCACGGACAAATTAAACAATACAAAAGAAAGTGGGGATCAAATATTGCTGGCAAAGACGATTTGGGAGGGAAAGAAAATTGTTAAATTGATGATCAAGTTAAGATGTTCAAAAATAAACTACTGGGTGTTGCTTGCAAATATTACAGAAGTGTCGAGCTGTCTTGGAAATAAGCATTAAACGTTATGCAAACATGCAACAAGTGAAGGAGGTGTCACACGTTACCTGTGTTCTCCAAAAACACAAAATCTTATCAAATAATTTTGGTCTCGTCTCTCTCACAAATATCTTACTCCACTTCAACTTCTTTTCAACAAGATGCAGCAGCTTGTTTTGAGTCAATAACTCCTTAATATTGATTTTTTTTTAAATGAGCAGTTCATTGGTAGATAACTGCTAAAGCATTAAAACATTTTCCCATCTTAGAAGTGAAATAGTGTGCCAGTGGAACTAGTGCTTCTTCCAGATCAAGGAGTTATTGACTTAAACTCTTATGTCTTGCTGAAATGTTACTTGTAAGTTAGTTCATCTTACTTCAAGTGTGCCATGTTTTCACTGGAAGCTAGACCAAAACTACTTGCAAGGTGCAAATACAAATACATGCAAGTATTCCTCTCTCCAGCACACATTAAACATCTTTGCCAGCACAAGAACATTAGTAATGAACGGTTGTGCACTGCGATAGACCTCAGGTGGGTTGATGGCAAATAAAATCCACTACATTTGGCACATGATCCTGTTCTGACCGCCAAATATCTCCACTGGTACCTCGCTGTCTTGGTGAGTCAGGTTATTTCCGACCAGGTCGATGTCTGCCTCCAGCTGCTCCACGTCTGGCTCCAGCCACCTCACAGCACCGCTCTCTCCATCGACCCGATGGAGCTGGTAATGATGGAGATAAAAGCGCCCAGTTTCATGGAGAACATTGCAGCATGACAGTGGGGAGGGATGATATAAACTCCTGTATGAAATGTTTTTAAAGGGAGGACAGAATGAGCCCGTACCTTTGTTTGCGAGGCGTCGGCCTCCAGCAGGCTCAGGCCGGCGGTGAAGTTCAGCACCAGCTGACGCAGCAGAACCAGTCCGCCGTCCACTTTCTCCAAGTCCGCCAGCAGAGCGCGAGCGCAGCCGTCACTTTCTGTCACAAAACAAGGACTTCAATGTCGACTCTCCATGTCAAAAGTGTAAAATGAGCTTTCAGCGATAACTTACTGTGGCAGGGATCATCACCGCTGCTGTTGGCCCCTGCGGCGCACTCTGTCAGAGGGATGAGACGTTACAGTGGCTTGCATCACATAAGGGCCACTTAATCTGACACTGAAAGCACCACTGAGCCTGAAAGGACTGTTGAATAAAGTCCTCAGTGGCGCCGTAAACACCTAACCATGTAATCCAGTTGACAAGAGTCAGAAGTGGTTTATATGTAAGGTATTACAACAGCCACATGTCTTGTCTTTACGCATTTTATCAAGTGATTTTTATTTCAATTCTCCTGGTGTGTCAGCAGCGGCCTTGATGCCATGTTGTTAAAACGGAGACACACCTGAGCCTGTCAGGACTCCAGTGAGTTAAGGTCTGTCCGTGTCAACAAAAGGCAAACTTTCTGCTGTAGTTTGCCTCTGAGATTTCTTTTCACGCCACCTGTCCGGCTGGTGGTAAGGTAAATGTGGCTCCTCCTCCAGCCTTGTGGCCACAGCTGAAAGGGACGGGGCCTCTGTGTGTTGCGTCACATTTAGACAAAAAAGAAGTGAACGATGAACTGTGAAACTGTGAAGAGCTTCATCCATCCATTTTCCGTCACCCTTCTCCCTAACGGGGTCGGGAGTTGCTGGTGCCTCTCCAGCTGCGTTCCGGGCGAGAGGCGGGGTTCACCCTGGACAGGTCGCCAGTCTGTCGCAGGGCAACACAGAGACAAACAGGACAAACAACCACACACACACTCACACCTAGGGAGAATTTGGGAAGGCCAATTAACCTGACAGTCATGTTTTTGGACTGTGGGAGGAAGCCGGAGAACCCGGAGAGAACCCACGCATGCACAGGGAGAACATGCAAACTCCGTGCAGAAAGACCCCGGGCCGGGAATCGAACCCAGGACCTTCTTGCTGCAAGGCAACAGCGCTACCCACTGCGCCACTGTGCAGCCCGTGAAGAGCTTCAAAATGTTTAAATTTAGATTTCAAGACCTCCTTAGTTGCATTTCTGTGGCAGAAATCGCCAACAATCGCAGCAATCTTGCAAAAGCGATTGTCTCTTAAAGGTGTTTTTCACTCCCAGCTAACGAAAAGAGCTCAAATTAAAATACTGACTTTTTTTCATAGTGAAACACAGCAATAGCAAAAGTATTAAAGGGTAGTTTACACAATTTTTCTAGGGGTGTCAATGTGTAAAAGGTGCTGGCTCTGGTTACATCTTTAGATTTCATATTGTTACTGTAAATCTGATTTTTATAGCTAAACCTTTTCCCCACTCACCTCCAGTCAGAGAATCACAGACGCTTAAGCTGCTGTCTGTGCAGTTGCAGGGTTTGCAGACGTCTCCAAGCACCGTGGGATTACCATAGTAGCCAGATGCACACCTTCAACGTGAAGGCATTTATAGAGTAAGATAATAAAGTTCAGATGATTATTGTTTATATGTAAATGCTGAGTTTGTGCCTCACCTCTCGCAGCGAGCTCCTCTGTAGCCTCTTTTACACAAACATTCAACAGCTCCGGGGCTGACGTCGAGGCAGGCTACTGCAAAACTGCAGGGGAAAAAAAACAAAAACATATTCAAAAATCTATGTTTAAAAAAATATGTGAAACTAGAACCTATAGCAGATCAACACAAACTGTTGCCATTTACAATGCGACTCCTCTGGTATTTGCAGTCTTAAAAGGCGTCACACGGTTTGACCTGACAACGTTTTCCAGCGATTCCTTGGGAAAGTTGCCTGAATCTGTCAGATTCTTGTTCACAGCCCTCTGCATGCGACCCCACAGACTTTCTGTCAGACTGACGTCTGAACCCCGGTCACAAAGCCTTCGGGAAATTTTTGTTTTGTTGGATTTTGAAAAAAATCAACCAAACATCTGACTTGTACCTCCATCTTAAGTCAAGTGACCACAGAGAATGATGCTGCCACCACCCTGCTTCAGTGTGGTTATGGTGTTCATTTAGGTGGAGATCAAAGTACCTTTTGAAAATGAACGGAAAATGTTTGCACAATTTCATTGGATATCTCTAAAGCTTTTGGGAGATTAAGACAAAAGTTTCAGACTCTTGTCTTACGATCTTCAGTGTCCCTGCACCTTCCCTCTTGTATTCTCATGATATTGGAGATCAATTCATTTTTCATACTGTCATTGTTCTCCCATATGTCCTCCAGCTACCAAAGAATTTATATTAACACAAATGAATGTTTTTGAAAAACTCTCCTAACTCTTGAATTCCGCAATGAGATTGTTTTTGATCCTTTGAGCTCTCGACAAACCGTGACTTTAGCTAAAAAAGAAGACAAAAAAAAAAATCCTACGATGACATCTGAACTTTATTCCATTTTAATCGGATTAACCATGAATGCTGAATCAAAAGCTGCTTTATTAAGGGCGTCATTGTAGCGTTTTGTTGTTGTCGTTTTGTCTGCTGTAGTTTTCTTTCTTACAGATTTGTTTGAGTTGAATAACTTAGCAACATCAACGGTGGAAAGTGTTCTTTCCGATTGTCTCATTAATCATGTCACAAACTTTAGATGTTGACAGGTGTGTGTGTGTGTGTGTTCACTTTGTAGAGCCACTGTAACTGTAACGTAGGTCATTAGATGCTGACTTGTTGTGTGTGGAGGGACAGGGACAGGCCCGGCAGGTCCTGTTGGCTGCGTTTCCGTAGAAGCCCTCCCTGCACCGCTCACACCGATCCCCCGCGGCGTCGAACCGGCAGTTCTGGAGGTCACACAGGAAAAAAAACACACTTTTCCCACAGACGTGAAGACAAAACCAAACTTGGGAGCATTTTGCACCTCGCTTGTGAGCGTGCGGTTGAAACCAGAAATCTACGTACAACAGATAAAAACTACTTTTTTTTTTTTTTTTTTTTCCTCACAATCTGAAGCTACAGACCAAACCTTTTTTTGTTGTTGTTAGAATTACACAAAATTACTTCCATTCGCAAAATTTAAGACTTTTTTTTTTTTTTTGAGAGATTATCATGGATGACAGCTTTTTTTTAAACTGTATGCATATCTTGTTTCAGCTGATGTGTGTTGAAGCACCAACCATGCAGTTCCCTGTTTGTGCGTCGCACAAGTCAGAGAGTCCGTTGCAGCGGCACGGCACACAGCGTCCCTTGCTTGGTCCTGTCTGTTCTCTGTAGAAGCCAGGGGTGCACTTTCATGCAAAAGAAAACAAAGCTGCATGACCTGGTGAAGAAGTTATATGAAGTGCTCGATTTTTCCATTATTCTTAGGCGTGTCACCGTTCCATAAAATGTGAATAGATGGGTAATATACGGTTTGTTCTTGCATTGCTTTGTCTTCCTTTGAGACACGTCTGCCTTATTTCCTACCAGAGACGATCTCTCTATTAAGAATAAATCATCTTGAATCTAAATATGCCATGGATGGAGATTTCTTCTTTATTTATTTATTTGATTTTTTTTTTTGGTGTAACAGCTACAGGATTGTGTTCATTCACTGCTTGGCACAAAAATATACTAGTTACAATCTCTAAAAACACAACACAAATCTCGTCTTTTCATTTCAGATTACGAAAAAAAAAAAAAATAAAATCCCAATCACCTCAGCAAGCATCACACTTCCAGACAAAACTTCCATATTTGCCGATTTACCTCTGGGACAGCACCTGCTGTCTGGTCGCTGGCGGAGGGATCACAGAGCTTTTTGGTGCCACTTTCATTCCAGAGCCTCTGAGTGTCTCTGTAGTTCCAGCCTTTTGAGTTGACCTGAGCAGGAAGGCAAACTGGAGCAAGAGAGAGAAACAACCACAGTGCAAACCAAAGCAAAGGCGCTTTCTCCTCCATTATTTGTCTTTCAGCTTCGCCTCATTAGGCGAGCTGTGGAGAAATCCTTCCTCTTAAGAGCAATGTGTCTCTATACTGCAGGCTACTCGCTGTGGAAGGTGAACCTTGGAAAATAGCTTTAGGTTCAAAGTTCACCGAGGTGTGGTTGCACTTGCAGGCATGAATTTGTTCAAGAAAGCAGCGGATACTAATGAAGGAAGTGTATGAAGGGAACCGATTCTTTACCAGGTGGGAAAATATTGAATATAAATTAGAAAAAAACAAAACCCTGGACGCGATTTTTTTTTTTTTTAAATAAAAAGCTACAGATGTGAAGTTAAAACATTTAGCAATTTTAGCATTTTGTTGTATGTGCCAGTCTTGAACTCAGTTTTAGTCACTAAACTACTAAAATGGAGTCATCCCTCAAATGAGCCATGCTTGCAGAACAAAAATGTTGCAATCATGGGACTATATTCAAGTAAAATTTGTAAACATTGGCTAAAATATCTCTGATGAAATCTCTTCAACATCTCTTCAACATGCAAAGACATTTATAAAAATGCATTATTTGTATTAAAGCAAATTTAAACCAAGCTGGAACAGAAAAAGTAGCCAGTGAGCTAACATGCTAATTAAATTGCACACTAGACGTTAGTGTTTTATGGAGTTTATAAATGTTTCCGGAGGCTTTATAGAAGTTAAAATTGGCAACTATCTTCAATATCTGTTATATCTCTGAAAAGGTTTGATGCTTTTTCAGGGATTCTTCAGATGTTAACTCTCGTATTCAAACATCTTGTGGAGAGGGCGAAAGGGAGGATTTGTTGTTTAAACTAAAGAGGAAAAACAAGCGTCTGCTGGATTCATAGTTTACCTCACTGGCGCTCAAAATGTGCCAAAACTCAGTGTGTCCACCAAGGTTGTCGCCGCATTCATCAGACCCGATAATTAACGATGGTTGGACATTTTCCCGTCGAAAACAAGAGACAGATGTTAGGGGCTTGCGTTTCCCCCATGTGCATAAAATGACTTTAATGAACGTTCTCGACTCTTTCCAAGGTTAAATATCCAACTTTTATTTAAGTTTTCAGTTTAAATTTTTTTTAACAAGTCGTACAAACAGAAATGTCTGAATAGTTGAGAATCTACACCCGAAGAATAATTTCTTCTCCATCCCTGAGAGAGGTAATGTATTTCTTATGAGAGCCTGATGTCAGACAGGTTCACAAGCAATGTTTCTTAAGAATACAAATAAAAAAAGAGAAGTATTGCTTATAGTTTAGAATTGTCTGTTCTTGAAATCATAAAATTGGGTACAAAGAGTAGCTTGCGATGCCACAAGTATTGCCGCCGTTCCGGGCCAGCCGCATGTATCCGCCTTCACCCCAGCCGGTTCCCCAACTAGGAAAAAAAGAGAAGAAAATACATCAAGGCGTACAATTTTTTTTTTTAAGTGGCACAAAGGTTTCCCCCAGAAAACATGCTAAGCCTGGTGGTCGGGCACTTGGCCAGTCATTCATGCTGCGGCCCGTCGTGTTTTTGAGTCAGGGTTTAAAGTCGACAGGAAATTTGAAAATATCACTTAATAATAATGACTTATTGGAAGATTAATACCTGGACAACAACTATAAGGTCTTAAAAATGCAAACATTTTAAAAAGGCTTGAATAAATAAGCAATGCTAATCCTGGTCGGGGCACAAGTAAAGCCTAGTGGCCCGCCAGGCTTATAATACACTGGGGGAACCCTGGACACATTTTGATTTACATAGAAAGTGTCATTAATACCTGTTCTTGATGATCCAGTAGTCCTGTCCTCCCTCCGACCCATAGCCGACCAGCAGCACCGCGTGGCTCAGGTGGTTGGAGTTGCAGGCGGGCTCGTTGTAAATTCCTGTAGAGAAATTCAAAGGTGACACTTTATGTAAAAACTCCCTGCCTTCTCTACTTTTCACGTTGAATTCTGAATCGTCATGAACAGTACAATGTATAGATTCATTACACCCAGTGATATATATTAAGCATTTATCTCAGATCATTTTAATGAAGGCTTTCAGCTAAAATGAAACCAAACCTTTGTTCACACTTTTTCCTTCCACTTAACTTTCCATTAACATGCTGAAATACAGGACTCAGCTTTTTTTAAACAATGGCCTTGTTTTGTTCTTGTTTCGGCATCCAAGCGTGTTTTGCTCTTGGTCTTATGTAATGTTTTAATAGCTTGAAAAACTGAATTTTAGATTTTCATAATTAAAATTAACAGAAACAAACTCAATATATTGCCCCGCATGCTATAAATCCCTACATGTTTTGGTTATTGCAACTGAATTACTGAAATAAAATTTACTTCTGATGTTGTACTAATTTATTTATAAATGTGTCTGTTCATTGTTTTCTCGCAATTTCCAGCCTGGAATGTGACACTGGACTGCTGCAACCAAAACAAACCTGACCTTTTGCTATTTCTTGAAAACACTGCTCTCTAAATGCGCAAAGATTTTCATAAATAAACAGAGCTTTACATGCAAAAAACCCCCAAAAACAACATGGTAAAACAAACATTTACATGTTGATTTTTAACTGAAATCTCTTAATTTCTAAATCAAGCTCAAATAGCTTGCAATCAGTTGCTCGTTTAAAAATCACACAAATAAGAGGCAGCACAAAAAAGTAACTTTGCTGTTTGAATTCAATTTTGCTCTTAACTGATACAGGAGGAAAAATATCTGACTCTGTCTGCAGTCTGTTTGTATTCTGCTGCAGCTGGTGTTAGACAGGTGCAATGCCCCTGGGGGTTTATAGAAGCTGGTCTATCTGCCAACTGCCTTGGCTCAAAACTGATGCAAGAAGGATAGTGATGCTGCTTAAAAGACATGCGTTTCATCAAATCAGCTAACGAATTTCATAATCACTAATTCATACGTAAACAGAGTGGCTAGTAACCTGAGCTGTAGAAGAGGAAGCTTGCATGATCAGCATCCACAGCTACAGTAATTGGCCCGATGGTTGCCACGGCGTCGGCCAGCGCCTGCTCGTCTCCTTTGGGAATGAACCTGTAGTCTCTGATATGAGCCACTGCAAGCCTGCTGTCGTAGAAACAGGGCTGTGAGTCCTGTGGAGAGAAACCAATGGCCCTGGATGACGAACCGTTCTCAGTTTGAGCCTACAGATATTCAGACTGGGCCTCACCACGGAGGTGTACGGGTAGGTGTCTGTCGCCTGCAGACCGTTGCTCATCACGTAGTCGTAGGCGTTGGCCATCCAGGCGCCGCTGCACCCGTAGGTGCCGTACGATTTGGAGCAGTCCACCAGGTTCTGCTCGCTCAAAGACACCAGCTGACCCGATTTCTTGTACAGTTGTCCTTCTATTGACCCTGTTGTGCTGAAGGCCCAGCATGAGCCGCAGTAGCCCTGAGAAGACAAGCCACAGATTGTGACTCTCCTTATGAAATAAACGTCGGACCATCAGATGTTTTCTCACCTGGCAGTCCAGTAAACTCGGTTTGACTGGGGACCAAAATTTAAAAATTTGTTACATTTTCAGCTGGTGCAGTTCGCTTTCACACTGCACTCTGTCAAATTATTTGAAAAACCTGTTCACCTTCTCGCCTGTGGGGGCGCTGCAACAAGAACTACTGAAAGAAACGACACAAAAACCTTTGCAAAATGTAAACATAAATGGAGTAGTATCAGATTTTAGCAGTTGTAGGATTTCTGTTTTGTCTTTGGTAAAAGACCACCAGCCATTTCTCCTGCTATCACTTACCCAGAATGCCCTGTGCTTTAGTTCACTTCCTGCTTTTGGAGCGGTCCACATCCACATATGCATTTGAACCTTTGCCAGAGTTCAATTGAACCAGGATTTAGGTTTTTAGGCAAATTCGCTTTTTTTTTTGGTTACAGTCAGAGTTCGATTGTGCATTCTCACCTCCCCGAATGAACTGGACTTTATAGACCAGGGCGTGAATGTATCCTCAGTCTGGATAGGACATGCTGAATTGACTGCACAGGTGTGGTCTTACCTGGTCTTTCACCTCAGTGACATAGCCCATGCTCCTGTAGTCAACAGCCGCAGCGTCTAGTTTCTTAGCGTTGTAGCGCAGCCTTCGAGCTGAAACCTCCCTCCCTCTCGGCACAAACTGGGCGTTGATCATGGCTCCCTGCAGAGTTTGGTATTCCTGCCTTGTCTACAAGTTGAAAAAGGACGCAAATCAGGTTCTGTGAAGTTATTTTTCAGCAGTGACCTCAGCTACCTGCAGCTAACAGATGTTATATTGCAGTGAGTTTGTAGACAAGTGAAGAAATTAAGTTTTGTTTCTCGGCTAAGCAGAGTTTGTGTACATGATGTTGCTTGATGCAGTTGTTTGTCTGAGAAAGCAGCAGTAGACTTAACAATGGTCTCTTGCTGGACTGAAGATGTCTAAGGTCAACTTAAAACAGCATTTTATCTCCGTTAGATAAATTAAAACAAGGTCAGTCTTGTGCAACGAGATATATTACAAAACTTCTATTTTATTTTGTAGTTACTTCTCGGTGTTTCTGTCATAAACAAATGTGAAAGCACAGCAACACTTCTTACAAGGTCTCCATATTTATTCATGGCCAGAGAAAAGGACATCCTCCCCATGAGAAAGCCTTGGTTGTGGTCTTCAATTTTGCGCTTGTTCTCCTCCCAGATGGCCCTCCGCCGCGCGTCGTCCTGAATAACAAATCAAAGAATAAAAAGAAAAACTTGCACTCTTGATTGTGTTGATGTGTTCCAGCCGTCTGTTCGCTCTCACTGATTCGTCGTAGCTTATGCCATGGCTGCTTTTCCAGAGCTCCCACTCAGTCAGGGCCACCTCGTCTGACTCCGACAGCACCGACTGCGGGCTGCACAGCAGGACGGAGAGCAGGGCCGCCCTCAGCAGAAAGCTCCCCAGCCCAGCTAGAAGGAAAGACAACAAAGAGCCACGACCTCTCGTTGAATTGGGATGTTTTTTGCATCAGGAGTTCACCGACCCAAACACCGGGATCAAAACAACACTGTGAACTATTCTGTCTCTTCTCCTGAGCCCTCATTTTCAGAATGACATTATTCTCCCTCTTCAGTTTTAAAAGCACACAGCAATTTGATCACGATATTTTGTGGTAGTATCACGATAACGATAAAGGTGACGGTGACTATTTGCTGCTATTTTTAGGTACTGTATCGTCGTGACACAGCAATCACAGCCCAACAAACGGAAATAATGCTCTTGAGAAACATTCCCGTTTGTAGTATGTTTCTTTAGTGCACAACTCACAAAAAGAAATGAGTTGTTAAATTCACCACTAAACTGTGAATTTAACTATATATTCAAATTAATTCATATTTATTGATACTGCAATACTTGATACTGCAGTGCAGAAAATAGTAAAACTAACAATCCTGACAATACAGAGTTTTGGAGAGTTTTAATACATCATTAATTGGAATTTATCACAGCGACTATAAATCACAATTCTTATAAGAAGATATTTATCACGATAAATGATAAACAATACGATTAACGCCCACCCCTATCACACCGGCGGCACATTCAAGTAAAATCATATTAATCTCGCGAGACACTGATAGGAGCTCAGTTGGTTTCACAAATAAAACACAGGATTCCAGGCTGCCTACCTGCACACAGGTGAGTCTGTTTTGTTCCCATGTTGCAACACCAACTCCAACAGCGTAGTGACTCCAGCTGCCAGCCTGCTATATAAAGCTTTCTGGTAAACTATATGTTCCTGCTCTACTTTTACTCGATCCTTAAATGAACAGCTGCGCCAGCAGCCTGCAATGGCATTAGTCAACAAAAATATGTTGTCCTCCAAACCCTCTGCAGTTATCACCTGGAAACAGCTAAAGCTGCACTATTGTTAATCCCTCAAATACATGTTTGTGGCCGAGCACAACACCCAGCACAGGCGAAAAAAGGGACAATGCGTCTCATCTGATTAAAGTTTTGCACTGAAATGACATCAGCTGCAAACGGCTGCATTTGAATAAGCACAGAGTCGATTCTGGTGCGTTTATGTGAGCAGCGTTTCACTGAGATCACAGTCTGGGCTTTACTTTTTGTAGACTTGATTGTTTACGAAACTCTTTTAACATTGTCACCTGGAGCTGGGAAGAGTCACAAGATCAATTATAGGGGAAAACATCAAGGTTTCATTTTCAGTTTCAAAGCATTAAAAAAAAAAAGATTCTTTTTTAATTATATTCTTGAAGAATTTTACAATTTATACAGCGTTCCCACTCACTGGACTTTTTGCAGAACCACAGTAGGTTTCAGTGTATTTTGGAGGGGATTTTATGTGACAGTGGAGCCTGACTCTGAAGTGGAAAGAAATAACACATATTGGCACACATTTGTATTCTGCCAGCCAGGGAGGGATTAAATCAGAGATGCAGCCCAAAGAAACTCAGCTCAGGCAGGAGAAAATGTAAAAACATTAAATAAAATAATAATAATAATAACTGATAGACTTGTAAGTCCCTTATGGGATGAAGTGAACATGTGGAATAAGGTGTTCTGACCCAATAAGAACAAAATTGGCCCAACATTTGGTCCTACATGCAAACCACATTTATGCATGTCAACACGAACACACTTTCCCCATCATTAAACTTTCTGCAGTAGAGCTTTCTTTTCTTTAATATGGAGACAGAAACGTGTTAGATTTTGCAAAAGAACAACCCAAAACATGTAGCCAGAGCTATACAGTGGAATGGGTGAGGTCATATTTGTGCTCAATAAAGGCCTAGTCAAGGTCCAGACTTAAATCCGACAGATGATCTGTGGCGTAGCTTGAAAATTTATGATTGCAGGTGATTTCCATCCCTCAATATTATGCAGAGTAAAAAGGGCATAAATCTCATTTTCTAGATCTCCAAAGCTGGTGGAGATGTAACCTTGGAAACTTATTGTCACAGCTGAAGGTGCTTTGACAAAGTATTGGCAGACCCCCACAACACTCATAAGATTTTTATTCATAAAGCAATTTTTTAAAAACTCTATGTCAGAGCACTTACAGATGATCTTGTGTTTGTCCTATAAAATCCCCACAAAGTGCAGTAAAGTTTGTCCTTTAAATGTGACACATGAAAGGGCTGTGAAAGTCTTTTTTTAAACTAATACTTCTCATTTGAGTGAACTTTTGATTGTGCAATTCAGAAGGAAAACAACAAAAATAAAGTGCAAAATTATACTACTGTTTAAAAGTTCAAATACCTCGAGTTTGATCGTAATATTTCTTTTTTTTTCCCCACCTGTATTCTGCAGCGCCCTCTGGTGGCGGCGCTTCCTCCCTGCAGGGCTCCACTGCGGAGGCTGAGCTCAGCTTGACTCGCTCGCGCTGTCATTATGATGTCCGCGACGGGGCAACACCCAAACAGCGGTGCGGCAAAACAGGCAAATTACGCGCAGCATCGCGTCTAATGAGGGAGTGCGCATTCAGAGAGCGCCATGAGTCACGCCTGAGGTCTGCAGGATGTCTTTCAAGGTAAAAACGCAGCTTTCTCCATCCATCTTGGGCCCCGGGCAGGCTGCCCGAAACGGCCTGTATCGTCACAGGACGCACCGCGGCAGCTGCATAGTCGGGATTTGTCTAGTGACGTGATGCGTTTAAGTATAAAGGAAATAGAGGTTACATTAGACCGAGTCAAAGAGTGTAGCGCATGTCTGGGGCACAATAGCTGCATTCAGTGGCTCACGAGTCTTTGACGTTGGACAGACAACATTTTGAAGTTAGTCCTCGGTTTTATTAATTGTACTTTTTGTTGGTGAGGCAGACGTTCTTAAAGTAATCTCTTGACGTGGTTCTTGACTGAACCGTGGTGCATCTCCCAGGGATGTTCAGAGTTGTTTGTGAAGATATAGTAGATCTCTTGTCACATTTGTTGGTCCTCTTTTAGTTTTTTTTTTTTTTTTTTAACCCAAAATAAAAAAATGTAAAAAATCCTCCATTGTTTTTTAAACTGACTCTGTGCAAATTTGTGTTACGGTCAAGGACAAAAGCTGGACAGAAAAGAACCATAAAGCTGTCCATACATAACAGTGGAGGGGGATGCAGACACCTGACCAGCACTACTTCAACATAGCAAAAGTGAAAAGTGGCTGTCCTTGAAATCACTGCAAAAATATCTGGTTGAAAGGCCAGTCGAGTGCTGAATAATGACCAGGATATTTAAAAATGACGTAATCAGACAGGCAAAACTGCAAAGTTATGTCCAAACTTTAATGAGTAAAATGAAAGAAATTCATCTAAATAAAAAAACGAGCAGGCAAACAAAACTTTAGAACGAACAAGAAGTTGTGGTTTAGCGTAAGCTCAAGGTGTGTGTGTGCAACTCATGATTTTTTATTTTTATTTTCTTCTTCAAGTGAAGTTACTCTAGGTAGAGTGAGCAGAAGTTCTTCTCATGAGTAGTATATTTTTATTAAAAAAATATTAGTCAAGGAACAGTAAAAAGGACAGCCCAGTGACACTACTTTTATGGGATTCTATTTGTGCCAAAAATATGCTCATTTGCTTAACAAATGGAACTCCATAATAAAGTACTCCTCCCCTCAAAATAAATAAATAAATAAATAAAAGGAACTGAATTTTAAGTTGAAAAGTTAGGCTCACCCAAAAAAATAAAAGTTTTGGGTTACCTAGAGACCACTGATCTGTCTTTATGGGTTACTAACCTCTCAGTGTGGCATCTACTCTTAGCGGTCACACACCACGGTGGCCACTGTCTGCAATCAGAGTGTGTAATGCTATAATAGTGGTTTCAGTGTGAGCGCTTGTTGTGTGCATTTACCCCCGCAGAAGGAAACACCCCTGGCTAACGCCGGGTTCTGGGCGGCCAGGAAGGGAAACCTGGCTCTGCTTCAGCTGCTGCTCAACAGCGGGCGAGTGGACGCCGACTGCAGAGACAGTGTACGGACGCTGCATGCCCCCCGGGCCCCGGCACGCTTTAACCCTAACCCGTCTGTGGCAGAGATACAGAGATACGGAGAGCATCGAGCGTTACCTCTGTGGAGCATGTGTTTGTGTTTGTATGCATTTACTTTTTCAGTTTTGCATATTGTGAATTTATCCGCATCTCACTATTGCAGTTCTCTTATCTCTATGGGGATTCAAATGCATGTTTTTTTTTTGTTTTTTTTATAGCTTTTGTTTTTGTTTGTCTTTTCTTTCTGAGAAAAAAAGTCCATTCTCACTTATATAACCCCTTAAAGACGAAGGTTAAAAAGTATTTTGCATACAACAAAAGCAGACAGTAAAAAACAGAGATGTGAAAAACAAAGGATAAACAATTTGACAAAAAAAAATCTTATAGATACTCCCAATACCTGAATATACAGAATTAAAAGACATATACACATCATTTTTTTCACTGTCTGACTTTTCTTGCGTTAGGTTAGTTAAAAATATCAAACTTCTTAAAGCTACAAAATTAGGAGAACAAATATTTCAAAGATTTATTTATTAATGCCTTCGAAATCAAAAGTTTACATACAGAATGATCTCTTCCTCTTTAAGCAATGAGGGAAATGAGGGACATTTGATGATGTCACGACTTGAAAACTTCTGATGGGTCACTCGACGTATTTGACTTAATTGGAGGCACACCTGTGGAAACACCCAGAACACACTGCTATCTTATTTGACACGATGGGGGGAAAAAAATTGGTCGAATTTAACTTGAGGCAATAAGAAGAAATGTGTAAACCAAAAATAAAAGCCAAAGCAGAAAATCCTGGGTACCTCACATGTGACAGGCACTGAAGAAGAAGCAAAATCTGTGCGTTGCAGCCATTTTTAATACTGGTGCCAGATTGAATAAATACATGAATAAATGAATAAATACATGAATAAATAAAACCTTCTGCAGGGTTGACTAATTGTATGTTTGTTTCTTTTTTTAAAATAATTTTTGTTATTGCAGTATGGAACGACAGCGCTGATGGTGGCGTCATACAGCGGCCATTATGAGTGCGTCAAAGAGCTCATTATGCAAGGAGCAGACATTAATTACCAGAGAGAGGTAGATCTCCAGGACACATTACTCACAATAGTTGTTGACAATAGAGGAATTTTCCTCAATAACTATTATCATCAGGAAACTATCGCTGCTGTTTTCGAAATTCTCCATTCACCTATTCGGCACACAATCAGAGAAAACAACATGTGTATTTCTAGAGTGCCACAGTGATTTTTGTTCCTGTAAGTTAAGTTTTTTGTTGGTTACTTTCCAGATCTAACTCTTAACTCTGACATACGTGTAGAATGTGCAGGTTCTTTGGAGAGCTATTTTGATGTGCTTTATGAAAAATATTAACTAACATCATTTGTGAAGCAAAAGGAAAAATGTGTTGTAGTGATCAACTTTCAGTAAAAATAACACCAAAGTCTTGAGTTGACTGACAGGACAGTAGTCCTCCATGTAAACAGCTGTGTCTATTTTTATCCTCAGACAGGTTCGACGGCCTTGTTCTTCGCCTCGCAGCAGGGACACCATGACGTCGTGAAGCTGCTGTTTGAGTTCGGCGCCTCCACCGAACTACGGACAAAGGTTCGACGTAACCACGTGGAGAACGCCAGGCGACGGTTCAGCCATTTACCAAGAGGCGTTTTCGCGTTCCCCATTTTGAGTTTACACTCAAACTGAACTTTCATGCCGTCTTTTCACGTTGCGCCAACAGGATGGCGGCACAGCTCTCACCGTTGCCTCGCAATACGGACACTCAACGGTGGTGGACGTCCTGTTGAAGAACGGCGCCAACGTTCACGAGAGGCTAAACGTGAGAACTGCATCTACGGGCCTGTCTCTCCTCAGACTGTCACGCCTGATCTGTTCTGCGTTCTGTCTCCCTTTGTGTCAGAAACCTGATGTTTAGTTGATCTCTGTGCAGCAGGAATCCCGTCTCTCTGGTTTTTACCCAAACTGCTGAGTCAGTCATGACTCAACTTGAGCAGGATTAGCGTGTGGCAAAAACAGCAACAACCTTACTGTGCAAAAATGTATTTAATGAGCTAATTATTGGTGCATTTAGTTTTACCTCTGCTGTTCTTATTTTATTTTTACTTTTTTTTTTTTTGTAGGACGGAGCTACACCTTTATTCCTAGCTGCCCAGGGGGGTCATGTGACTGTGATTCGTACGCTGCTGGCTTCTGGTGCCAAAGTGAACCAAGCCAGGCAGGTAATGCCCCCCCCCCCCCGCAGGCACACATCACTCCACATGCCTGCACTTGTCACCTGATTTACCCTATAAATCCGTTCAGTTCTGTCTGTCAGGTTACCGTTTGTCGCTCAGCGTTCACATTTTGCGACAATACTAATCTGAGCGCCTCATCTTCCACTGGGTCCAGTTTCATCAAGATAACCAGTAGTTTTCTAGTCACGTCTGCCGAGCACATCAGCACACAATGCAGTCGAAACGCAGGCAAACGAAAGCCTGACGTCCACCAGCAACTAGGAGATTATGACCTAAACGGGCGTCTCCTTCAACTTTGTGGTCCTGAATGTGTAAACGGTGTTTGTTTTCCTCCACGACCTTCTAACCGTCCATCTCTCTCCCAGGATGGCACGGCACCCTTGTGGATGGCAGCTCAGATGGGACACAGTGAGGTGGTAAAGGTCCTTCTGTTACGCGGAGCAGATCGGGATGCTGACAGATCGGTACGTTAATCCTCGTTCGAAAGTCACTTCAGATTGGATTGGAGAGCTGGATGAAATGACCTTACTTTGAGAAAGTCTCGATGACTGTGTTGAGAAAAGTCATGAGGTCAATGAAGCTGTATTTTATGTCATATGACCTTATTTTTTCATGATTGATGTCTCAATCAATGTGCTCAAATAGTGCATATGGCTGTCACTGAAAGCACACAGTTTTCTCTTTGCATTAACTAATTACCTAATTAGAAGAAGTGAAAAAAGAAAAGATAAAGAAAAAAGCCTAGACCGGATTTGGAAGGTAAATAGCATTTTTACTGACATTTCACAAAGAATCTCACACAAAATTCAAAACTGCAGTATTTTGGTGTCGAATTTTATTTTATTTTTTGGTAGTTGAAAGCAGCTGGAGCTGATTTGTATATTTTTGCCTCTCAACTATCAAGGATGGATCGACGGCGTTATTCAAAGCAGCGCTGAAAGGACACAACGGCGTCGTCGAGGAGCTGCTGAAATTTTCTCCTACGCTCGGCCTTCTCAAGGTTAGGAATCTTCTGGCTCTGGCTGAAGGATAATCTTCAAGTTTCCTGCAATTCACAACTAAATGAAAGATCCCTCCTTGTCTTGTCTCCAGAATGGCTCCACCGCCCTTCACGCCGCCGTCATGGGCAGGAATATTCGGACCGTCCTTCTGCTGCTTGGAGCCAACGCCGATCCCGCTTTACCCAACGAGGTAACTCTCCTAACTTTGCTGAGAAACCGAGCTAAAAGACGCGCCTGGATCATCCTGTGCGTTCTGTTTCGCAGCATAACGAACTCCCTGCTGATCTCACAAAGAGCGATCGCATCCTGAGGGTTTTACGGCAGAACGTTGCGATCGGAGACAGTTGATGAAAGCCCGGACTCTCCTCCTTCACGTCGGACTCTCGCGTGACGACGCGTCGCGAGGGGGAAGAACGACGTCAACGGTGTCAAAACTGATCGACTGCGACATGTACTGTACACGGTGCTTGGTTAATGATAGTGGCTGAAGCTGTGAACAAACCTGAACTGAATGTAAGATAACACAGACATCCATTAGCCTTCTCTATGCTGTCTTTTCCTCAGCACACGTTTATTTGTTTGCCTCTAACGATAGAAGAATTATGGATATTTTGCACACTATTTATTGGCCTTTTCAATAAATGTTATAAATGCACTATAGGTCTCCGGCGTTTGGTTCTAAGATGGGAGGCCTTGTAACAGGACACAACAATAAACGATAATATGGCGTAATACATTGTGTAACCAGAATGTTTCATTTGTTATGAGGGAATTTTCGATTTAGTTTATTTATATACTGTCATATATAATGTATTTTCTAATCCAGTTATCTACTTATCATCCTGTGAATCTGTCACTTTACAACAGTGCTAGAAGAACTGGGTGCTAGGCGTACTTTATATAGGAAAGAAGGGGAAAAAAGAATACAGACAGCTTAATGTTAGCAATAAAAAAGACTTTGTTCAGGGAAAGTGTGTAGCAAAACGCATCAGTGCTACACCAGGAGGTCTTTCTGTGACAAAGGAAACTATGGATGTGCCGTGGGATAAATGAATCTAAGTCGAGAGCAAAAAGAGTGTCGGCTCTCACTTCTGAGTTCAAAACTTTTAACACCAAAGGAGGGATGAAGTGCAAAAATATTTACAGAAAACTGTGGGAAACTGAAGCCTGTCTTTGCAGCTGCAAAGCAACATCTCTGGAAAATGAGCTTCAGAGTGAAGACATAACATCACCTGGAGTTCAACGCTGTCATAACATCTTCAGTCATGTTCTTGAAAAGAAGACACAGAAACACTGGGCCAGGAGCGCCTTCTATGTGAAAAATGGAAAAACACACAGCAACAATGGCTCTGTCAAAGGTTTCATCCAGAAAAAAAGAAATGGAAGTTATTAATATTATATTATTTAAGTTAATTGTTATTTAATTTATTGGTATCATTTTGTTTATATATTTTTTAAAATTTTTATTATGTTGTCATTGCGATTTTTTTTTTTTTAATCTGTGAAATTAGCTATAAAAATGATATCTACTCAGTTAATAACTAATATCAACAGGTTCATCACTGACTCCTCTGTCCAAGGAGATGTTATGGAAACAAGTCCAGGTGTTTAATTAACAACTTTACAAAAGCGTAAAACCTTCCGCTTTCTTTCAATTTATTAATCGTGACGTCAGCAGTGACTCGGTACGTTCGAGGAACTGAACGGGAACGTTGGAAAAAGAAAAGGAGAAAGATGATGACAGTTTGGTCACGTGAGCATCGCGGAAGCAACAGACCAAGTTCAGATGCGGAAGAGAGACAAAACCTTCGGGATGTTTTGTCGTCGAAAAGTGCTCTGAATGCGACTCTCAAGTGACCGGACACGAGAGGAGAAAAGAGCCACGAGTTCTGATATTTAGTCGGAACGCGCGCGGACAGGTTTCAGCGGATAATGGCGGGCGGAAACTTGCAGGTAAGAAACAGACTTTTAAAAAAAAAGAAAGAAAAACATGACGCGACTCACCTGGAGACCGACACGAGCTCAGCTGTGATAAACAAACTAATAAACTAATAAATGACTCGTGTTATTTCAAATTGAGTTGTTTTGTCTCACACACACACAAAAAAAGTTCGTAACGGCGCACTTTTTACTCATTATTAATGTTTTTGATTATTTAGAATGTGATGTCTTGGGAAGTCAGGACATTTTAAAGGGAAAATGTTCTAGTCCTGTATTGCTGACGTCAGTTTGTGGTTCTGAACATTGCTGTCCTTTATTCTGCTCAATAAATATAAAAACATAACATGCTGTCATGTTACTATTTCTCTGAATTGGGACACATCAAAAGTAAATCCAATGATGGCTTAATTTTTAAGCCCCTTATTAAATAGAGCATAATATTAGCATAATTTTTTTTTTTTAAACTCCTTTTGATATCATATTAATCTATGATTGTTTTCTTAACAATCATAGCTTTAAAAAAAAAGGACAGGGGCGTGTTTATCACCGAGTGACGTCACTTCTTTATTAGCTACCCTGACTATGTTGGCATGTATTGAACGTTTCCAAATGTCTTTATCAATTTCCTGTTTTCCTGTTCGCCTTTAGAAAGCTATTGACCTGGCCAGCAAGGCAGCACAGGAGGACAAAGCCAAGAACTACGAGGAGGCCCTCAGATGTTATGAGCATGCAATACAGTACTTCCTACATGTTATCAAATGTAAGGAATCACCTTCCTACTCCTCAATCAACAACACAGAATTAGATTATTGATGTTTTTTGTTTTTGTTTTTTATTGTGATTCTGTGTGTTGTCGCTGCAGACGAGGCGCAGGGCGACCGAGCAAAGCAGAGCATCAGGGCAAAGTGTGCCGACTACCTGGACCGAGCCGAGCAGCTGAAGGGTTACCTGAAGCAGAAGGAGAAGAGTCCGCCGGCCAAACCCGTCAAAGAGTCCGGGGACAAAGGGTCAGAGCCGTCGACAAATCAGAAATAAACTGATATTCAGCCGTGTCTGTTGCTGGTGTGAATATTTAAAAGCTTCTTTTTCGTATGTTTTTACTAAGAAAGAAAGTAAACTACTTAAAAACTACTGCAATTGTCTGCTTAATTAAGAATTTGTGTCCTGATGATTTAATGTTTCCTTAACAATCAAAATTATGTGAAAAGCTTTGTGACCTGGAATTGAATCTCGTTACTCCCTGATTTAGGAGTGAAAGTGATGAAGGAGAAGATCAGGAGAAAAAGAAATTCAAAAATCAGCTCTCAGGTGAATGAAATTATTGTATGATTAAATTCTGAGAAACTCTTTAACTCGATGTAGTGACTGAAATCATTTTTTCCAGGTGCCATTGTAATGGAAAAACCAAATGTGAAGTGGAACGATGTTGCAGGCCTGGAAGGAGCCAAGGAAGCCTTGAAAGAAGCCGTCATCCTCCCAATCAAGTTCCCTCATCTGTTCACAGGTATTGGCACAAAAATATAAACAGAAAAAAGAGCCGCAAACGCATGGCCTGTTTCTAGCTCCGTACCGCATGTGTTTTTTGTAGGCAAGCGGACTCCATGGCGGGGAATCCTCCTGTTTGGTCCTCCGGGAACAGGGAAGTCCTACCTGGCCAAGGCGGTAGCGACAGAAGCTAACAACTCCACTTTCTTCTCCGTCTCCTCCTCTGACCTGGTGTCCAAGTGGCTGGGGGAAAGCGAAAAGTGAGGTTCTGGTTTCCAGGATGACAACTTGAATGTATAGACGGAGGTCCCACTGTTGTCATTTCCTGCTTCCAGACTGGTGAAGAACCTGTTCGCTCTAGCGCGGGAACACAAACCGTCGATCATTTTCATTGACGAGATCGACTCCCTCTGCGGCTCGAGGAGCGAAAACGAGAGCGAGGCCGCTCGCAGAATCAAGACAGAGTTCCTCGTTCAGATGCAAGGTGACCAAGAGGACGCTTGAGTGCCCTTAGTCAGAGCTAACTAAAGAAATGTTTTGTTTTTCTCTTAGTTATCCTTATTTCCTTCATCTTTAACTGCTTATTTTTCGTCAACCTTGCCGCATTTTTCTCCCGCCAGGCGTCGGAAACGACAACGATGGAATCCTGGTCCTGGGAGCCACAAATATTCCTTGGACGCTAGACTCGGCCATCAGGAGAAGGTTAGTTTAGCGCGAATCCTCCCTGTCACCTCTGAGGGTTTATCGGAGCTGGCTGTCATCCAGATCGTCCGGACGCCGAAATGGTTTACTGAAGCTTTTGTTCTGGCGCCAGGTTTGAGAAGCGGATATACATTCCTCTGCCAGAGGAGCACGCCCGCTCCTTCATGTTCAGGCTGCACCTGGGCTCCACCCCCAACGGGCTGACGGACGACAACTTCGTCACTCTGGGCAAGAAGACAGACGGCTACTCCGGAGCAGACATCAGCATAATTGTCAGGGACGCCCTCATGCAGCCCGTCAGGAGGGTTCAGTCAGCGACTCACTTCAAAAAGGTAAGAAAAGTTTTTTTTTATCAGCTTGAAAAACTTCTTTTGGAATCAGTTTTTTCCCAAAATTAGAAATATGCCCGAGTTTGAAACATTCGTTCAGTTTTGGAGATAACTACGTTGTGAAAAAAATAAAATTATTGTCTGTGTTCGGTGAACCATTTCTGTGTTATTTTGGTCTGTTGTCTTGCTGAAAACATTTACCAAACACTGGTACTAATAAGAACTTTAAAAGTTCTTGGAGGCTTTGAAAGAGCAACAGAACTGCAGGATCACAGATCCTCCACCGTACTTAACAGTGGGCATGAGGCGCTTTCCTAAATACTGCTTATTTTCTGCATGCCAAACTTACCTGGTGTTGTTATTGTTGGTGAAAAGCTCAACGTATTGCAAAGCTTACAGGAGTCTAAAGATTTGACCAACTAATAAAAACTGCAAAGGAAGTATGTTTTGGCTACATTTATTTAAGAGATTGGCACTTGCACCATTAATTGTGCTGGTTTAAAACATATTTTTCTAACCATGTTGGGGTTTTTTCTCACTGAATAAACATAATCATAGAAAAAGGTCCACATTTTTTCTAAAGTATTCAGTATTACATTATGTTTAACATAATAATGAGCTAATTTAATAAACATCTTTATCAGTGGTGTACTTTGTGTCAATACTATGTCAGGAAATAAAAAAATAAGGAAATAAATTTCCCAGGTTGGTGACATACACGCGTGGATTTGCATTTGGTCTCCTCAGTTTCAGTCTCTGTGTGCATGGATTTTGTTTCACAGACATTATTTTTGTTAGCTCAGCATAAATCTGTTGTAATTTGCAAACAGTCTCCATACCCAGCTGTGCTTCCCTTCTGTTTCCACATAGAACTGTAACCCTAAGAGAGGCAGGTTTTCTTTTTTTATCTTCTGTCCATCAAAACGCTTTCATCAAACTTTTGTCCGATCCCATATTTTAAGGTTCGCGGATCCCCATTTAACAACCCCGACATTGTGGTTGACGACCTGCTGACGCCGTGCTCACCTGGAGATCCCAACGCCGTAGAGATGACGTGGATGGAGGTTCCTGGGGAAAAGCTGTTGGAGCCTGTGGTGTCCATGGTAAGAAACTAAATCGGTGCTTTTAATTTGCAATATTGATGATCAGATTGATCTGGACCTGCCATTACCTGCTCGGTGGTCTCTCTGCAGGCCGACATGCTCCGGTCTCTGAGCAACACCAAGCCCACGGTCAACGAGCAAGACCTGGACAAGCTGAAGAAATTTACGAAAGATTTTGGTCAAGAAGGCTAATCTGCTAAAGTTGGAAGTTTGGTCATTTTTTCCTTAATCAATTATACCTAATGTGCTAATCTTTTGGTCTGCTAAATCCTAGAAATGGACAATTCGCGAGGTTTCCAGAATGTACCTTAGAGTTGACCGTTTCATCTGTTAAGGCTCTGGAAGCTAGCTCTGGAAGAAAGTGTTTGCGAATACAGACACGTCTTTGCACCTTTTCAACACTACAAACATCACCACGTATAAGGTGGATTTATTTTGCACCAGATAAACTTTGCTTTAAAGTTTACTTTTATGATTAGAGGACCGTTTAAGTTTACAGATGTTGCCTCCTTTATTAACACAAAATCACTTGTTTTCTTTTCTTTCACTTGATTCTTCTCAGGCTTTTGGTCTTTTGGGTTTTGTTGTTTCTAAAATGAATTATGGTCTATTCAAAGAAGCTTTTTCAGCAGTTTCCGTGTTATGTATGTATGTGTACATCCGATTTCTTATGTTATTGTAGATATAGATGGTCGTGCTTTGATCAGTGTGTTTAGGCGGTTACTTTTGGGGGTAAAAATGTTTATAGCGTTTGTCGACATATTGTTCAAATCTGAGGTCATTTTGTGAATCTTCTTGTGTTCTGTGAACAAGACTCAGGGAAATAAACAAAATCCAAAAGTAATGTGAATATATTTATTTGTTAAAATAACATCTTGATTTAATCAGTACATCTGAGTCCGATTAATTCAAACCTTTTAAACATGCTTAAGAATTGCTAAACAAAGTAACTTTCCTGTTATGCCATTAGAGAAAATGAGTTCTCTTTAACATTTCTTAGGCTCAATAAAATGTTACAGAAGAGGCTGTTTGTGGAGATTAACAAACAGCCTCACATACCTTTAGGTCTTTTTAAACAGAAATAAACTTTAACTGAATGTTTGTGCACCAAACATGAATACATCAATACAATCAAATCAAAACAGGAGGTAAGGTTCAGCAGCTGCCAATGAGTCAACAACAACAAAAAAAGAAAACTAAAAAGACCAAACATAAATTGAAATCGAGGACTGCAGAAATTCAGCGTCCCTTTAAACTTCAGGATAATGCTACTGCGCCTTCATACTTGCTGTCCTTTTTCAAAAAAACAAGACAATGCAAACCAACATTTCTCCAAATGACTTTAAAGATGCTACAGGGAAAGTATGTTTGATTTAGTGCCTCAATCCCAGTCTGACTCAAACACACACAAAGCCAGGGGCACACTGCAGATCTGCAAATGGAAAGTAAACAAAGGGTACAGTACAAAAAACCAGGTTCATTCATTTTGCAAATATGAAAGGCCAACTGGGTGTGAATCTGAAGCAAACTGAGGAAAGCGACGTGCACATGACAAATGATCTAATAAATAACTGCTCGGAGAGAATAATCGTTATGGTTTTGGTTAAAGATATTTCAACGAACACATCACGAAAGGAGCAAAAACACTGCCTGGGAGTACTGGAAAGTGCTAAAAAGTATTTACTAGGCCATCCACTCTGCCACAGTCATGTCTCACTGATGTAGTCCAACAGAGGACACACTTCATTTGAAATCATGTGACTGCACTGACCAGAGCGCACACACTGCAAGCTGTAAATAAACGCTCAGCGAAGCGGGACCAATTAGAAGACGGAGAAGAGCGAGCTGATCGCCAGACCGGTGGCTGCTCCGGCAAGCATGCCCAGAGCCACGTCCCCCGCATCGCCGCGCGCCCGCTCCTGGATGATCACGTGGTTCACCTCGGAGGCAACGTATCCACCTGAGCAACATGACGAAATCATGAATTAATCCTCCACGTTGCAGCCAAAAACCCTAATACAGCTGCAGGTATGCTGAGCGGGGTGGAGTTTATTTACCTGGATATTGATATGGGTAAGCAACAGCGTAGGGTCGCCCTTCGCCAGAGTATATAATCTGTGTGGGATGAGCAGGCGGAGCTGTGTAGTCTCCGTACGGGCCTGGAGCATAAACCTGGGAAAAATCCCACACGAGGTTTACAGACACAGATGAACACTTCCACAACGTCTGCACTAGATGGCAACAAAACGTAGGTTTGAGCAAATGAGCTGCTCTTAAAGGGGCTCTATTATGAGTTATCCAAACTTTACAGCAAAATCAAATAACTACGTTAACGTCAGTTGTCATAAAAATAACATGATGCTCAAACAAGTCTATTTTACAAAATACCGCCCCTTTAAATAGTAACTTTTAAGTTTTCGCTGGGTTTGTTCATTTTCATTGTAAGGGAGTCTGAATGGATTAAGCTAAAATTCTGATATTTTGTCAGAATATCCATATTCTGACAAAATGCAGCGTCAGAATATGGATAATGCTTTTTATTTTTCCAGTCGCGTTAACGTCGGTTGCTCCTTTTACCTGTGGCTGGGCGTACTCCGAGTAAGGAGGAGGAGCAGATGCCACGACTTCCTGCGCAAAGCCAATCTGAGGCGCAGCTACCACCTGTGAAACATCCAACCACCAAAAAAAATGAGACTTAATCAGTTTACCAGCAATACTGAGCTACTTGCTAAGACAAATGCAACAAAGCAAGCACAGTCATTGAAGGTTTTAGAACCAGGAAACCGGTGAGAGGTTGTGAGTGTGATTGGAAGAATTCCCTTTCTGTTTTCATTTATTATTAGATTAGTTGAAAATGGCATTAAAATAATAGCAATATCATTTCTCGTAATAATTTCTGGCACGATTTAGAACTTTGTGTTCATCTAAAAAAAAAAAATTTAAAATATAATGAACTTTATGATTGCGCTGTGACAAAACAAAGCGCAGTTCGAGACGTGTAATAGTTCATGAAGGCAGTGTAGAGAAGGAGAATATGAGAACTGTCTCACGTTGCACGAAAAAAGGGAAAACTGCAAACATAAATATGAGACCTTTCACACAAAAGATTTCCATGAAATGTACGAAACATTCACCGTGTTTATTCTGGCATCCTGCAGCGCCATGGTCCATGCTCTGCGACCAGGAAGAGAAACCACATTAATGTCAGATTAACCAAATTCTGCACACCCAAAAACATACAATTAAACCGCAACAGTATTAACCTTCCTGACAAATTTAAATACGAAGTTACTTTCAATCAAGAGGTTTGTTTCTGACAGGAAATGATGGGCATCTCTTCAAAAATATTCAAACTGGCATGTTGAAAGTCATTGCCATGACCCTAATCTTCCGCTTTCTTCAAAGATTTTCTGTCAGAATATCTTTGGAGAAAGTCGTTCCAATAGACTGAATATACTTGCAGTCAAAATGAAAGATTACTTTAGACCTAAATATGCCTAGGATATGGATAATTTGGGGCTGTCAATTAATAATTGACATAATAACTGGAGAGTATATTTGCTGGCTTACAAGGCATCATCTGCACTGTCTGCGCACAAGCTGATGACCCGCCCGTCTCTGCACACGATCTGGAACAACGCGTCACGCGCTTTCCCATCCGGTGGGTTCAGCTCTGGAAGGAAGCACAGAAACAAAAAAAAAAGGTGGCACATCTAAAACGATACCAAAACCGTCAGCGACAACACTTCTCATCCGCTCAACGAGCCAAAAGCAAAACATGCGACAATACCCTGACAAGCAGCAGAGCCGCGGATGTTGATGCAGTGGACTCTCATGTGGATGTCATCCTCCATGTCACGCCGCTGCTGGTCGTTGTAGAACACCAGGCGCCCGTCGGCCCACAGGTCAAACCAGTTCCTTTTCCACCGCCGCAGGATGGTGCCTTCAAAATAAACATTACAATTGTTAGTTTTTTTTATCATTTATCAGGTTGTGTTTCTACAAACATATATATTTATATACATTTATGTGCTACTTAACTGCTGATTTGCAAATAGAAAGTTTTAAAGCTTGCTCACTTTGTCTGTGGAGCCAGCCACTTTTTACCACGGCCATCTCAGAGGAAAGTCCTAGACAGAAAAGAAAAATGGTAAGTATCATTACAGTGTCTTTCTCAGAGGATGATGACTGGGTGGGGCGTGTCTAAGATGAACCTCGTGAGAGGTAAAACAATTACCAAGTCCACAGCGATGGCTATAAAAACCTACAGCACTAACAGAAAACAAATACCTATGTTTTCTGATGGATGTACACAATGATTAAGCACTTATTTTTGCATGTAGCTTATAAACTGATACATTTAAGCTAACCAAGGAGAGGCTGTTGGTTTTGAAGACATTGTTGACTTTGTATTACATCAATAATTTATCCCAAGTAAAGTTGAACAGCGACCTTTTATTTTCACTTTGACTCTCAGGGTTCCTCAGATTAACACATTAAAGGAATAGAAAGCACGAATTGTATTGGTAAGAAGAATATGAGGTTAAAACAAAAACCGGACATAGGACTTAGTGTAAGAAACAGATTAAATATTCTTGGCTAGTTGCTTCCTCTAAACAGCTGGAAAGGCGCAGACATGTTAGCGCGAGTTTAGACTGTTTATAGTAAAGTAAACACTCCGACTGCACGCTCTTCTATGACGTTAAAATGTGTTTTTGGTCTAAATACTTACTTGAGTCCTCAAATGTTTTGGACGAGATAACCTTTCTTGAGGATACCGAGAATGCGGAAGTGATATGCACAACAACACGACGTGTTGCTCGGAGCAAGAAATGTCTGACCGTTCAGCAAAGTGGACACATCGGAAACATCCGTTATGTCTTCGGTCCGGGATTCGCGTTCAATGCCGCCCACGGAGCATCTTCGCGAATTAACAGTCTCTGTGGGAGAGGGCGGCGTTTGTTTTCAATGACGTCATCCATCAGCTGACCGCGGTGGAAAATGCCAGCAAAAGAAGTGAAGGTGCGTTCGGTTATTAGTAAGCTCCTGCTCCAGGTGCACACAGGGCGAGCGCGAGCAGTGAGATTTTTTTTTTTTTTTATGATGTCTTAAGATCATTGTTTAACCAAACAATCAATAAATTGCAAAAGATATTCATATGTTTTCAGGAATATAAACAAAAATTCACAATTCATGGTAGCAACACTTTGTCAAATTTTTTTTCTTTCAGTTATTATATATAAATCTAAAGGTTTTTTCCAAAATATGTTTGTTTGTTTTTTCCCTTGGGCCATCCCTGTCATAAAAAATCAAAAAGAAAGGTTGATATATGATTTTCAGGCAGGTTTAAATTACTTAACAGTTACACTTCACTCTTTGTGAGTTTGACTTTACAAATGGATATTTATCCCTGCGGCCAAGGCTGAGATTGTATATTAATTATAAAAAATGATTATTTTAAAATTCATAAATTGTAACTGTAATTGTGTTTTACTGCACACAGTTTTTTTTTGTTTTGTTTTTTTGTAATCATTTTTAAAATTTTAATGACAGACCTTTGATTTTATTTATTTATTGAAATAAAATGAGTTACGACATAATCTTAGCGGTTTAAAGATGAGCAGTAAGTCAACGTTATGTATTTTATTTATTTAGATTTGTATCATACGAATAAGTTTTGAGAACAAAACAAAATAGTAGTGTAAAGAAAAGTCGCATATATTTGTCTTGTTTACAACCGAACTCTTGAAACTCGCATCGCCACGCCACCTGCTGACGGCAAACCCTGTAGTCCAAAACAAACGCTCCCTGTGACTAACAGTTAGCGTGCTAACGAGAGTACGCAGAAGCTAAATAGATATCCCAAAATGGCAACGGCAATTTACTTGGAGCACTATCTTGACAGTGAGTATCAGGAAACGAAACGCACCGCGATTAACGTTGCCGCGTTAAAGTTCGTTTGAGGTTTAGTTTTATTTATTTATTTATTTATCTGTCTGTCGAAGGACACGCTCGAGGGACGGGAGGCAGATTGGAGTGCAGGCACGTTAGCAAATAGCTCGCTTGCTAACAATAGCGTTGTTCCGATGGAAGTAAAGCAGAATAAATTGTCACTTCATAGTGCTCGCTTACTGATGTAAGGAAACGACATTAAATCTGCCGCATGAAATGGTACACATCGTAACTATTTCATAAAATGGATTATTTTTAAAGTAAACAGCAGAACGTATTTAAAGATTGAAATTGGAAAATGATTACACATTTTTATTTTCGTCAACATCTATATATACATGTATTTTTGTCGTCTTCTAAACGTTCGGGGTTTTCACTGTTAAATAGTGCACCATGTATGTGCAACCTGTTGGAGACCGCGTTTCCCGTAACTGTTTAGGCGCCGGGGGGGCGGGGTGTTTTGAAGCGGCGCCCAAACTGAGGCAGTCCGAGGCTGAACACGGTTCCTTCAGAAACCAACAGGGTCCATGCGTAAAGATCTACCGGCGTGGTGATGGAAAACTACCATCACCAGCTGCCTTTTCGTTCACGACGTTTGTAGTGAACGAAAGGAGAAATCACGCAGTTTGCATTATTGGAGTCATACTCAAACTGACATGCAAAAGCATCTATATATTTATGCAGTAAACTTTCGTAAATGAATACATTGACTAATTTCTACTGCTGAGGATTTTTAACACCTATTTGAATTATTTATTAATCTAAAGATGATAAGAAAATGGACTGCGTTGGCCTGAAATGAAGTTAAAGTTATAAAAGAATGTCGTTCAAATTTCCTGACCAAAATGTACCTTGTTTTGATCATTTTAATTGTTGATTTCAATTAAAGAAGCTCAATAATTTCAGCCTTTCAAGCCAAAACTGTTAGTTTTGCCTGTCGATTAATATCGGTTTGTGTTTTTTATATATATATACATATATATATATATATATATATATATATATATATATTCTTAATATCAAAACACATGTTAATATTATTCACTAATCCTCTGTCTAGGTATAGAAAATCTACCATGCGAGTTGCAGAGGAACTTCACCTTGATGCGGGACCTGGACAACAGAACCGAAGGTCATCATTTCACTGTTTTATTTTTTGGTGCCATTTTAAATCAGTTGCTTTTGAATTTGCATGATGAGCTTTTAGAGCTGTGCAGGCGTCGGTGGAGTTTATCTGCGTCTCCAACGATCCCCTGTCCTTTTCGCAGAAAAGAAAGGCGAGATCGACAAGCTGGCGGAGGAGTACATAGCGAATGTGAAGAACCTCGCCTCGGAGCAGAGAGTGGAACACCTGCAGAAGATCCAGAACGCCTACAGCAAGTGCAAAGAGTTCAGTGATGACAAAGTCCAGCTTGCCATGCAGACGTATGAAATGGTCAGTCTGAACACGCATTTCCAGAATTCGCCTGACTTTTTCCTTTCAATATTTACTTACCAGTTGTTCTGATAGATTTTATTATTTTTTTTAGTTTTTTTTTTTTTTTATCTTTTGGCTTTATTTGTTCAGACTTAAACATTCAGAACATTTCCTTCCCGCAGGTGGATAAACATATCCGCAGGCTGGATGCAGATCTGGCTCGGTTTGAGAACGAGCTGAAGGAGAAACTCGAACAGAGCGGCTATGAAAGTGCAGACGGAAGAGCGCTGAAAAGTAAGTCTGGTAACCGGAAGGCTTTTCCTGCGAGTCTGCATGACAAGTTTTGTTGTTGCGAGCAATTTTGTTCCCCTCTTTTTCTTCTTCTTCCCCTCCCAGAGAGCGAGATGCGGAGCCAGAGAGAGAAGCGTGGGACCAGGGGTCGAGGAAGGAAGGGCTCCGATGAAGATTCCCCCAGAAAGAAGAAGAAGGCCAGGTAACTTGGCCTGTTGGCTCAGGATGTGCCACATCTCAGAGCTTTTCTGTTTATGTTTATGAGTCGTGGTGCATGAGTAGCGTTGATGCTTTCAGTCCGGACCTGAGCGACGCCCTCCTGCCCATGCAACCGTCGGACGTTCTGGACATGCCGGTGGACCCCAATGAGCCGACGTACTGCCTGTGCCACCAGGTTTCCTACGGAGAGATGATCGGATGTGATAATCCTGATGTAGGTTTTCAACCTTTTTTATTATTATTGTTGTTTATCCTAATCTCCGTTCAAAATTCATCTGAAAACATCTGCAGGCTGACATGAGTTTCCTGTTGTTTCAGTGTCCCATTGAGTGGTTCCACTTTGCCTGTGTTGACCTCGCCACGAAACCAAAAGGAAAATGGTGAGACCCGAACGCCCTAGAAGATATCAGGCGTTGGTCGTCACTCTCTGAACATTTGTCCTTCCTCTTTCCCCTTCGTCTCTCACAGGTTCTGTCCGAGGTGCACTCAAGACAGGAAGAAAAAATGAGATTTTCCTTTCAGAAAAGGCAACCTACTTTTGTGTTGTTGGTGTCACTCGATAGCGTAGTTTGTATTTTGTTTCAGCAATACTCCGTTTTCAACTGTCCTTAAAAACCTTACCCAGATTTGGTGTAAAGCTACTTCTGTGACATATTTCCTCACCAGCTTCCTCCACGTTCCCTTCCCTCTTTACATTTTAGCACATCCGTCTTTGTCTTGTAGCTTCAAATCAAATTTTCATACAATACATTCGCTGTGTTGTCCGGGTCTTGTCAGAAAGTCTCTCCTTTTCGAGTAAGAAAGATGTAAATACTGTCTTTACTAACGAAGTTGCAGATCCAACATTGTTGCTTTAGCATACTTGAAATGCCAGTTTTATAAACAACTATTTTTTTAAAAAAAACAAATAACGAGCCTGCTGAGAATTACATTTAAAACACCTACATATCCTGACGGAAACGATGGTGGTTTAAAAAAAAGGAAAAAAAAAAAAAAAAAGGAAGTCAGATTTAGTTTATCGTTACTACCTCTTTAGGGTTTTACATTAGAACCACATAAATGACTGCAAGTGACCGAGTGATACAACAATCAGCTTGAACCAAACTGGCAAAAGAGAAATGTAAACTGAAATTTTCAACACAAGCCTATGACATTTTTGAATGTATTGTGGTACTAATGGTCAGTCGTTGTCTCCTGTCACCTAAATGAGGTATTTAAGCACTTTGAATGAAATCGTTGCCCCCGAAGACGTTTGATACTGCAGGCGATGTAAGACGTAGTTTCTCATAGCCAACTTTGCTATTGAATGTCTTGTTGTTTTCCTGGCTTGTACAACCGTAGGGATAACGCCGGCTCTCCACATGAAACCGTACATGGACAAATATATAATGTATTTTGTATCGAAAAGATATTTTGTAGACAAATTATTCCAAAGAGATATTTGTGTTGCGTTTAAATCCCGGTGACTCAAGATGTAATTTAATAGAACTTTAGCAGCTTCTTTCATATTTGACTGTGAATATCCTTCATTTATGTGTAAACCACAACAATAAATAAAACCAAAGTATGTATTTTGTAAAATTCTTGTATTTTATAACAAATAAATTTCAATTATTAATCCTACGTTGTGTCGTAACCTGGCATGTATGTTTTCGAAAACACGGTTTGATATTGTCAACCGTGTCTGAGCTTATGCTGAAATGTCAGAAAGAGTGTTTATGTTGTTTATCTCCACTACTTGAAGTGGACATATCTGGAAGTGGGACCCAAATCAAATTCCACTCGAGCCCTCCTACAATCTTGGACCTGCCCTGTGTCCAGGGGGGGGAAAAAAGGCTTTATTTTTGGCGTTAACGCGGTCAGAGTTTTAAAAGTCCTCATCTGATTCTTCATCCCAGCTGCACTTCTCTTGCTTGGATTTGTCAAACTCCACCTCCAGGTCGTACACAAAGTCCGGGTCATCTTTCCGCTTGCGGTTCCTCTCGAACAGTGTGTCCATCTGTCCCTTTTTGCGGGCCAGTTCCTCGTCGTCCAGTTTGTTCAGATCCTCGTCGGGGTCCAGCTGGAACGAAGCGAGGCTGTTCTCCAGACTCAGCCCCTGCATGTGATCTCGCAGGATGATGTGGAGTTTCTCCAGCTGGCTTAGGGGAACTTGATCCAGATAGCCCCTGTGACTTGGGTGGTTTTTCAGTCTTTCAGCAGCCATGCTGCAGTCTGGAAGTCAGGGATCATATCAAGATTTTAATTCAGTGGAGGCAAAAGGAGTCAAACCTCTTCAGATTTTTTTTTTTTTCATTTAAATTCATAACAGATGAAGCGATTGCAACATTACACCTTTTGATCACTTCATTCAATCAGGTGTATGTGTACTCATCACACTGCTACTGAAACTGTGATTCCGATACTAACTATATAATTGCTGAAAAATATCGTCTTACCGGAATATTTGGAGAACTTTCGTATGGGTATGATTCTTCTGCGTATCTTGTTGGTGTCGGTGTGGATATAAACCAGAACTATAGCAGGAGGATTGAACTGTACGCCGCACCGCTTTGCTTCAAAACCCATCGCCTTCCGTTTTCGATAAAGATGACTAAATATGTTTAGGTTTAGAGTTTGAAAGTAAATGATTTAATCCATAACAGCCGTAATACTGTTCACTAAATTGAAAACGAAGAGAAATGCATTAAGAATTACTTGCAGGACCTTTGATGGGAAGCGTTACCAAGGAGCTTTTCATCAGGCGACGATTTTAGTGAAGCCTGTCCAAAAATATATTTTAAAAAGGTTATATAAACCACTACACAGGGTGTAGCTGTAAAATTAAATTAATTAACGTTAACCAAAGCTGATTATTTTATGTGAAAGTATATTATAACAGCTTGGCAGCGACGTTAAACACTCGAGGGATTTATAGTCAGGCAGGATTCTGGCTTCCATAAAACTACAAAATGGTCCTACGATGTTGTCTTCCGTAAACATTTGAATTAGGAGATGTGAAAAAGCCTCGCGCTATGCCAAATACTTTGAAAATACGTGTAAAAATTTACCTTGGCGATTGTGATGTACTTTGAACTGTTTTTTGTGTTGGCTTGCTTATCTAAGTGCTATTGTTTGAACAAAGAGGGTAAGTGATATAGATAGACGTCTTCTGTCTTGGCAGGAAAACTGATCTGTTTGTACGGTTTAGGGTCTTACAAACAAGAGAGATTAAGATTTTCCCTAAATGTAAAAACATGTCCTCGTGTGAAGCACGTCTCCGAAAATACATTTGACCAAAATATCTTTGAATAAAACCCTACTAAATTGCAGTGAAATGAAATGCTATCTACTAACTCTTTCTAAAATGTTTATCTGTATAATACTCACATACTTGCAGATGAGCAGGAGAACTGCGATCAGCTCAAACAGTGGCTAGAATCCTCCTCTGTGTCCCTGGAGCTTAGCAAGAAGGGCTTCCACAGGTATTTGTTTATACACCTGTCATAACATTATGACCACTGGCAGATGAAGTGAATATGTCTTCATCATGGCACATTACGTTGTAGTTGATAGCAGGCGGACAGTTTGTCCTCAAATTAGATGTGACAGAACCAGATAAAATAGGCAAGCATAATGATTTGAGTGCATTTGACACACTTGAGATTATGAAGATAATGTTGGTTCTCATAGAAAGCCGGGGTGCACCGATTGCAGTTTACGGGCCGATCGCCAATTACAATCTTTAGAAAATCTGACCTGCTGATTCAGATTGTGTCCAATACCAGATAATTACAGGATATGAGGTTGGCTTCACATGTAAGTGTCGACCGATCACCAATCTCCCAAAATTAAGGAGACTGGTGCCAATAAATCAGTGCATCCCTAATAAAAGGATATCCAAACTGCAATTTGCTGGTTGGATATTTAGCTGCAAAGCTGTCAAGAATGGAAAGCAAATCCTTAATACAAAAAATAAAACAAAAACAAACATTATTCCTGTACTAAAGAAACATTTTGAGAGCTCATCAAAAAGTTTGATGTGTTAACTTAACTTTTAAATTCTCAACATCTCAATACAAATGGGGATCTGGGATGACAAACGAGACAGATGACAGATTTGAAGCCCCACCTTTAAAATCTGCCACTAACGTCTTGGCACAAAAAGCACAGCATAACTTCTAAGGTGTAGTCGTTGTCTTGACTCATCTGGGCAGGGCTATTTGGGCAAGAAAAGAAGTAAGTTGATAAGAATGGTTGACTCTAAAATCTGCTGCAGACTGTGCACAATAAAAATGGTGGGTGAGAGTAGGATGCTGAAAAATAGTCATCTATTGTTGCAACCAGTATAGAAACTCTTGTTGTGCAGCAATCAGCTGTGAATGTAATACCAACACCTTTTTCAGACCACTAATACCTTCATCCCATCATATAGTAATCTAAACTCTTCAAAAAGAAAAAGTCATTTGAGTAGCTTTTATCTTTTTGAGCAAAACATTCTTTGAAATTCTTTACTGATATTATTTATGTTTCACTGTACTTTCACTGCTATGGTTTTGAAAAAGTTGTAATGATTTTAAATGTGCTGCTGTGATAAACCAGTCTGGGATAAATACAGTTTGTCTATTTAGCAAGTGGCTGTGATGTCATTTCTAATTGAGATACACGTTATAAAGAGACAAAAGGCTCCAGGAACTAATTTCTGTTGTGTTTCAGGGAGGTGACAACCACTGTTGAGCTCAGATCGAGCGCACTCAGTGGCGCCAGCGTTTTGCTGCTTTACAGATGGCCGAATGGCGTCTTTGTAGATCCATACCAGCTGGCATCCCTAAGTGATCAAAGCAACTTTGAGGTAACGCCATGACAACCGTGGCACAGTAAATAGGTTTTAAAAAGTGCATATTTGCATCTGTTTTTTTTTATTAATTATCTTTGTCTTCATTTCTTTTAAGATATTACTAGATTCAGCCATTGACCTCGAAGTGCCTGCTCACAAGACTTCTGGATTTCTTACCTACGTGTTTCCCTCCCTCACTGGATCAGCTCCCAGTTTCCTAAAATTAACAATCCCAGTACACGGGCGCTATCACGAGCCCTCTTTTGCTGGGGAAGCATTCGCATCTGTTCACATCGAACCTCCTGACCTGCTGCTGCGCATGGAAAAATGTAAACAGTTAATGTTTCTTTCCCTTTCTTAAATTGCCCAGATGCACCAGTCAGGGGTTTTTGTTTGGCTAGCTTTTCCTTGAGTTTTCCCACCAATTCCAGTTTTGACAGGTTAGGGGATTTTTTTTTTTTTCCCTATCCAAAAATAATAATACAGAGAAATGTGCTGCACTTCTTTTGATAGATGTATATCTATAAGTTTTGAATCTGACAGAGAAGACATTGTTTACAATAATCCTCAGTTGTGCATCACAGTATAAATCCTTGAATGTATTAGATTTTTATACAGTTTAAAAAGGGCATCATAGTTTAATCGTGCATTTGTAGATTGAAAAGTGTGGATGTTTTTAGTGTTTTTAATCATTTATTTAGTAAACAAACATAATTTATGAGTCAGTATTAGACCTACCAATAAGAGCTAATCAAGAAAATATTGTTTGATTTCAATCTTTGGGTGATTGCTTGGTGCGTCTCATACAGATAATACATTGTAACTATACAATTTATTATCGGATATAAATTTACAATATTTGTGTTGAAGGTGTCTTGATTGGTGTTGAAGGTATGTCCTTGTTTTTGATAGAAGAAAATCGAAGGGAGGATTTGTTTTCCATATTGACCAGACAGTGCAACTTTTAATCAAACAGATTTTGTAATTTCCTCCGTTCCAGGCTCAGATCTTCGCAGATTTGACTCTCGCTCTGTAGTGGACGCTCCATGCACTGCCAGCAATTCCAGCACATGCTCATGGGTGAAAAAACCTCTGCAGCAGGTGCTTTTTTCTCCTAAATCTTTACAAACCATTTTGTTTACAAAAAAAAAAAAAAAAGAATGAACCCTACTGTTCAAATCTTCCTCCTTCTCATTCAAAATATGTCTTGCCTCCTTCAGGAGCCCAGCACCGTCAGTGTCAGGTTTCCGGTTGGTGATGGGTCAGCGACGACGCTTGTCTGCGGTGGGACTCTTCTTGCCACTGTGGTCTGCTGTGCGGCGTTGTCTAAATACATGTTGAAACATCGAATCGTTTAAGCCGCAACAGTCAACAGGACCTGTTCGAAACGGGGTTTTAATGTGGAGCAGTCGTGTCTGGGACCAGGATGATCCCAGCTGCTTTCTGTCAACACATAACAGATCTGTATCTGTTGTGAAAGAATCTCAGGTATCCACGTTAAATTATACCCCGAGGAGCTTAATGTTTTCACAGGTTGTTTTAAAAATTCATAAAAACTATTTTTTTTATTTATTTAATTTTTTTGTTCAAGCAGTTGGGAAACAGAAATAAAGAATGTATAGAGCTACAAATGATGTTTTAGATAGATAAATAAAATATGTAAACCTTATATTTGCTTGCACATGTCAGAATAATTCCCAACGTTGATGAAATAAACATGTGAAACATAAATGTGTGGAAGAGTATAATTTCAACTCAAACCCCTAAGAAGGGATCTCCAGTTGTGATGAAATATATTTTTAATTTTAATTTAATTATGTAATTTTTTCTAGGTTTTTTTTTTTTTTTCCTAGTGCTTTTTTTTAAAATTATTTGTATTGAGTGTTTGAAGTGCTGAGTGTCTTTGTGTTGAAAGGATGATCTAATGCCTGGAGACCCCACTGACGGCTGACTTTCCCCCTCGCTCCATTCATTGGAAGCGTTGCCTCGCCGAAGGGGCCAGGGCTGGGTCGGTAGTTCCGCTTCCCCCCTTCGCCATAGCGGAATTATCCCAGGGCCGAAAAGACTGATGAAAAGTTCAACTGTAAATAGTCGGAACTCGGGTTTTTACCAAGGCGTTTTATCGCACCAGGCGTAGCAGCCAGGACCCAAATGTCACGTCGGGAGCGTTTTTAGCGGATTTGTCATCGTCCCTCAAGCCGTCGGGGATTGTCCGGGAGTCAAGTTGCAGCGGTGTGGAAACTCCGGTGAGCTCCGCCGCTTCTGCGGCGCCTCCGTTAGCCCGCTAGTTGGGAACAGTTGCAGGAGCCACTTTGGCCTTTTCCCCAGGTCCCGTGCTGGGTTGTTGAAACTCCAAATTAATGACGGAAAGTTTTGAGCTGCACTTTGGCTAACCGTGTAGCAGCGTTAGCCGAACAGCCTTTAACCACGTTAGGTTTGTGAGAGCTGGTGTAGCATGTCATGCTAAGCATAACTCTTAGCTAGCACACTTGTTGGTCAAGCGGTGAATGCTAACGTTAGCCTGCTAACGCCCCTGTTGGTGCTCAATTAAATAGCATTTAGAGGCAATTAAAATGGTGGAAACGCGCACATTCCTGGAAAGTCTGCCTAGGCGGAGACGAAATATCAAATAAGGAGCTGCTAGGTTGTCAGCTTTACAGTGCAGCACATAAAAGAAGGAGCAGCTTGCAATGTTTTCATACCAATCAGGACGTCTATTTTGCATCAGACGCATTTACTTTGCATTAATTTGTAGTTTCTCCCAATGAAACTGTAGGAACTGCGTTGCTCGTTTCAACATACTGTGATTATGTAAATTTCAGGTTAAAATTGGAGAACGTTTGACTATATAAAGAGGAGGCCACACTGTGATTGCACATGCTTTTTAAGTTTTTACACTTACTCATGTAACATTGTGCTTCATTAAAACACAATGCTACATTACAGAGATGCAGCAACACCACATGTACATGTTATCACACACTCGTAGCCCAAATCACCTAAAAGAACAATGAATTACTACAAAAGGAATAAGGAAAGGAAGGCAATGCAGCAGACAAAAGACAAATAAAACTTAATAGTATGACACCAATAAGTATTCAACAGTCTGTTTTTGAAATGCATGCATCTTCTTCTTTTCCTCTTCACAATTATGGACTACTTTGTTAAATGTGTGGTTTCAGCTTGGCAGGCGCTATGGATGCTTCAGTTTATACTTTTATGGCTTAAGTGACATCATAAATCGAAATGTTTTATGGAAGCAGTTTATAGACATCCTCTGCTGTATTTAGAACTTTTAATAGTTATTCTTTGTTCTAACAATAGTTAAACTTCTTCCCAGGTGTCTCTCGGTGCTTCGTCTCCTATTTATGTGAACACTAACGCCCCTTCTGATGTGAGTCTTGCCTCCCTTGCTCGCTCATCTCACTCCTGAACCACTTCTTGTTTGGCTGCCTGCTCTGCCCCGCGCGACACGCGTCCACCTCTCTACAATGTGCGATAACGGCGACCCCGAGGACAAACCCCCCGCCCCTCCTGTGCGGTCGGGAAGCACCATTTTCGGCACCGGCGCTGGCAAAGACTCGTTCTCGGCCAACCACAAACCGCTGCCGTCTGTGCCTGAAGAAAGGAAACAGCGGAAAGGCATCATGTCCATCCTGTCGGGGGCCGAAAAAGGTAAAGTTAAGGGTTCGAAACTTGATGAGAAGCTTAATCTCATCAGGATTGTAGGAAAACGTGTGCTTTCAATCCATTAAAGATTTGGTTTCTTTTTAATTTTCGTAGGCAGGAAAAAAGATAGAGACAAAGAGCGACCAGAGATCTCGCCGCCCTCTGATTTCGAGCACACCATACACGTCGGGTTTGACGCCGTTACGGGGGAGTTCACGGTGAGTTTTCACTGTTCGGGCGGTCTTGTTGAAACGCACTGCCTGCATCGTGTGTGAACCTCTGTTTTGGTGTGTTTGTCTCATCCGCAGGGCATGCCAGAGCAATGGGCTCGACTGCTGCAGACCTCAAACATCACCAAGTCAGAGCAGAAGAAAAACCCACAGGCCGTTCTTGACGCCCTTAAGTTTTACGACTCTACGGGCAACGGCCGCCAGAAGTACCTCAGCTTCTCGTCCTCTGGTGAGAAATTAAATTAAGAAAGACGAAACACACGATGCGTCAGATCCAGCAACAATACAATCTATTTGAGTCCTGCTCAGAATAAAAACGAAACTCAGCTGATCATAAAAAAACAATTTGGGAAGAAAAACAAAGCAGCACCGAGCTTGGAGTACTTTCTGTGGCGGATAAAAACAAAATCTCTAATTTTTGTGGTATTCTTTATACAGAAAAAGAGGCCTTCCCTGCAGGACCTCAGTCTGTAAGTAATTCAGACTTGTTTTTAATGCTCGTCTCAGCTTTAGTGCTGCTCTCTGTGTTTTGAAGCTGAATAAATGTTGCTTTTATTTTTGAATAAGCCTGTGAAAAAAAGCTCCGAACCCTCATCTCCGAACATCAAAGACATTGACGACGACGACGACGATGAAACTCCGCCCCCTATTGTGGCTCCAAGACCAGAACACACAAAGAGTGTAAGCTACCATCCATGGGTCTGTGGAAAGAAAATCGGCCACCAATGGTGTTTTATTCTTGATGTCGTTTAACTTTTCAGCTACAAACGTCGTCACTTTGTTTAGTATATCATCTGGATCTTTTTTTTATTTTTTTATTTCATTATGTATTTGGTCAACTTTCCAGATGTACACCCGCTCTGTAATTGACCCCATTCCTGCTCCAAGTACGTGTCCAGATGGGGATGCTGCCTCTAAGTCTGCAGACAGACCGAAAAGGAAGACCAAGATGACGGACGAGGAGATCATGGACAAACTGAGTGAGTTATTACCGAACTACGCACGTCTCCTACCTACATCCTACCTTCGTCTTTCTCATGACGTTTGTGATGTGGCTCACAGGAACCATAGTAAGCATCGGAGATCCCAAGAAGAAGTACACAAGATATGAAAAAATTGGCCAGGGGTAAGTTCAGACGTGTCGTGCAAAATCTGTCATCCCACGTTTCTACCATGGGATGAAGGAATTTGTCTGGCCTACAAGTATGACGAGTTTTTACATCTTTTGCTGTATTAGCGTAATTGTAGCTGTAGATTCTAATGAGGCTAACATTAGCTGCTACGTTTGTAAATAGTGATGCTTTCGAGTTTTACTTGAAAGTCAGAATTTCAAATTTGAAGAAAACTCAAATAGAACACCAAATAAATAAATAAATAAGGGTGTCTATCCTTCCCTAAGTTCACTATCCAATACGACTTCTGTCAAGGTTGCTCAAATTAATTATGTGCATGTATAATGGTTTATACCTCATTAAGGTAGTTACACAGATATCATGTTGCTGCCGCTGGTTGTGAATATATTCCGTTGGTGTTTGAGTCAATAGAACAACGTGGTAGTGGTCATTAACACGGCATTAAGCAAATCCATCTAGTTTTCCGAGTTCCAACATGAACGCCCTCAACCGGTGGATAAACAGATTTCCTGTGACGGTAAGTTGTTTTTCAGCCATCAGCACATAGAGCAGTGCATACACAAGCGTGCTTGGCAACACCAAGACCCTCCACCGCATGTCTGCAGATGGCAGCAGGACCACAGGGAGGATGCAGAGAAGCTTTATTATCATTTTTTTTTCACACATTACCTGTGTTATGTTGTAATGTCACAATATGACCACGGTTTTATTAGACATGCAAGAAAAACATTTATAAGAGGTTATATATACAGAAGCTGTAATGGCTATTCAAAGTCTGATGTTAAAAATAATGACTTGGTTTTCTCAAACTGCTCATAATACAATGAGATGTTCATTAGAAAAAGTGTGCAAGATCTTCATTGCCTTGTCTTTGAAATAACTTACAAAACTGTACATTATATTTACATTACAAATGATAAAAATACAGATTAATTCCCACAAATGTCACACAAATGCAGACAATAATTATAATATAAACATAAACTACTCGTAGCTCACTCAGTTCTGCTCTCAGCCTGTTTTCAGTTCCTCTTTGTTTTGTTTTAATTCATATATTAAATTAGTTTGTCAGCCAAGTGTAATGCAGGCACATTTCAGTTGATAATATTGGCCACACTTATAAGTCAGAATTTCTCACAGAGAACTGGGTCACTTCTTTCGTCACCCATTTGCTTTCACAAGTGGTTCTAGTGGCTTTTTAATCGTAGTGTGGGTTAACGTTTTCACACACAGCTTCTGCATTGTGGCTTTCATTTGTTAAAATGAATGTGTCTTTTTCTTATTTTAGAACCTGGTAATCTAAATTGAACATTTTACTTCAGTTTTTTATTGTTTTATGTTACTGAATTTAAAATATGAGTGGATTGTTTCCTAAAATGTGTCTAAAGCGGTCCATTTACACTTTTTGCAGGGCATCAGGAACAGTATTCACCGCCATTGATGTCGCAACAGGACAGGAGGTAATAGAATCTCAAATAAAAAGAAATGTGTATTCTTTTCTGTTATCAACCAAACTAAAGGATGACTCAGTTAAAAGGTTTGTTTGCAATTAAGGAAGCCAAATTAGTAAGAAAATCACCTTTCATGCTTCAGAAATCTTATTGGTAGTGAATCTATAGAGTATCCTTTTTTTTTCTTTGTTTTCTTTGTGCACTTTTCAATGACAGGCGTTTGGTTTACATTGAATCCATTTTCACCATTAACTTACACATTAAAGTGTGGTTATTCATTTTGTCAGGTGGCCATTAAACAGATCAATCTACAGAAGCAACCCAAAAAGGAGCTAATCATCAACGAGATTTTGGTGATGAAGGAGCTGAAGAACCCCAATATTGTCAACTTCCTGGACAGGTGAGATGAAACTTTAACATTCCTTATCTTGTGTATTTCATAATGTGTCACTTGTGGGGGGGGCCTTATTGGTTGTTTGTTTTATTTATATTTATATATATATGCTGTTGTTTTCAGCTTCTTGATGGGGGAGGAGCTGTTTGTGGTGATGGAGTATCTGGCTGGCGGGTCGCTGACGGACGTCGTCACAGAAACCTGCATGGACGAACCTCAGATAGCTGCCGTCTGCAGAGAGGTGCGCCGCACTCGTCCCGCTTCCAGCAAATTTGAAGAAACTCCTACACCATGCAGAAGGTTAAACCGTGCTAACAACTTTTTTTCCGCCCTCTTCTCGATTCCAGTGTTTACAAGCTTTGGATTTTCTACACGCTAACCAAGTCATTCATAGAGATATCAAAAGTGATAACGTGCTGCTGGGGATGGATGGTTCTGTGAAGCTGAGTGAGTACGACTTCCTTACAAGCAGCTTCGTTCTTTAGCCTGGAAGAAAAAAAGATGGAAAATATGTCCTTCTCTTTTCTCCGGCAGCCGATTTCGGCTTTTGTGCCCAGATCACTCCTGAGCAGAGCAAGCGCAGCACCATGGTGGGCACGCCCTACTGGATGGCCCCAGAAGTGGTGACCCGAAAGGCTTACGGGCCGAAAGTAGACATCTGGTCACTTGGTATCATGGCCATTGAGATGGTTGAAGGCGAGCCCCCCTACCTGAACGAGAACCCACTACGAGTGAGTACAACGAAATGCTGGTGACCAAGTGTGGCGTATTAAAAATATATTTGTGTTTAACATGGTCTTTGAACAGCTGCAGCTTTTTGACTTGAATCAATAAACATTGAAGCACAAGAAACTTTGTTGTCTATATTTAGAGTACCTATTGGCTTCAAAATAAAAAACTTTTATCACATCCTGTGTGATAAAAACATCACATAAGATGATTTGATTCATCTTATGTTTTTTCGGTACGACTGGAAATCCTGTGTAGTGGAAGAAAAGTGAACTGTGACTTAGTGAAGAATAATGGATTGGTTTTAGATTATTTAATTGGTTTGAAATTGGAAAATAAAACAGGTTTCAACACCATCACAAATCAGAAATCTGAAAAGTGTGGCTTACATTTGTTTTCAGCCACCACCTTCAATTCTATGTGATGACGCCTTTCACGGCAGTTCAAGCTGCAAATGAACAATGGCTGAAGCTCAGTGACATTGCATGGCGAGGATGTGTGAACAACAAATATTCTCGGTTAAATTTAATTGGACTTTGACTGGTCCATTGACCATTTCAACACACGGATATGCTACCTTAAGAATCACCTTTGTTGAGCAAGTTTGTGTGCATGAACAAGGAATTTGACTGTCTTTTGAAGGCAGTTGGGTTACACTGGATTTTATTGAAGGGCATCCGAATGATGCACACCACACTTTTCAGATGTTTAATTGTAAAACAAATGTGAAACCATCTTCCTTCCTCTTCTCAACTACGTTTTTCATCACAAAGTCTCAATAAAAACCTTAAACAGTAAGGCTTTTCTCTCATCTCAAACACTTTGCCAGGCATTATATCTGATTGCCACAAACGGCACACCCGAGCTCCAGAATCCAGAGAAGTTGTCTCCGGTTTTCAGAGACTTCCTGAACCGCTGTCTGGAAATGGATGTAGAGAAGAGAGGCGGAGGCAAAGAGCTCCTACAGGTAAAAACTTAGTCATTATTTCATGTGCTGTTTTTTGTTTGTTTGTTTGGTTTTTTTTAAACAGTATTTTTTCTGATCTTGCTGTCAATTCGTGTCGTTGCCGCTCAGCATCCGTTCCTGAAGCTGGCGAAGCCGCTCTCCAGTCTTACGCCTCTCATCCTGGCAGCCAAGGACGCCATGAAGGGCACCCGTTAACGGACAAGGCCCAGCCGACCCCCTCCTGCCTTACTTATGCTGTGCACAGATAATGTGCCAACCGTTTAGATTTCGTGCCAGACAATAGGCTGAGAGTGACTTGCCAGCCTTGAGATGCACCAGCCTTGTAAGCCCTGACGAACCTCACTGTGAAGACCAAAAACCGAGAGCACAACCCCCCCACCCCACCGCTGTCAGCACGAACTCTTACCGTCAGATGACAAGACAAACTAAAGTGCTTAGTTACAGTCAGGCGTAGTTCATTTTTGTACATCAAAACTGGTGACATGTTAAAACTAGGCTTGTATTTAACTTGGAATGAAGAAGACGCCTAGTTTAGTTGTTTTTTTTTTGTTTGTTTTTTTTTAATCAACTGCCTTAAACAAATGCAAAATGTTGCCTAATGTATTGTTGATTGTGTCTGTCTTGTGTTTCCCATGATTTTTACTACCTTTGTAATTGACATTTTCAGCCTGTCAGTATCGTAGTTATTTTGATACTTGAATTTCATGTTCGTGCCCCCCGGCCCACTCCCGTCTCCCGGTCCATATCGTCTCATTCAGTGGACACTCTTGTTTCCCAGTAGACTGACGTCGTGTGGACATTTCTCGTCTCGTTTTATAGGAAACATTTCAGTGCATTATTCATCATGACCATGTGCTGTGATTGTGATGTCCTTTAGCTGACAGATCTACTGTACCAGTCCCCCCCCCCCCCTGTATCTGTAGTGTCCCGATGCCAGAGGCACACCTTGCAGGCATTTAAATGTTAGATTGACAGGGTTTATACTTTATTCTCTGTTGCTATTAAAATGAGTATTGTATGTTGAACTCTGTCCTTTGCGTTCTTCCAGACTAAACAAGTGAACTTTTCTCATACAAGGGTTGTGGGTTTTTTTGTGTGTAGCTTAAGAACCAGTTACCATATGCTGATTAGATTTTTAAAGAAAAAAAACTGCAGACAATAAACTATTTTTTTTAGTCTTTGTCAACACACAAATAAATGCAACTGGTTTTAATATTAATTGGTGGTGCAATTATTTGTGAGAAAACTAAGAGATTATTAATATTTAGATTAATAATCTGATCAGATGCTGGAATCAGCTCTGTGAATAGGTGGCGTACACTGACCAGAAATTGTACTCACAAAGCATCATTTCTTCAATAAAGTGTTATTCATGTGGAACTAATAAGTATCCACAAAATACAAATTGTGATATTTTGTTAAATTAGTCGATCCAAAAATGTAACGTCACATCCGAATTCTTGTACCTGAGAGAATAAAATCAAGGTCATTTTACAACATTTTTCGGGGGGAGGGGTACATATATGTGCGTGTTTGTGTACGAAGTGTGGGCTCGGCAGAGATGGGAACTCTGCTGGCGAGAGTTCGGCATGGGTTCGTGTTCAGATAGGGCCAGCCTTTCATGTTGTTCAGGAACTCTGGTGCTTTTACTCTGAAGGGCACAGTCGGAAATCCGTCGTCGAAGCAAGAAGCTCCAAACTCAGATGCTACGAAGTTGAACGTCTCCGTTCGAGACTTGAATTGGTGATGGCGTTCCTTTTGAGAGACAAAGAAGCGTACGATAGAATGAACTTTCTGTACCAGGTGGGGCAAAGCTTTAGACGAACCGCCGCTAGCAGTCACATGTTAGCTATTTTGCTCCTGGGGTGTAAATGGCGGCGTCTCTTGTTTGTTTGTTTTTTTCGTGTCTCCTCAGGCTGCGCACTGTGTCTTATCTCAAAACCCAAACAACGTGGAGTTGGCTCGGTTCTACTGCTCCACACAGAAGACGATAGCAAGACGGCTGGTTCTCAGGCAGTAGGTAGACACGTAGCTTTAGCAACATGGTTTTATTTTGAAGGGAAGGGTGAATGTCGTCACTTCCTTGCGATGTAGCGGCTTCTTAAATAACAAAATTTGTCATTTATTCCTTACTTTATCAATACTTTTGATAAAGTGTTTACGTTAAAATGGTTACTTACATTTGAAAGAGCGTAAAATAATTTTTCAAGTGACATCAAGATAATGTGTGCTCTTTAAATGTTAAAGGGGTTTTTCTAGCATTTTAAAGTCCCACCAATTTTGTATCAATTAAAAAAAAAAAACATGCAATCATGTGTGAAATCAATTGACTTTTTGCATGTACAGATAGACCGTTGAGTTGATTAAAAAACAAACATGTTTTAATTTTATCATCTTTAAGTTGGTGCACACCAGCTCTATATAATGTCTTTGAGCAAATATTATATTGCCTCTCTTCATAAATGGGGATAATCTCCAGAGTGAGTACCCAGGTAGGTCTGGCTTACAATGATGAAATAGTATACAAAATAAATTTATACATTCTTTTACGATATTGAAAATAGACTTTATTATTCTAATTTAAAACCCAATAAAGCACAGGAACCCAGGACAAAACTAGAAGCAATCTGAGACTTAAACAAAAACCACTGCAAACCAAATCGGTAGCAAAGCAAATTAATGACACAAAATAATGGAATAATAAGAAAAGAAAAGAACAGCAAATCTCACATTGAATCAACCCAGTCCGAAAAAGTTGTGCCCAATCAGGTAATTCATAAATAAAGTGAAAAAAGAAATATGGACTGTCATTCTGGTTCTGTAGTGCTTGTGCTACAACTCCAGCTCCAGAAGGACGACCTATTAGCCAATTAACTGAGAGCATCTAAAGAATACACCTTGGCGAGAACATAATATGCAACAGCAGTAATCTGTAATGCCCAAAAAATTGTCTGCCGACAATAATAAAGCCATGTAAGGTAAAATGAAAAACTGTTCCCTTAAGCAGCCACACAAACTGGTACATTCAGACGTTGCAGTGAAAAGGCACTGAAATGCCTCCTAAAAAGCAATCAGAAATCATGTCAGAAAAACCAGTAGCAACGATATAAAAAGCGACCTGACATTACAGGTGACATCAATAATCCATTTACTCTACCAGCAGCACAAATATCCATGATCCCAAATCCTGGCGCAGCAGCCTGATGAGCACAGAGCCAGCGCTCATCCAACCGAGATCCAACTGCACATGACAACGGACCTGACGCTCATAGCTCGGCGGGCACACTGGGACCGATACACACTGATGAGTGTACGCTATGAAACGGAAGGGAAGGTGGAGAAACGGGGCACAGATGTATTCAAGGGCCCGGAACGGGTGGGAATGTAAACACTGTTTTCAACTAATACACCACCTGGTTACGTCCTTAAAACAAAAACAAAACAAGTACCTAAAAATAATTGGATAGGCTAAAAAAAAAAAAAATGAAACAAAAATTATCCTAGAAATGCCTTGTGTGCCTGCAAATAAACTCCCGTACAGGCAGGAGAACAGCATCCAGAGAGAATTTAAAAATTGTGACTTTCTTTCATTTTCCTGCAGAGACCCATCAGTGAAGAGAACCGTGTGTAAGAAATGCTGCTCATTGCTCATCCCCGGTGTTACTGCCACAACAAGACAGCGGAGTAAGGCAGATGGTCAATTCAGTGACGTTGTTGACTTTTATTTTTAATCTTTGTTCAGTAGTTTTTAGTAATAAATTCCTGTTTTCTCACTTTGTTTGACTAGGAAAAAACAAAAAGAATCGCTTTACTTTAGTGAGGTGTCTAGGCTGCGGCCAGACCAAGAACCTACTGAATAATCCAGATTATCGTTTGTGGGCGGACCGACCCGAGGCGCAGCTGGAGCAGCGGGAACAATCTGGTGAATAGGCAAACTTTTTGCTTCTTAAGAAGAAGAACAAATTCACACTTTTATTGGTAAAATTTTATTTTTAGAATTTTATCACTAAAATCATTTTTTTGAACGTTTGCACCCTTTCTTGCAGATCCAGGCCCTTCAGCTAAAAATCAGCCCAAATGCGCAAAAGCTGATGGTTCCAAGTCTTCGAAAAAACGTGGTGCTCAGAGTTCTACCAGGAAATAGGTTGTGGTTTTTTTTTTTCTTTTAAATAGAAAGCATACTTTGGATAAATCCACTGGCAATTTTTTTTTCCATTTAATTTATTTCACTGAATACATGCTGCAAATTGCACATTTCTTCCACAAGTTTTTTTTTTGTCTAAATATAGCCAACGAAGATGAAGCAACTTTTTTTGTTTTGTTTTGTTTTTATTTAACATTTTTTCCAAATGTTTCACATAATGCATCCATTGCTGTTCAGTTAAAGTAAACCTCTTATTACCATTGACCATTTCTTGTAGTAGTCTTTTTTTTCTATCACCATCTGTCACTTTTTCTTCTTTTCCGGTTTGTCTCCTTTCGGCACTCTGAAGCGCGTCTTCTGGAAATACAGAAGGTTCTTGGCAAAAAGCCTGGGAATGTGGCCCATGTAAAGGAGAAGAGCCAACATCATCCCTGGGAAACAAGCAGTTTTTAAGAAAACTGTTAACAGACTGCAGCACACACGAACGCACTGTTTGGTGTTGCGTAATGTGACGTACCTGTGAGAGAGCTCAGCCAGTAAACCACTGCATACTCTGTGAAGGTAAATCCAGGACAGTGGAAGGTGAGTCCATAAGCCAGAGATGGGTTCATGAAAGCAGAGGTGTAGCTCCTGGCTGGAAAATAGAACGGATAAGGCAGGAGATTAATGTGTTCAGCTGGTTTTGAGTGTGAACGACTTAAAAAGTTTGAATAAAACCAGACTTGACGCTTCGTAGTAGGAGTGTCCCCATGCAACTTTTTTCCCGTTCTGACCCAAAACCAATAGTGCAAGTTTGGGCAACGGCAGGTACTGATATTGATCAGATACGACATCGGCATGAATCGTACATACTTTTATTATTAGGCGTGATCTAGCGATATTACTCAGAGAACAATAGTCTATAACAGTAGGTAGGAGAACAACTGAACAGATCCATTTGATATGGGTCTCAGTTTGAGATACAAGCGCTGCTAGTTAGAAATGACGGAGCAGAATGCTTCTATCGGAGATGCAAGACGATTTATTCCAATGCTCAGATCCCAATCCGATATTAATATCAGATCGGGACACTCCTACTTCCCATCCCTTCCAATAAGCATGAAGAAGTTTGGACAGACTCACCGACATGAGAGAAGAAAGTGAGTAGAACTGCGATAAGGGGTACCCGGATCAGAGCCGATCTGCGTCTCAGATTTAACTGGATGAGATGAAAGACAAGCGCGCAGGCACACTCGGTAAAAAAGCCTTGAACCACGGAGACCAGCAGGGTCGTGCTGCATTCTCTCGACATGAGGGTTTTGATCATGTGCATGTCCGTCAGCTCCAGGCTCCAGTAGTACCTGGCTGCCAGCAGGCCCAGGTGAGCCCCAGCGAACTGGGCCGTGACGGCGAGCACCGTGGGCAGAGCGCCGGCCTCCAGCTGCAGGAACTTCTGCACGACCAAGCTGGGATTCCCCGACGTTCCAGCGCAGAGCACGCCGTGAGTCAACAGCAGCACAAACAGCATGGTCACCGTCACGTCCTGGCCCAGGCCCCCGGCCCACTGGCCCACCTCCACGATGGTCTGTATCTCCAGCCAGCACGCCACCAGCATGAAGGAGGCGGCGAACTCGGACACAAAGCTAAACCGAGGCCATTTTCTGAGGAGCGTTTGGACCAAGACCGCGAAAATCACCACCGACAGAAAGTACCCGACTGATGCGTTAAGCCCAGACATGGCTGACCTCGGGTGTCGTCCTCCGTCTCTTAGTAAAGGAGAATGAATGAAGGGTCGATCCAGCAGCCGGGCTCCCGTTTGACAACGTGGCGCACGCACAGACCCATTTCTTATCAGAGACACGTCAGGGTTTTTCATCCCAAAACCACCTGCCAAAATACACACAGGCCTTTATGTCAGGTCAGGCAGCTGGCTGTCTTTCAGTGACTGTTTGATGTTGGTTTCCATTCAGTGCTGGCCTAATGATTCCTGCACCATCGGCACTGTTGGTAATAGGAAATGTGCTGTATGGACCGTTAGATAAGGGTTTTGAAACAGGTGAGGTACAGTGTATCCAGAAAGAATCAAATTATACACGTTTTTTGTTACAGCCTTTATTTTTATTTTATTTTTTATTTTGTTTTATTATAACTTAATACATTTTTAAAGAAATGTGTCAACTTATTTCACTTTTTTAAGAAAGTTGGGTGGAGGTGTACTACTTTTCACCAGCTTTAGTTTAGGTCTCCTAATGGGTTTTTGTGAAGTGGGTGAAGGCTAAGAAAAATGGGATTGGAGCCCGTGACGAGGGAAACTTTTTACGGATTCAGAATTGGAAACAAAGAAATAGAAGCTGTGCTTCCAAATCCCCTGACCACTAAATATTTCAAGTGTATTTTATGACATAAATTCATCAGGAATGTGAAATTTGAGGGTGCTGAGAAATATGTTTGTTATGGCTAATTGTTTTATTCATTCTAAAAAAAATAATAAAGACCAAATGTCTAATTCAAGGTATTCTAGGATAACAACTAACAGCACATATAGTTTATCCATGCACAATGTGGCTAACTTGAGAAAAACACCCAGTGAAAGAATCCCACAGCAGTGTCTGACCATAATGACAGGATCCATGGCTGTTGTGGTCGGGTATAGTCTTTCCGCACAGCATGTAGATGCCAGTTAAATGATAAATATCCAATTTATCTTTCATCAGCCAGTTCAATAAATACATATCTCAACAGTGGGTTTTGTTTCCAGGTCTATTACCAAGAAGCATTGCTACAACAAAGAACTAATCACCTAAACACACATTTCTTGGTCAATACACAAATTGTTAGTCATATCACTGCACATACAGTATGTTCACTGGTGAAAACATTTCCCTGTGTTCTAACTAACTATAATCCACCATGTTATTGAAAAAAAAAAACCTTGAATGTTCACGGCTGAATGTCCCCATTTCAGCTCAGAACAGCGGAGTAGCAGTAAATGTGTGGGAACAGCTCCCGTTTCACCCTGCAACTCCTGGATATCAGCGCCACAAGGACACAATTCAGTCTAACCCTAAAATAACTGTGCGGGAGGCTTTCAGACTCAACGGCGGAAGTTGTAAAACGTCAGCTAACGTTCTGGCGTGGTGCGCACGCGCGGCGCGCATCTGCGAGGGAGCGGGCGAGCTCCCGAAGTGATGATGGCAACAGGGGCAGCGCGGAGGCGCACAGAGGAGTGAGAAGTTGCCGGTGATGGCGGATAAACCTTCCACGGTGTTCTTGAAGCTGTTTGCCGCCGGGTTTTACGGTTTCAGCTCGTTCCTCATCGTCGTGGTGAACAAAAGCGTCCTCACGAACTACAGGTAACTGTTTCCCCAGCGCCAGCGCGGCCGTGGGGGCGCCGAGCTAGCGGTAGTGTAGCGGCTGGGAAGTTGCGGCGGTCGGGGCAGCGGAGGCAGCCAGCCGAGCCCGTTAGCTCCGCCGTCCGCTAGCGAGGTTCTTCACTAACTCAGAGAGAGACTCTACTTCTCTTTCCTTGTGTTTCTAAGTCGTTTCTTGCTTTTGTACACGTTGGCTAACATTGAGTTGCTTTTTTTTTTTTGTCTTCATCTGTCCCTCCAGGTTTCCCTCGTCTATATGTGTGGGAATAGGACAAGTAAGTTGGGGTTTTTCTCATGGCTCTTTGTAAGCGGGTCAGTGGTGCCTAGACCAGGCAGATGGAGCTGAACTGATTTCCTCTGGCGTGTCTTTGGTGCAGATGTTGGCCACAGTGGTTGTGCTGTGGGTGGGCAAGGCTGCGAGGGTGATCACCTTCCCAGATTTGGATGAGAGCATACCTCACAAGGTAAGACTCACAAATACATAAAAGATGCACAACTTTATGTTCTTTTTCATGTGATTGTAAAACTTCATGTTAAATCCTTGCCTTTCCAGACATTTCCTCTACCTCTCCTGTATGTGGGAAATCAAATCACTGGTCTTTTTGGTACCAAAAGGCTGAAGTAAGTTCTCATCCATGCACTGATCTCACAGAGTATCGTGACTCGGTGGCTCATTGTCTTCCACTTTGTGTCCTCTGCCACCAGTTTGCCGATGTTTACAGTCCTCAGGAGATTCTCCATCCTTTTCACGATGCTGGCTGAGGGATTTCTGCTGAAGTAAGTCCAGCCACGACAAGATAACCCACTTCCTTTCTCCGTCGGATGTCGAATGTGACACGGAACATAATGCCGGTTATTATTCAGCGCCTCACAAGCGATGGGATTGAGTTTCATTGTGTTTGGACCCCCGTGGCAGGAAGAAGTTCTCCAGGCCCGTCCAGCTGACGGTGTTTACAATGATCCTTGGGGCGTTCATAGCCGCAAGGTGAGCTTCTACTGTTTCCAGGCGTCCCGGCTTTTCACCGCGCCGGGATCACCTTCGCGACAAAGCGCGCCGTTATCTTGATATATGCTCACAAAAGAGTTGCCGTGACCTTTAGGAGCACCGCCGCTCGACTGCAGCAAAAGACGCAAAGCTGAAATACAACATGGCAAAAAAAACAAAAAACAGTTTGATTTATATGCCGTTTTCGCCTGTTTTATGTTCAAAGTGCCGACTTGTCCTTTGACCTGCAAGGCTACGTCTTCATCCTGATGAATGACGTCCTGACCGCAGCCAATGGAGCCTATGTGAAGCAAAAATTAGATGCAAAGGTATGTGGTGGGATCATCTTGATGAATGGTGGCCATTGTTTGGATGGATTCGTGATGCGATTGAGTTTCTGTTAACTCTGGAGAATCAAATCCCTCCTTTAGAGATTTATGGGTCGCAGTTGTTTCTTAAGTCATTTTACTCCCAACAAAGTCAATTCTTCAACTTTGAAATGTGTTTTTTTTTTTGTCCCCCCTCTGAAACTACCTTCAAACTGCACTTGTATCCCTTTTTTTTTTCTTGCATGTAATGAGGGGAAAAAGCTGGATCAATAATGCTTTGTTAAAGCAGGAGCGAGTTTTAGCTTGTTTTATTTCAACGTTTTATGTCACAAGAGCAGATTGCTCAACTCTCACGTTACAGCAGGATCCAGATTTAGCCCGCAATATCTAGAGTATGCAGTCTACTTGTGCAGGGCAGGATTGTCGTCCTGGTAAAACAAGGGAGTTAAAGACGGGAGATGGAACGGGGCGAATGCGTAGAAGCGGTTCAGCGTCTTGGCAACGCATGACATCAGTACTCTGTCTGAAAATGTAGTGAGTAACTCCACCTTTCTCCTGTTTTTGTCACAGGAGTTGGGGAAATATGGATTATTATACTATAATGCATTATTTATGATCGTGCCCACTCTGCTACTGGCTGAAATGACAGGAGATATGCAAAAGGTGAGTGAGTTGACTCTTCTTTTTGTTGTCTTTTTGGTCCTTTTAATTCAAATATTTTTTTTTTATATATATATTTATTCCTGGTGATTCCATGTTTTCTTTTTTTTTTTTTACTCAAACTATCACTTCCATTGTGTCCATCAGTTCAATTTTTTTAACTGAATTCCATAAATATGAGCCGTTCCTTGTGTGTTATATTTTTATTTTTTATCTTTTTGGGTAAGTCTTGGCAGGGGCCTTGTGGTCCGCCCAGCTGGGCCTCAGCAGCCCGAGAAGCACAAAGACGCCATTATTCACCTAGCCGAGTTGTTCTTGCCGTTCCAGCAGCAAGTCTGGACCGAATCGCTACAGTAGAGATACAGTAAACTGCGTTTCTGAAGCCGATGGGATATCAGCGCCGGCTCTCAAAGAGCAAAACGGTGCCAGGAAATTTCAAAACCTTTTCAGTGCTTCCACTGAACGGCGTTCTGTTTCCGTCCGCTGAAACCTGACGTTGCCACACCCAAAATCAGCGACTCTGTGATTCATAATTGCAAGGCACCTTCCCCCTGTTTGTGAATCCGTACTTTTTTTAAAAAATTTTTATTTCATGCTGATTCCGGCACTTTGTTTCCAACTGCAGGCAGCAGAGTTTGACGGCTGGTCCGATGCGTTTTTCCTCTCCCAGTTCGTCCTCTCTTGTGTCATGGGGTAAGATCTTTGAACGCATTCATGTTCATGCAGCCGCATCTGGAACCGCACTGAATGAATGTGGGTTTTGTCTGTGACGAAATCCGGATGCTGCTCATGCTTGACATTAAATCACTCCTAACTTCATGGAACAAACATCAGCTCCTTAACGTTTCTCCTTCCCAACCCCCGTTTCTAGGTTTGTTCTCATGTATTCCACTGTACTATGCACGCAGTACAACTCTGCGTTGACCACCACCATCGTGGGGTGCATTAAGGTGAGCCGCGCCGTTTCGCTAAAGCCGCAGACGAATGCAACCGGACACCAAAAGCATTGCTTTATCGATGTTGCAGAATGTCCTGGTGACCTACATTGGGATGGTGTTTAGCGGAGACTACATTTTCTCTTGGACTAACTTCATAGGTTTGAATATAAGGTACGAAAAGGCTCTTTGTCTTTGAATGTGCTCGATTGTTGTGTTTTTAAGTCGTTTTCGGCGACCAAAACATCGTCATAAAATACCAGCTGTATGTTTTTGGTGAACATACAGAAAGGCCTGTGATCACGTAGAAACTTTTGGAGACATGTTGCGCGCTAATTCGTTTAGCTGTGTGTGTCGTTTGCAGCATTGCGGGCAGCTTGGTGTACTCGTACATCACCCTCACCGAGGAGCAGTCCAACAAACCGAGCGACAGCACCAAGAACGAGATCAAGGGGAAGGTTGTCGTGTGACAAGACACTGGATTTGACGCCGGTTAGCGAGAAAACTCTATTTTTAGTACGACTTTTATTTATGGGGCGCTCTAGCAGCAGATTGATGGAAACGCCGGGAGTGGGTCTCCATTTCCGCTGTGCGTCTTTGATGGAAAAGGAAGCCGCGCCGTCACGCTGCTGCTATGGCTACCAAATCCCCCAGAGGGATTTTGTTGCAGGATTTTTTAGATAATGTTTTCACATGTCTTATAACGAAACTGTACATGGAAATGTTACGAACAAGGGAACAATAATATTTATATTCAGATGTTTTTAGGTTTTCCTTTTTTTTTTCTTTTTTTTTTTTAAAGATGGAAACTGTTCATTTCAGGGTTTGAACATTTCAGAGTTCAATCTTGGGATTATGTATCGTCATCAGCTGTTGTAAGCATGAGCGTACTGACGCATCACTGGGATAAGAGTCATGGTTATTTAAAAGGAACCGTTCTTTTTGAAGCCTTTTCTGTTTTTGCTGTTTACACTTTGGTACCCTTTGAGAACGATGATGAAATGCACTGACGCCATCTGTCCCCGTCTTTAGCCTTTAACGGTTTGCAGTTTCCTGGCAGATGCTGTCGTAAATCTGTTACAGACTGTATGGCAGCGACGTAGAGAGACGATACAAAAAGATTATTTGGATCTTCCTCCTTCAGTATTAGTTTTCTGCCGTGAGGGTTACTTTCTTGGATTCTTAAACCCTGTAACTGTTTGTGTCGATTGAAGAGTTTGGCAAGCAAAACCTCGTGGGGTCTTAGTTTGCATTGCATTTTTTAAAGCTTTTTATTTTTTACATGGTCATCTCGCACTTTTAACAGAGATAGCTCTCGAAGCAGAACAAACTAAATGTCACCTGCTGTTATATTTGACTGGAGAAACGGAGATTATTGTCTAATCCAGGAATTCAAGTTTCTGGCATTTTAAAGTATTACAAGGGGATTTGTTTTATATTTATTCCGTTTGTTATTCCTTTTCTTTGTAAAATGAGTGATTATTGATGCTGATAAAAAAAATTATTTGTAGCTGCAAAAACTGTATTTTTACATTGAAAAATTACCATTAGCATTTTTGTTTTTTTTTATTTTTCTCTTTCAATAAAATTTTTTTTACGTAAGGCTCGTTGTTTATGGATCTGAATGGTTTTGAAGTGGAATTTACTGTTTGTTATTAAGCACAAATTAGGATCCGTTTGTGTTAAATGAGTTCAGCTTGTTTAGTGGTTGTTTTATACGCTGAGTCACAAAACAGTTGGACTGGCGGCTAACTCACCAATCACACTCAGGTTGGGGTTTCCTCCATTATGAATTAGCCTCAGTTCCCAACTACAGTGTGGGTCATTTCTGTTCATAGTGAAGTTCATAATGAGCAAATAAATGTAAGCTCCGTTTATTTTTTTGGTTCTACTATCCCTCCAATCCCTCAGGGGTTGGAGGGATTTGAACCTGCAACCAGTATCACAATGTGCTTACTGTCAAACACTGTCGACACAGTATGAAATAAGCTGATTCAACTTGTTCTCACCCCTGAAAAATATGAAACATGACAGATTATGAAACAAACTTAAATATTTTAATGAAAAAAAAAAAAAAAACATGTTTAGACAATGTGTTTAAAAATCCCACAGAGGTGAACAGAAGACAAAAACCCTACAACCTTCATTTCACCTGTACAACAGATATAAATATTGACATCATAAATTTCTTCTTCATATATTTACATGTTTACACAAGAAAATACAATTTAAAACTGCTACCAGATATTGCATTGTTTTTACTGTGTGTATTTAAAAAAAAAGAAAACAAAACAAAAAAAAAACCTTCACCAGTCCAGGCCAAACTTCAGAGTTCACTCAGCTCCAAATATCTCAGGTCAGTGTTTCTGGTTGTGGAACCTTCCCTCAGTTCAGATACAGTACATGTGCATCCAAGAGCAGCACAAACCACAGTAGATAAAAATAAATAAATAAAAAAATAAAAACTCAGAGCGACAGATGAGAATTTACCAATATATTATTTCTGAAAATACTTGAAGAGAAACTGAAAAACAAAACAGTTGAGTACATATCTTCTTTTCACAATATAAAGCAAAAATGAAACAGTACAAACGTGTTATGTTGGGAAACCTAACAGATCACACCCACTATGACAACATTTTAGTTTCTGTTGATGTCCATTTCCCCCTTTATGTTTTAATTTAACATAAATACAGTGACGTACAATAATCTGTTAAATAAACCAAACTAAAATCCTTCACCTGTATGTACAAAAGATGCCTCTTTAGAAAAATATTATGCATTTAAAAACCTTAGGTGGCATTACGTGAAGGGAAGTAGATGACCGTAATGCACCACTCCAACCAGGAACAATAGCAGCTAACAAGTCGACATTATAAAGTAACGTTTAGCAAATCATTGACAGTTATTTATGAGCACATCTGTAGTGATTGGCTCTTTGTGTTTTATGAGGAAAACGCCTTTATCGGGATGCATGCTGCTGTAAGCACCCTGTCAGTTCTATTACTACTGAACACAGCCACAGGGAAAACAAAGTCACAGCATAATGCCACAGTGTTACCACAGATATTTCATCAAAATAAACCTGACCTGAGATTCTAATTATGTTTAAAAAAAATTTTAAAAAATCCAAATAACTTCTGCATCAGTGCAATCGCTAAATTCTTCAGTTAGGAATGTTGCTCAGCTGAACTGATGCCAAAAGACATAGAAGGTCCAGTCGACCAATCAGATGACCAGACCAACCCGCTGCCTTACAGCTCACTGAGTGATCTGCCTCCATGACAAAAGTAACTTCTGTAACGGTGCAAGTCTGCCCTGCAGCTTGGTGTACAGCTGTCTAAGTGTTCATACCCGTCGTTTTCATGCCACATACCAGTCAGGGGAGCTAAAGATAGCGCACCCTTCCACTCTGAAATATGAAAGGTGGGGAAGAAAGCCAGACAAACCAGCGAAACTACAAAACTACAGGAACTCCACCCTAAACAGGGAGAGCAGGAGTGAGCTGTGCAGAAGCACTTCCTTCACTGAAGGTTCTGGTGTGTGGGGATTTGAAAAGAAACGGCGCAATCCACATTAAGCCAAGCATTCCTACACAACCACTTTTTTTTTTTTTTTTTTAAATAGCAAAAACATTCAATTGACGTCGGTTATTAGGATACCGTATTACATCTGTAAAGGTAAATAAAAAGAAATCTGAAGGCAACCACAGCTGTCAGCCAATCTAGGTGAAAGGTGAGGCATTGCAGGCACTGATTCATCTGTAAAAATCCTCAGGCGAGACAAGAGGGACGAATGCCACCAACCGACGCCCGTTCCTTTCATTACTTCTGAAAATTTAAGGAAACCGAGGATCGCTCGACGTTTCGCCTCCGATTAAACAAAGCATTAGGATTTAAATATAGCCACCGCTGCCAAATATCAAAGATTTATTTTGTTTTTTTTCGGTAGCGTCGCAGTAAGAGATTGGAAAGATGTCGGCTTTACAGATGCGAGAGGTTCTCAGCCATGTAAGAGAGGCTGTAAAAGTTGCAGCCAATGCAGCAGAGGTTGCACAGAGACGACAGCAGCCGGTAGACCCACAGGCGCCTGCAGAGGTGCTTGTACTTCACGTCTGACTCGCACAGCTTGGCGTATGCCTCGCGGTTAGACGAAAGTCCAATATCCTGGCCCAGGCCGCACGCCTGCTCGATAAGATGCATGTCGGCCATTATCTCCGATGTCATTTGGCCAAACCACTGAGCGTTGACCGCCGCGACCGTCACCGACACAAAGAAGATGAAGATCTGGAGACGAAACATCGGGTTTATGAGGAAAAGGAAGGCGAGACAAGCACATCAAGGGAGAAATCCATTGCAGTTTGTGGTTGTAACATGACAAAGAGTTAGAGTAGAATGACTATTTTTGTAAAGTATTGCATAAACTCATGTAGGGAAAAACCGCCAACATACCTGAAACGATTCCCTGTCATCCAGTATGTCTCTGGGATGATACACAGCGTAGATGGAGAGGTTCAAGAAGGCACAAGCTGAACCCAGGTGGAGGTAGAACGGAACCAGACGACTCTGAATAAACCCGTAGGTGTGTCTGTTCAGATTGTTGTCCATTACAAAGCCTAAAGAAATCACAGTTTTTCTCTTAATAGTTAATACTTGAACATCATTAATAAGATCATTCTCAACATTAACGGTTTCTGATTTGTGGCATTGAAGGTGATTGTCAGGTGTTTTTTTTTTAATCCGCCATCATGACTGATAGTATTTCTAGAGTACTTTCAAAAAGCTGCTGTTTTGTGTCTTGTGCAAGAGGTTCCTTCATTCTTCACAACTTAGCTTGATGGCTTACAAGGAAACTTTAACATTTTACCCTTTCGTTTGTTATTTTCTACTTTCTTTATAACGAATCAATTAGGACGACAGCTTTATTGAAATGTTCACAATGTGGCATGTCAAGATAATGAAAAAGCCCATTTATTTTAGATTTAATCACAAGGCATTATCCTTGCAGACGTTATCAGAAATGTCCTACATAAGCTCAAATAACAAGAACAGAGCTTCTTTCTTCCTCTGGTTCTGGTGGAGCTGGATCAGATTCTCTTACTTTTATCACACATTCAGTGTTTTGTTGTTATTAAGGTGTACAGTTGACATAACAGGCTTTTTAATTCAACTGTACCAAAAATGAATTATTTTCTAGAAGAATTCATTTTTGCAAAATATTTTTGATGAATATATATGTCCTAAAAAAAAATACACACAAAAACAAGACTCAATCTGACACCCACTTGTGTCTTCCAAAGATATGCCGTAAACTCTGAATTTTCATCCAACAGCTTCTTCCACGACTGCTTTTGAAAGTGCCTACTTTTAAAAACAACCTGACTTGTCACAGCAATTCAATATTTCTTTTTTGCTATGAGAGCATCTCTGGCGCTGCAGATGTTTCTTCTCACACACTTGTGGCTCACACAGCGGTGACGGAGAAAGCGTCACAAGGTGGAAAGTCACAAGACAAAGTTTTCGCAGGCTGCCTTTTGACAAGGGTGCCCGCTACTTCTAGTTTTTATTGTAAACTATACACTTTTCAAAGTTATTTTGTGATCCGACACTTTATAAACAAACACTAGCTGAATCCGATTACTGTCCAAACTCGCGGTGTAAACGCTTCGGGGTTCTGGTCCCATCGAAAAGCGATTCACTTTTGCTGTTAACATTTGTCTACTGGCGACTTGCATGCCCTGCTTGTGTGTGTGGTACCTACTCGAAATAAAAGTGACCCAAATCTGCATCCCCCAGTAGGTGGAGAGAAGCAGCAGCTGCAGCAGCTTCACGGTGTAGGTCGGCACCTGGTCAGTCGCCATGATGTTCTCCACAACTTCTCACCTCTCTGGTCTGTTTTCAGTAAAGCAAAAACAAAACAAACACACACACAAAAAAAAAACAGTCCAGATATACAGGTAATGCCTCCTGCCCCAACCCCCCTCAACTCCAACCTTACTCCTTTCACTTGACCTTTACAAAGACCTTTTGAATAATGTCCCTAAAGGTTGGACAATAGCTAAAAAGTGAGAGAGAGAAAAAAAAAAAATGACTGTAGACTCAGTAAGTCACTAGAAATTTCCTTCCTCGTGTTTGAGAGATATTTCTTTCAATTTTGACATGAATCCATTTGAAACTTCCGCCCTGTTGTCAAGGTAACAGGCTAGCAGGGTTTGACCTCACCTAACGTGTGTTAAGACTCTTCAAGCTAGCCAAGAAGATCATTTTAATTTATTTTTACACTTTGAAACATAAAAAAAACAAATAGTTTTGAACACGCTACAAAGAATTAATGCAGAAAGCAGTCAATAATTTTATGGTAAAGTAGTAAAATGTCTTCAAATTCTACCTCTTCATCGTCGAGGCTAATTAAAGAAGAAGCTAGATGTCGAGCAGAATAATAAACTCCACTAACCAGCAGCTAACCGCGAGTTGACTTAGTTTAACTTTAAACAACTCATTAAAAGCGGAGTGGTAATGGCTCTGAGAAGGCGTAATAATAGTGAAGCTGCAACATTAAAGTACAGCTCGGTTTACCTGAGTTGTAAAAGTTGTCAGGAGAAATGTGTCCGCTCAGAAACTCTCCTCACTCGCCCACAGCCTCGTTCGCTCCTTCTGCTCACTGCCGTCACACCGGTTCAGGGAGCCTCCTCTTCTTCGTCTCTGGAGTTTGTAGTAGTTTTTAATCCAATCATGTTGCATTACCGCCCCCTGTCGTGTCATCCGGTCACTGTCCTTTTTTCCAGTAGTCGAAATTAGCCGACCACCAGTCTTTATAGCTTCTCAGATGGACTTGTTCTTTGTCTGTCATTATTTATTTATTTATTTATTTATTTATTTATTTATTTATTTATTTATTTATTTATTATTATTATTTTTTTATAAAACAGACTAATTCAAATTTACAAAAACGAAAAAGAGGAAATATGATTATGATGTCACCAACAGAGGAAAATTAACTTTATTATAAAATATATTTTTATTTGTTTGATTCTGATATGAAAATATTAATAATTATTGTTTATTATTATTATTATAGAAACCATGTAATGAATTGTATTTAATTATGGATCCAAAAAGGCTCTGCAAAGACAAAAACTCATCAAAAATAGTAATGCCTTTTTTTCCATGTTGTACAAGAAGTCCGTCACTGTACCAAAATAAGAACTACAATGTAAAAAATAGTGGTTTGACAATAGAAGGTGTATTCTCATGTGTAGGAAGTTTGTTTTGGTTGAACCATTCTAAGAAGAGTAGCTGGTTTCGGTGGTGCACAGCACCGTGATGTACTGCTGGCGTAGGGGCAGAACAGAACCCGGGCTCAGTGGCGGGCAGATTTACAGATTTTATCGTAAACCTCAGGGAAAGCTTCCTTACAGCCCAGCTCGACTCTTAGTTTGTGGTATAGCTGTCCATCGAACATCTCCCAAAACTCCTCTCGATCCATGTACACATCCGCATACAGCATCTGGAACCTGCAGAGGAGCATTTGAAATGCAACAACAGAATGTCAGGTGTTGCATGGAGCTATTGATTATTTTTAGATTATTCAGGTGATAAATCAATTAATCGCACGAGGAAAATTGGCATGCTGCAGATTTTTTTGCGTAGCTACTTCAGGATTTTTTAGATAATATTAGAAATTGATACATTTTTGCATTTTCTATCCATTTTTGCATAAATGGATAGAAAACGGTGCATTACATGAGATCTCTAAGCTAAAACAGCCACTTGAGGAGTTCTGAATAAGAAAGATTTTTTTTTTCTGTTTATCTTCAATGCAAAAGCACAATTTAACTTCGTTTTTATGTTTATGTATGTTGTCCTTTCAGCAAATGGTTTTGACGTTTAATCCGGTTAATTAATTGATTACTAAATTAATTGACGATCATTTCAATAATCACGATTAATCGTTTCAGCCCTAGCCGCATGCGTTTCAAGTTTTGGCTTTCAGATAGGAAGCTTACCCATGCACGTCTCTGACAAACTTCTCCAGCTGACGCGTCGACGCCTTGGCTTCGAAATGTTTGACCTTCGGCTCGCCGTACGCTCCGATGTCCACGTACAGCTCCTCCTCCTGCTGGGCCTTGGGGTGGACCATCCCCCTGCCGGGCGGCAGCAGGAACGGGCACAGCCACAGAGGGTAAACCTGGGGCGAAAAACCCCCCCCGAAAAAGCACAAGTTGCTCTCATGATTCAAGCGAGACGCAGTTCATCATGAAACAGAGTGCAACGTGACATGCTGATCAATATTTTGAGTCTCACATTGATTTCCTGGTGAAAGCGAGTGATGGCCGCCTGCAGATGCTTCATGGGTACCAGCATGTCCTGGACCACGTGGTGCTGCTCGTACAGCCGTCTAATGGTTTCTCCCTGGGTGAGTTTCAGCAGGGAGATCTTAGGAGGAACCATCCATCCAAAAAGCCAGCGGAACACGGGGTTGTTGCCAAATGGGATGATGTCCTGTAAAAGAGGCACAGACAGCAAAAGGTCTGACCTGAGATCTAAAAGTTTAGCTGCTAAAGGTTTATTTTGGTGCTACGATCAGCACCAAAATTTTTATTTCACCCATTTTTCCAATAGGTGAAATAAATACAAGACAATCGACTTTAGTCGTTATTGTGCATTACCTTCCAATCCACACAGGGTCATAATTATATAAACCACCTCCAAACTACACATACAACCTCACGAAAGTGTTGTCCTTGAGCAAGCTGCACCTCAACCTCAATACTTCTTGTAATCGTCTACGAGTTTCTGGGATCACTCTGGTGGGATATTCGATCATCCTTCTTGGCAGAAATGGCGGTAGTTCATTTCGATGGGTTGGGTTTCTGACAGGGATCTGGCTTTTAGGCACAGCCAATATATTTCAGCGTGGTTCAGCTGGAAAACCTTTAGACGACTCCAAACTCGCTACAAAGCTGGTTTTGAAATTGATTTAAAAAATAAAAATTAATAATAATAATAATTTTAAAAAAAAGAACTAATTCATATTAACTTTTGAGTCAAATCAGAGCCAGGAAGCTCATGTCAGTGTTAGCATCTCAGATAAGAGAAGCAGTCAGCATCCACTTGGAGATTTCCTCTAAAGGTAAAGCCAATTCCTGGTTTTACATGAGTGTAAAATTCACACTCATGTTCATATGTTTCTTTATACCTGAACCACTCCCTTGTAAAGCAGACTACTGGAGATTTATCTGATTCATTCATACACACGGCCACAAGGACAAACTCTGAAAGAGTCCCTGGGTTCTTCAGTTCTTCTACAGTTTTCCTAAATTTCCACTAGAAGGCAGCGCAAAAACAACAACAACAACAACAACAACTTCCGTCTGAGGCTATCAAATCCAACACCTGGATGATTTCCATCAGACTGCCCTATTTCTGTCTGCATTTCAAGTGAAATGTAAATAGAGACAAGCTCCTTAAAAAAATAAATAAATAAAAATAAAAAGGCAGCAGACTAATGCTCAGAGGACTCTACCTTAGGCATCTGTCAAACCAGAACTATGCATAATTCATCAGGCCATTTACTGTTACTGAAAACACCACTGTCGGGCTATTCTCACTAATGGCTAATGGGGTGTGTGCACGGTGTGTGTGTGTCTGTGTGACTGGTGGACCATTAGAGCATTAGGAAACTAGGGGGAAATGAGCAGGCGAGCTGTTAAAATAGTCTAAGCTCCTGGAAACAGAGATTCTGTGCGACTGGGTGGACATTTATTAAGCATAAACATCAGTTTATGCTTAATATGAGACTCATTATTTCCTAAACGTCTGGACTCTATAAGCTGGACTGATGACGCTCCAAAATAGGCTGACAAAATTAATAATAACTGTTTAAATCACAGAGACAAAGCGATTTGAAGGCTTAAAGGGACAGATTCAGGATATTTGGTTATGTTAAAAGTAAACAAGTAGTTAGTACATGTGGTGGGCAGATGAATCAATTATTGAAATAATTGTGAACTAATTCAGTGATCGATTAATCTTTGGTTGCGACACATAAGAGGAAAAAAATTGGTATATTTTATTGCATTTAATGCAACTCAATTTTATGAAAAGGCCTAAATGAAAATTCTGCAGGATGTGCTAATATTTCATCCGATTAATCAATTAATCGTCAGAATAATCAAGAGGTATACACACACACACACACACACACCCACACATGCACACACACACACACACACACAAAGTCTATCTGAGGACTTGTTATCGGTAATATATGCCTGTCCCCTCGCTTTAAACTACAACGCCTTCTTCGACTATTTAAGGGGAACAACAGAGACTCGTGTCCTAAGTATAAAGACTAAAAGGATAAGGTCATTGATTTTGAAGCCACTAGGAGAGTTTTTCAGTAGCAGCTGAGACTTTTTCCAGTCAGATGCTTCTTAGTGCATTTTGCTGCTTCTGTTTCCTCGGGTAAGTACACATGGAAAAGCAGCAGTCATAGTTTTCTACTTGTTAAATTTTTTTCCCCCAGCAGACAGAATTTCAAAAAGGCAGACATTAATTTATTAAGGAGGTATACCAACCATTTAGTGGTTTAAAAGACCACTAATGGAGTGGTAATGGACTCCTTCAAATGCTTAGACTCATTTTGCTTTCTGATGATGAAAGCATTTTTAATATTTGAAATGGGGTTGCTTTGGAAATTTGCTACATTTGCAGTGAAGGTCAGGTTGCCATTACTGAGAAATTACATAATCAATAGGCTAATTGGTGAATGACATCATAATAATCAATATAAAACTTCATTTCAGACAAAACTATGAGCTAAGCTCAGGATGTTTGGGTGGTGAATTATTATAGTAAATAGTAAACTCAGTGACACCAAGATGGAGATTTCTCGCTTTTTCACCTCGACTCAAAAATCCTGAAATTTCCCTTTAAGAAACAGAGACGCGGTTTGAACTCTGTCCCTGTGGGAAAAACGTCATGTAGTGCACTTTTTATTTTTTTCTCCAACAACACAGCTTTAGCCTACTACATAAAAATAATAAATGAGCAGCTGCAGCTTTACAATCAATGTTATTTTCTTTGATTACAAGCTGATAATGGGAGGATTTATTGGATTTAAACCAGAGGATCAGGCAGCAGGGAACGACGCTGTGACTCACCGGGATTTTCAGATTCTGCTGAAAATCACTGGGATGTGATGAAAACGTCGAACAGCGATTAAAAACAAGATTCTGGCAGAAAAGTTAGATGATTCTGTGTGAATCATCTAACTGTAAAGGTCTATAGTAGGGCAACGACTAATGTTTATTTTAGTATTATTCTAGCTGTTACTCTGGTGATCAATGAAATAATTGGAATAAAAAGTGGCAAACAATACAGATTCTTCCCTTAACAACTTAAGCCTGTCTTATGCAATCTTAGAAATACATTAAAAGATGCAAATAAACAACTCAATTTAGATATTAATTATTTATTTTTTTTTTTACATAAAATGCAATAATAGAGCATTCCTTTAGTTAAATTGAACTGGGTGGAGCTAAAACTAGGCCAGTTGAGGAACTTTGCAAATTTAAAATACACACACAGAGTCAACAATTACTGTTGCTTATATGTTGTTCTTGAGCAAGTGACCTTATTTAGTCTGATTACTCTAGTTGACGATTGATCGATTACTAAATTACTTGACGATTATGTATTTGTCACGATTAATCTGATTAATCCATTATCGATTTGATGCGATGAAGCTAAAGGTGGGGCTTCGGGGTTAACGTTAGCTGAACGCTAAAAAGTTAAAAATAACGAGCGATGTGCGTGTGTGTACCTGAAGCTCCCAGAAGATGCTGCGCGTGTGTCGGTGGTAGTAATGCCTCAGAGGGATGAACTCCACGCCGCCGTGGCCTCCTCTCAGGTAGCTCTCCACGTGCTTAAAGAACCAGGGTTTGAAGTGCAAGCCGATTCTGTTGATCTGTCGCCCAGGATCAAGATGCGACATCAGACGCGGTCAAAGACGTGGCGGCGGATCTGCCGACGCCGGCACCTCACCTTGTCCGGCTCCGCGTGGTCGGTCATGGTTCCCGTCATGACGACGGCTGAGTCCAGGCTGTACTGGATGCCCTCGACAAACGTGTTCCTCTTGTCGGCGGACGCCTCGGCGAAGCGTCGGCAGATGTTCTCCAGGCCTCTGACAGGCTCGTAGCGCAGCTTCACCCAGGATTTTGCCGGGACTATTTTAATCTCCGCTGCGACCAGGAATCCCAGAGTGCCGCAGGACCAGGGCACGGCGTGGAACAGGTCAGAGTTCTCCTCCTGTTTGGGCAAAAGCAAATCCACGTCATCTTGGGAAAGAATGTGCACTCCTTTTACCACTTCACATGTTGTCACACTACAACCATGCTGTTCATTTGTACGCATCAACAGCGTAGCACGGATTTGTATTCATTCCGACACCCCTAAATAAAATCTAGTGTTGTTAATTTGACCTCAAATGTTGTTTTTGTGACCAAAGCTCATAAATTTGCGATGCAATAACAAAAACATTATCTAAAACATTATCTTTGCCCTCTGAATGCCTGCTCTGCTGTAGGATTTACGGCCCTTGGACTCAAATCCGGTGCAGCACTTACCTCTGTGCAGCGCACCAAGCTGCCGTCAGCAAGGACCAGCTCGTACGCGACACATATGTGTTGAAAAAGCCCATAAACATGTGAGGAAGACTCGATGCCTGTGCCCATCACCAGCCCACCTGAGAAAGAAAAAAAAAAAAAAAAAAACGAAATGCGTTACGGTAATTGAATTTCTGCCCGGGTGAGAGCAACAGGGGGGCCAAACAGACGAGGAGATAACAGCATTCGCCTGCTGCGAGCGCGTTGGTCTGTGGACAGCGGGATAAATGAATGTAGCACGCCCTGATGGGAAAACATTAGATCGCTGATGCGTAGATTATGGCATCAGGAAATCCATTATGAAACTCTATCCAAGGGTGCTTCCATGCTGCTGCGGCCATTTCCTCCGGGTTTCATCTTCCGAGCTGCAACGCCAGAACCTTGCCCCCCTCTCTCCCCCCCTTCTAACGCAATTAGAGGAGCAGCCGTGGCTCTGAACAGGATGCGCTGATTGATGGCGTGTTCGCAGATCTCCATCTCGCGCATCAGCTGTGGAAATCACAGCGCGATGACGGATGGGTTTTCTACTTTGAGGAAAGCTGGAGGAGAGAAATGAAGCGACGGCGAGATGATTGACCTAAAAAATAATGTGCCGTGCGCTCGCCTCACCCACTGTGAGATCGTCCAGCTCCGGCAGCACCGGCAGCGTCCAGCCGATGGAGTTCAGCAGAGCGGTCACTTGACCCATGTTGGCCAGAGGCTCCACTCGCACCACCTGCACATGAGATACTCATGAGTAGACAAAATGAATAAATAACCTTTTAACTTGTCTTAGTGCTTTTTAGAAAACACTAACTTTTTGAAGTTATTTGTCAAAAAAATTTGGGGTTTTTTTGACAAAAATATATGTCTTTTACTTCTCACTGTTTGACAGTAAATCAGATGAACATTTCATTGTTTCAGGTCAAAAGCATCTAAAAGTACCTATTAGCAGAATGCTACTTTGTTACTTTAACTACTATGCCTTTAAGGATTATTTTTAATAAGGTCATAATTTTTTTTTTTTGTTAGCAGTCTGCTAATGTTTTCTACGGCAACACCTCAAAAACAACATGGCCTTCTGTGATATAATGGGGGAAAAAGAAAAAGAAAATCCATGGAAACAAAGTGTGATGTCTGGAAGAATCAAATTGACCTTGACAAGTTCATTTTCTGGTACAATTTCTAAATGCTTAGAGCTATGTCTGCTCAAAGAATCACACCTAAGAATAAAGAAAACGTTGTGTGTCCCCCTTATCGAAGGGTCTCGTGTGTAGTTAGTCATGACTGAGGGTTTGAATGAGTCAAAATGTTGATTACAGGGAGCTTCAGGAGTTCAGCAAATCCGAGTGAATGGAGGGAAAAAACAATAATCTCCTGTCTCTTGTTTTCTCCTACCTGTCTCTTTGTGTCCACCTCCAGAATGTCCATCATATTGATCATAATGTTCTTGTGGGTCTTCTTGTATTTTCCCACTCTGAGTGACACGGTGAGCCAGCCGGGTCGACCAGTACACATGTAGGTCCCACCGCCGTTCTTCCTCCACTCACGTACCTGTGTGTGACACAGAATATGATTCCTTTTGCGGCATTGTGTACTGTATAGGGAATTCTGCTTATATACTGCAAATCTCAGCCATTAAATTTAAAGGATGCAAATGTTCCAAGTCAAGCAATGCTGGGGAAAGTGCAGGAATTGCGGCTGCTTAGTGCCCCCTGCTGGTATGGAGGCTTAAGAGCAATTTAATTTGCGCTAAATGGTGTATTTAGGTCACAAAGAAAAACCTTCATAAAGTTGGCGTAACCATATGAGCGCTAACTTAATAATAATAAAATGTCATTCACAATGTGATAGTTGTTCAGCGACAATCTAAAGCAAGTATGGGTTCATATTTTACCAATCGCTACTTATTAACAAAACATAACATTTTGAAACTCCCAATGAATTTTTTTTAACCGAGTTGCAGTTGCACTGGCAAGTCAAATATTGCGCTTGGAAACAAAACAAGGACCCCCCTCTAAAATCCAGATTCTGATTGGGAAAGAAGGAAATCACCAATCAGACTCGAGCTTGGAATCCAATATGGCTGCAGCACACACAAAACATAATAAAAGCTGCAAGTATAAACACTTCTGATTAGGCCTGTCACGATAACAGATTTTGCTGGGCGATAAATATTCTCAAAAAATTATTGCGATAAACGATAATATTGTTTGAAGACCTTTTTACATTGATTTAATGGAAATTATGTAATAATACATGCGATTTCCTGCCAAAGATACACTTTAAAAAGAACACTTAACACTGGGACTGATACACAAAATAAATAAAACAACCAAAACCAAAAATAAAATAGATTCTTAGTCTCCATTAACAATAAATGTGTATAGTATATTGCCTTTCAGTAATAATTAGATTTATATAGAGAAAACATCCGACTGCCTGATGCAATAGTTCAAACTGCAGGTTTTTTTATACTCGATCTTACAATCTTAGAACGTTCTTCGTTCTGAGATCGTCACTAGTTTTGTGTGTTACGGTAGATCGTTGTGCCGCTCCGATCTAAATCAAGGATTTATCCAGACTGGGAGCTTAATGCAACCTGTTGAATGTGACCGGTAGCCAATCAGAAAGCGCGGATTCCCCTCCTGCTTTCTGAGGGGAAACACGGAGGGAATCCCGAACAGCTGACACGGTGCAACCCGAAGTCCAGCAGACATCGGAAACAACATGAATGTTTATTCAACAGTTCGTGCAAAGAAAATATAAATAACTAGGGGAGGAGTTGGAGCGAAATTTCTACCAGAAAACCCGGTAACTTTTCAGCTGTTCTTCGTTAACGTGACATAAATAGTTATAATGATTTTCATTCAGTCAGACTGACACTAGCCACATGCATTGCAGGTAGATTGTAGTAAGGAATTGATTAATGCCTGGTTTCAAAATTAGTGAACTGGACTCATTATTTTGTGTCCATTGTTGGACACAACACGGTTTCGATCGAGCCATTATACCGAGGATTTCCGTCGGCTAATGTGTCTCTCAGGTTTTGATAATGGACCGATAATCCGCAATCGTGCAGCGCGCTGGGCATTACCCTAAGAAAATAAGGAAGGGAGAGTTAATGGAGAGCACCGGAGTTTAGCCTTTTTTCATTCAGTGTCATCAACAGCATGAGAAAAAGGCAGGAAGAAACGATATAGCCGATAATTAAAATGAGGTCGATAGTTTTAATTTATCGTTCGATTAATTGACTTATCGTTTATCGCGACAGGCCTACTTCTGATACGTTTTATTAAGTCTGTGGCGCATATAGCGTTCTACCATCACAATATCGTGAGCATGCCCTTTGATTTGACGTCAGAAAATAACTAGAAATGAATTTATTTATTCGTTTATTTTTGACATGTATCGCTAACGGAGGCAGCACCAAAACAAATAGCAACTTTGACCAGTTTTCCATCCAAAAAACAACATAAGCCCCACAGTCAAACCAAATCAAAGCTCAGCCGGAAGTGCCTCCCCTTTCCCCCTCAAACTTCATTCTACCAGGTCCCCATTTTGTCTTGGTTCGCCCCTGGTTCAAACCCCATACAAGCTGCATATTATATCCACTACTACTGCAGTTCAGATCAGGAGAATACAAATCCAGCAAGCGCGTGCCAGAGTGTCGCGATGATGATGATGATGACGTAGCCCCCCTCCCCCCGCCCCCCGCTCACCTGTCGCTGGATGTCCCGCACGCGCTGGTCGTGCAGCTTCGGTGCCGAGCACATCTTGAAAATGAGCCACGCTCTCACGTAATAATACACGTCGAATACGACCGAGAGGGGCAGCAAGAACAAGCAGACGAAAACCCAGCGCTGGTGGACGATGACGTAGTCCAGACCTTTGACTCTGACCCAGAGCAGGAAGAAAACCAACAGGGCTCCGAAATACCACAGCGGGCTCATCGCGTCAGGTCGGTTCGGACGCCGGTTCCGATGGACGCTGCAGCCAAAATCCCAGTTTCAACTTTTGACAGACTCTGGACTCCTGACCAGGTAGGTGGGCTTCAAACTCCGCCTTTGTTCAAGGCTGATTGGTCGAGATTCCGTAAAGGGCGTGGCTGGTTCTCTCAGTTTGTATCCTGTTGGCTAACTGTGCGGCCGGAGGGCGTGGCAGAGAGAGAGCGCGTCTGCTGATTGGCCAGTCGTAAGGCAGACGGGCTCTCACACCACGCTGTCTGCCCACATGGGAGCAGAGAGTCCAGGCTGTTTTCAAAAAAGTAAGTTTGACAATCTGCAGCATCACTAACTGAAGCATCGTTGCTTCAACTATGTCCTTTTCCCCTCATTTTTAGAGATTTGCTGTATGCAATTTGGGAATCGGTGAAGAAAAAGATGAAACTCTTAAATTTCCATTTTATTCACTTGGAGCTGTAATGTGCTCAGCTGTGCAAGGCCAGATCCAGAAGACCTTCCATAGTGGCTGCGGCACAGCCTCCTGTTGGTTTGTTTATCAGATAAATTGCCAGCAAAACAAAGCTGAGAAATGTAAAACAGTCCCAAGGAGCGTAAATGCTTTCGCCAGGCATTGTGGGACTTATTTTCTTTTTATTTAAGACTGGGTGCACTTTTGTAAATTCCTCAAACCAAATTAGGGTGCAGAGTCGTGACGCCTCACGACGCACTTTGCTGAAGAATACAGCCAGTTGTTCTCTACATTACATCCATTTGTGCTCAGAAAAAATAGCTTCGACCCGCACTCTTTCACTCTCTGTCCCTCTTCCTGTCTCTCATCCCCTCTTGCAGACACACACGCAGGCTAAAGTGGTACCCTTCGGACACATTAGAGGGAGGGTGGGGCGCCAGTAAAGATTTCTTAATGGGCTCTGCCGTCCTCTTGTCCATCTGGCTTGATGATAAACACACAGCTGCTCAACATTAGCCTGATGCGCATCAGAGCGTCCAACATTTTCATTCTTCAATGCATTGTTGGTTTGTTTCGCAACAAACCAACAATTTGGAACCGAAGAGGGAGAGTGAGCACATGGACTAAAAATGATCGGCTGTGTCTCGGCACTAATGGAGATGGAAGTGATGGAGACCAAACAGTGAGCTTTAGGAGGACTCGTCTCGTCGGGGTTGCTTGTAAATCGCTTGGATCTCTGGTCTTTGTCAGAGTGCACAGGGGGACCGCGCTCTGTGCTACTGTTTACATGTGAATGACACCGTCCAGCCGGCCCCAGCCCAGCAGAGTGCTCAGAGACGGGTTGGAGTCCTGCGGGGAGATGCCTTCCCTGCACCACGGAGCAATCTTCGTCGGAGCCTTCCTCATTGTGACCGGGGGCTCCACAGCCTTCCTGGCCTCCTACCAGAGCCGCCTGCAGGCTTTCTCGCTGTGCTGCGTGGTGCTGGGGGTGGTCATGCTCATCCTGGGACTCTTCTGGGCCATGAACAGCAAAAACGTGGTGAACTACAACCAGCGGGACTTCGACCCGGACTGTCCCCATTACCCTTACAACGACTACTCCAACTACTCCAGCCATGCTCTCTTCTCTCCTCAGCTGACTCGGTTCCCAGAGTCCCAGTCCGTGTTTCTGCCCAGGTGGGTGAACGAAGACGAAGAAAAAAAAAAAAAAATGCTGTCATTGTAAATATTGGTTGTTGTTTTTTGACTACTCATTTTATTATCTAACTTACTTACTATGTCTTTTGGTTGAATCCGAAGAGCAAAAAAAACAAAAAAAAAAGCATCACTTTTTAAACACTTTGGCTTGTTTGTTGCTGCCCTTTTAATAAGGGTTCAGATTTCAGTTTGCCAAGGTAATGAAATTTGCCGCCTGACTGTTCACTCCCTAATACCACTTCTTTCACTCTACAGAACACAAACATCGTCCTGAGAAATGTTGCAAATGCTGGATCATTTCACCCATCCTATCTGTGTGTGTTCCTGTTGAGCCTGTGGCTGTGTTACCTCTGAATATTATTGTTTCTAGTATCTTAAAATTACTCGATGCTTCTGAAAGAGTGAATAACTAACTAAAACATTCTTACCTATGCTGCTTAAACTCATCCAAAGGTCTACCAACGGGCAGTTATGATCTATGACTTTCTGTTTCCCCGGGCTATAAATAGGACCAGATGCAGAGGCGCATTTCTCTTAGTCACTCTCTAAAATGGGAAACATAAGTGAACATGCTGTTGAAGCAAAGCAGACGCATGTTGATCTTCATAAGTCAGGGAGTGTTTATGTCGCATTAGTTGGAGCTAATGCTGCAACTTTAACTTGATTGGTTCGATTTGGTCGGGTAAATCTTCGGATCTAACATGTTCCCACTGTCGAAAGCCCACTGGAGGATCAGTGATCCAAAGGCTCTGGGAACCTGGTTGGAGTGGATCGCATCACACACTCTTTGAGACACAAGAAATGTGAATTTCATAAATCTAGTAGTTTTTGCCAGAAAACTAAAAGTGGACCATAGAAGGGGCATTTCACCAAATAGAAAAATCGATTGTTTTTAATGCCTAAGGGCATTTTTGGGGTGTACTCAACAGAGAAGAACTTAAGAAAAGTTATAGGAGAAGACTCCAAACCGTCCTGCCTAATTGGCAATGTCAACAAATTTGACATGTGTATAGAAAAGGCACCTTTACTGTTTATGTTTCACACGATTGTTCTCAAAACTACTCTTTCTGGCTGTAGGACGATGGAGAGCCAGAGGAACGCTACTCGTCGTGAAGATTTCGACTATCCACCCATGGACTGTGGTGGATTAAGCCCAGCACCTCGCCCTCCACCCTGGCTGGAACCCCCGCCTCCGTATGAGGTCGCCATCAAGACCACCTGTAGCTCCACACACCTGCGGCGTGCATATTCAGACACACACCTGGCGTCAGAGCCCTTATTTGGACAGTCGAGAGAGATTAGCTTTGAGGTGTGACGCGCCCTCTTCTCTTCTAAAACGGGCACAAATTTGATGCTAGCTCCTGCCTTCGCGATTCATTTGAAGCCTACTTCTCGCTAGTTTACTGCATGTTTTTTCTACATTAAATACCTTAAAAACATGATAAAGGTAATTTGGGCCAAATAAAGCATTGTAAGCCGACGCATGTTGCTCTTCATAAGTCACGAAGATCAACATGCTAGCAGACAATTTCAACAATTTGCTAGCAAACACTGAGCTAGCTTAAATATCATCCTTACATTCCAAACTGGGTACTACACTGTTTTTCTAGGGAACATTCTTGGATGATTTGTATCATAAAACATGTATTAGAGACAATATTATTACAAATTAAGTATGAGCTGAGAAGCAGCCACAGCATGTTAGCCTAGCTTAGCGAAACACAGTGATGAGGTGAGTTTTAATGATGGCCGGGTAACAAAAGGTAACCAACCCAATTAATGGTGACATACCTACTGAATTTCTTTTTTTTTTTTTTTTTATCTTTTTCACCGAATATCAATTCTGAACCAAGACCGTTCACCTCTATTTGCATGAGGCTAAATCGTTTAAACGGGGCAAAGCCTCAATCATACATACCACTGAGCTTTGACGCAGCTTAAACAATTAAAAGTAAGAAGTTACAGACCTTAACTTCTCTGACTGAAGCTATGTTACTGTTATTTAAGCTTAATGTGTGGTTCTAAAACTGCGATGTGTCAGGAAGAACAGAGATTGATTCACTTCTGGAGCTAGATTTAAGGGGACATTTTGAGGAAATGGTTTTTATTTGATCCCTCTCCCAATCTAAAAGTGGATCTCAAAAGGTTACGCCAAAAGTTTCAAGATTTTGTCGCCTATAATGCATTGTCCGGTGTTTTCCCACATACAACGTGATACATAGCCATCACAATTGAAATGAAAAAGTAACAGATTTCCTCGAAGTGGGCGGGAAAACGATAAAAGACGCAATATTCTGGTTGCACAAGTGCAACCGAGCCTTTTATAGGTATTATTTGAAGCTTGTTTTGACTCAATTTCAGCATTTAGTCTTGTCCTGGTAACATTTTCAGAGTGTCTCAGATTGTCCACAGCCGCCTTGAGGCGACCCAACTCTCTCCCTGACAAGTTTACTTCTAGGTTTTGGCTTACCCATTCCAAATCTTTAATCTTCATCTCATAAAACATTCGTATTCGTTGTTTTGGATTTGGATATATATTTTTGCGTGATAAGGGGTTTTACTGCCAAGCTGAGACTGACCACACTTACACTTTAAATCAGCAACCAAGCAGTTTGAGGACTTCCAGAAGCACATAGATCAAATGTTGGATAATGAATGTAAAGAAAACCAAAGATGTTGACTAATGGCAATCAAAAAAACTTGCCTTTTTTAATTTGTTTTTATCTCTCTTCAAATCAAATTGAAACAATTTCAAGATGCAACGAACTCTGGCTCCGTTGCAGAGGGTTTGACGCATACGACAGTAGATTGTTGTTGTTTTTTTGTTTTTTGTTTTTGTCAGATTTGCAGCTTTTCAACAGCAAACCAACAAGGTTGCTAACCTTGTTGGTCACACTTTGACTGAAAAGAGTTAGCAGTGACGGAGACCTCGTCACAAAATACCAACATTCACAGGAGTTCAGATAAAGAAATTTGACGAACGGTTGTTTTCGAGGTAAACGCCGACCTTGAAGTTGTAAGCAAACCTTTATGTGCCGAGCTTTGACAATCACTTTGGGCTTGATGGGGAAAACATCAGCAGCTGAAATGATGTTCACCTCCATCAATTGCCTCGTAGCAGCAGAAGCACGCAGAAGGTTCAAAAACCTGCTTTAATTCAACAAATACTTGTGCACGCTTACTTTCTGGGTGACTGATTCTATTTTTTATTTATTTATTTTTTTGTATTTTTTTTTAACCTGCAAAGTTGCACGTTTCTCTCTTCTTTTTTTTGTGAAAAAAAGAGAAAAGTCTCGAACAAATGCTTGTCTCGTTTTTTCCATTTGTGTGCTGAGCTTATTCTCCTCCTCATTGTGCTGGAAACCTGGGAACACTGACTCATCTGACCACATGCGCTCCCATGTGCTCAACAGACCACTGCCCTTCTTTGGCGTCGCATCCTCTGCTTTCAAACATTACTTTTTGCTGTCTTGTTGGGGTACGAGTCGTGTTTATTGTTTGCTTGTTTATACAAATGTGTGCTTCATTTCTGCACGAAAGCTAGAAACATCAACTGGAAACCATTATCCGAGGTCGTAAGACAAACGATTCAGACGGAGTCCAAGCAGGCAAAAAAAAAAAAAAACTCTGGATGACTGACAATGAGTGCATAATACTGCCATCGCCATACGTTGCACTATTCACTATAAAGGAAGAAGCTGTGCTGCACTCCTCTGATCTCTGACTGAACAAGCACAATAAATGCAGCCTGCAGGATTCACAAAAGTAGAGACAAAATTGCTGTGTGTGCATGTTTAATGTGTCTGATTATTATTATTAGTCTTGAGAAAATGCAAGAGAACATCTATGTCAGATGATGAGAGTGTATTAATTAATTTTTCTTAAATAAAACACGTGGACGTAAGAGGCAGCCCGATATGTTTCTTTTTTGGTTTTTTTAGATTTAATACACAGATAGTTCTCATGGGTTTTATTTTGAAATGCATGTCCTCATGATGGGACAGAAGATCCCCAGCGAGGAAGACAAAATGATCATTTGCAGTTGTTTGTCCGTAGCAGAACGTGGCAGTTTTGTGATTATTCTCTATTTTGCTCCATTTTGTTTCATATTGATGAATGAAAAACCACGTCTTGCACTCATACACCGCACGGCAAACTAGTTCTGTTGGGTAAACATCTACATAGTCCTGAAATAATGTTGACGATTTTGAGTGACTTCCTTTTAGCAACCGATTCTGGAGGTTTTTGGGATCTTTGTCCTTTCAGATGGAAGCATTTAGTTCTGTTTCCACAGTATTTTTTAATAATCTGTAGGGAAACAAAGTGGGTGTTAAAGGTGCAAAATTAGACTGAACTTGTTCTATATGAACCAACTGTGTTCATACAGAAAACCCAAGTGCATTTCAACGCCTCTCTCATGTGGCGTTCCTCAAGGTTCAGTTCTCGGTCCACTCCTGTTCTTCGCTGTTTCCTTCCTCTTTAGACTCAGCGTTGTGATATGTTACAAGTCCAGGTTGTGACCTTGGACTCAGTATGAACAGGACAGTCAATGTTTAGTGGAAAAGTTTCTTTCAAGTGTGTCAGGTTGTCTCACTTAAATCATTCTTTGCAAAAGTTGACCTGGAGAAAACAACCCAATTTATGAAAATCAAAACGCAGCTGGATTGTGTCAGTGCGCATCAGGCCTTCAGCTGGTCCAGATTGCTGCTGCTCGTCTTTTAACACCATCCCAGCGGCTCTGTCTCCTCTCCACTGGGTCCTGGGTGCCAATGAATTTGTTTTAACATCTGTCTTGTCTTTTAAATGCCTTACTGGTCCTCCTCTTCCGCATGCTTGTCTGACCAGGTCGTGTTTCACCTCTGACCTTTGGGCAAACTGTCCAGCTTCGGTTGGTCGACCAAAAACCGAACCTGAAGCTCAGAAGAGATCCGGTCTTTTCATTACAGTGGCTCCAATATTATGGAACAAGTAACACGGTTTTTATTTTAGCCATTTCAGTCTTTGCGGTTTGTGTTATTTCTGCTTAGTTTGTCGTTCTATTTGAGTTTTGTTTAGGTCTTTGACTCTTCTGTTTCAGTACAGCACAGCACTTTGGGTAAAAAATAGATTCTTTAAATGTGCCTTGTAGAAAAAAACAAAACGGCATCAGTGCATCGTTTGAAAATTACGTGACCGTTTTTCTGTGACTCATTCTCCTCTTGAAAGACTCGGTGATTACCCAATCTGGTTATGTCAAACAGATTTTTGTTTTTTTTCACTTTACTGAACTGCAAATAGACAAGAGTCTATTGTGTCTGACTTAAGAGGTCTCTCAAAGCACTGTGTTTTACAAGTGGCACATAAAGGCACCGTCCTGGGAACAAAAACCTTAGTTTTTGTACCCAGGCCATGAATGTATGGATATGTTATTAATTCATCTCTAAACCCTTTATAAATCATTAATAACTGTTTGTTACACATCAGTTCAGGGTAAGAAGGAGACAAAATTGTGATAAAATCTATTTACCTGTATGTTGTTATACTAAACATTTCAGACTAACTTGTAAGTCCAATCAGCTTACAATGTAATGTAATATTTTAGCACATAGTCTCCTTCTCATCCTTATTTAATGCATAATAAACAGTATAAATGATTTATAAAATGCTTATAGATTAATTGGAAATATATGTATAAACTCTATAGCAATCTATAGAGGAGCCTTATTGCAAACCAGGCCTGAAACACTCCGATACTGACAGACTAAACTGATTTAGAGGACCAAAAAAAAAAAAAAAAAAAACTAAATCATTTTCTGAGCTCAAAGCCAAACAATTTCTTCTGGTCAAAAATCCACCGTGAGGAAATGGACAGAGAAAAGTTTACAAATCCCAGCAGGTAATTGTTTCATGGCAGGAAGCCAGGTGGTGCCCGCGGTGGGCGGGCCCTATTGGCGCCACCGCCCCTGCTGAGGCAACGAGCGGGACGAGAACCCAAATAAAGAGACATGGCGCTTGATTTGCGGCCTGGTTCAGGTCGGGCTGGCCGAGCTGCTCCATCTCCAGCTGGATCTGCTCATCTTTAACTGCGGCTGTAACAGCAAACAGCCCGGTGACAATGTTCAGACCGTGTGTGTGTGCGTGTGTGTGTGTGTGTGTGTGTGTGGACGGCCTGCCCTCAATTCCTCGTCAGTGAAAGCCTTCCTCATTAAAAATAAAAGCACTTCCTCCATCGCAGCTGCCGCTTCTCCTTCTTCTTCTTCTTCTGCTGCTGCTGCTGTGGCCAGATGAAACCCACTTCACGCCCGACCAGAGCGACAACATCCACTCTGATCGAAGAGGGGATTTTTAGACGCTGCGAGCTCTGGAGGAGGAACAAGCGGGAGATATGAGCGTCCAGCGGGGGAAGAGACGGTAGAGCCGCCCGGGTATGAGAGAGAGAGAGAGAGAAAAGGAGGGAAAGAGAGAGAGAGGGGCGCGGTGAAGTTTGCTGGAAATTCGGACTGGCCTGGATAAATCGTCTCTCCACGATTTTCTCCCTTTCCTCCTTCTTCTCCTTTTTCAGGGATTTGGAGTCAGAGTTGATAACTTGTGAAGGAGTAATGGTGGAGCTTCCTCAGCGCGGTTTCCCTGCAGGTATCGATGCTTCTGGCACTTATTGTTTACATGTTGCTCACATTCCATCTGCTTTCTGTTTGCTGGTTCTTCTTGTTACCTCCCCTGTAATGCCTCTCTCTAAACCCCCACCCCACACACACACACACACACACACACACACACACATGCACAAGCACATGCACAAGCACACTCTCAGATCTTTATCTGTCTTCCTCTCTTCCTCTGGAACAGGAAGAAACCAGACCGTGGAGGGCAGGAGCCCCTGAGATGACGATCCATCACGGCACGCTGCTCTGTCTGGGCGTCCTGCTGATGACCTCTGGAGGAATCATGATCTTCAGCTCTGGGACGGCGTACCCAAGTACCATCCCTCTGATGGTACTTGGGATTTTTCTGGGCATGGGGGGTCTGAGCGTGATGGTGGCAGGAGTTTGCATGGCGAAGAAGAATTTACAGGTGGGAGTGCCCGGACACTTCCTCCTGCACCCCCCCACCGGCACGCGCTTCAGCCCGCAGCAGGCCCTGGCCATACAAAGGTAAACGCTCCTGAAGGTGACAGCATTGAGGAAAAGGAGGGGTGAAGGGTCTTGGAGGGTGTTTTTTGGGGTGAAGTGGTGGTTCACAACTTGGGGGAGTTAAGGGATCAAACAAAAGGATAGCTCAGAAGTAAGTCAAAATAAAGAACTTTTTTTTTTTTTTAATCCTACTTTATAAAAACATAACATGCTGTTCTGATTTAGAAGCTTTTGACAATTGGGCCCAGAGACAGACTTGTAAAAAAAAATGTGAGTGAATTGTGTGAAGGGTTTCAACGTGACCACAGGATCCCAGCTGCCCAACATGCTCACCTTGCTTATCGTCAGCAGTTTTATGGCGCATGTTCTCCCTCTTAAGTTACAGCGTTGGTATGCATTCGTTGGCCGGTCAATGAAACAACCCGCTGCACTGGTGGGGAAGGGAGTCATGGCAACCTTGCTGATTTCTCAAGAAGCTTTTATTCAACACTTGCGTGTTTTAGTATCAGACAAAAGTCGCCCATTGACGACAAAATACAGTTTTCTTTTGTTTGCAGGGACAAAAAGCGACACAAGCCAACACGGCTGTGAAAAATTTAATTTGTGATGAACCACTTGTAGAGTCGAGAAATCACTCCAGTACAACGTAAGCGTAAACAATAAAAGCTCAAGATTTTATTGAAAAAGGACCAACAAACAAACAGATAAGAAAGACTTTGATGTCTGTGGGTCTGGAAAGGGTTACAAACCTATATCGATTGCTTTAGGATTTCAGTAAACAGCACTTAGAGTCATTATCCCTCAATTAAAGAAAAAAAAAAAAAAAACCCAGTCTGGAAGGAAATGGGAGAATCTCAGGAAGAAGCCAGTTCTTACTAAAAAGAACACGAATAACTGCCTATTATCAGCCAAGAAAAACCCAATGATCCCCAAGGATTTTGAAAAATATTCAGCGGACAAATGAGACAAAATTAACATTTTTGGAGGGTGTGCATCTCAGCATTTCACTTGCTGCCAAGCACAGTGGTGTCAGTATGATGATCTGGGCTTTCTCTGCTGCTGCTGGACTGGAGCCACTTGATTAAAGTGATGAAGCTATGAATCCTGTTCTCGAGGAGAAAAGCTCGACGTCAACCAAACGTGGATTATGCAGCAGAACGATGATCCTCTGAGAGGCTCAACAAACATCCACTCCACATAATGCATTTTGAGTGGCCTAGTCAAAGGGCGGGTTTTAAGTCTTGCGTGACCTACAACTGAATGAAAACAATCTAATAGACATATTGCTGGTTACTGCAAAGACTGACATCGTTCGATAGTGGATTTGCTCCCAAGTGTGGCAGAAGCAGATCTTAAGAGGCAGTAACTTTTAAACAAATATGTCATGTTAGTTTTTTCCCCTCAACAAATAAGATCAACATTTAAATAGAATGGCTACCTTTCTGGTACCCGTCTGCGTGCCAGAAATTATTATTCTAAATAATAATAATAAAGAAATAATGTCAGGATAAAGGATGAACTGTTCAGGAGTCTGTTGAGTCTGGTGCTAGCAACTTTGTAGCGACACTGGAGTAACACTGTAGCGTTCTGGCTAAAATTACCACAACTGGAAACCTTGTATTCTTTATTAGAGGGCTTCATCTGATGACACACACATAATTCTCCTACTACTAAAACCATTTCCTACAAAAACCTTCACATATTTGATAACCTGACCAAACTATTCATGTTAAAACTCCAAAAAAGTGTAGCTTACCTGATTGGTTTAATGCGTATTTTCTTTGATGGCACCTTGTTCAGAATTATTATTTATGAATATATATTATAAACGGATCTATTATCTTGTAAAAAATAATGGAATCCACGTTTGTTTTTTGTTTTTTTTAGTAAATTGCTTCTTATTGTTTATTTTCTTCAATAAGAATAGGACATGCAGCTTTCTCTTTTCTAAAATGAATATTTTATTGAAAACATGCATCCCAAAAGTCGCTGGTTGTTGTCGGTGGCCCCATTTACAATTCAATGAAATGAAAGCTCAGAAAAATTCAGAGTCCATCTGCATCAACAGGGAAACCAGATTTGTAGCTGCGCCGATTTAAGGCGTTCCGGCGCTATTCGGGAAGTTTCTGTTTCAAATCAAAACAGGAAGTTCTCACCGCGTCTCTGGCGTGTTCCCACCAGGAGGCTGGACCGAATCCGCCGGGAAATGTCGACGGACGCCGTCAGCACTTCGCCGGAGCCCGAGCCGTCCCTGCCGTCCACCCCGCCGCCCTGGACCATGGAGCCGCCGCCGTCGTACGACACGGTGATGAAGAGCCAGCACATAAACCGGGAGGCGAACCAGGAGCACGGCGAAGAGCCCAACGACGACGAGCCCAACGACGACGAGCCCAACGACGACGAGCCCAACGAACAGCAACTTCCTGAACACACTGAATGCACAAACCAAGATGGCAGCCAGCAAGTTTAAACTGGGTCCTCCGGTGCCTACTGTTCTTCTAAGCGAGAGCTTTGTCTGAACTCACAGCTGCAAAACCTCCTCGGTGCCTTGAAATCGACCAATCGAGACTCGACTTTAGCTCAGGCGTCCCGTGGACGGTTGGGCCGTCACAAAGACAGGAGTGGCAGTCAAACTGTTGTCAGGAAAAGTTGGTGTCGTCTTGTCTTCACTTGTAAACACGAGAAACTTCAGTTTCATATATCTGCAGCATATGTATGTTAAAGCGCATATCTTGTTTTTAATTCACTAGAGCCTGCAACCCATATGCAATGTTACGTTGTCTCAATCCGCCACCATGTCGTTTATTTTATGCAGTTATCCAATTATTTATGTTTTTTTCTTTTTTCCTCACATTTTGCTGCTTCATTCTGGCCTGGGCTGAAAAGCGACCAAAGTCTTGATGAAAAATGTCAGGATTTTTGAGAAAGGGAGAAAAAAAAAAAAAAAAAAAAGAAAGAATGATAAATACTTATCGGAAAAATAGAGTTGTTGTCAGGTGCAGAATCAAGAAGATAAGATTTAAGTATTTCCTGTATATTTGAGGCAAAAAAAAAAAAAAATCTGTGTAAGAAGGGCATATAGAAAAGTGCAATAACCTTACAGTAATTCTGTGTTGAAAATAAAAGCCCTGGCCCATTTTAAAGGGGAAGTGTACAGGAAGTGGGTTGCATCTTGCCAGTAGAGCAGAGGACTCCATTCTTAGCTGACCCATTAAACTGAAGGCCTGGACGGATTCTCCTGTGTGCAGCTGATGTAGGATTCACCAAAAAAATAAACAAAATAAAAAGTTAGTTATTTTTTATAGAGATTTTAAGAACTGATCCACTTGTATTAAAAATGTTTTTTAAACAACTTCTTTTAGGCTGAAAGTATCACATGTATAAGGGGTCGTGCACTGAGAACAGGATGAAGATATGGTTTGGTTTTTTTCATCGGATAAGGCGGTTTCTAATGTAAGAAAATAAAGGATCTTTTCGTAATACTTTCTAGGATTTCTGGTATTAATTGTTTTCAATATTTGTGTACATTAGTCGTGGATTTTCTTGCCTCAGTAAATCCACAGGTACATGTTTGCTAACTTTTCCCCGGGAGGAACAGGTTAAATTACGTTCATGTTGTCGTTTCGGTCTTGTTGATTCTCTTCAGCGTAGAGTTAATTTTGCACTATTAAGGATTAATTAATTACAGGTAGAAATTTTGCATTTATTAGTGTATAGGTATACAATCTTGGGAGATATTGAGTTCTTGTTGGAACAACTTGTTAATAACTAAAAATGTGTCAAAATCCCCCCCTCCCCTCCCCTTCCCTCCTCCAGGCACCAATTAGCACGTTTTGAGCTTTTCTGGGATGCTGCACATTTTACATAACAGTTGAGCGCAAAGCCACTGATCATGTTAAGCCTGAAGTGATTAACATCACGTCCCCGACAGATTTAGGTTTGGTGTAATCTTTTAATTTCGCCAGCATGTTTCTGCTGACTGGAGTTGATATTAACATCATGAAGTGAGCCAACCAGAGTTCACTGGAAACTCATAGAGAGAATCTGCAGAGGGAGCTGAAGATCAGGGTGGAGGGAAGGAGGCCCTCCAAACTGAAGATCGCAAAAATACAAAATATGAATACAAGAGATCACTTAAAGTGATCAGTTTCTTTGAGTTTACTTTTTGTAGGTTTGTGTTTGAGTGAAATGAACATTATTCTCTCATTCGGTGAACGACTGACGACATGTCTCTGAAATTCCAGGTTCAGTATTTATTTGCAGAAAGTGAGAAATGGTGAAAATAAGAAAAAAGATGCGGTGTTTTCTGACCTCAGATAATGCAAAGACAACAAGTTGATATTCATTTAGAAACAACAGTACTAATGTTTTACCTCAGCAAGAGTTAAGAATTTAACATTTGGAGGAAATCCAGGAGGTTTTCAGTGGGGTTCACTGCAGTGGGCTCTTCATATTTGTTTCCAGAGCTGTTTGTCTGCGTGTGTGACTATTTTTACATTTTTTTTATGTAAACCTGCCATGCGTGCAAATAGCCAGAACATATATAAATATATTTATAATTTTATAAATCTTTTATTTATTGTTTTTTACATTTATTTCCTGATTGTCCTGTACGTCTTTCTGTGAGCGAAACATGACTCCAACACTTTTCAAGAAGCAGGGACCTGTGTCTCCCCCACCATTTGGGGGCGCCACTGTGAACCGTGTGCTAGTCATCATGTGGTTCATCATTCAATGGGTAAATAGCAAAGTGTTTTCAGGACAATAAACTTCTGCCAGTCTGGATGCCGGTAGAAAAGACGTGTAAAAATTCACATCTAAAGCGAATCTAAACATTAGCTAAAACCGACTGGGATTGTAATAAAACACCAAACGCTAATGGTTTCACTATGTCATAATAATACATTCCATTTTGTTGGATCCCAAGTCAGCAGACTGATGCTGGCCTCTTCTAGACACCAAAATGGGGAATCCTCCTAACCTGTTGGAGTCCATGTGACTCCTGCACTGGAGAGGAGTCACATGGCAACAGCAGAATGGCAACAGTGCATCATTAGCGATTGCTCACAGTTTGCAGGCTGCCTGCTGTTCGTTTCGTTGTGACATCACCATAAACTGGAGCTAAGAAACAGCTGAGCGGCTTTCTAAGGCTGGTATCGACTGCTAGAAAGCTGTTTATTCAGAGGAAGGAAATCCCTTAAGAGGAGGAAACAGGAGGATGGCTGTAAACCAATCAAACGCCGACAGCCGACTGAGCAGTGGCCTCACAAGCTGAGATTTTATTTAGCTTTTCTTTTTTTTTTTTTTTTTTTTTTTTTTAACACAGCAGCCTGTAGCAAGGTGACCTTTCAGGTACAGACGCACACCTGCAATTTTATACCTGACCTGAGCAGCGTGTCTGCAGGCTGTAATAAGCAGCCGAGTGGAACCACCGCTGCAGTTTCTCCACCTTCACCTTCAAGCTCTGTCACACAAAGAGCCCACTAAATCTTTCCCCAGCCCCCATCATGCTTCAAGTCAGCGCACGCCTGTGGGCTGCAGCAGAAGTTCACAGCGATGGCGGAGGGGAAGCCTTATCGGTACGGACTCATAGTGGCCGGCCTCTCGGTGGTTGCCGCGGGCCTGTTCCTCATGACGCAGGAGCGCCCGCACGTCTACGTGACGATGTGCATCGTCGGGGTCACCATGGTCTGTGCTGGGACAGTGTGGAGCCTCTGCCAGTGCTATCCCAAGGTCAGAGTCGGGTAATGCCCAGTTACATTTACTCAATTACGTTTGCTTTAGTAACTTTTTTGGGGGGGGCGGTGGATGCACTTCTAGGAGTAGTTTTACTACGCCGTGCTTTTTACTTTTACTTGAGTAATTTTATTATGAACCATTGTTGCCCTTGCTTGAGTAAAATCCCTGGATTCTCTACCCACAATAAGTGACTTCTCTGAATGAAGAGCAAGTTTGTTCTAACCAAACCCACCAGACACAAACACACTCGTGCGGTATTTGTTAAAGATTCATAAATAGGTCCCACTTTACAATAATGCTTGTAGATGTGTTATCAACTGCGACGGACTGGCGACCTGTCCAGGGTAGCTGGAGATAGGCACCAGCTTGACCTCCTGACCCCACGAGGGACAAGGGTGTTAGAAAATGGATGTATGGATATGTTATTAATTCATCTCTAAACACTTTATAAATAATTAATAACTGTTTGTTACACATCAGTTAAGGGTAAGAAGGAGACAAATCTGTTCGCCTGTATGTTTTATCTACAGATGTTATACTAAACATTTCAGACTAACTTGTAAGTACAATCAGCATTTGTAAATGTAATATTTTAGCACATAGTCTCCTTCTCATCCTTATTTAATGCTTAATAAACAGTCATTAATGACTTATAAAATTCTTCTAGATTAATTGGTAACATATGTGTAAACTATTTATTAGCAATCTATAGAGGAGCCTTATTGTAAGACGTTACACGTAAGTTCCCCTTTTTTTGTAATTATGCTACTTAAAAATAGATCTAATTATCAACATTTCCACTTACATGTCTTTAAGTTTTGGTCCATCTGATGATGTCATTTTTTAATATTAAATGACTGATATTCTGGTCAGTACTTGAGTAGGTTTTTTTTAATTCCTACTTGAGTAATTTCTTGAATGGATACTTTTACTTTCACTAGAGTAAAAAAAAAAAAAAACACACATTGAAGTAGTGCTGCCACTTTTTGCGGCATTCTCCTGAAGAAGACTCAGAGTTTTTGACGCGCAGGATGTACCAGAGTGAGGTTTTGTAAACAATGGTGTGTGTTCGTCAGATTGTTGTGACGCCCGCGATTCAGAAGGAAAGCCTGGAGGATCTGATGAGCTCTGCCAGAGATGAGAGGTACCGTCTTAACACACGCACACAGCATGGTGCCGGTTATCTGGGTCTTACCGATTCCCTGTGCTCTGTCTGCTGAGAACCCGTCAGCCGGTCTGAACGCGGTGACAGCAGCAGCAGAGTCCCAGGGGAGAGCAGAGGACGGCTCTCCACTTCGTCAGGCTGCAAAATAATATTCAAGCCTGAAGACATAAAAACCTTCAGTCTCACATATTTGAACATGAGGAACATTATATTCCTTAATGTGGGAGCCATGTCGTTGCAAAATGTCATTTGTTTTCAGAATTACAATTTTGACACTTAAATTACAAGTTGAGCAGCAACTTGTAGCCAGTAGCTAATTAAATCAAGAATCCCCAATTAGCAGCCGCACCAGTTTACGCATTCTGAAAAATTGGGGTTGAGATTCAAAACTATGAGCAAATGAAAGCAAACCAAACTTTTCATTTTGGCATTTTAAGAAATGTGTTTATTCTCCTTGGTCACACACTGACGTGGGACGACGTCCTAACCGGCGTTTGCTGTAGGTCAGCAAAGTATGCTTGTGGCGGTCAGTCTGGTTCAAAGACGGACCGCAAAATCCCTTAAGAGTTTGGTGTTTTGATCTCAACTAAAGTTTGTTTACAAAGACTCCAAAATTCATTTTATTTGTTGTTTTGTTTATATATTTTGGATGTTTAAAACGTCTTCCAGGTCTAGTGTTAAAATGTCCTTTAGGAGTTAAAGTTTGCTAATCTTTTACAATATGCTCTTGTATTATTATTTTAATTCAATAACCTCTGGAACAATTTATCGTCCAGTCAGATTATCTTGACAGGCTCAACTCACAACATTTACCTCACAAACGTGGCATCACTTAAGGGGAAATAAGTCGACCAACAGTATAAAATGTATTACAAAGACGTATTGTTACAAAAAAAGGAACAAAAATTAACAGATTTCCTTGTGTTTTGTGTTAGATTCCGGTGAAACGGTATTATTAGCTGAGCAGAGGCTTCATCGTCTCTTCCTGTTTGATTTCTTTGACCCGTCTTAATTTAAGGACACGTGTAGAGGATAAAGGAAGGACGGTCGAAACCCGGGGGTGGAAAAAAAACCTTTCGGGTCGATCGACTTCCCATCCCAGAATGCAACCCAATCAGAAAATCAAACTCCCCCGCTTTGACCCGAGTCGTATTGTGTCTCACTGAAGCGAATCGGACTCTGACTGGTTAACTGAGACCAGACGGAACCGTCTCGTTCCCAGCTCTGTTGACAGACGGAGTCTCAGCACAACAGCTGCCTGGACCAGCCTGAAGGTCGTTCTGTGGGAAGGAGTCAGAGGCACAAACTGTCTTCTCACTTTGACTCGTTCCTGAACTAAATCAGACACCAAGGAAGGGGAGAAAAAAAAAACAACAACAAAGTTTCAGTGATGCTGAAGGGAAACTTCGCGAGAGAATCAAACATAAGGAAAAACAAAGAGAACCGCTGGACAGCTTAATCGAGCTGATCAGGATCGATAAGTAAATCTGACTGGACTTCCTCCGGGTGTGTGTTTCAGTTTCTCCGGGTTCTGTTGAGTGGAAAATAGAAACGACCCGATGTGACGTCATCACTTTACGACCTAGACGTTACGGTCAGGTTTTCAGGGAGACGTGGTTCCAAAATACAAATAGGCAACATGATCCATCCGGAAAGTAGCAGTCTGATTGACACGCTAGAGCCAGGGTGTTCAAAGTAAGGCCCAGGGGCCGTCTGCAGCCCCTGAACTGATTTTATGTGGCCCCACAACCATAAATCAAGGAAAAAAATTTAAATAAATTAGGACAAAACCATGACGTCTACAACAGTTTTCCCACGTTTTCTGCTTTTCTTGTGTTTTCACGGTAAATGCTCTTTGACTTATACTCAAATATCTGCTAGATCCTGGTTTTATTGTTTTTTTTTTTTTGTTTTTTCCAGAATAGATTAAATGTTTTTTTCAGTTTTCTTCAAACGAGCCCGAAATATAACGCAAACTTAATGCCTTACATTTAACATGGGAATAAAAAAAGTACACTGCGCAATTAAACATGGTTCAGCAACCATCTTTGAGCTAATAAGGAGAGTGTAGTTTCTGCTCAGGCCTTGTTGAAAAGTTTACCACAAAAAAAAAAATAAAAAAAATTCATAACCGATCATATCTACGCGCTGCAGACGTTCATTTTTATCGTCTTCAAGTTATGTTGGGCTAGAAAGCGGCTCTCGGGAGTGGGAGCAGAAGCGACAGCGCCGCGACATCTGTGACCGAGGAGGATGGAGTCCGCTGGTCGCGCGAGAGCAGAGGAGCGATAACGATCTCCTGATTGAAGCGCTCGAGCCAGAAACGAGACTCTCACGCGGCTCCCGCTGCCTGTAATTACCGGGCTGCTTGATAAAGACATGCCGGCTCAGCAAAAGCTCCAATTCAGAGTTAGAAAGAAAGTAAGAAAACGGGGTCAGTGTGATGAAACTGGCCTTCTATTCCTATCCCTCCTCCTCCTCCTCCTCTTCATCTTCTACGCTTTGGTTTTCAGGCGCGCCGGGTGTCCGCCGGGCTCCTCGGACGGCGTGGCGACGAATGAGAGCCGCAGCTGTCCCACACTGCATCTGGTCTAAACCCAGCAAACTCCACTGGCTGCAAAAAACCACCAGCCACTCAGGACTGAGGCCCAATGACGCAACCAGCAACATAAATGTGCCATATATCTACCACAACAGGTCTCGTGCTGCTGTCGACAGGAAGTTGTCCTACGTGAGTCGGTTCTGTTCGTTGTCATGGGAAATGATTTAATGAACGTGTTTTACACGGTCGTCCCATCAGATGGCGCTGTTTACAGTGAAAAAGAAGGATTTGTGTTATTATGATTATTATTATTCCACCTGAAGAACTGTGTGTGTGTGTGTTTTTAAAATGCATCTCCAAAAACTGTTTTTTTTTAGACTCGTTGATGCTTCAAATAAAACAGGTTCCTACAATCCTCCATTGGTAAAATACAAATAATAATAATAATAATAATAATAATAATAATAATAATACAGATGTTTGAAAAACATTTGTTCTCCATCCTTGTTAAACACACAAGTCTGGATTTAAAAAAAGAGTCGCGATTCTTCCAGCCCTGAATTGTAATACAAGAATAGCCCATATTTTTAATATTAAATTCAAAGTTGTCAAGGTGGGGAGTTTTCCCTTTAATAGATGTGAGTTATTTGACAGCTGTGCATGAAATCCAACCTATGTATTAACTCCATTTTGTTCAAATCCAGCATTGATGATGGATTTTTTTTTTTCTCCCCCACACACCAACAAATTTCATAAGATCTTTCGATCCATTTAAAATTTGCTTTTGAAGAAATCGCAGACGTCTGCCAGTCGCAGCCCAACGAAGCAAACGCAATCCTCAGAGCCCAGCTGAGCATCAGAAGGTTTCGAGCAAAAGCTTCTTGTCCATGAGCTCAAGTAGAGCTTACCGGTCGAAATGTGTGGAAATTGAAATGCCATGCTTAAAATGTAAATTAAATGAACTGGAAACACCAGAGAAGAGAAATGGACGCATTGCACTGTTGCCTTGCAGCAAGAAGGTCCCGGGTTCGATTCCCGGCCCGGAGTTTGAGTGTTCTCCCTGTACATGCGTGGCTTCTCTCCAGGTACTCCGGCTTCCTCCTGTTGTCCAAAAACATGACTGTCAGGTCAATTGGTCTCTCTAAATCCGTTTCCATTCTGACTTTAAAAAGAGGAATAAAAGTCTTATGTAGATAAAATAAATAAATAAATAAATAAAACGATCCCAAAAGAGACTCCAATGTGTATTCAGGTCAAAAGCGATACACCCACTCCCTCCAGCTAGATCAGGGCTCTGTGCTGGGATTCCCTGGGTGGGATTCTGAGCAGATGTGCAGCTTTAGGACCGCTAGAGGGCAGTGTTCACGTTGTATTACCTCCTTGTCGGATGCCGTGTGTTCACTAACGCTGCAGCTTCATTTAGGGCCATCAGAGTAAAGCAGGGCTTCCAGCAAAGGCACGACACACTTTTAAGATTTCTCTTTGCAAAATACCTCACAACATGTATGACTTTCCTTCCACTTGTCATGCATGCAGTGCTTGTTGTTCACTTAGCACACGAGATTAAACGGAATAAGTCTGCTGCCTTTTCCTCGATAGGCAACGAAATGGGAAAACTTGTGCGGCAACACGCAGTTCGCCGGAGGAAGTTTTTTTTTTTTTTTTTTGATTGATCACGGAGGAGCGTGAAACATGACTCCTCCACAGAAAGAGCCGCTTTTGACGGAGGACAATCATTCGATACAAAAGAGGTGGCGTGAGCCGCGGGGACGTCACCAGTCCCCGCCTTAAATGATAAAAATCAATTCTTCAATTTTTTTTTTTTTTTTTTTTTTTTAAATCAGAGCAGATGGTTGGAGGTTGTCATCAGACTGTTTGGCACGCAGGACGCGCAGCAGCCTCACGGGGAGAGGGGGGGGGGGCGACACACACCGACAACATCTGCAGAAGTCAGACTGAAATAAAAACTCTCATCAGGGATTTCCTTCTTAAATATTTAAAATTATATAGAAACAAAGAGAAATTAAAGAAAAGAAAGAAGAAAACGAGGTGTGCAGAATGCGTCCGGTTTCTGGATGGATCGGCTGGGCGCTGTGTTTGTGCGCATCATGCGCGGCGGTGAGCGCGCAGGACCGAGCTGAGGACGACGAGACGGTCCTGGATCTGATCCGCGACGGCGGCGGCGGGGGCGACGACGACGACGACGGGCTTCAGCCTGGACCCGGAGGAGAGCCAGCCGCAGAGTTCCTCAAGTGCAACAAGGTAAAGAAAGGCGCGCTGGCGGCGCGGCGTCAGACAGAAACCAAGCCGTCTCCTCAGTGACTGTCATCTTCAAACAAAAACAAAAAAACAAAAAAAAGTGCAGCGGATTCATGCAGACATCGTCATCGTTATTATTATCATCACCTGTGTTGCCCTGCAGGCGGCTTGGCGCATGCCCGGTCAGTACCTGGTCGTCCTGCACCAAGGGACGCACGAGTCTCAGGTCCAGCGGACCGTCAGGAGGCTGAGAGCCAGAGCCGCCCGGAGAGGAGACCCGCTGGAGGTCCTGCAGACCTACTCTGGAGTTCTGCAGGGCTTTCTGGTCAAAATGAGCCACGATGTGCTTCACCTGGTAAATAATAGCCTTTTAAAATCAGCCCTCATTGCCAATTGTCTGCGGTTTATTGTAAGAGGTTAATGCACACAAGAGAATATCAACAAATAGATATCTAATAAAAGGAGTAAAAATGCATCGATTATCTTGTTACAAGTGCAAAACTGAGAGGGTCAGCTGATGCTATAACATCCCCCCCCCCAAAATGCATCAGCTCATAAAAAAAAAACTACAAATGTTTGAAGTGTGGGATCCTTAACTGCAGCTGTTCTGGAAGCATGCATGGAGTTTTCATGAGGAAAATCATTTCCGTTTCACCAGAATCACGATAACCTTTCATTTACACAGTTTTTATGCTTCTGTACTTCAAACTGACAACTAAGGTTGATTTCTGAACCATCGCTCTTACTGCCGGTCACTTAATGGAGGAGATTACAGAAGTTTTTTCCCGTTTCAACGGAGCAGGTTCCTGTAAAAGTGAAGATAATTTCTGTCCCGCGAAAACATCTATCCTTCTGTCCGTCCATCCCACAGCAGAGGCAGAATCCTTTCAACCTCTGTGACATTTGCAGCGACGTTATAAACACAAAAAACAACAACAAACCATTGAAGATCACGGTTTTATTGTGACCTTTCATACGAAACACCCAGGGAAAAGCAGAAATTGCTTAAAACATCAGTCCAGATTAAACGTCTGGTGCAAAAATAGGAGCGAATAAGAAAATAACTATTATAATTACTTTCACAATTGTCCCAATTGCTGCTTAACAAGCATGGATTTATGTTTCACAATGCAGGTCATTGGCAAATAGCAGCTAGTTTGATCTTTAGTGGAAATAACCACCAGAGATCTTCATGGTAAAACCCTCAAAACCACTTTCTTAATTTTTTTAAAGTTGTTTAAACATCAAAAACAAAATTATATTTTTGTCTTGGTACATCTCTGAGGTCTAGGAAAACTGTTATGTACCTCATAATGCATAAGTTGTCCAGTCAGTTATGATATTGGTCCCAATGGCGACAAGATTATATGTCAATCAATCAATCAAATATTTATTCCAAGATCAATAGTAAAAATGTGAAACAAACAAGATAATAATAATACAATAAAAATAAACGAGGTGCTTCACAGCAGGCCTGGGTCAAAGTTCAGCCAACTCCACCTCTGATTGTAGTACTCTGATCAGAAATGTAAATAAGTAGCGCAGTTCAGTGGATTCTGTTTCACATTCGGTCTGAAAAGCCCTCTGAGGTTTTCTATAACCAGCTGACCTGTCTCGTTGTCATGGTTACTCAAGTACACCTGGCCTGGTTACCTTTTAAGGAGAACAGAGCGCGTTGGGAGCCTTAAAGCTTCCCATCACAAAAAACCCCCCAAAAAACCCTACCATTTACAAAAGAAGAAGAAGAAAAAAGATCTTAAATATATTTACGTGTGATGAATTGGTGAATTTTCTGGGATGTACCAGCCCCACCATGACCCTGCAATGAATGGATGGATATTTACCCCACAGAAAATTAATAAAGTTGCACTGAGTGTTCAGCAGACTGTCAAATACTTAATATTTCCTACAAAAATAATCCAAAAACAGGACAGCCATGTTTATTCTTGAATTAAATTACTTCTATCGCCGGCATCGCTAAGTTGTTTGAAACATTTGATGAAATATGATCGCTCTAAAGTGCACTGATTTGTTTTGTTTTTTCCCCCGCCTTCTTCTGGTCGTTCTCCTGTCAGGCATTGAAGCTTCCTCATGTCCAGTACGTAGAGGAGGATTCATCCATCTTTGCCCAGAGCGCCCCCTGGAACCTGCAGCGATTACTGCAGCCTCACGGCGGCATCTCAGTAAACGGGACGTACCTGCCGCCGAGTGAGTCTCCGTCTCCATCCACCAATTTTCCCGGTTTCTCTCGTTTTTCTACTCCAAACCCATTTTTGACGTTGATGATAACAAAAAGCACTTTTTTGTGTGTGTGTGTTTGTGTGACGGCTTCAAACTTCGACTGAAAAGGTGAAAACCAAACACGTTAAGGAGAGCTTTCCAGTTAATCCAAATTAAATTTACCCAGGCATTGGCTTGGCATTTCTTATCACCATGGCGACCCTGGACCGCAGATGACCACGCGCAGATGCTTCATAAGGGTTTATGAGATTGTGATCAGTGTGTCGTCCCCCTGCGACGCACAAACACACACGCGCACACGCACACACACACACACACACACACACACACACACACACACACACACACACACACACGCACTGCATCTCACAGCAAAACACTGCTGACATTTCAAACATCGGCCACTTCGTCTGCTCAGCAAGTAAACAACGCAGAAGGTGACAGGTTGACGAAACAACAGCTTTAAAATCCTCTTCACTGTGTCTCGAGAGTTTTATTGTCAGGTGGAGTGAGGAGTTTCAAGTAGACTGTCAAATACTGTCAGATGCTTTTTTTTTCCAGTCAGGACAGTGGAAGGACGCCTCAAGCACATCTTGAAAGTGCGTCTGAAAGCTGTAAATCTGCTAACCTCTCCATCTAACACAGCTTTCCACAGCTGTAGCTTGTATTTGCTCATTTCAGTCATTGAATACGTACATTAAGCTGCTCACACACAGATGCACCATTGATATAAAGCCAGCGTAAAAACAAAAATAACATACCAAGGTAAACAGCTCTAAAATGCATATTTAAGATCTTCTAGGCTCTGCTGGCCTCCATCGTCGTAAAGCAAATTCACAGGAAGTGGCCTCATCAGCTTCTGCACTATCCAAACGTCCCGTAATTTTAACATGAAATCTAAAACTGATGAAATTTACACACTGAAGCTGATGCTTTCTTGAAGCGTCTTTTGAGCCGTTGGCAGTATTCCCTACTTGGCTTTGTAAAAACGTTCCCAGTCTGTGCTTTGCCCGCTCCACACCACCCTACAGCCCGTTCTGCTACATATCTGGTCGTCTGCTTTGGGTCGCCGCGGTGATGACAGATGAAGGTCCTCTTCATCTTTAGCTTCCCAGAGGACGACTGAAGGCTTTGTACTGTCATCTCACTGATATATAGAGCCTTATCTGATTTCCTGGCCCTCGACTGAGGCCGATGGCTCCAGCTGTCAGCCACAAGGAGTGATGGCGTCGTCACGTTTTCCTCTGGTGCGTTTTTTTTATTTTTTTTTTTGGTTGACATTCAGTTGTTTTTGTGCCAAACGATTGACTAGAATTATGACCAAAATGTTCAATCTTGTTCCCAAAATATGTCCCCCCTTCCTCATACTTTTGGGAAATTTCAATTTTTTTTCTCATTAAACTTTAGCAAGTCTTTCCTTTTCTTTTTCTTCTTTTTCTTTTTTGCCACAAAGGCACATGTGCTACATGACCAGAAAGCTTCTTTAAGGCCTTTCTGATCATGACTTCCTTCTCTGTGTTCCTTGGTAATTTTTTAGTGCCCTTTGCCTGACTGATACCTTTTGACAATGAGATCAAAGTTTTGGAAGTTCTCTGCTGTTCATAGATTTATACTGAAGAAAATGTCAGGAAAAGCTCAATTAGGGTTAGTCAGAGGCACTTTGATGGTAGAAAGTTAGAACCGATTCTTATTTAACATGGTGTGTGTGTGTGTGTGTGAACTCTTATTTCACCTTAGTTTTCATTTATCCTTGTTTTCAGCTTAAATACCACAAAAAAATATAATTACATTTTTCAAAAAATCACAAAAACCAAGCATCTTACTAGACTAATTTATGTCCACCGCAGAGTTAAATCGTCCGTCTGTCCTCCAGCTCTGTCGTCGTCTATCTGCATACGCTGCTGAGGTAACTCAACCTGCCTCCTTCGCGTGTCGTCCTCTACAGATGACGGAGAGATGGCCGAGGTGTACCTGATGGATGGCAGCGTGCAGAGCTCCCACAGAGAGGTTGAAGGACGAGTTCTCATCACAGACTTTAATAACGTTCCTGAGGAGGACGGAGTCAGAGTTCATAGGCAGGTTCGTTACCAGCAGCTCGGCAACAAAGCCGTCATGCCGACCTTCCGCCTCCGCTCTGCTTCTCCTTCTCCTTCTCCTCCTCCTTGCAGGCCAGTCAGTGTGACGGTCACGGCACGCACTTGGCTGGTGTCGTGACGGGATCGGATTCGGGTGTTGCTCGGGGTGCCGGCGTTAACCTGGTCCGTGTGCTGAACTGTCAGGGGAAAGGAACCGTCTCCGGAGCTCTGGCAGGTCGGGAGGCTTCACTGTTTCATCATGCTTTTAGATCGCAGCTAAAAAGACAGCTTGTCTTTCTTTTTTTTTTCGTTTCAAAGTTATTTTGAGTTACAACCAAACAACCTCAACGCGCTTTAAGTGGATGCAAGATGGTGGATGTTTCGTAACAGAGTCCGGCGGTAACAGGCGCTTAAATTCCGTGTTTTTATTTCATTTTATTTTATTTTATTTCATTTTATTCTATGTTATATGACTTTGTATTTTATGTTTATGATGTAAAGCACTTTGAAATGCCTTGTAGCTGAAATGTGCTATACAAATAAAATTTGATTGATTGATTGATTTGATTGGACGATAGATGGAGCTGAATACAAGGAAGAAAACCCGCTAAAGGTGACAAAGTCTAGAGACCATCTAAAAACTTTAGATCAAATCTAAACTTTGACCAAAACTTTCTAATACCTTCTTAATACTACTAAGGTCTTAGAATTAAAATTCTAATAGATTCTAACTTATGCATTAGAATGGTCCGGTCCAAGTCCAGACATAAATGTTCTCCAGCCGATCTTGAGCTTGACCTGTTTTCTCAAAACAGACTGGGTGAAAGATTCAGTCTGTAAACATGCAGAGCAAGTTAAGACCAACCTCCTGCAACCTATTTATTCCACAAATAATCAAACATGAAGATCCCGATAAAAACGCCACATTATACTTTTGTGGTTGTGGCATGAAAAAGTTAAAGAAGTGAACCTGCACTTACCTTTGCTGGTCTTTTCGCTTCCTGTCCAGGGTTGGAGTTCATCCGAGCCACCCTACTGGCGCGCCCCGCGGACGCGGCGGTCGTCTTGCTGCCCTTCGTCGGCGGCTTCAGCCGGTCACTGAACGCGGCGTGCAGGGAGACGGTGGCCCGCGGCGCCGCCGTCGTCGCTGCCGCGGGGAACTATCGAGAAGACGCTTGCCTCTATTCGCCCGCTTCAGAACCCGAGGTCGAAGGGGAACGACTTACGGGAACAGACACGGGCCCGGTCGCGACCTCTGACCCTCGTGCCGTCTGTGCAGGTCGTCACCGTGGGGGCCGTGAACTCTGAGGACCAGCTCATGTCGCAAGGAGCCCGGGGCACCAACTTCGGCCGCTGCGTCGATCTGTTTGCGCCCGGCGATGACATCGTTAGCGCCAGCAGCGACTGCGGCACCTGCTTCACCTCACACAGCGGAACGTCGCAGGCCGCCGCTCACGCCGCCGGTGGGCCTCGACACAAACGGCCGAGTCATAACACTTTCTGTTTTGGTCTGGAGGTGGATCTATCAAAAAGTATCAATACAGCCAAGTCTGGTATCAGTAGCCTATCGGATCGATATTAGCATGGTAAAATTGATCATTTAGTTTCTGATTACATCTTCAGACCAAAACACTTAAATGTCAGACATATCAATCTTAAATAGAAAGTATCTGTATCTGCGACGCGGCCGTGTGTGCAGAATGACGCACCTCTGCTTTGCTCTGTTTTCGTGTGTGCAGGTGTAGCAGCCGTGATCCTGTCCTCCAATCAGATCGCCTCTCCGGTGCAGGTCCTGCAGGTGATGCTGCGTTACTCCGCCAGCAACACAATTAACTTCCTGTCCCTGTCGGAAACGCATCGTCTCACAACTCCAAACCTGGTGGCAGCCATGCCTCCCGCCAGCAACCCAACACCAAGTCAGTGACCTCCCGACCTCAGCTTTGCACAGTTCCACCCCCACCTCCCAACACTCACGTGCCCCTCAGACCGGATGTGTCCTACTTCCCCCATGCAGGTGGCGAGCTCATGTGTCGCTCAGTGTGGTCGGAGAGGTCAGGCTCGTCGAGCTCGGACACGGCCGTGAGCCGCTGTCGCGTCGGGGAGGAGATGACGGGCTGCAGCAGCTACGCTCCTGACGGCGCCCGCGTGGGAGAGACGCTCACCGTGAGTTTCACTCGCCACCCGAACCGACAGAAACCCGCAGCGGGTTGAAGCCGCGTCTCCTTGGTCTCGCAGGACAGCGACGGACGCATGGAGTGCGTCGCCCACAACGGGCTGACGGGCAACGGGGTGTTCGCGGTGGCCCGCTGCTGTGTGGTGGGTGGTCTGCAGTGCCGCGCCCACGCGAGCCCCGGGCCCGGGCGGGACGCTCGGTGCGCGGGCCCACAGCACCACCTCACAGGTAAGGAGTGGCAGACTAGCAACCAGGAGGTCTGTCTTTCTTGAGGCCAGGTGGAAGCAAACAAAGCTTTTTATTCATCCATATTTTTATTCTGCATTTTTTTCATCAATATCAAGAAATCATATCAATTAAAACAAGCTCATATTTCTCGCTGAAAAGTTACTTGTGAGTCAGTTTCGTTTTTTTGTCGAGTGTTACGACAGTTGCAATAGAAACCACCAAGAATATTTGGTAAGATTTAGTGTTTTTGCGGTGCAGTTTTTTGTAGGATTTTGGGGTCACAGTTGAGTTTTGGTTGATGCCAATCAGCTGCTACTAGTTGCAATAAACAAAAAGACTTCGCTGGTGCAGTAGGGCATCATTAGAACCGTCCAAAGTCCTGTCGCAGTTTGCTACAAACCACGCAGGAGACACAGAAGAAGGTGCTGCTGCACATTTACGCGCTACTTTGTGTTGGTCACTCATGTGAAACCCTAATGACACTGGCTGAGGTTTGTGTTTGCAATAAGACAAAATGTGGGGGAGTTCAAGGATGATTTTAAATCTTTTTTTTTTCCCAGTCACTGTGTGGATACGAGGTGATGAAATGCGCTGCAGTCAAATCAAACCGTCACGTGAACCAGACGAGAGAGAGCCACAGATATCCTTCTGTTGCATATATAAACTGTGCAAGCTTTTCAATTTGCTACACACAGCAGCTTCTAGGTCAATTATGTTACCATGGCAATCAGTCAAAGGAGAAAAGAAAAAGAAAAAAAAAAAAACACACACACAAACACATTTCTGGGCAGGATAAATGCCAACTGTAAACAGGAGGCTTCAAATGTCATGGCAGCATTCTGCAGTGGTTTTTAATCTCAGACCGAATTGTTTAGTTTGGTTTTTCTTTCCAGATGAGGTCTGGGAGGAAAAAAGGGGCTCCATCCTTTGAATGCTTTCGTTTCTCCTCAGGGTGCACCAGTTGGTCCGCAGCCGAGATCTCGTCCGACTCCCGTCCTCATCGCGGCGCCAGGAGGAGTTGCTCGGTGAAAGACGGAGTCACGTCGCACGCCGTCTGCTGCCACGCTCCGTCTCTTCAGTGCCGTCTGCTGGAAACCACGTCGCCAGACAAAGACCAGGTGTTTTATTAAAATGTAACAATCCTCTCCCTCCCCTCCACCCCAACTCCCAGATGTCTCTTTAACTCCTCGGGTGTCCTGGTTTTCTTCTCGCAGCTTGAGGTGTCCTGTCCCTCGGGTTGGACTGTGACGGACTGCAGTGCCGTCTCCAAGGGCTCTGCCGTCGTCGGGTCGGTGCCCGAGGGCAGCGGGTGCCGGATCCGCGGCGCGGGGGAAGTGGAGGTGGCGGGCGTAGCCGTCTGCTGCCGTGTCACACAGCCAGACCCCCCTGCTACAACCCCTAACTGATCACAGTGTCGTCCGTCTTCTCTCCGAGCTCCTTCACCCCGTGGAGACGCTTTAATGTACCTACAGTAAGCACTTCTGCAAAGCTGTTGATTACAGCCATATGATTAAGTCAAAGTTGCTCCACGTTGTCTCGTTAGCCGTCTTCAAACCGTCTGGGAGATACAGGTTTAAAGAATAAATATATCCTGATATTTTTTTGTATCTTTGTACCAAACAAGCCTAATAAACAATCATGATGTACCTGACCTACGGTTTGTCCGTGCCTAACCCAGCGCATGACACTTGAAGGGGCAGTTTTGTGTGTTTTCCATTTTAGAGTACGGTCAAGTAGCTGTTGCCTTCAGCCATAAAAATGCTGCATATATCAAATTTGACGTAAAAGAATTTTGACTTTGACTCCTGCTCTTTCTGAAACTCCGCCTTCAGGAAGTCATCACAACATGGCTCCTCTAATAACCCTTTAACAATGTTTTTTTTTAAACCAAAGTTGCACTGAGAAGTAGCTCAGCAGATGCGTAGTTCCGCCAGGTGTTGGCTAAGTGCTGCTGGCTAGTCTGAAGGAGCTGAGTGGGGGTCAGCTGCTGTGAGGCAGATGCTTGTAAACTGCACCTGGGGAGCTTCGTCCTCAAAGGCGGAGCTAGGTCCACCCAGACGTTTTGCACAGCTTAATGGTTGCCATAGAGATTGAAGGATTCTCAAATGTGCATAAAAAAAATCAAAGCGACTCTTCAGGTATGTTTTTGATGAGGGAACAACATTATAACAATGTAAAGCTCCAACAGTCAAGGTTACATAAATCCTCCCCTTTGTGGTTGGTTTGTGTCTGTAAGTCTGAGCGACAGTTATGTTGTGATTGACTTTTGACAAACATGGAGCAGTGTAGCACTGGCCAAACATCTTTACTTTGTTCCTAAACTCTTCCAGGCGATCCAGAAGAACCAAATTCAGACGAACGAACAAAAAAAAAAAAAAAAAAAAGGTTCTGAAAAAATCTGCCAAATGAGCCATAATTGCAGGTTTTTCCGCTCCCTTCAGCGCAACACGAAACTCAACATTAGCTGCAGGAGGCATCGCTGCCACTCGAATCCAGCAGTGCTGGTTTCCAGATGTGACTCGGCAGGATCTTGATGGCGGATCCATCAGACGGTTGCACCGCTGATTGATCGTCATCGCCGCTGCTGTGATGCTCGTTTTCCTTTTATTTATTTGGGTCTCACTCCGGGGGAGAACGACACTGACAAGATGTCACCGTTTGTCATTTACAACTGAAATGAGATCAGAGTTTATCTTTAATAACCATAGATGGTGAGATTTCTGGACTTTGATTTGTTAGAACAGATGGGATGTTGGGAAACATTTCAATAAAGCTGAGGTGCGGACTTTAAGTAGGCCATAACGCCTCCATTTATTTTAAAAATTGGTTGTAAATTTGCTGCTGGTTTCGGGGTCCGTTTCCCGTTTCACATTTCCCCCACTGCCCCCAATTCTCTCTCAAATTTGACACACAAATTATTTTACAGAGGAGTTTAAAATATGTTCATGCTAAAAAACAGTGTGCCAGAGCATCACTCTGCCGTCACCATGCTGGAGTAAGATTTGACTTTTTGCCAAAGTTGTCATCTTCTGTCAATGTCAAACAAGCAAATAAACTTTTTTTTTTTTTTAATCACTAACCTTAGTTTTATTATGATTTTTTTTTAATCCATAAAGCCAAGAATAAAATATGTTTAATTTTAAAAAGTATTGTAGGAAAGTATAAACCAATGTAGATCCAAAACTTGAAAAGTGTTTTGCATGTTTTCCTGACTGACACTAAACCAAGGTCGATTTAAGAAAACTGAGAAGGATTTAGTCTGTTTTCAGCAACAACAACATGATTGTGTTCATTCTTTTATTTGAAAAGTTAAACCAGTGAATAGTTGCTTCTGCCTAAAACGAAAGGAAAGTGTGGGATATTTTTTCCTTTCGATAAATTCATGACTTTAGAGGATCTCCGTGTCTCCAGGCGCAAACCCCCCCGAGGGTCGATTCTTCCATGATCACCGGATGAAGGATGAGGACGACGTGTGCAGACACGCACGAAAACTAGGTTTACAAAAGGTTGTGCATTCCAGTTTATTTTATATCAAATCTTCCCCCTTAATCAAACTCCGATGTACAATTTAAAATCGAGTTTTAACATGCGTTACAGATCGCTGCGTTGTCGGAAGTGAGCTCTCAAAATCGAAAAACACAGTAAAAACCCGTATGGATGCCAAGTCCCGACCCCACGCACTTTGCTCGTCCCTCCCCGCATCCCCACAATAAAACAAAAAGACTTTGCCCCCAAAAGCCCCCTGCCCTGTCTTTAAATAGTTGTGTTGGGTGTGGAGGAGGCCCGGGCGCACGAGCGTTGCCATGGCCACGCTATGGCTTGGAGCGGCCCCGCTCGTGCCAGTAAGTGCTAATGATACCGAATCACACAGCAAACAACACGGGGGGCTGATTTTCTTGTTCCGGTTCGCTGAAGAAGAAGAAGAAAAAAAAAAAGAAGAAGGAAAAAAAGCACAAACTTTTACCACCACGCATGCAAACGTGCCGCAGAAGCACGCCGTGACATTCACCACTAATGAGACCGAGAGGAGGGAGGGGCGCGCGCAGTGTTTTTCCTCCCCTGTCAGGTCGCGAGGAGCACCGGTGAGTTCAACAGAAACGTCAGTTTGCATGATTGCGTCACGCCGCAGGGTCCTCACTGTAAACATTGACCTGTTAAAGCTGATAGCTGACCTGCTAAGCTAGCCGAGTGGAAAGGTGACCCTCTAAACTACTGCGTGGAAACAGTGAAAAGAAGCAGCATTTTGTTTGGCTTTTTTTTTGTTGTTGAATTTTTTGTTTTGTTTTGTTTTGAACCATCACCAGACCCCTGTGTGTGTGTAACCCCTCCCTCCTATCTCTCTCCCCCCCATTAGCTACATTCACAAATATCCTTTTATGACGTCACACACAGGTGGCTTTCCCTGCTCGGACTGGGACAGGCGTGGAGATGAAGCGAGCCCTGTAGCGCTCCTACAGGAGACGCGCATGAAGCAAGGCGTTGACTGAACATGTGAGGATGGCGCGTCCATCGGGAGATTAAGGCACTTCAAGACTCCCGATGATTGCAAGACTCCCGATGTGTGAACACTAGACGCTACATCTGAGTGTTTAGAAAGGCAGACAGACGAAAAAAGGCAAACAAAAAAAATAAAAAAATAAGAAGAAAGCCACCATAGCATTGGTAACGACGATGTGAAAAGAACTGATGTGCATACATGTGAGTGAACTGAATGAGTCATTCTTCTTGTGCATGTGTGTGTGTGGATGTGTAACCCCTTGGCACCTGAAAGCAAAAAAAACAAACAAACAAAAAAAAAACAACGTGCTCCTGAGCTTCCCCTTCAGTCGGCACCGGTGGCCTGTCCAGATCGGGTTGCATAAGGCCGAAGATCCGAAACAAAAAAGCAAAAAGAAGACGTAGCGATGAACATAAAACGACATAAAATAAAAATCGGCACGTGAGGCTCCCTGTCCTGGGCAGAGAAAAATACAAAAATGTGAGGGGGTTGGGTTGAGTGCTGACTATGGCACTGTTAGTTTGAGATCTGTCCTGGTCCTGACAGGCACAGGGGGCCCCCCCCCCCCCCCCTCCCGTGTGACTCCAGGGTCAAAGGTCCAGTCACAGGGAGAGCGGCTTGAGTTAAGTGGCACTGCAAACGTTGTTAAAAACAAAAACTAAAACAAGAGGAGAATAGCGCTAAGTGGCTCTGGAGGAACTGACCCGTCCTGCTGTACATCACAATAGCCTGGGCTGGACTATAAAGTGCATACTGAACCCCACCCGCCCCGTCCTCCCAGGAGCTCGTGAGTGTGGAGGTGTTTCTGTACAGGCGCGCGCCGGTGAGTTCCTCTGGGCGCGCGCTCTGGAGCAGCTCCCGCGGTCGCCTCCTTCATTTTGCATGGCTGTGGAGGAGAAGACTTTAAAATATTATCTTACACCGAAAATTACACGTATGGAACAAAAATCTTAATTACAAAGTGAATAAAGCCCGTCGCAAAAAATAAAAAAAAATACACATTGGCAAACATGAGCAGAGCGTCGTTAAAACACCACCCGAGCCCGTCCTCCAACTCCACGTCACAATGAGTGAATTTATAAAAAAAAAAAAAAAAGAAAAAAGGATAAACTGAAGTTATCCGTGAGCGCGCGCGCTTTTCCCGACCCGATCGGCTGTGGTGCCCCGTTTTAATGATAATTTATCGCCTTGGCCGGTCTGAAAGGAAGTAATACATGATTTATTCGCAGCTGCTTGGTTGCCCTGGCGACCGAGATAAAGCGTCCTGATTGGCCTCCTGTGGAGTTCCGAGAGTCCTGTCCAATCAGAGGCACAGCGCAGGCCGTTCCGACCCGGCCGCCTGGACCTGTTGCCGCCCCGCCGCCAGAGTCATCCCGCCGGGAGGAGGAGTTAAGAGTCCACGTCTTCTAGATCGCTCTTTGAATCGCCGAGCATCATGGGAGACTCTGAGCCCTGCGGGAGAGAAGGAGGCAGAAATGTAACGTATCCACAGAACAACTTACTATGCCCCGATAAACCATTCATACATTTTATCTATTTATTTCTGTAGCTGCAACATTCGCAGCTAAATAACATGTTAACCATAGCGCAATGATGCAAGTTTGCCCTCTCAGACCAATGAACTAATTTAGAACAAAAACTCCACACGAAAATTTAAATGTTCAAACTACAAAACCAATGAAATGGAAATAAAAACCACACAGAACCAAAAACCACAAATAAATTTGAATCTGAAGCAAACTAAACAAAACTGCCCTTCAAAAATTGTGACGGGAATTAATGACCTCATTTTAATTTATCATGCAATTAACTATCTGTGTCGGGCTTAGCAACAAGTTGCCTTTGAAAATCCTCCAACACACTCCTTCCACTTCACAGTAATGCGCTACTTTGTGCCGCTTTCACGTCAAACCCCAATAAAACTCAAAACTTCCAGGAGCTTCAATACGTTTTTCTATTTCTGAAGGCAAGAAATGAAAAACAGCTATAAAGCCTCCATGAGCCAGGCAGTGACACCAGGATTATAATTTCAGTCCAACCCACTCATTGTGTGTTCTATTCATACAAAAGAACAAAAAAAAAAATAAAAAAACTCCCGACGATCCTGTGTAGGCCTGCTGACAAGAGTCAGAAGAAAGAAAACGGCTTCCAATCCACGGCTAATAACAACCGTAGGAGGCAACAATCTGCCTCCTCTAATCTTTCCACAGAAGCCATTTTTATTCCATTGTTTCCCCTCTTCTTCCTGGCTGTCTGAGCTGAATGTGAGCCGCTGTCACAGCATGAGTCATTTTCAGAGCCCCGCTGCTCTGAGCAGCCAGCAGGGTTGTTGTTGATCATGATGATGATGATGATGACTACCTGTCGGAGGGTGCGCTCTGCGTTTTCATTCGCCGGGCTGCCGTCGGAGCCGTTGCTGCTGCCAGACTGCTCCTTCTCGTTTAACAATGCCGTGGCATAGGCCAAGGTGTCCTGCGGGTGTTAACACACACACACACACACACACACACACACACACACACACACACACACACACAGAGAAACAGACGTAGGTTTGACAAGGCAGCAGAAGAGTAGCTGTGACTGCTGATGAGGTTTTGTACGTTCATGCGTGTGCGAGTACCTGTGCAGAAATGGTGCGCTGGAAGGTTTTATTGGTGGACGTCTCGTTGGAGACGTTACTCTGGGGAGTCCAGTAATGTTCAGTCATCTGCAGGGAGCAAAAGAAAAGGATTTCTCTCTCTTTTCTTTTTTCCTTTCTCTCACACAGACACAAAACTCTGCTTCATTTCAACTAAAGCAGAAATAATCTCAACTGAAAAGGCGAACACGCGGGACCTGAACGCAGCACGGTGCTCAACGTTGTGGCAAATTAACAGCTGCTGGAGGTTTGGCTAAACTGCGCCACACTGAGTTGTTTGATATTATGAAGAAACAAGTACTGGAATACAGACTAGTCCCAAAAACAAACAAACAAAAAGACATCTAAAATGACAGCTTGTAGAAAAAAAAAGTCAAACTGAGAAATAAAATACTAGAATAAAATGTTTTAAATGGAGTTTGCACACTTTTCCCCACAGTATAACTCAAGCACTTTTCTAGGATTTGTATGGTAAATTTTCAAACTTTTTTTACCTCCACATTTTGGAGATAAAATCAATACAAATAAACTCAAAAAATATTTCTATTATTAATATTAAATTAATAATATTATTTATAATAATTTACGATTGTTATTTACAATATCTTGTTATTGTTTTCCACAAGATAAAGCAAAACATAACAAAATGATATGCATTGAAATGTCTCACACACTCTCTCATGGCTGGTTGAAGAAAGTCACACACACACACACACACACACACACACACGCACACACACACACACACACACACACACACACACACACACACACACACACGTTCCAGATCGATTTACTGGTGTTGAGCAAATAGAAAAAAATTAGGTAATTGTAACTGGCCAAAAACAAGAGAAGTTTGGTCTGATTTAACATTAGACAGTGAGGGAAAAAAAGTGTTTTTATTTTTAAAATATAATCTTTAAATATCTGTATACTATAAATAACACTTTCCAAAATTAGGCTTTATTACTAAACTGGAGTACCAAGCACTTTCAAGGACGTTATTGAAATTTGAGCATTTTCAAGAACCCACACGAACCCTGTTGACATTTTTATGCTAATACTTAAAATGATCAGCCACAGAACTTCCTGACCCGACTTAATTCCTGCTGCAGTGTCGTCTCTCATCAAGGTCAGTGAAAACTCTCCCATTTCTAAGACGTAATTTGTTCTTATTTTCAATCCATCAGGACATGAAGTCATTTCCCAACAATCTCCACCAGTCTTTGCGTTTATGGCTCGCAAAACGTTTTTATAGTTGATGCACCTCTCTTTGTTTTTATGAAATCTGGTTTTCTGCTTTAAATCTAAGCCTTTTTATGTGTTACATTCGTGGCACAAGAGCAACTCCAGCTCTGCTCACGCTGAAAAAACTAATCACCGCATTTTATGACAATCGAAGCAAAGCGCCAACAATCTGAAGCCGAAGAGCAACGCGCCATTAACGGCTGTACCTTGTTATAGGACGGATCATCAATAAGTCACATCAAAACAGAGAGAAACATGCCAACGCTGGGCCAGCACTAAAGCAAACTCTCCTGCAGAGTCGGATATACCTTTAAAGATAAAGATTCTTGTTGCTTCGAATAAAACAAACGGAAGAGATTCCAACAGAGCAATAAAAAAGATCCTATTATTGTACGTTTCCATGAGAACGATTCAACAAGCCTGCCTTTTTCTGCAGCCACTGCACGGCCCAGCTCCAGTGGCCAGACAAATCTTTGAAGTAATCTTTGGCTGGAGGACACCTGTACAAAAAACAGAAACAACAAATGGAGGATGACAATCATTCAGCCAATACAAGTGAAGAATGCTGTTTATTTAACACTACAGTAAAGCAGTAGTGTTAAAGTTAAGCCATAACTTTATTGCAAATAGTTATGGCTTCACGTCTCTTAATTTAATATGATGCCAGAGAAAGTACCGGATACTATATGCAACACAAAGTTCTGCAGAGTTTTCATTTAACCACCTAATCTTATTTTATACACCATTAAAAATATGTAAACAACAGCAAAAAAAAAAAAAAAAAATGCAATAAACAAATAATTTAATATTTCTTCTAAATAGGAAAATAAAACATTTTATAGCCTAAAATGAAAGATGCAGCACATGATGCATTCGCAGCTAAATCAATAAGAAATAAATACTTAAACCCTTTGAGAACAGACTTTTTTTCATTAAAGTGATAAATAACTGGAGGTGTTCAATAGGAGAATTTTATATTTTTTTAATGAGCTAAAACTATGACACTCGAAGAGTTCTTGGTACAACATATTTACATTTTTTGTTGGCTTAATCACTGCTTTGGGGGTGTTGGTTGTCAGAAAATGGCATAATTTACAGTCTGTATACTCCTGAAAAATAATTAATCAATGACTAAATTAGTTGTCGATTATTTTAATAAATGAATTCATCACTATTAATGCAATAAATTGTTTCAGCCCTATTGCAAAACGTTGAGAAAAATAACTAATTCCTCGCTTACAAGCAAAAAGAAATCACGTTACTTGAATGCTACTACCAATTTTACCCTATTTTTTTAAATTTATTTACGTCTCACTATAATAATCAGTTCAAACCTCTGCATACTCACTTCTGAGCTAATGTGACCAGGAACTTCACACACTGGTAGCAGCGCCTGCTGTCCACATTGTTGCTCTGGTGCATCAAAGCTGAGAGGCGACAGCGTTGCGTTAATTCTTCTCACCAGCTACGACACTTTCAGTCGTGACGTTAAGCCAGTAAAATAACGACGCCCGCCCCTCCTTACCTAACAAGCCTTTGTCCGACTCAAAGGCGTACTTGAGCCTCTGGGACTGCAGAGGGTCTTCAACCACCTGAGATGAAGGAATCGCTGGAGGTTAACGCGGATGAAAACCAAACGCTGATGAGAGTGATGAGAGTGACGCTCACCAGTATCTCCTGCAGCATCTGGAAAATGTTCTTCAGCTCGTGAGGCGGAGCCGTCTCCATCTGACTCTGTTTTAAAGGTTTTATATCAATATTTACTTTTTGTTTGTGTGTTGTTTTTTTTTCCTTTAAAGATTGCGTGGTGTACCTTGAGTAGCTGCAGCACTCCCAGCGAAAAGCCCTCGTTGCAGTATGAGCAGTAGGTGACCATTTCTATCAGAAGAGACAGCGGCCCAGACAGCTCGCGCATCGCAAACATCACCTGGAGGGGCGAAAGAACAGCAGCGCATCAGTCCGAGAGCATCACACTTTCTGGTCCATTCAGCAAAGTCAAATATGATTTGCTAACCTCGAGAAGGTAAGGCTGTCCCTCCGGAGTGAAGAGAGATGCGAGAATGTCCGAGTGCAGCGGGAGGAGCGGGCCGGAGGAGTGGACGCTACTCGCGGGCAGCTTTGATCCCCCAGGAGCTACGGAGCGGCGAAACGGATAAAAACCCACCGTCCGACAAGAGACCAAGGAGAAGGAATCTAGAGACTTAAAAAAGCAGAAGGTGGCTCACCGAGGGTCCGCTGGGTGCTGAGGTCAGAGTGCAGCGTCATGAGCGCCAGGCTGCTGTGGAGGTGGAGGAACTCCCGAGCCTGAGCCGGACTCCACCGCCGGTTCTGGAAGAAGGACAAGAGTCAGCTTAGTACGCCTGCAACCCTGAAGCGAACATTTCACAGAGCTTCCATCGCTCAGCAGCAGCAGAAGAGGAAGTTGGAGCAAATGTCACAACCATAATATTTTAGAACTGAAATTACCAACGATGTCAAAGCCTGTGTGAAGTAATACCTGGTTGTTTTGCCTGTTGGGTCCTAACAGGAAGATGAGCATCCGACGGTAGGCTGAGTGCTTCAACAACAGCTGGCAGGGACCGCAGCCCTGAACCGACATTCATTTTTAAAACTCTCTGTGAGGACCTTATTATTATTTTAAATCTCATTTATATTTTAAAAAGTTCACACTGCAGTAAAGAATTACCCTCTGGGTAAAGTTACTGAAGAGGTTGAAGTACTGGGCACAGTTCTTCACGTTCTCAGGAACGTCTTTGTCCAGCAGCGACAGCAAGGCGTCGGTCAGGCTGTCCAGGCCCGGGTCTCCGAAGTGCAGCGCGCTCTCCAGAGTTTTCTCCAGGATGGACGCCACCACCGTCCTGACCTCCCGAACGCTGCACTCCAGCAGACAAACCCTGCAGCAGAGACGTCAACAATCAGCCAGAAATCCCTTCTCTTTTTTTTCCCCTTCTTTTTTTCCCTCCTTCTTTCTGTTTTACTGCTTTTGGCCTTGAGGACGCATTCCAGGATCTGGCACCGTTTGCCAGAAGGCGTTCCCGGTGCCTCAACATGCGATGCTCAGCAGCCAATCGCGCGTGTGAATAAAACAATCACCCCATGATTCCAAGGCAGGACATTCAAACCCCTGACGCATTTCTCGACAAACCCCCGCGTTTCAGGAAACTGTCCTCCGGCTCCGGATGTTTACATTCCAGACACCGGCCCTGCTGTTTCAGCCAATCGGCATCCAGGAGGCGAGAACCACGCACATTCGAGTGATTTTGAGACGCCAATGCTACATTCCGACTCCAGATGCAGACAGAATGAGGATATCGCGTACTATTGAGCATGTCAACATGTTAACAGGATGATGTTAGCAGGAGGTGGATGTAAACAATCTGCAGCACAGATATTTAAAAGGGCTCCTTGCAGAAGTGTCAGCGGATTTTTGATTGCCTCTTCCAGACAACTGTCTTAACGTCACTGCCAATTTACACACACTCATAAGAAAATAAATAGATTTGTGTTTGAAGTTATCTCTCAATATTCAATATACAGAAAATTTACTGAATGCTGATCCAGAGCTACACAGGATTCTGGGGATGTAGGCAGAGGAAAGACTTTAGTCTGCCAGCTAAGCGAGGATGGTGGCATCAACCAACTCACTCCCAACAACCTGTTGAGTAATCTTTGGTTACCTAGCAAAGACCTATTGAGTAATCTGTAGTTACCTAGCAACAACTTGTTGAGTAACCTGTGGTTACCTAGCAACGACTTATTGAGTAACCTGTAGTTACCGAGCAACAACCCGCTGAGTAACTAGCGCAGCAGCAGTTTCAAGTTTCGCCAAAAAATTCGCCCCCCAAAAATCAACTCAAAACCAGGATGCATTTTAAGTGCCGTTTACAAAATTATTTTAATAATTAAAATACCATTAAAAAAAATGAAAAGTGGTCTAGTCTGATAAAAGTCTGCTGAACATCTCATCATCATCATCAGGCGGTAACTGACCTGATGATTTCTCGCCCCTCTGATCCGACCAGGAACTGCACCATCCACTGACACGCCTCGCTGCTCTTAGACAGCAGCACCTCCACCGCCGCCATCCATTCCTCCGTGTCCACCCTGCAGGAGACACAGAACGTGAATTATGCCGAGTTTTCTCACGCTCATTCCTCTGCTTCTTGACAGAAATGCGTCGCCACACGTCCCAGCGGTCGATTACCTGAGTTTCTTTTTGGTGTGCAAGTAGGTGTGGAAGAGAAAGTGGACGGCCAGCTGGAGACTTTCTTTGGCCATAGGCTGGTAGTTTTGGTGCTTCAGTTTTGTCTGCGGAAAAAGGGTTTTTGATTTTCGTATCATGTTAAGTTTTATTCACAGTCTGTAACTGTAGAGTTTTCCTCATTAGACACTGACTGCATTGACTGAAGCCAGGGAGAGGATGAAGCTGAAGTAGTCGCTGTTGTAGACGTCCCTGTTTCTCATGAACCTCAGATTCTCGTCTCTGACCATCTGCAAAACGCACAAAGAGGGAATCTTGGCATAAACGCATTAAAACGTCCTTTCGTGACCGACCTGTCAGGCTGAGGCGTTTTACCTGAAAGATGCTGGCGGGCATCTTCTCCACGAAGAGGCCCTTCTTCTCGCCCTTGCGGACCAGGCGTGTCAGGAGGGTGAGGCGGTCGTTGTTGGCCCTCGGGGGCCGAGGAGAGGACTGGGGGGAGACGTCGGGGGAGGACGGGGCAGACCTGGCAACAATGCAGCATTAAAATCGTTTGTGTCTCGGGCCGCAGCTAACGATTATTTTAGTAATCGAACTCTCTTGATGATTAATCGGATTTTTTTTTTTTTAAAATGGCCACATATTTCATTTAATTTAGCCACATAAGCTAATTTTATACCATAGCAGAAATGCATTAAAAATGCAAAGAAATAATTTCATTCCTTTTTTGAAGAAGAAAACAAATATTTTATTTTGTTCAGCACTTTCTGCTCGTCTGTGTCAATACAGTGTAGAGCTGGTCTGTTGATTATTTATTGGATTAACTGATTAATAACTGGACAGCAACATGTTTCATCTGTTTGTTTGTTTTTTCACAGTATTTGAAGCTGGTGAAATTAAAGCTGCCGTCTGAAGAGTTCTGCAAAAAATGTATTTATTGACAAAGAAGGTTTTTGTTTGTTTTTTTATCTTGAATGAAATTTTATTTAATTTTTTTCAGATTTTGCTTAATTACAAATGGTCTTTTTTAAAGTATCAATATCATAGATCACGATTATTCAACTACTAATTATTAATTAAAAAATTTATTAATTGCAATTCATCATGATTAATCTGATTAATCGTTTGATCTGAATAATCGTTTCCCATCTATTCTGTCTAATCTGTATTTGATGTTTCTGTAACAGTTACCATGTATGAACAATATTTTTTTTGCAGTTTTAAGCAGCTCAATATTTGGGAGAAAAGCAGAAAATTGTTGATACCCCTCAATGGAAATACAATTTTAATTTCCAAGTCACATCTCCTTGAGAATGTCGTTACTGTTGCGCATTTTGTCAGTTTTTAAACTGAAAACTGTCTTGTGACACCTCTAAATAAAATATGTTGCAACAAGTTGCCTTCACATTCATCTGTGTGTATTTCAATCTCAATAAACATCTCTCATTATGAAACATGCTGATGGCAGCATCAAGTGGAGGTGCTTTGTTTGTTTTTTTATCTTGTGGTTGTAACGTTATAAAATTAGGAAAAATAAGAAAAGGTCAACAACGTCTTTCTTTCCTCACAGCTCCATAACACTGCCTACTGCTGCACCATGGAGCGGCTAACGCTGGCTAATGCTACGACAGCAACAGCGACGACTCACAGGGAAAGATCCTCGGCCTCCTGCCTCATGATGCTGACTCGGCTCTTCTTCGGCAGGGCAGGCGAGTTCTGGTCGCTGATCTTCTGGTAAAACAGCATGTAGGCGTTCCAGTACCTCCTTCGCACATCGGGGTACGGGTTGGCTGAAAATCAGGTTTCCTCAATTATTTATCGTCATGGGACACTCTGATGAAAGAAAACAAAAAAGCAAATGGAAACGATCGGCAGAAACTTACACTGGTCGTAAACCTTGGGGCGATACTCTCCGCCGAAACACTCGTACTCCAGAGTCTCGTCATTCATGTCAAACTCCTCCACTACGTTGTCGTTGAATTTATACCAGCGCCCACGAGCGTTTCCGCTGCAAGGAACAAGCAAAAAATAAAAATAAATTATAATCACAATGTCTTTTTTGGCACTGAAATATTTCTAATCAAAATACTGCATTTGATTACACTTCAATTGAACTACTTCATGCATAAAGCTGTACATATTTATTATTTTTTATTTTGCTATTTATACGCATAGATACTATTAACATGGTTTTAACTGTAACACAATAACATGTTTCCCTGCCGTTATGGAGCCTAAATATAAATTTTTTAGCAAAACTTGTCGTTTCTGACTAAATGTTTTTAGTCTCTTGATTTTACTCTTTCTTAATTTTAAGGAAAAAGTCATAATGAGACATGAGTGTTAAGAAAAACTCATATTTAATAGAATCTGCATGTAATCCATATGTGTCCTCATTTTAATCCACTTCCCCAATCAGTATTCTCGTCTTCCAGAGCCAAACATCTGGAGAGCTTTACAACCTAAAGCACGAACGCAGACGGTGCGTTCAGGCACCCGAAAGCGGGACTTTCTAAACTCTGCCACGGAAAACTAGACAACCAGAATCTCACCGTCTGTCTTTTATGAAGGAGTAGTAATGTCCTGCGTGCGCTTGGCCACTGTGGACCACCACGCCCACGAGTTCGTAGTTCTCTGAAATTGTAACTTTCTTCCTGGGGGAACCTCCCGACGAGCCGTCGCCTCGTCCCTCGGCCCCGTCCCCGCTGCAGTCCTGCCGGGCCATTCCGGACACGGTGTAGGGCTCCATGTTCAGCACCCAGGGGAACTGGAAGGCACACACAGCCAGGTCACAGAGCAGCAGGGCTTCTGCAGCTTTCACCAACTCAACTTTAAGACTTTTGAAGACCGTCTTGAATGAAATTTAAGACAGAGACGTTTAGGTGGCGACATTCATTTTCATCTTCTTCCTTCACCTTTTCTCTCTCCATCGTGACAACTTTGTTAAAATAAAATTCTTCAACAGGTGTTTGACCATCGTGTTTAATAGGTGTCAGACTTCTGTTTGTCACACAAAAAGCTGCTTTCAGATTAGTGCCAGTAGTAGCAGCGCTGACAGTTTTCTGGGAAGCCGTAGCCACAGGCACAAGACCGTGAGTTAGCTCGCTACCATGGGATATCAGCAGCTAATTAGCGGTAGCCTCAACAACATCAAGTCACAGAATGCAATGAAAACGTCTGTGGGTGACTCGATCTGATTAACATTTTTAATATAGATGAATTTAAGACTTTTTAAGGATGCAAAAATTTTAAGTTGAAGATTTCCGGGGCAAAATTCAAAAGAAGAAAAGCTTTTTTTATTTTTATTTTTTAATTCTAAGATGCCTTTTTAAAGTAAAAAAAAAAAAAAAAAGGCTTCTTACCCTGATCTGCTCGTCGTATTTTATGGATCGCCCGCTTTCCCAGTCGAAGCCGAAACGCATGAGGTGGATACAGAGAACGCTGGGTAGAGATTTGATGCATGTCCTCTTCACTGTGGTTCTCTGTGCAGACAAGAAACACACACACAAACATTTCAGCGTCTAGAAATACTGCAGAGTCAAAGAGGTCAGGGCAAAAAAAAAAAAACAAACAACCTTCTCCTTGCACTTTTCACAGTAGTACGCGTTGCTGCCCTCAAGCACCTCTCCTCTGACAAACTGGTCTAACGAAATCTCCAAACTCTGACACGAAGTCACGCCGAGGTTCAAGGCCATGAATGTTTCCTCACGCTCATATCTGCAGAAGGAAACATTAATAAACATCTCAAGCGCCAAACTAAATTAAAAATGAAAAATCTTGTAAAGCTAGAGATTGCGACTCCAACCTGTGCGGACAATCTTTACAAATCTTCTGGTCGGAATAAATTCCCTGAAATGTGTTTTTGAAGATCTGCTCCCGGCCCATTTTCTGCAGGAAAGACACTTTGAGAGTTAGGTTGTTCAAAACGGGAATACTTTCTAGTTTTATTATTGTCGAGTTCTGATGCTGCGTGCGGAGTACCTTGAGATGTTCGTCGAGCTGGTCCACCAGGCTGGTGAAAAACTCGTAAGCGTCCTGCTGCTCTCTGACGTACAGCTCCTTGTTCCACATCTTGAAGATCTGCAACAGGTTTGGACGTCAGCGTGCATCAAATGAGAGCGGAAAACCCGATCTCCGGCTTAAACGTTACCTTCCAGAAGTTCTCTGGCACGTAGTACTGCAGCTTGCTCTCCATCAGGTGGCCGAACAGCGACTGGACCTGGTAGAAGACGCTTTCCTCAGGCTGGTCTGTGTCATCCTCAATGGACAGGAAGGCCTTCAACGCAACGCAAACACGCGGTTTGAAACGAACTTGGCTGTGCCGGGACGACACTTGAAAGGGCAGAGGAAGAAGGGTCAGCGTACCTCAGGCAGGCCGGGCTGCATGTAGAGCTGCTGGAACACGGCGTTCATGTAACACGTGGCGCCGCCGTTTTTCAGCCCGACAAAACCCGAGACCGACCGGCTCTCCACGGGAGGTAAATGCTGGTGAGAGACGCGAGTTACGAGATGAATATAAGCAAATGATAACCTCCTTGCCTTCCCCGAATGTTTTTCGAGCAGCTGTCTTACATCAAACTCCTTGCAGAGTGACGGATCTGACTGGTGGTGCATGGACAGGAGCTCTCTGGTGATGAGCCGCAGGTTGGAGAGCGAGCTGTCCGCCAGCATCACCAGGACCTCGTAGGCTGCCAGTCTGCTGCTGGCCGTGCTGCACCTGATTGCGCGCGCACGCACACACACACACACACACACATTTTTTGGTTTTACTGCTGATTCTTAGTAGAGCTGCCTGCAACTACTGCATCTAACTCATATCTTAGAAATTGGTCATTCTATCAATTTATTGGACTAAAAAAAAACCAAACAAAAAAAAAAAACACCGGCACATTCTACAGATTTTTCAACAACGTAAGCTTTTTCTAATACAATATTAGAAATGCGTACATACAAATAATTTAATTTTTAAATGAGAAAATAAAAATGGTATTGCCTGAAATGCAATTAAATAACATTTCTTTAGTGTATGCTTGATCATTTTTGCTTCCATTTTCTGCTCTTGCAGCATTTTATTTGTTTGCATCGCTTTTCTGTTGCCTTTGTTTTTTTTGTTGTTTTTTATAAGTGTTTTCAGCTCATTTCACCTTTGCACCTGCTTTTTTTGTCTTTTTATATTTTTATGCCATTTTTGTCGTAACAACAGTCAACAATAACAGTCTGTATTATATAGAATACAGACTGTGTATAAAATAAAATGTGTGAATTGTGAAGTACATGGTGATTTGTTAGGGGGTTTTGTCAGATTAGAGCCCAACAAGAGCTCTGCTGCCAACTAGTGGCGAAACATGTAATTTCATGAAAGAGAAATTTCAACCCAAAGGCTTATATTAATAACTTAATCAAATGTATCTCTTCTGTGAGGCCTGAACTAAAATACTGCCCATACCAGCATACAGGCTTTTGATGCACAATATTTTTCTTTTCTTTGTTCGTTTTTACCTGCTAATCTTAATTTCTGGTGCTTTTTCTGACGACTGCTGAAAGCTAATGGAGACAAACAGTTGGTGCAGGGGTATTGATAGAGTTAGGGGTTTGAACACCCGTAAAAAAATAACATAAATAATAAGGTTGACCCTAATTATTTCTCAAAGAAATATGCTGAGGTATTACTTTCAGATTTTTATTGGAACACATCCGTTTGGTAGATTTATGTTCAGGCTGGATGGAGATGGTGGCAGTTCTTTATTTTTATTTAATAAAAGTTCAGGCGATCACCAATCACAACCCAACCCCTTATTGGAAAACTCTTCATACTTGGGGTGGAAGTCGTGGCTCGGGGCTGGAGAGGGCGTCGGGTTGGAGCTGTTGATGATGATGCGAGACGCTCGAAACAGGAAGTCGTCGAGCAGCTGCTGGATGAGAGACGGACCTGGAGAGGAAGCGTTCCAAAACATCAGGTGATAATGATTTAAAAACCTGAGCTGCAGACGAGCATCGCTGTGGCGCAAAGCCCACTAACCGAGGTGCTCTTTCTCATTTCCGCACAGAGAGAGCAAGGTCTTGATGAGTCGGAGGTGTCCTGCCAGCAGGATGTTGTCTGCCTCGCTGGTCTCCATCTCTGAGCTCCAGCTGGGCTCAAAGTTGTCGAGCCAAGAAATCTCGTCCTCCAGCATGTTGGCCGCGCTCACTTTCAGCACCTCCATCTCTGAGGCTGAGGCAGATCGGGAGAGAGAGCAAATCTTTGATAAGCAAGTAGGGAAGATTTCAATCAGAAATTCTTTCATCTGGTAAAAAACAAAACAAAAAAAAAATTTTTTTTTTCAGTCTGATGGAAGTGACTTACAGGTGAGGTCATCCAGAAGCTGGCATCTCAGGTCAAAATATTCAGTGCACTGGGAGAGTAACCTGAGGAATTAATAGGATTAATCGTGATTAACCAATTATTGAAGTGATCGTCAACTAATTTAGTAGTTGATTAATCGTTAACAGTATATAGTATACTCAAAAAAAGGCCAGTTGCTGAAAGAACAGCAGGCTCAGAACAGCAATTAGGCCAAAAATGTACAAAAAATAAACATTTTGAATTTAAGATAAAAAAACAAAACAAAAAAATAACAAAAACATTTGTCTGAAAATATGTTGTACACAAAAAACTTTTAGCTTCACCCGGTTCAAATAATGTAAAAAAGATGTTTTTTGTTGTGTCCTTTGCTACAAAAGAACAGGCCTTACATTTTAGGCAATAAAATGTTAATTTTCTTATTTAAAAAACAATTGAATTGCTTATTTGAATCTTTTTATGCTTTTCTGATACTATACTAAAAAAGGATTGAATAAAAATATGCACAGAATGGGTGTTACTATTACTTGTCAGAATAATAATAATAATAGATGACTTGATAACTAAAATAATCACTGCATTAAATGTCTACAATGTTCTGGCGTTCTGTCCATGTTTCTTGCTTTGGTACCTCTGGTTGACGCCTCTCATTACAGACGTGGGGCTCCAAAGCGGCAGCTGGGCGGTCAGGATGACCGAGAGCAGGAACAGGTTGGGTTTCTGGACTTCAGGGAAGGCCGAAGTGTCGGACTGACTCAGCGTGTACAGCTGATCGCAGGCCACGCGGCGGATCTGAAAGGAGGTGGAAGCAGAACGTTTATAATCTCCGTGACGGCGCAGAGACGATTTTTTTTTTTTTTCTTTTTCTTTGAAGTTTCTTCAGAGTGCGGATTACCTCTGCACTGGGAGAGCCCAGCAGAATATCGATAATGAAATCGCTGACAGAGGGAAGGGTATAAAAGGAAGCTGTAGAGAAAAAGCACAGCGTGTAAAGTCTCTTTTTAAGTCGCCGAAGCCCGCAGCATCACAACTCGGTCCCTCCGGAATGATCCAAACTTCTCAAAGTGGTTTTTGCAAACCTTCTTGCAGGATCGGCTTTCAAGAAATGTCATAAAACAGGAAAAAAATTAGAAGTAGACTGAAAGGATTGGTCAGAATTCAGCAGAGCTACATTGATTGGTCAGGAAAAAAGGAAACAGAAAACATTGAGGTGATTGGTCTGAATTGCAACAGAGTCTGTAAAAATTGCGGCATTTATGAATACTGGCAGTGAACTTGCATAAACAGCTGCGATCGCATCTTCAAGGAGGGACTGAGATAACGCACTGAAGCCTCTTACACATTTGCTGGCAGCGTAGCTGCAGACAGGTGACCAGTAGAGACAGAGCCTCGCGGGCGATGATGGCGTCTTTGATGGAGACGCTCTGCTGTCGGACGCATATCCCAGCATGCAGCGCCGTCGGGGGGGCCTCGCCTTCGCTGCTGGAGCTGCAGTTGCTTCCTGCAGAAGCATGAGCAACAATATCACAAAGCTTCCTTATCAGACTTACTCAGACATATTTCTGTTTATAGTTTTCCTTCCCACCAGTGCTGCTGACTCTGGTGCGGACTCCCTGCGGCAGCAGCGAGTTGTGGGTTTCTCTGATTGGCTGCTGGCTGCCAACGAGGTCCAGTCGGCCCGCAGCAGCAGCCCAGGTGAGACGCATGAAACAGGCTACGGTGGAGGTGAAGTCGCCGACTTCCATGGTCTAGACAAGCGTCAAGAAAAGTGGACTTAAAGAAAACCGCATTCTGTGCGGCAAAATAGGAAAGGTTTCAATCTGGCACCTGAATGGCAACGCGAGCCGCAGGAATGATCTCCTCCACCCTTATGGACGAGCGCTCGGACAGAGACATCTGCCGGTAGGAGGACTTCTCTGGGGTCCCGCAGAGCGACAGCTGCCGACCCGTCCGCCCCGCGTTACGGAACGGCCGGGACGACAGCGCGTCGCCGTCCCTGATGACGTCATCGTCCAGGGCCATAGGCATACTCTGACCAACCAGGAGGAACCTGCCAAAAAAAAAATAAAAAAAATCTGATGGTTTAGCAGGAACGTGAAGCTACAAAATACATCATCACATATATCAACAACGCATAGTTACACAAGCTTTGATTTCAGATGGGCTAGGATGAGGCATTTTGTTTATAGCATGTCAGCAACGTTACTGGAGACACGATTAATCAGAATAATCATAGTTGCAACCAAAACCTTCAGTCTGTTTTTATTTCTATTGCATGTGTTTGACCAACAGGGATAAAAGCTGTAGAGCATAAATCCAAAAAAATGGAAAAAAATACGGGCCAGGAAAAGTTTTTAATTGAATTAAGAAGGAAAAGAGCATTAGCAACTCTGGAGGAGGTGCGGAGATCTACAGCCTGGATGGGAAAATATGTTTGACAAAGAGCGGTTTTACACTCCTCCATAAAACGCCGGATTTATGGTGGAGTGGGATGACATCCATTGTTGCAGAAGACCAATAAGAAGCTTCGAATCGAAAATGTTTGGCCTATACACAGAACGTTATGTGTGAAAAAGCAAAAATAAAAAAAAGCACTGCATGAAGAAAGATCCACCAGGAAACAAGGAAACAAGAGTCGGTCAGAGTTACTCGATGTTGGAGGCGACGCTGCAGGAAGATTCTGCATACACAGCTAAAGGCCTGAGACACCGGGATCCTCTGGTTCTGCAGCCCCAGAAGCCAACATGGTGAAGCAGTATTCAGCTTTTATGCACTGCAAATCTGGAACAAACTTCCAGAAAACTACAAAACAGCTGAAACACTGAGTTTCTTTAAATCAAGGTAAAAACCCACCTGTTTGTTGCTGCTTCTCAATCATAACAAATGGAATATTGACCAATATATTTGACGCTGTGAGGATTGTGATGATGTGAGTTGACAAAATGTAACGTGTGTTACTGGTTTCCTGTGACTGTACGGTCTCCTTATGATGTTTTATTGTTGAGTTTTTATGGTGTGAAGCACTTTGCATTACCTTGTTTCTTATACAAGTAATGGTTTAGATCAAAGCGTTGTGTTGCAGTGACCTAGTCAAAGTTTAGATCTACATCCCATTAGGAACCTGAGTTAAAACTTAGAAATTGTTGTTACAGATTATCGTAATTTAATCTGAGCTGAAATTTGCTTTAAAAAAAAACATGTTCATTTTCCCTCTATTTAACCTTTGTGCACTATGCTGTGAGATAAACCAAACATGACATAAATGTCTACTCTGTCAGTTTCAAGAACTTTGCAAAAACAAAATATAAACAAAGCAGAGAAGGGAAATAATGAAATGAAAAAGGTTGACAAAACTGGTTTTGATGTGCTGTGCCTGTGAGAAAAATATTTTTCGACAGGTTTCCTTCACCTGGCCAGCTGAAGGCAGATGGAATTGACTCCTTGTCGGGTCTCGTAGTCCACTTCGGATGGGATGGAGTCTCTCTGCATGACGTTCACCACCAGACTGCAGGAAAAAGACATGGAAACGCCGCCGTCAGGACCGAGAACGGCAAAAACACAGAGATGGAATATAACGCAGCCTGACTGACGGGTGAAAAGCAGTTTGTTTTACCTCAGGCCTCCTGCTTTGAGGAAGTTTTCACAGAAGGACTTGCTGCTGGTTTTGGCCATCTCATCGTCTGACGTCGGCATCAGCTTCGAACTCAACACCTAAACACACGCAGACGACGAGACGGTGAGGCAACCCGAGGTTTGAACTCGGGCTCGCTATCGGGAGCAGACGCCTGCGTACCTCCAGATTGTAAAGCACTCTGAAGGTGGACATGCCGGGCGCAGAGGATCGAAAAAGCGACTCCAAGATGGACGCGGCGCTGGGCTGATGCTGCTGTTTGGGCGTTACGGACGGAGAGCGAGAGCCTGAACCCTGGCCGAGGGTGAACAGGGTTTTCTGCAACAAAAGAGTCAAAAACTAGAGTGGAGATCTTCACAGGTGTGATGATCTGATCAGATGGCCTCAGGTACCTGGTGGCTCCAGACGCTGGATTCTTTGGGAACAAAGTTGTCGAGTGCGTCCTGCACTTCGGGGTCTGTTGGAATTAGCAGCAGCAGCTTCCTCACACGGAGGATGATCCTACAGGTTAAAAAGAAAAATAACTAAACGAGACAAACGCCGTCTGAATTGAACCTAGGAGACTCGACTTTCTGTTTCCATAACTTGCACTATTATGCCATTATCAATGTATTACCTACTAAACACAACCCATTATCAGATGCATTCTGCTAAACAGTGAATTTACTACCACCTTTTGTTCCTATTTTTAATGGGATGATGTTGCTATGTAACGTCTGGGTAAATTTCTTACTTTGTTCTACATTTATAAGGTGAAAACATTGTGACTTTAAGCTACCGTTCCATATTTGTGTAAAAATAAATTGTTTCCAATGAGATAAAAGATTAAGGAAACACCTGATGTCGGTTATTTTGTGGTAATAACAATCATCTCACCTTGGCTCATCAAGGTTAGCCAGCTGGTAAAGCATCTCAAACACATTGCACACCAAAGCCATCACCACTCCAGGGAGGGACTTCTCCTGATGATCAAAGAAGACGCATCAGAGACGATGTTCTCCTCAGCGTGTGTGTGTGTGTGTGTAGGGAGAGCGTTCGTGTACTCACCTGCTCCAAGGCGTAGGCCGAGTTGAAGACGGCAGAGCTGGAACTGCTGGACGCCGAGGCCGATGACTCCGAGCTGCCGGAAGGAGTCCCTGTGCCGGAGCTCTTCACCGTCAGGCTCTGCTCGTCGCTGAAGCCGAGCTGCGAGAGCAGCTTCTGGTCTCGGTTCATGGTCAGCTGACGGACGGAGAGAAGAAGAAAGTCAACAAACACGCAAACGCGCAAAACACGCTGAAGAGCAGGCGAGCGTGACGAGCAAACGCCTACCACGCTATCATTGGCAAAAATCTGAACGTTGTCCACCGGACAGCTCAAGTGTTCGGAGATTTTCCAGCGGATGCTTCCTATCGTCTCGTTACTGTGAGTCTGTGGGGAAACACGGCACACGCTCAGTCGAGGAATAAGAGACACATTTCATGGCAGAAGTTGGAGGTTTTTTCCCTCCCCCGACAATACCTCTAGAGTGAAAGTGTCTTTGGTTGACTCGTAGGTGATGTGAAGAGTGACAGGGTGTCCGTTGAAAGACGCCCCGTGAGGTAGAATGGTGCGAGGAAACGAGTACATGTCCTACGAAGAAACAGAAAATATCCGGTCAGAGTTCAAAATGAATCGTTTCCCCAAACACAGACCGACTAAAATCGCGGAGCATAATTTTAGTCTCGAGCGCTCGAGTTTTTAAGAGATGCTTGGCCGATTTCTGAGGTTTTTGTCACACTACACGCACAAAAATGGAGAGCTGTGCAATTAGCACTTATATCATTAGCAGTTAGCAAAGTTAGAGTAGTTAGCATTGCAAAAGAAGCAGAATGTAGAAAACAAAGACAAATATTGAAATCTTAACCAAACAAACAACAAAAAAACAAAAAACAAAACAAAGGTCCTTTGCTGTAACATATTCAGGCTTCCTTGCGTACCTCTATAGTGATGACGTAGCGTTCAGCCAATAACAGCAGTCTCTCGATTATCACCAGCTTTGTGGATCTAGGAGTCAACGTTCACAGAAACAGCTCAGTAACACTTAAACGAGTATCTTAAAAACAGTAGCTTAATTTTATCATCACATAAACAAAACAACAACAAAAGATTGATGTTTAATAGGTTAAGTAACTATGCTCTTACCCAAACCCCCCTCTGTACCTGGAAGGTGATTGTACAGACGTGGCTACCGTTGGCATGGCAGTGGCAGTCAGCATCTTTGTTGCCTTGGTAACAGCATGGGTTAGAGTGGGCCCGCCCAGGGCCGAGCTTGCGGCCTGGGGTAAAAAAAAAAAAAAAAAAAAAAGAAAAGAAAAAAGTAGGAATGTTCTGTTGGGTTTTGATTTCTGACGATTCTAAAATCAAAACTTGTTACGATTTTCAGGGCTTACCTCTAGCCGCTTGTAACAATCAGCAATGAACTTCTTGTGCAAAGAGACAGAATCCTGGAAGGTGGAAAAGTTGATAAGAGACGAGATTTAAGTTAAAATCTATTTCCAGTTTTTGTCTTATTGTCAACATGTTTAAAGCAGACGACACACTGACCTTCTTCATTTTTGGATTGAGGTTGGTGTAGCTGTAAGTGATTATCAGTAGGATAGCTTCATTGGCTATCTCTTCGTCAGGCGTTTCCATGGCGATGCGCCAAATAAAATCCATTCCTGCCAGGTCAATACGCTCCACACACTTTTTTTTTGTTTTTTAAGAAGAAATGATAAATTACATCATAATTAGACATCACTTAACAGAAGAGAAGAGAAAAAAACAAAACAAGTGAGGACTGACCAGTTGGGTTCCCTGGCGCTTCAGACGATGGTCACACAGATTCACGTTCTCAAAGAAGGTCTTAAACAGGCCGAACCCTGAGGAGAGACACAAACAGGTCAACTTCCTGCCCTGGGTGTTTCACAGCTGTAGGGGTCGCTGTTGAGCCTCTCACCGTTCATGGTGATCTCATAGGGCTCCAGTTTCAAAATCTTCTCCTTGAAGAGCTGCTGCTGAACATCGCTCTCCAGGTCATGCTGTCCTTTGGTGAACCACTCAAAACACAACTGGACGTAAGGAAAAAAAAAAAAAAAGATAACTATATGATGTCTACAGCAGCTTTTCCACACAGTATCCATTAATTATTATTTTTTTAAAATCTTTTTGAGATTTTATTTGCAGGGTTTCACCGACTCAAATTTAGGACTTTTTAAGACCGCCATGAATGTAATTTCAGACCTATATCTCAATGTGTACAAAACAAGTGTGGCTAACACTTGTTAGTTACATACACTTGTAGCTAACAACAGCGAGCAGTGAGTCACAGAACGCCAAAAAAAAAAAAAAATCTTTTTATGAGACAATATGTCCTAAGAAATACAAGAGCCAAGCACTTTCCAATATGTTGATAGCAAACGTTAACGTTTCTGGCTTTTTCATACACTTTAGAATAAATGATTTTCTTTGCTTACTCATGTGTGAAAACGTCACATGAGAAATGATGCATAGAAAATACGATTAAATAGTCTAGCCATAAAAAAAAAAAAATGCAAGATTTTTTCATTAACTTATTTAACTCCTTAAAAAGAATTTTAGAGTTTTTAAGGACATCCTGATTTTTCAGACCTGTACAGGAATTTTTATGCATCTCTGTCTAAATATTTAGCCTGCATTTGCAATGAGCACTTTTCTGATCCATTTTCCTTGCTTCATGAAGGAGATGCGAGTGAGTAAATGGGTAATGTTTTACAACATTCCTCCACTGAGCAAAGAAAAAAAAAAAAAAACCCATCCGGTGCCTGACATGACAAAGAGCTGAGCACAAGGCTTCCCTTCTTCATACCTCACGGTCAAGTTCACAAACATCCGGACCCGAGACCAGGCACTCCCACAGCTCCTTGGCTCTGTTCCAGACCAGGTACAAGCTGGCCTCCTGAAGGAAGAACGCCAGGAAGCGCAGGTGGCTGTCCAGATACTGGACACACATTTTGAAAAAAAATTTAAGAATAAGTTTTCAGGAAGTTTCACAAGCTGAGAAACCAAACCCGACGCTAACCTCCTGGTAGGTGTATCTGCCGTCCACCAGGGTCGAAGCGGACAGGCCGTTGTTCCCCGACGCGCTCACGGCGAGTCGGTGGCAGCACACGAGAGATCCCGTGATCAGCTTGACGATCTCAAAGTTCTTCTTCAGGTCCTGGATGATGCTCTGTGGCGAGGCAGAGAACGGTCACAACTGCGCCACCTGGTGCGACACAGGTGAGGCGGCGCTGCGCTACGGTACCTTGTCTTGTTTCTGGTACGTCTGTTTGATGAAGGAGCGGGTGATTTCGTGCAGCTGCCGCAGAGCGGGGACGACCCAGACCGTTTGAGGAGAGCTCTGCTGAGAAGCCTGGAAACACACATCCAGAACAACAGGCACCATCTATGAAAACCCCGGCGACCACAATCACGTCTCACTGCTGGACATCGTTGAAATTTGTAAAATAATTTTAAAAATTGGAATAGAAATCAGAGCCCCGGATACAAAGCACAAAGATTTAAATCAGTTTTTCCAAACTTTAAGTTGAGATGCTTTTGTTGAGCATCCGTGGTTCTGATTGGATTACTTGTTGAATGACAATTAAGTATCCGCCACAGTTACTGCCACCCAAAGTAAACATGTAGATTCAGCTTTTATTGCAGCAGCATTGTCTCACTGTGAAGAATTTAGTCGCCTCTCACCTTAAATTTCACTGTGTTTATTGAATGAAAAGAAGAAAAATCCCAAATTAAGAAATAAACATTGGAGATGACTAACTACTGCTTCACTTTGTGGCAACTTACGAAGTCTAAAAAATATTTTAACAACTAATCAGCGAAGCCAAGCTTCTGAGGAGGCTGTTTTCTCTTAGATACTATTCAAAATAGGAAAGAGAAGAGAAACGTTCAATTAAGGAAGGTGTCTATTGAGCTTCAGAAGTCAGGAGATTATTACAAGACACTAACTATCCACCAAAGCTCCACTTTTTGTTCATAGCTTGGCTGATTCTGCGACTCATAATGTTGCTCTTTGTTTTTCTAACTAATGCGACTTATATTCCAGAGCGACATCTCGTCCAGAAAGTACGGTAAGTCAGATCTGGTCGCCACAGAAATTCAATAGTGGGTGAGACAGGAGGCAGGACTCGACCAATATTACACTCACAATAAATGCAACATTATGCAGTAATTTTATGCTGTCCCAATATTGTGCACCCTTCGACTTCTCTATATTTTCCAGTGGAAAACAAGTACTGCAATAAAAGATGAAATAACGTCAATGTTCTTGTACTTTTAAACACGCTATAATACGGTGGAGGAAGGTCCTGCTTATCCTCCTATGTCCACAAAAAACCCACCTGCTTGAAAAAACAGCAAACAAAAAAACAACGATTAATCACACAGATGGCTCTCGTACAGAACCCGATCAAACGCCAAGTGTGTAATCATTAGTAAGTGCCAAAGCCAATTTAGTAGAGCGAGCAAAAGATCAGCACACACCTGGTTAGATTACCTCATGCTGCAATCACCTATAACACAATCGAACCTGTGACCAAAGGAGCCCTTGCGTGAAAGAACCCTTCTCCGTGATTGGACAGTGGGCAGGAATCAGCCAGATTAGTGGGAACATGAATTAAATGGGATTACGCTCTTACTTTAGCCAATGAGTTAGATTTCTTCTTGTGCCAAGTGCCAATATGAAATGAGGTTTGAGTGTTGCTGCCTTTATCGTCCTCCTGAGTGTAATGCTGGAGACATACATTTTATTTATAGCAGGTTGTTTAACACACACACAAAAAACATGAGCCGTATCAAGCTGGCACATGCAGCTACGGTGAGATGACGACTGTTTGCTGAAGCGTGTTGGAAAAGGAAAAACAAAAACTGCGTGTGTAGCGTTGAGTTTGAGGTTCGCACAAAAACAGCTGCAGGTGAGAAAGAAAACGCTGCTGTTATTCTCGGCTTTACAATTAGGTAAAATACATGAATTGTTTTGTTAGTATGAAGCGTTTTGAGGGGACAAGTTGTTACTCCTCACAAACAAAGTGCATCTTAAAATCTCACAAATCTGAAACGATTAATTGGAAAGTATTGGAAATAATTGTCGACTAATTTAGTTATCAATTAATCGTCTGTAGAGTAGACAGATTAAAAAGAAGGCCATTTTACTAAAACAACACATTCTGAGCCGTCATTAAACCAAAATTGTATGAAAATATAAACGTTTTGCATTCATATATAGTAAAACGTCACTTGTAAAATGTTTGACCTAAAATTACTCAAGTGGGATAATTCAAATCCTGTAAACAAAATCATTATTAAGCACTTTATGCTGTCATATTATTAATAAGATGATCCAGAAAATTATCAAGCATATGGTAAAGAAATGATATGTTACTGAAGCTCACAAAATAAAATAGTTACTTATTTTAAAAAGGAATTAAATAATTTATTTGCATCTTTTAATGCGTTTCTAATATTGTGTAAAAAAAAGTTTAAATGAAAAATCTTTAAAAATGTGCCTTTTTTTACCTGATTATCAGCTGATTGTAATATGAATTGATTCCTAAAATAATCGTTAGTTGGAGCCCTAAAACCTAATATGGTCAAAATTGTCCTCAACAAACTGCTTTACAAGCCAGTGTCAGCATTAAGGATTTATGTTTCCATTCAAATCACTAATAACAACATCTGTGTCTCACCTTCTTGATGTCTTCGATACATTTAATGATGTAGCTGCGTTTCACGGTCTCCTTGACGGCGTAGGCGTCGCTGAGGATCCCCAGGTGTTCCTCCAGGGCCTGCTGCACCAGACTGGTGGGCAGGGTGGGGAGGTGAGCCAGCTCCCACAGCACCTCTAGCACCTAAACACCAAAAAAAACAAAACAAAAAAAAAAACCATCACAGCATGTTTGAGACTCGACAAAACATCAGAGGAAATTCTCTGCACCCAACGCACCTTTCCTGTAGTCGTTTCCGAGCGAGCTTCTCTGCCTATTCTCCCGATCAAACTAAGCAGCTTTTGCCGAACACGGTCGCTCTCCACCTCCCAGCTCTTAAATAATAAAAAAAAAAAAAAAAAAAAAAAAACACACACAGACAAAGGGATCAGTTGTAGGAAGCACACACTTCTTAAGAGACACTTTTTAGTCTAAGACATGCGATCAGCAGCGACCTTTTGTATGAGGACGAAGAGGTGGGTGAGCTGATCGAAGCTGAACTTCACGGCAGCAGCAGCGATTATTGTGTGGATGTTCTCTATCACTGTTGACGACTGACCTGCCTTAAAAAACAACAACAAAACAAAAAAAACCCACAAATAGAGTCAAGAGTTGAGTTATATGTAGGGATGCACCGATATAAAAGCCTGGCCCGATATCAATATCCGATGATACTCCTGTTATCTCAATAACCAATATTTACTGATATTATATATATTGTATATATTTCTCTACACTTTTGGTACCGTATAAAAGTGACTGCACCACCTATGTAGCTTTTCTGATTTATTTAAACACCCTGTAATCCTCTGATGCATCACTATGACTGAAGACATACCACATGACTAACCCCTAGGGGGGGCTATTAATCATACAATATTGTTTAGTATAAAATTAAAAAAAACAAAAACAAAAACATCCATAACATCCAGAGTGATGTTTTTCTAGCACTTATTTCTGATGTCTCACAAGTCTTGCAAACCAAAAATAACCAAAACTGTCATTTCTAACCTGTATCCTCCAGATCTTGGTGAGTTCATCCAGTGACAGCTTACTCCCGAGCAGCTCGATGATTCCCTTTATCCTCTCACAGTACTGAGCCTGATCAATATTACCTAAAGCAACGAGAATCAAACAACCATCAAAACACGAACCATGTTACTGACAGGTTTTCACTCGTGACCTCACTCGTGACCTCTTACCTTCCAGCGCTATCGACAGGACCGAGTTCTCCACGAGCCAGTCGAGCAGTTTATCTGTATCGATGGCGTTTTTTACTGTTTTTGCCACTGTACTTTCTTCTATTAACTTGGTCACCTACCAAATAAGAATTAAAAAAAGTTTAATAAAACACTTTAAAAAAACAAAAAAAGGCACTGAAAGAAGCTGCATCAGCACTTCAAACCCCAAGGAAACTGACTTCTTTTAAGGAGTTCATTTTGGTGGAGAAGTGGGGAGTTTTGAGCATCCTCAGCAGCGTGTCCAGCCGCAGGTCGTCCACCACGGCGACCAGTTCCCTCTGGAACCTCATGCACAGCAGCTTGATGGCCGACAGCAGGTCGGGGATGCTCACCAGACGCTGGGGTTAGAAAGAATTTGACCGATCCATCAGAGTCTTTTTTTAAGAAACCACCTTAGTTTACGATTGTCTCGGTGACCTTTTCCCACTGCAGTTGCAGCAGCGAATACAACGCGGTTCGTAAAAACACTACCTTGTCCTTCAGGTCCTTTTCCTCCAGGTTCTGCACATATGTGATCGTCTTGTGGATGACGGGATCGAGCATGGGCTACACAAAAGCAACAACAAGTGACTGTTTATCTGTGGTCAGGGTCAAGGCGCAAGCAGCAAATCAAAATAGAACTGAAATCAGAATGGGACTCATGGGTGACAATAAGCAACAAGTAAAAAAATAAATAACAGTAGGAATTTAGACTAGCAAAAAGTAAACTAAACAAAACAAGAAATAGAAAAATCTAATAGTCCAGTATATTTCTAGGATTTCCTTTGAACCATTCAACCATTCAAATCTAAGAAATATTTTAACTTTGTTGGAACTATGTGATAGCAATCATTGTGAGAATACTGAGTCCATATTGGCTCACCTGGACGAGGCTGGAGTTTAAATATTCTGCACAAACACCAAGGGGCTGGACCAGGGCTGATACACACTGAGCACACAGGTGGAAAGAGACAGAAGGGATATCAAACACACACAAATCAATCAGCAGATCAATTCATCAATACCACCTGCAGTACAGCTAGCTCATGCTATATTTAAGGTTTTACAACATAATCTGTGCTTCTCAATCCTCAGCAAAACGCTGATACAGACCATGAACAGCAAATATTTTACTTCAAATAAATGTGAAGGCCTAAAGTTCAAACTGGATTTTTATCTAGTCTGGGGGACTCAGTTCGATTGGGAACCTAAATTCCAACATTTTTATTTTTCATGCAACAAAAAATTCTTACATTTTGTTACATAAACCAATCAAACCGAGTCTAACAGCTGTGAAAACACCCTAAAAGATTATGGCTTCCTGAAAGAGTGATGCACTGTAAGCATGTGGTTCCACAGTAAAGACCATAGCATGCATTTCGTGTCGATTAAACCAAGCATCAAATCAGACATCTAAAGATTTTTTGTCTGCGTATCATTCACTCTGTCAGTGCTTAGTCACAAAAGCATAGTGATTAGTTTCTGTTTGTCCTTTCAAAGAAATCCTTTGTAATCATAACGTAAGCGGCTCCTTCTCCTCAATGACCCCGACCTTCCATCCCACTCGTCTTCCTCCTCAAAGCGGACAGATTAATGAGCCACCTCTGGGAGTCAGAGGAGGAGGGAGCTCTTATCTTTCCTCCTTTCTCTTTCCGTCTCTGCCGTCCTTGGAGTAGGTTAAGCATTCGCAGACACTCCTGAGCTCTCGCCGCAGCTTAAGAGCGCCAAATTAGTCGGCGTTGAGCCTTTAGCCTTGTTAACATGCCGAGCGTCAATTGCTATGCAAACTGCTGCAGTTCCGGCCAGGTTCTGGTGAAGGAAGCATCCGCACAAGGATGCTTTCAGAAACATGTAAAACAACAGGGCGTTTCAAGCGTCACACAGCGGGAGGATGTCAGAGCAAGAGAGCGTTACTGGGAAGGAGGCAGAAGAGGCACATTCAACCCCCTGCAGCTGAGAGCAGAGGTGGGGGGGATATGGTGACCTTTTCTGCTGTCACAGACTCCATCAAAGTCTGTCACTCTGCATGCATGAAATGTGCAACTACTATTTCAGGTATTACAGGATGGTTTAAAAATAATACATACATATAAATTTTTTTCCAAACCCAGATACAATTTTCTGCTTTAATAAACTTCATTTTGCTTTCTTTTCATAAAAAAGATAATATTTTCAAAGTGTATTGAGTTTGAGAGAGTATGAGAGTTTTTGTTTACTCACAAGCATATAGGCCTAACATTAGCAGAATAAAAACAAAAGTTTTCCAGAGCAATGTCTTAAAAAAAAAAAAAACAAGAAAAAAAGTTGCTCTGGTGAGAAAAAAATTTGGATTTTTTTGTTGTTGTTGTTCTAATAAAATTACTACTTTGCTCTCCTATTACTACAACTTTATTCTTGTATTTAATACGACTCTATTCCTGTAACATTATGACTTTATTTTTAACCCAAAAAATAAATAAAATTTAGCTTGACCCTTAAATTTTATTGTAGAGTTAACTTGAATTCAAAGTCCGAATAACAGAAATTCGGACTTGCTTGTCAAACAAGATGACGGGCCTTTGGGACTATTGACATCACTCTGAACTATGGAAAAAACAATCAATAACTATATTGGTGAAAAAATGGAAAGCTCTAATGAAAAGAAATGAAGGGAAGAGACATTCTTACAGCGATCTCGATCTCCTCTGAGCTGAGTTTAGTCTGGATGGCAGCGAATCCTCCCAACTCTCCAAACTTCACCACAAAAGAGGGGAAAATACAAAAGCAAAGGTATGAAGCAAAAGTACTGCAAACATTAATCATTTGTAAACATGAACAATTTATCACTCACTCGATTCACTAAATCAACCAGCCAACCGTGGGGCTCCTGAAAGGGAAAACAAATCATGCTTTCATTCAACAATGACAGCGCAAACTCTGACAGACGGACACGTTGCTGACAGCTGTTGTGTGTCAGTCGCGCGTGTTTTCATGAGCTTATTGGCTCGGCTACACATCGCTGAGGATAAAAAACTTGTTTGCCTCCTCATGAACCATAAATAGAGACTAAACAGGAAGCTGGTAAATAAATATTCGGCGAGCTTTGCACACATGTCGGTGCTTCTGGGTGAACCTTGAAGACAGAAAAGAAGAGCGTCCCTTACTTTCTGGTAGGTGTTGCTGGGAGAGACTGCAAATATGTTGGCCTCGTCTCCGAAAACTTCGGCCCAGTTCCTCTGACACGACTTCATTCGGTTCTTAAAGTGGTACTCGTTGTCGGGGTTAAGGGCCTGCTCACAACAGAAACAAACGCGACACGGTTAGATAACATTCGGCATCTAAAGCAATAATGCAAACAAGACTCCTTGCTGATTCCTTACGATGACACAATATTTTTGATTTATTTAGCACATTATGGAGAAAAAAAAAATAGGTGGTCATTTTTTCAGTCATATTTTAGTCATTCAAACATCTATAAATTATTTAATTCACAAGCTAAGTATTTTGTTTTCATAAATATTTTATAGTTTACAAACAAAATATTTTGTTCCAGAGAAAATATTTATTTTCCGAACTAAAAATGTGATTTTCAATCTAAGTATTTAGCGTGCTAAGGAGTTGTTTAGCTAGCTGAAGTGAATGTTTAGGTCCGAGCTAAATATCAAGTCTGGGGAAATTCATTTGATTTTGGAAAATAAATATTTAGCTCAGCCTGAAACATTTTGTTGGAAACTAAATATTTAGTTTGCAAACACAAAAATTCATTTTACTAACTAAATATTCAATTTAAAAACTAAACACTTAATTTTCCAACTAAAAATTTATTCCCCAAGTTAAATATTTCGCTTGGACCTAAATATTAAGCAAGCTAAACTAGGTATTCAGTTTGGAAATTAAATGTTTAGTTTGAAAAACAGATTTTTAAGTCAGACTTAAACATTTTGTTTTTAATTTCCAAGCAAAATATTTAATTTGAAAGCTAGATATTTAATTTGGAGCTCTGACATTTATAAATGCATATATAACATGGTGAAAATATTACAGAAAAATCACAGACTTAAATAAACCAAAATATTGCCATTCATATTTTACTGTGCAACTTTACAAACATTACCTCAAAGTTATCAGATTAAAGGAGGCTCAATATAAAGAAAAACATTGTTTCAGATATTTAAAAAATATTTTCAGAACTATTTTTTCTTTTTTTTCTCCCACCACTTTTATACCAAAGACTTTTTTATACCTTTGGTATAAAAATCCCAATATAAAACATTAAAGTTTGTGGTTAGAACGTGATAGGTTCAGGGGATGTGGGACAGAGATGTTCCCTGCATGTAAAACAATCTACTGGACACAGAGAGACAGCCCACCATGGTCAGGACCCCCATCAGGTTGACGGGAACGGGGTCCTGCTTCACCCTCTCGGCCACCAGCTCCACCAGCAACATCAGCATGTTGTAGATCCCCTCGTGGATCTCCGTGCCCCATTTGTGTACGGCGCTGCTGGTTAACAGCTGGCGAGACGTGAAAACAGAGTAAGTCGACGAGCGGCCAGCCCATCCCATCCGGCGGTCGCTCCGTTCCTTTCACCGCTCACCTTTTTGAAGGCCTCCGGCATGCACCGATCCACAAAACGCTTGCAGTTCTCATCGGCGTCCGCCAGCCCTGACGAGAGAGGGAGGGTCAGCGCTCTGAATCTAAACTCGGAAGAGGAAGATCTTTTTGGTCGGATACGCAACCAGCCATGTGACTAAGCATCTGCAGGAAAACCACCCAGTGGTCCAACGACACCTTCCCACCAGTCTGAAGGTTTGTGTTTAGGAATGTGAAATAAGATGACCCGCACTCTCTTACCGTGCCGTGCAAGGCAGGTGGAGGCGATGAGGCACTTGCCCAGGGACTCCTCTCTCTTGTAGGGTATGGACCAGTGATCGGTGAAGACCCGGCTCTCCAACTCGTACAGGTTGGTGGTGGGGAACTCCATGCTGCCTCCCGAGCAGTTCCCGTTCTCGTCGTTGCTTCGCTGCAGACAGACGGGCGTGGCAAATTTATGACCAAGGTGACTTTATTCCCCCACCCCCACCATCATCCCTTCCGCCTCCCAGAGCTCGTTCTTTCTGTTTTACGACTATCCAAACCGCCCTCTGCGTGACGCGAGGGTAATACAAATCGCCTCTGTAGCATCTGCCCTTCATCTGTGCTCCATCTTCATGCATTTAATTAGGGAGCTTGACATGTCAATCTGCCACAACTGAGCAAATGACGGAGAAATCCACAGAAAGAGAAAAGAAAGTTTAGCCTGAGCTGAAAAAAAAACAAAAAAACAAACAAACTGAATCATTTACCTCAAAAAGTCTGCCAATATTTTCATAAGGTCAGACATAACTGGGCAGCCCAGGAACAGGAAACATATTGTTGTATCCGAGAGCAACCGTCCCCTTACTGAAGGTTAGATTCTTAGCAAAAATGTAAGAATCTGACATTCTTACAATAAAGCAAACAATGACAAATAATCCTGATAATTCATCGGCTAAAATCAACTTGTTTTATACTGTTGCTAGTTTATAATAAGCAGAACAGCAAAAATTAATAATATTCCGCTTAGTTAATAATATTCCGCTTTTGAAAACTTTGAGGGGGTCATTCTATGTGTTTGTTCATGTCTATGAAACAGCGTCAAGAACCAATTGTTGCTTTCTTGTGATCATATTATATTCATTTTCCAATTTCTCTGATAACTCCGAATCCGTAATACATTCGGTCACGAGAATCTCTCGCCGGCCCCATGCCTGGCGGTCAGTGTGAACTCGCGTGCATCAAAAACCGTCAAACACGTGAGCGTAAAGTGATAGGCCGCACTTTACGTCTAATGGGAGGAGGCGAAGTGCAGGGAGCAGCAGGGAGGAGGACGCAACCGGAGATGCATTATATTTCATTCTTTCCCCTTTCTAGGAAAATTAGATATATGACAAGCAGATGAATGAGAGGTGGGAAACAGCAGGAAGACACGGATAATAGAGACGTTCGGTTGAAAACCCATCAGAAATATGGCAAAGGAAATCTGAAACTTCTGAGCAGGAACACCAAATGACATCCCAATCAGAAACGAAATGACCAATATATATATATTGTTTCATCACCTGAAGACATAAGCAGTGTGAAAGGCAAAATGTGTGTGTTTGTGTGTGCGTTTGTGTGGTTGTGCTGGGGCGAGTGGGTAACTCTGCCCCACTCTGTTACTGTGCGCCCACAGCCCTCTTGGGAACTCTGCGCAAAAACTGCAGCGTGTGTGTGTGTGTGTCGGAGCGGCCGAGGGAGAAACTATATTTAGGAGCAACACACGAGGCCACAGACGAACCACTGGTCTGTTACACATAAACACGGCAACCGTGAGAAGGGGGAATTAATCGCGTTCGTCCCTTCGTGTTACGGCACACACAGAACGTTTCACATCTTCAAAACTCACACGGAAGTGACTTTTGACGAGTTCCCGTCAGGAACTTCTGCTCCAGAGGTGTTGTGAAAAATTAATGTGTCCTTGGTTGTTGATGTGCCCGGTGGTTAATGCATCACCGCTTTAAATCGCGACACGATAAACGGAAACGGTTCCTACAAAGTTCGTCCTGCTGCTGCAGCTGTTCTGTACTTCATCTGAGTTTCATTATGTTTATGTTTCACATAACACAATACTGAAATTAGCTTCTGATTTGCCAGCTATAAAGGGCTATTTCACAATTTATTATTATTATTACTATTATTGTTTTTTTTTAAGCCTCTGGATCAACTCAGATCAGTTTGGTTTCACATTTTTTACTCGCTCAGGGTTGTTAATTCTCAACTGGTTCACCCAATTCAGATTTGTTATACGGGTAATTTCTAAAAACTGTGACAGTAACTTTGATTTGCAAATACATTTTTAAAAGGACTGATTATGCTAAAACAGACTTATTTTAGTAATAGGAAACCAAAAGACATTTTTTGAGCTTAATAAAAAAGAAAACATTCAAAATTTAGGGTCATATTTAATGTATAAATAGGAATATTCTTGCAATTTGTTAATTTTACAATGGATTCTGGACAATGACATACATCCTGCTGCAAATTATTATTTTTTTTCACATTGGAATTACCAGATCAGATCTAAAAAACAACAAAAAAAAACATCAATCCATCTTAAGTCATAATCAATATCTACAGCAGACCTTTTTCTTGAACACCTTAATACTATCAGTAAGAATCACTTAGCTGCCTATTCATAACCTATGAAACTTTGAAAGAGCATGCTCATTCCACAACAAGTTCTCTAGCAGAGCAACAGGTCAAAGGTCAGGCAGAAGAGGAAACACAGCTATGTATTGCTTTAGGGGTCAGTCAAAGCAATCCTACTGTACTACGCTTGACTGGCGCTTTATGAGAGGCCAGAGGATTTAATAGCTTTCGCAGCACATAAACACAGCGTGCTGGACCAAGATAGGACCCGTAAGCGTGTATTATACTGGCAACCAGTTGCTGCTTCTATAAACGTGGTCCCTCCACAGCACAAGAACATATGGATCTACACACAACCATCACCAAAATGGCACCTTTGCTATGGAGATATTGCGAAACCGCTTCAAAGTCAAGTTAGAGAGAAATAAAATGTTCCCAGTGATCGAGCTGTCAGACAGCCTCCTGCTTAGAGGCAGATGATACGATGCGAATCGTTTCAACATGACAATCAAAGAGCCATCGGAAACTAGAGCTTCCCTTAAACATCTGTGAAAGTGATGCTTTCGCTGCTGCTCCACATTACTGGCGGGTTTCACCCTCCAACTTAGCTACAAAAAAAGCTACTAGCTACTAGCTAGCTAGGCTAGCTTGCACGTTTGAATTTCCCATTAAGCTTTAGCAGTAAAGTTCCTGCACATACTGTCCAAGAGCTCTTTTTATATCGGTCTGAGGTGCTAGCGTGTGGGTCTAGTGGGTCATTTTCTCCCTGACAGCTCACGCTAGGGGTTGCTGCATGTAGCCGTGAAGCCGCTAAGTTGAGCTAGTTAAATGGGCGAGCCTACTTTCTGTTTCAACTTACAACCGACCGTATTTCCTCACTCGCTCCCGGAGCCGAGGCGTGTTGCGCTTACCTCGCCGTCCACGACGTCGTGGTATGCAGGAGGGGGGTCGAACCCACTCGTCCCAGTCCTCCCGCTGTTTTCCCCGTCCCCACTGGAGCCCAAGCCGGTGGAAGGCCCACTCTCCATCGGCTCGTATCCATAGCCGAGTCCGGGGCTCTCGTTCGTTAGAAGCGCCACTGCCTCGTTGATGTCATTCTTTGCCAGACGGAGCGCTTTCCGGATCACGTCAGGATCTGGGAAACCCATGCAGAGGAGCGTCGTTATGTGCTGCTCCTCTTCGGTCTCCATTTTCGGGGTGTCTCCGCTTCCCACACTAGTTGTACAGCGGTGCTCGGCACAGCCCTGTAGCTGTGCACGCCGCCATGTTTACAGTCCTCCGCCGCCGCCGCAGCTAGCCTGCCTGTCACGATTTGCTTCTCCCAGAACAGCGCCGACACAGGTGGTACGGTGAATTCTGCATTCCGAGAACTGCAGGCCGCTCACGGGAGCGCGCACACTGACAGGACTACATGATTCAGTGATTTTAACCTTGTTATCGGTGTTTACCGTGTGTACGGCTGCAGCTGGAGGAGTTATGTTTGGAAGTCCATGACACATAAACTTTACTCTTTTCAAAAGATGAACATAAAGCGGCCGACCAGAACATGACAATAAGCTTCCCCATAATTTATAATAATAATAATAATAATAATAATAATAATAATAATAATAATAATAATAATAATAATAATAATGGTTGAGCACAAATAATTTCCGGTTTGCCATTATTCGCTAAAATGTAAATAATGTAAAAAGTTTTTTTTTTAAATTAAAGCTAATTTTTAAGCTTTTTTTGTTTTAAAATCTTTTGAGGAATCCCTAGCTGATCAATGAGCACCACATATTGATTTAAATAAACTAGTTTTAAATATCTTTCTGCGAGCCTTATGACTAATTTTCCAATTCAACCGTAATGTGGGACAAGGGAACCAATTCTAAATCGTTGTGAGAAATAATAATAAAAAAAATTGCCCTATTTTTTACATTTGGAATTTTTTTTTACATTTTTTAAAATATTTTTTTCATACTTTTTGATGCAATAATCTCCCTGTTTTCTGTATAATGGAAATTGTTTTACATATTTTTATAATTCTACTTGAACACAGGTATGTGGAAATGCAGTGTAGATTTATAGGATATTTAAAATAAATTTGAAGGTTTTTTTTTTTTAACCATACATTTTTCCACAAAAAAAGAAGAAAATATCGTTTAATGCAAATAATTTGTCCCTCTTATTTTTGTAAAAAAAAAAATATTTCTTAAAACTTTAATAAACTACGCTTTCAAAAATCCCTTCTCGCGCGACACTACAACAGCGACGTTACGTCTTACAAAGAAGGGCGTGGCATTGCGCGTGAGCAGTGGCGGTCTGGGGGCGTTGGTCGTCATGCCGCGCCGCAAGCGCGTCACGTGGTCGCCGGGCTCACGTGATAATGGATGAACCGAAACAGGAACAAAATGGCTGCAACTGGAGACGAAGCCGCAGCTATGGACAGTATTTCCAGGGAACCAGCAGCCGTCTCAGCGGGGATAATGGCAGCTGCTGGCGGCACGGCTGCGGCTGAACGCCCCGACGATCCACCGGAAGCCCCGGCGAGTGCGCCAAAGAAACCTGGAGCAAACAGTACGTGGCGCTTTCACTGCCTTAGCACCCAAATAGCAATGGAGCACATAGTAAACAAATGTTTTTGTTGCTGCTTTTATCCGACTGTTGACTGAAGATTTATTGCGTTGCAGTTTCATCCAGATTCTCATCTGGATTAATTTAGTTCTGCTTCAAATTGTTGTGCCCAGGCGATGGAGGTGTGGAGACCGCGGAGGAGGCAGTGGAGCCCGCAGAGCCAGATATCAACGAGCTGTGCTCTGATATGTTTGAGAAGATGGCCATTTTCCTGCAGGGGGAGCTAACAGGTGTTAAACATAATCTCGTTGCTATTGTTGTGCTCTTTTTCTAAAGCTGTCATTGGGAACTGCAATCTAAATTTAAACGTGCCTAAAATATATTTACCACACTTACCTTAATTAACTCATCACTCGGATTTGTTTTAGTGTTGCTTATTGTCAAAGCAGTTTTTCTCGACTTCTCTCTGGTTATCTCATTGTACAAGTTACTAGAGCTGCTCCGATTCTATGTGATCTGGCAAAACGGAAAAGTGATCTGGCAATAAAATCACTTAATTTAAAAATAAAACTTGCAAAATACAGCAACTATGAATCAACTGGATAAGTGAAAAACCTGCAATCTGTGAAATGATACTTAAGAGGTTTTCAATACCCTAAATTATTCATCGTTCAAATAAATCTCATGACCATCGCCTATATCAAATAATGTCAAATGCATCAAGATAAATTCGGCCGTTCCAAATGACCTTTGCTTTCTGCATTGTGGCATTGTTCATTAATTAATAGTGTACGCTAATAAGAAACATGTCTCTAAATTGACATATTCTTATCTCTATTCCCTTTTTTCTTTACTGTTGTTTCTTTTCTCTCATGAACAAATGTGATTTTCTTCTCAGCAACGTGTGAAGATTACCTGCTGCTGGAGAACATGAACAAGCTCACAAGCCTAAAGTACATGGAGATGAAGGACATCAGTATCAATATAAGCCGGAATCTGCAGGACCTCAACAACAAGTGTAAGCATTTAGTATAATAAAAAAAAATAATCAACATTCATAAATTATTATTTTTCTTTTGTTTTTTGCATTTCTGATTCCTTTCTGAATTGAAGAGTTCTTGGGTTTTGTGTGTGTGTGCTTGTTTCAGATGCAAGCCTTCAGCCTTACCTGGACCAAATAAATAAGATCGAGGAGCAAGTCTCATCCCTCGAACAGGCTGCATACAAACTGGATGCATACTCCAAGAAGCTGGGTAAGACATGCGCTACACAGTAGAGAGGATTTAGATATCTGGCAAAGTGGAGTTACTGCTGAGAAATCATGGATTTCTTTTTATTTAAAAGATAAATCAGTTATCAATATCATCCCAATTTTGTTCAAAATGTAAGACTGGAGTTATTGCAGTAAACCCTATCACTCAGTTCTCAGACTGAAAGACAACAGGAGGAACATAAACATAGGACTACCATATAAGATATTACTGCAAAATGATTGTCTTTATTGTTGGAAAAATAATGGCTGAATATCAAATGATCAGATGTATAACTTTCTGATTGTGTGCATCGTGTGTGACGCACCCAACAATATGTGATTTACATGGAGAACAAAAGTGACAAACGGGTTTGTTTGCTACAGAGTGTTTGTAATTTACTTCCTTCTGCATCGAGTGATGAAGAAAATCATCTAGCCGGCCGCCATGTTTTTGAGTTACAAAATGTTTAAAGTTGACAGGAAATTTGAAAATATCACTTGACAGTTATGTGTTGTTGGAAGACTGGAAGATTAATACCTAAACACCAACTATAAAGTCTTAAAAAGGCAATGGTTAAAAAAAAAAAGTAAATAAATAATGCTAAGCCTGGTGGCCTGCCAGGCTTATAATACACTGTGGGAAACTCTGAAATCTGTTATCTCGGTTCTAGAGGCTGGAGGCGCTTTTTATCTGTGGAAGGAACAATCCTTTTTATTTTTCTATTTGTAGAAGCCAGATTCAAGAAACTGGAGAAGCGATGAGGGACAGAAGACGAGGCAGACTGAGGGTTTCAGTGCCTTCTCGCCTTCTTCACCCATCCCTGCCCTCCACTCTACTTACCAGTAGACTCAAACGCTACAGGGGAGGAAGTGAACTGTGGCTGAAGCAAAAATAAGAAGCACTCCAGCGAAAGCAGGCGTCTTTATGCACTAATACCACAGTGTTGGCTGTAGATTTGACTCCAGTATCACTGGTTTCTGTTCCTGCAATCAAGATGTGCCACATGTTTGTCCATCTGTTAGCCTCTCCTAAGTAATATCAGGAAGATGTTCTTGTCAAAAAGAGAAGTAAATGACACATATGTAGTTAATTTGCTCCTTGAAGCATATTTAAATCTTGATCATGTCAGAAACGCTTTTTCTTTTGTAAAATGTTGGGCAATAATCTGAGTTTACTCTGCATTAATTATTTTGTCAGGCAGTGTTCATGAGACGCCAAACTGTAGAGTTTAAAGACAAACTCTACAGCTTGATTTAAATTTGTAGCTCGCATACAATTCCTCATAAAGTCAACATCATGTCAACATTTCAACCCCTGAAATGTAATTTTCTTTTAAATAAAGCCTGATCACTGACAGCAGATGGCAGTCTTGCACCACAATTGGTTCCTTAAGGATTTAAAAAAAAAAAAATTTCTTTGTTACATATCAGTTGTTTTCCTGCTTGGGAGTTGGAGGGAACTGGACCGCTGTTGAACAAGAAAGGATTGAGTTACTGCTTTCTCACGGAAAGGACAAGAGTGAAGCTTCAACAGAGGGGAAACGGATGGCATCTAGTTGCACAATCAAAGCACAGGATGGATGCCAAATCTGCTGCCTTTGTTTCCATCTTCACGTCAACTGCATAGCAGATCATCTAAACTCGTTGGATCTTATGCCAATCTCTGCGCTTGAGGATGCGTAGTTGTGTGTGAGGCTTAATCTAAAACAGGTCTCTGTCATTAGTTCAGCTGAGACGTTGGCACAGAGGGAGCTCGTTATTCATACTGCAACGTTATTTACTGTTGCGCTGTGATCCTTCCGTCTCTCCCTTGCTTTATTTTTTTTCCCTCCCCACATCCCTGGAGAATACACCTCAGTCCCCTCCTAAAGGCCCTCAACTCGGCGTCGTGAGCTTTGGGCGGTTTTCTGGAGTCTGTATGTGCGTGCCAGGTGGCAGTCAAGCAAAGTAGAGAAGGTAACATTAATCATAGCCAAGCGTCTCATGTTGTTAAGTTTGGGTGGGTATTGCATGTTCTGTGCTAAATAATTGGCTTAAAGATTGGGAAGGTGGAAGGAATTTCTGTAGTTTTTATAGCTTGCAGGCTCCAAGCTATGGTGGAAAAGCTCCGTTCAGATAGCAGACTATTCTGCTTTGGAAAAGTATTCACCTCTCCTTTACGCCTTACACTTGAAAATCTGCATATATTTTGTTATGCTATCAACATAGGCAATCATTTTTTTAGTTGGTTTTTGCAAGTACAAATCTGAAATGTTTAGCTTGGCATTTCAATTACTTTGCAGAGTTGATATTTTGTTTTTCCAATGACAGCAGAAGGAATTTTGAGGCTATATTTTTCTTCTTGTGGTAACGTACGTCAGGCTCAGGCTGGATAGAGAACATCTCAGAACATCAGTTTTACATCTTATCATAGATTTACAGTTGGATTTAGGGCTGGACTGAATTAGGTTTTTATAAAACATGCTATCTAAACCAGTCGTCTGGTGTCGTCCTGCTTGAAGCTGAATATTTTGCAACCTTGCAAGTGTTCTTCCAGGATTGCAAAAAATGATGTTTTCTTTTCCCTTCTATTACACAACCATGCAGCACTTTTTGTGGTCAACGATGTGAAAGTCTGATAAAGCACATTGAATTTTGTAAGTTTGCAGTGAAACGCTTTAAATTTATGAATTCCTATTCAAGATGATGTAATTTTGTAATTCACGGCTTGTCAAAGTAAACAGCTCTTTCATTTTCCACCATGTTTTGTTTCATAACAGTTTTCCTGCTATAAAACCAAATTCACTTTGACTGGGTGATTGTGATTTGACAGACTTATAGATCTCACTGTAAAATACCTTGGCAATCCCTCGCTGTCGTTCGTCCCTTGTGACACGTGGTCCTTCTGGCACCGCAGCGTGACAGAACCTCAGACGTGCATCTCTCTCTTTCAGCCCCACAGGCGTCATTTTGCCAAAGACAAAAGAAACTGGGGGATAGGATCTTCAAGAGCGCCACCACAGAGCTTTAATCCATACAGACTGCGGCTTCTCTTGGAAAGTTTTTGCAAATGTTTTCCTTTCATTTTTACACTTTCTGCCTTCAGTCATGTTGTCTTTGCTGTTGCTTCCCCAAAGATGAACTCTTGATCCAGAGCATAGGACAGATGATGTTATGAATTCTTGTTTCCTCTTATCTCTCCATAAGGTAGTCACTCCATTTTCTGTTTAACCCTTTGGTTCTTTTTAAATGTGGGTCCAACGCAAATGTGTCAAGAGCTTAAAGATTCGTAAAATGCTGTTTGCACCAACTATTATGTTTTATATCTCTCGAAGGAAAGATACTGACTTCTCTGAAAATTCGGAAATAAGATGGATCTGATTTGGATACTTTTGAACAGCTTGACCTCGATTTGCTTTGAGGTGACAGATGGCAGAATTTCCCAGCAATCTGACGAGGCAAAGTATCAAACATGTCCGTCATCAGCAGAAGCATTGGAACTGAGCTCTTCAACACTCTCAAATGGAGCTTGAGCCAGTTAACTATAACAGGGCCAGATCCCACACCACAGACTTGTGTAACTGACAGGCAAGCACATATGTTTTCTTTTTTTTTTCTCATGAATGAGTGAGAAAGGAAACTCGAATGATTTTCAAACCGCATTTGTTCTTTGTTTCTCCGTCTTGTGCAGACTGAGCAATTATAGTTGTTGGCCAATGTCAACAACTTTAGCGACATTGTGAAATCCCTTTGTATCTTTTTTTGTCTTCCTCTTACTTTCGCACACAGATTGGGGCGAACCATCCTCATTCGCCTCGCTTCGAGCCATTTAAATGTCCCTGTAAAGCTGTGCCACTATAACGCCATCCAAACAGCTGGGAATAAGCGACAAGGGGGTGTTCATGTTTACATCCATTCATTTCAAAGAGGCCTGCAGATCTGGTTGGTGTTTGGGTAGCAAATATAAGCCACATGTGAGATCTGAGGAAGTGAGTCAAACTTCAAACACCTTCAACAAGAAGAGCCTGCAAAACCACATGAGGTCAACTTTTGGCATGGCAAACGTTCAGCTCACGCCTTCATCGTCCGCCGTGTGGATGCAGGAGCGCTCTGAGAAACCTGTCACATCCATCCTCTCAGAAACCCGAAACCGAAATTCAGGTTCTTGTCAGGTATGTTCTTTGAAGAGTTCAACCAAAGCTGGAATTCAGTCCATTTTGAGTAAACCCAAATGTTCACTCCAATGCACGAAACTAAAACGGGACCAGATGGGACGACGGCGCAGAAGCTTAGGTTGCTGCATTGTTTGGATCCCGGACATTCTCAGGAGAACCGCTCTGGGGGTCATACTCTAGTTCCCCAGATCCAGTCTTATTTATTTTTTCTCTCAGTTAAGTCAAAACCAACAACACTGTGATTAAAAATTAATGTTAGGTCAGTACTGGCTCTTCTTTTTCAATGTTGTTATAACATGAGTTCATATTCAAATTCCATGACACGAGTAATCCCTTTGGGTCCCATGTTTTCAGAACTTTATCTAAATTGACCCGACGCTGTTCCGAACAGCCCCTTTAGGAGTCCACTCAGACTCTTTGGCACCAGAGTTCATCAGCATTCATGTGTCTGTATCTCTTCAGGTTAGCAAACACAGGCCACAACATACAACATATTTTGACACGCTATTGTTTGGCATTTGCAATGCCAAAAATAAACATTGGATGTTCTCCAGAGAGCTGCGAAAAGGAAGACCGAGGATGTTGGCTTGTGCGGTTCTTTCTTCCTGCGCATGTTAATATATTCTAAGTCATATTTGTTGTGTGAGCCATTGAAAACGGGTAATTATTTATGTTTTTACTGCGACAGACTGGCGACCTGTCCAGGGTGTATCCCGCCTCTCGCCCGGAACGCAGCTGGAGATAGGCACCAGCAACTCCGGACCCCGTTAGGGAGAAGGGTGACGGAAAATGGATGGATGGATGGATTTATGTTTTTAGATGGGGACTCAAGTATGCGCTAAATTCACCGATTCGTAATCTGTTGAAGATTCAAATCCCTGAGAATATCATGGTTTGTTGCATTCTTGTGCAGATCTTGACAAGTACGAGTGATTGTCACAACGTAAGACGAATTATTGAGCAGCACAGAGAGTCAGAACATCAAAACTTTTTTTTCTCTAACCAGGACCCTCTACATATTTCTGCAAATCCTACAATTAGAATTGACTTTGTTAATTCCAGTTGTACCCAGTTTTAAAATATTTGTTGTTACACGAGACCTTTGATTAACCTGCACACTAAACTGAAAGATGAACGATGTAAACTTGCAGCATGTTTCTGAAATTTTACATTAATGTTGTTTGATTCACTTGAGACAAGTTCTACAGTGCTCAGATCAAACATGCTTTTCACCTTTTTATCATTTATAGGAGTTCCTTTATTGTAACCTGTGTGGCGAAGAAACAAATAAGTTTCAAGATTTAAAGAAAAAAAAAAAAGTGTATTTATAGAGCAGCCATGAAGAAAAACAATCTGTAAATTTCAAGTCATTTTTTTTTTTATGTGGATTTATTAAATGATCTGCACTAAGAAAGTTCTGTTTACTTAGAAACATTTCAACTATTGACAAGCTTTTATGAATCGAAATCCTTGTGACAGGAATGAGAGCGTTGTATAACGTGGCTTTCAGTGTAAATGTTAAGGTATCGAGATACCATCTCTCCCTCACTCCAGAGCATGAATAATCTATTATCTCTGGGTCTACCGTCACATCCAGGAACTGTCCACATATTGAATTAGAAAAAAAAAAGATGGTGTTGCAGACAAATGACATTAGCGCTGCTTGCTTGTGTGGATGTGTGTCTGTGAGGTAGCCACACTTTCATCCAAGAAGGAGTCATCGCGTGTAAGCGAATCTCCAGATTTACTTTACGGATTTGAATCCTGTTTATCCTGATTGCCTCAAATTATCCAGCTGATGACGTCGTCGTAGGAACCGATGTTCAATTATCCAGCTTGCATGTTGCCTTTCCCTCCTGGTTTAAGCACTACGCTGAAAAATTGGTTCCTACTCTTCCAGTAAACATAAGGTTTTCCTAAATTATTCAAACTGTCACGAAGAGAAGGGAGAACGAGAGGGGGAAGCAGGATTGATGGCTTTACCCCCTCTGGTTTCTAGATTTGTACACTCTGTAATAGATCTACAACAGATGTGTGAGACTGGATGTTGGTGTTGTGTAATGTATGTGGAGTCATATGAGAGGAGAAAGAACAGATTGACCCTTTACCTCTTTGACTCATTTCTACGGTTACCCTTTGCTTACTTTTCTAACACGTCTTCGTCTTGTCACGCGAGCGTCTCTAAATCTGTTATGCCACTGACAGACCACTGAACTTTCTTAAATAATTGAATCAGTTTCACCAACAGGACAATGTTTGACCCCCTGGAGAACTTGCAGGGCTGAAGGCTTTCCTTTCCAATTCAAAACTCAGAATTTGATATGGTTGCGTTCAGTTCCCCAGTCTCAGTAAAAAAACCACCACAAATCTGTGGTCGTTGTGTCAAGTCAAAGTCAAGTTTATTCACCCAGTACATTTCAGCAACAAACCAGTTCAAAGAGCTTTAAAAATATAACACGACAAACACACAAAAAAGGAGACATTAAATTACTGTGGCAAAATTAAGAGAGCAATGAAACGTTGCATTCCTTATTGTTACTCAAATGCAACCCTGAACAAATGGGCTTTAAGCCTTGATTTAAACGGTTTCTCCATGTTTGGTTCTGATTCAGGGGATGCAGAGTTGACTAGAACCAGAAGACCCGAGTGCTCTGTAGAGTTGGTACAACACTGTCAGGTCTTCATTGTATTTTTGTGCTTCACTTTTCAGTGACTTTGAAAGCATTTTAAAGGCTATTCTCTGACCTGTAGGGAGCAAGTGGTAAGTCTGCAGAACTAGGATGATATGTTCCTGGTTTTAGTCAGGAAGCGAGCAGCAGGTTTCTGAATCAGCTGCAGCTGCCTGATATTTTTAGGTAGACCTGTGGAGACACTGTTGCAGTAACTAATGCGACTAAAGACAAACACGTGGACGAGTTTCTCATTGTGCTCTGCGAAAATCAGATCGGAAGGAAAACATCTGTATCAGCTTGAAGTGATGCTACTGATTCTGAATTTCAGAATCAGAATTTGGAGGAGGATGGTGACCAGATCATGAGTTTCTCTCCTTTCATGCCCATAGCAGCCAATGACACAGTGTTATTCCTGGCAGCATGAGATGGTGCATTGTCATGCATGAAGATGATTTTGCTACTCAAGTTACGGCTCTTCTTTTTGAACCATGAAAGAAAGTGATCAGTCAGAAAGTCCATATACTTTGCTGAGGTCATTTTCACACCTTCAGGGACTCTGAAGGGGTCGACCAGCTCTCTCTCTCTCTCTCTCTCTCTCTCTCCCCCTCTCTCTCTCTCTCTCCCCATGATTTCAGCTTTCCATATTACTTGAAACCTGTGGCCTGTTTAATAATGTGGAACATCCTTCTTAAGTAGATTTCCTTTAAACTAATCAAGACAAACTAATCAACCAGCTCTCTGAAATTAATTATAGTGATTCAAAGAGCCCTGACACACAATACCATGTATAAATTTAATAGCACAACAGAAAATTTAATCTTCATGACACTTTTATCCATAAAAGTGAATAATAATAATAATTTGTAACACAGTGTAGATTGTTATTTTGGTAGAAACGCAGGACCTTGGCCGAACGTGGTTGTGTCTGTGTGTGAGTGTGTGTGAAACTGTTCCCCAGGCGTGTCTGTCATGCCACCGGTGACCCTCAGATTCCCTCCTGTGCGACGTCATGTCACTTCCTGCCTTTGTTCCGTGACTCAAGAGGATCTTTCTAAAAATGTCTTTTTGTTTAAAGACTTTCAACTGCTCTCCTTCCTCCTTCGCTTGGCAGCGAAGGGTGTGTTTGTACGTTAAGGACACCCTATATAGCAGAACCCATAAACAGGAACTCTTGGGATGCAGATGAGGATGCTGAAGGGTGGGTTCTTTCCTCCTTCGTCTGCCTGCACCTTTGCAGCATCAAGCTTTTTTTGTTTCTAAATCCCAACCATGTAGGCTTTGTTTCAAGAGGCGTGCTCACTTCTAAACACCATTGATGAGGAAAAACTCACCTCCACGCTGACTAACCTCGGATACTGACCGCAGGATGATGTTGGGACACAAACTCTCTCCAGAGACGTTTCAGGAACTGCTAATTATATTCAGACAGGCTTGCTGGCCCCGCTCTCTTGGAGGTCACCGGGAATGTCGAGGTGCCGCACGGTGCAGCAATGGACATGTGCGGTTGGATGTCATCACGTATGAGGTCGCTCAGAGATTTGGATCACACAAACACTGGAAACACAAACACTTGTACATTTATTTGAAGTCCAGAGGAAGCACACATGCTTCTCTCCTCAGTGGAAAGTGGCTCTTGTCCAGGTAAATTTGTCATTTCCAGACTGCCGCTACTTTCAAAAGTTTCCCTTGCTGCAGTGTAGCAACAATAAGAATCTGCTGCAGCTATTCAAAGGCAACATAATAGGATGCAGCAGGCATGAGGGCTGATAAGCCGACCACAGGGGACGGGCCATAAAACCAGCCTCGGCCCGCCAAACGGCACAGCAGAAAATAGTGACTATTATGTATTGTACTTGTTTAATTTTCATAATATTTTGTTTGAGTTGTCATGCTCTACATGCTATTAAAAACGAAAAACTGTAGACTTGTATGACTCTGATCATCTACAAATCTATCTGCGGCCATTTAATGTTGTAAAAGTGATTTAATTTATCTAATAAATTGATAGCTGCTCGTCTTTTCTCAGGGTTCTTGTTTGCATGGGGGACAAAGCCGCTGTTTAGGGCTCCCTCTCCTTCTTCATTGCTTAGCAGAACCTCCTCACTTGTCCAGATGTAATTGTACAAGCAGCATGTCTGAGTTTTGTTTTGCACAGTCGAGGTTCATTATACCTCATTTGGGCAAATAGCTGCACCGTTCTGCGTAGCATTGTGAGAAAAGCTTGTGCACTCCCACCATGTTTCTAAAGAACGAGAGGCAATGCAATCTTGGGAGAAAAAAAAGAAAAAAATTGTTGGAAAACAGCAAAAAAAAAAAGTCAGAAACATTACTTTTCACAAATCCCCCCTACATGTTTTAACCCAATATGTTACTGCTCTTATAAGGCATAGGTAAGCTTTTCAACATTGTTCAAACTAGGGCTGAAGGGATGGTAACATCGACTAGATGGTGACATTTTTACTATTGTTGCTCTGTAGTGAAAAAGTGGTGAGTTTGAATCCCGGTCAGGGGTCTTTTGGTGTAGACAGGTTGCATGTTCTCCCAGTGCGTGTGTGGATTCTCTCTGGGTACCCTGGATTCCTTTCACTGTCCAGAAACAGGACTGTAAGGTGAATTGGACAGTTTACATTGTCCCTAGGTATGACTTGTGTATCTCTGTGTTCCTCTGTTATGGACTGGCAAACCCAATTACTGCTGGAAGGATGAGCAGGTGTAGACAATAGAACGATCCTTGTCCATAATGAAAAATTTAAATATATGTTTACATTTTCTTCTTTGTTTAAGTTGGCTTTATGATGAAAAACATACATAAGAAACTGACAATTAGTAAATCAGTGATTGAACTTTTAGGGTTTCTGAAGATACTTCACCTCAAGCTTAGGTTTAGCTGAATTAGTTTGTGAAAGAAACATGGACATTGAATAATGGATTTATGAACACTTTTTCAGTTTACCACTAAGTTGGTGTTTGTTTTCCCTTCTGAAAACACTCAAAAGAAGCTTTAGTTCCTTTGCCAAGGTGGAAACTGAGTCAGAGATATGTAATCAGATCTTAGAGCCAGTTTACAGAAAATCCTCCAAGTTTAAATTCAGGAAACTTGGTGGACAGATGGGAATTGGCAAAGAAATAACCCACTTTCCAAAAACCCTTGCAGGAGAAAAAATACAAATAGCACCTGCAGCAGATGAACTGGCTTGTGTATACAAATATTTTAGACTCTAAAGTAAACACTGGATTATTCAATAAAGACCCATAATCAAGCATTAGAGGTTCCCTGGACATGACGGAAATCTATCCCTAGGCTAACTCAAGAGACAAACATGAGTTAGCCTCATGTTTGTCTAACTCAAACAAGAGGCTGGTGGTCATCCACAAACAATCTTCAATCAAAAGCCATGTTTTTCCCATGAGGCGGCACCTACAAATATGACGCCATATTTCTTCAAGGTTGGGGTTCAGTCTCTCCTTCAAGTGGAAAAGTTTATGGTAGGATGGAGTTAAGGATAAATAAATCAATTGGGGATTCAATCTTGCACAAATAGACCCTAGTCAAAAAGTGAAGCCTCCTTATGGTCGAGACATGGATAATGACCATAAGAACAAATTTCAGACTGTGTACCTTTTCTTTTGGGTGGCTGGGACTCAGCTGAGTCTTTAATCCTCCATATAAAAGGACAAACCTTATCTATGGTGGTTTGAGTAGCTGCTCAAGATGCCCTTTGTTTGCCTTCTTTTGGAGGTCTTATCCCACCAGGAAGAGACCGAAGGCAGACACAGAGCTCCCCGGATAGGTCTCACATCCTTTCTGGTATGGGAAGACCTTGGAATCCCCCAGTTGATGCTGCACTGAGTTTGCCAGGTGGATGTAGTTCTGGAATGCCCTCCTGTGGGATGCTATGCACCTGACCAAACAACAATGGAGGGAAAGATGAAGCGATGCATGTTTTTGGAAAGGAGGAGGAAGTCAGAGTACCCAAAGAGAACCCATACACAGAAAGACCCCAGGACATTTTGCTGCGAGGTAGGTACTCCAACATGCAGAACAATTGGTAGTGAGTCTAGAAATAATGACTAGACAATCGCTCCAAAGAGACTGCAAATTATGACCTGGCTTTTGTTCTTATAGCTATGTCTCTTTCTCTTTTCGTCACATCCTTACTAGGCACTTGTCAGCCTATCCTGATTTGGATCCACACCAAGTTTTTTTCCTCTCAGCTTCTCAAAGGGCATCACAGTCCATTGCTCCACTTGAGGAGCACCAAGTGTGTTTTTCGATTTTGCTGGTCTAAAATAGTTCTGTCCAAGAGAGCAACAGGAACTAGGGAGGCACCCCATTAAGGTTTTACCACAAAAGTCCATCTTGAACACCAAACGACCGTCCCATAACTGTCTCACGCAAGGTTGAATGGAAATACCATATGAGGTCGGGACATAGACCGGCAGAGAGGAGAAGAGGGAACCGAAATGAAGATTTGCTTTGAAGATGGTCCTCGGAGGCTCGGTGTTCAAAAGGAAACAAAGACAAAGGGAAATGTGTCTGTATTTTGTGAGTATTTGTTGTTTAAAGCTCCACTGAGAAGGAAAACTTGTCTCATCGTGGAGGTTTCTGCGCTTTCCATTCCAATAAAGTCCTAAAATCTCACGGTCTGAACCCAGAGGAGCGCTGGCCAACACACTGACCTCTTTATCAAATCATTTAGTACCACCCACCGAACTCGGATCAGTTACTTGAGACCCCCACTATGATTCTGCTAGCCAGACAGTGAACTGTTTTATTTCCTGGCAATCTGCAGCGTTACCCCGCAGTCCAAGCCAAACAATTATTAGAATAAAGAGCCTGCTCAAACACACACACGCACACACACCTTGTTTGTGTGCCTGGCTGTGGATCAGAGTGCTTCAACTGTAAAACAAACCTTTAGAGGAAAACAGCATGCTGTGGGAGTTTTTGGATCGACCCCATACGTCCCTGCACAGGCCGGAGATATCACTTATGACCGAGCCAGAGCATAGACATACAGTTACAAACAAATGACTTATTAGCTTTAAGCAAATAATCATCAAATGTTTGTGAATAGTTGCATGTAATATATTTCTCTTAGTGACTTGTCAACTTGTTTGACCCTATAGTTCCTCTTTTTGGATCTTCACTTTGGTTCAAACTGTTTTAAAATCGCTCAGTCCAATGAGTGCCATCGAAGAAACGTTTCGCTGACAAAGGATGATAGAAACATCAAATATGTTGAATGATAATATTTTTTTTGTTCAAAGATTTATATGTCTAAATATTCAGCCAGTTTGAAGCATTTTGACCTCGTGCGAATTTAAGGAAATTCCAAAGACATTCCAGCTTGTCCACCCAGTTTTTGTTTTTCAAAGTCATCGCACTAGAAAGGATCCAATAAATTTTTAAAACCCTAAAACTATCTTGTAACCATAATGAGTTTATGTAGACCTCGAACCGCAGCTGAACATCCCCGGATATGTACATAAACATGCGCTAAACATTTATGCACATAAACCCCGGGACTATAAAGCGAGCGGTTGGCTGCTACACCCCGCGACTCTCACTATACAAGACCGACAAGGCTTTGATGCTTTCTGGGCAACAAAGCATTGAACTAATGATTTAAGAACAGAAATATGCGCTGGGCACTGTTACTCACTCCTCCAAAATGTTTGCCAGATTCTCTGAGTCATTGTGTTGCTGCGAAATTAGAAACATGACCAGCATAGTCCAACAGGATGCTTTCTTTGCTGCTCGAGTGTCAGCGTCTTGCCCTGTTGGTTTGTTTTTGAGAAAGTGAACCGTAGGAGTAAAGTTAGAAAAACTTGAGTTGCAGGCTCTGGGTCAGGAGACGACGGATCGGCCGAAGCACTGAAAAAACACAGCGTCACGATCCTGGGGTGACTGTGTGTTTTTTTTCTGCCTTCTCCACCTTGTCCCTCAATTCCCACATTCCTGTCTGCTGATCTCTGTACGGATGAGGATCCTCTGGTGTGCTTCTGACACCCAGAAGTCCAATCACCACGTCAAGCCTCTGTTGATTGTCAGATACAGTTGTAGCGACCGAGTTATATTTTATGTCTAATTTTCATAACGTACGCGCCACAGTTATATCACATAGCAATCTACCGCCTTGATCCTCCGCTGGAGATAACTTCAGATTCTCCAACCACTGGCTGTGTTTTCATCAAATTGAAGCTGCGAAAATAAACTGTCTTAATGGAAAAACGCAAAGTTAGAAAAATCTCATAATTTTGATAAAAAGTTGTTGCTCTGGGAGGAGGTGATTTTTTTATTTTTTTTCCCAGCCGTATTGAAATGTTTGTGTTTCGTAATGCTGCGATGAAAACTCGAGTCCCGTGATCAACAGCTGGATGTTACTACTGGTGAAAACCACAAAGGAGTCTACAGGAAGTGGTAGGAAGATGACGTTGTTTGTTTTGCTTTGCACAAAGTGCAGCTGACTCTACCAGAGTCTCACAGCACCGCACAGGCCATGAAAAGTTGTGTCATGAATACGTGTTGAATCCATAACGTCTCCTCTGATGGGTAATAGATCTCCACTAGCGTCATGCATCATCTGTGGTTTTATGAAATATGAATCTTTTATGTAACTTTAAAACATTCTTTGCTGCGATTACTTTTTTTTTTTTTTTTTTTTTATCTTTCAGCAAGTAAGGAAGATGTTGGTAGGAACTCAGCAAAGCCTTGAATTTGATCTAAAGATTCGTTCTTCAGCCTCAGATCAAAATGAGTAAGTTGAATATTGGAGCACAGGCTCGGCCTGTTGCTGTGATGGATTGGCTCGGAGCAAAGGGGAAGCATTAATGGCATAATGATAGGATATGGGTGTTGGCGGGGTCAGCGTGTTCTGGCGGCGTTGTGTTTGGGTGACAGGATGATGCTCTGGGTCTGCACACCTACGTCACTGGCTTCCTGGTGTGTGACGTAGAGGATTTCCTGTCAGCAGGTGGGTTACCTGGTGCGTCCATCCAGCACCTGACCCTGGCAACGATAAATCACACCTGCCAGCCGTCTCCCGACTTTTAATCCTCCAGCCGCTAATTCCAGGTAAACAGTCTGCTGCCGTAGTTTGCTTAGAAACCTGTCTGCTTTTCACATTCTATCTTGGCTGTATGTATGATCTACAGTGAAACAAAACAAGGTTGCCTTAGATGGTAGAAACAGGCAAATACATTATTGGCTCTGCTCCTCTTTTTTTTTCTTCAGAGAAGTCCTGGCTGTGTGGCAACAGTTCGGCTCTGTCAGTCAGAGCAGGCAGGGGTCCGCCGCGCACACGGACACAACCACGCTTCCCCCTCAGCGCTCTCCCTCTGCACACAACTGGTTTAGATTTTTCGGAGGTCAGAGGTGAGCCATAGCCGGATCATTATCACAGGTCATTTGTGAGGCAGGCGCAGAGAGGGGACAGCCAATAATCAGGCGAAGCATGCGGAGGGGATCGCGCTGCAGTTATTCTAAGCTCCAGGGCGAGTTGCTCCTTTGATTGATGCAACTAGTTTGGGCAAGTCTCGGCTCGTGTCTATTACTTATCCTTTCCTGTCATCAGCTGATAAGAAATCTCCCACCGAGGGGGGTGGAGGGCCGGGTCATGGAAATATCACTGCGCTGTACGCGTCTCTTGTTTCCTCTCTGAAATCAAATGTTTGCTGAGTTTTCTCTGCAGGAGAGGGCAAAAATAACCCCAGGTTGTATCAACAGTGATGTATCAACAGCATTTACCCCAGTTATCAAAGTTATCATTTATGATCTTACTTTTAGCAGCCTGAAAGTGCAGATTTTGCTGCAACCTATTTAGAAAAGTTGCAGTGAAAGGCAAAAATAAACCTTTTTTACAAGGTTTATTTTTGCCACAACATAGTCTGGCAAAACAGGCCGTTTTATGCTTCTTGCATTGACTTGGATTATCTTTGTCTGATTCTACAAAGCGACTGGAGCTCTGAGACGTGTGTGACAGAAAAAAGAAGAACTCTATTTGTAATTGAAATCACCTGTGCTCATCTTCTTTTCTGTCTTATCAGAGTAAACACACCTGGAAAAGACAAATAATTATTTTCTGTTATTCTTTTCTAAAAGTTAATGACTGACAGCAGCTCACCACAGCTTCAGGGTTGGCCATGTTTTTTTTTTTTTTTTTTCCTTTAACTGAATGATGTCTCGACTTACGTGGATCCCAGAGGATGGATTAGTGTGACCTCATAAAGAAAGCACCATTTCACATTTCAGGGTTTATCAGTGATATAACTGCTATTGTTTCGGCTCTATTCTCTCTGCAAGTCGACTGTAGGTATTTCTTTTGGCTTACAACTGCTGGGCCAGTTTAGGGAAACTTTTCTGAGGTCTTTCCAGGTCAAAGGTTATCGAGCTCATCAGAGCTGAGTTGGCCTAGAGGTGTGGGATTTTTTCCGAATGTTTATACATTTCATTTTAAATCACACGGTGCTTTGCGAAATGTTTTGCACCTCTAAGACTTTCATTTCAGCTTTGGTTTTGATCCTGGTTGTGTGTGATGACATATGACTTATAAACAAACTAGAATAGCACAATATCCTGCTGGTGGACATCCTGGAGAATCACTTTAAATCCTCAAACAACGCAGGTGAACTAATGAACTACCCCCACTCTTTTATCTGACATTAGTAAGAAACAGTGAAATATGATTAAGGTGATAAGTATGTCCAGAATCCAACACGGATCAATAATGATCCGAGGAATTTGTTGACCTCACACGATGACCATATAACTTTTGACTAAACTCTGGATCCTGTGTCCCGTTCAAATGACACCGACCTCATCTCTCCTCCCTCATCCACTCCGTCCTCAAGCTGATCCGCTATCTCATGTTAGTAGGGCCTCTTCATTTATCTGTCGGCCCTCAGGAATCACTACATGACAGCTTTATGCTGCAGAGACCACTGCACTCTCTCCCTCTTTACATCCCCGATTATCCACCGACATGAAAGCTGAACATAACGCGAATGGACAGCAGATGCGAGACTCGTCAGGCCGCGTCTTATGTTCTCCGCGTCTTGTAACGCCGGAGTCTTTTCTCTCCATAAAACAGTCATATCTGCATGTGTAACACGAGTCTGCGCGTAAAACGTTTTAATGCGGAGAGGTTTGCTTCGTTGGATGTGGGAGTAAATCATCTGCGTAGGAGGGGGAAGCGAGAAAGAAAGAGCAGAGATATAGGAGAAGAGGAGGAAGGGATGGCACCCAGGTGTGTTTACGTTATGAGGGAGGGATCAGCACGCTCTGATGGTGCTAACCACCTCTGGGATCTGACTGAAGTCCGACCCCGGCGCTGGGCCCCGGAGACATGCGCGTGAGTGTGCGCCGACCCGCAGATATGCGGAAAAGTGTGCAGGACAACACATGAGGTCACCGTGACTCCCTCGCTGAGTGTCGATCGCTCACAACCTCAGAGAAAACGCCGAGGATGGTTTTTGCTGAGTCATGTTGAACTGACCTAAAACCAGCGTGGAGACAACAGGACGGAGATTACGTAAACAATAAACAATGTTGAGTGTGTTGTTATTGCTTTTTTTGTTGTTATTCCTCATGTGTTCTCTCTGCTTCCTCTGTCGCTTCCTGCTGCAGGAAAATATCTTCTTCCATGCCTGTTTCAGATTTACTCTGTGCACCACAGCACCAGCTGGACTCGTCCTCGCCGCCAGACTGTAGCGTCGCCCCCGCCCCCACCTGTTGCTGAGCGTCTACAGTCAGCTGACTGAGAAAAGGCAACTATATTTTTGTAGTTCTTACACAAAAGCCTGCGATGTAAAGCTCTAGATTCGATGATCTCAGTCCTCTTACTTTTTAAGGGGTTACACATTGTCCAACCGCTGCTTATAGACACCAGCTGCTGCTTTGAGGACAACCAGAAAAATGCACTCAAGCATGAAGGAGTCTAATGTGAAGAAATGCATGTGTTACACAGCGGATGACAAGATCTTATTCAGCAGATAGTTGTCTTGTGATGGAATGGGAGGACTTTTTGTAAGGGCAAAAAAAAAGCACACATGATTTCTTTCAACTTGAGCTGAACCCAGGGACTTCAGGTCTTATGAAAGCCTTCGTAATGAAGGCTGAAAGCAGAAATAGGATTTTTTTTTTTCTAGTAATTTTAAAAGGCAGACAAAAACAACTTTAATTTTAAGGAAAAGGAGGAAAAAAATAAGAGTGACTATTAACCATTATAGTCTCCTAATGTTTTCTTTTGTTGGAATTTGCATTTTTCTTGACGTCTTCAGTTTAATTGGTGAAACAAGGTTCATGTTTGTTATTGACATGCAAATCATTTTCTATTCCAAAGACAGACAAACTAGACATGGATTTCTGCCCGTATCAAAATAGAACTGAAAAATTAAAAGAGCGTCCCGATTGTTCTTGAATGCAAAACTGTCCAAGCCGTCTCGCAAACGTCCATCTGCATGCTGATCCCGTCCGCTTCCCCACAAACCCGGCCTGACGCACACAGGGACACGAAGCCGGCCGCTGAGGCATCAGGATATGGCCTCTCCAGGATCCAAAGCCCCGCTTTGCTTTTCTTGGCAACAGACAACGCAACACGGAAAAGTTCTGCTGGGGGAATATGCTGCAGCTGAGTGGCTAAACAGAACCGGTCCGTCTTTATGTCTAAAACGTGGGCACTGTACATTATGTGCAGGCTGAACATGGAGAGGAAGGACTGTGTACAGTGACAGCACAAGGCCACTCAGGCCGTCTGGCCTGGATGCCCCTGTCGGTTCGCAGTGATTCATTCCTGTCCTGTGAGTCCAGCTTGGTCTGGTATGTGACGGCTTGATGGTAGGAAACATATGGACAGTTGACAATAGACAACTGTAAAATACTAAAAACAACAAAAATCCCCCAACAACTCAGTTTCAAAACATTCCTCCCATTTTACATTTTATATCCCTCTCACACTTCCTGTCTCTTGCCACATCTTTGCCAATTTTTCTATGTTTTTGCTTTAAAGCTAGGAAATATACTTCACAGTCTCCTTATTTGATTAGTACACAGAACTGTGTAGTCCCACATGATTCTTAGGGTTTATTTTCTGTATTTATGCATTGTCTTGCAGAAGCTTTGAAAGCCATTTAACCCTTCCTACTTCACAACCCGGACTCCACATCACTACTAAAGCATCACCCTTGAAACACGGTGGTGGTTGATGGACGGCACTAAATATCTGATACTACTGGTTAATGAGCATCAATGCATCCATGCATTCAGATCTTGTATTAGGTGATTTCCGTGTTTTACATTAGTGGGGAATCCAAATTGACATCCATTTTATCGCATCTGCGATGAGTATTCCTTCACTTATTTTGTTTCTATCCAAAGTCTGTTTCAGTCAGAAGATGCCATCACTTCGTAGAACGAGCTTTAAATCACAGACATAATTGCAAACTATGTTTCTGTCTATCCACACTGGGCATTGACTCAGACGTGTCCATCCTGAGGAAGACTTTGAAGTAGGAACTGAAGAAGAGCATAATCCAACAGAGAACAAAACGAATCTGGGATTTATTCTTCACGGGCGCTGATGTCATTTCCTCGCAATGTTTTGTCCTTGAGAGAGCAATCTTCTGTTGAACAGATATATATATATATTGTTTTTATCTAAGCAATGCATTGCGATCATTGCGCGGCCTGAAAGCTAGCGCTAGCTCCCTCTCTAGACGATTGCCACATCCAATCTTTTGTTTGTAGGCCTGAAGGTTTAGTTTTGGTCCCGTCTGACCAGAATGCCTTTTTCAACAATAACTTCATGAACTCACTCAACTTTACTCAATATATGTCACGTTATCATGAGCAGCTTCTCATTGCTGTGTTTTATTTCTTTTTACCATTTACTTTTTTCATGTGACTCGCATAATTTCCCATGTGAATATTTCTGCAGACCACATGTGAAGTTCGCGACTTTCACATGCGATTTTCAAATGTGAAATTGTTGCATTTTTCTGTCGGGGTTCAACGTGGAGAGGGGTGAAAAACAAGTTATAAGTAAATGAAAACACTGAGTATCAAAATAGGCACCACAACCTTATTTATTGTATTCATTATTATATATTTTCTATGTAGAAAGAGAATTAAAAGCCATTTGTGAATAGATTTTGTCATTTGATAAAATTCATAATGTTAAATGGAGCAGGTTAAACTATATCTCGCTCGTTTAAAGAGATATTATGGCCACTTTGATGTACTGAATTTGCTGAAATACTTGATACCTGAAATATTAGTGAACATGTGGGGTATGTTCACTACACAGAAGAAGAAGAAGCCCTCCTGTTAGACGCTAAAAGAAGCTGAATGTGTGTCTCGTTTTTTTTCTATATCACAGCGTCACACGTTGACAGAACGACATTTCCACATTTCCACATTTCCATCAGCCCATCCAAAACTGACAGGCGACAAACAATCGGCATGTTGGTTTATACCGATTTTAAATGACATCCAGGTGCACTCTGTTCAGTGACTGTGGCATTCGGCTGCGTGAGATATTTTAGGGGTATTGAAATATGAATTTATGTCATTCTTTTTAGAGTTCTTGTTGCGAGGAAATTCGGAAAACTTTTACAACTCTTCGACATGAGATTTATCACACAAAATCCTTGTAAAATACACTGAAGTTTGTGGTTGCAAAGTGACAAAATCTGTAGCTATTACAGGGGTATGAATACATTGCAAGGTACTTTTTGTGGAGTTAAAGTGGTCTGAGCAACTTTTTCTCTCCGTGTTTTTAAATCAGTCGATATTTGCTGAGATGTAGAGCTGATTTTAATAACCTACAGGCCTGTGCAACTCGTGGCCAGTATGAAAAAAAAAAATGTTTATTTTGATGGATAAGCCAAGAGCAAGCAGCTGGTTCGAGTTGGGAAACAATACTTGAGATTTAGCCAGCATCTGGTTCTGATTTGGGCTTACTCTCTTCCTCTGAATCTCAGTCCCTTTTCTCCTTCTCCATCATCTGCCTTTACTATCCCCACGGTTCACTTTCAGCTGTTTTCATTTCCTGGAGATGCTGCTGTCCCCCTCTTACCTCTCACCTTGCGATGACCATCTCACTTCTTTTAGTCATCAAACCCCATAGAGCTTCAGCTGATAAAATAACAAATTCTTTTGAGAACTTTTTCTTTTTTTTTGTTTTGTTTTGTTTTATTGTTTAAGGTTACTGGAAAAGAAAAAGATGGGTAATTCCAGAGTTAGTGGTCCCCTCGCTGGTTGGTGGACTTTGAGGGAGAGCAGTTATAATCATTGGCCCCAGGAGCTTCAGAGACCTCCGTACCTTTATGGGAGCTAATAAAAAGAGGAAAAGTACATGCAACATTAACGGTTTTGCATTTTATTTTGCGCAGCAGAAAAAGCTGCCTCAGCACAGGCTGCACACATAAAATGTCAAATGTCATCCAGACGGGGTAAGCACGTAAACCTTTTTAGGTAAAAGAAAAAAAATGAATAAAAAGTGCTTCAACAAACAAAAAAAAAAAACAACCCACCAAGCACATTAAACAAAAGCAGATTTAAAAATAGAAATGTACTGCTGGCGTTTAAAGGAAGCCACCATGTCAGCTGATCTCAGTGTAAGAGGAAAGAAGTTTAAGAGTCCTGGAGTTACAGAAGAAAAACGATCTGCTTCAGTTTTGTATTGGAGCGTTTTGTACAGACTGCAACCAGTCCAGGGAAGTTCTGGTCGGACATGTATCTAAACAGAACTTCACCAGTAAGAAAAAAAAAAAAAAGAAAAAAAAAAAAAACTTATTCCATTCGCAGAACATTTAACTAATAACAAGACAACTTTCCAGTGTTCTAAGTGAAATAATCTGCTTATGGAACAACTATATTGTCATGAATGTTGGGGAATTATCAACTTAAAACTAGCTCCTGTATCTTATTGAAATGTTGCTTCTGAGTTAGTTTTGTCTCGTTTCAAATGTACTAAGATCTTTGCATTAGAAGCGAGACTAAAAGTACTTAAGATTTTGTGTTTTTGCAGTGTGTTTGCATTACCCTTCGTCAAAGATATCTGACATTTGAAACTCGAGCAATAGATGCTTCAGTGAACTCTCCTAACCTCTGTCTGTGGTCAAACTCCTCTAACAGGACTCGCTTAGGATTTGCTAATGTTTTATTTTGCCTCGGTTTTCTGTTCTCAGCTCCACAGACACACGCTGCCAAAGGGAAGACAGATAAGCATGCACATCACAAATGGGAGGTGAGGAAATTTGGTTCTGGTGCAAAACACGTTCTGGTTACAAAATAGCTCATTAGTCAATGCATTTATGGAGAGCAAATGTCGCTGGAGTCAGGCTTTCCTCATTGTTTGGTGGTTGAGATTTTCAGTCTGATCATTTTCATGTCTGGAGTCATGCAGTTATTTAAGGATTTGCTATAAGGCTGCAAGAATCCAAATAACCAGAGATCCTGACAGCTCTATTAGACTGTCGGATCCATCTGTTGATAATTGATTTGTTACAACGGAAAACTGGCAGCTGACTCTGACAACTTCAGATTAAAGGAACTTAAATCCTCATCTGGGCCAACATTTGGTTGCAATGCATCGTTCAGTTCATGAATCAATAAATCTATTCCCCCACAGCTGGGTAAACTTTTGTTTGGGAAATAATAATTAAAAAAAAGCTATTGGATGTGAACACACTGAGCTGCATTGGTAAAATTAATCAATGTCACACGACCAGGGTTCCCCACTCCAACGCTGGCAAGCTGGAAAGAAACATGAACACAGCACACAGTAGTTCGGATGTGATATAAGTCTAGTCGTAAATTTCAGTGATGGGCTTTTCTGCTGTATCTATGCCAGTTTACACAAACACCGCTAAGACTTCAACTAACAGATTTTGGAGCCCTTTCAAAACACACTTTTTGCAGCCAGAAAATTAAGTTTGGTCTCATTATTAGAGTACAGCCACGAAGCGCGCAACGGTTGCTGGAGCTCCGCAAGGACATCGTTTCTACTGTCAAGTCGCTCTATTACAGGTTAATGTGCGGTTTGGTTTGGTGAGCGTCTCCATATTACGGTCTGGAGACTCGGCAATGGGCAGCCTTGAGGTTCCGTTGGACTCAAATAAACCCATGCAAAGTACATTAGCATGCACCCAACTTCATCCAGCACTGGTTTTTAAGGTAACTCTACATATTGTTCAATACAACATGAAAGAAAGTAAAAATAATAATGGCAACATCAAAAAGAAAAAGAAACAGGCATTGACCAAATGAAAGGGGCTTAGAAGGACTGAGGTGGTTGATATGTTAAACTGGAACGGCCTCATTCAACCAATAAAATGTGACCGGCTCTCATTGAACGTCAACAATATAATCAGCAAATACACATAGTGTGTCTTTCTTGAATCTAAAATCATTTTATAAATTATTCACCATTGTATCACTGATTTACGTCAAGATGAGCCTGAGATTTTAAGAAGTGTGTGTACCTGTCATTGTGCAACAATTAAAAATGACATTAATGTCATTCATAACATTAATGTGTCTACAGTGCTGTTTGCAACAGTTTTAATCAGGCCTAACTTGTAACTTGTCTTTCCAAAGAACCAGAGTTTCGTACAGAGCGAGATTGCAAACGCAATAACAAGAACCGGCACACAGGCCAAGGTTGCTTTTCACCCCGTCAGTCCTTGAACCAGCATTGTGCAACAGTGCTTGACATAAAAGACTGTGCTGTTCGCTGATTTACTGCGACAGATTAATGCTGAACATGAACATCTCTGTCAACTCTGGACTGCAGTTCACTCCTGACATACGAGCCGCACATGTTTGTCTGTTCGAACGCGGCTCAAGGTGCGCCTCCACTGCAGCGTCACCTGAGGGAGCAGAGAGTTGGTTTTAATTGGACCCATATTTGTGTCCCGAAACGATTGCTTGATTGTTTTGGATCAAATTTGGTTTTGGGTCAAAGTCTTGATAAAGTCAAATAAGAGAAACAGCCGCAGGGTCCTCATCCTGCACGCACACACACAGTGAAAATAAAGGGTAAGAAAACAAAAAAGCCTGTCATGTTGCTCAATCTGTGTTGAATTACCAAACATTATTCACCAAATCCAGCGTCCAACTGAGGGAGGGACTCTAAAAGGGACTGGGGGGGAGGAAAGAAGAGAGGTGTAGGTGTGTGTGTGTGTGTGTGTGTGTGTGTGTGTGTGTGTGTGGTGAGTGCATCTCTGGTCTGTTTCGTTTGAACTCAATATTTGATAGCAAAACCCAGCTTCAGCCTCTCCAATGTTTACTTATGTTCTTGGCAGTGTCTTCGCTGAGTCAACATAAGGAACCTGCTTCAAAACGATGACGGCCCCCTTACACATGAACTACACACATGTTCATGCAAATCGTTCTGTTTTCCTTTGGCTTGTGTTTCTTTCTATTAATAAGTGGCCAGCTGGAGGTTTAATTTTGGCGTGCAAGCAAACGGTAATTTGACTCTAATTAAATCCAGATCCCACAAGGGTTTCATTTCTTTGACAAATTTGCTTCAATTATGTTTTGCAATCTGCGGCTTTTACAGCTATTCTGCGCAAGATATCAAAGTGCAGTCAAGCACACGTATAGGTTTCTGCATGAGCCCATGGGCTGCTGTGATGCAAGGGGGCGACACAGCAGAACGCGGCGATTTTCTGTAGCGATATGTTCATTTAACCATCAGTGCCTCGAATCGGTCGTGCTGTTAATTTCAATATTCCATCATTTATTTTTCCATTCAGTCCAGGAAGTGGCTTCAGACGACTGCGCAATGAAATCTTTGTCAGTGATGTTGGTGTTTTTAAGCTGAGCCATGTTCAGCCATTTTCACATTATACATAACAATGGCTCTCATTTTGACACAAACTTACCAGTTCTTTTGTTCTTTTATTCCTTAATTTGAGGATTTTGTCAATATTTTTGTATTGTTTATAATTTGGCACGTGCTTTTAACGTTTTTGCTAAACAACTCATGACTACTGAACTTTTCCCCCAGTTATTCCACATTGAAAACTGCAAACGTTTTCACAAAGCAGCACGAAATGATGAAGAGGAAGGAGAAAGATGGATGTATATTATTAGATTCTTACAAAACCAAAGTCACAAGATAAAGGCATTTTAATTCCACTCCCTTTACTCTGATGCCTTTAAATAAAACCTATCGAAAGCGAAGATTGGTGGAACGAAATTTTGGAGGAATACTTGAGAAGTGTTTCATGTTTTTTGTTGTGCCACTTCGAGTTTATTGCACGGTAACAAAATCATTTTACATGAGGGACCAGTAAAGTAATTGCCTGACTAAAACACTTTTAATTAAAAGTTTGTTCAAAAAAAGAAATGTTTGTTCAAAGTTGAACACTTGTTGAATAAGTCAGAGAACATTGATATTCGCATTCTTCGATATTTATGAAAATCTCTGGGTTTTGCCTTAGAATAAGGTCAAAGGGGTTTGTGGAAAACGCTGTCAAGTCCTATTTCACTCATATCTTGTGGTTTTTCTGGAAACCACCGTGAAGCAATAAGACTCTCGCGGTGGAAGAATGCGTGCAGGTGAACTCGGTTCTGACCCGATCAACAGATCCGCTTGTTTCGAAACGATGAGCGTTCCGTCTATTAATGAAGGCAAAAAAGAAGAGAAACGCTTCAACAATGAAGTCAGCAGGGAATAAAGACCAGAGAGTAAGAAACTTGACAACAGGGTATGAACTCATAATCTGGTGAGTTTAGTAAATATTTAGGATAAATCAGTTTCAGAGCATTTGCTGTGTTCTGGGAGAAGGAGTTTTCCTACAGGCCACTATATGTTTGTTTTATGTTATGAGAAAGTGTAATTTGGAGAGCTTTCTTTTCGCATGGAAGCTCAAAACAGAAACATATTGCAGTCAGCATGTGATTATTTATTTTTTTTCACGTCAGATCATTCCGATCAGAGGTCAAGAATGGAAACAAAACAGTTTTGGATACAAAACCTCCACCAAAAAACGCACAAGCGACGTTATAATAGAATAACATAGACCAGAGGCGCTATCCACCCAGGCATTATCTCCAGGGCAGGCTACTCTCCAGTACCGGAGAAACGCCAGCGAGCACTGCTGACGTGAGTCACCCCGTGTCAGGTTTTTGTTAGCACTTTTACATTTTGTTCTTGTTGTCGTTCTTCTCCTGCATGCATTACGTCAAGAGTTTGTGACGCTCCAAGCTGGGTGGCTGTGCTTTGATCAAAAGCCTCTCCCCAGCAGCCAAGCTTGAAACAATCCCACGTTTAGTCTCCCATGAATGATAAAAACGTTTTTTTTTAGGGAAGAACGATCACTTGTGTAAATATCTGAACACAAATGATGGAAAGAAAAGGGGGACATTTTAAACCTTACTGAGAGTGTTCCCTGATGGCAGATTTTAAACTCTTTCTTTTTCTTCTTCTTCTTCTTGTTCGAATGAGTCCACGCACTTGGATGCCACCTTTTCGTAAAACGACGCATTCAGACGCGTGCATTGGGCGCTCTCGGGATCCTTCCTTCCCAGTGATGTGATCCACGTCTCACCTCTTTGGCCTGATGAAATTAGATCAAGCTCCGAACAGGAAAAGTGCTCCATGCAGAATTGCTTTTATCACCCTTCTGTTTTCGATTTGACTAAACCAGTCAGGCTTCTCAAATGACGTGTTCTGAAACCCTTTTAAAAATAATGACCTTTAAAAGTCACTGATGCAGCAGCTTTAAAGAGCAGCACATAACATCTAGTAGAGCATGTTTTTTTTTGTTTTTTTTTTTACTAACAATGGCTCCATGAGTAATAAAATAATGCACATTTTTGAAGATAAAAAGGTGCAAAATTATCGCCGTGACGGGAAATTCAAAAGTCCAACATTCTGTGGGGGGGAGAACGTTTTCCTCAATAGGGATGGAGAAGCTAGTCAGCTGATGGGAACATTGGCGAGATCAATAAATGAAGAATAGAAAGGAAAACCTGTTAGAGGCTGCCAAAGGCTTGGGTGGAAGTTCTCTTTGCTGCTGAAACCTAATGACCCAGTTCATACAGCCAGAAACACAACTGAATGTTTTGGATCAAAGCACATTGATTTGTCCACTCAAAAGTCCAAACCTAAATCTGAGAATCTGTGGCGGGACTTGAAAATTGGTCAAATTGGTCACATATGCTCTGCAACCAATGCGACCGAGTTGAAAAATTTCCGGAAAAAAACCGGTATTCTGCAAAGAAAAACTTATAGCTGCAGCAGAAAGCTGGATCTCTCCAAAGCCTTGACTCAAGGCTACCAGGTACACTTTTCAGAGATTTATTGGTGAAGGCCAGGTGGAAACTTCAATGTTTATTAGACTGAAGTTTGTTCCATGGGTTCTGTAACACACCAAAATGCAATGAATATTGAATGGGCATGAATATTTTTTTTACAAGGCACTGAATCTGTTACAGATAATAAAGGGCCTCCTTTTAGTTCATCTAACAGCAACAGATTGTAACGCACTCTATACTATTTGTATAAGGAAAAAGTTGCATCCACATGTTACTGTTTTTAGAAGCAGTACAAATACGTGCAAAATGTGATTTTTGCATAATACGTCCCCTTCGAGACAATGTTAGGCTTGAGCCCTGAATTCACTTGCTTCTCTTCAGCCTGCTGCAATCAACCACAGTTGTGACACTGAGCTAACAGCAACATAAAACTTTCCCAGGTAACTGTTTTGCTTTGCGAGCTGAATTCCTCACACAAGAAACAGATTCACGTCAGGCTCAATTAAGCAGTCAGATCCCTGCCGGCCCTGATCAATGTCTGTGTGTGTATCTCTGTGCGTTTCAGTTTGTGCTGCAACGAGACAGAGGGACGGGGCACGAAGAGAGACAGGGGGTGAGTTATGGTTAAGGTGGCTGACAAACACAAATTTTCCGCCCTGATAGCCAGGGCAGTGGGAACTTCCTGCGGGAAGCGCACTCACGGGGCGGCTAAAGCCCTCGGAGCACCGGGAGTCACAAAAGGGCACGCGGGCGGCTATTTCATGCCAGTGAAACCACAACAGTTGGCTCTTCCATTACCAACTTGTGCTCACACAACTTGTACTTTCCACTGTAACATAACAAGTTACAAAATCAAGCCAGTAAGAAGTGGCTCTGAATATGCAGCCCACCACAACATGACCACTTCGGTAGCACTTAAGTGTTAAAAAGAACTGGAAGGAACTGCTCAATGGTTTTGCACTGCAAAAAAAAAATCTTGAGCTCTTCTCTGAGTTGCATAGTTTCCCCACTTTTGTTTCCGTGCCAAACGTCAGATCTATTAATACTGAAGCCACCATGGATGTCTGTGCGAGCCCTTACTATCTGCCTGGTGGGCATAAACATGTCTTCACAATTGAAGGAAAACTTAGAAACATGGCATCATTTTGAGACACATCATTAAATTACACATCCAAGTTGTTCAGACTTTAGCCTTAAAATGGGCTTAGCTTCATTAGAGTTCTTCAGCCACTTTGGCTGATTATAAACAGCCTCATCCTGCATGTACCCATCCAGCTGCACAACTGGGTTCACAGGAGGCATTTCAAAACGAGCTGCAGTTTTAGGAATAGGAGGATCTTATTGGCCAGATTTATCGAAATGACATAAAGTACAGTAAAACAGCGGGTCTGCAGCAGGAGCTTTTCTCTTAATGTAAATAGAGCTGTTGAAATTCCCCCAACCAACAGTTTGGCAAAGCCGCCGCTTTATCTCAAAGGCTGGATCTTCATGCCGCTCCAGAAAGCTGTGACTTCCTTTTTCCATTGTTTTTGCTAGTGTAATAACAGTTTCAGGATGTTCTTCCAAACCATTGATGTTTGTTTTAAGGGTTGTAATGTGAATAATCAAATGCGAAACATCAGAAATGACTCTGCCTCGCCCTTTCCCCAGCATTCTTCTGCATTAAGCGTGAATTACGGATAACACGAACAGATGAGAGTTTGAGCTGGGGAACAGAGCACCGCTATTTGTTGGGCTTGGGTTGTTGGAGGGCAGAATACCATCTATTACATTTCCAAGACCCAAACGGAGTCTGGAATAATGCAAGAAATGATTCCAGGCCTGCAGCCGACCTCATGTCCAGTGGAATGAAGCTGCAATCGAAGGCGACTGCCGCGTGTTCGTCGGCAGTAAACATCCCATTTTGGCTCAAAACGACAGTCGTTGATAGTCAAATCAGAGATCAATTAGCGAAGGTAGTTGTGCCTGATTTTATGTGAGTTAATTCCAATGGCAGCATCAAAACCTGCTGCAGTATTTACATTTAAGCGCCTTTTAATGCTAATGTGTATCTTTAAGCATTTTCCTGAAGGCAGATTTTCACAAGCTGGTATTATTTAAGTCCGTACGCAAAATGCGTCCGACACAACTTTCACCCTCACATTGTTCCTCTCCTTCTTCCTCTGGCTGTGAAAGACTTGGACTTGATTTCTCCATTATGCCTTATGAGGCAAAATTACTCAAAAAACGTCTCAGGGAAACGCAATTAATTCCACTGCATCTGCCATTAAAACACTGTTTGTTGGAGGTTTGACCTGACATTTCATGCGAATTTAACGCTGTTTGTCATGTAAATACAAAATTTGCTTAGATCCATACAAACGCACTTTTTGTGCATCAACATTTGTGGCATGTTTTTGGTGGGAGATCCATGTCAGCATTAGTACATGAGGCTGCGGTATTTGTTGCTTCTCTTTGCACATTTGAGGTTTTCTCGCATACATTTACAGACTTTTGTTGGATTCGTGTTGGTAAGTCTTTGAGTTTTCAAACAAAAGTTTTGAAAAATTCTCTCTGGGAGGTGAAAATGCAGACAAAACCATGTGGTGAACGCTTTAACTTCTTTTTTTGTTTGTTTTTTTTTCCTCAATAACGTCAAGAGTCTCCTGGGTTCAAAATGAACGGCTATGGAAATACTGAATCACCTAAACGTCAGCTATTCATCAGCAATTTTGGATTAAACTCTTCATACAACATAACAAATCTGAGAGGGAGCGTTGTTACCAAATCACACGCAATTTTCTAAATGCGGGCGGCTTTTAGTTAGTTTGGTTCAAAATGTGCATGTTGCCTTCAATCATCAGTGAGAGAAAAGTGAAACCTACCAGTGTTGTATAAAGTACTGAAATCTCGGAGTCAAGTAAAAGTATAGGTACTGCTCCAAAATATGACTTTGGTAAAAGTAAAAGTCACTGACTGAAATGTTACTTGAGTTAAAGTATTAAAGTATCTGAAACGTCTTGTACTTAAGTATGGAAAGTACTGTAAAAATGAATGTACTCAAGTAATGTAATGAAAAGTACAAGTAAAAAGTAAAACAAGGCAAACGCAGTTTGAATGACATTTTTTATATTTTGGTAAACTTGTAAAATACACTTAAAATAATGAACACAACCAAGTGCAGGCAAAATGAAACCTGCTAATAGATAAACCTGCAGCATCATTTAGTTAAGAAAATTAGGAGCTTTACCTAAACCACAAGGTTTAAATAATTAATAAGAGAAAAAAATAAATAAACTTGTAATCCAAAAAATACAATAATCCATGAAACAGCCAACACTCAGTACGTTCTGATGACGTCACCACATCGCGCAACTCTCTCGGTGCGTCACGATCCGGAAACAATAAAGCTAATTGAAAATAAAGCCGGGAAAAAATGTTTGAAAATGACAGATAAGGATTAATGTGAACTGAAGCGGGAACACCGCGTGTGACCCACGATGAACCGCGCCAGTTTAAACTGCAACAAAACGGAAGTGTGTGTGTTTGCGTGTGTTTGCGTGTGTTACGCGCTCTTAATTAGGGTCGTAACTCGTGACGCTCCTCCGTCACAGTAACGAGTAACTAAACCACACATTGAAAATGTATCGGAGTAAAAGTATGCAATTAAGTTCGGAAATGTAGTGAAGTAAAAGTGAAAGTTATCAAAAATTTTCTTACTCGAGGAAAGTATGAAGTACTCCAAAATATACTTAAGTAAAGTAGTGAAGTATTTTTACTTCGTTACTATACAACACTGGAACCTACACTTGCTTAACTTTGTAGACCCTTCAGCTGCAGCTGGAAGTCTTTTCTGTAGCACCTATGCACATCTACGGGGTTTTGCCTTGGAAAAGCATCAAGTTGTTAAAAGTTTTGGCAAAATATCTCAAGTGAATTTGGATTTCTGTTCCAAAATCTGAAAATAGACTAAAATTTGACTTTCATTTTGTAAACTAGTACAGTATTTTCTTTAGTAGTTTTTCGTGGCTCGAGGCAAGTTTCACTGTGGAAAAGGTTGCTGACCCCTGCTCATTATGATGTAATGTAAAAGTGCTTGTTGCAGATCAACTCGCCCTGCCTTATGAGATATCAAGCAAAACACAGGAATCTATTATGGTCTTTAATACCTGCCCAGCTCCAAACTTTACATCACTGGCTCTCTCCTCCAAACGTCTCCACTCCTCCAGACCCTCAGTTGTCTCAAGGGGAAACTCTGAGCCTCATATTTTATACCTGCCTATAAAGCGCTGCGCTGGGAGTCATGTTCCCTGCCAAAATGCACTCAGATGCTCTTCTGTCAAACTCGGTTCTGGGCCGCTTGTTTTGCACCGTTGGGACAAAAGTCTGTGTGTTTATTCATGTCTGTATGTAGCTGTTGAGTTTCATTGTCATTTCGGTCAGAGTTTGTCATATTCTTTCAATCATCAGTCGCAGATCCACGGAGACGCTCCCTCCTTCCTTCATGCAGAGAAAAAAAAAAAAAGTATGAGATGAAAAATGAGGGAGAAACTCAAGGAGACATGGTAAATCTATCACGGGTGTTTTTAAAACATCCACGTATGTGCGTTTCTCGATGTGACCTGCCGTCTTCAGTCCGAACACACACTTATGCATTTAGTTTCAAGCTGAAAGCCCAAAATGGGGAGCTGCTTTTTGTTGTGGAAAGAGTTCCAGGTATTTTCCACTCCGGCTCCGTCTGCTGGATGGCCTCACAGAAAACACTGTGACCTACAAAGAAATAACTCATAGCAGCAGGTCACCAGTTTGCCTGCGCAATGCGACTGCTTGGAGTTTCAGGCGCCTAACGAAGGGACTCTGAAACATTTCTTGCGTCTCTTCGATACGTTTTACTGGGATTTTTGCACCAACACAAAGCAGCACATGTTGGTGCAGTATGAAGAAAAAGGATTTAACTGAAACGTGAGTTGAGTTTTGTATTTGACCCCCATGAACTCTGAGAGCCTTCCTCATCCTTCTGAAAACACCGTCCCCACCGTGACGCACGGTGTTGGCAACATCATTCTGTGGGGCGCTGCTTCCTTCAGGAAGGAACTGGGATGTTGGTGAGAGTTGAAGGGAAAAGCCCAAACCCCGGAAACAACAACACACTGAAACATGAACATAAAGATTAACATTTCCTATCAAGCATGTGTGCAGATCAGATATGAAGGCACTTTTTTATCCGTGACAAAAAATACCAATTTAGACATGACTGAGCTCCTCCTCGGGCTGCCACCTTATCGTGGTGGAGGGGTTTGAGTGCCCCAATGATCCTAAGAGCTATGCTGTCGGGGGCTTCATGCCCCTGGTAGGGTCACCCAAGGCAGACAGGTCTTAGGGGAGGGACCAGACAAAGCGCAGCCCGAAGACCCCTATGATGTACAGAAACTTTGAACGTAGTGTTTCCTCGCCCGGACGCGGATCACCGGGGCCCCACTCTGGAGCCAGGCCTGGAGGTGGGGCACGTTGGCGAGCGCCTGGTGGCCGGGCTTTTACCCATGGAGCCCGGCCGGGCTCAGCCCGAAGAGGAAACATGGGTCCCTCTTCCAATAGGCTCACCACCTATGGGAAGGGCCGCAGGGGTCGGGTGCATTGTGTGATGGGTGGTGGCCGAGGGAGGGGGTCCTGGCGGTCCGATCCTCGGTTACAGAAACTGGCTCTTGGGACGTGGAATGTCACCTCTCTGGTGGGGAAGGAGCCGGAGCTGGTGTGTGAGGCTGAGAGGTTCCGGCTAGAAATAGTCGGTCTCACCTCGACACATGGCTCTGGTTCTGGAACCAGTCTCCTTGAGAGGGGCTGGATGTACTTCCACTCTGGAGTTGCCCACGGTGAGAGGCGTCGAGCAGGGGTGGGCATACTTGTTGCTCCCCATCTCGGCGCCTGTACGTTGGGGTTCACCCCGGTGAACGAGAGGGTAGCCTCCCTCCGCCTACGGGTGGGGGGATGGGTTCTGACTTTTGTTTGTTTTTACGGGCCAAATGACAGTTCAGCCTACCCACCCTTTTTGGAGTCCTTAGAGGGGGTACTGGAGAGTATCCCTACTGGGGACTCCCTCGTTTTGCTGGGGGACTTCAACGCTCATGTGGGCAATGACAGTGAGACCTGGAGGGGCGTGGTTGGGAGGAATGCTCCCTCCGATCTGAACTCGAGTGGTGTTCTGTTGCTGGACTTCTGTGCTCGTCACGGATTGTCCATAACGAACACCATGTTCAGGCATAAGGGTGTCCATATGTGCACTTGGCACCAGGACACCCTAGGCCGCAGTTCGATGATCGATTTTGTCATCGTTTCGTCGGATCTGCGGCCGTATGTCTTGGACACTCGAGTGAAGAGAGGTGCGGAGTTATCCACTGACCACTACCTGGTGGTGAGTTGGCTCCGGTGGTGGGGGAGGATGCCGGTCAGACCTGGCAGGCCCAATCGTGTTGTGAGGGTCTGCTGGGAACGTCTGGCGGAGTCCCCCGTGAGACGGAGCTTTAACTCCCATCTCCGGCAGAGCTTCGAACACGTCCCGGGGGAGGCGGGGGACATTGAGTCTGAGTGGACCATGTTCCGTGCCTCCATTGTCGAGGCGGCTAATCGGAGCTGTGGTCGCAAGGTTGTCGGTGCCTGTCGTGGTGGCAACCCTCGAACCCGTTGGTGGACACCTTCGGTGAGGATGCTGTCAGGCTGAAGAAAGGAGTCCTATCGGGCCTTTTTGGCCTGTGGGACTCCGGAAGCAGCTGATGGGTACCGGCGGGCGAAGCGGCTTGCGGCTCTGGCGGTTGCTGAGGCAAAAACTCGGGCGTGGGAGGAGTTCGGAGAGACCATGGAGAAAGACTTCCGTATGGCTTCGAGGCGATTCTGGTCCACCATCCGGCGTCTCAGGAGGGGGAAGCAGTGTAGCACCAACACTGTTTACAGTGGGGGGTGGTGTGCTGCTGACCTCGACTCGGGACGTTGTGGGTCGGTGGGCAGAGTACTTCGAAGACCTCCTCAATCCCACCAACATGCCTTCCATTGAGGAAGCTGAGCCTGAGGACTTTGGGTTGGGCTCTCCAATCTCTGGGGACGAGGTCGCCGAGGTAGTTAAAAAGCTATGTTGTAGGGTTGTGTTGGTTAACGCGACTCTGCAGTATCGCATGGACATCGGGGGGCAGTCCCCCTGGATTGGCAGACTGGGGTGGTGGTCCCCCTGTTTAAAAAGGGGGATCGGAGAGTGTGTTCCAATTATAGAGGGATCACACTCTTAAGCCTCCCTGGCAAGGTCTATTCGGGGGTACTGGAGAGGAGGGTCCGTCGGATAGTCGAACCTCGGATTTTGGAAGAGCAGTGTGGTTTTCGTCCTGGTCGTGGAACACTGGACCAGCTCTACACCCTCAGCAGGGTCCTGGAGGGTGCATGGGAGTTCGCCCAACCGGTCTACATGTGTTTTGTGGACTTGGAGAAGGCGTTCGACCGTGTCCCTCGGGGTGCCCTGTGGGGGGTTCTCCGGGAGTATGGGGTACCGGGCCCTTTGATACGGGCTGTCAGGTCCCTGTATGACCGGTGTCAGAGTCTGGTCCGCATTGCCGGCAATAAGTCGGGCTCGTTCCCAGTGAGGGTTGGACTCCGCCAGGGCTGCCCTTTGTCACCGATTCTGTTCATTACTTTTATGGACAGAATTTCTAGGCGCAGCCAGGGTGTTGAGGGGATCCGTTTTGGTGGCCTTAGGATTGCATCTCTGCTTTTTGCGGACGATGTGGTCCTATTGGCTTCATCGGGACGTGATCTGCAGCTCTCGCTGGAGCGGTTCGCAGCCGAATGTGAAGCGGCCGGGATGAGGATCAGTGCCTCCAAGTCTGAGACCATGGTCTTGAGTCGGAAAAGGGTAGAGTGCCTTCTCCGGGTCGAGGGAGATGTCCTGCCTCAAGTGGAGGAGTTCAAGTATCTCGGGATCTTGTTCACGAATGAGGGAAGAAGGGAGCGTGAGATCGACAGGCGGATTGGTGCAGCGTCCGCCGTGAAGCGGGCGCTGTACCGGTCCGTCGTGGTGAAGAGGGAGCTGAGTCAAAAAGCGAAGCTCTCAATTTACCGGTCGATCTACGTTCCTACCCTCATCTATGGTCATGAACTTTGGGTAATGACCGAAAGAACGAGATCGCGGATACAAGCGGCCGAAATGAGTTTTCTCCGTAGGGTGGCTGGGCTCTCCCTTAGAGATAGGGTGAGAAGCTCGGTCATCCGGGAGGGACTCAGAGTAGAGCCGCTGCTCCTCCACATCGAGAGGAGCCAGTTGAGGTGGCTCGGGCATCTGGTCAGGATGCCTCCTGGACGCCTCCCTGGTGAGGTGTTTCGGGCACGTCCCACCGGGAGGAGGCCCGGGAAGACCCAGGACACGCTGGAGGGACTACGTCTCTCGGCTGGCTTGGGAACGCCTCGGGATTCCCCCGGAGGAGCTGGAGGAAGTGGCTGGGGAGAGGGAAGTCTGGGCCTCCCTTCTTAAGCTGCTACCCCCGCGACCCGACCCCGGATAAGCGGCAGAAGATGGATGGATGGATGGATGGATGGATGGATGGATGGATGGACATGAATGAGGCATACGATACCTCAAATTTATATAAATATATATATAAGAGGCAGTACCAGTTTATATATTAACTTTAGCTGCAGCTGGCAAGCTATATATTTATACATATTAAAAGCTAATATGAATCATACTCCAGGTTTTGTCTGTTTAAGACGCAAACATATGAAAAATCATTTAACTAGCAAAGCATCAATTTGCTGCTTTGCTGTTTTCCTTTTTATGGGAAATGACACCCAAACTTTTATTGCCTGAAGTTTGACTCTTTTACAACTTAAAAGGTTGAGTTGTCATTTTTAGTTCAGTCTCATGTTACTTTCTCTGCAGGTTTTAACATTTCTTGTAAATTGACTTTTTTTTTTTTTCTGGAGCGGTAACCTTATTTTTAACTAATAGTGGGTTTCACAACAACCAGCCCCACTGTGTATCGCTGTGTTCTGGTTTGGATTGCTTCACTTATTTGGCCACATTTATTCCCGTCTCCTCATTTTACATTGGCTAGATTTTTCTGGTCACAAATTTCATAAAAATAAAATAAGAAAAATAGACCTCCCTCCTACCTTGCTGTTTCTCAATGCCTCTCTCTGGACTTCCTGGGATTTGCCCACACCGATCACTGGCCTCCTCGCTGGTGAGCCCTGAGGGTATTTTGCTCTCTTAGTCTGTGGACTCAACGAAAACATGGCATCTTCTCTTCCTTTTACCAGTTTGTGTCCTCAATTGCTTTCCTGTTCTCCGGGCTGAAGCGCGAACATATTTGGAAGTACTGTCAGCACAAATGTAAACAGCGCTATTGGCCTAGATTTATGCTCTGTGCATGTCTGAGGTCTGAGCCACGGCCATCCTCTGACCGCTACATACTGGAGCTGTGTTAATTCGCCAAGTTCATTGCCTTAATAAATATCCCACAGTGCGTGTTTAATTAGACCAATGAGACTCGGGATTAAGTCCGTAATAAGTCAACGCAGCGTACGCGTTAACGCCATCAAAGCTAACTTGGGAAATTGGGAGAGAATTGCCCGACTCGTCATTCTGTGGCCACTCCAGGCAGTTTAAATAAGAATATGAGTTCTGTTAAATGAGCAACTGAGTGAATGGCCTGCGGTGGGGAAGAGAAAACTATGTAAAATCATAACTTGTGACCACTTCGGTCACAGAGTCACAGTGGAGCAGTTATATCCCCTCGTAGACATACCTCAGGAAATGTGATTTAGGGTTATTAGTTAATGCGTGTCATGGGACAAAGTTCACCGCAAATGCGCCGGGCAGCGTGTCAAGCGTGGGCTATAGGAAGAAATATCACATGAAGGAAGGTGTCAAGTTTTCTTTTGAAAAGGGATTCGAGGCCGACTCATCCTTTAGTCTTGTATTTCTGTAAGGCGGACAGAGTCTGGCAGCAGGGAAAACTGGACAACATGGGTAGCTGGCCGACGAGCTACCCATGTAGCTGAGAAGACATTTTTAAATGATGCTGCGTTATGGTCACCAGCCGAGTAATGAGATAGGTGCTTCTAAGGGATTCACAAATCATGTGCAGGATATCGAAATATATGAAGAAAGAACAAAAACAGTTACGCAGACCAGAAACTCTTCACATGTTTTATTCTCCATGCATTTTTTTGCACTGGATTTTGCCTCAGTTTTTGTTTAATCTACCATCTTCTCTAAGTAAATAAGCGACCATAATTTAAAGATCTATAAAACAGTAGCTGCCTTTCCATTACAAATCCAGGCAAAACTGAGTTGCTGTTCCGCTGGTGTCGAAAAACACAACTCTGCAATTAAACCAGAAATGCAATTAAAATCATATGTGAATAAGTTCGTTTACTTTCTAAGCTATTACAACACATGCCACGTCCTGTCGTCTTCTTTGTATTCTCTACCAGTAGTAAGATCCAGTTATTGATCATGTGACTCGTGTGATGCAGAAAAAGAGTTGAGTTTTTGCGAAATAAACTCATTTCAACCCAGCCAAAAAACCATCTCATCCTCTATCAAACACTTTTTTTTTTAAATCTACAAATGATAGGAATTTCAAAATTGCTGTATTTCCATTAAGCAGTGGTTTCATAAACTGGTCTCTTTTCTTTTGTCCAGTGGGTCTTGGCCCTCCCTGGACTGGCCCGTTGCTTCATTTAAAGGAAATATTTCTGGGGCTTCCACTTCTCAGACACTTACTCCCTTTCTGAAGAATTGCAAGAAAGTTAGAGAGAAAAGACAAGAGGGTGTTTCTCCCTTATTCCAGTGACAGCGTCAGAGATTTGGTTGGTCAGCTGAGTGTTTGAGTGAGAGTGAAAGTGAGAGGATTGATGGGATCATTTACCTCCACTAAAACTATTGTCTTCAAAGCTTCAGTCCCACAATCTTATCTGACTCATTTGGTACAGTCAAATGTGAAATTGTTATTCTGCTCATATCAAACACACACACACACACACACACACACACACACACACACACACACACACACACACACACACACACACACACACACATTTCAGGTCCTAATGGGAAAGACCAGAAGAGTAGGAAAACAGACTCTTCTTTCTGGTGTCGAGTTGCTCAAAAACCTGAAATCTGTGGGACGTCCAGTCCTCTCCAGAAAATGAATTTTACAAGAAGCCATAAAATCATCTTTTCAAAATGACGTGACATTTAGAGTCTGTTCCTTCTTGTCCTCACAAAGCCCTTTGTTGCGTCTCCCTTTTCAGAGATTTGTTTCAGCGTCGCCGTTGGTTCGAGTCCCGCCTCGCCCCTCCACACAACCACAACAATACGCACATTATTGAGCCGTTAAACCACTGACCTCTGGCTTCATAGACAGCCCAGGACCTCTGATATGCCCGGGGAAAGCTTACAGGATGAGTGGGAAGATAGCACAGTAGACGCTTTGTGAGATAAAACAAAAGCCGTGTTCAGTTTGAGAATTTCCTCTGGTGTCTCTCTTCACGGACCGCTAGAGGTTTGACGGACCAGTGTCGTCCTGGGCTCACAGGAAACACACTGGTAGGTTTTCAGGGGTCGTTTCTTTCTTTCCTCTTTGACTAAATCCAAAACACAATAATTGTGCATTTCTTTTTAAATTATTATTTAAGCCACCTTGGTGAGTCACACACACGCTGGTGATTGATGTGAATCTTATAGTCCACACTCCTGAAATGTCCTTTGTTTTGATTACGGCAGACTTTCTGAAGCTCCGATAGGTGAAAGAGCATCCAGGTCAGAGGTGAAAGGTGGAGAGGCCACAACCTATGCTTTGGGAACCACTTCTACGTTACTATGGGAACTTCAGAAACCCACAGGCAGAGGCATATTTTCTGTTTGCTCGTAGGCTGAGGAAACAAGACGGATATTAATATCTTTCATTTTCATTTTGAAATCGACTCCTTTTCCAAAGGTGGATTAAAATTCCTCTTACGTTTTCCACAACCAAAACAGAAAGTCTCTAAATTTCTGCTAAGCCCTTCGCCGTGAAGAGGGCTCTGATTTTGCTGAACTCCTTGAACTTTCCGGCTGGAGATTTTGCGACTATTTTTTGAGTTCATAAGACGTCCGCTGGCATTTTGTCCTCTGCGAACTGCAGTCATCTGAATCAGGTGTGCTAGAGCACGCAAACATCTCAGACGTGTGGGGCAATGTTGGGGAAACATCACCATAGACCACAGCTAGCCGTTCGGCCTGGGGTCCTGCTAACAATAGATACGACACCAACTTGTCATCACATACAAGCTGAACACACGGCCAGCAAGCGTTTGAGCTCCAGTGCTTTGATTTGATTACTACAGTCTGTGTTTTCCTGTTAGGACACTTAAGAGGGGATATTTACTTTTTCTAGAGTGAGTCACTTGGAAAACTGGTAACCAGACGCAAAACCTCAGTGCGGAAGTGTTATGAAGCGAAGGAGACATTCCAGCGCAGCCTGTTTAATGGTGTATTCTCACATCGCCGCAATGCTGTTTCCAAACGTCCCGAGATCCTGGATTTTGCAACAGCAGTAATGGATTTTCCTCGAAAAGCAGCTGGTGTTGCTTGGATGACTTTTATGGACTGTGTTTTTTAGAGAGGGGAGTCATTGTGAAGCTCGGCGCCCCGTCACAGTTCTGCCACTCAACGCTCAGCACAAACATTTGGTGGGACGAGACTGAGCCGAGAGCGGAGAAAATCTTATCGCCCCGTCTTTATGTTCATGCCGGCCCGCTGGTTAGTTTGTGTCTGTTGATGTGATTTTCCAGTTCGCCTGGTTTTGTTATTCCTCCTCACTCCCTGGTGCCATTTGTTTCTCTCTCTCTTTCTATCCGTCCAGCTCTCCTTCTGCTCTTCTCTTTCACACCTGCAACCTGTTAGCCAAGCAGCCCCAGTCTATTGTTCTAGCGTCCCCTCTCCCAGTATCTAAAAACCTCTCCGCTGACTTCTTCCATCACACCCCCCTCAGACTTTGTTTGCTTCACGTTGAACCGTCTCCCCCTTGTGTTCCTCCCAGTTTTCGTTAACCATCATTACTTCTGGATTCCACTCGCCTTTTGTTCCGATTGCTTCCACACCCGACACGACGCCCAGTGCAGCCGTTTTTCTGCACCGACTGTTGCCGCTCACAGAAACAGGGGTCGAGGTCATGGGTGGGAGGTGATGGTTTGCACACACTTCTAAGGTCGACCCAGAAACGCCGATTGCCTAATGTTCTTGTTTTTGGACCGTGCGAGGAAACCGGAGACGGCAGGAAAACATTCATCAACGAGCGCGACGACTCGGCTTCACACGGACTTGAGAAAGGAAAGCAGAGATCCAGATTTTCGATTTCTCCTCCTCCAAACTCTGGATGCAGTTTTTCTCTTTATGTAGCCCAAAACAGTACAATAAACACCGGACTGCTCACTCATCTCATCCAAAATTAGCCTCAACAACGACACTGAAAGTTAATTTAATCAACCCCAACCGGCTTCAACCACATGCAGACATCAACACTTAAAGGGGCGGTCTCATGTAAAGTGGACTTTTCTGAGCTTTACATCATGTTACAATGTTGTCCCCCCATGCAGATGCCCCGCTCGGGTCCTTCAGACTAGCCATTAGCAAGAAAAACACAGTGGAACTGCGTCGATACTGAGCTCATATCAGCCGCTTCTCAGCGTAACACTGGATAAATCACTGTGTTCTCAGAACCGACGAGTTCAAATACATGCTCTCTCTCGCGCTCGTCCAACCAGGCCAGCTAAGCTCGGCTGTTGCATGCAGCAGCGGCATGTTAGTCAGCACCATCTGCATGCAAAGAGACTCAAGAAGAATTACTCTCATTAATAACCGTTATTCCTCCATCACTTCGAAGAATCTAGGGACCTTGCGTGCGTAATAAAGAGCGTGAGACACACCCTCGCCTGCTTCCTCTGTGTGTCACGGTAATGGCAACAATCTGTGGCAATGGAAGATTTCCAGAAGAGCAAACACCCGTTTGACCCCTCTCTGCCCCCAAAGGTTACAGAATTTCACTCGTAGAACCAAACCTTGCTGAGGACGTCGCATGCATCTGCTCTAAAGCAACGTAAAGACAGCCTTTTCTTTACTTCACAGATTGCAAACCCTATAAGGTCGGTGGAATGTAGCGTCCACTGACTTTCACCCAGAGAGCAGTGAGCAGAGCGAGCGCGGTCCAGTGACGGGGCCCCGGATTTATGTGCGGCAGGAATGCACACCGTCTCCTCTTACTGCAGGGCCACGGTCCAGCAATGCAGGCAATGCTTTGATGCACAAACACGGTCGCTATAAATGACAGTGAGAACGACTCCTCCAAATCCTGCCAGGGACAAAAAGCAGATACTACACCACATTGCCGCAGACGCTCAATGAGTGAAAAAGGATGCACGCTGCGGCGTCGCTAACCACTGACGCACCAAAGTTGGTGGGGTTTATTTTTACAGAGGGAGAGGCTGGAAATATGGAGAAGGAAACTTGATAAGTGATATTGGCGTCGATGTAACACTGCGTACGCACGGCATGTTGACAGGTAGAGATGCTTTCAGCCATCTGTCAGTAGCAGAAACACAACATCTGATGGAATTGGGACCAGCTGCCGCAAACTATCTCCTCGGTATCCAGAACAAGACATTTCATTAAAAATATATCTGACTCAAAGTCGAGGCTTGAAAGATGTTACTGGTATCAAAGCGTACGGCACGAGTTGCAGCAGGGGTGTTTACACAACTACGTCGCATTTAAAGCCTGTAAGCCCAGGACCTCGTCAAGTCTTCAGTTTCTAATGATTAAAATTTAAATGTCTTAAATTTAAATTTTAGACATTTAAACTCCTCATTTAACATGAAAATTCAATAATTACTTTTTAATTTTTTAACATTTAATACAGATAAAAAAAAAACAAACTGATTGAGCTGCTTTAAGTTATTCTAAAATTGTTTATTCTTGCTGTGTATTAAAATGACATCATCCATGTTTATATGTAAGGTTTGGATGCTTGTCACATTTTCTCCATGAGTTTTAGGATTATTATTATTAGTATTATTATTATTGGGAAACCATGTTCTACATCTACACATAAAAGCTTTGTCAAGTCTAAACATTAAAAATACATAGTTCAGTGTATTTTATGAACTTTTGACAGTACACAGGAAGAGAAGTCATGAAGGATCAGAATAGGAAGTGCTTTTATTTTGAAGAACTGAAGCATATGCGAGTCACTACAAGTTTTCTTGTATTAATGTGGCTGTTAAATGCAGATGTAAACCAGGTTTAATTTGCTTGGAGTCATTTGTTACAGTATCACGTAGAGAGACATGAGGTGCTAAGTATCACTACAGCTAACATGAACAGATCATATCAGGCCACAGGAATCAAACTCCAGTCCTGAAGGGTCGCTGACCTGCAGTTTCTAGATGAGGCACAGATACAAAAACACTGGAATGAAATGGCTTAATTACCTCCTCATTGTCCAAACAAGTTCTCCAGACTTTTGCTAATGACCTAATTATTATATTCAGGTGTGGTGCAGCAGAGGCACATCTACAAGTTGCAGGTATTAAACATAATTTTCATGAAGACCACATTGTTTGTTTCATTGGTCTAATGTAATACTCTCATCTTAAATGTTGTTTTCATTACCTAAAATGACAAATCATGAACAAAATAAGACTTAAAAATTTAAATTTGTCTGTGGTTTATTTATCCAATGTTTTTCACTTAACTGGGTTTCTGAAATAAATCAACATTTTCAGAAATAATAACATTCTAATTCATTGAAAATGACTGTATGAGACGCACCGTGATTACATTAGGTTACGATTGTATACATTACTCAAGTATGAGACCGTTTCTCGAGTCCAAAGTTCGACGATCAGGGAAGGAGCAAAAGAAGAAAAAGCCAGAGATCAGAATGAAGCCAAGAGAAGTTATGTGTGTGTGTGTGTGTGTGTGTGGGGGGGGAGGGGGTGCGTGTGTGTGTGTGATTTCAGCCCAGCTTCACATAAGTCATTGTCTCCATGTTTTGCATCAGCTCGAAGACCATCAGCCCATTTATCCATCTGCTGCGTAAACATCGCCCTGATCATATTTGGGCCGATCCATCCCAGACGGGCAGAACATATTCTGCACAAAGTTAAGTCTGACACGGGATGAACGAACGGAGACCCTCCTTGTAGATCGCTGCTCTATTCCTTTATGCATGGACACGGCATGTCCTCCACCTGCGCTCCGCCTTTCCTCTCCATGTGGATTTCAGGAACAAAAAGATCATCTTGACCTCGTCCTTTTATGCTTGAATCCCACCCATTGAATTTTAGACAATGTTAGTCAAGCTCTTTTCTGGGAATGAGTTAATGATTTATAATTTTTTTTTTTTTAAAAAAGCATCGGTGACAAACGTTTTTCGCCCACGCAGCCTTGGTCCGTGAATGACCGCGATTCCGGTAAGTATTTCGAAGCCACCTGCTGCTGCCAGATATCTTACTTCCAGCAACAGCTGCCTGAAAGTGTGTGCACATCTCTGCGCATTTGTGTCTGTGGGTGGGTGTGCAAGTGTCGTTGTGCGTGTGAGCCTCTCAACACACACATTCCTCTCAGATGGAGTAAGTTCACTGGAGGAGACCCTGCTGACTGGCCCATTGAGTGAGTCAGGATCATGAGGGGAAACAAGAGAGGGGGGGAAAAAGGGAAAGTGATTGAGGCCGGCTTTCAGCTGTTAAAACGCCACAACACAAACAACTCTTATGCACTCAATAAGTCAACCTTCCTGGAGCCACAGGGCAGCGCTCTCCTTGGGTTCACTCAGAAATCCCTTTATAAACTGAGAGACAGCTGTTGTTTGCCTCTGCCTCATGTGCACATGGTCACCCCCACCGAAGACCCCCAACACCGAACCCCGGAGGACGAATCTTGGAAGCTCCTGTTGGTCTTCCTCCCATTCAGTGCATCTCGGTGTGGGAGCTCTGATTACACAGGGGCTCAGAGGTGCATTAAGAAGCTGGATCCCAGCTAATGCTCAGCGTTCATGCTGCAAACCACAAAGCACTGGCCTAAATTTCCCAAGGATTTAAGCATTTGCATTCATTAGTTTGAAAAAGACAAAAGTTTATTCATGCGGGGTGATGTATTGTAGGTTTGTAAGAGTCACTGGAAACTTGAAAGAGAAAGCTCAGGTGACGGACGATGGTGACAGGAGTTGCCGGTTCGATCCTCGCTCTGTCTGTCGCTGTCATGGCGTCCTTGGGCAAGACACGTCACCCACTTTTCCTGGAAGTCGTGGCTACTATCTGGTAGCTTACCACCATCGGCCTGCGAATGTGTGCGTGAATGACTGAATGTAGTGTGAATCGCTTTGGAGTCCTCTGGACTTGATAAAATGCTATATGAGTAGAGGCCGTTTACAATTGACCATTTCTTAGAAGTTTAAAACCTACCTTACCTGGAGACGTTGACTCTATTGGTTCTCAAGGAAAGTTTGTCTTGAACGGTGAAGTCGACAACGACTCTCCGACGTATCAAGACCAAAAGGCGGCTTCTGCCAACAGCTCCAGGCTTTAAAACATTTGAGCTTTATTAACATTTACTGTCATGGGCCAGAGGTCAGTCGGTTGTCTTGAGTGTTTCAGTTTAAATGTCACAAAAGGTTTGGAAATGAATCTTTTTCTACATCAGAAAGACGTTTGCTCCGTCTCTCATGCACACATGAGCGCATGCACCAGTTTCCGACCTGGCGGTTGGCTTTCCAACATCAAACCGAACAGCCAAACCTCGGAGCAGCTGCAGATCCGTCTCCCAGGGTAGTCGGGCTTTGATCTGCAGGTTGTCGCCAATCTCAGGGAACAGATGGAATCCAGAACAGATTTCGCAGCCCTGCGAGAGACACGACGCTTTCAACGCGCCTTCACATCTTTGCCTTCTCACAAGTTGCTCTCTTTTTTTCTTATACATGACAACAAAATGAACTCGTCTCAAGAAAGTGTTGCTGCGATGTCAACGGGCTTTACAGTGTTAGTGTGCAGTGTCTCGTAAAATTATTCACACCCCGTGAACTTTATCGCTTTTTTGTTTGCGCTGCAGCCACAAAACAATCTTCATCTCGCATAAAACGAAGCATAAACATGTCCGTCTCCAGACGAAGAAAGCAAAGACGTGCTACAGTCGCTGCTGAATACAAATGCATCTCACTCTTTTTTGAAAACCAGCAATTTGTCTTACATAAAATCATTGACTGCTTTATGTTTCCTCGTCTAAAATATGCTCCAACACATAACTACACACACAGTATGTTCTCAGAAAGACACGTTCTTTTATTTCGGTTTCATTGCATAACGCAGAAACACAAATTTTCATTTATTATTCATGTACGTTGTAGATGCTTTCTACCTTGCGGAGCGGAGGAGCTGCGTGACCTTCGTCCATAAAGCAGGGCTAAATGAAGGGAAATGAATGGCCTCACATGACATATTCTGAATAGTTTAAGTGCAGCCTAATGGCTGAGGGCTAAAAGGTCCGATGCTGTGCATTACATCACCTAATTAACTTGGCCTGTGCCGCGTGTTTGCTGGTGTGACAGCTTCATAGCTGTTTTCGTGCGAGCCGCCCAGGCTACGCTGGGTGTGCCGGGTATACGGGCTCCAGCTACAGCCCCTCGCTGCTTTTTCATGTACTGTCATAAAACCCTGCTACAGTGGTAATGTAGCTGTTCTCATTGCGGGACTGCCCAAGTGCGGACTCCGCCGAACGACGTGAAATAAAACGTCAAAGCGCCCTAAACCCAGTAAGGGGGGGGGGGCGGGGAGATCGTGACATTCACGGTTTGCAGTCGATGATTTATGCTGCAAAGAGCTCATCATAAGGTTACAGTTAAATTGAAAATAACTTCTGCACGGATGGAAACCAGACTCCTGCTTCTTGAAAATCAATTATCCTGCACTCTCTTATTCACATTTGCCCTTATGTGTACCCATAACATGCTTTTACACCATCAACCAGCCTTTTTCCTCCTTTCTTTTCTTTTTTTTTTTTAAATCTGCACTCCCTACTCCCTGATGTCTCAACAATCCCATGTTTAGTGAAGATTGCCACCATATGTTTCAGCGACGGATCCTGCAACATGCTTAGCTCCAGAGCCTCTGGCTGCGATGCAGGAAGGGCCTCTTTGGGCTCTGCAGTTGACGGGGGCTTTTCGCCTCAACGTGGCAGTGGGCCCACTTTGCCTGGAGATCTGGGTTTTCCTTCTCCTGACGACCCGTCCACTTCGCTGCGTTCCTCTCCGTCCGAAAACCTGCGCTGATCCAACGCTTCTGTTCTAGTCAGTCGGTCCCACTACTCACAAATAGCAGACGCAGCCTTTTGCAGGTGTTGATCTGCCATCAGATTTATAGTAAATTCATGTTTGATTAAGTAAAATTGAAAGTATATTTCAACAAAGCTCTTACTTTCATAAAAATGTTTTTACACGTTAAATTGTCAATTTGTTTTGACAGTATAGTATGAGGCAGATAACTTGGTGCTCCCAAACACACTACTCAGTCAGGAGCCACCAATCAGAGCCAGGAGGAGGGTCTTACCGCTGTCAATCATGCTTGTGTACCTGCTGCTCTGTGACTCGCTACAGCAGGGGTGCTCAATACGTCGATCGCGCGAAGGTTTTAAGTCGATCTCGGCAGCAGGTGAGAAACTGAAGGCCTCCAGGACGCTGAGAGCAGCACTTCCTCTTCTGACAGGCTTATCAAAATATTCACTAAGATCCAAAACGTTTGTAGCTTCATTAAATAATAATAAAGCCTGGAAACCTGATACCTTAACGGACTGAACATTTTTAACGTAATCTTTGCTCGGCTTGCGGGGCGCAAGCGGTTGCCACAGCAACGGGTGTGCTTAACGATAAAGAGAGAAAGAGAGTGAAAAGGTGCGAGTGGTTCTCGAGTGGATCACCTGTTAGGGTTATTTTACCTTTGTTTTCCTTCGCTGTGGTTCATCACAGCCGCAGGAGTTTCTGAACGTTCAATAAACGACAAACTTGGACTAATTACCTTGTTCATTTGCAGTAAACGTCACAACAAACATCAAATTGGACACATGTATTTGATTAAGCTTTAACAAACAAATGGCTTCTACCGCGATAATTATGTGAAATGAAATTAATTATATCCCAAATTCAAAAGATTTGCCTTTACCTCTGCAGAGCTCTTTGGTTCCTCCTGTCAGTCTGTAGTTTCGCATATTGACGTCATCAAACCAAATTTCAGATCTACCATAACTGACTGACACCTGCTGGCCTCAGGTTTGCAACCAGCTTCTGACTGAGAAACCAGTAACCTGCTCCCAGTGTCACAATCTCACCGAGGAAGAAACTGCATTGGGTTTTCTATCACTTTATCATTTCTGATATAACCCTATGAGTCAATAGGGTTTAATTTACAATTTGTATGTCTTCATGTCATGAGGTAGATCTCAGCCGGCTGGTGAGAGAAAAAGTAGATCTTGGTCTCAAAACGTTTGAGCTCCCCTGCACTACAGCTTCCTCCTCATAACAGAGGAAGAAGTGTTGACTATCTGATGCTCAGGATAGTCAGCATGTCCAACAATGACGGCGGATAAACAGTTTCCTGTAAGTTGTTTCTCCGCCAAAGCTGCAGTTGCACACTGCAGCTTTGATTAGGCTCTCATAGTAAAAACACCAACTCTGTCAAGTCCCTCGACTGTTACATGTCCATTAAACGACGAGATGCATATAAAGAACATTTACCCAAAAACCATCGGATTCATCAGTGGCCAAAAGAACAAGCAACTAAAAAAAAATCCTTAACAGAAGCACAACATTCATGGTAATGTTTGATTTTATACGTTTGTTTAACGCCTGAGGGCGAAAAATATGACTTCTTTTGAGTCCAGTAGTCATTCTGAATTCATGATTGTGCAGAGAGAATGTGTGTGTCAAGTTGGATAGAGACAGATGTTATTCCATCTTGTTAGCGGATTCATTTCTCCATCTGTTGATGTCCTTTCCTGCGTGTGATCACTCTTTAGTGAGTTAGTTATAGAAGGCTTTAACTCTTTCCAGACGGCAAAATCCTCTTCACCGGTGGTGGTGGAGTTTCTGACTCTCACTCATCATCGTTCACCCAAACACACACTGTCAGACTTGTAGGATCAGCACTTTCTCGATATTCCATGATCTCAGTTTGAAGATTACATTTAATAAATCAGGTTGGCCAGCTGCTCCTGTACAAGTCCATCTGGTCTAAGCCCACACTTGTCTCAGACGGATGATTTCATTTTTCACAACTTGCTTTTCATTTCTGCTCACTTGCAGCCTAACTGGCATTTCCGCTGGCGCGTGTTACGCTTCTCCGATTGAATCGTTGCATTTCTATCGCCCTTTTGTTTGTATTAGTCTGTCATCAATCATGCCTTCTGCATCGTCCACGTGCCACGGAGACATTTCACACTCACTTCAACGACGTTTCCTAGAAGCTGTTAATAGTCTTATTTGATTGTGTCGCTCCATCAAACGGTATCTACCAGCAGGATGTGGCTGATTACTTGTAGTTTTATTGGGTGTCAGGATCTCTGTCATAAGGCTACAAACACTCAGAGTCGTGCTCAATGAAAAAGATGGTTGTTAAAAAAATCTTACTAAAGACTTTAAGATGTCTCAAATTTGGCCATAATACACAGCAAATGCAGATGCGCCGTTTTTAAAGAACATGGGTAGAAAAGAAACACGAGTTTTCTTTATGGATGAAAAATGCAAGTAGGAGGGAATGAATTGGTGAAAAATTGGCTTTGCACAGGGGCAGATTGATAATTTAAGATCGATGCTACGTCGTAGCATTTGGATGCATGTTTAATGCTCCCTCGTGCATTAAACATCAACAGGCCGCAGCCATGTAAAAAATGAGCTGTAAATCCCACATGATGACTCAGCGGAGCAATTAAGCAGCTTTGGGCTGCTCACGACTTTATGAGTTGCGCACTAACTTGGCTAGATGATGCGTCGAGAAGCTATCTACAAGATTCCTTGCGCGTTAGTCCTCCGGGCTCCTGTGAGAAAAAGCTTCTGGTTTGAATTAATGACTTCCCGGCACATCTGAAGCAACGGTACGGCTCCGAGGCAAAACAGTGCAGCACGTTCCCGCTCTTGATTTCTGCAAAAACACAAACACGCATGCACTGGTCTCATTCTCGGCAGCTGATTGTAGTTACCTTGTTGTTCCCACGCCCAAAAAGAGCAAAGAGAGCCAGCTGAGCCACAGGACCTTTGACATCTCGTGCACGATGGAGCTGATTTCCCCTTTTTTCGCATTTTACTTTCACGGTAACGCTAGTGGAGAGCAAAATGCTGCTTTTTGTAGAAATGATAATGCAGTGGCTACACTGCTAGGATTTTTATTTGTAAAAACAAAAACTTTACCCTCTACTTCATATTCATGCATCGTTCCAGCTCAAGTAAAACTCATTGAAGTTTGTGGCTGCAATGCGACAAAACAAATGGAAAAAGTTCAGTCCTACTTTTTGCAAAGGACTTTAGTAGCTTTGTTTTTTTTTTTTTTTGCTGTTGTTTTTGACAAGAGATTCAAAAGGGCTGTAACAAATAATTGGTCTAAAACTATGCAGAATTGTTGTTGACTTCTCACTTGTCCCCGTTCTCTTACTAACCGCCATTTGTATGATGGCTTTAGTCCTCAGAAAACATCTCAAACCACAAAAACACCAGAAAAGAAAAAAAAAAAAAAACAAACTTCAGAAGTTATGGTCAGAACAGCTCCACCAAAAAATCCCCCCAATAAACACACAATCCTTCCTGCGTACTTATAAAAAGCTGGAAATATTTTTTTTTTTTTTTTAAATGCATCATCTAAGCCTCTTATTTATTTTGATTCTTGGCAGATATGTAATTATCTGAACAAAATAGTAGTGGTGACAGATTATCTGTCTCATGTAATGCTGTCAGGCAGTATGTTTAAAAAGTGACATCCTGCAGCTTTAAGGCGATTCTGAAAGCAAAAGCAGGGGCCCGGCTGACGCTCTGCAAGACGAAGCTGAAAAGGAACCGATTAGTGTAACGTGAAACAGAGAGAACTAAATGTACAATGCTGTAAGTCACCGTTTTATCTGCGAGGATTTGGCTGATTTTCATCGCTCTTTCGTCCATAAAAAAAAAATAAATTCAATTCTCAAGGCTGCGAAGTCACAGCAATGTTACATAAGGAACCGTTGGTGCGGCTTTTATTCATCGCACTGGATCCATGTTACACAAGAGGGTTTTAATTCACCTCACATATGGAAAACCGTTCAGTGAAGGCGAACGTATCCAGAAGAAAAAAAAAGCAGGCAAAGAGTTTCAAGGTGTGAACAAATGATTGAACTACCACACTTGTGAATAACGGTCAAGATTTACAGGGCGGACTCGAGAAGTTGTCGGTAGAGTTGCCGTCTGTAACGGATCCATAAGGAACGATCTGTGGCTGTGGGAAACGTCTCTAAACTCTTCTGCGATGCAGTCCTGCTTAGAGAAAGCGTGCTTATCAGCTGCCATTATGCTCAACCATAAATCAGTGACAGCTACTTTAGTCTCTACGTTCAGGTTTTCTTATACGCTTCACTCCATTCCCAACCGTGCCATTCGCATGCCTGCCATCGGTTCTGAATAATCCATTTGTTCTCTGCATCATCCTTTTCCAGAATGCTACCCCTCTGAAATCGTGACAGATTGGACTGGTGGTTATGGCAGCCAGCTGTCATCACTTGTGTTTGTTTTTTGATTTCCGTCCTCCGCTTGGAGGGCCTCTGTGTCCCTCGGTCGCCTCCCTTCTTCTCTCCCAGGGCTTCATCTTTGACTCCTTTAGGGGAGGTCTGCTCTTTGGCAAGGACTTTGCTGATCCCTGCAAAGAAGATGCACAAATAAGAATAAGAAAAAAAAACTAACAGGGATGAACAAAAACACTCACAGACAACCAACAGACATAGGCCGGAGCGCGGAGTGACTTCCAGGAGTTTCAGGATGTTTTGACTGACCAAATGAGAGTTTGTTTATGTTTTGGGATGACGGTCAGCAGCTTTGAGAAGGTCGGGCCGGGCAAAAGCGGACAAACAGAAACGAAACCGAAGTAGGCTCTGATTATTTTGTATGTTTTCACAATTTGAGCTATCCTCGTTAGCAATCGCTTGCAAAGTCCGTGCTCTCAGTGGAGATTCTGATTTGGCTGTTGTTGTTGTTGTTGTGGAGAGATTCTGTAACAGATATGGCCTCATCAGGTGCCCCTCCGAACACTGGGGGCCTCCCTGATCCAGATGAGTGGAGAAAACAAGCAGTGTCTGCACTGGGAATGTCCCGCAGCTCTGACGGTAAAAGACGAACCGCAGAGGTTTACAGCAAGCAGCGAGAGAGACGGGCGACGCAAGCGGTTTGTGGCAGCAGAGGAACCATCCAGAACAATGGCAAAGTCAACAACGTGACGCTAAGTACATAATGCACTTCCATAAGATACACAGACACGCCCACACACAGGCATTTGCATGAATATTGTATATATGCGTGCAGGCACAGCGCTATAAATGAGCTGTAAATCAGCTGCCGTGCAGACTCTGAACTTTGAGTCTGCACAGCTGGAGCCAAAGAGGCTCTGGGGTTTATTCCCAGCCGGGTTATGTTCCTGGTAGTGAGTAAGGGGACATACTGCACACCCACAGAGTGACCACCCAGCTCAGAGTCCGACAACGGGACTCTGCATGTTTGCGAACTTATGATATGACTTACAAGTTTCCCGGCACTAGCTGGACTCAACACCGTTCCCGATGCCACAAAATAATATGAGTACAACATGTGACAAGGCTGCCGTCCCGGTGGCTCACTTCTCTGCCGGCAGGCCGAAACTGACACCGATCAGCCTCTGGACACCGGCAGACACCCGATTCTGTGATGACAGTTTTGCTTTTCTTTTTTCCAAGCATCTATTTTTAGAAACATCATATCTTTCCGGTCTTTGGAGTCGTGGTCGCCATTTTGACACCGTTTAATTCTGATGTTGGGAAAATAAAAACGATTATGCCAGTGAGTTTCCACTACAAATGTGCGCAAAACTTTGTCGATATTCTGATAATATCGAAAAAAACAAACAAATACTATTTAGCAATTGATGTCTCCGTTACATGAGAAGCAGGTTACAGATGATAATATGTGAATAAGTCTGTTCACAGGATATTATTATTAAAAAAACACGCTACTCCATCATCCTCCTACCACTTCCTGTTGTTTTCTTCGTCTTTTCCGCCAGTAGCAACATTCGGTCGTTGATCACTTGACTGTGTGATGCGTGAAAACTGTTTTCAGTGTTTTCAATACACCGATTTTAGTACAGCCGAAAAAACATTTAATTCTAGCACAAAAATGTTTTATCAAAAAACATGAGTTTTCCTTTTCTTTTCAACATTGGCGCATTTCCATCATGTAAATTCATTTTCATTGCTGCAATTTATGACTTTACTTGGCCAGTAGAAACACAGCTTGTGTAATACTTAACGCTTTGACCTTAAAGAAGTCACTGGTGATTGCACGAAATATCGCAAATGTATCATTATTGAAATGTCCCCATACACCATATAGATAGTAGCATTAAAAGTTTTGAAAAACGACTTCCACTTCCCGATTCGCCGCTCCGAAAGGTCAAAGTGTGTTCCCATTCAAAAAGACGTCCCAGACGATGACTGTGGTTATTTTTGGTTTCTGTGCTGCAGCTTTGAGTTTCGTAGAGTACTATGAACAGCTTTACATTTTTTACCATTCTATTTAAGGTGAGGCAACATTCTTATTCCGTTACAACCACAAATAAACATCCTCAAATAAGTGATTTTCAGAATTTAATACAGGTAAAGATGAGGAAATCCCCGTTATTACTAAACCAGTGGCGTCCAACATTGTGATGCTGGAAGTACTCACGAAAGTTTAATTTGTAAATATAAACAGAAAAACCTATTTCATTGTGATTTTTTTTCCCAGCAACAATTAACCATGGAATAGATAAGGAATCCAATATTTAAGAAAATAAGTAGAGTACTGTAGTTTTTGTAGCAAATGCACGCCAGATCCACACAGAGACGATTAAACCAGGTTCTGGCTATGAAACACCATCTCAAGTCAATACAGGACAATCCTGGAGGAAAACTAGTAAAATCCTGCAAAACATTTTCCCCTTTAGAGAAAGTACATCCTCCTACAGGACAAGAACACGATACATAGAGTAGAATGGCTTAGATTAAGTGGCCGCAGCACGGTTCGAAATTATCATGCAATAATATATATGCAGGCCATAAATTATATCCTAACCGTGACTGCATCTTTAAATCGAGAAGCTTGGAAAATTCTCACACACGGCCGTGGACAAGCAAGTAGGACAAAAGCCAAATCCCAGAAACAATGCGATCTGTGGTCGCCACAGATGTAGGAAAAAGGACTATTCGAGGGTGACTCAGAGAACTGCTTGTCCGGAAAAACTTTAGGAGACACAAGGAGGAAGCTGTCGGCGATCAAGGAAACAAGAGGAGAAAGAGGATGTACCCCCGCCAGTCATCTGGCACGGCCATCAGACCACAGTACTAGGAACTATGTCCAACGGTCATTTTAGGATCTCTATAAATATCCTCCCCCCCCTCTCTATGAGTCCATTGTTCCTGGAAGATTCCTCACATGAACACCTCCCGACATTACAGGGGAAGATTACACTTTCCCCTCATTGAGTAGTGGTATAGGAATGTCCGAGTAAACCTCTTAATGAGGAGGATTTAGGCGGCTGGAGGACAGGATGCTTCCAGCGGGGTCAGGTGGATGATATTACAGCACGCTGTTTACAGTTCAGATGAATCCCATCATGGCATCGCACTCCAACCGGAACCTCTGCAGTCTCTTACACAAACACTCCTCTTCCCTAGTCTCCCTCTCTCCTCTTTTGCAATTCTCAGATCTCTATAAGCCGTGTGCTGTTCTCCAACTGAGAACGCTGAGTTGAGTGTGCAGCCTTCTTGCTTTCCCCATTAGTCCTAATGACGGCCTTGGATGTTCCAGACCCCCTAGAACATTGTAATGGCTGTCCGCTTAACGTTATTGAACACGCCACTTTCCACGCGAACTAATTGGCTTCCTCTCTGTGCCAGAGGGCCTCTTGAGTTTTGTTTTTTTTTTTTTCCAATTGCAATTAAATCGACGCCCACTAGATGGGGTGTTGTGGCCTTGTCAGATTACATGAATCAACGTTTCAGTGGTAGACTTGACGTCTAATTAAGTCGAGCACAAGCAGGAGACGTCAGCAGAGATGAGAAATCTGTCTCTCTCTGACTCTCCCAGCACAGACACTGGCAGCATTTGGGTGCTGCTAAAAAAAAAAAGAAAAAAAAAAAAAAGTCATTCTCTCTGAAGCTGGAAATGTTTTTGTGGCGCTTTTGAGAACATTTATGAGGAATCTGAATTACTACCACATCCATCATGATCTCCCTGTCCCGCCCCTCCCCTCAGTGCCTCGCTGTCTCCGTGTGAACCTCAGAGAACTGCAGCTGAACCCTGTCCCGTTTGAGCCAACTCCGGTTTCCTCAGATCCGCTGGTGTTGTTGTTTGTGTTGTGTAAGTGGACGGGGAGGGCCGGCCACGCTCGACGACGCGACCTTCTCAAAAGGTTCTTCAGCGCCGTTCGGAGCTCCAGCCCGTCTCCTGCGGTATGCAGATGGAGGCGAGGATGAGGCTGTTTGTGGGAAGAAGAGCCCTGCCAACATCTATAAGATCTTCCATTGTTGGGGAATGGAGTGTTTGTGTTGTAGTGTGTTCGATGCCTGCGAGTGTACATGTGGGTCACATTGTGGTGAGAGGATATAATTTTGAGCCTTGGTCGTTTGCGCTCACGGTTTAAAGCGAGTTCTTGGTTCTGGGTCTTTTGGTTCATACCATTAAGTTCTCCTTTTCCCAATCAATTAGCGGTTTCGTCCCTGAGAGTGTGAACACAAGCCTATTAATCAATCTAACTGATTACCATAACTTTAGTACTCTGGACTGAACTACTTTTATCCATGTCCAGGCCACAAAAAGCTTTGCTCCCCTCTAAGAGAGGGACCTCAGTTTGGGATCATAAACCATGAATTAAAGTCAAACAGTGACAAATATGATGTTCTTTAAATTATATGCCAAACATTGGGGGGGGGGAACAAATGCTGTTTTGTGTATTTTAGACAAGTTTGGATGTGGATTATCTACCAGCCATTTCTTTGCAGGACCTTTAGAAATGAACATCATCAGCAAACGATCCCAACAACTTCAGTAAAAGGTTTCACCTCTCATCCAAAAGACGTCTGCAAATTATTGAAAGTACTTCACACTTAGTGAAGTGCTTTCATACTTAGGAGTGCTAACTTTTATATGTATGTGGAGGGAAACCTGAAAAAGTTACCGAGTAGTGATGCACCGAAAAACCAACTGGTGCCTGGAATCAACTGACCGATAACGAGTCTTTAACTAACCACTGCAAGAACTTCAGCAGGTGCTGGTCATTTCATACCTTTGTAGCTTTAGTAGAAAAGGAGCATTATAGCAGCAGAAGCTCTACCTATGCTAGTAATGCTAAGCACCAATACAAGGTCCAAAGTCATGCTAAATCACTGGCACAAACCTGTGGTGCAGACTCTGTTCTCTCTCTATCTCTCTCAAACTCAGTGCGACTTTTATGCAAATATTTCATTCTAATATTTAATATACCAGTATTTCTAAACGGAAAAACTAGAAAGAAACATCAGGAATGCTCCTAATTCTACTTTTTAAAGTGAAAGTGTTAAAGGCTGAAATCTTTCTTTGGAAAATCTGAGGTTGGAAATCGACTTCAAAACCTCTGATTGGTTCATCTTCGATGTAAAGGTGGTGCTTTTACGTTTGCTGTGAGACGCGTCGCGATGCAGACTTGTTTCCAAATCAAAACACTCGTCAATGGAAATTCAATTGACGAGGCAACAAGTTGCTAAAGGTTTCCTGTATTTACGCCTGCATACAGAACCAGCCAGTGACAGTCAAGACTGGAGAGAGAGACTACGTGAGGGTTTAGCATTTTGTAAATATTGCAATTGCACGACACAATTCAGAGACAATGGGAAGCAATGAGTGCTGCAGTGTGTGGTCAAAATGACCGTTTGAGAGGCATTTATTCGTGGATGAATTTTGACTGTGGAGCTACTGGACTGGAGCTGGATCAGCAAAATCCTGGGCTGCATTTAGAAAAAGAAATCTGAAACATATTCACTCTGTGGCGCTAATAGGCTTCCATTGATGGATATATATATATAAGAAACGTGCGCTCAATTTCCTCGAACACAGGAAACAGGAAGCTCCAGGCCGGAAGAGAGCGCGGCGCCCTGAATTGGGCTTTTAGCAACAGAGCCAAAGAAATCTGAAGTGTTTACATGTTGGGTTGGGAACAGACAGAGTTTATTTACAGGTTTCATTCACCACCCCCCCGTTTCAAAAACTGCTCCAGTCCTAATCCAGTTATTCAGTAAAATGTCTTTTCTCTTCTTTTTTTCAGGGATTGGATTTTTAAGCCGATTGAGGGGAAACAGGAAGTGTACATGCACTTCTCTTCCCTTCAAAACGGGATTACGACTGGTTCGCTACGGCTCATTAACAAACCAATGCACGCACACTCGCGATGCTGAACTCCTCGGGAGTTTCTCCGCGGCCTCTTCCATGTGTGGATGTGTGTGAAAGTCATACGCAGCATTACCCAGCAAGGTAATTCAGCAAGCTTGAACTTTCCCAGCGTCACATTTCGACAAGAAACATGTTCCTTTGGATTCCATGTGCAGACAGAGAATGAGGTTTTGCACATTCCTGAAATGGAGAGCAAATGATATGTGATTCAGATTTTTGAAAAATTATTTTTACAAATAAAAGTGTGACCTCAATATCTTGTTAAGCAATGCAGGAAATTCCAGTTGTAGTCTTTGGGAAATTATTATTATTATTATTATTATTATTATTATTATTATTATTATTATTTTTAATCAGCTTTGGAATCATTAGCTATGGTTCAGTCAGATTATATGGACAACTTGTTTCTACATACCAACACAGGAAAGAGACTGGGAAACAACATTTAATGAAATAATCATTTTTTTGGCTCTTTCTCCGTGTCTCACCCGTCGTGACGTAACCTAACCCTGCTGAACTGCAGAGTTTTGTACGTTTTGTTGATGCAGGGGACTCTCCCCGCCTCACATCTCGCTCCCTCTCTTCCTGTGGAAATGGGATCATTTAGTAAGGGGCGAGATAAGCTGAGTGGATGAAGTGAGTGAAGGCTTTTTTTTTTTCTGTACGCTCTGACGCACGCGGCGCTCCTTTTCCTGACGACGCCCCTGCACTCACAGAGCCCTGCGGGAGGAGAGGGGGGTGTCAAAGGTCGGAGGAGAGCTCTCGCTCGTTTTTTGCCCGTATCTTTTTGTTTTTGCCTCGACTCCGACAGACAGTATCTGCGATATGACAGGTTTTAGCGGCAGCTGGCAGACAGATAGCAGACTTGCTAACACTCCCTGCAATGCCCTCTTGATCTCTGCTGCTCTGTGTCCAGGGAGGATGGTGTTACCACAACGTATTTATCTGCCCTCTTCACTTTCTTTGGCTTATCTCCTGGGCAAAGCCTCCCCATCATTCATGTCATGCTCCTCTGCTTTTATTTTTTTCTCCCAGTGACTCTTTATTTTCTGGAAACCTTCCCTCCTGTTTATCCCCCAGGTCATTATGGCCGTTCTGAGCAAAGAGTAGTTTGTTCATCAGTGTGGGAATTTTCCACTTTACAACTTATGATAAAAACAAGGCAAAGAGGCTGAACTCTGACGTCGTTGCACACTGAATAATTGCTCGACAATTAAACCCAAACATAATTCTGGAGTGTGCTGACAGCTTAATTGGATTTCATAAATTTGGGAAATTTTGAGAGGTTATAGTGGCTTGACACCAGTATCAGTATTTCACTGTGGGTTTTTTTTTTTTTTTTAGTAAATTTGCCAGAAACAGTGACACAGTATTAGAGCCAAAAGAGCTCTTAGTGACTCAGATCTTTTTGTTTGTGCTAATCCTACCCACTCCAACTTCCAAAGTGTTTGGCTACTTCCTTTAAAATAAGTAAATAAATAAATAGAATGTGAAGCTTTGATCTCAGTACATTTCTTTGGAGTCTCGCAAATTACCTGGGAAAGCTTTTTGACAATTTCTCCGTTCAATTTCTCCGTTCATTCCGCAACGCTTTCCTCCACTGGCGCACCAAGAACTAGACGAGCTACGGTGACGATGCTCTCTTGTGTTGCGATGACCTTTGAACATAAATGAAACATTTCCAATGCGAGCAAAAATATTTTTCACTCATTTATTCTCAGAACTTCCTGTTAAAAGGATTTTGCATGCAGTTTTGGCATATTGGCAATTTCTTTTTTAATTTTATGTCATAAATCAATTTATTATCAGTTGCTATTAAACCATTTGTTTGGACGATTTGCAGGGATAAATCTAAAACATGTAGGACACCAGTTCTTTGGAAGTGGGCCAAGGCGGCGCCGTTGTAGAACTTTTTGCATTAAGAGCGAATCACCCTCCAATGTATTCACAGCAAAAAAAATAATAAAAAATTCACGCAGCATGGACGAGCGCCAAACAAATACAGCTTTGCTTTAAGCATGGACGCATGTAGAACATTTATGTGCAAATGATCACATTTTGCTGAATGACCATCAGAACAAGGAGTCATTAAAGGAGTGATCAAGACGCCGGGGCGTAGGGACAGGCCCGAGGCCGACACGTTTAAATAGTCCGGCTGTATTTATTCACTCTTCAGGGCATCAATGAAGAAAAGCTTGAGAAGCTTTATGTATCAGTGATGTCATTCATGAAGGGGGGGAAACGTCCAGTTCCTAAACCACATTTCCCTGAAGAGGTGGGCCCTCGGGGGAACCGAGCCAACCTAAATATACATGCCCACTCAGAGTTCACAAACTACACCGGAGGAACACCCACAGCAGTGCATGTCTGGCTGTAAATAAGGACTGAACATTGCACTTGCATACAGCATCGGATTGATGAACCATCTCTTCCGTTTATCTGTGTCATTTAGGAGCTTAACTGGTTTCTTTCGGTTGCGTTTTGCGTGTCAGCCTCTTTCTTACTTCTATTTTTTTTATTTTTTTTTGGCTCTGTTTCTTCGTTTTTTCCACAGTTGATGCCCACCCATGTGTGTCGAATCTCTCTCTCGCTCTCCTCGTCTTCATCTTTGCTTCTTTTTTTCCGTATCCCCTCCCTCTCTTTATCCACACAGGAATGCGTGATATGCGGCCGAGCAGACGGCCTGTGTGATACTCCTGCTGAGCGCAGGAGAAAAGGGCAGACGAGGTGGTGAAAAACAACCCTGCTGCCACCTCCACTCATGCGTCCTTCATCACCTCTCGCTTTTCTCTCTCATCCAGTGATCGTCTCACGCCTAGCCCTACTTCTGTGACCTTTTGCCTTTGCATCAATCATTGTGTCGTGCAAATGTACAGTGCATCTGGGAAACAAAAGAAGGGTCACCCGTCTTAAATTCAGTTTATCTATCCTGACAGGGATCCTGTTGCATCTCAATCTGGTTAATAAAGATAATAAATGGAGATATGGTTTCAAATTCAGCACATACAGTTTCTAAAATACATATTTTGCCCCAAACAGAGTTTGGCCATAGAACGTGGCAATAACACAATTGCCAGAATATTATGTAATGTCCTGGCAAAACTTTATTCAAAACATGCGTAACTTCATTGTTTGTTTTCTAAAGATGAGACACAGAGCTGTAGTCTTTAACAAACTCACGTCTTGTTCTTGCTGATCTTGTTTTCTTGTGAAGCAGTTTGACGAAGTGCCAGGTTAAAGTTGGCACGTTTACTTTTGATATCACTTGTTGATAAATCGGCTAATGGCATCTATCAGTGCAGTTGTATTTAGCTGTGTGTCAACGAAACAAAAAAAATTGTTACTTGAGGAGCTTGGTGTTGTTGAAATTTGTTAAAATGTAAAAATGCTCGTAAGTATTTGTAAAACAAACAAAAAAAAAGTTATTTCTCTGAAAACTAAACGCTGCGCTTTGAACGTTGTAAAATTTAACGACTGATGTTTCAGCAGCTCTCTCTCCTCTGAGAGTTATTAGCCACTGAGGGCGTCGCAGGTCACATGATAGATTGCTACAGCAGCCAATAAGGTCCCTTTTTCACTGTGAATGTCAAGACTGAAAAATAATACCGTTTTGCAGTCAGAAATACCTTGTAAAAATTGCTGCCTGGCTGAGCGGAGTTGCAACCAACATGGTCACAAACAGTCGACTTAAAGCTGGTCTTGAGATTTGAAATTTATCAGGATTTAAGATGCAATTATTAAGTCTCTAAAGTGAAAGAGTTTGCGTTAGATTTCTGGAGTTTGCGCTATCTTTTGGGAATGCTACCCAGATGTTTCCCCAAATCTCTTGAACGGCAAAAGAGGAAGTGTTTTGGTGCACTTGCTCTGGACAGAAAGCAAGAGTTACACACCCAGAGGAGTAAAAAGCCAAGAAAGGAGCACATGAGAATCGCATTGTTGTCCACTAATCGGGAAAGATGAACTTTTTCAAAAGAACTTGCACATTCTCACAGTCCAGCAAGATCTTCTACCATGCAGAACTTGATGTCCCAAACTAGGAGTGGACGATTCCTCGGGGACGATTCCCCCAGCAGTGTAAGCGAAGAAGCAAGAGGGCAGAGAGGAGTGAAAGAATATATGAGGCACAAGAGCAGGGGATGGAGCGTGCAAAGCTCGCCATGTGTTTCTCATATATTACCACTCACCTCCAAAACACACCTCGCATATTTTAGCCGTACATGGACAAGAGTTGGGGGGGGGGCGCTGTTTTGACTGCGAGCGTGTTTGTGTGTTCGCAAACGTGCAGCGGCAGTCGTAGGTTGACTGCAGGCTCATGTCTTATGGCGTCCACACCATACCCATCTTGTAAATACCGACTGACTGCCGCTATCCAACGAAGAGACAAAAGGAAGGCTAAAATTCTTATTTGATTCGTGTTTAGAGATCGAACTGGACCTTTTGACCCACAGCAGATGAAAGGTTACGCAGATGTGTGGGGTAACCGTCAAACAGGGCAGCTCCGCCTAATAGATGGGCGACCCAACAGAACAAACCCTGGCAGTCAGTCGGCTGTGGTGTCTCAGAGAAACAGCTCCCCTTTGCTTATCTTCAGTCATAAACAACCAAAATGATTCAGGCGTAATAACTCATCTGTAGCAATCGCTGCGCTGAGATTTACGCTCTATTTGTAACCGTACTCACTCTACAAGAAACAACAGACCCGGTTTAAAACCTGTAAACTTTTAACATCTCATTGACTCAAACTTTGATTTATTTTTTTTTATTTATTTTTTTGGTCTTCATAACAACAAAGTAAAACCTGTTCATCCCCGTCTGTCAGATCCCACTAAAAAAGGCTCGACGAAGTTAGCTTAAAAGTGAGAGAACGATAGGGGTAACTTCCATTCATCTTGATTCCTAAATGATCCAAAGTTATTTCATATAATAAGTTTTTTTAGAGACAGTCATGTGGTTCATTTTAATCCCTTAACCTACAACAGAAACCCCCGTGTTCTGTTTTTCCATTGTGTTTTCTGGGGGCGATGGATAAAGGGTTTTAATGAAGCTCCGGGTAACAGGAACAAATATGAACCATAATCCTCTGATGTCACTGTCTGAAAAATGAGCGCATGCCTTCACAGAAGAAGGAAAAAGCACAGTGGTTACAGTGTGTGCCTCTCAATTGGCTTCCTTTCGCTTTTTAAATTCCCAAGATAAAAAAGTAAGACTCGAGCAAGTCAAGTCTCAAGTCTTTAAAGCACAAATCTAAACCGATCCTGAAGTCTTTTGTCCCAAACTCGAGTCTCCACCTCTTGTTTTTCAGACATTCAGATTAGCATCAGGTGTTTTCAACCAGATTCACCAGTAATTCACCTTTACAACCAAATCCATTTTTTAATCTAGGTCTCTGCTTGTAAAGGTCAGGGGTCAGTGTCATGTGTTTTTTGACTTGCTGATAGATTTGGTCTCTGAGTTGGGAGTTGTTTAGCTGCTAATCCTTATTGTATCAGGTACAGGTTTAGTGTGAGCAGTTGTAAGAACAGAGCCTTGCAATATATATATATATATATATATATATATATGTATATATATATATATATATATATATTATATATATATATATATATACACAAGACCCAAGGTGTAGGTTGTGTAAGGAGGCTCCTGAGACAGTCCAGCACATAACAGCAGGGTGCAAGATACTGGCAGGGAAAGCGCATATGGAACGACATAACCAAGTGGCAGGCATAGTGTACAGAAACATCTGTGCAGAATATGGACTGGAAACCCTGAGATCAAAGTGGGAAACACCCCCAAAGGTGGTGGAGAATGCCAGAGCTAAGATCCTGTGGGACTTCCAGATCCAGACAGACAGAATGGTAATGGCGAACCAACCAGACATTGTCATAGTGGATAAACAACAGAGGAAAGCTGTTGCTAGGTAGATGTAGCAATACCAAGCGATTGCAACATCAAGAAAAAGGAGCACGAGAAACTGGAGAAATACCAGGGCCTCAGGGAGGAACTGGAGAGGGCCTGGAAGGTGAAGACCACAGTGGTGCCTTGGCGGTCCTTGGCACAGCCAAGATACTGCGCAGGACCCTCAAGCTCCCAGGCCTCTGGTAGAGGACCCGAGCTCAGAGGATAAGAACCACCCACGGTGGGTGAGAAGGGAATTTTTTATATATATATATATATATATTTACCACACACCACAACTGTAATCACCCAATGAAGCAATAATGTTGCCAGCAATAGACCAAAGTAGAATATTCCAGATGAAGATGCCAAAAGTGCTCAACAATGAAAATACCAAACTGCGCGTCTGCATCCATTCAGGCGTCCGGTTTGGAAGATCCGATGACAGAGAGGCTTGTTTTCCCTTCAAATGACTACATTTGCAATCAAGTCATTTTAGTATCGAGTAATCTGCCAACACAAAGTTCTTTTACAAGCTAGAGAAAAGAGTCTTTGGTAATCCGAAGCAAACCTGCAGGACACTCTGTGTCTGCAAAACACGCACCCAGACGTTCTCCTGAAGTTACGCCATGATGAAGTCCTCTGCCGGCTCGACATCCCAGGAAATGCTGAGAACCTCTGCTGCGGGATGCAGAGACATTTACCTCAGCATGATGGTGGTTCCAGGCAAACTGACTCACTGTGTCACAACTGGCATGTTGAAAATGATGAAGCGTGTGTATTGGTCTCTTCAGATCGAAATGGTTTCTTAATGCCAAACCGGTGCGGCAACTTGTTGAGGTGAGAGCTTTTTGTGAGACGTCGTTTCTGTTTGGACAGGGAGGAACAGAGGCTGCGTAAAGATTTAGTGTCACGGAATCTCATCTCAGTTGTTTGGGCTTTCAGGACACAGTGCAGGAGTCTTCTAAAAGAAAAAAAACAAAAACAGAAAGATTGAGTAAGAAACGGATCACAGAGCTCGTTGCTACGGACATATTCCAGAGGAGGTGTGTGTTTTAATTTGGACGGTAAATTTAGATTTCCTGCTGGTGACTCATAACTACGATCTAAATCAAACTTCAACATGCAAAAAGATGAAACAAAACATTTTTATTCCTTAGGTTTAAGGAATAAACCTTAATCATGGCAGAAGCAAAATGGCTTCCTGTCGAGCAGGATCATTCAGTCGGACAACGGAGGTCTCTCGTATGCAACGTTAGCAGCAGCAGAGCTAAAACACCTCCAATACCAACCCAAAGACAGAACGTTGCGCCAAATCAAATCCTTTGGTAACGCTAACTGCAGCCCAATAACAACAAGACAACCAAAGTTTTACTCAACATGATCCCAATCGTCCCTGCACTGCGTGGAGACAGTGCAGCAGAAATCCCTCCACACTGACAAAAAGATTTCTTCCAGTAGAGAATGATGTCTCTCTTTTGGGCCGTCCTGCATGTTCCCCTGATTTAGAGCGCACTGAAAACTTTTGTGGTAGATGGCAAGGGATGTTGACAAAGACAGACTTAGATTCCCGACCACAGATGCCTCCTTAATAAGCCGTATCTTCACCGCATGGAGTAACTTTCCCACCAGCCGTTATGGGGTGTCTATTTTTAAACGTTTCTTAATAATATAATAATAATTAGCCTCCAGACTTTAGAGAGTTAGTTTGTTCCAAATGAGTCATCTTTCATGAGACAAACAAAAACAGGTTGTAAATTTGAAATCCATCCATCCATTCATCCATTGTCTGCCGCTTATCCAGGATCGCAGCTTAAGAAGGGAAGCCCAGACTTCCTTCTCCCCAGCCACTTCTTCCAGCTCCTCTGGGGGAATCCTGAGACGTTCCCAGGCCAGCCGGGAGACACAGAGGAGGCCCCTGGGTATTCCCCGGGGCCAGATGAGCTTTGGGTCATGACCGAAAGAATGAGATCTTGGATTCAAGCAGCCGAAATGGGTTTTCTCCGTAGGGTGGCTGGGCTCTCCCTTAGAGATTGGGTGAGAAGCTCGGTCATCCAGGAGGGACTCAGAGTAGAGCCACTGCTCCTCCACATCGACAGGAGCCAGTTGAGGTGGCTCTTGCATCTGGTAAATTTGAAATATTTAGGTAAAAATGTACATTACAATGAAGTTAAAGTGTACAGTTGTAGTCGCATATTTACATATACCAACTGGAAAGACGCTTGCACATATTTTTTTTTCTCTCTGTCTGAAGTTGAGGAAACACAGTTATGAAAGGGTTTGTTTACAGATGTAAGCAAACCCTTTCTTGAAAACTTGATCCAGACCCTGAAGCTTTGGTTTTCCGTTGTATTTTTGTCAACGTTTAAACAACGAGGACTGGCTGGCATCTACATGGCGTCGCGTTTGCATTTGTTGGGTCGTGACCAGAAACTCCAGTCTGCCTTGACAGCCTCAGACCCCCACCAACTCTCAGAGGAGCCCATCTTCTCTTCCTCGCTAACACAAACAGGCACGTCTCCAAAACCAGAGAGCTTCATTATATTCTGTATTTTATTTTTCCCTCCTCCTTCTACCATCTCACATATTCTTTCTCCACTTCGCTTTCAGTGTGGGAGATGGTCCCTGCGTTCGGATGCCAGTGCTAATTTCACACTAAATGAGCCTAGTTCTTCTTTTCTTTTCTTTCTTTTTTTTTTAAAAAGGATTTGGCGTGGAAAGATTTAGAAAATTTCTCATAACTCTAAAAGACATCCAGCCTGCAAAGCCAGCGAACATGATTGTGGTTTCCCCGTGCTCCAAGCCTTAGGAGGAACAATGCTCTGGGATCCGTCATGCACACAGATTTGATCTGTCCAACTCTAAAATTCCTCTCTTGGTACATTACGCTCTGCAGAAGGTTGGAGCGCAGACAGGACTAAGTTTGGTCCGACGAAGCAGTACGTCTAACTCAGGTGCTGTTTGTCTTGTAAGGCCCGGTTGTCCTGAGTCAAAGGCTCGCGTTTCAGTGGAAGCCGTCCAACGCCTCTTAACTCCTCCATTTGCGAGAACGAGCTGTCGTTGCATGTGGAGAGTTACCAATGATTTCAGCAAACAGCCAAGAGAAGGGACTCAGACGTTTTAAAAAGAATGCGCTCTGACAGCCATAATAAGACCGTAAACAGACAGATTACCAGAGCCAATTAAGACCAAACCGCAATCTCTGTGTCCGCACATTCTCCGGCTGCTCTGCGGCGACCTGTGATTCACATGGGAAACATTTAATGCACAAACACATTTGGCCAAGTGGTTTCTCCTGTCACTGATGTTGACACTCCATCTCAGACAGGAAAATGGAAATTAATGTGCAGTTACTGCTCAGTCACCCCAAACAACTGACTGTCTGCTTATGTGTTGCTTCAAATGTTACAGAAGATTTTTGTACATCTATCTATCTATCTATCTATCTATCTATCTATCTATCTATCTATCTATCTATCTATCTATCTATCTATCTATCTATCTATCTATCTATCTATCTATCTATCTATCTATCTATCTATCTATCTAGTATAATGGTGGCAGTAGTTTGATGGTGTGTTTCAGGACACATGGTGGAACCATGAGTTCTGCTCTCCATCAGAACAGGAGAGTACCAGATCCTCAGTTCTTGACCCACTTCAGTCAGTCATGATGTGGAGGGACAATGATGCACATTAGCAAAAACCAGTCGAGATGATGTGATATGACCGTAAGCAGGTTCTTTACTCCTTGGTCATTTTGTTTGCTAATTCAAACAAAGTTCTTATCTGGATTTCAAATTTCTGCTCGGTTGCCTTTGCAGCTCAGACGACATTCTTCGTTTCCTGAACAGAGCGCCCATTTTCCCGTGGAGTTTGCCTCCTCCTGCGATGCGGGGGGGATGCATTTGGATGAGGACAGGAACAGGGTGGCGTGTATGTGCTGCCCTCTGGCCCCCAGGCTCCGAGGTTCCATCCTCACAGCCTAGGGTGTGTGTCCAGCTTAGGGCTCCGGTCCAGCTGGGAAGTGGCCTGTTTCTGTTCCCTGTTTGCAGCAGCAGCAGCAGCTGTGGTCGTCGAGCCAAAACCCTTCGCTCACACACAGACACATTTCTATATTAGTTTTTTTTTTTTTTCTCTGTGCAGCACAGGTAGAGACAGAAGGGCAGATACAGAGGCCTCAGACCGGAGCCTGATACCGAGACGCCCTGAACGTTCTCCCGCAGCAGGGCTGCAGATGTGAAATATATGAATGAGATCCACAGTAAGCCTGTTGAGTTTAGTGGTTTACAGTGATTTATACCCGTATCAGTGTTGCTGCTGTTCTGTGTTTCCCTTTTTTTTTTTTTTTTTTTTTATCTTACAGCTGCTGTAAAAGTTCACAACAGGTAATCGAAGCAAAACTGGACAAGAATCGCTACAGTTGCGCAACTGCGCGACTTGTGCTTTCAATTTCTCTATGATTGTGTTTACGTGGCTGTTTTGCCTACGGAGCTACATCATTGCCTCATTGTTGTTTAATTTTGATGCAAACATGGAATCCAATTAATCCAATATGTTGTCCTTCCTTTATTTTCCCAACAAACATGAAATTATTTCAGTTTTCTTTTGTTTTGTTGTTTTTGGTGATTACACAACCAAATAAAATCAAATAAAATCTAAAATATATTGTCACATATTTTTTATTTGTTTTTGGAATTCATTCATTTAAAATGCAGTATACGTTTGTCTTTTTTTTATAAACAAACAAACAAAAAAAAACAAAAAATTTAAGTGCTACATTGACCCTTGAAGGATTTGACGCTCCTGGTCTGACTTTGATTAAGTGGTAACACTTTATTTGAAGGGGTGTGAATTAGACTGACATGACACGGTCATAAACACGAAGGAGTCTTTATGAACGTTTACAACTATTGTCATGAAGTGGCATTTGGTAAAAAGTCCAGTAAAAATGACAAATGTGCATTTTTAGCTCAACAACGACCCTTTTAATGCACAAGTTCTATGAAAATGTGCATAAAAAGTCCACTAAAAGTGTCCATTTTGCATTAAAAGTGTCATTATTTACCAACTGACACTTCATGACAACAGTCGTAAACACTCCTTCATGTTCATTACAGGTGTTATTTTGTCATGTTTATGTCAGCACTTCCCCTCAAATAAAGATTTACCAATTGAGTTTGGTTGAGGCAAATGAAACTTGACGGCTCATTTTGCTCGTTCGGTGATAGGTTGGATTGGATGACTTTTTATTTCAATAGTGAAAAAATAATTGTGTCAAAACCGCATTTTTAATTCATTGCGATTGTCTTCGTATGACATGAAAATGTTTAATGATCTCAGATGTTTAGCTATCGGAATATTCAAGATTTAACAGAGCATTTGTGACGGGTTGTGTTCGATGCAGTGAATTATTATCTGTGGCGACTCCGCATGTCGTGGCGCATGCAAACGACGCGACATGCTGGGTTTTGTTGCTGCTGTTGCAATTCCTTGGAAAGGTCCGTCATGACTGTAGTCAAAGTTTAACCATTCCTGAGAGGGAAACGGAGAAAAAGCACTTTCTTCGGAACAAGAGTCGTCTTTGGGAACGGCTCGTCTAACATCTGGTGAGTCAGAGCTTTCCAAGACAAACACAGCTAACAATGGAAGAGCAGCTTCCGACATGAAACATCTGCTTCTACTCATTTTGAAGATGCTATTTAAAATCCTTTCAATATTACAGATATTTATATCTATATCTATATATATATATATAGCATAAAGCCGTAAACATGGAGGATCAATCCGTCTGTCACATGAAACACACGAGATCCAGACGATCTGAATCGGTTTGGATCATGTTTACACGCCGTTGGCGTCCGTTTGTGTCAGTTCCTAACAGCTTATTCCACAACATTTACGACTACAAGTCTTTTGGAGTGCGTTTCCTTTCCGCTTCTGCATCTGGAGACAAAAACTGTTTCCTTTCTCTCTGTTCCCACGGAGAGCTCCAGGGACGATCAGTTTTCAATTCATGCCAAAGAGTCACATTTAGATTTCGATCCGGATTTTGTCATCGCAACACATTTTTTTCTCGCTGCATTTATCTCTCTGCAAAACAAAATCACAGCTGCATGATACTGCCACTACCTGGTTTAATCATTCTGTGCGTCGTTGAGAGGCCTCAGCGTCTGTTTACTTCCTAAAACCAAAAAAAAGGGAACATTTTTATTTTAGTAAGATCCACTGCCAGCTGGACTCAACCAGCCTGAAGCACTGAGGGTTATTTTATTGTGAAATAACCCTGGAGTTTGTGAATTCGAAGTGTTTCTTTCTATTAAATGCAAGTTTAATGGTGCTGATAAAAACACACGCACGCACACACACACTTGAATTTAATAAGGAGAGACCACTCTTTTATGTAAAACAATTAGAACGTATTGACTTCTGTGTTTTTGTAGTGCATGTCTTTCTATTATATCATGTAATTGCTCGGTTTAAAAAAAAAAAAATTCCAAATTCAAAAATGCTTTATTGACCCCAAAGGGAAACTAAATGTTGAAAGCGTGCCGGTTTATTTATTTTTTTAAATTTTGCACCACCGCTCTGCATTAGCCTAGCACTGGTCCATTAGCCAATAATTAGCCATGAAATGGTGATAAAAGTGCTGATCTCAACTCTCCTTGGTTGCCAGTTTTAGAACCCGATCACATCCTGCAGTCATGCGATTCCACTTTCCATGTCCAGATGATTGAATGAACAAAAGCTCTGTGAAACACCCAAATGCTGCGACATTGTTTTGGATCTCAACGCTGCTTTAGAAACTTACCAGCATCTTCCCCCCTCGACCTCTGCGCTCCGTTTTCAAGATGGCATTCGATTTCCTCTCACCAACCACCGAATCCTCAAGACGACAGCCGGACATATCCCGAGATTAAATTACTACTAGAGGACGTTCTAATTTTTGCTCTGAAATTTACACAGGAACATCAGAGCAAAGGAAACTAAATGTAAATACACGCCACAAATTTCAGACTCCATGCCAGTTTTCCTTCACCTCACGGTTGTGGTCATGAAGCGTGCGTGGGAGATCGTGAGAAGTCAATCTGCACTACTCTGGACTTCTTCTTATTTCTTGTGAGATAGCGAGCCGCTCTACTAGCAGCGCAGAAAAGTTTGAGATCCAGACAGACGGCGAGTCGGACAGCAGATGATAGACAGAGACTCAGCGTACAGATGGAGCTGCCTGTTCCCTCTGCAGCAGCAGCAGCAGCAGCCATAAAGCAAAACACTTCACCTTTCATCCCCCAGCCCCATTTCTCTGCACTACCTGTTAACCTGTGACCCCGGCAGCCACAATCTCCTGCATCCTGACCTTTGGCCTTTCTCCCTTGGCACGGTCAGCGTCCTGTTATTCATCAAACAAGCTCTGTTACTTTGGCGTCTTCTTCACGCGAAACAGTGTGCATTTCCCCAACAACCGGCTTGCTAAACCGCCGAGGCGAGAGCTGCGGACTGCCGGGGAGCGATCAACAAACCGTAACGAGAAGACGGGGCCGATGTGCCGCTTGCTTGTGTCCGTAATCTCGGCAGAGATTGAAACCAGATGTCAGGATGAGGAGAACCGGGAGGCCGAAATGGGAGGAGGACTCAGAAGGGAGATGCTGGATGAAGGGCAGAGGAGAAGAATAACAGCGTGTAATCCCCCGACTGTCTCGGGTTTAAATCCCAAATGCCAGCCGCAGAATGGCAGAAAGAGAACGAGAGCGAGTGAGAGCGCTCTGCCAGACCTCGTAAATCTGCTGATCGTTCTGGTTTTAACAAACGTGACTGGACTTGGCGTGACGTTCTGAAGGGTTGTCACCAGACCTTCCTTCCTTTATGTTACTAAAGGAATATTTCCTTTTTCCTTTTACGTTTCATGCCTTTTCCTCTGCATCAGCGATAAACAAACGGGGACAACACGACTCCCAAAGAGCCAATCTAGTTAATCCGTGACTTGTGATGACTTCAGTTTGGGAGTTTTTTTTTTTGGACCTGCTTCATTAAAGGGACGAAAACATTAAAACCTCAGTTTTCAAGATGAGTTCACTGACCAGAGAGTGAACAACCCCACAGTACTTTGTAATCGGTTGCAGCGATGTTCGCCCCCAGCTACAGAAAAACAGCAGGGTCGAAGTAAATGTCACAAAGCAGTGAAAGAGCGCGTTGTTTGAATATGACAATGAAAGAAGAGAAAAAAGGAATAAAACAAGGTTTTTTAGAAAAAAGAAGGCAAGTAATCACTTTTCTGTTCGAAAAGGAGGAGGAAGACGTTAACACTTATGTAATCCCACTTCTTACCTCAGTTTAATGAAATATATCACCTACCAACCCACTAATTATCAACCATTTGTACTTAAAACCATGTTATAACATTCATGTGCCTGTTCAACAAATAAATCATATTACATCCACAAACTAGTGATAAAAGTAAGAATGACATCTGCAGGTAAGAACAGCATCAGAATAATGACCAACTCCAGCTGTGTTATATAACAATAAACACAATTTAGAGGAACAGAAAGACAAAAAAGTGACAGGAAGATAATAATACCAGTAATGGTAACAGTAACACAGAATAAAGGAAGGATAAAAATAAAACAACCATATTTGCATTAAATCCCTTCTTCCCTATAGAGTAACATAGCTTTGTATTCATTTTGAAACCGGCTGGTGATTGGACATTGTTTTAGTTCCACATTCAGTTTGTTCTGTTGTTTGACCCTAGTTACGGTGAAACAAAATTTAAAAAACATTAAATAAATAAATGTGGCTTTACTTGACCGGCTGCTGATCTCGCTTTGAGAGTTTTAAGATGTTTCTTCCTGCTCTGCTCTGATTGGTCGGTTGTGACCGGCGGGAGCAATGTACTTTTCTTTTATTTTTTTTTGCAAGAAGGAAGCAGAAAGGCTCAATCGTTTCCTACAAATTTTCTGACTCAATTTAGAGACATTTCATAGTGACAGTTTTAGCAGAAAAAAAGTTACCGACTGCAACGTCAAGGAGTCTCTGGTGTATAAAATTTAGCAAAGCGTCTCGATGGGTTCTTGAGCTAAACCAGAAAGAGGAGGAAGGAGAAACAAAACATCAACACCTCTTCACCGGTAGTTTATCTTCTGCTGATTTTTTTATTTGCACACAGCAGTAACTTTCCTCAGCAGAAACCTTCTTTGTCTGCTTCTGGTATTTCCTGCATTTGAACCGCACACACATATTCTGATGGTCTGGTTGTTTACAGTAATCAATCACCTCCGTCGACTTGTAAAACTATGATGCCACCGCAAGCAGCATTAGAGACGCGCCAAGCAATCTGACAAACATCGCAAAAAGGAAAAGGTCTGAACTTTGGAAACCAAAAACAGCCTCCAGCACGAGGAGTCTGCAGACGTCCTTTCTCAATGAGTGAGACCTATTGTCTCTCCAAGAAACCATAAAACATCCGCCGCCACCTATTGTTTGGACTCCCAGAGGAGCCATTACCATGTTGAAGTGCAGGCCCTAAAAAAAGACAACAACCAATCATCCGACGGATTGCTCTTTACAACTCTGTGACTCATGTCAGAGTTTTCGAAACCGCGTCTCCCGGAGTGGGAGTGGATCACAAGTGAAAGTAGCCTCCTATTATTCCCCTTTCACCATGTGTTGCAAATGTTTACACCAAAATTGGAAGATCAAAAATGTGGTTGACTCATTTCCCCTTTTTCTCACATGTGTGGCTTGCGGTCAATGATGATTAACAAAAAGCAATCTCAAGAGTCTGTCTCTCAATTCATAAGTGAATGTGAGTTTTACTTTGTGTCTTTGTCACATGACTGTTTGCATTGACGCTGAAGTTGTGTCCTGGTTCATTGAAAATCTTTGGTACCCTGATGACGACTTGATGACGTTCAATGAGATGCAAGTGACTGAAAAATTGTTTCCTAATCACAGATCAATGAGCTCTCATGCGTTCTAATCCAATCCAGTGCTGATCATCAATAGTTTTTTTCCAGACAATTGTGGCAATCACAAGTGTGGAAACACTCAGGAAATGAACAAACTTTCAATATTGTTCAATCTGACATGATTCAACGTGGTTCAATAAAGTTTTTCAGATTCTCCTGAGGTACATATCAGGATTTTTGTTGTTGTTGTTGTTGTTTTTTTAAATCCACACAATTGAACTTCTGGTGGTGCACTGTTTTATTTCTTTTCAACAATCACTGAGGGAGAACATTATTTTATAATCACAGAGTGGAGGATAAAAGTATGACGTCAGGAAAGCCACTGCAACAAGTCCTTGCTTTAGAAAACTAAACATCTGTAGTAACCTCATGATCATTTTAAAATATAAAAAATAAATGTAAAAAAAATAAAATAAAATAATGTTTATTAACCTTTGTTGTTTGGTTGTGTTGTAGTTCCTGTTTTAGATAATACCTGTGTAATAAACAGCAGGTTTTTAGAAAAATGATGGTAAAACCTGACAGATGTATTTTGTCCACTGATATCAAACGGTGGGTGTTACAAACTGTGCCAGCTCCACACTGTTTTACATTTGCAGTTGTGTTTTCATTTTGTTATTTTTCCAATAGGGAAATTAAGTGAAAAACTGGCTGAACTTGTGCTGCACTTTCTTAGCCATGCTGACTATTCGAAGCATGGAGCCCCATCCACCCACTTGGATGGGGTGGATGGGTCGAACATGGCCATGTGTGGGTCGAACTCCATTCGACCCACACATGGCGTTTAAACGAGCGCCTCCCCACGGGGAAACATTCGCATGTGGCCTGGGAGGAAACTGAAATCAAACCTGCAAAGACACGAAATCTCACAAAGTATTTTTGGTCTGGGTTCTGCAGAAAATCTCGGTTCATTGGACATAAAAGACGCCACTTTTCAGTACCATGTAGCAGCTAGTTTCGTCTTATTGCAACATATTTTCACTAGAAACTAGACCAAAAATTCTTGGCAAGATTTAGTGTTTTTGTGTGGGTAATATTCTGCCAAAATAAATAAGCTGTATGCTTAAAACAAGATGGGTGGAACAGACGCCATTACTGACAAAAGTTTGTCCTAATTTGTCCCAATCATCCTTAAATATGCAAAGATGAAACAATGGAGCTTAATTAAACGCAGAAAAATGACTCAAAATCTTGAGTAGCTCAGAAGATTTGACGTTTCACCACTGCAAGTTTTTTTTTTTCCCCCTCCAGGCAAAGTCTACTGAGACATCAAGTGAATCACAAGCTTTACCGTCCCTCACTTTTTTTTGCAGTAAATTGTGAAATTACAGTCTTCAAGCCAAAAAAAAAAAAACCCAAAACATGCATTATCCAGTAAATTCCTGGAAGCCAGCATCACGGCTTTCCGAGCCGAGGTTCCGGACGCGTTGCTGGACAAAGACGGACGATCCCTGTGAGCTGACCTCACGACTTGGCTCCCTGTAGAATGACTCAGCAGATATGAAAATGTTTTACACAGACACTCACAAATCACCCACATCTGGATAAGAGCTCGAGGAAAGGAGCTGAGCTCTGGCTCGCTGTAACTCATAACCCGGCAGAGTTTCAGGTTCGGCTCTGAGCAGGTGACGGGTTGAGGTGATTTTGGCGGGACGAGCGAGTCTTCTGGCGAAGCTGGGAGGAAAGCGGGCGCAGGAACAAGAAGGATTCTCACTTAACTCCATATTTCAAGATGTAAAGGATCACAGAGGACTGTGCTCCAGTCTTCTAAATAAATTTTCTTTGAAACTCTCTGTGTTTGGCTGTTTGTTTTCCTTTCCTTCTTTGCGTCCTTGCGTCTCACCTGAAGACACATCGTGCTGGTAACTAGTCCATAGCAATAAACTGCTAACTGAAGCTAATTCCTTACTTTGTCTTGTAAAAAAAAAAAAAAAATCGAGGAACTAAAAATCCTGCTTCTCCTTTACTGACCTGTCCAAGTTCTCCAGCTGGGCCTGAAGTGGACTGATCTTTTCCTGGCAAACAGTTTAGGGGAGGTTAGATAATAGGATTTGGGTTAGTCCACCAGGGAAAAGCCATTTTGGCATTGAGGTTTGGTGAAGAAAAGTGGGGAAACTGAATTTTAGGAGACACGTTGGAGAAATCTTTTAATGAGAAACAACCTGGGAGAGAAAGATGAGGTGGACACTGAGGACATTTATGTGAGGATGACATAATCACCTGCTGGCCCCCACGTACAGCCAACATCTGTAAAGTTTATTACCTTCCTATCCTGCTGTCTCTTCACACACTATTTCCATCCGTCTGCACAGACACTGTCACGCAGAGGCTGTGCTGTTATGTGTGGAGTGGGTAATTGTGCTTTGTAATCATGTTCATGTTTCGCTCTCTTCTCTGGAGCTTCATTCCTGGGTGACAGAGGACTTCACACAGTGGCCAGGCGTCCGGTCACTTCCCTCAAGAGGGAGAGGGAGAGTCGGCGTCCTTACAATCAAATATTTACAACTTTCCAAAATTTCAAAAGCGAAATGCATGGCGCAACAGGGATAACAAATACTAGACAAAAAAAAACTGCATGTAGCTAGCTAACAACGCAGCAGCATCAATCCAATCCCAGCCCGTTAGTTGTGTGGGTTTGGGGTTAGATGCTCAAAGAAAGTAACGAAACACGATCAGAAACACATATTGTCCTAAAATGACGGCCTTTTTTGCCAAAAGTGATTTTTGACGAAAAAATCCCCCCAAAAAACAAAAACAAAAACAAAAAAAAACACCCCAAAAAACCTCAATAACATTATTTTAGGAAGGCAGAAATATTTTTTTAATTTAGTTTGACATTATATTTGTTAACTATGAGATTATTTTCCAATGCATTTTGACAATATACTTGAATTATGTTTCTCTTTTGAAGCTTTTACAAATCAATGTTCATCAGTGGTACTTTTATAGTCAAAAGGCTCCTTCAAAATTCTACAATGCTTTAATAAATGCTCTAAATTCAATTTAGAGCGTCATATTGAATATTTTTGATCATCTGCCTCACATAAAGGTGGTAGTGGGCAAAACTTATTTCCTGAACAAAACTTATTTGTCCAGGATAAATGCACATTTATCCTGGACATGTGCAGGATAAATGCACATTTATCCTGGACAAAGGCCCTGGAAAATATTAACGCAAAATCAAATGGCAACAAACTGTAATCAATGTTTTTCCCTACATTTTAAAACGGCAGAATAGTTTTCCTTCACGGCGACTACTGATGTTCTCCTGGTGGAAAAAAAAAACACAATCTTTCAAGTGGAGCAGAGGAAATAGGTTAATCTTTTCCTTCCCTTTCAATCACAATAATCAGACCATCATGTCTGACTGCATTTTACTCCGGATTGAGGCTCCATTCACGTATCAAAGCGTGTCGCAGCATCCGAGACAAAGAGCAGGTGTTAATCCCACGCGGTAATCCTCGTGGTGTTTACGGATGTGCTTATATTCAGCATCATCCTGCCAGTCTTCTTATGATCACAGATAGCCGTGAAACAATGTGGATTTAGGAAAACTGGGTCAACGCTTAAACAAATGAATCCTCTCGCTGTTGATAGATGTGTAAAAAACAGCTGCTCTAATTTTTTAAAGTCTTTGTTTGAGTTGATTGCTGGAGTTTTTCCCTTTATCCTTTGCTAGATATACAAATAGTGAAAACACTGAAGCATTTCAGCCTTTTTTACTTTACAGTGTGCAATGCAAAGCTATGAGAAAGTGCACCAACATTTTCCTCCTGCTGGTGTTTCTTTTGTAGACACTGGTTTCTTTTTATATCGCCTGTGTGTGCTGTGGGTGGCTCGTATTATGTCTACACATTTCATCTGTGCTAAAAGCCATTAAAACAGCTGACCAATGAAACCTTTGCTGCTCTTAGACTCTGCTCTCTTTTCTCTTGGTAAGAACACAACAGTGCCACTCTGCAGGTGTGAGGCCAGGAGGTGGGGGTGGGGAGACCCCCCTCGGAGCTCCGGGCCCCCCGGGGCCCACCCTCGCCGCTCCCCTGGCAGTGCCGCCCTCTGCTCCTCGGCTCTCACACAGACACGTCTGCAACATCTAACCAGAGTCGTTCACAGCAGGAGCCTCGTTACTTAATGATGGGTTTAACGGCGTCTGTGCAAGAGGGGACATTTTGCCGCAGGGTTTTCAACGATTATGTTCACATGGTTAAAAAAAAAAAAGAGAAGCTGATTGTTAGTTCGTTCTGCCTTGGATTCAGAGCAGGTTTTATTCTCATTCAGAGCTAGTGCCTGAAGTTAATTCTGTTTTACTGGATTCATTAATGACAGTACATTTTTATGTTGGACAATTACCTGCAGAGTCTTGCAAAAGTATTCGTGCCACTTAAGGTTGTTTTTTTTTTTCCTCATTTATTTATTTTTTCAACTGCAAACAAAACTGCAAACGTTGTTGAGGTTAGATAAAGTTGTGGCAATCTGATTGAACTTGAGTTATTTTGCAAAAAAAACCCCCCAAAACATTGGTCGATAATTATTCCATATACTCGTTTTCAAATGAACTAAAGTATTTGAATCATTTTGAGCCAAATTATCCACTTAGGACTAAGAACTGAATGAGGAGCCAATTGTAAATAAGTGCCAGAATGTTCTGTTTTTAATTTGTACAAAATTTGTTTAATTTCTCTGCCACTTTAAAATTATGCACAGCTTTATGTTGGTGTGATGCATAAACATCTCATCTCATTGATTTAAGTTTGCTGGTATACATGGCAAAATGCAAGAAGCAAACGAGTATAAACATTTTTGCAAGACGCTGTAAAACATGTTTCATGCTGTATGCTCATATTTAGTTTGCTATTGTACACTTTGGCATGTGGAAGTGCCCAAGTTATAGGAAACTTAACAATAAAAGGAGCCCTAGTACCAGAATACATTTATTTATTTATGAATCTCAAGAGTTTTTCTGAACTTTATTTCAGCCCAGGAAACAAGCTGTAATACACCCAACATGCCAAAAATATTACCAGCATTATGACTGCGTATTTCTCACGCAAACAGGAAGTCTGACTTGACGTTTCACGAAACTCAGTACGCCAACATGGTGATGGCAGTGAGGGATGAGTAACAGAACCGGAGGGAGTGGATTGCGCGGCATGTCACGGCCCTGGGGCGCAGCAGTATGTAATACCTTGGCTCTGTCTGCGGTGGCCCTCTGCCAGCTTCGCTCCGCTCTCTTACAGCCAAACAAGACCACAACACGGGCCTCTCCGCCACGGCAGCAGCCCGTCTACTATTACAGCCACGCATGGCTGACCCCAGACCTGCCAGCTGTTCGTCGGCACCATAAATCTACGCTAAGGCTGACCTCAAATCAGCTGGACCAAACGAACCAAAAGCTCATTCATGTCTTAAATAGATTCGTTGGCACTTATCTGTCTGCATTAGATGGACTTTTTTTTTTTTTGCCACCGATTCTTCTGAAAAGCAGCTTTTGGTTCACATATAAGATAAAAGTTCTGTTTTAAAACTTTCTGCACAAAACAGCTGCGTAAAATTCTGTATATATTTTGCGTTCTCTGACGTCTTGTTACCATCAGATTGTTAAAAGATAAATTATGTTAACAGAAGAGGCTTAAATGTTCATCTAAGCAGACGTTTTTTTTTTTGTTTTTTTTTTTTTAAATTGATGGCACTGCTATTTTTCTTCAGAAAAAGAAAGAAAAGTTATTCTCTCTTGGTTGAAACTAATCCTTTAATTCAACCAACATGTCTTCTCTGACGTGCGATATTAATGCTTTCGAGTGGCCCAGCCAAAGTCCTGGATTAAATCGGATCTTTGGAGGGAGCTGAAGATTAGGGTGATGGCACAGTGGCCCTCCTACCTCAAAGGCTCATCGCCCAAAATTAACCCTTAAAGTACCGGCGGGAACTCGCAGTTACAAGGACATTGAGTCAATGCGAAACACCTTTACTACCTGAAGCCAAAATATGTGTTCATAATGAGCTTTTTATTTAAAAGCACATATAATCGGAGCTAAATACATTTAGCAGAAAAAAAAAACAAAAACAGCATAACTACATTTTGTTTGTACAAAAAAAAACACAAAAAAACAACAAAAAACGAGGCGATACAAAAATACTAATATCGGGTTTCAATACAATCGAGGGTGTATCTTTTTTAATGCAAATTACAAATGTAACTATTACAATCTACAATAGTTTATCTAAATACAAAAGAATCTTGTCAATCGATGCTTTTTAAGCAGCATTTTGTAAAGAACACAGGTCTGTAATTATAGTGGATATATCTAAAACATGTTAAACGATATTTTACAGAGTTCATATTAGTGATCTATACATTATTTATATATTTATAAAAAAAATTAAAAAATAAAAGAGTGAGAACGGCTTGGTGAAATTGATAGGACGGACTATACAGTGGAGGAAAAAAAAAAGAAAAAAAAGAAAAGATGTGCAACATAGTGGTGTGTTGTTGGATGAGGAAGTCTGGGTGGGCTGTAAATAATTAACAAAGCACCTCTGTGTCCGCTAACTGTTAGTGATTACACAGGGCCACCTCTACACATGCAAGGTTAAAGATGCTCCTCAGATAAAATATTAGATCCACAGTTTTTAGAACATTCATCTCGCTCCGCGACACACAGGGAGCAGCTCCAACGCACACACACTTAGCACAGCCGACGGCGTGCCGGAGTGTGTTTTTAACTGTCACACACACCACAGTTTTATCAAGAGGGAGTTCCTTTTCACAGGGCACAGCGCTGCTACACACACATGACGTAACACACAACAACAAGCACGCACACACACGAGCACTGAGAGACGAGCATCCGTTGCCGATGACGGATTGGGTGGGTGCCAGCAGCTCCTCCCTGCCAGCAGAAGGAGCCTGAATCATCCCAAAAACGATGCTCCAGCTTTAGTTGGAGCTCGTTACCCCATTCTCCATGGCAACGGGACCCTCTCGCTTCCTCCACCGGTCTGGAATTCCAGGCAGGTGGCCCCGACGCCCGGCAGAGGCACGGCACAGCCACACCTGCCACACGGCTGTCGGGAAGCTGCTGGAGGAAGACCTGCCTTCTTCCACAGACCTTTTGCCCCCGTTACTACGTCTAACTATGAAAACTGCAACATCCCGGGTTTGGGCTGCACTGAGAGTCGACCGCAAAGAAAACCCTCCCAAAAAAAACAAAAAAAAAAACAAACAAAAAAAACCTCGACAGGCTGATGCTGAGACAGAGACGATGCAAGGCTTTCCAAAAAGAGCTCTGAGAAAGGCCTTCGAGTTTTGTGTCCATCAAGACGGAACCAGGTCTCAGGGCTCAACGCTGTCAAGTTTTTTTGTTTTTTCCTTTATCAGCCAAACAACTCAGGCAGCAAGTGGTGAAAACGGACAATGAAGTTCAAACAGTGCTTTCAGTTACATATTTCTATCTCGCTTATATTCTCTGCTGCTAACTATTGAAGTTAATATCCTTCCCTCGGTTGAGGAAGTTGTTGTCCAAGGCCTCGCAAAGGTTGGGAGAGGAAGCGTCCTCTCCTCGCTGCTCAGGGGTTTTACAGTCCACCGGTTTCAACGCTTCAGTCAAACCAATGCAACAGCAGCTCATCAGTTTTCATCGTTTTTATTCTTTTCCTTTCCTCGTTCATCTCTCAGGTTTTTCTCCGCTTGTGCTCCGACAGACAAACAGATGGGCTCAAATGTTGATTAGTAGTTACCAGTATATTAGGGGGGGACAACAAGTCTGGGTAGTGAGAGTGGACTCTGCTGTGCAAATCTCAAATCTGACACCCTAGTCCACAAGGAGCGCCCCACTGGGCACTGGGAGGATGGGAAGGAGGAAGCAGCTACAGTCCCTTGTCGCTACATTCTACTGTCTGATGAGGGGGGCGGGGTGGGAGTGGGAGTGGGGGCGGCAGGGGGGAGTGATGACATCACACTCAGGGCGAAGGAAGTGGGGCCTCCCTCACACCATGTTGTGGTGATTGTTCCTGTCGATGATGTCGGACGAAGGGAGCAGCTCCTTCTTGATCGGGGAGGGCGGGGGCGTGGCCAGCTTCAGCCCGGGCTTGAACAGGTCGGACACGTAGAACACCTGGAGGAAACGGACGGAGGGAGAAAGTTAGGAGGTGTGAAGGAAAGGAAGAATGGGAGGAGCAAAAAGGTGTCTGGGACTTTTCTTCATTAGGTTTCGGTGGATTGTGATTCTGCAGTCACGGCTCAATGACGTGATAAATCGCACAAATCGTCACGACTAAGAAAACTACCAATTTTTCATCCCATTTTGTGCAGTTCAAGTCTGAGTAATACAACTGAGGACAGTGAGTCAAGCATGACTCACACGAATATATCAGATTTTGGCAATCATGACATGTCACCGAAGGCGACCTTTACATCAGCGCATGAGTTCAGTCTCCTTGGCATTGATAAACAAAGGAAGAGAAATAGTGGGGAGGAGGGGGGCAAATCCAAAATAAAATCTCTCTCTGGAATCTCAGTGACGTCATATGTCAAACATGAAAACAGCGAGGCCTGGACGCGAAGCGTGAAAGCATTTCAACAGTGAACTCATACATCCGCACCCTCATCCCCGGGGTCACCCATGACAAACGGTGGTTTGGCACAAAGAACTGGGTCGCAGAGGAGCTTATCCTTCAGACAAGCTGATGAAGTTGAGGGTATAGCCTGGCATTTACCATCGCACTCTGCCGGGACGGCCAGCTTCGTGAAGCCGGTGCACAAATGCAGCAGGGATTTTACATGCCGCTCCTACATTGGGGAATACCCCGAGGAACCAATTTGACTTCCACCATTGTTTTCTGGAAAACTGCTCAACATGTGGTCACTGGTGTATTTATACACTCTGACTACAAGCATCTCATTTTGAAGGCTATGATCAGCACAAAGGGCGCCTTTCTGCGAGAGCTTGACATTTCCTGACCATGCAGTGACCATCCCTGGAGAACAGTAAGCGATAGATAAGCCGTAGATACACACAGTCGCTGTCACACTTCCCTAAACGAGCTCTTTCACTACGTGGCGCTTGGTGTATGTGTGTGTGTGTGTGTGTCCCATGTAGAATATTATGATATGATTAGGAGAGCGGAAAGGATGTGAGTTCATATCTCCCAGAGTCACTCGAGCCCGTATGGGAAACCCTCCGCGCTCGTTTCCCATCGGTGTCCAATGGCAGCCGGGCGCGGTTGCCGCGTCACCAAAACACCAACCTATCGCTCCCCAGCTGCCAGGCTGGAGGGGGGTTATCGTGACCACACCACATCCTGCCACTGACACAGGCATGCGCAGCCCTGCAGGCCCCATTGTTGTCGGGGAAAAGCAACTCAGCACTTTCTTGCCTCACACCTGGAGCACAAGAGACGAATCTCTAAAGGCATGAGTAAGAAAGACTCTGCTCAGGTGTTTAAAAATGACCCCAGACACATTAAGAGGCTCGAGTCACAAAAGGATGTGACTGCACTAACTTTAGGGACTGTACAATTTAAAAAAAGACAATGTAACTAATGAGGTTATTCGTGTGTCTGAGAATAAAACCGTGGACTCGTTTGCACATAGCCCACATTAAACCTGGCCCAGTTGTTGTTCTCGGTCGGCTACCGCACTGTTTCCTCGCTTGACACACAAATACAAATGAAAATATCTCACTGCCAAAAAAACCCCAATGGTGTGGGAACTATTTAATTCTATGTATCGGGTCAATGTGTCAAAACCAAAAGAACAAAACGATGTGAAAGCGATATTGTTATGCGTAATGTGTCAAGTTATTTTAATCAGAAGACAGAAGAATTGCTGCTTTTCAAATAAAGAAAGAATAAAACCACCTGGGTTTCTTATTCGTCTCGTGTTGCGTTTTCAGTCAAGGTCATAGTTCAATGAGAATCTAAAGTCTTAATCTAAAGAGCACGCCAGTCGTGTCTCCCTGTTGATCTTTAAACGTGGCGAAAATACGAAAACATGAACTAAATAGTTTCTGCGTTAGAAGTGCCATGTGGGAGACACAAGGAGCCTCTAATGTTTTACCTCACAACAAAAGGCGCTTAAAAGCCATAAAATCCAGTGGCACCAAGTGGCACCAAGATCGTGACGCATCCAGCCGAGGAAAGCAACTCAGCACTTTCTTGCCTCACACCTGAAGCACAAACAATGAGTCTTCACCTACAGACCTCTAACTATCATTAAAAATTACCCCAGTTACTGAGAAAGCTTGAGTCACAAAGGATGTGACTGCACTAAATTTAGCTACTGTACAGCCCAACAGCGACGACCATTAATCTTAGGTCTCTAAGAATAAAACTTGCATGTAAATACCTATGAGTGTGTTTCTCATCAACCACATACTTGGCCAGAAATACCTTCACACTGGTCTAAGGGTTGGTTACCTTAGACCAACGTATATAGAAGAATAATAAGGTTTAAAAAACCTCCCATTATATGGTTCCTGCAGTTTCTTTTGACACGGCGCAACTTCACAACTTCTCTTCCTGCCTGGCGATTGGACCGGCTGAAAGCTAACAGAAGAAATTGAGCTCAATGGCAGAAATCCCGGATGGAGCACTGAGGGAGGATGAGAATCGAGTGGGATTGTGAAGGAAAGCAGGATGAAACTGTGCTAATCCAGGAACCGACATTCAACTGGTGGGAAAATCCCAGGAAACCCACAAAGTGAGCAAATCAAGCTGCTCTAACAATGCGGCGTTTATATGAAACTGTCAAAGCTGCTGTTTTTAAAAATTTGTGATGCTGACAGTTTGCATAATGAGATGTTTTTTATGCAGCTCACTCTAACACTAAATGCACGTGCAGTTAGTAAAAGAGAAGTCTTTCTGCGTTCTGCAGCGTCTGGAGGCGTGAACTCACGCTTTAGCTCTTCATTTCTCACTTTAACGGACTGGAACGTGTGCAGCCGTTACCTGGAGATCTAAAGATGTTCACACCTTGATTTAGGACTTCAGGCCGGGAGCTTCTAAGCGGCCGAGCGTTTGCACCTCCTCTGTCAGGCCTCCACTCATCTCCTGTCAGGCCCTTTCTGCTCCGCTGCTCGCCAAGAGGCTAACGCAGCCGCGCTAAAGTGCTCACAGATGTGCGCTTCTCCAAAGCCCGGGGCCGATCTGAGAGAGGGGAGGGAGCGGCGGGGATGCCGGGGATTGTAAAGCTAACCTCACCGCCTTGATCAAACTCAGCTTTCACGGCGTGCCTGTACATATGGATGTGTGTGCGGATGTGAATAATGTCAGCATTAAGCCGTCTCGCTGCGAGGCGGGGAGGCTTGTGGATCCAGAAGAAACCCACACACTCATCCCGAGCCAAGACGAAGACAAGGCTCCTCTCTCCTGTCACCTCCCTCCCTACTGTCCTCCTGCCAGGCCTGCCTCTTTGGAGGTCGGGCTCACACACACACACACACACACGCACACACACACACACACACCCTCTCTCCGAAAAACGTCATTTTCTCAGTCGTCAAGGCCGACGCCGTCAACCCGAGCTGCGCCCGGCTGGCGGATCACCGCCTTTTTTTTTTTTTCCCCCAGAGTTTGAGCCTTTTTTTTTTTTCTTCTTCTTCTTCTTCTTCTTTTTGCGCTCAGGTTTCTGATCACAAATCCTTTAACCCCCCCCCCCCCCCCGGCATCACTCGAACGCCGTCGCACTGCGTGCCATCCCAACGTCTGCCCAGGCGCCACTGCTGAGCTCTCCCTCGATTTCACGAAATCTAAATTCTTTCCACATTCTCCATCCCTTGTCCGGGCGCAAAAGGTGAGAGTGGGCAGGGCCTTCGCGTCTTTTGCCAGAGGCAGCGCGGTTGTAGCTGGAGCCCGCTGTGTTGATACAACCAGAGCTACCAAATAACCCCCGCCCCCAAAATAATTACCAGCCTCATTCTGGTTTCAAAGCCTAATCCTTTCTTTCTTTACTCACCCTCTCTCTCTTTTAACACCCCGCTCGTCATTCTCTTGACCCATTTTCAAATTTTCCTTGGCTCTGTGTGAGCTTGGAGTAATGATGAGGGTTAGAAAAATCATCTGGAAACCACTTCGATGATATGTAGCGTCAGCAGGGAGGAAGGTTGGAGTGTTTGCGTCCCTGAGCAAAGAGCCGCCCCGCCAATGTGTTAGTCATTATGGGCCTCTCTTCACTTCACTACCTGCTACAGTATACATGTAGATATGTAAACTTTTTCACATTTTGTTTCAACCACATACAGAATTGTGAAGATAAAGGAAAAGATGCATTGTTTTAGAACTGGACAATATGGCTGAAAATGTACCACTGTATCCGTGTTTCACATTATTCAATAATTATTGATTGGTATTTTTTTGCTTGTTTTAAATATCTGAAATGCTGCCAAGTGGTAGCGTGTCCTTTCCTGTGTTATCCGCAGTTTTCACTGTCGCTTTTTATTTTTCAAGAAGTCAGAAGTCATGGTGGTGAAGCTTGAAACGGATTGTTGCTAGGTAACCAAAGAGCGAGTGACTTAGTTGGTACCACCAGCCTCGAGTTGCTCGCTGTGAGAGGCCAAGCGGCTAAAACCTTTCCTCTGCCTACATCCCCCAGCATGCTGTGTGGTTCTGGGCAGGAGTTCAGTGAAATTATTGAACGCTATCAGACGTAATGTCTGTTGATATCGATCACTTGCTTATTGCGATATATGTTGTTATTGATTTATTGTCCAGTTCTTTGCTGTTTTCAAAAATCTCGACCAAAAAATAAATAAATAAATATTTGAAAAATATGTTTTTGGGACCTTTAAAAAGGTCCCAAAGAAAAGACATGCTACCTTTCTCTCAACAATGACTTCCGCTCTATTTAGTCTCATAAAATTCCAACTTTCTTTAAAGGTTGCCTTATTCAATAGAAGGTTTTTTTTTTTAGCGTGGATTGTGTAAGGCGTGGACTCACTATGCAGTAGGCCACCAGGGCTCCCTGCACAAATCCCGCCAGCACATCAGTCGGGTGGTGCTTGTGGTCGGAGATGCGTGACAATCCGGTGTAGAAGGCCATCATCACCAAGGTGAACTGGAGCAACGGGCGGAGGAGGCGAGCGCCGCGCCAAGTGAACCTGGACTGGATGTAGAACTGGAGACAGAGAGAAGAAGAAAATCAGTGTAATTTTATTCAAGTCCTTCTTCATCCATGCACCTGCTGCATGCGGTGTCTGTGTGTGTGTGTGTGTTATTACAGTCTAAGAGGTCTAGACTGAATCAAAGTGGGCAGGGGAGACACATCCACAACACAAGCTCATGCTTGACTGGCTGAGATCCGGACATGACTGATTAATGGTTTCACGTCGCAGCTGTGAAAACAGCACAACCACAAGGAACCAGTGGATTTACACACACACACGCACACGCACACGCACACACACACACACGCACGCACATAGATGTAAGCCTAAAAGAGGATGTTTCAGCAACGTTTTTACTTGTGATGAACTCTCTGCCCTTTTTTTTTTTTTTTTTCTTCAAATAAAATGGAAGCGTCCCCTCCGTCTGACCCGGCTCCCAGCCACAGCCTGCTTTCTGGGTCAAAATAAAAGCTGAAGGGAACCAAAACAGGAGCGAGTCGATTCAAGGCCACTTTCAGTCACTTGCTTGAGTGCGAAACGTATGCATCCTTCCTCCTTTTTTCTTTCTTCATTCACTGAAAATGTAGAGGTTTGAGGTCAACCCCGGTTCTGTGGACATCCTGTTTCTGCACACAGACAGACATGCTCTCAGCTTCCTGCCTCTCACACCTAACAGACAGAGTTCTAGCCTAAGCCAATTTCAAGTTCTCAACCCAGTACACATCACTTAAGTCATGTAATCCACTTAGCTGACAATGCATGCAGGGAAATATACCGGTGTTTTCTGTCAGGCTGCTTGATCCCAAACCATCACATTACCACCTCCCTGTGTTGGTGTAACGCTTTTCTAAAAAGCTGTTTTAGTTTCATCTTGTTAGGTATATTTACGTGATTTCTTGATCCCAAAGGTTTGACAGTAATCAGGCCGTGGTGGGGGTAGTGACACAGAGCTCAGCTTTCAAAAATAGATGTCTGTCTTGGAGGGTTGGTACTTTTCTCTGCACTGAAGGTGTGGCCCTAAAATCATCCATATTTCCTCTCCGGTACTAAATTATTGTTCTGCTCCCAGACGCGGGGGAAGCGATCCCTCCCTTGCCTTCGTGTCTCGGTCCCCTCCTCCCTGGGATGTTTAGACTGCAGGCTTTCTTTACTTTGGTTGTCAGGTGAAGAGCCTGGGCTATTGATGAGGGCCTGAGCTGCAGAGCTTCCCGCCACCCGCGGCTTATGAAGTCGAGAAAACTTCGTTGGAGATTAAAGGCGAAAGAAATAATGCCGTGATCTTAGTCAAAACAAAGACTTGCACTGAGCTGCCAGATGACTTCACCTTATCTAAAGTGAGTAGAACCAGATAGCCTAGACAAAAGCCTGATTCAGCAGAAGCTGAAAGAAAGTCACGATAAGCCACCGAGAGAGTCTGAACCAAAGTCTCCCTTTTAAGACTCTAAATCTTCCTTCTCTAATTTGTCCCTAATAATAAGATCCGAGGAGAGAGACCGGGAAACACAACAAAAGGAGCCCCGGCAGATTCCCATGACACCGGGGACCCGGGAGCGGCAAAGAGTCTCGCGGTTTTCCGAAAGAATCCAGCTCTGCCTCCGCTGAGACCCGCTCCCTGGGGGGTCTCTCCCGCCCGGACTCAAAGTCAAAGCGCTTGGCCCAAACAAACACAACAAAGCGAGAAGGAATGAGGACGCGGACTCGTTTTCGCCCGCCGCTCTCTTCCGCTCTGAGACGGAAGGGAGCACGACAGAGCCGCTCGCATGTCAAACGCAAATATTGTTTCCTGTTTGACAAACGATGGGCCCCGTTTGCCACCGGATGGCATGTGCTAATGTTGCGTGCAGATGACAGAAAACGCAAGCCAGCTGAGCGCACGGCCGCACGCACATGCCTGCTGGCTGCGGCTGCGGTCTGTGCCAGTTATCTGTGCGTCGTTTCAGAATGAGCAGAGCAGGGCACGGCTCCGACCATGGCGGCCTGACAGAGACCGGGCAGGAAGCGCAAAGCTTCAGAATCACAGAGAGGCGCTGAGAAAATGACTGTTTGATGCTGTCTGAGCAAAAACACGATCAAAGAACGAGGGGGAGAACCCATCTTGTCTTTTTTTTTCTTTGCTGGTAGGAAGAGGGGAGTTTTTGTTGAGCGCAAAAAAAACAAAAAAAACTGACTGTTTGCCAATTCATCATAATGAAAATGGCATGAATGTAAATGAGTATAAATATGTTTTATTTGTCATAAGTAGACGACCATAAGAAATATTGCAACTCGTGACTCTGGCTTGTGAAAAACATGCAGAAAAAGAGCAAATCCATGGTATATTCCAAAACATTTAATATGCAATGACTTGAACACTGTTTCTTGGTGAAACCTCTACTTGTTGGTAACTACTCTTAGACCTTTCTTCCTCTTTTTACCAAAAACTGAACAATAAAATCATCAGTCTGGTGCTTTGGTCTCACCCAGCCCTTTTTGAGTCTTTTTTTTTTTTTTTTGAAAGATCATTTTGTTTACAGGGACTTCATAATTCATTTTATTTGTTGTTTCTGCTATTTTCTTCATTTATTTTGTATATTTCAGATGTCTTCCAGTTCCAGTGTTTAAATGTGTTTGTTTCTTGCCGTTATCACCATTATATTACTTGAAAAGACAAGCTTAATTAGGGATTAAAGTGCATGTTGTACTTATTGATCATGTCAAATATATATATAAAAATAAATAAATAAAAAAGATCAAACAGATAATCTTCTCTTCCTTCAGATACATTTTTAGAAACTACCCTTTCCTGCCTTGTTGAAGAATTGGTGCTTTCTCATTTGACTCTTTAAGTGTGCTCCAATGCTCTTTAATATTTCTCATGCTAACTGAGGACCATAGAGGCTGAATTGTGGCTCTTGGGTCTTTTTTATCATTTCTTTGAGGAACTTGCTGGCACATCAACTCCTGGGAAGACCAGCTGCCTTGCTCAATGTTTTGTTGAACACTTTTTTCTATTATCTACTTTAGCTTGTTTGGAAGTCAACTCCGTCCGAGATAGACCGTTTACTATTTTCCCTCTTGAATCCTTTGGAAACCGCCAGAGTGGGCTTTGTTTTTGTTTATGACTGCATATTGAATTAAAGCTGCTCGATGAAAACCCAAAGAAAGCTGTTCTAAGCCGACTTCACGAGGGACGGTGCCAGGTCCAAAGTCACATGACCGGTTTGTTTGGCACAAACAAAAAAGAATCCAGCCAGTTCCTGTTTCCACAAAGAATGTCTTCGCTCTTGGCTCTTTTATTTTATTTTTTTCCGTTTGGGTTATGTACTCTGAAATGTTCTCTAAAAACTGTCAGGCTCGCCTTTGCACCCCATCAGCTGCTCTCCACCTCCTCTGGCCAGAGTCCTGGGGTTTGCCACATCTAAAGCGTCGGTCTGACTAGTGTGTTAAGCTGCGGCCTGGATGCAGCACATCTCCAATCCCTCCCTGCTCTTTTTTTTCCCCCTCCTGACATTTTATTTAGCTCTACTCCTCTCTCTGCCCAGAGTGCGGTTGTAGGTTCACCCAGAGGCCGGGAAATACCCACAACAAGCCGTCTCTCCTTGGCGATGCGCGACAATAAACCGAAACTCCAAATGTCAATCCGGTGTGAGAACCGGGGCTGGCCTGTCACCACGGCACGCCAAGCTGTAGCATTTTGGCATGTAAGCTTCGGCTGCACCAATTACTGCAAAAAAGGGAAAAAAAAGAAATAAAAATAGCGTCCGTGTTGATCGGTTTCGTTCTCATTTTGGTGCTTTCCACAGACCAGACAAGCCATTGCTGGCGTTGCATAATCAGCTGAATGACAACGGTGTCAAGTGGCACACACTTGCCTTTTTCACTTTTGAAGTTTAATCAGCAGGCAAGTGAATTTGACTCCCCAAACGCTCACTTTCTGTAGTTTCACCGACGTGCAACAAAGGCGATCCGGCTAAAATTTCACCGCAGATTGAAAAAAATGACCATTTCCTTGATTTTATGTCTTTTCTTCGAAGGCACATAAAGCGAGGTTAAAACTTTCGCCGTATAAACGTAGGAACAAAAGAGACAGGAGGCATCAGCTCTAGCTTTAGTGTGAGCAGTCTCTAGCAAAAAATGCTCAAACCTCTCTTCTCATAGATCGTAAATTAAATTTACGTCTGAACGTTCACTGGGCTTTGATGTGACTGTAGCCCAGACTGTATGTTCAAGGTTGTCCCATCCCTGGAAAAAGTTTTGCGGTTTTCAGGTGACACGAGAAGGAAAAAAAAAAAAAAAATCAACCTACATAACTGTTTTGGCAAAGGATTGTAATTAAAACCATTAGAGGCATGATTCTCCCCCGAAGCTCTGAGTCTCACCTGACACCCACAAGGTTAAAGAGACAGAACAGGAAATGAACATGCAGCTGCCCTAAAGAAAACAGGTGGAGAACACTCATTCGTCTCCTCAGGGTTCAAAGGGAGCATAAAAACGAGGGAGGAGACAAAGTGATAAAAGAATCAAAACAATATTCCTCCCCAACCCTGGTTTTTAAAGGAAGGAATCCCATAATCAGAGCCCAGCCTTCGTTCTTCCCATGGCTGCTTTTAACAATGCAACGCTTTGTTGCTGTTATTGTCTGCCAATGAGGCCGCGAGCGCGTGAGAGAAAATAATGATTACTTACAGCCAAGTAGAGCATACTAAACAGGGAAAAGGAGGCATGTCCTGAGAAGAAGGATTTCCTGCAGAGGGAGAAAGAGATTATTTTAGGCCCATTGTTTTCTGTTTAGTGGTTTGAGAAGTACCTTCACGCGAACGCACGCTCGCTTCTTCACGCACCTGGCTTCCTGCACTTCACTGTCGTCCCCGGTGCAAGTGTAGTTGGTGATGTATCCGAGGGAACAGTTGATGGTGGAGAAGTCCGGTCTGCAGACATCCAGGAAGTGGGGTCTCATCCGACCCACCGACACCTTGGCGATGTCCGTGAATGACTGGCTGACGGCGCAGCCGAACAGAAACACGCCAATCTGCAAGGTGACGCGCAGCGAGGGTCAGATATATGCGGAACGCATCATGGTAGAGCAAAAATTAAACACAGTGGAAGCACTGTTCACAAAACATTTATTAGCTAAATTATTTAATAGATAGACCCACAAAATCAACAACAAACATATTTTTTTGTTTTTAATCTGTTATTTAGTTTTTTCTGCAGTCGGATTTGGTGTAAATTTTTCAAGGGATTCATGAATCCCGGATCAAATTAACTTCCAGTTGGTTAAGAGAAGCCTTTTTGTCGCCTACTGATTTATGTGAATACAAAGGTTCCACTCTGAACTTTTGTATGTTAAAAAAAAAAAAAAAAATGCAACTAATTGTGTTAAAATTTTTAGCACGTTAAATTAAATAACCTGAATCAATGTGTTAAAGTCCTGGCCCTCCTAAGAAACCAATTTATAAGAGAGTTTATAAGTTCAAAGTGTGTTACAGACAGGAGCAGGTTTCTCATTTCCAGCATCTTGACTTTCTGCTAACAGGGTATTAAAGTGCTGCTCGGAACTTTATCACTTGATCGCTAAATGGTTCATATCTGTCCTCAGATAACCTATTTGCTTACATGCCAGTGTTTCTTTGAGTCTTTTGAAAAAAAAAAAAAAATTACAAGGTCAAGATTTTAATCAAAGCAACAATCACACTGACAAACGTGGAAATGCATTGTTTTCTGTAAATTCACTTCCTCCGGCACCGCCACCACTGCTGCAGCTTGCTCTGACTCAGTGGCACAATTACCATCCGACCTCTGATCTGCAGCTGAGAAGATGCTGTGTGTGTGACGGGAGTTCGTTGAGAGGCAACGCGCTGACCTGCTTGTAGAGCGCTGCAACATAAGAGTTCCCAACAAACGACTTGGTTCCCACGTGCAGCTGGTGAATCCTGAAGCATTCTCCGATCACAATCTAAAAGAAACAAATTTGTTCGTGACGGTAAGACGAGTGAAGCCCGCAGTGAGAGAATGGATTTACATGCAAGGCACCACGAGACACTGCAACATGTTAATGTTTTAGTACAACTCATGCAAAAAAAAATAAAAAAAAATAAATGCAAACTCATTTCCAGGATGGGGAGTGAGATTTAGTAGGCGGCATGTAAAGAACAAACAGCAGGAGATGCACACAGAAAAAAACACATATATGAAGCATGGCCTGCCTTTCCATTAGGCAGTTTGGGTGGATGGAGGTAGGGAGAATGAAAGGGCTTCGCATAATGATAAACACAATGACAAAAGCTCAGATGTGGAAGGGGGAAAAAACTATCAAAGTTCAACAAATCACTATGACTGGGAGGGTATATGAATCAGACTGATATAAAAAGCATTTACGATATGTCATCTGCTACATAGTTCAAGTCCAGCAGGCCAAACCGTGACTTCTGTGGTATTCTAGCCAGGTGGTTTTAAGTAGCGCTGGGCCTCACGGAAAGAACCTGAGCTGCTCTCGGGGGACTCAAGCCGAGCCAAAGCTCAAAGCACAGAGACATCACTCAACCGGAGGAACCTACGGACCGGCTGCTCTTTCCTTCCAAACAGGACTTCACCTTATGAAAATGTTCACCTGCCCACCTGATTCCCAACAGACAGCCGCTGCTCTGGGACTCTGACTCTCCCTTCGCAGCCAATCGCATTATGAACTATGAGCAGTTCGGATCGTGGTGTTTTCGTAAGTCACCACCCACTGAAAATGTCAAAATGTCACAGAAGATTACGTGTTCACAAATACCGTTTGTTCAAACCGTCGTGTTTTTGAGATTAGAAGTGTTTAAAGCGGAAGGTGTGGGTTTCGTTTTGGCAGCTGGCCATTAGATTCAGCTTCTCTTTGGAGCAAATCTGGATTTATACAACAATCCATATTTATACAATAAGAGTTACTTACAGGAGGTAAAATGTCATAACCCTTGTCATGACATGAACTAAACTGCCCCTTTAAGTGGCCAGTTTTCACTTTTCTGTGTGCTTCTGCTCCACAAACTAAATGATAATTCTTGCTGGTTAGACATCAAAAAGGTGTCCATTGTCATCTGTCAATATGTCGCAGCCAAATAACTCTGATTTCTCTTCCATGACTTTAGAGAGTTTATGCAATTGTGTTCCTATGAAATTCTTTTTAAGCTGAATACGAGACAATCTAGGTTAATGGAATATGAACCCTGCTGTTGAGTGTTACGTTGTTAAGTTTTTAGAGTCGATATCCCAGCCTTTCCTCGCCGTCGTGTGGGCAGATAACTGACTCATACCCAGCAGAAACAAACAGGAAGGTGGACTTTGTGTGCCGCTGAATTGCTCTGATCGGAGTGGAACATTAGAACGCTACTTTATTTGGATTCTCAGCATTTACGCTCAGAGCTCTCCTCTTCTTCTTCTCGCCCCACTATTCCTGGTTTACCCCCTCGGTTTCTGGCTGTGTAGGAGCAGACACATCCGACGGCTCGAGCCGAAGAGGAGTCTGCTCTCCTAAACCTAGTGCATTTGTGTACATGCGTGCATCTATATGTGTGTGCGCAGGCTTGTTAGCAGGAACGGTGCTGGCATGGCAGTAGACGCCACTAATGGAAGACAGCTGTGTGAGACACGCCAGCTTTGCCCACATGTGAACAAGTGAGGGGGGCTAACTCGCCCACACTTATGCTCCTGCTTTCAATAAGCAGAAGAGCTGAGCTGGTACTGTGGTACAGTGTATATAAATGTGTGTGTGCCCACTAAGGAGATCGCAACGAGACGCCGGTGAGGCGACGGCTGAGCCTGGGAACCCCTAAAGTCTGGGGACTGTAAACTTCACCTACACCAACCATGTGGCACTAATTGATAAGAGTGTGTTTCCATGACGCCTGGCCCCATCATAATTTGCTCACACGGCACCGGAGTTATTCCGTCTTCCTCAAATATGAACGCAGCAACCCCAACAAGCGCTTCATGCTGTGAGACACTCCGGGCTATCATTAGCTGTGTTTCCATTAGGAATGCTGCGAAACTTTGTCAATATTCCGCTAACGCTGAAACAAACAGTTTCGCAACTGCTGTGTTTCCACGAAATAACAAACACAATTAAAATCACATGTAAGTTTGTTCGTGTGATAAGTCATTAAAAAAAAGTCTTCCGACTACTTCTTGTCGTCAACTTGGTGGTTTGCGCCAGTATGAACAGCCAGTTGTTGATCACACGACTCGTGTGACGCGGAAAAAAAGGGTTTCCACTGTCAAATAAACGAATTTTTATTTGACCAAAAATCCATCTCATCCCAACTCCAAAACATTTTTTATTTTTTTTTTCAAAATCGGAGTGTTTCCGCCAAATAAATTTCTTTTCAAAAGGTCAACCGGTTAATGGAAACGCAACTGGTGAGGCTCCGACGTCACGGGAGAGAAAAAGCATCGCATTTAACCAAGATGCAGCGTGGATCACCATGGCAACCAGCAACATCTCTTTGGTCCGTGTCACCTTAGTTACTTTCTACATACCCAAACACCTAACTCTTTAGTCTCACTACCTCTGGCCTACTTAACCAGTCATGATAATAAGGTAGTATTGGAAAAATAAACAACAACAAAAACAAACAATGACTCAAAGCAGCAGTTGAAGAATAAAGGGTGAAAAAACAAACTGGAGATGGAGGTGGGATACATGTACGACCCACTTACAGTGTCCTGTAGAGGTTTTATACGTTTATGTGTTTTATTGGGATTTTATGTGACACGGCAAAACGCAAAGTAGCGCATAAATCAGAAGTGTATTGAAATCAAAATAGAGCTGCATACATTTTTATGGCACTCTAAGTCCTAGTCCGACTTTGACGAGGAAATTAATCTCATCATCGTTCTGGCTGCTATGGATTGTTGTTCAGCTGGATGCTGAACTTCCACAGTCTTACTTTTTTTGTACGATAATAATTCTCATAATTTAATTTTATTCTATTTTATTATTAAGTAATAAAATTACAAGAGGTTAAATAACAAGAATAAAGTTGTGATTCTATGAGAAAAAAAATCAACATTTTGAGAACAAAGTCATATTGCTATGACTTTATTGCCAGTTTTTTTTTTTTTTTTTAAGTTTTGCACCTTCTGACTTGTTTTCTTTCAAGTTCCCCATTTGTGGCTTTATTTCTTTGCTCTACATTTTACTCTAGATTTTATTTGGAGTATCAGTGTAAAGAGGGCCTGAATATAAACACAAGTTCCAATTTTCTGACTATCGAAAGAGTTTTCCTTCCCCTCCACAATTATGAGCTACTTTGTGTTTGTCCACAACAAAAAATCCCAAATATGTTGAAGTTTGTAGAGTTAAAAAATAAAAAATAGGGGGTGTTCTGCAAGGCACTGTATAGGGGTGTTTTTCTTTTTCTTTTTATGTAACAAATAGCTAAGACGCTTGATGACATGTCCATGAGAGGAATCTAGGAGTCTGAGAAGAAGGAAGCAGCAATCAAAGGGAGATGTTATAGGGTCGACTTACAGAGACGGTGCCAATAAGAATGCCAACACCACAAAGCACGGCATCACTAATGGTCTCTCCCTCTTTTCGGGGGAAGCGGATGGACTCGTCCGAACAGTAAAACCCGCGCTGGTATGGCTTTATGGTGCTAGTCTCAATGATCAGGAAAGGCAGGCTAGCTACAAAAAAGACACAAAGAAAGAGAGAGAGGCCAAGGAGGAGAGAGAGAGAGAGAGAGAGAGAGAGAAGGACAGGAAGAGAGGGAGAGAAGAAAGAAAGGCATAAACGCCTCAGGTCAGTGACACAGACATAAACAGGACAGAACAGGAGCAGCACAGGGAGCATGCTGGCACCAGGGGGATCATGGGACGTCAGAAAAAGGGCGGGGCTTGAGGATGCCATGGGTTGACACCTCGGCTTAAAGAAGTGACAGTTTTTCAAAGTGTGCCGATAAATCTGGAGTTTATGACGAGCATCTGATGAAACTTTGGCACCGTCACTCCTCCGCGGCTGTATCATGAGCCTCGAGCCCTCCCTGTTTCTGTTTCGATTGCTCTCCACACCCGGTCGGTCTTTGAGGTATCAGGAAGAAAAAAAAGCCCAAAGGTCGGCGCCGGGCCGGGGCAGTGGGGGTTGGGGACTTACGGACACCATGGGCAGTGTCAGACCAACAGAAACCAGCACTGAAGAGGGCACGGTGCTCCTCTTGTAGGGGTATTTCAGGGTGGAGTCACTGCAGTAGAACCCCCTCTGGTATGGACGAACAGATGAACGATGCAGAACCAGGCTCGGCAGCATAGCTACACACGCACACACACACACACATATGGATAGAGGTATGAACTCACACATACACACACGCTTTTGTGCAAGTCTGGCTCTGGACACACCTAACAGGGATTTTATTCAGTGTCAAATCCACTTACCTGTAAGCTGTTGGGGAAAGAATACTGTTAAAACACACATGAACACATAAAACCTTCACACGCGTGTTTGAGCTTCACTTTAAAAAGCTGTTGACTCGACGGACTTTCTGCCAATGCGATTGTTGACGAGCCATTTAAGTGCTGAAGTTGGTCCTCTAGGATCACTCCCCTCTGACTGAACAAACAGACCCACGGGTCCACCTATAAGGACAACAGAAGCTCGTCGGCACGCGAGCTGAGCCACGACTTAATGGTTTAATTAGACGGCGATGATCAGTCCACTAGGACTTTTAGAGAGAAATCAATGTATCTCTGGTGAGGATGTGCAAAACACCTTCAGATGTCTTATTGTCTGTTTTGTGACACTCTAGGAACTTCTCGTTAATAACCCACAACTTTCTGTTTCCCTTAAGTCTAAATGAGACGTGGCACAGTTTGATTTCTTGTGGCCACCAGGCCTGGATGAGAACCCATGTTTATCTAGCCTTCACATACTGTGGCTGGATAAGACTAAGACTGAGCTTGTTGACAACAAACACTCCAGGTGGGTTTTAGGTGAAACAAAGGATGGCTATTTGGAAAAGCACCTTGACTGTGATCGCTGTGTTTTGTTCTGTTCCAAAGGGGTACACAGTGTCACGATTTGTTTGAATTACCAGGAAATTTTAAATACAAAGCTGCTGGCCCTTGGCAGAAAGATAAAAACAGATAATCACTGGGTTTTTTTAGGCTGAAAACAATCCAAACATGTGGCGCAATCGACAGAAATGGTTCACCAGACACAAAAATCAACTTTCTTTTATATGCCAGTTAAATAAATTGAATGTTTCTGCGAAAAGACCAGAGGAGAAAAGATGGGATTCTGGCTAAGCTATAGTCTAAAGAAATTTGACATTTTTCTCTAAACCTTTGTGCAGTTCTACAGAAGAAGCAGTCCTATTGGCCGAAAGGGGTTGTAAAACAAATTTTACGATAATGGTGCCGCTTTTGTCTAACAACCGATATTTCTTTTATTATCCAATAAAATGATGTACAATAATTAAAGGGTGTGGTTTAAAAAAAAAAAAAAAACCCAGGGAAAATACAGACTTGAGAGGAATTTATTTTCAAGCTTTTTAAGTATTTACTAAGAATGCTAACAAATGTGTCCTCTTTTTTCCCCCCAACCAATAGCTCAGAGACTAATTTGGAGAGTCATTGTCTTATTTTCATCTAAAACCTCTTTCAAACAAATTTCAAGAAAGAAAACAAATGGCATGCACCAACACCACGCGCACAAAGGGACACATTAAGCCAAAATCCTGTCCAATTAGTATAAAATAAAAAAAACATGTCTCCAATAAAGGCGTACAGTCGAACAAACTCTGGCCTGGGCCTCAGAAGATTTCCATGAGGGATTTAAAAAAGTGTGAAACCCAAGAAAAACAAAAGCAAGCCCACCCGAGTCTGGAACATTTTTCGCATGAGAACATGTTTTGGCGTGGATGCGTGTGACCGTAGCTACTCATAAAAACAGAGGGAGCAGAAGACACGAAGGCATCCCGACGAGCCACACGCAGACACACCAGTATATACATTCGATGTCTGCCCCGGAGAGTGTGTCTGCCCACAGCTATGTGGTTAGTTCAGATCACACACAGGGGCTTTCGAAACATTAGAATTAAAGTCAGGGATCTGATCATGAAAGCACCCAATTTGGCCAAGAATCGCATGTGTCGTCTACACCAGCGATCGGATCATGTTACTGGTTTGTTCTGTAAAAACACAACACGGACCAGAAACCACTCAGATGAACTTCACATTTCTTACTCTCGGCTCCCAGACTCACATTCTGCTACCGACGAAGAGAAGGGGAGATGTTGTCTCAGGTGTGTACCACATCAATGAGTGGAGGCGTTGGCTCTGTCAATAGCATTGTGGCTAAAGCCCAAAGGGAAATAAAGTGAAACCTGATGTCATGGACAAATCTAATTCAGTGATAATGAGTTCTCGGGTGTGGATGTGGAACGGCAGATGGAATGGACCACTGACCACAAAAAGGGGGAAAACACAGAAGCACACAACCATGAACCCAACACATAATTCTAGGCCGATTTTGGCTTACATAATACTGGGTGCTCTCTCTGGGAGTACCCAGAAAGAACCAACTCATGCACAGGATTCAACATACAAACTCTTAGCTATGAGGCAAATTTGCATATGTTGATGTCAAGGAGATCTTAAGTGGTAATTTTTGGGTAACTTCTTTAAAAAGGCACACTGCTTGGTATATTTCCTAAAGCAAATTAATCTTTCCCTTCATCTCCGAATCTAAATGCTTCCAAAGACAAATATTTCTCAGTCGACAAACACACCTAACAACGATTTCGGGAATGCCAAGCTGCTTTAATTTCCCTTGACGCAAAGCTAAACATTCATCTTCTTCTCCTTCATGAGTTTGTAAAAAAAAAAAAGGAGCAGAAATACCTGGACGTCTAAGTGTAAGTTAAAATATCTCTGTCCGTAATGTTTCTCTTCGCAGTGGTTGCCAAAGGGCAAATGGACGGGATGGTCACTCAGCCAGACACCTGCATAAACAGTATGCAGCAGAGGGTTTCAGTAAGCTTGCTGGAACCCACACAGGGCAGGGCCAGGCTTTGGTCGTGTCTGAGAACCAAGCTGTCCACACACCAGGAGGGGTTAGCTTTAGGTGAGCACAGAATCACAGGCAGGACTTTAGACAGGCTGGTTCTCCACCAGATATGGGTTATATCTTCATGTGTGTCTTGTGGCTCAGTGCCACAAATAATACCGAAAACAAAGCGACGAAAACTATGCATATGCTGAGTTTACATGCAGGTTTGTTTTTTTTTTTGATGAAAAGAAGTTTAGAAATGGGACTGCACTTTCTCACGTGGAGATCTCGAAGGATTTTCTTCCTCTGGACCCTTGCCATCTTTTCTGTCCCTCGGCTACTTCTGGAGGGGTGGATTGAAATGCAAATAAGCAGAAGTGAAGAAAAGGTCGCAAACACTCAGACGCGAGCACATACACGGCAACCAAGTAAAGGCTTCACCGCTTGGAGAACACCATGGGAACCTTTGACGGGCTGAACAACTGAAAGAGTAAAGTGAGACCGAGCGGCCGACCATCACGACGCTCTCTATTGATAATTAGTGAAAGGCTCTCTGTGTGCACGCTACCCAGCCCTGAGATGCCAGGCTGTTTTATTCCCCCCACCCTGAGAATAAAACAACCTGTTCTGTGGACATTCTCCTCATTCCCGAGTCCATCCATGAATATTGTTGACTCTGTCACAACTGACAAGGGAACATGCGACGCAAGGATCTGTTAACAGGCTACACACAGTTTATGCCTGCGGTATTTAGCACTATTGACATTTCCATTTAGTTTGGGTCCAGATTAGTTGGTTTGAAACTACAAAATGGATAGTTAACATGACCAAACTGAACCTACACTACAGTGAAACAACTACAGTCTCAAAATAGTCAAAGCAGTTTATGCAATGGTTTATTTTATTTTTATGCATCTCTCAGTTACATATCATGGTTATTTCCAAATAAGATTATTATTTACATACAAATTGGAGATAGGAGATGGCGCACCACTGATGGTCTTCCTGCTGGAAACATGCACTAACAAAAAAAGTAAAGCAGTGTAAGAATAAATAAAACAGTTTTGACCAGAAGTCCTTCACAGGAAGGAAGTTTTCCATAGGAAGAACTTCTTACATTCGTTTTCTGCGTGAATAATTATGAAATGCTCTTCAAAAAATCATCCAATTGAAAATGTGATGATGATTTAAAGGTAGGATAGTTTGGCGCTTGGTCTTGATTTCACTCAAATCACCTATTGGCTTCACCTCCCCAGATTAGCCAACTAATCTGAATTTATACCACATCAAGACATCAAAAGTGTTACCTACAACAAGTAAGGAAGCTTATAATGTTTAAACAGAATTTCACAGATCTTGAATCATCTCTTTGTAGTGGTTTGATGAAATATGACCTCTTTTTTGGCAGAAGAATAAAGGACAAGTGACCTTCAGAGGGTCCTGTTGACCCAAACAGAGGAAGATGGAGAGATGGGGGAGTGTCTGAGGGAAAGAGAAAGAAACAAGAGAAAGACGTAGGCAAAGGCTTGTGGTCCATCACTGAATTAAGAAGGCATCCACTTTACTGCCCCCGTATTTTAGTCAGGGATTTTTAGGAGTGATTCACATTTTTGGAATTCTCAAAGAAAGGGTGAAGTCCAGTTTTGGTTCCACTGCGTCCAAAGAGGAAACCGATTTCTCAACCCATTTACTTGTGTTGTTCTGTTTCACTTTGTCGGGAGATCTTGTACAGGCGGCGCTCGTTGGGGCAAATGAGCCTTGCAAGTGACCGAGCCACCGAGGTGCTTTCAAACGCCAAAAGCAGGCGCCTGAGAATAACCAGAGCCAACAAAAATCGGCAGAGGTCCTAGAGGTAGAAAGCGGGAAGGCCAGAAAGTGACGATCCAAAGTGGGTGGCTTGTTGGGTTTGGGAAAAGTTCTATTTGTCTTATCAGATTCCGACATGCATTTCTCTCTTTCATCCCATGAGGAGAACCGCTGCAGACCGCTAAACACTACATACCGCAGGTCAGAGGGAGGCTTTTCTCTTTGGCTGCTTGAATTAGTGTTTTTATTGCCGAGGTCACGGCAGGGCCTTCATGCGTGCGCAAGGGGTGGGCGTGTGTGTGTGAGTGTGAAACCGCCGCATTTATTTTCCATCTGCAAAGCCGCTCACATGCTCATACTGGGCTGCCTATAGTAATGTGTGTGCATGTGTGTGTGCATGCATATGTTTATGCGACAGGATTACCCAGCAGGGCCTCCTTTTTGATTGGCTTTGGGGTTAAATTTAGTAGAGTAGGTTACAGGTTCTATTGCTGGAACCAGCAGAGAGTAAGAGCATGTGCCTACCTCAATGAGACCCTTGGCTTTTGATTTAAAGACATCTTCATCACTTTTTATGCCCTGTTTTTTTTTTTTGTTGAAGACAGATCAGGAGATCTCTATTATTTAGAGATTTATTATATAAGAGGAAACAATAGCCATTCTAATGCCAACTAACCCTCTGTGCCGCTTTCAAAGGTTAATTCTTCCTGACACGGAACTAATGTCCCAGTAGAAACAACACCTGACTGTCCACACTGCTGACCTCTCTCGACCCGCGCATCACTCTCTATTGACGTTTCAATGTGCTTCCATGGCTTCTGGGGGATGAACTGGAATGATATTGTGATTATGGCGCCCAAGCCCTATAGTCATCAGTGAGTGAGAGGTGAATGGGAGGCGGAGCAGGCCGGAGGAAGAGGTATTGTGGACCAGGCTAATGGAGGATTTCCTCCTCCTGTCTCTGCAGCACACCCATGTGACCTCTCCTGTCAAGGAGTGGGGGACTGTGGAGGAAGGTTACAGAGGGCGGAGGCGACAGTGGACTTGACTTCATAGACTTACTTAATAAATCAGTGAAACTTTGCCGTGCTTTCTCCTTTTGTTTCTTTCGCTGCTTGTCCAGCTGAATGAAATGAAGCTGGACTGTCAGTGTTCGCGCTCTGAGCACCTCAGATTGTTCTAGTGAAGAATGGCAACCTCTTCAGAGCTGCTAGTGCTTGGATATAGACATTTTCAGGATTGAATTAGCTAGATTTATGATAAACGATCCAATGCCATCCAAATCAGACTCTTAAAAGCAATTACCGTCCTTAGCCACAGATGTTTCCCTTTTATTCTTGTTACTTTTGTTTTGTGTGTTTTGTTTGATACGACCGCAGGTCATTCAGCCCATTTGCCAAATCATAACCCAATTCTATACCTTCATGTTGCTCAATGTGAGGGTGAAACGGCTAAATCTAAAACAGAATAAAGTTGCGACGGTTCCCGCATGTCACTGTCGTCGATGTTATTTTTCCACTGCCACTCCACCACCTCAGTGCCCTTATGACCCTTGGGACCTTCCCACTCTGTTGCTCAAATCTGATTAAGTTTAATAAACTCAACTAAAGGAGGGAGATCTCCTTTCTCCCCTCTAATTGACCTGAAAGCAGGGCAATTAAACAATGTCATTTTGCACCTTTCTCCATTTTGCATGTTTACAGTTTTTGTTGTTTCATACCCAAATTTATACATTGTACTTCTTTTTATATAATTTACCGCCGCAGTACATAAAAATACAATGAAATTTAACTTGCATGCCATCTACAAAATGGTCAGTTAATGGGAGCCTGATGCAAGTGATGAAATGATGATGTGAATGTAATGAAGTGAAGTCCGTGGTAGTTCCACGGACCGCAACCAAATTTAACATGTTGTTGCTTAGACTGCACAATAGTACCCCAAATACTAGCAGACACATCACTTTGACCGTTGCTCACTTTGTCTAGGCAAGTCAAAGTGAAAAAAAAAATAATAAAGATCTGCTAAATTCCCTTGTTTGTCTTTGTTCCAAGCCTCTTGCAGAAAACTGCTGTCGTATTTTTAACACTCGGTCGTGGATCAACTTGTGCACTCTGTAACTTAATCTGCACTGGGTATTAAAGTGTGCTTGTATTGCTAAGCAGCAGAATGGGTGGAGATTATCCTGTAGCTATATGATATGTGTGTGACACAGACACGAGAGGAAAAAAAACAAAAAACTGTAAGGTTCTCTTGGGCCTGAATGCCTCTACAAGTTGCAAATCAGGGTGCAGCTGCAATGTGGATGCCAACTCAAGCATGTTTGTTTTGGTGTGATAAGCACCGTGTGCAAACAGTGGGAGTGAGGGTTTCTGATAAGAATTAGATAGCTAGGGGTGAGCTGCCAAGTGCATCTGTTGGTGGATGTTGCTAAAGTGGAGGCAGGTGAGCAGGAAAGGGAGACCAGCAGCATCAATACCTGGATGTCAAGGTGCCAAGAAGAAGAGCCGTCTAGGAATGGCGTGCTTTGTTTAATCGAGGTTCATGACAAACCGCTCACAAAAACTAGAGCTGCAGGTCAGCAGTGAGGGCTGCAGCGTTGCTGTGACACCGTACTGTAGCATGCAGGGGCCAGAAATGTCACAGTGACACTGCCTATTATCTGTGGAAGTGTGTCGCTGGGTGTGTGGCTGTTAAAGTGAATTACTGTGGTTCCACCGGGGCAACATCGCCAAAGCCTCTCTCTCTCTCTCTCTCTCTCTCTCTCTCTCTCTCTCTCTCTCTCTCTTTCCTTCTCGCTCTCTCAATTTTAACTTGTCGACCACAAAGGACTTTAACGACGCCTTTGCAATCCAAATAAACAATCTGGGCTCCATAAAAACCACCCAAGCTCCATGCATTTACATAATCACTGTTTAGGAAAAGCTACACTCATAAACATGAGAACGAGCATGCGCGATGAAACGCCGATACAGATGTTTGGCTCGGGACGCCGCTTTATTGTTTCCACTGGCTGCTGATGTGTATCAGCCATGCACGCACACACACACGCACGCGAGCACACGCACACACGGCGACACACAGGAGTGGCTGAGGTCAGCAGAGTTGTCCACACACTGAATCCCCCTGTCAGAGTGAATGCCACAGCAAACGGGAGGCCACCGGCTGAAACATGTGCTTACTCAGAAAGATTTTATTCATAGGAATAAATGCCGTTAGCACACAGGCATGTGTTGGGACACTCTCAAGGGGAACTCCTACCAGCAGGCACCTGTTCAGGCAGCCTCTGCTGAGTGCTGCTTCCAGGGCCGTCTGTCGCTGTTAGAGTGGGGGCGTGTATGAGGAGCTGCTCCGCTGTTTCTGAGGGGAACCTTCTCTCGTCCATATTTCCCTGAATGTGTGGGAAGAGGATATTAATGCATTTAAGGAAGCTCAGTTACAGCTCCGACTGTTTAAAGTGCAGCACGAACGCGCAGCTACTCCAACGAGGCGAAACCCGAGCAGGGCCCAGGGGCCTAGAAGGGCCAATGGGGCGGGGCAGGGAGATCCTCTAGTGTTGCCATAATGCTATTATTACCTCCTCACACAAAAGCCTGGCTGTGGAGAAAACGGATCTGGACTCTTTGAAATCGGACTCCTTTTATCTCAAATGCACAGGTGGAAAATTTAGAGCTTCAGTGTGACAGTTTTAGAATTATGCAGAGTGAAAGTGTTCATACCGCTGGGATGCTTTGAGTCACAACCACAAATTTCAGCATAAGTGTGTTGCGATTTCATGTGCTAGAGCAACTGAAATCAGTGTGTAATTGGAACGTGGACAGGAAATGAAACACTGCTTGCAAATATTTTTACAACTAAAAATCAAAAGGTGTCATGCATGTGTGCTCACTCTCTTTAGAAACTCTGATACCCCTAAATAAAATTGTGTGTAATTGAATCTCACTATAGATCCAGCTGCTCTGTGAAGGCCTCTCAGGTTTGCAAGAAAACATTAGTGAATCCTGGAGCAAAGCGAACGTAGCAGAGAATGAAACCGTGGAGAAGTTTAAAGCAAGGTTAGTTTTAAAACAACATTTCAAGCTCTTAACCTCTCGCATAACACTTTTTAATCTTATTGTATCATAATGGAAGAAAGGCACAACTTCAAAACGCCTGTAGATATTTTCGTAGGAGAAGTGAGCTCTGGATGACCCTCCCGACCCCACTTGGGACAAGGGTCAACAGATAATGGATGGATGGATGGAAGTATTAATTTTACACCTTCATTCTCATAATATTTTGATTTTATTCTTGTCATTTTCTTTATTTTCTTTTTTTGGTATAGTCACTCCTGTCAAATTTTAGACCAATGTGGTGAATGGGTCTTTATCTGAAAGAGAGCGAGTGTAAAAATCTCCGCCAGCGTGTGAAAGCGTCTCAGGGTTCCTCGAAGGCGGCGGCGGCGGCGGCGCTCTTTGGCGTGTTCACGTCACTGTATGCAAACAGGATAAGGCTCACTGGTTGCAGCTCAGATAAGGTCAGCGCCAATAAAGATGCTGACCTGATTAACACGAGATAAGCGGCGCTGCTCGACAATACGGCAAGGCCTAAGCTGCCGCCACGTAGAGCGGCCTGGCCTGGAGTTCTCAGTGAGAAGATCCTTATGCTCTCTCATCCTTATCCCAATTCACCATCACCCCCGCCCCACTCCTCTCTCTCCATTTCATCCTCCGTCTGTCTGCCACCGGCCAACTGGTCCTTGTGAATGAAACAAAGAGCGCTGAGATGCATCAAAAGGGGCATTGTTCTCTGTGAAACAGTGAAATCTCCCTGACCCTTCCTCCCCCCCTTCAACCACAACCCTTTCCTTCAATCTCTGGATGAACGCAGTATGAAAAAAACAAAATACAGAGGATTGTAATGCTATAAGAGAAAGTGACAGACAGAGGGGCCTGTGTAGCAGCAGGGAGGCCCCCCGAGGAAGAGAGAGAAGCAATGAAACCTACAGCTTCACCTCGTCCGCTGCCTAAAGCTCTCATGGACGACGGATGCTTCGGGAGCCCGGCTCATCAAGATAGACCGAAGATAGAAGGATGCAGAGGAGAAGAAGCAAGAAAAGCAAACACAAACCCTGATGGTACTTTTTCAAATTTTTGCAGTCGCGCACCTTGTGATTTACCTGAACGCCCACACAGAAAAACTGCATAAAACACACATTTAGAACACTTTATGGAAACTTCAACGCGAGTTCAAACACATGCACGGACCAGTGCTGACAGAGGTTTACGTCAGGGTCCTGCCCAGTAATCCGAAACGCTCTAAATAAACGGCCAGAAGGTGTTTATACAGGAGGGACATAATCACAGACAACCGCGTGGACGCATGGTTTACTGCCCCGTCGTCGGAAAAGTGCAAACGACAAGCCATTGTCTTAGTTTTATTGTGCAAACAGATTGTTTGGCAGTTTAAAGGAGATGAATGTGTCTGATCCGTGCAAAGAATCAAGGAGAATCGGTCAACCTGTCGCCTCCGGCTTGCCAACGGGAATCCCAAGGAGCGCGGGATAATCGTAAGACACACGTGACTCATATTCAGACGCGTCGGCTTGGAGGCCCCCGCTGTCCGTTTAATGACAGCTCTTAGCCTCTAAATCTACATCATGCACCCCCAAAATACACACACTCACACCCACACGCCTCTAATCACAGCCCTGTGCAGACTCTTCCCCCAGGGATTGGTCTTTAAAACTCATGCACGGGCCGAATATGTTAAAAGAAACATTATTACCCCGTCTGCTCTCCGTCACACCGCGCACAAACGCACGCATTCAGACAGAGTATGCACACTCTGCATGCCAGCCATTCTTGGGGCGGTAGTAGCCACTGTTGCCACAAACATCTGCTGATCTTTATCTTGTTACATAATGCGAGGATTCTCTTCTGCCAGAGGACGCTCGTCACCTTCTTAACTTGTCCTTACCTCACCTGGGCCTGCAGCCATGGGGCAGACACTAAACATTATCCTTTAAAGGTACACACTGCTATGTAATCACACCAGGAGGAGTAGCTCTTGAACTTTTTCCACATGCAGTCATCTTTTTATTTTTTTTTTTGTCTTTTTTTTTTTTTTTCCTCAGAGGATTTTGTTGCTCAAGTGGCCTGTATGGTTTGAAAGTAGGCTGACAGGAAAGAGGGGACTGAGAGAGAGGGGAAGACATGCGGCAAATGTCGCCGGGGCCGGGAGTCGAACCTGCGAATTTCTAATTCAGAAAAAAATTCTAGACGGTGACAATATGTCCGGTCTATTTGTAAAATCCCAGCTGCTCTTTATGAATAATTTAAACAAAGGTTTTGATGGTTTATTTATTAGTTTTTTACACGTTTGACCAAGACAGTCATCATTGTTTGTCAGTTTCTTTATTATTTATTTAGCATTGATTGTTTTACTCCTAACTGCACTGACTGAACAAATTAAAGTTGTGTTCTTTTTACATGTTTGACCAAGCTTGTGAAGCTGTTGGTGCATGCAAGTGTGTTAAGAAATGAACATCTAATTCAGATGTCTGTGTTTAAAAAACCCAAAATGTTTTAGGTCAGTTCAGCACTTTTTCTGTAGCAGGTCGATATCTAAGGTTTAATGCTAAACCTTAGATATTGGCATTGGTATCAGAAGTGGAAAAAGTGAACCTGTGCATCCTTACTTACTACCCCAAATTTTAATAGACTTTGTTGGGATTTCATGTATAAAGCCAACACACAGTAGAGCAGACTTGTGAAGTAGAGGAAAAGAAATGTTTTTTCAAATGGTTTTCTAAATTCAAATTGGAAAACGCACTTGCATTTAGTCCCATTTATTCTGACTCAACAAATTTAAAACCAGCGCATTTGATTAGTGGATAAATTTAGCTGTTCTGTGAAGGCCTCTGGGATTATATATTTTTTTTTTTTAACAAACTGCATGAAGATCAAGGAACAAACAAATCAGAGGGACGGTTCTGGAGAAGTTTAAAACCGATACGTGTTGCGAAGTATTTCTGAAGCTTAGAAAAGCCACACAGCTCTTGAATTCGTCCTTCTCAAATGCACAGAATTTGGTATTGGGATTAGCAACAAACCACCGGAGTCACGATAGATGCTGAAAAAGGCGTTCTGAGTTAAGACAAGTTTAACCTTCAGGTCTAAAATGGGACGAAATAGAACTACAATGAACTGAGAACTTTTCCAGAATTTGATTTGTAAGCATTAAATGCATAAGGTTGTGTTATTGTTGTGCACTTCTCTGTATTTGTCAATCACATAAACTCACAATAAAACACTGTTTTATGAAGTTTTTTGCTGCAATTATAAGAGTCGGTGTTCCCCAAACCGTTTATCTCATGTGAATCAGTCTTTGAGTTTGGCAGGCAGCGACACAGAAGGCATGAGAGAGATCAGTGGCCTCTCCATAGTGTGAATAAATAAGTAGCTATTTATCAAAAATGATCGGTTCTGATGACTATCGTCCCTTTTCTGGGATAAAACGGTCTCTATGAATTGTCTATATAAGCAAGAAAACTTCTTTTTGGTTTCTGCAGGCTCATGCAGCTCTAAACATATTTTCCCTTAGATTAAGGTCAGCAGTTTTGGATAGGAGCCTATATTTGGGTTTGTGTACATGGACCTCCCACTTTCTGTTTGATTACAGTTTGCTTGTAGACACTTGGCAAACAGTAGTTATCTCCTGCTCTCTGAAAGCCGGGTTTCTAGGAAGTGCCACACAATCCTCTAATTCAAATGTGACTTATTTTCTAGAGCTTGTGAAATAAAAATGGAAAGCATAAACATGCATTTACCTAAATTGTTCTTTTCCACCCCCTTTCTTATTTATGATTAAAGGCTCTCTCTTGAGGATGGAGTGACAGAGGGAGGGGAGGTGAGGCTGGAAACTGATTGTGAGAGGAGAAAAAGAAAGAAAAAAGGACAGGATCTCATTTCACAACCACACCTTCCTCCGACCTACACTACCTTTCCGTTTCCCACCCTTTCCTGAGCTCCAAGTCACACACACACACTTCCTGTGCCCCATGGTTCATTCACTCCCCCAGATACCTCAGCAAGTCTCTCTGTGGCAAAATAGGAATTTGAGAAATTCTGGAAAACATTTGCCCAGAATTTCTCAATAAAATGGAAATAGGCCTGTTAAGTCTCCAGCTTTAATGGCAGCACTCAGTGACTAACTGCTCTTAAAGGTAGAGATATAAGGTTAGTGCTTCAGGGGCCAGTGTTGAAATGGATTCCCCGTAATGCTTTATAGATCACAGAACTTCAGATAATGGATTCGAAATGCTTGTGGCGTTTTTAAGACACAGAAAGAGCCTTAAATGCAAGCCACAAGACCGAGCAGCAATCCAAAGTGGTCAGACATGACCTGAGGCGAGGAACCACGTCTGCACACATGCGAACGCGCAGCCACACAATACTGTATTTTCCTTTGCATTGTGTAAAACTTAATCAGTGTTTAAGTGCAGCCTACACTTAGAGAGCACGGTTTCCTGAGAGCTCGGGGTGGCCTCCGCTTTCGCCGAGCGTTTTCACAATAAACATGTTGCGAAACTGCCCTGCCGGAGGCTACAGCGGACAGCGCGTCGCCAAGCGCGAGAGAGCAAAACTCGGCAGTCTGCGTATTTATAGTGCAAACGCATGGTGCTTGCTCTGTGAGCGGCTGGAAGAGGAGCCAGGGTGAAATCAGCACATAGAGCTCAGGCTCAGCTGCCAGGGATCGTAAGCGGTGACTCTGGTTTTCAGCAGCTGGGTTTTGAGGAGAATTTGGCTTCATGTTTTCCCATTGCATACGTAATCTCAGCCTCTATTACAGTGCTTGGAAGAAGCATTGTTTTCCTCTTTGTTTTGTTATTTTTTTTTGTTATTGTTGTCAAACTTACATGTTTAATATCCATCCATATATCCATTGTTGATAAAAAGGAAGAAAACTACCAATTGCGTCATTGTGAATCCACTTTTTTCTTGTAGTAAGACGAAGATAAGCTGAATAAATATAAAATGCAAGTATACTGGATGGATGGTTTTGTCATCATGCATTTATTATAAAAGGCAAAGAGTTTTTCTACACAATTGTGGGGAATCTTTCACCAAATTGTTTTAATTCAACCACACTGGGAGGTTTTCCAACACTTCCCATCTGTTTAAGGTCAGTCCTTGTTAATTCGATCAAGTTTAAGCTTTGGCTTTGACTTGGCCAGTCCACGTTTTTGGCAGAGATCGCGATCCAGAGTCGCTTTAATTACGTACAGTCGTCTAGAGTTGAAACAGCACCGCAGTCCCTGACCGTCACACCACCATTATTGACAATGTGCTGTTCTTTTTCCGGAAACGCTCTCTGGTTTATGATAAGATGCAACGGGATCCAAAACTTTAAAAAGTTCCGGTGACCTCCGGGATCAGTGAGTCAGTACGATGGTCACTTCAGGGGCGTTTCTTCATCGGTCCATGTTTTCTACGTGTTTGGATAAATACTCTCGCTGTGGCTCTCTGGAGCCCAAAAGCCCTAAAAAGAAAGAGACTCTAACGTTTTCCTGGACTAGTAAATGTCAGTGGATTTGCTTCCCATCTGTCGTACATGCTTTTACATTGGGGCGCCTTAGCCTCCTTAAGGTTGTCAGGCAGGTTATGTTTAAACGACTTCTTTACACAGGCCTGGCAGTGATTAAGGCTGGGATGTGGCAACTAAAGCCGAACTCAGCTGGGGAAAAAAAATGTTAATCTCCGCTAATTAACGATTTAACAAGGGCACCAAGTCAGTTTGATGTGGATAGCCTTTGCCCATTATAATTTAAGGTCATTATTGCATTTACTCAATTTATCTTAGTTTGATATTAAAATGGTCTGAATTAAAAGTAACCAAAAAGTGTACATATATATATATATATATATATATATATATATATATATATATATATATATATATATATATATATATATATATATATATATATATAAACCTCTTCTTTCACAGCACCATAAGTGAAGTTGTCTTGATCCTTATTTCCCTTGTGTATTATGGACGACCAGACTTATCATATATGCGAAACAGACTCATTAGAGCCTGAGGCTACGTGATGGTCGGCTTGGCTGAAAGATGACACTACCCACACTTTGAATGTGCGGACCGCAGCTGGCTTGGTGTTGACTAATTAAAGCTAATGGTGCATCAACGCACGCGAGAAGAACGCAACCTTTTCCTGATACAAGGCGGACAAAAGCTGCTCAACAACACCAGGCCTGCGTCTGAGCCCCCCTGCACACCCGCATTCCTCACTCCTCATTCAGAGCGCCTGATGACCCCCACCCTCCCTTCTGTTCTCTTTTACCCCCTTCCCTCCGGCCCCTACACCCACCCACCTACCCCCTTTAACCGCTAAAGTGGGCCAACCAATAATCACCCGAGAGCAAGACTTGTGTTTAGCATGACAAAGGAGAATTTGTGCGCCCATTTGCAATTGTGTGTTTACATGAGCGTGTGTTTACAGGCATACATTTGTATGGGTGCATGCCTGCATGCGCATGTGTGTGTGTGTGTGTGTGTGTGTGTGTGTGTGTGTGTGTGTGTGTGTGTGACTTTAGATGAACCAGTAAAGGAAGTTGGTTTGTGCAGGAAATTTGCTCCACATGTGCTTGAAGCTCTTCCACATTTATACGAGCGCAGATGAAACGCCGTATCTCTGTCTGGGGGGGTTCTTTAACAGGCAAGCCGATGTAAATGGAAAACTCTGCATCTGTTTGGCAGATCCGCTGTCACTCTGGAGCGTTTTAGAGGGGAACATGGCGTTAATATGCACCATTTGTAGCGTCCCGGCTGGTAAAATGTAAAAATAAAAATTTGCTTCTGTGCAGCAAAGTCAGATTCTCTGATCTGGTGGGACTCCCACCTGCTTCCTCTGAAGCCCACTCAGTCATACAGCGGGTCGGAGAGGCATTCCTCGGCCCCAGCACCTGCTCAAGAAATTATTCCCCTGGACAGAGAGTGAGAAGGAAAGTGATTCAGGGATTGGGGTGGGGGGCAGCTGGCCAGAGATTCGCGAGGTTTCTGGGACAGAATGTGGAGAAGTTAAGCTCAACTCCCATAATCCCCTCCAAAACAAAAAAAAGAGGAGAAAAGAAACGAGGGGAGACGAAGGGGACTGAAAACTTAAAGGACCGGGCAACAGTGACAGCAGCCAAAAACAAAGCAGCTATCAAAGAAACACACACACACACACACACACACGCATACACACCAAGTGAGTCCAGAAACTGGACGGGACACCCACTGAATACCAAGTTGGGGCCGAGTGCACAAACTGCATGTCACACAAACAAGCTCACACCAGCGGCCTCGCCTCTCGCTCTGGGACAGTTCGTCAGCTGTAAATCGATTCCGACAGCGGTCAGACTTTTTCCATCGACATCCCTCATCTCTGAGTTAGGACGTCTCTAGCTGGGAGCACCCCTGTGGGTTAAAGTTCACACGAACAGGGTAACCGGGGCGAGCCATGGAAGATGACCTGGGAGGGGTGGAAACAGGGGCAAGGGGGCAGACTGGCTATTTTTGAGGGCAGGTTGGAAGAGACTGCAAAACATTCGTATTAGAGTTTCATCGATCCGGCTTTTCTGATGCCTGTTTGGGTTTTTTTTTTAAAAGTTTGCTGGATTTGACCGAATGGTTTTAAGTCTAAGGGCTGAAACACCTAATAGAGAAACAAATGGGCCAGCTTGGTTCAAAGTGATCAAACCACAAGAGAAAAACCAGATAATCATCAATTTTGCATCATAGCAAGCCATCCTCACTGAACTCAAAACCAAGTTCAGAAGCAGATTTTACACCATTCAACCAATCAGAACCGATCAGGGGGGCAAATGGCTGGTGCATCTCTGATCTTTGCCCCCCTCACCCTGGGCCCCGGGGCCCCATGCTGGCAGGCTCCTGAGGTAGAAACAGAATGCTTTGAAATGATCACTATATTAGGCGACGACGGGGAATTTCATCTGCAGCTGTCTCAGCTGAGACACCCCCCCCCCCTCCAAAAAACCCCCAAAACAAAACAAAAACAAATTCTACCTGCCAGTAACACAAAGTGACAGTTTGTATTTTCCTTTCAGTCTGAACGAGCTCCAAGTTTTCAACAGATTTCTCGATATAAAATAAAAAATAATGTGTGTTTTAGAGAGAGAAAGGCGTCAGTGTCGGTTTTCCCTCGCATGCCGTGCCATGTTGGAGCGGGTCGATAAGGGGGATGCTGCTGCCGATTAATAACTTGTCTAGCCAGACAAGTTACAAAAACAGCAACTTTGGAAACGATAACGCCTTCAGAAAGGGCGCGGGATGGGTGGAGGTGTGGAGGGGGGGGTTTGTCCACTTCTGGAGGTGTTCCATTTTTTTGTGCATGAGAGCCGCTGTCAACGCGAACTCTTGTTGCCCAGAGGCAGTGTGGGGGTGAGGGGGAAAAGTTCGTGCAAACTTACCGAGCAGGAGGCAGAAGACGTCGAGCGCCACGAGCAGCTTCTTCTTGCTGTTGTCCACGCCGTTGTTGTTGTTTAACGTGGAGCTTCCGCCGTTCCTCGTCTCTTGGGCCATCGCTTTCTCATACACGTACTGTTGCATCGAAGGACTCGCTGGTTTTCGGCTCGGAATCCCGCAGCGCGCTGCAGGTCTTGCAGGAGGAGGAGGAGGAGGAGGAGGAGGAGGAGGAAGAAGTGTCAGGATCTGGACGCGTCCTTTGAAACTCTGAACTTTCCCACTCGGGAGTCTCTTGGTTATGACGGCTTGTCGTGGATGACAGAAGTAACGGGATGAGAAGGGGGAACGTGAAAGACAAATAAAACAGGAAAAGTAAAAAAAAGAAAAGAAAAGTTGAACGGATCCGCGCAAGAAAAACGTTCTCTGTGGCCGAGATGAATGGAAAGCCCGCTCCCCGTCTATCGGTCTCAGCTCAAACTCTTGGAGCGAGAGAAAATTGCGCTGCCCATCGAAAGCCGCTCTGGTTATATCAATCCTTCCTCTCCTCCTCCTCCTCCTCCTCTCTTAAGTTCCCCCCTCAGCTTCAAGGCTCGGCCCTCCTCCTCTTCCCTCCACTAGCGGTGGGCCGTCATCCCCTGCATGGATATCTTTCTGAGTGAGCTCTGATCGGAGAGGGGGAAGCAGGCAGCGGCCCCCGGGGGCCCTCCGGGGCCCCTGTCCAGGCTCACCGCGCTCAGGATCTGTGGATAAATAGCGACTCTACAGGTGATGGAGTTGCTAAAAAGAAAAAAAAAAGTTACTTCTATAAACTTTATCTTTCACAATACATAAGAAAATGCGGGATTTAAGTTTAAAAAGCACATATATACAAGATACGGGCTATGCATCAAAACTAGCTTATATATATATATATATATATATATATATATATATATATATATATATATATATATATATATATATATATATATATATATATATATATATATATATAAGCCTAATAAATGTAATTTATCCTTCCTGTTCCAATCCTTGTTTAAGCTCCCACAGCAGCCTGGTTGATGCATTGATCAAACACTGACATCTAGTGGTAAAATTCAAGTAGTTCACATTCACTGGTGAATTTGTTTTACAGTTTTTTTTTAACATGTCAGAATCAGTTTTACTAGCCAACTTTGTGGACCGAAATGACAAATATGATCACGCTACGACGTTGCCTTCAGCGTACAAACATTTAAATGTATGCATTTTTGTAAGAAATATGTAAATGTGAATGTACAGTACGGTGCTAAAATGAAATGTCACCTACAATTTATGAAAGCCCACTCTTAACTGGCAAAACAACAGACTCCTCAATACAAATAACGTGGAAAAATGTGAAATTGAAACAGGCCACTGTTAATAAGAAACATTACAAACACGATCATGCATGCACACATTTCTCTGATTAAATGTATAACCTACATTTAGCATCTGTGATGGACACATTTAGTCATGCAGACCCACAGTTAGGAAGTATTGTAGTCCAGCCTTTAGGGCCTCACAGTATTTATTATTCCTTTATGTACATTGCATGCTGAAAAAAAAAAAAAAAAAAAAAAAAGCCAAATTGCCATGACAAAATTCTTAGACCAAATGGAATCTGACTGGACTGCAGGAGATCGAGTTAAAAGCCTCTTAACAAATTTACATTTTTACAAAGAAAAAAAATACATTTCTGGTCCAGCTGCCAAAAACAGATGACAAAGTAATCTTTCAGAAAGAGTCTAAAGAGTACCATGAAGTCTACTCTTTAGACTTTATGCCGTCATAAATTCAGACGGTAAAGTCCAAGAGAGACAACTGAAAACATATTTTCTTATAACAAGTTGACGAGTCATTTAGTCCAGAGAACGTGTGCTCTGATTAAATTGACTCCTCCTCTTTTGATTGTTGCAGTTTTTTGCCTTCCCATCACCTATGGACATCTTCCATGTCCCTGTTGAACAAAAACATCCCCATAGCACAGCATAATGCTGCCAACACCATGTCCCAATAAGGACATGTTCGTTTTGATGATAAAATTTTCACGGAACAGCTGTACTGAGACGGTCTCTATTTCATAATGAGACGACTTCTGGAGGGAACGGATTTTTGCTTAGGGATGGATGCTTGTTTCTCGCTTTTCCATTCATCTCAAGCAGCAGCAGTTTCAAGTCGTCGGTGATTCCTCGCGGCGAGAAGAGTCAGAATTGTCCCCGCCCCTCCGCGCTGTCCCACGGGCAGCAGACGAGCAGCGCACCCACCGCACCGCAGCGCGCGAGCGAGCGAGCGAGCCCAGCCGTCGGTAACGGAAAAGATGGCAGAGCGGCAGCAACAGAAACACGAAGGCAGGGTAAAGATCGGCCATTACATCCTCGGCGACACACTCGGAGTGGGGACGTTCGGGAAAGTAAAGAGTTAAGTCATGTTTTCGTGTCACGTCAAAACATAAATGTGTGCATTTGCGGCTGTCAGTCGGAGTAGTTAATGTCAGTGGCCCTGCCTCCCGTAATAGCGTACCGTGCTGAACTTGACAGTACGCAGTCAGCGTAACGCTGCGGTTTGAGACGCGGACTCGGACTGGATTCTTGCGTAGAGGTCGCCTGCGAATTCGACCGCTTCAAAGTCAAATTCTTTCACCGAAGAACCTCTCGGTGGCCACGGTTATCAGCTGTGGCAGGTGTAGTAACACGAACCAAATTTTACACATCTTTACATTGTTGTGTCAAAAACCGGAACCTTTGTGTTGCGGTGGGATTTTGTTTTTTTTTTTAATCGGGACAATGAAAGACGCAGGAACCGTCCAGTTTGGTCGTGAGCCTAAAAATGGAGTTAACGGATTTTACCGGGTGGCAGTTCAGTGTGGTTACACCGGGTTAGCTTTTGTTGACCGAGGCAAGAAAGCCAATCACGTACGCTGAGTTGTGCTTCAAAAGCACATTGCTGGGTATTTATCTTCTCTTGGCTAGTTGTGGTGCTCTCACAATGACCTTGTGAGCCCTTTCACCCTGCCTGTTTGCTCAGAGTGTAGCTTAAGTTATGTTTTAAGCTAACTCACCTTCAGCCACCATTTATAACAGCAGGCAAAACACAAAAAAAGGATTTGTAAATAAATATCTTAATGCTGAATTAGAATAAGTATATATATATATTTAAAAAAAAGTTAATTGCATTTAATGTTTTATGAATGTATTATTTGTTTCATAGCGTTGACAGCTGAAAACAAATAAATAAAACATAAAAATTGTTGACAGTTGCAATAATATGATCAATTCACAGTTTGTGACAGAAAAGTCCGGCAAGCCTCAACAAAGACAGGAAAAATAAGAGCCAAAAACCCACACACTGTTATGCTTCGCAAGGCAAGCATAATAAACATACTATGGTTTATTCACAATTTAATTGTCTTGTAATTTTAGTTTTAGTCTGCTAAATTTATATTATCTTTACTCAATTGAGTTATGAAGTCATAGAGGAATGGATTCCTTGAGCTTTCGACATCCTGGGAAAAAGAAAAATATTTGCCTAAACTTAGGTGAATTATTTGCCCTTTTTATTTGAAACAACTTTAACTCCCATTGGCTATTTAAAATAAATAAATAAAACCAGCTTTCCACGGAGGTAAAATGAGATTTAACCTCTCGCCGATATCTCCCTCATCTTTTTTCTCTCTAGTCGGCATTCAGGTCTTTATTATTTTCAATTATTCAAAGCAAGTTGAACTAGTTTTTTGTATATCAATATTTAATCTTGTATGAGTATTCATTATGCAAAAAATAAGGAGAAAAAAGTACGGTTTGTTTTAAAGAAATACAATGCAGGTTTCAACCTATTTCATATCTTTCTGTTTGTGCCACTCCTGACTCGATGCCACCCTGGGCGGTGAGCCTATTTCCCACATCAGCAGTGCCAATGAGCCCAAAAGGTTTACACAGTTGCAGTTTCACAAATTATCTCGTGTTGTCAAGCCCACACTCTGTGCTTAACTCTCCACATGTTTATGAAACCGACGCCCTGCGTGTGTTTTTGCTGTTGCAGTCGGACAACATCAATTAACGGGCCACAAAGTCGCCGTGAAGATCCTCAACAGACAGAAGATCCGCAGTCTCGATGTCGTGGGGAAAATCAAGCGGGAGATCCAGAACCTCAAACTGTTCAGACACCCCCACATCATCAAGCTGTAAGTGGAGAGTGAGAACAACACACTCCTCATGCGAGTGTGAGAGCCTCTCTGCTGACAAGCAGCTGGCTTCAGACTTATCGGCTCTTACTCTACAATCAGCTGCGTTTAATGCGGGTATTGTGCTATGCTGTGTTGCCTGTTTGTGGTGGCTTCCTTGTTCCTGCTTGTTTACTATCGCGGTTCTGTACGGGTCATGCCTACAGGGTTCCCACGAGTCAGAACACACAACGACAAAAACATTACTTCTTCTGTAAACACACACAAGCCCCCATGCGTAGGCTTATGTGAAGTAATCTACTCCACTTTTTCACTTCAAATCTCTGCTTAGGATGATAGAGATTTCTTGAAATCCTCACTTACAAACCATTCGTTTTTTAGTTGTTTTTTTTTAATCACCCAACAATTTCTGTGTTATTTTAAGCTGAGAGTCAGATTTAGTCCACACTTTCACACTGTGTGCTGGTGACAGATATGTGAGTGCTCTGGTCTTTCCCGAGAAAGCTGTGTGTCTTAGACAGAGGCGCATATTTCCAGCATCTTCTACACAACAACAAGCAGACCAAGGCAAGGTGGACGACCAAACACGTTCCAGATGTTGGGATCACAGTGATTTTATTAACTTGGCTTCGTTGGTTTTTGAAAAGCTTTGCATGTTTACATAGAGGTGAAAGGATTGAGATTTAGTTTGGATTTATTCCCTCCCCCGATGCTGGACCTGTGGCGCTCCACTAACAGGAGTGAAGTAGATTGTGATGAAGTGCAGAATCTCCCTAAAGCAGCAATTTGTGAGATTGATCTTGCGGTGTAATAAACCCGACCTTTCTGAAAGGATCACCTGCACCAGTCGGGCTTTGCTGTTATTTTGTGTTCTCAGTCAAGTTGGGCACAAATTCTCTACTTATAAACAGAGTTTAGAGGCAACGATGTGATTCAGATTGGAGTGAGCTCATCTTAACACATTGTGTTCTTGTTCCAGCTACCAGGTAATAAGTACACCAACAGATTTCTTCATGGTCATGGAGTATGTGTCTGGAGGAGAGCTGTTTGACTACATCTGCAAAAACGGAAGGGTAAAACATTACTGTCTGTCAACTGCTCTAATGTATAGATTAATATTTATAATCACTTGGTTAAATTACGAAGGCGATTTCTGAAGTGAGTTAAATAGTTTGCTTTAATTCTGTTAATTTGATCTGAAAATACTTATTAAGAACAAGTCAGTGACTCAGGCAAAACCAGATTTTTGTGAACTGGACTCCAGCTTTTGTAATAAGTCTGCATCTTCAAACTCAGCTCATATAGATGCAATAATAATTCCTGTTGTTTATTTATAAATTTCAAGAAAATATGTTCTACCTAAATGTATTCCATTAGCATTTTATTTAGCTCTTTGTTACTCTTGCCTGAATATTTTTTTTTAACTTTTTGAAACTGGACAAATATTTTACTGTAGAAATCCAAAAATACATTCTTTGAAAATACTGACTCTATGTGGAGAGGAGATGATTAGCTGATTGCATTTTCTATCGGTTTCTGTGATTCATATCTGACAAAAACAACAACTTAAATTACAACTTAAATAGTTGTAATTGCTACACAGCAATTAGGTCCAGGATAAACAACTACTCTTCAGATTTATATCTGTTTAAAATATAGTTTTTGTATCTAAACTGAAGTATGTTTCTACTTTGCTTCAGTTCACTCCATAATTCTGTTAGGAATTTTCCTAAAAGTAGATTGTTGAGTATTTGAGCATTACTAGAGTTGATGAGGGAAAAACAGACTGATTTTGATCACTGGCCAATTTTCTTGTTGATTTCTAGCAGAAAGGAAATTTTTCTCTTTTCTCAGAATAGTAAGGTGTTGTCATGTTGATGTCTATCATATCTATTGCAGCTTTAACTATTTGCATGGCAACACTTTCAGTCTGTTTACGAATACATCTTGGAATACAGTCACAAGATCAGACATGAATTTGTTACCGAGAGATTGTGGAGTTATTCTCTCAGTTCTCACGTCTAAAACCTTGGATGAAAAGAAAAACAGAAAATCAAGCTGAACTGCCTCACGTCGTCTGATGCATTTTAATTCCCGCCGTGTCCCTTAGGTGGAGGACTCAGAAGCTCGCCGTCTTTTCCAGCAGATCATCTCAGCTGTGGACTACTGTCACAGGCACATGGTGGTCCACAGAGACCTCAAGCCCGAGAACGTCTTGCTTGACGCCAACAAAAACGCCAAGATTGCAGACTTTGGTAAGATCCCATAGAAATACACCATAAAGCAGGGGCGTCCAAAGTGCACCCTCGTGTTTGATGTACGTAGAAATGTTCTGTTTTTAGTTAGAGCAACGTTGTCACAGACAAAGTGTAAAGTTTACAAGAGAAAAAGTTAGCGAGTTAGCGAGAACACCAGTTATTTGTCTTTAAATAACCACATTTTTTGCATTTGCAAAAAAAGTCTACCGACTTTGACTCAAAACTTGACTTTGCTGCCCTCAAATCTTCGTTTAATTAATTTATTAAACTTTGCTAAAGCAAGCATTCCCAAAGAGGGACCTAAATCTTGATGCTACAGATCAGAAATGAATACTTTTTGTTCTAGTTTTTCCAAACTAGAAATCTAGAAAATTTGTAAACTTCTTTTAATAAGACATATTATTACCCTGCATACCAATGAAATAATATCATAACTTATTTATAATAATTTACACTTCCCTTTCCAACAACAAATCTGACTACTTTGTTTGTTTAATTAAAGTGTTGATTAGTTAGTTTATTGATGAGTAGGTAAATTTTTTTTGGCCCTCAAATCCTTTTAACTTGAGGATTTTGGCCTAACTGACCGAAAGTTTGGACACCCCTCTTTCATAACGATTTAGGAAGAATTTAAATCAGAGTTACTTAGTAAAAGTTTGATTAAGCTTGAATTGCGTTACTGTAGTTTTGCACTGAGTCATTCAAATACGAATAAGGACATCGTCAGAGTCCTGTCGGAGAATTCACTTTTCCGGCTGAAGACAGAATGGCTGACGAAATATGAGCAAGAAAGAAGGAAAATATTTTCTGACACAGGCGAGGGTCCTCGTGCGCAGCCAGACGTCCCTTAGCAACGGCCAGGTCTCATATCAAGTCTGGCAGGAAGCCTTGAGGCCCAGTGTCATCTGATAGGGAAGGAGTCGGTGGGGGGGGAGCGTTTGAGGGTTACAGCGGGAGAAGTGTTTTGGCTTCGAGCTAAAAGACTCTGGTGAGCAGAGAGGGAGGGAGAGCTCAGGGACAGATAAAGTGAAGGTCAGCAAATCGCACCGTGTCTGATGTTTGTTGTTTGGCACAGGCTGTGTTAGTCAGAGAGAGGCTCATCCAATTAGAAGAGCTTTGTGTTTAGAGCTTAGGCTCTTGGTGGGTGAAGGAGGATAAAGATCTCACAGTGTCCACAGTGTGTAACTCTGCCCTCGCCGTATGGCAATATTCAATTTAGCCTGTCCGTATCGAAGGATTAAAGGCAATAATTTGATCACGGGGGGTTCTTTGGGTCTTGCCTGTTACTGTCAGAGTGATAAAAGACTGTTGTTAATGTGTGCTTGCCTTCTGATTGGCTTCCAGGACTTTCAAACATGATGTCAGACGGAGAGTTCTTACGAACAAGCTGTGGGTCGCCCAACTATGCAGCTCCAGAGGTCATCTCAGGAAGGTGTGTGCTTAGATTTGCAATCATGAATAATTCAGATGGATGTTATTAGGTATTAAGCTTTAAGGAAACACTTTAGTCACCCCTCCTGTCTTTACACACTGCCTGACAAATAGACATAATGACATAAGTAGAAGCAGTGATTTAAATAAATCTACAAACATCTAGTATTCTTGCTTTGCAAAGGAGAAACCAATCGTGTTGGCTGCCTTTTGTTCCATTCTGATCATAATAATAATAAAATAAAATAAATTAAAAAAAAAGATCACTTACCTCGTTTAATTTTGGATTTTTAGTCAAGTTATTCTTATACTGAATTGTCAGAGAGTTTTTGATCATTGTTAAGCCTAATATTAGGCCGTTACCAATACAAAAAGTCAATTTCCTGCATTTGTTCCTGTCACAAGGTGGCTTGTTGACCAGTATAAAAAGTTTTGGGTTGTTTTGAAGAACCAGAAAAAGGGGGGGGAGGGGTGAAAGCTCATTGTGGGAAAAATACAAATTGAAAAATATTTCAAAGCTGTTAAGATTTGGTTCTTTGAGACCTCTTTGAAACAATGTTATGTTTTTGTCAAAATGAAACAAAAACATGAGGAGTGGCCCAGTACTTTCCCAGACTATCGTAAACAGACCTTACAGTGCCTTATTTTATAGCAAGAAATTAAGTTTTCATTTCCAATCTCAAGCCATTTTTAGCTTAATTTCACAGTTTACATCTATATTGTCACATTACAGGCTAAGTTTATTTACTGGGATTTTATCTGACTGTCAAATTTAAAGTCATCCATTGTTGTGAAGAGGAAGGAAAATGCTGTTATTTTATTTTTATATTTTCACAGCAAAAACTCTGTAGAAGTGTGGTGGGCATTTGCTCTGCCCTGTCAATGGAGTTCCCCTCTCTGTAATTTAATATCAGCATAAATAATTTTTCCACATTCAATGTTGGGAACATAGACACACATTAAAGAAGATTCTCTAGTCGGATGAGACTAAAACTGAAACCTGGTAGTCTGCTAGAAGCTTCAGACAAAAACATAATTTTGTGTTTATGTGGACGTGTCAACGTGTGAATGTTGTATGTCAGCACAACATACATATGTATTTGTCAGAAGAGAGGAATGTGGCAGATTATCGCAGCCTTCGCTCCACATCTTGCCGACGAACACAGTGAAAAGCGCCTTCATTCACATTCCTATCTCTTTCAGGCTGTACGCAGGCCCAGAGGTGGACATCTGGAGCTGCGGGGTGATCCTGTACGCCCTGCTGTGTGGCACTCTGCCCTTTGACGACGAGCACGTCCCCACGCTGTTCAAGAAGATCAGAGGAGGAGTCTTCTACATCCCCGAGCACCTGAACCGCTCCGTGGCGTCGCTGCTCATGCTCATGCTGCAGGTGGATCCACTTAAGAGAGCCACCATCAAAGACATCAGGTAACGAGTTGCGCTGCGTTCCGAGTCCAATCTAATCAGCTGTTTAGCCACTTTGAGCCCCAAGGATTTGCTGTAAAGCCAGTTTGGTCCCAGTAGGGAACCAAACGGAGTCAGTGCATGTTGAAAACAACACTTCAACCTCTTTTAACCTGTCGCGCATAACGCTGCCCCTCCCCTTGTGGTAGTAAAAGTGAATACCCAAACAAAAAACACTTTTGACGCATTGTAATGATATGCCTTTAGGTAAACTTCTGCGAACACTATAGAAATACACACCTCTCTAAGAGAGGCGATCAAGCTTTCACGTCTGCCTCTGGTACTTTCTCCTTTGGGGATAAAAACGCTTATCACCTCTGATCACTTCTTCTGGAGACTTTAATCTTTCCTCTCATCTCGTCTTTTCTTTCTAATAGAAGCCAAAACCTTTTTTAGGCACTGCTTAGGTTTTCTGCAGTAGCTTAATCTGGCCTCTGTGTTACACATGCTCTCTTTTTAGATTTTGGGCGCTATTATTAGTGTGTCCTCTCTTCTGTGTGCTGCCCTTCAGTTTATCCCACAAGTTTACCAAAAGCTGTAGAGCGGAAGATATTTGACCTGTTTGACTGTTGAGAATCTTGTCACTTGAAAATTCCTACACCAAGCATGTTTTTGCAGCTCTTCTATATTAATTGTTACTTTTGCACGTGGCTTTTCTTTGTTCCGTCAGGGAACACGAGTGGTTTAAGACGGACCTGCCAGGCTACCTGTTCCCAGAGGACCCATCGTACGATGCCACCGTGCTGGACGAAGAGGCGGTCAGGGAAGTGTGTGAGAAGTTTGAATGCACCGAGTCTGAAGTGGTCTCCAGTCTCTACAGCGGCGATCCACAGGTACCCAGGACCATGTTGTCAGAAAATACGCAACAACCTCTTCTTCATGGGTCGAAACAGCAAATCATCTGGCGATCATTTTAGTCATGTCCTCTGCATCCTCTTCCCTCGCACCAGAAAATATTTAACGTGTGTAATATATTATTTAGAAACTTTCAGGATTCTGTAAATTGAAACTGATTTTCAAAAAAGGTCAAACATTTCATTTGCAATTCTGCCTTGTAGGATCAGTTAGCAGTAGCGTATCACCTCATCATAGATAACCGACGCATCATGACCCAGGCCAGCGAGTTCTACCTGGCCTCCAGTCCGCCGCAGGGCTCCTTCATAGAAGAAGGCATGCCGCTGCCCCCCGGCGTCAAACCCCACCCAGAGAGGATGCCCCCGCTTCTGGCCGACAGCCCCAAATCCCGTTGTCCTCTGGATGCCCTGAACACAACCCGGCCCAAACCGCTCGCGGTGAAGAAAGCCAAATGGCACCTGGGTATCAGGAGTCAGAGCAGACCGTATGACATCATGGCTGAGGTGTACAGAGCCATGAAACAACTCAACTTTGACTGGAAGGTAACAGCGTTTTGTTTTTTGCTGTTGTTTTGTGAGGTAAAGAATTGTAATGTAAACGTCCAGGTCTAAGTTTTGTTGCTGTTTTGACAGGTGGTGAACCCGTATCATCTGCGTGTCTGCCGGAAGAACGCGGTGACGGGAAATCTGGTGAAAATGAGCCTGCAGCTCTACCAGGTTGACAACAGATCCTACCTCCTCGACTTCAAGAGCATCGATGGTAAGCAGTGAACATATTTCTGCTCAAAATGCAAAGTTTACAGACATCAACTTCTTTTTTTTTTTTTTTTACTTTTGAACAACTGATTGTCAAATAGATAGCCTCCATAGTTGCTGCTGAAACTGGATGACCCAAATATATTGCTCTGTGTTGGAGTTCTCTAACTGAGCTTTGGGAATGATGCCCCTCGTACTACCGGGTGTGGAAGTTAGATAAAAAACATTCAGCCTTATTTGCAGCTGTTTTTTTTTTTTTTTTTGGTTTATCACAAGAGAATATCATTCTTTGACTTGTCGTTATTAAACCAACTTCCAGGCTTGTAGTAATATTTTGTTAGAAGAGGCAGTTTATACACAAATAAGCCTTTTTTTTTTATATCTGGTGTGTATATATTAGATGAAATGAGAACATGTGGTCAGAAATACCCATTCAAGGTGCTTTCACTTTTAGCTCACACACTTTGAGGCTTGCTTCATAGGAATTCAATTATCTGTTACCTAATGCGACTGCATTGTCGATCTGCCGTGACGTCACCCACAGACGACATCATGGAGGCGGTCGGCTTTAAATCTGGGTCGTCCACCCCTCAGCGGTCGGGCTCCACCGCCGGCCTCCACAGACCCCGACTGAGCATCGACTCGGCCAGCCCCGCCATCGACCTGCCCCAGCTCAGCTCCTCTCTGCCGGGCTCGCTGTCCGGCAGCTCCCCGCTGCTCGCCGCGCGTCAGGGCTCTCACACCATGGACTTCTTCGAAATGTGCGCCAGCCTCATCACCACGCTGGCTCGCTGAGAACCTGCTAAATCCCGAACTGCTTCGCTAACCCGGGAGTCGGTGGGGATGTTTGAGGGCTAATGGCTGCAAAATCTGAGGTCTATTGACGAACTTGTGGAAGTCAAGAGGGGAAAAAAAAAAAACAAAAATCAAAATAAGGGAGAGGTCAGAACAGGTCGGGTTTACCGTCACAAATCCCCTCAGTCCTTTATCAGCTGCGTCAACATGTAACGACCGGACATCCTGCTGAGTCGGCCTCAGACGCTGATCCGAGGTCAGTTCCGCCGCTTGTCTTACCGACGTCTGTTGCAGCTGTGTCTGGAGGAACATCCCTTCATAGATTTCAAGTTTTATAAATCTAGTACAGAAGCTTTTTGTTATCCATGTATATTTATATTTTATTGTAGATTGAAATATATACCAAAAAAAGAATATTATTTAGATATCAGATTCATATTTATTTTTAGATTTTCTTTTTTAAAACCCTAGTTTTATTCGAAACATCTCCACTGAACGAATTATTGAATAATTTAACGAAGCACGTCAGACAGTCGGAAGCTACATTGATTTCTCTGCTTGAAACTGCCCCGCGCCGTACATACTCATACACACGCACACACAATCTGACCGCGACACACACCTGTGTCATTTTCACTCGACGCTCAGCACACTCACAGCCTCTGATAAAGCAAGCTGCCGCTCGACTTGTCAGCGGCGCCTGAACAAAATTTCATTTTAGAAAAACACAAGAGGCCTGCGACATCAGGAAGTCGGCGCTGAGCTGAATAACAACAGATGTGGCTCTGGAATGCTTCAGGGTCACAAACGTCTTCGCGCTGACTTTTCAAACCGTGACTAAAACCCTTGAATCGGAGTGAGGCGGTCAACTCTGCTCGTGTGTGTGTTTGTGTGTGTCATGTGAGATGGTGTGTCACTGCCGCAGGAGAGCAGAAGCCACAGAAACCTGCCCACAGATGCCTTAAAGGATGCAACGCAACGTTTATGTGAAAGTTTGTTGTGCGTCGAAGGTCAGAGGGAGAGTTCGTCATGCCTTTTACATTTAAAACCCCGGAAGGTCAGAGATGCTGGAGTCAGAGCAATTCGACCTCGACGTGATTGTGCACCGTTGCCTTCTGAGATGCTGTCTGCCCCGTTTGGTTCCTCTTGACTGTCCCGTCTGCACCGTCACTCTTTTCACTGGGCTCAGCAGTTCACTGCGCCGCTCTCCAGGAGCGCTCGCACACGTTACTGAATGGATTCTTTCAGATTTGCGATTCTCTGTACCGTCGGGAGTGGTGGTGCTGTAATTAGCTTGAAAGGTGCTTGTTTAAATTAAGCTTTAACCACTTTTTTTAATCACCTGAGGCTGTTTTTAAATTTCAGTGCGACGATCTCAGACTTCAAAATATTGTGCATCCCAGGAGAAACACTAAACCCTAAAAGGAAATATTGGCCCACAGCGGTGAATCTTTACAGTATGATGTAACTAACCAGAATTATTTGATTGGTCTACACAGTAAGCCTATTTTAACCTCTTAGCTAGAAATCATCAAAACCAGTAAAAGCTTCCCCTATCTTAATCATAAGCTATGAGATTCCAACTCCATCATCATTAGCTTCATGCACAAAAAAAATCATCCAGGCTGCGACTCATTGGCCTTTTTTTCCCCCCTTTCTTGTGCGTCCACACCACACTCCTAGCCCTCCACCCTGGGTGGTGAGCAACATCCCGTCGCTAAATCTACCACTGCTGGAACGACTGTGACATGTTGCCGCCCAGCACTCGTCTTCGTAATGTTGAAGGGTTCGAGTCTGGACCGCAGGTCTGGGTCTGAAGTCTTGAGTTTTAAAGGGAATGAAGACTTTCTGAAGCATTTTCTTTGAAACAGTGCAAGCTGTACATTTTAATCCACTGCTGAAACCCTTTATTACGTGCATACCTGCAACACACATGCAGTTGTATAACCCAGACTCTCCTCATAACACAGATTCTGTCTACAAATATGCACTGGCCCGCGGCACTGCTGCCCAAAAAAAACCCCCCAAAAAAACACGGTGCACAAAATCTATGGAAGACGCGAAGGGTTCTACAGAAGAGATGGGTGGGATCAACACAAACTCTTCTCATATAACCAGTATTTACCAACAGGTGTAGCTCTCTACCTTTCACAGCTGCAGTGGCATGTTACTCTTGAATCCTCAGCAACGTGCCAGCAGGCCTCATGAAATACAGATATTACCAAAGGGAGAGTTTTTCACTGCAAAGCTATCCTCTCTGTTTAGCTGTAGTTAAATGGTGACCTTAAACAACCCCGTCTACGTTGTGAGTGTTTGATGTGTGTGTGCGTGTGTGTGTTTTATCTTGTACAAAGGGTTTTCTTCTGTCTGTGTGTGTGTGTGCGTGTGTGTGTTTGCTTGTCTTTCTCCATCTTTGTGTCTAAGATTGGGGTTTGGACCTTGTTATGCACTGCATGATATTACTGTTATGACTTGCACTTTAAGGAGTATTTATTGAAAATAAAAACAAACATGCAAAAACAGCAACGTCGTTATCAAGTGTCTTTCCACTACCGAGCTGTTGCGCACGTTTAAGTCTTTACATCGGTTTGTGAGGACGCATCAGAGGCACACGACATGGACACCTGCAGAACCGTTAAATTGCAGGAAAGGAAGCTGGATGTTGATGTTTTTATCCAAATGTTAGAACGTTAGAAACGCTAAAGCCATTCTGAAGTCACACATTTAACATCGCGGTCCTTAGATCTTATGTGATGCAAGGCAGTAAACCTAGCAGTCTGGAATTTTTGAAGTGAGGCTTCTGTGAAATTATCAGCAATTTATCCTTCACCTTTGTTGGAAAGATGCCATTTTGCAGTGAGTTGTGAAAAAAGTGAATAAGTCCATAGAAATGTGGAAGCTAGTAGCTAGCCCAGGCTTAGCAAATTTTTGCAATCTAAACGGGCAACTTTCTAGCGCTACATTCATCTTTCTACTACGGCTGAGGGAACTGTTACTGATAACTTCACTGAATCTCTCTTCAAAAAAACAAAACTATCCTTTTCTACATCAGTGATCATTTAAATATCACAGTAACAATAGGTACACACTCTTAAACAAGCTATAGTGGTTATCTGAAGAAAAAGATCCCTGTAAAGTTAAAAACAAACAGCGATTCAAACACTTGGAAATTAAACTGACCAGTTCAGGATAATTCTGTAGAAACTGTTAAATTGTCAGAGAAAGCAGAAGGTGGTTATTTATGTCTTGGCTCATTTCAAATATCCAGTCCCTTGCAGCAAACGCTGACACTTCTATAGAGAAGAACGATCCTACTCTTCTTGATGCTTCATGCAGAAAAGGACAAAAGATTCAGGCTCTTGTCGGGTTATTTGATCTGAAGAAAAGTTGATTGCAAGACTTCCCTTAGTTTGCATAGGAAAGTAGAAAAACTACAGTTTAATTAATCCTTTACTTCCACCACAAGTTGTACTTTTCTGGTATTGTCCAGCCTGTGTCGGTCTGCAAAGATTTTTATTGTCGCTTTTATGTCCTCTCTTGAGAAAAGGGGACTTCATCTAGGTCCAACGTAACAAATCCTCACACCAACATCTTCAAGGAACAGCGGTAACAAATCCATTTGCCTGGTTCACTCCTCAGTGTATCGATCCATATTTGCGGTTCTCAGATAAATATCGAAGTCAGGAAGATGCCGTTTTTTTATTTTTTATTTTGGCAAAGGACCATATGGCTGCAGCTTGCCACAGTAGGAAGATCTTGGTCAACGTGGGAGATTTTGGATTTGCTGGCAGAAACAGAAAGAAGCGTTGTTTCAACATATCAGAAAGGCAGGCAGACGTCGGGAGCGTCTGTGTGATTTATCCTCACCTCGCTGTACAGCGATGAGTCCGGAATAGAGTCTGCGTACATGTCAGGAGGAGGTAAAAAGACGGCCGACGGGTCAAACTCTGTCTCCTGAGTTGAACTTTCCTGTGGCCTGTTTGAAAAAATATAAATATTTATCATGACTGATGGCATAATGCACCTACCCATGTTTATTCATCCCATAAACAAAAGAAAGCAGTATTTAATTTCTCTGGACACAGCTGCCTGAAAACCCGAGATGTGCAGAAGCCGTTCTTTATACCAGGACTGAAAACATTCCTGCTTATGATCGCTCATCCATAAAGTCCAAAGACAGGTTTATCATTTCATTAGTCTAAATTTGCATTACAGTGTTTTTCATTTATATTCCATGTTTTTGATGTATGCCTTATTTCTATTCCTTGAAGCCTGGAATTACCCTGTGAAGAAATTGGGCTATAAAAATAAACCCGCCTTGCCTAGCATCGGCTTTATAATAGTGATGGGTGTTGCTCCGTTGAACCTGAGCAATTCTGTTATTTTGTACTGACAAACCAAAAAAACACTTCTAATTTGGGTCTGAATAAGAGGAAATGAGCTGCAGCCTGTGGATTATCAAGTCCTATCTTACTATCTCGGAAATATGTATATTACTCACGACACTCACGCCTGTTTTATGTAGTGTGTGTCTATTAAGGGGTTAAAATTTGATGTTCCGCCACATCAGGGTGGAGTACGTTGCTTTTAAAGTGACATCACCGGCTTGTTTTCGTCAGCGTTTCGTCTGTGGTCCGCTTATTGAAAGTCCAATGCCCAAGACGCGGTCCATGAGTGACCCCGTGTGTTCAAATAATTACGAGCTGCATGAATCGGAATTAAAAACTAAGGTCGCATGATGGAAAATTTCAAACCTAACCTGAAGCCGAAACCTTTTTCTTAAAAAGGCGGACCTTAAACCGTGTAACTCGGCCATGCCTCGTCGCAGCGGTTTAGTCACAATGTGTCTTGGTCTGAACAGGACCCAGCTTGTTGGGAGGCTCGGACCTGATTTTCTCTAAGACACACAAACCAACAGGTTCACATCTTTTCGTGTTTAGCAGCTCATTCCGAACAAAAAAAAAAAAGAAAGAAAGAAAGAAAGAAGGGAACCTGTCTTTCTACTGGTTGAGCAAGATGTCTGGGATTTTTTTGTGTGTGTGTGTTAGTTTTGGGCTACTTACGCACTAGCAGCTTCTTCCTGCAGAGGGGTAGGACCTACAGAGAAACCAGGATGAAGATTAAGAATTTATTAAGAAAAAGAAACAAAACCAAAGTAATAAAGCTAACAATTTAAAAATAAGATGGATTGAGCTGAACTTACTCCTCCTTTCTAGTTTGGGCTCACTTGGAAAAAGAAAAAAAAAAAATCCCAACAAAACAAAAACAACAAGTGAGTTATCAGTGAAGTTTAAACTGTGCACACAATGAGGATGTTTATAAAACACCTACCTTAGAGCCAGATCCACAGATTTCGAAGAGCCGAAGAATGTCGCCAACTTGTGAAGCGCTTCTTGTCTCGCTCTGGCGCAAAGATGGCCGCACACAATACAGCTTTTCAAAAACTTTGATTCGTTTTTCAGCTCAAAAGTATCAGAAGACGAACTCACTGGATCTGAGGGTTTTCGCTCGAGTCACTGTGACTGTGCTGGTGGTTTATGTCGAGGTGCTGGTTTCCTTTAAAGAGAAAACAAAACAGAACCAATCACCGTTAACAAGTCGCAGAGGTTCAGTTCAAGAGGCATGAAGAGTAATAGGATTTTAAAATCCAACAACTTTGTGACCCCTAGACTTACAAAGTTGTTGGATTTTAAAATCAAACACTTGCCAACCTGTTGTAATAAAATGTGTTTTGTTGCAACTTTGTATTGTTTTCTTTGTTGTTTTGCTTTGTTTTACAGGAATCTCCAAAAAACACACCCAACAAGTTTGAGTAGAAAAGTTCAAGGGTTATAAATACTTTTAATTCTAAAAGTAGGTTAAGTATAAAATTGTCAGATGACACCAAATATGAAGTTGTGTGGTTTACTAATAAAAAGGTGTGTAAAACTCATAAAGCAATTCGAACCTCAGAGTCCTGCATATTAAAGGACATTTATACTCTCAACAATAATCCAAAATGCTGCTTAATTAATCATAACTTAAAGTCCCTTTAAAGGTACCAATATATCGATAAACAGTTTCAAAATCATTTTCCTTTACTCTAGAAACCATGATTTGTGTCGCGGTACCTAAAGAGGTGCAGTTCACGATTTGCCACCAGTTTACTACAGCATACAAAATATTATCACGATTGTCGAGCTTTAGGAAATGAACTGTACGGCGTTTCATTGACTTGATCAGAATTAACATCTGCCTCCACGGCCGGGTTAGTGAGCCTGTCTAGAAAGCAACAAATATGATGTCTGTCTTACCCATGTCTGGCATGGAGATAGTCCGTATGTGAACCCTGAGGAGGGGAGAGAAGATTAAAAAAAAAAAAAAAAATGTGATTAAGATGGTAATCGGGCAACAAAATCTTGCGAAGTATTTGTCTCGTCTCGTTAGTACGCTTGAAATAAGACAAAACTCACTTAAAAGTAACTTTTTAGCAAGATATGTAAGCTTGATTTAAGAAATTAATTATTGAATGTAGGTTAAAAGAAGCACAAGTCCTACATCCAGATACTTTCACTTATAGGAAGACATTTTTCCATTTACAGGTATTTACTTAAAATATGCCTATATATCTTGCTGAAAAGTTAATTTTAAGTTAGTTTTGTCTTATTTCAAGTGCGTAAGATGTTTGCTCTAGAAACCAGATGACAACACTTGGTAGGATTTTGTGTTTTTACAGTGAGGATGTCAGGTTACCCTGGCAACTGGTCAGAAGCGTCGGGGTTGGGCGAGAGCGTTTCGTCGTCACAGGTCCACTCCTCGCTGTCATCCGAGACTGAACACATGAAGGACAGCATGAAGGAGCGTTCTGCGTCAAACAGCTGCCGACCGATTTGACGCGCGCTCCGATCAGGGGCGCCACTCGCAAACACTTACAGCTTTCCGGCGAACGACTGAAGTGATTCAGCACCCTGCGAAAGAAACAGAAAGCAGACGCTGGTCGTCAGGACAGCGCCGGCTTCTCCTCCACCTGCTAACCGACTCGCCGTTGAGGCGGCGACACGTACTTGCCGTCCGTGGAGGCTTCGGTCTCGATGAAGGCGCTGTTGCGGGGAGTCTTCTTTCCCAGCTCCAAAATCTCCTTAAAGTCCATCTCCACGTGATCCACAGAAACGTACCCGTCTAGAGTGAACAAACACAGATTTGTTTTGAAGGCGAGTCGCTTCGTCGCGCTCTCTTTCCCGGAGACGAACGCTCTGCCGTCGGCTCACAGGTGTTGCTGCCGTCCCTGGCCAGCCACTTCCCCTTGGGGCACTCGGTGGTTCGGATGATGCTGATGACGTTGCCGCTCTTGACGGGCAGATCGTGCTTACGGCCCTTCGTGGTGACCTTTACCTTTGCCTGGTACATGGCTTCCTCCTGCCCTGTGACCTGAAACACACAAACGGAGACGTTGCACAGTGGCCCTGCTTTAACACAGTCATGCTATGCTAATTAAATCCAACCTGGAGGGATCATTTAACACTAATTCAAGGGAAAAGAAAATGAGTACACAACTCACCACTGTGCCCACTGAAGAATACTGCATTAACAAGTGGAACCACTATAAAGACCCTAAATGAACTGTTTGCACAGAAAGTGACTGAGTTGAAATAGGGGCTTGGGGGGGGAAGGGTCAATGTCTGAGCTAACGACAAGTGAGACGGGTCGCGGCTCAGATTGACGCTTTGTGTCAGACACTGGGGCAAAAGACATTTTTCAGATATTTCTCAACGTTAATTTGTCATTCAGCTTCATACAGACTATGAAACACTTTGCAACCACATCAGGACCAGCAATCATCTTACAGCTGCAGTAAAGTGATGAGTCATGGAGAAAAAAAAAACAAACTCATCAGAAAGCAATTTGATGGGATTCCAGGTATGAAGCCCAAACCAGTTTGACGTGGAAAAATTGTGAAACTTTGCTCATTTTTTTTTTTTTTTTTTTTCCCCATCTAGTGTTTTGATCTATCGTAACACATTAAGAGACGTATTCGTCTCTGTTTTAGGGCTGCTCCTCGAACGACTTTAGATCTGTGCTTTCCCAGCGGGGGTTACAAAGAAGCAAGCGATGCCCTCTTTGCCGCACCACAACGACGACGCTAAAGCATATTTATGCTAAAAATGTCGAGTAAGCGAAATAAAAAAAAAGAAGCGTAATTTGATAAAGGTGTTCGTTCGCGACCGTATGCATGCTGTCTGAACCAGAGCTCACCGATCTTGAAATCATAATTGGACTTAAGAAACGAACAGAAAATACCCACACGCTCATCTGAGAGCCACTGAGGAAAACAGACACTACAACACGGCAGTTGAAACCAGTTTGCGAGAAATGATTCATTTCTTTGTGTCTCGCCCGTCGTCTGATGCTATTCAGGACCGGTGATTAAACACTTGATTAAAATCCTGAAAGGCCTTTTATCATCCGGTCTCCGTGGAAACTAAACTCTTGTTCCAACATTTCTGCTACATAAACAGAGGTCTGAGTTAAAAGCTCTAATGTGAGGAAGGTGTGTGCCAGCGGTGAAACTCGTGTTTAGTCATGCTGCACATGCTGCTCGGCTCTTCCGCGGCGAAGAATGAATCCTGACAGGTTTGAGAGGCCAGACACTTGCTCCACCCTCCTCCTCTGCCACTCAGTCGCTCTTCCACACCTCCGACCTGCCTCTTTCTGTTTTCTGTCAAAGTAACAGGACTCACGTTGAATTTCTTCTTCATCTCGTTCTCCTTCTTCTCCCTCTCCTTCTGCTCTTTCTTCTCCCGCTCCTGCCTCTCCTTCAGCTCCTTCTTCTCCTTCTCCAGCCGCTGCTTCTCCTTCTTCTTCAGCTCCTTCTCATCCGACTTTTCCGAGGCGTGCTTCTTCTCGCTCCTGCGGGAAGAGGAGACGTCATCGTCCTTCACCAAAGCTGTTTTTCCTGTCTGAGCGGCAGGGGGTGATTTACAAGGCAGGGAAACGCGACTCTCTCCTCAGAAACTCTCGGCAGAGCAGGAGGAATGAAAACTGGAGAAGTGGGTCCAAAAAAAAAAAAAAAAAAAAAACCCCAACAACAACAACAAGGTCCTACCTGCCGAACCTGCTCGTCTTGGTTTTCTCCTGAAACTGTAAATATTCACAGAGATGAGAATTAATTTGCGTTAATTCACAAAAATGACATTACGGCTCTGATTTAGAAGGTTAATGCCCTTTGAGAGTATCAGAAATGCCTTAAACGTTTTCACATTTTGTCACATTGCAGCCACGGGATATATGCATTTTCTGAAGTTTCTGAACCTATTTAGAGAATAAACTTCACCCGTGACCAGGAAAGACGAGACGGAGTCCGGTGTGAGATGCAGATTTTGAAATATCACGATTTAATGCACTTCTTGGAGCGAAAGTGTCGCACATGTTTTATTCTTTTCACCTTTTTTCTGTTCAGCAACCAAAAAATACGTTTAATGAGGTGAGAAAACCACAATTTTCTATTTATTCAGTCAGTATTTAATACAGCTGACACAAATAATGATAAAATTTCAGGATGTTTTTTTTTTTTATTCCATATATTATGGTGTTACGGAAAGATGGTCGACCCTCGTGATACAAGAGAAAATTTCCTTTTAAAAATGAATCATTAGTCGATCGACGAGATTGGTCAACTTTAGATTAACTCATTAATCTATAACTTGCACCTGTAAATCCATCTTTTATTGTCACAATGTCAAGAGGAAATGAAATGTTTAAAGAAATCCACGAGACGTTTTGGATGAATCAGACACGACAAAGAAGCAAAACGAATGAGTGGCGGAAAACTAACAGCGCTCACCGCACCAATGACGCAGCCAGAGCTGCAACAGAACCACTGACGGCTCAGTCAAAGTCAGGGCCAAAATCCAAATGAAAATCTGAGGGAAAGCTTTAAAAAAATTGATTAGGTGATCACTCTCCATTCAATCTGACTGCGGTATTTAGAAAAGTGGAAAAAAAACAAAAATCAGTTTCGAAATATGTGACTCTAGTCGAGATGTAACCCAAAATTTGGAGCTGCAGTTGCAACATGACAAAAGTGAACATGCAGAAACTCTAACAAGACTTTAAACTCCTACCGTTTCCTGTCCAGTCTCGACATATGGATCTGTGAATCAAAGCAAACAACAGGTCACGTTTCGACTTGTGCTTGTAAAATGCAAAAAAAAAAACACAAAACAACAAGTTGGGTTTATGTCCAGTATATTTTTTCCGTAATGCAATTTTTCCAGTCAGTTCTCCAAGATTTAATATCGATTTCTAGGTTAAGAGTGTATTAAATAAGAAGAATGTGTTAGACTCACTTTTTGGGGCCTCTTTGCGTTTCTTGCCATTGCTGCTCTTCGCCTTCTTTTTGCTGGAGCTGACGTTAATGGACTCGTACACGTCGTCGTTGCTTTCGTAGATGTTTTGGAGTTGTGCTTGAGGGCTACGAAGAACAACATATCGATTAACACAGTTTCGTGGGGTGCAACTCGCCACTTTAAATTGAGCAGATATATAGCTGAACTTCCTGATCTTACTCCTCAGCGGGTTTTAGGGATTGTTCCTGCAGAGGAGTGTCCAGCTTAATTTCTCCATATGCTGTTTTAGTCTGGCCCTCTGTTTCTGGATGAGTTGTCCCGTTGCCATAAAACTCTGACCGGGCTGGTTCGTCGGGAATGTCGGCACCCGTGTGCTCCTCATTCCCACGTTCGGACACCGGCAGCTCCGGGCTGTAGGCGTCCTCCAAGTCGTCAAATCCTGGACCGTCTGTGGCTTCGGCCTCTAGAAACTCAAGTGGAACCGGAATCTCTGCATGGCAGAGATAGAGAAATGCATCCCAGAGTGAATGGAAAGGACTTCCAAGTGCAATGTTGGTGGATGTGAAACTACCTTTAGGTATAATAGGAGTAGGGGGGACGTATTGACTCAAGTTGGCAGAGTGAGGTCTTTTGGGTTTCTCTGGAGCCGGACCAAAAGTCTGTCGGTCTGGTAGGACGTCTCTGGGTGGAGGAGCCGCGACCGCAACTAGGGGAGGGTTAGACCCCTCCTCCACGAGGCTTTGCGACGCCGGAGAAGCTGCCCCTGTGAGAAATCACATCACGATAGTTTACATTTGTTCAGCTGATTTACACCTTAAAGTCTCACATCGAAGGGACAGCTTGAATTTGCTGACAGGAGGTTTTGTAGTTGTTGTATTTCTTCTTGTACAAAGGAGTCATATCACCATGACTATGTGGAAAAGACATGTTCATAGCAGAGGAAGGCTAACAGCTGGTCACACAGACTCAGACTTTATCCAGAGTTTTCTCAACCTAGCTACAAATGTTATGCTACACACTTCTTAGAAAGTGTGTTCCTTTCTTGGCTAGCTTAGTAGCGAATAGTGCTAATTTGAAAATGTGAACAAAACCTACATCATAGTTACTTTGCATGCCAGCATGTATGCTAACAGTCAGACGGGAACCCCCCGCTTGACCTGATCATTAGACATTTGACCCAAACCGAAGAGGCCAGTCAGACCAGGAATGTGAAAACAACTCCAACACTTGCAAATCCATGTCATATATGTATATGTCTTGCAAATCCATGTCTATAGTATTAGCATACACGCTATAAGTTAGCGTGTATGCTAATACTAGCCAGTTGGGTTGGTTTTACTCAGAGCCACTGATTACAGCCAGCAGGCCAAAATAAGAAATCTACAAAGAAAACGTTCACGCTTTTGTTAAAGTGCTGATTACGAATACTGGTTAATACAGTGTTTTATTTAAATGTACATTTCTAAAAAAAAAAAATCAGTTGCAAAACGCCGGTTTGATCAGCTGTGATCTTTCCACTGCTTTGAGGATTTCTTCACTTTTTCAACAAACTAACAGTGACATGAAATCTTCTGCTGCAGAAAACAGAACCATTAATTTCATTAATACAAATGCTTCTTGAGTTCTTATGAATGAAGGTTAAAAAACCCATTTAGTTAAGAGTTGATTGTTCTATATATAATGTTACCTGAAACATCAATGGTTGTGCTTTGTAATCTAGTTTTCCTTGATTGAGCATTACAATGAACTCCTTTTTTTTTTGTTTTCATAAAGGAAAGCTTTTTGAATGATCTTGTTTGCTGAAACGTTCTGACAAATGAAGTTGCCGTGTTTATTTTCATAAAACCTCACATTATGCCAGTCTAACACATCCCTTTAAAACTCTACAACCTGCGTTATGAAATCAGGAAGAGAGGAAGAAAAAACAACTGGAACGGAAAACTGATGTCACATGGAAACCCAACTGGTCAAACAATGTGGAGGTTGTTGTCTTTAGTCATACATTTGTCAGTACAAAGTCTTCCTTGTATTGTGTCTGGTCTACTTTCAAGTTTTCTGACTTAGTTTTCTGCTCTGGAAAAGGTGAAAATATAGAAAAGGTAAGAGTACAAAATAAAAATGAATAAATTAATTCATGAGCTGGATATAAAATCTCCCCGAGAGTCTAGTTTAAATTTGAGTCCTGCTTGCCAGACTTTAAAGAAACTCAGCAGCTCTATCATAGCTGTCATACCTTCACACCTCAGCTCAGTTGTTTCTGGCACTGAAGAAGAATGTTAGGTCTATTGTTTGTGTGGGTAGTATCACAGATTTATTCTAACACCTATACATGAATACCACCACGCTTTTGGTTCAATTTAAACCTTCAAATTCTGTCGCAATCCAGCACATACCTGAGATCCTGATCATTGGGAAGTTTGTTCTGCTCGTCACGTTGAGGTGAAACAGATTCAGACTGAAAGACACAAAGCTGAGCTGAAACTCACTGTGATCAGGGCCGTTAACTTCTGCTTTGATCGACGGGAGTTTCTTTCCCTCATCCTCGAAGGGCGGGAACTCGGCGTCGCTGAGGGCGGGATTCAGGTGAGATGGAAAGTCTTTGGGTGGAGGAGTGGGGCTAGACATGGGGCTGGAAGCAGATGAAGCATACTTGTAAGTGATCATTTGCATACGAAACTTGGCTAAATGAACCAAGCTCCTGGAAGGGAGTTCTACCTGGAGGTCTTCTTGCGCACCTTCTCCAGAGCGCTTAAGATCCTCAGGTCATTCGGAGGGGTTCTCTTCCCACTATTCATGTCCTCCGCCCTCTCCAGGGCGGACAGGGCAGAGATGGGACGTTCTTGTTTGGAAGGAGTAGAGTCCATCGCTTCCACTGCAGCTGAAAGTGCCATCCCCACTTCAGAACCAGCTACTGGCTGAAGCTCGGTGGAGGAAGAAGAGAACTTGGGGAAAGGATCACAGTTGGCAAAACTCGGTGGAGGAGATAAAATAGCTGCGGGTGAGACACGGACAGCTCTGGGTGGAGGGGAAGGAGGAGCAGTGGATGGAGGAGAAGGATCCACGACATCTGAAAGTGGAGAAGAGGAAGCAGGAATGGTTGGGCGACGGGGAGCGTCGGTGGAAGGAATGGGAACAATTTGGTTTTGGCTGGGCAGGTCAGAAACTGACAAAGCAGGACTTTCAAGCTGAGGTGAGGTTTCACTCTGTGGGGGTGGGATTTTGAAAGCTGGGGTAGGTGGGATCATGGCAGGTGGAGGAGAGAAGTCGGGAGGGTCGGGAATTGGAGAGACGGGTGTCTGGTCCACTGTAGCATTGGATTCAGGGATGGTGATCTTTCGCGGGATCTGCTTTGGTACCGAGTATATGGACTCCTCCTCGTCAGCATCAGAAGCCAATGGGATCAGCGGTGTAGCTCCAGGAAGGTTCACGTTCGGAGAGTCTAGGATTGAGTCAGCTGAAGTCCCTGCTGGATCCTTCTTGGAAGACTTCATGAAACCCAGAATATTCTTCTTCCTCTGTGTTTTGGCCTTCGGAGGAAGCAAGGTTTTCTCCAGCTCGGTGTTCTCCTTCTGTGTCCCAAAGAGCGGAAGCTTCTTTCCGTTCTTCTCCTTGTGAGGCAATGAGTTTTCATTCAACTTCTCCTTGCTTCCCTTTGTCTTGTCCTTAATCTCCTTCATCTTCCCATCAGATTTGTCTTTGGGTTTTGAGTTACCATGGGCAAAAATCTTCTTGCTGTCCTTGTTCTCATCCTTGAATACCACATTGGGGGCGTTGACCGACTTTGATTCCAAGGCCTGGTTGATGGAGGAGATCAGGGAGGGGCGTGCTCCCGGCGGAAGGTGCTGAGTGGGGCTGAGGGGAGAAGGGATGACCTTTGGCTTCTCAGGGATAACAGGTTTGTGCTTCGGCGGCCCCAGCAGGAATTCTTTGTCCTGGAACTTGGCCCTCAGCGCCTGGAAGTCTAACGGAGCCTCTTGCTAAAAAGTGTCAGACAAAAAGTGAAACAGCTATCTTTCAGCAGCATGTTCTGGATTACAAAGTCTACGCACAACATTTACCGAGCCAATTTCTGACCTTATGTCATAGAAACATGTACACGGAAATTTTTGCCCTTAGGGAGACTTGTGCAGAATGTGGGTGGGGTAACTCCCCCTCCCACACACACGCACACACACGCACACACACACACACACACACACACACACACACAAACACACCCCATTTTTTTTTTCGTTTTGTTTCATAAACACATTTTGCCACATTTGACATCTATCCAAATCTGGATTTTAATGTGATTCTGCTCCTTTTTCATATGAAAGGTGTTGGAAATATTTTGCAGATGGCATATTGTTTTAATGGTTCGAAAAAACAAACAATCCCACTATTGTTAGTTTATAAATGCCTCAGCCTTTATATTTTTTGTCTATTTCTGTTGCACAAAAATAAGAAAGGTAAGTGGTATGAGCCTCCATGCATATATATATATATATATATATATATATATATATATATATATAACTGATAGGCCTGATTAAAAATGACCAGTTTGACCGAGATTTAGGACCAATATGTCTCCAAGTTGTTTACACATCAATGCAGCTTCTGTTGAATCATTTAAACTGGTGACCTTAACATACAGCAGCTGAACATGCGTCTCTCTACCTGAACAATATTTATCGTAAGACGTAACGTGGCTAATTTAAGCCAACTCACCTCATCCATCGCCAAGTTTTAAATCCAAAAAATAAATAACGAAAGAGAGAGAGAGAGAGAAAAAAAATATCTCCAAATAATTGTCTTCTTCAGCCTCGCATTCTGGTTGCGACTTCAGTGTCAGTTTATTATGTTCAAAAGAGGAAATCGAGATGTTTTTCCACTCTCTGCATCCGGGCCCACAGCGCGCCTCCTTTGTGCGTCCGGGACGCGCGCAGAATGTGGTTTCTGGGTTGGAACCGGGTTGGAGGCGAACAACTCACTCGTCGTGTGACAGAAAACAGTCCAGCTCGATAAACGGGTCTGGCTCAGGTTGACGTAACTCGGTGGCTCTCGGATGGGTTTTTTTCTTCTCCTTCTTCTTCTGCAAGACTGAACACAGGTGGAATGCCACCAGGCTGGAGCTGCAGTGACTCACCAACATGAGACTTCTTTATGGAAAAGCTTCCCTCCTAACCGTCACCTCGTCATTTAGACAACTAAAATAATAATAATAATAATAATAATAATAATAAACCCCAACAGTTTTAAAAACTTAATTTTTTTTTAGTGCAAGTCAAATCTGTGCGCAAAGTGCGACTCTTCCAGATTAAATGGGAGTTGGGGGGAAAATGAGGCAACAGAGGTCAGGCAACATTCCAGCTCTGTTCAAGAATGCAGAAGTACTTAAAGAAGTATTTCTAACATGCATAAGTAAATACACCACCTGGCACAGATACGTCTATGGAGACGTTCTACCAAACAGAACTGAAAGTGACAGGTAATCAGGGGGCATCTGAGGCCTCCACCCTGAACCACTGACATCCACTTCTGTTTGTTCAGCCAAGAGATCCACTTGTCTGACATCTGAAACGTTGAGCTCTATGTTGCCTGCGCCTGTTGAATCCACCCGATTCCCTGCTTTTGCTTGGACATTTCCCAAACGTCACTGCTGACAGCACTCCTCAAAGAATTATACTGACGGCAAACATGTCGTATTGCGCCGTTTCTGGATTTACATGAACTGACAAATGAAATAAATCGCCTCCTAAACGACAACTTTGTTACCCATACGTCACAAAACTGCTTCTGGGCGGTGGATACTGATGACTGTGTTGAAACAAAAAGGGCTAATCTGAAACCACCTGGGCAACCAGGTGCCACAATGGCAGTGAAGCGAGACTATTTCTGTAAACTGTCACAGGAAATGGAAAAGGGCGTGCCAACGCTGCTATGATGTCAGCAGCAAACCATCTTGCCGACGCGTTCCTACCACCTCACCAAGGGATGGCATTTTAATGGGATTCGGAAACCTGAGACATCCGAGCTCATACGTTTTTGGACATGTACGTATTTAATGTCAATCCTACAAAAAAAATAAATAAAAAATAATCATAATAATTCTGCAGGTAAGTTTGCAACGCATCCTGAGCCAGAAGGAAAGGGGAAGTTTGCTCAGCTCCTTGCTTTGTACTCGCATGGCAATAAAAACTCACACGACAGCTTGGATCAGGGGCTGCCTGCGCAGCAGATTGTGACAGGTCATTAAAACAGTGTTAAATTACAACATGAATGCTGTGGCACTCGCTTAATAGTAAGTAAAGACACGCTGAGGGGAGCGGGGTCACCCCTGGCGGCTACACCCCATTAGGCTCACACTCTCTTACTCAAACACACCGAAAGTCAGAGGCAATAAAAAGACGTATGAATCATTTGGGGAGTGTTTATTTGTAACAGGTAATAATACATGGTGGAATACGGAAATCAAGATAGAACCCAAAAAAAAAAAAAAGAAAAAAGAAAAAAAAAAAATCATCTAAAAACCCACTGTAGAATGTCATATTCAATAAAGATAAAAATAATGCTTCAATTTACATTAAGAAAGTGTTAGCTGAGGTAAAGTTAAAATAGGTCTAGAAATGTTATGTACTCAACAGCAACGGTTCCCTTTGCTTTTATTATTCAGCGTCTTTCCTCACCTTCTAGTAGTGTCAGAGTTTGTCTAGTTTGTTATCCCAAGTCCAAAAGAGCTTTCGAGTGGCGTGGGGACACTGGCCATAAAACAGGGATATATTGGCATCACAGTTAATGAAGCTGTAGGGGGCCGGGGGGGGGGTGGCGATACAGTGGGAATTCGGCACCTGAAAAAGGGGGCAATGGACGATGGAGGCCCGCAGACATGGCCACAGTCAGTCGGTGCTGCCTGCAACACAGTAATGAATGTTTTGAGGTTGGAAAAAGCGCAGGGCTGTCGGGGAGGGTGTTGGGCGCAAACACAAACTGTAGAAGCCAATATGCTTTGGACATAAACGTAATCTGCAGCGACGGGGACCTCAGAGGACAAAGCGGGGTGGTGGCGCGCGACTTAAGAGCTGGGAATCACCGAGTGACTCTCGTTTAAAAAGCTGCACGGAAAAAAAAGACGCAGCGCGGAGATGAAGCTGCAAACATAAAGCGAACTGGGAGAGAAAGGAAAAGAAAACAACAACAAAAAACATGCAGTGCTTTGCAAAAATATTCACAACACAGGATGTTTTGACATTTTGTCACATTGCAACCTCAAACCTGAAAATATATTGAGGGGGGCGGAGTAGGAGGGGAAGAGGGGGATATATTTTGCAATACGTCAACACGGAATAATGCATGAATGTGGAAGGAAAGGTAAACGTGCTTTTCAGCTTTTGTACTTACTATGCAAAACCTAATCAGCTCAGCATGAATTAACAATCCTAAATCATTTGACTAATTACGTGACATCCCAAGGATGAACAGCATTGGAAGCTGAACACAAATACGTTCAATTAAATGGACTAGATTTTATTCAGGCACATGAGTAAAGGGGACCGAATACTGGGAGGCACTGCCAGAATATGCCAGGACTCTATTCCCTAATCAGGTGACTTCTAAACCCAAACGGTCTTAATTTGGGTTATGAGAGTAAGAGCTGAGTGCTTATTCAGTAGAAACCACCTTTTATGTGAATTTGTTTTCATTTGCGTGAACCTTGGAAAGCAACTGGTAGCGCCAGATTTTATACTGGGGGAGCCCAGTAGATGGGAGAAAAGACACAAACGCACAACCTTTCAGATCTGAATTGGTGGCGGAACTTTAAAATAATGTCATCTTTCACTTCCACTTCACAAATGTTCATCACTTCGTGTTGGTCTGTCTCCGAGAATCGCAACAAAATACAATAAAGTTTGTGGTTGTAAGGAGACAAAGTGTTAAAAAGAAAATAAACCAAAAGTCAGGTGTATGAATACCTCTGCAAGGCACTGTGTGTTGGTATTGCTTGGATTAACATCACGACTTTTGCATAACCGAAGCCTTCCCATTTTATGGCACAGACGTCCAGCGGACAGAATGGTCGTCGTTCTCATTATTTACAAAAAAATGAGTTTTGGCAAATCAACGCTCAGATGCCTTAAAGCCATGTTGACTCTATATTACCCGGTAGAGCTGACTCCAGCGGCTTGATTGACTTTATAAAATAAAAATTACATTTTCCCAGGTTGATCTGTCTTTTTTCCTTTTTAAATTATTGTACAAAAGCTATAGAGAATGAAGAGTTCAATCACAGAATCTGTTTCAACTCGCAACTCTTCCCTCCTGGGGTCCATTCCTCCACCAGCGGTCCAGTTCGCCAGTCTGGCTGTGCGCCGCAGAGACGTTTGGCAATTACTGCCTGTACGCATGTTACACAAGGTGTGGCATGGCTCTGTGTGTGTGTGTGTGTGTGTGTGTGTGTGTATAGGCGTGTGTGTGTGTCTTTGCATGTAGGCTCACTGCTGTGTGCAAAGGATGCTTGGAGTTGGTGTGTGAGTAGCTCCCAGAGAGTCTGATTCTGCATAGTGATCCAGCAGACACTCACAAGTAAGGGGCAGAAAGTACCCAAAAATCAATCAACCAACCAATCAGAAGCAGTGTCCCCCCCCCACCCGGTAACGGGCCATCCCTAAGAGTCTAGGCGCCTCCCAGAGGGATCGCCTCGCTAGACGGATGCAGGTTCTGTTCGTTACACACGACGAATGCGAAGTGTGTGTGCGTGTGTGTGCGCCTGTCACAAACAGGGAGGCACTGCTCGACTCAGTCTCTTCCAGGCAGCAGAGTCTCTGGTCAGACGCGATAGGCAGTGGAAAGGGTGTGAAAGTGACGGAGGGAGGGAAAGGAAGGAGTGGCTCGTGTCCGTAAGGCTGGGTGTGAGTCGCCGAAGGGGAGAGGAGAGAGGAGCGGAGAAGACAGCGTGGCGGAGGGAGAGCTGGACCTGTCTGGGTGATGGATGTCCCTCCTGCCTGTGGAGAATGACTGAGAGGGCTCGCTCCTCTGAGGAGGAGGAACGACTGCAGAGAGGAGGAGGAGGCGTGTGGGAGTGTTGAAGCTCCTCCTGGGAGGTTGTTAGCAGGAAAAGAAGATGAAGGGCTTGGCCAGGCGGGGATGTGCCAGACATGCACGTACACGCAAACACACACACACGCACGCACGCACGCACTCTCAGAGGTAAAGGGTTCTCCTCCTGTTCACTCAGTGCTGGTCAGGTCTGTCTTCCTGGGTATCTCTTTATTTCTTCCCCTTGTTGATCTGGGCGTAGAGAGGATCCTTCCCCTTCTGCTGATGAGATGGAGAGAAAACAGGAAGTCAGACGCGTTTTTCTTTGCACAGCCGTAAACATCATAAACCCACAAGCCGTGACAGGTGCAATCCAGGGCTGCGTCGGTCGTACCTGACTCGGCCACCAGGTGTCAGTAGCGCATTGCCCTAAAACCCAGACTTCAGTCAGTTCTTCCTTCATCCACTTTTTTATTTTTTTTTATTTTTTTAAATATACATTCGTTATTGTTTCTGTGTGTTTGCTTCCACCTCGGGTTCACATCCAGGACCAGCATGAATCAGACACATGAACCAGAGGCTCTGAAAGACCCGGTTACTAGTCGTCACGTTTGAGTTGCCCTCCGAGAAGATGATGGCGCAGGGTGGAAGACCCCACAGCCGGAGCACCGAGTCCCACTGCACAACGCTCACCTCTGGGCGGTTATTACCGCGCACGTAATTACAGACCGCCATAATTCAGTCTGGCACACCGGCAGCTTGATCTGGAGCCGGCCCGCTATATCGAATCTCTCCCTCTCAAAGAGAAGCAAAGGATTTAGAGGTTGAAGTCGAACCTCTGAGGAGGCAGGAGCTGCTGGTTTCTGACATTGCTCATATTAGAAACTCAACATTAGTGTACCATTTCAGATAAAACTCTCAAAACAAACTGTGACGTCGAAGGAACTGATACAAACTCGAAAACCAAACCCCGGGTCGTGCAACATTCACCTTCCACATTTGCTCTCAGTCCAGCTGAATGAAACACTTTTAGAGCCACAAAAGTTACTTGATCTTTTGATAAAAATTAAAAAAAAAACCCTGCTGTGAAATATATCATTTCTAATACACATGTACTGCAGAATATTAGTTATTTTTAAACCACCACTATTTCATGTCCTACATGTTGGTTATAAAACAAACAGTTTGCAGATAATAGATAGATGGATGTTCTTCTGTAGCAGGTTTGTCAAACCCGTTTGTATTTTGTGTCACATTCAGATCACGATTGTCCTCAAAGGGCTGGTTGTGCCAGAGACTGTACTAATAAACAAACTTTTAAAAGTATTTTAGCCGTTTCTACATTCAATGACTGCTTCTTAAAATACTATTTATCTTGATGGAATTTGGCAAATAAAAACTAAGTTGACTTAATTGTGATATTAAAGTTATGTTTCTTTGGTCCTCTGAGGCCACAGAAATAACTGTGGTGAACCGGATTGGCCTGCAGACCCCGAGTTTGACAAGTTTTCTATGCTCGTCGATGTTTGTTTAAAAAAAAAAAAAAAAAAAAAATCAAAAAATCATTTCAATCAAATGAGCAGAAAGACAGGAAAGTCTCATTCTGTGAACACGCAAGACAAGAACTCTATGAAAAACACTGCTTAGACCCACATTTCTACAACGAGTTGGTTCTCTGTCATTTTTAGCCAAAGTTATGAAGAGCCACTGTGTGTGGTCCAGAGAGCTACTTGCGGCTCCAGAGCCACAGGATGCAGAACCGATACCTTCTAGAACCAGCTTTCTCTGCATTTTAATGTGCCACCGATTCTCAACTGGACATCACGAATGATTACAGATTGACAATCGAAAATTGCACATCAAAAGTGTGAGGACGAAAGTTAAGAAAACTGCAAGAAAGCCCTAAAACCCCGTTTCATGACTCTCACAGCAGCTGGGTCTGAGGCTGGGCCATCAACCTCGGCTGTGGGCTGTAAATGTGGCAGTGGCCAAGGCCAAGCAGTCAGCAGAAAGTAGCTGCCTGCAGCCCTGAGAGAAGTGACAGAGGGGCTGAGACGAGCAGTGACAGCGAGCACACACTTCACAATCAGCCAACGCAGCACCGCCACCGCCCTGCAGCGTCGCCTCGCGTCCGCCCGGCGCTGCCAGGCGAGGCCACTTCATCCCGGGCCAAGATGGAAGGGGATGGGGATGGAAGGAGGGGAGGGATGATGGAGGCTAGGCGGTGGTATGAGTGATGTGCTGACGTGGCTGACCTGGAGGCCGAAGAGTCAGATCTACCTTTGTGTGTGTGTGTGTGTGTGTGTGTGTGTGTGATTTTATCTGCGAACCGTGGAAACCGGTCATTTCACGGTGGACACCAGAGAGCAATCGCTGGACATGATGAGATGACCCGAGAAAGAAAAAAAAACATTTAACTCTCCCACCAGTCTGGGAGGGGCCCGGCTTTTGGCTCCGATTCGAGAGCAGGTGGCGAAAGCGTCGATCACAGGTGTTTTCGTCCGGGGAACGGGTCGAGCCTATTGGACAGGTGTGTGTTTGGGAAGATGTCTGAAGTCGATGTGATTGAGCAAGTAAACGCCAGATGGGAGCGGCGCCGCTGGACCAGAGCGGGTTCGCCTCCCGCAGAAGGAGGAGGCTTCAAGTTTCAGCCAGACTCAGCGCTCAGGACCCCACATCCACCTTCTGCCCTGCAGAACCAGGGTCCAAAAGACAAAAAAAAAAAAAGAAAAGAAAACGAAATGGGAAGGGGGAGACTTGCTGCTCAGCCAGCCCTCCACCTCCTCCTCTTCTGGAATCAGAAGGCACTTCAGGGCTTCTTCTGCTTTAATTAATGCCAATTATATGGGGCTAGTCATTAATCTTGGCACCCAAGTATTAGCTGATGAAAACAAAACCATTCGATTTTCTTTTTCCCAGTGTGAGTGCCAGCAGCTATCATTAAGGAGCCGCTGTTGAGAACCGTGTGGGTGAGGACGCTGGGCGGGGAGGCAGGGGATCAAAATGGCTCTCCTCTTTGGAGTGTGTGTGTGGGTCTCTCTCTCTTTCTGTGACTTATTAAATAAGCATACTGCACCTCCACATGTTCCTGGCTGAAATTTCCAGCCGATGGAGGATTATTTTAGCTTGTCTATACAAGTTTCGTCATTTCTCGCGGCGGCGAGCGTATGACCTGTTAGATTACATATATAATTCATAGCATGTCAGCATAGATCACGGTTTCCCTGAGCAAAGAATCCAAGATTAACATATTGTGCTGAAATCCCCGCAGATGAGATGCTCATCCAAGTGCACAGTTTCTGATTAGCTGTCACGCTGTCTGTCCCTCGGAGATGTGCGCTATTTACCGATCCGGGTGTGAATGCAGGACACAATGAGAGCACAACGGCAACAGCGGTGACGCACAGAAGGTCTTTACAGTTTGCAGCAAATGTCACATAGGAAGCGCCTCTGGTCTTACGGAGCGTCTATTAACCTTGAGCTTCATCACATTTGATCTCAGTGCAACCAGCTCAATGCATTTTATGCAACAGACCAACGCAAAGTGCAACAATATTTTGTCGTGGAATGAAAATGATAATTATTTATACTGACTACTTAGAATACTTAGTATTCAGAGTGGGAATCATCCTGTTGTACCACATGCAGTGTTGGATGATGCTGTTGTGTTGTAGTAACAAAGCTCAGCGATTCACTGCAAAGCCACAAAATCTTACCAGGTTTTATGTTAAGACATTGGTCTAGTTTTTAGTGCAAATATCTTAGCACACTTGAAAAAAACTAACTTAGTTTTCAGCAAAATGTTCAAGCTTAGTTTAAGAAAATCATTTCTTTAAAACAGTACGAGTTAACAACATGGGAAAAATGTCTCGTCATAAATATCTAGTACTTTTTAAAAGTAAATAAAGGAATTAGCAGCTGAAAACAAGCTCCTATATCTTGCTGAAAAGCTACTTGTAAGTTACTTCAAATGTGCAAAGATATGTGGCACTAGAAACTAAACAAAAACATTTGCTAAGCTTTTGTGCTCTTGCAGCGTTTTCCCCTCCAGCCAAATGGTGGCGCTGCAGATTGTCGTCGTCTTTGGTTCCACAGATGACCAGGCTAATTGCTTTCACGTTAGAAGGTCTACAGAAAGTGACTCTTCAATGCGACTGGCTTCAATTTTTCAAGATTTGCTGTGATTCCTGTAAAAAAATGAGAAATCTTTCCACTGTGCAGGCGCTCTGATGACTTCTTCCTCTGCAGAAATCTTTTACAAAGTCGATAAGGAAAAATAAGGCTGCTAATTTGAGATTAGCAATCTGGCTTTGGGCCCACAGATTATGGGCTCCATATGGTCTGTCAGCAGCTTCTTTGCTATTTTTAATGTTGCACCACAAAAGTTAATATCCACAGTCTCCCTTATCTCCACCTTTGGGGTAATAGCTAATCAGCACCAAGGAAAACAAATACTTCTCCTGGATTGGCTACTTCGCGTCAGTTGCATGTTCATTAGGATTTTGTCTCTTGGTATTCCAGCTTTCCAGACTTAAATTACTTTCAAATGTTTTAGAAAATCTCTGTGAACTTTATTTAGGTGTATTAGAGTAAAGGAGATGAACACAAATGCAGATAAAAAAAAATTCTCTGCATCCTTTTCCTTCAGAATCATCCAGTATTCTAGGTTGGTCACAAAGAAAAAAAACAAAAACAAAAACAATTATGATTTGCAGCTATGCCAAAATGTAAAATAGTTCAATGGGTATGAAAGCTACTGCACCGAGAAAAACCCACACTGAATTAGGATGTGTCATAAAAAGGACAATCACACAACAACTGAGGTAACAAAGTAAAAAAAACCAAAAAACAACAACAAAAAAAACAAGAAATACAACACAGGAGTAAAAAGATGACAGGCAAAAAGAAGAACAGATACATGCAGAGAAATGAAGGGGGAGGAGTGAAAGCGAAGGCTGAAGAGGGGGCAGTCATACCTACCCTGCCCTGCTGCCATCTAGCTCCCAGCCTCTGGACTGGCCTGTTCTGGGCTGGGTTCTGCTGTCTCACTGGGGCAGGGCGACCCAGAACCACACGCCTACAGACGAGAGGAAGGGGCAGGAAGGAGGGAAAAGGAGGTTGAAATTGACAGAGGGAAGAAGAAAAAAAAAGAAAGAAGAAAAGAGCAGATCGAGAAGAATAAATCTGAGAGAGTGAAGGACTGGTAAATACTAAGAACAGAGCAGACAGCAAGCAAAGATAAAGGTTTTAGCAACCTGAAGGAGAGGGATAAAAACCCCCGACAAAAAACACATCCAGTTTGTCCCTTTTCTCAGAAACATCATTTCAAGCGCACGCAAACACAACACTCGCGCACGCACTCGTTTACAGTGGTCAATTATAAAAGCCTCCGTGGAGTTAGCTCCATCGATCCGGCGCTAAAACACTTCTGCTTTTTACACCTCTCCCCACAGAGAGCGGGACGCCGTTTCTCTGCGTTCACGCCATCCTTTCTGTCCTCTTCTCTCCCGCCGTAACCTTTTCACTGCACTCACTCGGTGCCGCCACCAGCTCTGCATTTTTTTTTTTTCTTCTCCCCCTTCCGTTATTTTTTACATTTTTTTCAGGGGTCAGGGTTGTGAAAAGGCACATGTGTGTGTGTTATTTAGGCCTACTGACATTTTCAACAACGTGAAAGTCCTCTTTTTCAATAATAGCTGGACTGGAGGCATAAAAGTAATGTTTCACGCCGAGGGGGGAGTGGAGAGCAGGAGAGAAAGAAAAGATGCAAAGCATGAAATAAGTAGAAAAAAAGAGGAAAAATCGAAGAGTAAAGTCTTATTTCTTAGAAGGTCAGACAGTCTACTTCTCTCCTTCTTTAACTTTTCTCCCACTTCTTATTGTCAGTGAGGGTGGGGGTGGGGGTGGGGGGAGGGGGGAGGCACAACAACTATTAATTGCCCCAGGAAGAGGAAGCGGGGCACTCTGCCTCCTCCAGTCGTCCCAGCAGAGATGAACCTGTCTGTTTAGAAGAGGTGATGTATGGACGCTACCTGGCTGATATTAATAACAGCTTAATGATATCTCTGACAATTCCAGCAGCTAATTTAACGCTGTGTTGACCATGCACAGACAACACACACACACACACACTACCACATTCCTGCTATTCATGCACTAAACCACGTCCGATGTGCATTTTTGCGTGTGCCGGGACGAATGCGCGTTCATCAAGCGACACTGGCAACATCGGTCCGCTAATCAGCCAGAGTGATTACCTGGCCCGCCAACACTGCAGCAAAGGCTATTTATCAGCACATATTAACGCACCGTGCAGGTCACAGAGGCACCACACAAAAAAGGGACGCCTTAAAGGCATACACACACTTACAGCGTCCTCTTCCCCGCTACGACTGGGGCTGCCCTCCGCCTCCCCGAACGAGTCGTCCGTGGGCGGGTCTGTGGCGTCCGTGGGCGGGTCGCTGACGTGAGAAGCCGAGGACTTGGATGGGGAGCTCTTCCTGGGGGCCGGCGTAGGAGCTGCGGAGGAGAACAGACGGGTTTTCGTTTTCACGGTGACGGGTGTTGGGATGCACGAGGCGTTGGAAGGTCGGCGGCGCGCTCACGGGAGTTGGTGGACGGCGTCGTGGAGGTGACCGGCGTCAGGTTCATTTGGGAAATGTCGAAGTCGTCACAGTCATCCGTGTCCTGGGCGGTGCCCACGCGGCTAAAGTAAGAGCTGAACGCCTCTGAGGTTCCCGCTAGACTGGGCTGTTCGCCCTTCTTGGACGGCATGGCTGGAGGCTTCGCCAGCTGGAAATCCTGAGAGCACAGGTAACCTCTGGTCAGAGAAGCGCACATTGGAGTCACTTTAGAGGTTTCTCTTCTTAATATAATGAACAAACTGTTCAGATGTGGCTCAGGTTTGAGGCTACGAACTAGACTGGGTTCAGCACGGGTCAAAGACTCTTCCATTAAAGCCAATCAAATACTCTGTGTGGTGAACGTGCTTGAACTTTGGTTGATATGACGTGTTAAGTCAAAGTCTATTATTTTCCACTTTTCATTCCACTTTGTATTTAAACCCATTTAAAAAAAAATAATAATAATCAGGAAGTGAGGAAAAAAGGAGAAAAGAACCAGATGTGGTAAATTCTTAAAACCGGTTTCAATGCTTCTCCAGGAGCTCCGACTCCTGTTTGCAGTTTTTCATGCGACTAAAACCCAATTATGTGACGCAGCGCAAACAGGAAGATCAAACAAACATGGTGGAAAAGAAGCCGACAGTCGAATTAAATACGTTTCTGATCGACTCATCATGGGCGTTAACGTTCGATTCATTTTGGGGCTTTAATTCTACCTTTCTGTTCGAGGGTTGAATAGCTTGATGCAGCTAAAGGAGAAATGGACGCACACGCAGGACCAGTTTACAATCCAAAACATAAGATGGCATCAAGCACCTGAACAGCCTGGACCTCGAGTCAGTCACACTTTCTATCAAAGCTGAACAGGTAAAAATAGAACATGGCTGAAGTCCAACTTGCCACTGGGACATTTATCCAGTATTAGAACGCGTATGTACAATTTTGATCTCATGTAGCCTAGACGAAATAAAAAAAAAAAAAAAGAATTTTGCATCTTATTTCTGTTATTAAATATGTTCATTTCTCAAAACATCTTCTCAGAACAGCGTCATTAATGTCATGTTTCATATTTATCGTGTCTTTTGATGCCCACTGCTGTGATTACAGCAGATTTTTTCTTTCATCCTTTTGTTTGATGCCCTCAAGTGTTCTGCTTGTTATTTCGGATTCCTGTAAAGTGCCTGAATTAAAAAAAAAAAAAAAAAGCTAAATAAATGACTATGAAAACTATATGCTGCATAATCATTACAACTGAAGTCCTGAACTGAAGCCGCTGCTCCCCCACCTTGAACATCTCCTTGCCCATCTTCTTCGGCCCCTCTCCGTGCTGCGGACTCGACGAAGCCGACGGGGACGGAGCGGAGGCGCTGGCCCCGGCGCCCGACTGGCTGTCGCTGGCCGGAGTCACGGTGGTGACCGGGGCGAGCGTCTGGAACATCGCGGCGGGCAGAGTGCCCACGGGTTGGGCCGGGAGGTAGGCTGTCGGGGAGAAGGCTCCGGCCGCCATGGCGGCCCACTGCTGCTGGGTTGCGGGGAAGATGTTGGCCTGGCCCCAGATCAGAGGCTGTCCGCCCGGTATCACCTGGGCTACGGGGCCCAGAGGAGACTGGACCCCGAAGGCTAGCGGCGTCTGGGCAGCAAACGCCTGCTGGGACCAATGGCCAGGAGGTACTGCTCCCATCGTCACATAACCTGGAAGCACAGATTGGGCAACATTAGAAAGAGTCATTCCATTTTTCCCCTCATTCTTCTCATGAAGTCTAAGAGAGGACACTCTTATGATTAGAAAACCCACATTTGGTGCTTCTCCTCTGCGCACAAACCCACAAAGATAATAAGACATGCATCACCAGAGAGCGCTGCCCTACTTCTGCCTGCAGCTAATGCGGAGCCGCTTAATGGTCATGGTGAACTATAATAATTACCTCCAGAATGAGGCAGGATCATTATGTAAAGCCAGAGCACAACGCAGTCTCATTAAAATCACTCAAACTCATCAGCAAAAGGTACTTCTTATTACACAGTCACTAGTTCGCAGCTTCTGCTCTCTGGTAGTTAACTACAGGAGAGGAGGTTGACATTTACCCTCAGCCGCTCTGACACACAGAGCGACGACCAAAGGCAAGGAGGGGAGCAAATAAAGACGTCCTGAAAAGGTAGGCGGTGAAACGGCTTGCCAAAGAATTTGTGTCCCCTTTCACTTTTCCATTGTTTCTCACATAAAAAGTGTTTTATTTTATTTTTTCAATCTAATGGGCATAAATAACACAGAGTGGAGAGTAATTGTGGAAGTGGAAGCAAAATTATGCTTCGACTTCATTTAAGAATGTGAAAGTCAAGAGGCTTCATTGCTTTAGTGTGCAACATTGGCTCGTTTTCTTACACACATCGCAGTACGAGAAGCCGGAGCTCGTAGTTCCACGGTGACCAACATGAACTTCGGTCTTCTCATCTTTTGCCACTGCTTGGCCTTCTGCTGCCACTGCAGCCTCAGCTTCAGGTAAGTCAGCAGCAGCATCCGAGGCGACAAGCTAATAGCGCGTTTCATATTCAGCACACAGCCGCCTCCACCTTCCCTCCAGTATCCAGTCATCTGCATTTCAATTCTGTTCCTTCTCTGTTTATTCCAGCAGCACCTCCCCTCCCTTCTCCCTCCCGTCCCTCCGTCCTCTGCATCCTAATCCTCTGACTTCACAGCTTCTCCTTATCTCCCAAGGCGTTTGTTTGCCCGGTGCCTGTAGTGGCAGAGGCGGCGAATAAGCGAGGCCTCACCTGAGGGCACGGACGCAGGATTGAAGGGAGCGAACAGTTCCGTAGGCGGCTGCAGGCCCTGCAAGGGGTCGAGGGTGTTGGCGGGGGACGCCGGGGTCTGTGGGAGTCAGATGTCAGGTGAGCAAGCAACAATACAAAAAAAAAAAACAAAAATGAGGTTTGATTAAAAGGGAAACACATTATGTCAGCGTGGCTGCTACTCACGGATGGGGAGGTTATGTCAGGCGGCGTGGACATGTCTCCGAAAATCTCTAACTGGCTGATGTTCTGAGAAATAGAGAGGGGAGGGGGGAAAGATAAAAAGAAGAAAACAAAGACAGTTGGTCAGGGAGCGATGGCTGCTATGCCCGTGAAGTGGTTGGCATTCCGGTCCAACATGCATCGCACACCGCATGCAACACGGGAGCAGCTGCATGCGTGTAAAACGCCACCTACCTGAACACCGCTGCAGCAACACAGAGGAGGGGGAACAAGAGAGGTGAGCAGAGATGGGAGAATGAGATGTAATGATCAGGATGACAATACCCACCATGACTTATTACACTTGTCACCTGCTTCTGATAGCGGCGCCCTCTGCTAGCTGAGGAATACACCGCCTCGCATCTTTACTGTACCAGAGTCTTCTGCTGAGCCTGAGTCGTTATTGTTTTCCTCTCGTGGAGGACGTGTGTTGGGACTCGGAGGGAATAACCACAGATCTGTTTGATCTGAACTTGTTCTGTATCATTTCCTTCCCATGGTTCTCTTTAATAACTCTCTTTTTTTTTTTTTTTTTGTTGCGCATTACTAATATCTTTTGGCCAGTGGCAACCGAAGGAAACTATTTTTAGTCGATAAAAAGAATTTAAGCCTTGAATACATGGTCAGAGATTTGCATAAATCATGGATGCGGATAATTTCTTACAGAGATAATGAATGTTCTTAGAATATCGCCCCCCCTACCCTCCCCTCCGTTCACTCATGGGTCATGCGGACCGGAAAGTTCTTTTGTGCATCTATCAGAAAATGGATCTGTGATCACGACGTTGAGTCATGAAGAGTTTACTTTCACAAAGCCTGGGAGAAGATCCGAGGCCGTGGTATGTACGTCTCATTGCAGCAGAAGCTGCTCTTGTAGAGAGATTAAGTAGTTAAGATACAGATGCGACAAGAAGAAACGACAGAATTTCAATGGGATTAATTTTTACGCATAAGTGCTAAGAAATGTTCAGGGGAAGAAAAAACACATTTAGCTCAGGGAGACATTTTTAAACTTCCTGTTCAGAGCTGCATCCGTGGAATTACAATTAGTGATGCACATGAAAACAGATTTTCAGCTCAAATAAACTACATAGATGACAGGCCAGTAACAAATTCAAACAGCCAATCTTTATGATGAGTGGATGTGGTATGAAGCAATATAATAATGACAACTCTCTTCAGTGTAGATGTTGTTATGGAGTAAATAAGGCTAAAAATGAGTCATTTTAACACTAGCAAGGACATTGATAGCAAAATCGCCTGAATCCGCATTCTCAATTCAACCAGGGTTCTGGCTGATGCATATTCCACAAACCTCAAGGACCAATAAAGCTTTTTACTCCGGTTGTGAATTTACAGTATTATTTGAAACTCTGATGATGGATCAAAAAGCGTTGTACAGAAACTTAATTTGAAACCAATTTCAAAGCTCTCTTTACCAAAACAGGCTTAACTAACTGCAAATGAGTTCTGGGAATAAGAGATTGAAGTTAATTAATTCATGATATTAATGCAAAAATGATTTAAAAGGCAGTCATATTTTCTGCTGGCATGTTGAGACATGTTCGCCATTCATTTAGGCAACAAAGCTAGAGAGAGCAACACTTGAATTTAAAATGAAAGCTAAAAGCTGCGTCATTTTCTCCACTTGATTTTTTTTTTGACTATGTTGCCTTGAAGTCTTCCTTTGTGTACCTGTGTGTTTTACAACATTCCCAATGTATTTGCATTGGCTCCAGATTTTGAACCCAGCAGACAGGGAACAACCGGCGCCTTTTGTTCCAACCCGTGTCGGTTTACCTTCTGGAAAGACGCTTCGAATGCTTTTCATTGTTGGCGCTGACAGCTGTCTTGTTGGGGCTGTGTAACCCGCCTATCAGCAGCAACTGATTAAGATGTGCAAGTCTCTTAACTGGATGCTCATCTGCATGATTAGAGTTGTGACAACATTTGTTTTAGGTATGCAAATCAGACGGATGTCTGTTGTTTGTTTTTTTTAACACTGAAAGACCTAATTATTTTTGTTTTTTTGTTGTTGAAAGATCAGCAGCCAGTTCTTAAATTAAAAAAAAAATCATTAAGGAAACTGAGTCACACAAAAAACATTTCTGTGATTTAATTCTTTTCTCTGCAAACAGTTTCAAAAAGTAACTGACTGAATTCACTCCCAGAGAAGTGATCCCGTGTTTTGCTCGAGTTTGAACTTTGTCTGCGAGATATTTTCTCTCCTGGAAGACTTCCCGGCGGAGCCAAAGGACTGAGGGGGCGGAGGGCTATTTTTCTGTTTTCGACAAACACACAGGTGTGAACGTGGGAGCGCAGCATCCTAATTTCCTCCTGGCCAAACTTGGCTGCTATAGCAACAGGAAAGGTGCATGGTTTATTCAGTAACGACAGAGGTCTGCGGTCGGGGTCACTTCAGACCAAAGAAGAACAAGAGGTCCAGAACCGATCAGGCTGAGGCGACAAAAGCTCATCTGAGGAAGTGACTAGCGAAGCGGCTAATGAGGGCTGAGAGCTAACCTTTACGGCTTCCCGCTGGAAAACAGAGGAAGACGCCCTGGTATGTATGTACAGCGCCTTACCTGAGTCACCATGTCCAGGCTTAAGTCTATCAGATCTGCAACTTCCTGCTGCTTCGGCTGCTGTTGAAGTTCGACAGGTTTCTCGCGCTTATGTTGATGATCATGATGATGATGATGGTGGGATTTGTTTTTATGTCCGTTCTGTAATCCAAACCCCAGTGTTAGATGACAGGTGGGATGAAAATGTTCTCACACACAAACATGTTAGTAATTTTCAATACACACACACACACAAACAGAAAGTAGTGAAGTTTGACCTCTTGCATACACTTTGTTAGCTCGTCTGCTAATCATGACCTAAACACCGGGCCTGGACTTGTCCACATTTTGGCACCTAAAATATATTTTACCAGGATTTTTATGTGATAAAAACACAAAGTAGCTCACAATTATTCTGTGGACAGAAAAATGATACATGATTTCCCCAAGCAAGGAGCAGAGATCTGCAGCTCAGGTGGGAGAATCTGTTGCCAGGATGGCTAATAAGAGGAGCATTTCGCAAATTTTGGTGGAACAGCGGCGTCAGAAGATGTTCACCAAGAAGTCTTGTTTGAAAGTTTAGTAAGAAGAAAATGGGAGACAGTGCTCTCTTCAGGTTAAAAACTGAACTACCAGGCATTATTGACAATATTGATTTCTGGATAATCATCATGCTGTGGGAATTATTTTCTTCAGTGGGGAGTAGAACAACATCCTTAAAATACACGTAGAGCTACTAATGAATGGTTTAAATCAAAGCTTATTCAAGTGCTCAAGGTAAACTTTTAATTGTCATGTGCACAGTACAAACATTTCCTTATATAATAAAAAAACTTACTTCGCTGTCTGCAAGAACGTCACTTAAAAAAAGGTTAGAAAAAGTACAAAATGTAAAATAACCTTCTAATTATAGCAAAATATTACCTACATGTACCAATAACAGGATAAACGTAATCTCTCAATACACAAGCTTTATACTATATAAATCAAAATACAAGGAAATGTGAATGTAGCACAGGAGAGGATTACTGGGAGCAGTGCAAATGTCAATCGACTGATCAAAGTCTAGATCTAAATTCAGCTGAATCTGCTGTAAAACTTGAAAATTGATATTGAAAATGTTCCATCTCTAGATGCGGTGAACTACTCTGGCACACCAGCTTGAGATTTTATTATTAGTGAAATATTTTTGAAAACCACATATCAACTCTTTCTACGTTACAGCTTTTCACTCCTCTTTGTTGGTCCATCACGCAAAATCCCAGTAAAGTACAATACAGTTTGTGTTTCACAAAAATGTGAAGGGCTCAGAGCATCTGAATAATTGTATGTCTATTGCAAAGTCTTCCCACCAATATTATCCTCCTCTGTCTGCAGAAACAACAGTGCGGCGAAGACCTCCTCCGTTCCAGCTCTGGCCCAAACACGAGGTGCGGACTGGTCCAAGCCAAGCCAGTACCGTATTTGTTGCATGACAATATTATTGAGCGTGCCGCTTTCATTGGATGAAAGCATGAGATATGGCCATCATTAGCTGATGCTGAAAAACAATAACACATTGCCCAGTCGTAATCAGGTCTAAAAGCACAGCTCATTTTTCTACTGAGCTTTTTTTCCTCAAAAAATCTGAACTCATAATCGCTCATTTCAATCTAGCTGATGAAACGCATTTGTCTAAATTTGTGGCGTGGGTGTGTGTTGGTGTGTATCAGCTATTCAATCATACAGTATCTGCCATCTTTGCTGAAAGTTGCAGTCTGCTGCTGGCTTTCCCTCAGTTTGTCCTTCTGTCCTCACTCTCTCGCTTACTTTCCTGCCAATTATCCCTTTGTGCCCGTTAGACGCTCTCGCCATCCCTTCGCCCAGCCCGTACAGTCCTCATCATCACAGCCGCAGACCTATCAATTAGCCATCTCCAGGGAAACAGTAATTACCTGTGCACATGTGTTCGGCATACAATTAATGCATCCCCTTTAATTAACACCACCTCGTTGATTCCCTGCCGAGTGACTGATTGCTCTGGCATGCGGCGCAAGCACCGCTGACCTTGTGCAAACAATGCACACGAGTCAGAAAAAATAAAATAAAATCTACGACTTTCATTTACCATCTGAAACTGGGTGCATCTCCTAAACCTCGGAGGATCCATGGATAGTTACAGTGCCCTAAAAAGTATCCATATTTCCTAAAAATGTTTCAGATTTTGTCTTATCACAACCTCAAGCTTTAATGTGTTTACTTAGGTTTTTATGTAACCATCCAGCAAAAATAATAATAATAATAATAATACGAAGAAAAATGATCAAACATCTTCAGCGTTTCCTACAAACACTGACCTTAAACGTGTGGGATGCCTTCATATTCAGCAACCCAGATTAAGTACTTTGATACGGTTTTCAACGGCTTTCTAACTTCAGAGAGCAAATGATTTCCTCATGTGTTCAGATTATATAATCCGATATCCTGGCATCCCCAACATGCTGTTTTTTTATTTTTTTTAACAGCTAGAGTTAGTTCTACTAAATATTGCATCAAAGGAGCTGCATACAAATGCATGCCACACTTTTCAGATGTTATTTGCAAAAAAAGTAGTTGAAAACCATGCCTCATTTTCTTTTTCGCTTCATAATTTGCACTAATCTGAATTGGTCTACCACATAAAACGGATGATCCGGAGCGGCAGAAACGCAGGCAAACAGAATGACTGACTCTACAGTTCTTCACGCGTGTGTAGGTGTGTGTGTGGCATAACCTTTGTTTAAACTCCAAAGCTAAAACAACCCAGAGTGTAATTTACAGTCGTGAGCCTATCATACCAAGTTATCAGTAATCCAGTGTTTGAGTGGAGCTGTTGCGTCTGTCCGCTGGAAATGTGATATGCTGACCTCAACATGAGGACTCTGAGGCTTGTGTTGATTCAACGCACCATTACAGGTCTGACCAGATCAAGAGCTCTGTAGATTGGGATGGCTTTTTGGGTACAGGTGTGTGTGTGTGTGTGTGTGTGTGTGTGTGTGTGTGTGTGTGTGTCTGTGTGCGTTTTATTGATTTGCCATCGTTTAAGAAGGTGACAGAGTAAACACCAGAAGGGACCGCCGCAGACAGGAGGTCACTTCTGTACTGATGGGTTCATTTTGTCTGAGGTGTGGTGTGCAGACATGCATCCGCCCGGCTGAGAGCGCTTATATCAGCAGTGAAAACCGCAGCAGGGCCGGCCCTAGGTTCATTTGGGTTCTGAGCAGAATTTACATTTGGGAGACACCCTGTTTAATAGTTTTCAAAATGTGCTTTTTTAGTTTGTATCTCACATTTATATGAATATATACTTTTTAATTAAAAATAGGAAAATCACATCAATCCCTTTGCAATATTTAATCAATAAACTGCAGCTAGAATAAAGTGTTCTGAATCTTAAAAGCTCTTGGTTATGGCAATTGTGTTACTTTACTGACTTAAATTCAATTTGTAATTAGATTTGATTAGAAGCACATACAAAAAACTGTCAATTAACTGCCTGTGGACCAGTCGGTAGAGACATCTTCCTGCAATCAGAAAGTTACGGGTTTGATTCCAGCGTCTTCCCGACAGCTCAGCATGTTTCTGGGCAATACACCCTACTCCAAATTGTAACTATCTAAAAGTTGCCTCATACTTCACCTTGAATACAAACAAAAAAAGCAAACAAGTTACGTGAGAAGTTAAGGACTACGAGCCGGTGGCTGCTTCAGGTCAGACTGGACCAAGGGAAAAATACATCCTGCTGACTTTATTCAAGAGATATTTCCACTTTCCAACAGTTTACATGCTGCCGTGCCAAAGCTTTGTCAGCGTGTACCCATCATGCTCTCTGAACGATGTTTCTGACTTCCAGAGCATCGGGAATGGGTTCCTGTCGGAAAACACAATATGCTCCTCGCGTAGAGGCATTAGAGAATGCTGCATCTCACGCTCAGAAGATTGAAGAGCATTACAGCGGGAGCGTGCCACCCTCTGAAGCTGGATTTATCTTCAAATCAAATTAAAGTGTCTTCAGAGTGCCGCAAAGTCCAATTGGTTCCACGACAACAGAAACGTGTTGGATTCGGCCCCATCCAGACTCCTACCGGCACAAAGGCAATCCAAAAAGCAGCATGTGCTGTAAGCCGGTGAGGGGAGAACAAAAAAAGTACGACGGTGCCTGTAAGCTTCTTACCAAATGTGGAGATAATAAGCATCCAGAAAACTGTGAGACTGATGCTACCTAAAATTATGGTATTGGGAATGTGACTGCCAGCAGAGTACAAGGATAGCAGTTTAAGGGGAGGGGGGCAGAGAGAGAGAAAAAAAAAAAAAAAGACCTACTGCTGAGGGATGCAGACAAACATGGTGGGATCTGCATTGTAATGAGGGCGCATGTGAATGTGGAATACAATAAGCTCGACGGGAGGAGGTGTCACATATAACCAGACATCCACTCCCACAGATCCCCAGGACAGCAGGCTGATTATTGCGAGTGTTTGGATTATAGAAGATTGAATCGGGCGGCAATAAAACGATCATCTTTATAGTCAGATAGAGAGCAGATGAGATATAAGGCGGCCTGACACAAGTGAAGGTCATCTTTCATTATCGGCACAGAAGCAAGCATTTACAGATGTACAGACATGAACACATGATGGGTTGTTTTTTTTGTTTTTTTCCTCGACGCAGTAGCATAATCCAGCAATAATAAATAGAAATATCCAACTATTGATCTGAATACATTTGGGAAGAAAATGCTTTTCAGAAACAACATTTTCAACAAATTCAGATATGTCAATTAATTTACCAGATGTTGGAATCAGTTAAAAAAAAATGGAACAGATCTACAGACCTTTAATTAAACCCCAAATTTGCTGCCAGCCACTACAAGTCCAATCAGTGAAATAGTGATGCAGTTATTGGATCTCTCTTCCTTTCACCAATAGGACAATTCTAAGTCTTCCTATGTACCAGATTGGGGGACCCAAGGGTGGTTAATTTTGTGTCAGATGTACTCTTTCTGTATGAATGTTGTTATACATTTATGATCATTTTCCTGCTAAAACTGCACTGCATTCTAACCAGGTTTCTATGGAAAGAGTAACAGACCTAAAAACATCACAAATCCCTCAGACTTAAAAGGCTTAAAAGAAATTTGACCATGTAATTTAACGCCTTGAAATTGGACCTCTGTCTCTTTAAAAACTCCTGCTCTTTCTGACACTCAGCCTTCAGAAAGTCATCATGACATTCTCCCCTATTAACCTTTTACCAACTGAGAAGTAGCTCCTGTAATGAGCTCAGCAGATGCACAGTAACACCATTTGATTGCTAATTGCTCCTGGCTAGTCTGAAGGGGCTGAGGGGGGAAATTGCTCTGTGAAGTGGAACCTTGGAGGAGCTGCGCCACGGGAGATTAAACATGCATGAAAGGATCAAGGCAATACTGCAAGTATGTTATGGTAAGAGAATAACATTGTAATAAAAAATTTATTTTACATAGTACTGTTTCATTAATAAATATGTATCTCATATGAGACTTGCAGTTCTAATGTGGTTGAGTTTTTCAACATGTCCAAAAACCTCTTGGCAGGCTGGGACAGCCGGTGATTAAATGGTGTCTGCTACAATGCCAAATGCTTTGGAAGATAAAACCAGTGTTATTTTCATATGGCGTAATGTTTTCCAATATCACTGAAGTGAAAGCAAACAAAAACGAAGGGAGATGAAGCTTTAAGTCAAATGTGACCAAATCACATGGCTCAAGAGGAATCCATCAAACGACATCCTGATGGCAGAACAGAAAAGACTGATTTCTGGGATGCTGATCAAGCCACTGTTTGGCAGGTTGTAGCGTTTAATGGTTGTAATGAACACATGGTCTCCCTAAGATGCTACTCTTTGCCTCTAAAAGTGAGCTTTGGAAATGTTTTTCCAGCTCTCAATCTGCTTACTCATGGCTTATTTAACACCAGGGTTCGATCTGGAAGTTACCAGTGGCTAAAATAAACGAGCCTACGTGTTATGTGCACTTGATATAACAGGTTAGTTTCTTGGAAATTCCTCAAAAAAATGGATGCATTTTACAGTTTTTACACATATTTAAAAGCAGTGCCATTAAGTTCCAGCACATCTGTAATCCACACATTCACTTGTATGCATGAACAAGATAAAAGATCTGCTCCACCACTCCAAATACAAAATACATTTTCAAAGTAATGCCATGCACAATAGGAGTCAAAAGATAACACAAACACAGCATGAGTTCAATGCAATCTGACACACGGCCATGCAGGTTTTCACAGGACTGTCTAACCATCGCCAGGCATGCTTGGCCGAGCAGATGCGCATGCCACACACACATTCCCGGAAAACCATAGGAAGCAGGCACCAGGGAGCAACGAGGAGCGGGACACGAGCCACCACTGGTCACGGCACAAGCAGCAACACCGGCACAGCACACCGCACAGGGCACTGAATCCCAGCAAACCTCTCAGGGCAAGCGATCAGATAATCCTGGTCAGTGTGAGGGATGGCTGTTAATCTGAAGGGGAATCAAAGGTTAAAGCTGTAATCTAGGAGGTGTTTTCATTCCACTTGAGTGATGGTGAATCAGCTGAGAGGTTTGTCTGGGATTGGGGAGGCAGGCTGAGGTAGATGACTAGGAACGCGGGCGACAACACTCGGTCACTCACTGGGTGTCGCTTTGGGACGTCATAGACCCCTTCCTTCTGCTGACTGGTGGGCACCTACACAATTGACCAATGGATTCAGAGAACAGCCAAGAGAGCCCGTTACCTCCGGATCAATAGGCAACCAGACATAACACATCACTGTTCCAAGCACAGCAACGTACAGGTAGCCAACAAGAATCCCTGCGACTGAATCAAATCAGTCACTAGTGACTGATGTGACTTGTGTGGTGCTGGGAAATGATCGGGATTAAAATCGGTGGAATGAAAGCTCATCGACCAGGTTAATAAAGGCCTTATCCAGGCTGGCGATCACACCTTCAGACATGTAATAACTCACACTGTCACACATGGAGACATGTAATATCTCAGTGTCAGACCGTCTGCTTTGTATGCGCGTGATCGCAAAATGCGATAGTGGAACGCACGTATGAATCAAGTCGCTTCTTTTGTTTGCGTTCTCCGTCGCCTGCACAGAGTTTAGAAATGCACCGGTGCAGCTGCAGCGCCTTGCCAAAGTATCCACATCCTCTGAACTTTTCACATTTTCCAACCTCGGCCATAAGTGTATATTGTTAGGGTTTTAGATGACGAACCAACATAAATCAGGGTTGAGATACATGGTTGGCTTTTAAAGTTTTTTTTTTTTTTTAAACATAGAAATTGTACGACGAGTTATTCCATTCAATTTGTAGAATCAGCTTTTGTGGAAGTCTTTTGGAGGATATTTGTACCCGTTTTGACCATCAAAGGACCGCCATTTTTTGCATGATAACTCAAACTCAGTCAGACTTGAAGGAGCTCTGTTAGGTCATGCCACTGATTTTGGCCTTTCAAATATATAAATGTGCTTTGATATACTCTATTCTCATAGTGACTAAGTTTAGGATTCCAGATTGAACTCCAATAAGTCTTTTGCAAGTTTACACCCCAGAATTGCCCTTTATCTCGGCTCTGACCAGCTTTCCTTGCATCTGTTAGACGCAACTTTTTGCACAGCACAATACTGCCACCACCGTGTTTCTACCACAGGCACATTACCAGAGCCTTGTCCGCCATGGGTTGTGATAAACTTTAAATGGAACTTCTTAATACTCAATTTCAACTAAATTTGTATATAGATATATCATTAATTCACTAATTAGGTGACATTCGGAGGAAACTGTTTGCACTCCGGAGTAAAGGCAGCTGAATTTAACTATCAAATACAAAATGCGTTTAGGTTTTTGTACTTGGAAAAGGAGCTAAAAAGCCATCTACTGCATTCTTGTGACATAATATCCCAAATTAATATGTTGTCGTTTGCGGTTCAGAGGACATTAATACTTTTGAAGGGCACTGTTGCTGTGTAATTAGATTGAGTTGTGAATGAAAAACAACTCTGCTAAAAAAAATAATAATAATAATAATCTTGAAGTAAATCTGGCACAGCTTCCTTCGTCCCGTCGCCTCCTTTCAGTGCCTTGTTTACGTCTTACACATGCCTATTTCCGGAAGCGGCCATCTTTATTCATCCAGCAGCTCCTCTGTGGCTGCAGGCTGGCTCAGCCTGCCGGTTTCCTTCGCCTGATGTATGCGCAGGGATTTGCTTAGCATGTGTGTTTGTTTTTGTATGATTGTGCATGTGCCAGCAAACTCCATACACCCCTCCCCCCCCCGGTCCGCCCGCCACCCCAACCCTTTCAATCCATTTTATTTAAAGATCAAACGAGGGGCTGGTGATTAATCTTTCTTCCCACTTCCACTTTCTTTCATCTGCTTGGAAAAGAGGGGAACGGAGGTGTGGTAAACAGGGACGGTGGGTCTGCCTTCCATGGTGACGCCTGAAACAACCACAGCATCCCCCCCACCCCACTTCATCATCCCCCGGAGGTCTGCCCCCGCCTCTAAGGAGCAGAGAAAACGACTCATCTCTCTCGGCTTGCGGGCTTTAACAGGACCGGTCCTCCGAGAAACTTTTTGGCTGCTACATTTCCGTCCATATTTACAGTCTTTTACTTCCCAACTGCCCATTTTGTGCTTTGAAAACAGGAGCAATTAATTTTATGTAGCGGCCACGATACTTTTATCCCATTAAAGAGCAATGCAGCCCATAAAGATCGTCCGCTAAATGGAGGAGATTAAATCTGTGGAACTTTACACGCTTTCAGCGGCTCGTCAGCAGTTTACTCACAGCTTAGAAGCTAAGCAAGACACAAGCGGAGGACGTGAGCTTGCGAGTACCTGATAAATGCTTTCTTCTGATTGGTCACGGATGGGTTCGTGTCCGGCCTCAAACACAATGTACTACAACGTCAGCAGCAGCGGAGGAGGAGTGGGGGGCGGGAAGGAGACGGAGGGGAAAAAGAAAAAGAAGAAGAAGAAGGAGGAAAAATTGGGTGATTTTGAGAAATTGAAAGAAAAGTGGGGGAAACTGCAGAGGTGATTAGTAAAGAGCATCATCATCATTCAAAAGCAGTTGAAGAACAGATCTCAGACATAGATGGAGACTTGAAGCAGCAAGAAAGAAACAAAAAACAGAAACAACTCGTCAGCACGCACTTCAGCTCCACATGCACTCATTTTCTTGGCTGCACCAACGCACGCACACAATAATGTCTCTAACAGATGATTCTGGAAACCTTCCACCTTTTATTTATCCAGCTACTCCCACACTGTCCCCCAAACCAGAGCTGTCTCCCCACAGTGCACACAGAGAGGAGCAAGCTAGAAAGTGCAGTGAGGCGATGCGATTGGTCAGGGAGTTACCTGGTAGACCGGGTCTTCCAGGTCCTCCTCCAGTATCGTCTGAAGCGGGCGCACCGGCGGGAGCGAGGGAAGGAGAGAGAGAGACAGAGAGAGAAATAAAACAGGAGAGAAGAAAAGCAAAAGGACAGAAGAGAGGTGGAGAGTTAAGCCATAGAGTGGAAGCGGTAGGCGGAAAGCACAGAGAGACTTCCCACCATTCAGATAATCATTGGGCAATCATCAAAGAGAAAATTACAGCGAGATAAAAAGAAATTAAGCAGAAGATGCGAAGAGGGGGAGGAATGAGCACAATGTGCAGATGGTGCCATTAGCGGAACCGAGAAGTGTCTTCCCGGCATTCTTTTTATCTACATTCAGATCTCGCCTGTCAAGAGACTCTCGTTTTAAGGCAGGGAATGCTTGACAGGTGTATTACACGAGACAAAAAAAAAAAAAAAAAAAGTAAAAATACTTCACAAGTACCTGGTAGACGGCCTGCTCACACTGCTTGTCTTTCTGGGCCTTCTTCTCCATCTCCTCTCTCTGCTTTATGTCATAAATGAGCTGGAACAAGTCCCGCAGGTCCAGGATCACAGGCTCGGCCTACAACGACCAGAGAACATGTTAACCAGCAACGCTCACCTAAAACTCACATTCTGTCAAAGCCTGTTCCAATAATGATTGACTAACCTGAGGTGACTGAAACTTGATTGTCCTTCACCTGAAGGCTGATTACACTCACAGCCCAATGACATTTTATGAAACACCAAATTCAATGTGTTTTATATGGATCTTATGCGATAGATCCACAAATAAAGTGCGTACTTGTGTATTGCACACGGCCCGGGTGTGTGTGTGTTTAATCTCAGTGTGAATCCAGATGTTTTGTTGAAAACATCTGGAGCACAAACAGTTCATGGAAATTTAGAAATTAGCCAATTAACCATCCGTTTTGTAAAATTGTATGACAAATCTTAGGTTTCATGGGAAGATTTGTTTTCTTCTGAGTAGAGAGGATTACCAGCCTTTAAAAAAAAAAAAAAAAAAATAATCAATCAATATGATTTCTAAACAGAACAGGAACAAAATGGATCATTTTTCCATCTGAAAACAAACAGCACTTTGCGCGAGTCGACCGGATGCATTAGCATCATGGGAAAAAAAACAAACAAACAAACAACGCAATCAGCGCGTTGAAAATCTTTCATTACAGGTGTAACGCAGCTCTTGAACTTGATTGCTTTCAGAGGCGCGGCGACGCGGCTCGGAAAATGGGACTTCCCGATTTGAGTTCAATACGTTCTTGCCGTCGGGAACACCCGAATTGAAAACCGGGTTGAAGCCCGGAGACAGGACATTTATCTCCACGATAACTACAAGCTGCTGCGTTCCTCCTCTCGGATCAGCTGCGGACAGTTTACATGAGCAGACGCCAGCTTCTCGGTCTTACCTCCGACAAAACCCAAAGCGGCACGACCGCGAGGAGCCTTAACAGGGCAGTCGTGTTTGAGACCTAATCAATTATTGACCGGAGACTTTACAGCGTGCACTCAGAGTTCATAGTCCGAACGGTGCTTTGCATTAAAGTGGTTCTCCTTTAATGTCGCGAGACATTCTCAGCCATCCCACTTCTGGTGACAGACAAGCACGCGCTGCGGTAATCTTTCCACCCTCCTTCCCCAAACCGAGCCGACGGTGTAAAGATACTGTCACTCTTTCAAATTCAAATCCGCTTTACATTTCACAATGCGCGCCACGTCAGTAGCAGCAGAATAAAGAATGCGGACCTGCCAACCCTGACGAAGTGCCACCTGAGGCAGACGGCGTTTCAGATTCATGAGCAGATGAAACGGATGGGTGGAGGAGGACGAGGAGGTTTTGATGGCGTTTATTTATTTTTGGCAGAAGTCCTAACTAACTCGTGCTGGCTGCCTGTCCCCCAAAAACATAACCCCCAAAACCGGATGCATTTTGGGGGTTTAGGACAAACCCGTTTATTTGCTAAAGTTGTGTCTTATTTACTACATTAACGGCAACACGGTCTATGGAGGCTTAACTGAGAGCTTTGGAAACACACACACACACACACACACACAAAATCCCTCTGTGCTTGTGTGACAAATTAGCCCAGTTAATGACAGCTGCTTCTTTAATCTGCAGAGATTTCAAGATGGAGCTGGAAGGTGTGAGACATGTTCCTCCTAAATTACTCTGAGGTTCAGTAAAAAAAAAAAAAAAAAAAGCCCACAGTTGGATTTGCATAATGTCTAAACGCTGGAAGTAAAAGGAGTAAAAGCTTGTGTTTGAGTATTTTCCACAGTGTTTTGAACTTTCCTGAACACACAGAGTCCAAAGCGGAACTGTGTGTTACGGATTCCCCTGTCATTTAGTCACAGAGATGCCACTGAGGTGTTTTTTTTTTTTTTTTAATGAATGAATGAATGAATGTTCACAGCACTGAAATGATACTTTTTGTCAATGGAAAGAAAGCGTGAAATGTTTACTTGTTTTAATGATTGAAAGTCCGAGAGAAAGCATCAACAATTTAAAATCAAATCAAATCTTATCAGCTCTCACTCTTTTTGAGAAGTATTTCGATTCCACACAAAATTCAGAGTCTAACAGAGAGTAAAGCAACAAAAGAGCAGACGACGTAGCAGAAGAGAAGTAGCGCTGACAGAAAACTGCAATAAAGAACGACGCAAAACAAGAAGCAAAGTTTGGAGGGTTGCTAAAAGATCTGAGCTCATAATTCATACTATCGTGATGATACAATGTTTGGATCTCAGAATTTGCTTGTGTGGACATGAGTCAGATATTTCCATAGTTTGTCACCTTTCTTTCACACCCAGATCTGAGTATACTGCCACAACTCATCAAATCATTTTTGATGATTACATGTGACAGAATCTAATATTCCACTGCTTGTTTCATAATTGGTTAGTATATTATTTTTTTTATGGTGCAAAACACTTTGAAAAACAGTAAACACATCATAACCTGAAATACAGGAACAGGTAAAAAAACAAAAGTCGTTGACATCAATCAGTCTTGGAAGGGTTAGAAAGCTTTTTTTTCCAAGGCTTTGGGACTCTGGTAAACCACAGCGAACATTATGTCTGAAAAAAGATAACGTAATAAGCACTGCAGGTCTCACTTGCTTCAGCTATATGGTCATGATGGATGATTCAACAATAAGAAAGAGACAGGGCTAAAATGGCATCCTTGGGAGAGTTTCGAGATGGGAAACACAAGGGTCCGCCTCACCTTTGCTCAAACGACAATCCAAAGGAATCTGGGGAAAAATATTCTGTAGACTGCAAAGCAAGAAGTGAAACTTTTTGGTGGTGCTCATCAAAGCATTTCAGAAAATTATTATTATACCTTCTGAAATGCATAAATGTGACAAAAAAAAGGAGCAAAAACAGAAGAAATATTCACAGCTCTGTCCTGTTTTTTTGGGCTTGGATTTTCTATGGTGGGAGTATTTTTCTCACACATTTAAACAACGAAGAAAAATTTTGACGTTATGGTTCTCCCATAACCCTGAAAAGCTGATTTTTATTCCTAATATTAACTCTGGTAAGTTTCGCATAAAGTTACAACAAAGACTGAACTCTGAGGCAATCCTTTCTGACACAATTAGGGCTCCTCCATCTGCACAAAGAGCTGACCAAATAAGACACGTCTTTCTTGTTCTGGGACTTTGAGCACTAAGCCAATTACTTTTGAATGTAACCCTAAATTGGCCTTTTCTGAGCAACTATAAGTCTTAGACTTCATGACGACAGAGACACTTTGTTAATTCACATCAAAGTGGTTACTTTCCAATTACAGCCACAGCAATAAGCTCTGCGCTTTCATCCCTCTCGTTGTTTCCACCACGACTAACAGGCCGAGCGCCGGCGACAGCGGGTTCAAGTCCGAGAGAGAGAGAGAGAGAGAGTAAAATATAATTATGACCTTTCCTCAGGCACACACCAGGTAAATGGCAGCTTAGCTGAGCGAGGAAAACACAACCCTGTGATACACTGCTAGGCAGGGCAACGTTGGAAAAGCAACCGCTTTTCAATCACGGCGTGCACTGGCGAATGCAGACGGAAGGCGTGTGTGTTTGCGTGTGTGTGGGAATCAGTCTAAGTCAGAGAGCCACGGTTCATGGCCCTGGGAGGATGGATATGCCATTAGAGCTGGTGACACACACTCAAACCCTCATTGACTCACTATGGGAAATCAATATGGCTACAGAGCAAGGCAGCTGGATCCAGATAAAACAAGCCAGCACACAGATACAACAGCAGCAACAACAATCATATCAGAGCCCAGAGAGCTACTCAATATCACTGGTGCTGCTGCAGGACCGACCTGGACCTTCTGCCGTACGCCGCGCCCAGGTGCACAGTAAACGGTGTGTCTGATGCACAGCACACACCTGCATGAGCGAAATGTCAAGAGGTTTACACCAGCGAGAAATGATCTGAATATATCACATTAACCTGCACACATGTATGATGGAGCAGTTCTTGCAGTAACAGTGTGAACGTTACGTGCATTCATCATTCACAATATGTCGTATTAATTTGGACTTTCAACGATGTTTGTCTCCAGAAGACATTTGCCGGAGCTTGAGGATGCGCTGGTATGTTTCAGGTCAAGATGAGCTTTTACGTTGAAGGTGTTTCTTGGGTTGCGCTCAAACATCCGAGAGTGACTATCCGGTTCAGATGGTTGGGATGTGTGGGATATACTCAGAAGTCAGGAAAAACTGTTTATTTATGCCAAAAGCTTGTAGATAAAAAAGAAAAAGGAAGGTGACGTGTTGTGATATGCAGATATAAATGAGGGAATATGTAAATATTTGAACGTAATTAGAGAAAATCTACAAATTCAAACTTCCGCATCAAATTCTTGCTTTTGACATTCATTGTTGTTGCTTTATTATGCAACCATTTTTACAATATCTCCGTTTCCTATTTGAAAACAAATAGTGCAAATATATTGTGAAAGGCCTGGAGTGAGTCCAAAAACTCTTCACCGACATTAAAAATTGACGCGCAAAGTCAAAGACTGACCGACTGTGCAGTTTTGATGGCCACAAATCTGTGATTTCCCTCCTTTCCGCAGACATAACCGAAGGCTCTGTGGTCCGTGATGTCCTTGGCGATGTAGGAGATTTCATGGACTGCATGGTGGTGTTGGAGGATCTGAGAAAGAAAACAATGACGCATGAGTTTTTGCTGTGGAGACAAAAGTCAAATAGTTCTGTGCCTTCACGCTCCACAAAAGCATGATGTCAGCAAAATACATAAAGTTGTACCAGATTTCACTACAAGCCTCTGGGGGTATATTTCTGATCCCGGTTTGGGTATCTAGGAATGAAAGTCTTTGTCTGTTCTTTGAAAAAAAAAAAATAGCTTCATCTCCTTCTGATCAAACAAGCATAATCTACAGAGGACATTACTTCTAAAAAAGTAATGTCCTTATGAGAAAAGGACATTACATTAGATTTAGACTTTGACTGAGCCATTCCAGCACATGAATACACTTTAAACTAAATTATTTGTTTGGCAAGTTGCCTTTTGGAAATGTGAAGTTTTCTTCCAATATTACTGGAAATTTATATCCACACACATTCCTATCAACTATGACTTATTATATCTCTATGCAGCAAATGATCAAACTAAGTCTGCAGAAAAACGCATAACAGAAAATAAACAATTATAATCACAATATTTAGCAGATGATTTATATATATACATTATTTAAAGATTGAAAACACAATTTTAACTCCTCACAGTGATTATTCCACACTAGTCCAGGACAATAACTCAGATGTATATCACAATAGACATGTGATTAATATCAATAGATATGCGTAGCAGAATATTCACTAATGTTTTAGCTGCTCAACCTCTCACGGTAGCATCAATTAACTTGTTCTTTGGTTGCCTAGCAACAACCTGTTGAGCAACTGGTGCAGCAGCGGTTTCAGGTTTCGCCACTGTGCCTCATGACTGCATAAAAAAAAAAAGTCACGCCACCAATCAGGCAGGATTTCAACAATTTAAGACAAAAAAAACTAATCAATAATCATCGATATCGACTGATACGAACTGTAGAAATGCTCACCGTGTACAAATACTTTTACAAGGAACTGTATGTTCACACCGGACACAAACCTTCGTAGCCCTCCCTGAGAGCACACTCTGAACACCGACACTCGGTTAGACACCTTGTATCCTTCGCTGAATTATTTGCAGCTCTTCTGCCCTCTACGGTTTAGTTTGGGTTGGATCTGCCAAGCTGGCATTGCCGGTGGCAGATGGCACTGTTTGTCCTGAGGACAGAGGGGGGGTGATCAGTGACAATCACAGCTCGGCAAGCTGTCGGACTTGATCACTTCATCTGCGCCCTCTCTCCCCAACACACACACACACACACACATGCACAGAATTCACAGCTTAATATGCAAAGGCCCTCTGTTAAGTCACACTAAATGTCTGCTTTGTTATTGTTGTCTGTGCCAGCTGCCCACTGCGAGGAGAGGCGCACAGTCAACATAATGATCCTGCGGCCCTTCAGTTCGTCAGAGGGGCCGGGGCTCTGTACAATCACACAACAAACACACGCGTCTGCTCCCTCTGTAGTGAATCCAGAGGTGAGACGTGGCGGGGAGGAGTGACAGCAGTTTAACACGGGGGGCCGCGAGCAATCACACACACTGTAAACCCCAGCAGAGGCAGATAATCGCTGTATGAGTCATGTCTTCTAAATTTAATAATTGGAGTAATGATTATTATTATCACCTTTGATTGACCTGAAAATGACAGCTAAGGCAGTGTGTGAAGATGCACGCCGACACACACTGCTCATTCACGGGGGTTATTGAATTATCTCCGGGTGGGCGGCGGGGTGACAAAGAGAGACTCCGATTCAAAGAGAGCGCACAATGAAATGACTGGATAAATTCAAATGCTCCTCTTCATCTTGGCAGCAAGTGAAGCTTCAGCAGCAGAAGCACTTCGTGTGCAGAGTCAGCGGGTTGGATCACCAGCGTTTAAAAAACGAAGCTGGGATTGTTTCACTGGGACTCTGATGTCTTTTGGGCCAGTTTCTCAGCACAAAGGTTGCAACATCAATCCTGCAACATTCTGAGGCTGAAAGTTGTTGGTTTTACAGGGCAAATCTGTTCCATAGCGGATTATCAGCAAAATTATCAACAGATGTTAAGGTTGACCTTACATCTCATAAAAAGAGGAATACAGATGAAGACCAGTGCAAGATGCACAACACACTAATTAAGAAAAACTAACCCAAATGGCACATTTAACTCCACTGTTACTGTTCCCAAAGATATTTTCAAAACGCAACATTTCATTACCGAAAAAAAACCTCTCAAATAATTATTACGAGCACTTTGAAAAGTTTCTGGCTGTTTGTATGAAGTACCTGGTCAGAAAGACATCAGCAACCACCCTCAAATGTTTTGAAGATGCTGACCTGATTCTCATCACACGACAGTCTCAGCATCCCTGTACATAAACTGTTGCAAAAACAACAAATGCTTGCAAAGCAGGTGCTTATGGTTATCCAAATGGAAGCTGAAAATGAAAGAAATTTGTGTGGACCGATTTGTGCACATGTGTACATTTGTGACATTTTTTGCTTCAATCATAATAACCTAGAGAATTAAAAAAAATGGCAGGAAAAGGATAGAAATAAAAATAAATCAGACAATTTCATGGAGCTCCTCAGCCGCCCCCAAAAATATTCTTATTTTTATAAATTGGTGACAATTGGTTGTATCCTGCCACATTTTATCCACCGACAGGCTCTGCTGCCAACATGCTATGTATTAGTCGGCTCCTTGCTTCCAGAACGCTGAAGCAGTAAGTTATATACACATCCTATACATGCTTTTTATTGCAAATTTCCTGCTGCTTCATTCTCAGGAAAATCTGGACGGCCAAACACGCCACCGTGTAGCTCTCTAGACCTCAGACACTAAGCATAGAGGCTTTGAAGGGGCAGTACTATGGATGCAAAGCATCATGTTAGAAAGCTATTCCATCGTCAAAGGCATACCTGCAGTGTTGCCTTGATTCTTTTATGCATATTTAAGGAATAATTGAATCTCCTACTTTGCTCCTACAGACTAGCGCTAGCAGCAGTTAGCAAACATCTGGTGGAACTGCGCACCATCCTGAGCTCATCATAGGAACCACTTCTCAGTGAAACGCTTCTAAAAACGATTTTAAAAGCTTAACGGAGAAACGCTATGATGACGTGCTGAAGGGGGAGGGACGGTTTCTGATTCCCTAAAAAGGCAGAAATTTCAAGGCGATAAATTGAAAATAAAATTTCTTTTAAATCATGTTTGATATGTCCAGCATTTTTATAAGAATTGAAGGTAAGACAGTTAGATAATTATGCTGTTAAATGGCATTCCAGGGTAGTTGATTGCTTGCACAGGTATGTAAAAATTCAATAATGACTTTATGCTCTCTCTCTGTTTCTCTCTCTGTCCGTCCAGATATGCTGATATGGACAACAGCCCCACGCGACATCGGTGTCTCTCGGGGGATTGTGGGCAGCGTGTCCTTGAACAGCTGCTGGCCACTGACCCAAGATTTTCTGCTCTGATGCCGGGAGTGAGGAGGGAGGAAAGGAAGCAGCGGGATACTGTCGGTCTAACCTCCCCTAACCTTCACATCCCTCTCCTGGAAAGCAGCCCACTGAGGCAGCCCAGTCTCCAACCAGCAGGCCCGGACCGTCAGAGCACTTAGCTTTGAGGTGTAATTAGTCGCTTGAGTGAAAAAATCTCTGTGGAGCTTGGCTAAAATGAAGGCAAAAGAATAAAACGCACAAGACTTCGTGTAGTCAGATAACAGGAGCTGAACACTGAGATTGTCTCGACATGCTGGGAGTGATAAACTGATCACATACCTTGTTACAGTAAAGTTGTACTAATTTAAAGGTTTTCTAACTGCGTATTTGAACCTTTCTGTACAAGTGGGAGTTTTTGAAAAACATGATTAGGAAGCACAAGCTCAAAATTATACATGCAGACTCAAATGTAAACACACAGCTCATTAATATTTCATTAAATGCCCCTTAGTAAGTTGTACACGGTACCAGCTGTCAAGCATGGTTTCATTCTCAGTAGTAATGTTGCATCAGGATCGCTCGGTACACCAGCGGTGAAATCCTGAAGGTGTAGCACCGACTACAAATTCTTTAACTTCACCTTAAATCAGGAGCTAGATGGGTGAAACAGAGGCCTTCCAAACATTAGGGAACTATGCAGAACCAGTTTGAACTACGCCTAAAAACTGCCAGAAAACCAAAACCAGAGACGTCACTTATCCAATTAAATTATGCTAGCAGTTTGTTGATAGCCAGACTTTTTTCACAACTTCACCAGGGATATTTTAACCAAATACCAGTGGATGTGTGTGCATACTTTTGAGATCGTCTGAATGAGTTTGACCTTGTGTCGAAAAGAGAGAATGCACAATAAATTCAAACTTGTGCACCCGATCTTTTTATTTCTTATTTTTTTGGATAAGCAGGACCCCAATATGAACTTACTACTCATACAATTAGTCTATAAAGTTCAATGTGTAGATATTACAATAATAATAGTACCCAAGTCTCTCTGCTGCGTAAGGCAACCTGGTTCAGAGCAGAGTGACACACGGGGATCGACAATTGACAGAGAAAGGCAAATGTTTTCCTTGACTCACGGTGAACCCAACACACGGAAGCATAAAAGCTGCAAGAAGCTTTTTAAAAACTAAACAGTTTTACTGCAGAATGTCTGCGGTTAATTCTGGCCAAAGAGACAAAGACGTTCAGAAGTTGCTCTGTTCAATACTTTGAACTTCTTAGCCTCTGCCTATCATGGGACACGTCGGATGTGGAACCATAAAGGTAAAGACTGACATTCTCTAAGGAACGACAACGTAGAACGTTGAAGTTTTTATCATTTTAAAATAATAGAAATGGTCTGACTATTACTGTCACATATCCATCTGTTCATCATTTATTCCCACTCGTCTTTGCAGGGTCGAAGGGGAGGGGCTGAGTCTTATAGCTAGAGGTCATTGAGGGAGAGGTCGGGTACACCCTGGACAGGTCGCCAGTCCACCACAGCACTCTCACACGGCACCAGAAAAAAAAAACTAACGACCGCTCACTGCCGAAAGGCAAGAAATAATTACTTGAAGAGCCATCCTGGTCTTTTTAAAGGGCTATTGAAACGGGCCAAATCAGAATCTGCACATCAAAGTTTTTTTTTCTTCTTAAGATCAGAAATCATCCTCACAAATGACGGGTTCTTCTTTAGTACCTGCATCTTTGTTTTTCAATGATGTGATTGAAATCATTGCATTTTGTGGAATGAACCGGATGCATCTAATCTTTGTGACTCGCGAGGTTCAACCCTCGACTCCCGACATAAAGGTGTGTCCTTTCTGCGCTTTGGCGCCAGAGGATGATGAGGCCAGTGGCTGTGCGTGTGAGTGTGTTTATCGAGATAGGGGCCGATCCGAAAGAGAGACGTGCCGACCTGCTCTCTCTGAGATTAATGTCTCCACCTCTTCTTCTTCTACATCTCGAACAACACTCCCCTCCATCCTGCGCGTGACCTTCCCTCCTTCGACGGCGGGGGGCCATTCATCTATTCCTCCACCTGTACATCCATCCTCCCATCTGGGAGACGGATGCATGCTGAGGGTGTGGCGGGGGGGCTGAGATCGTCGAGATCCATGAACCTAAGCAGAGTCATTCTCTCCGTCTTGCTCTCTTCCCTTGGCATAAGGAGCGGTTGAAGGACTGATAGTGGCGACTGCATATCTTTATAGTTAATATTAATGCGAGGAGACAGAGGACAAGGTCTCCCTGAAGAGAGCTTTACTCTGACATATGCTCCCTGATTCCCTACCTATCTCTCTAACTCTGAGTCTATCTCTGTCCCTCCATCGCAGCCCCACGCTCCTCTATCAATCTTTTTCCACATCCTCGTTTCCTCTTATCGTTTCACCCAACCCTTTCCCCGCTACTTTTACTCTCTCCCCCTCTTCACTCCTTCGGCTTTTTACCAGTTTTTCTATTGTATCTATTGTTTTATTTTCTTTATCACTCTGTCTTTCATCATAGAAATGTTGACGCGTCAAGGAGGGGTGAGGGACACGACTTTATGAGGGCCGTAAAACCAGGTTTGAAGGTGAACGACGGGTAAACACGCACAGACGACGTCCGACTCACGCCGGGGTGTAAATCTCGCAGCTGAACACCAGGTGTTGAGCTGAGGGCTTCATTCACGGCTCAGACAGACCAGACAGCACGCCATGCACATTTATACGACACAGATGTTGAATTACGGTATAGAAATAAGGTTGTTTTCCTCCAGCTGCCACAAAAACAAACAAAAAAAAAAACAAAAAAACCACACCATAAAAACAAGCAAACACTAAAAATCTTAACAGGCTTCCAGAGTAAACTGTGCCAAACACCTTAAAATTAATTTCTCTCCCATGTACCTGGCTCTTAATGCGGGAATGAATCTCAATCACCAGCACTAAAAGAAAGAAAACTGGCTTGTTTAGTGACAAGAAAACTGCTACACTTGGGGATTGGCGGGGGCACATTATATTTCTTGCTCAAGGATACATTACCAGGTATGGCCGGGTAGGGTATTGAGCCTCAATAAAAGCTGTCAGCGGATCCTTGGGTAGGAAAATTTAAAAAGAAATCACCCGGCACTTCTGGCCACTTTCCTCAGAGCTACAAGCACACTCAATCTGCAACAGCATTTAATAACTGACTTCTGAGCTCTCTCCACGGACTGCCCTCTATTTATGACTGCCACTGTTGGTGTAAATCTCCAAGTTGTCAAGATGTCTGACAGAAGCCAAGAAAATCTCCTTTTTATTGTGCTTTTGCTGGGATTTAGGGTATTTTTAGCTTCTAAGGGAAAAAGGTGACTGACAGCAAACTGTGAGGTAAATAAGATAGCTCTGTAAATGGAGGGGGGGAATACGAATGGTTTCAAAAATTGGCATCCATTCATTCTTCCACTGTTCCCTCAATTACCTGAGTCCAGCCAAATATGGAGAATGAGTATTTCAACAGGAAGGTTCCCTTATTAACACGACGGATAAGATGTGGATGTTTGGGAATAATGGAATAGATGCCCAAATTGTTCTTTATAAATGGGAAGAAATGTTCCCCAATTCGTCTCGCCTCTCAATGCTTCACACTGAAGTTCACAAGCTATGAGCAGCATGTCTGTTAGCTACCAAGCAGACCAACTAAATAATCAGCTAACAGCTCATTTAACTTCAAGTGTTACTTTATAAAGAGCAGGATGGCAAAAACACATAATACTCTCTAAAATAAGCCCTTTTGAAATAGACGTAGTGGGGGATCGTCCTCTCCCTCCGTTCTAACACCATTCAGCTAAAACCATACCAAAAACCGGCACTGGGCTCCAGGCCTCGATATTGGAAGTGCTGAAATTAAACATATGAGGAAGTCAGGGCGGATCCCATTGGTCAGCCAGGAAAACAGCCAAGTAAGATGGAAAAGGCATAATCCTGGAGCACAATATGAAACCAGTGTTGTCGCTGTTTGCAAAAAGGCATACAATGGGATAGCCATGTTCTCTCATCTACTACAGTCTTGTTCTCAGGGTTTCAATTAGGGCCTCCTGATTTCCCCGGGGGCCACTCCCTTTCATGGAGAGGCCTCATTAACAGAAGAAACACAAATACATGCACACACAGCAGGGGCTGCGCGCAGTAGTGCTCACGCATACAAACAGACCCACGTCTCCTTCAGAGCTTACCCCCGTCTTCTCATCAAAGATCTTGATCCCTCCAAAGGAAACGGTTAGAAACACCTTCTGCTTGTGTTCTCCTTTAGACCGCGCTCCAGCAGCTATACCCTGCGGATGAGATACATACACACACACACACACACACACACGCACGCACACACACACACACACACGATGCAAAACAATCGCATTAGGAACAGAAATGAAATACATGAAGAGTGGAAAGGGAACGCACATTAAGTAGAGTCTCTGAGTAAAAGATTGTTCTCTTGGTGGATTACCACTCAGTTGTGGTAACAAGCCACACACTGCGGCTTCAGGTGAGAATGAGACAATTTACAGCCACAGACAGACATTTTACCAACATGTTTAGCAGAAGATTATGCAACACTAAGAAGGCTAAATGTCAGGAAAATATGGCAGACACGTTGTTTCCGCACATTCTGAAGTTACTCCACCAAGCAAGTACTGTAAAGCTGCTGTCACACCTTTTCTCATCTTGACACGTATGTTTCCGTAGCTAGAACGCCTTGTGAATGTGAAGAAATGAAGTACATTTTTCAAAACGTCAAGTCCTGTCACATCTGTTTGGTCACATCTGGTTCTTGTGTTGTGCTTCTGTTTGCATAAATTAGAATGTTTTAGAATATTTTTATATTTAACCATTATTTTATCATAAAGCCCCATGAGATAAAGTCTCTTTTCGAGGCCAAGAAGCACAACAGTGTACAAAATTTGCAGTTTGCTACTGTGCTGCACCAAATGAGTTACTTTTGCCATCATGACATAATGTCATATTCCCCATATCCCTTTTCTCCAGGGAAGATCATCTAGATATACAGTCTACAACTGCCCCCAAGTGGTGAAATTAGAATTAACAAATGAATCAGAAAGTAATAGGAGGATGTATTTCAAACATTTGGCATGGTGAGGCAAGTGATTCGGAGTGTAGTCTCGTCTGACCTTGGATAAGGTTTTCGGTCAGATGAGGCATATTTCTATAACCTGCAAAAGACGTCTTGCGTTGTTTTGTTTAGGTCCACAGACATATTCCTAAGTTTAAATGCGAACATTAACAGTGTTAGAGGTGTGACGGTGCAGGTCTTTCAGTTCAGCACACACCTGTCCTAAATCAATATAGACATTTTAAATATACAAATTTGCACCACATTTGTGCATGAACTCTTTGTTCCACTAAGCAGTTTTAAAAGTGGCACCAAAACAAAGTAGAGGAATCTTCCAGCTTCTCTACTTTTTTCACAATGCACCTTAATATGAACTCAAACTTTCATTTTCTACGTAAATTTTATGATTTTATTTAATATTCAAAAAATAGAAAATTGATTTTTCCAATGAGATTTATCCTGTTTAAATAAAAGCCAAGTAAATGAATAAAAATTGAGAAAGAAAGGCAGACCAAACCAAAGTTAGCATTTTACAACACAATAAGACACATAACTCTTAATTACTCACTTAAAAATAATGTTAAGCCAAAAGTAAAACACTGGCGCACAGAGAAATAGGCTGAAGTCCAAATCCAGCTGCCTGCAGTATTCAACCAGCACCAAACACCATGGAGATTTCTGCAGAGGGATTTTGTCCAACAACTGCGCTTCTATGGTGCGTTCAATTGCAACTCCTACAATGGATCGTCTCCAGATAAACACTTCCAAATTAACTTGCAGAGTATTTTACATACAAATGACAGAACAGCAGAGTACGGTTTAGGTTATGGGGTAACGATTAGTCCATTTTATCGATTAATCAAATGTTTTATTATTATTTTTTCTTCAATTAAATGTTGCCTTGCCCACTGTGGGTTGTTATATTTCAGAGTGATGTCAATGGTACCAAAAGCCCACTATGTTGGTCGGCGAGCATCTCACGACGTCCTTTAGGTAAAGTTGCATCTTTACTCTGCAGATTATTTGTCTGTTTGGTGCTAACATTTCCCAGATGCCGTATTGAAGGTCAACTCTGGATGCAGCATTTTTTGCAGACCTACTATTTTTGTTCATTGAAGGTCTGATTTCCTGAGAGGTTTAGTCCAGAACAGTTTGTGACATCTGACTACATAGATTAATGAGTGGTTTGCACCCTATGAACCTCTGGACTGGATTTGATTCACTGGTGCCTATGTAGTTGAGAGAAATTAAGTCAAAACAACTATTCTGGAAGGCTTTCAGTGGTTTAAGTCAAAAATAATACTCTGTTCATACATATGGTTGATATGTGTGTTAGAAATGCTACAGTCTTTCTCATCTTAGTTAACAAGGTTTTGAAGAGTTCAACAGCCTTTATCGTTCTTTGGTTTTTAATTACCAAAGTGGGTCAATAGATTTTTTTTTTTTTTTAAATACCGGAAGCCTTTTTATGCACATGATTCACATCTTTAAGAGCAGTCAAGCAATTTGAAGATGGAAACCATTCCTTCACGATGCAAGTTCTGAAAAAATGGAAGTAAAGCCAGGGCCCATTATTAGAACGGGCATTACTTTCATGTTGATTTGCGTTGCTTGATCACAAAAAAGGAGGAGAAGAAAAGGGTGGAACAAGAACAGAGAACCGGAGGAGTTGAACGAGGCTCCGGAGGAGCTACGTGAAACAAGAGGTGAAGAGACGAGAGTAAAAGAGTTGATGGATTTCCTGTCGGAATAAATGAGAAGGAGGGATCCCGTTTGATCAATGAGCTGTCTGTTCGCTTCTCACCCTTATAGGTTTCCACTGGGTGGAGTTTTCACTCCACGCAAAAAACACAAATGTAATTTTCTCTATTTCATTTCCACCGGCAGCATGACTTAGGGATAATTAATAATGAATGAGCTGCTCCTCGCCTTATATCTTTGACAAAAATCTGCAGGAAGAAAAAAAAATAAGGATTTGTTTAAAAATCCTAACACAAGTTTCTTCATGTTGCATAAGTCAATCAATTATTATTATTATTATTATTATTATTATTATTATTATTATTATTATATAAATCACACTCTTTTTTCCATGAATTATAATAAAATGGCCAATCTGCTGTCATCTTCAACTTCACTCACCTGTCTCCTACCCATCATCTAAATGATCCCTCTTCCTCAATGACTTCTCTTCTTTGTTAACTGCCCCATCTGTCTAACTCCCCCTCTAATTGTTCCTGTCCTGCCAAATGAGACATTCACCCCAATCCCCTTCTCATCCATATGGCTAACCTCCTCACTTCCTCCTGCACCCATCATCATCATGCCTATAAATTAAAACGTGCACTTTTTTTTTTTCCCCCTCCTATCTTCGTACTTGAACTTTTCTCCCCTGGAAATTTGCATAGTGGGAAAAAAAAAGAAAGAAAAAAAAAGCAGACAAACCCTGCATACATGACTATATACGAAGGCGCACTTACGCTGTGATGTATTAAACATGCACATTTAAATGTTCAACACTAGAATATGCATGAAGATGAACTCTTTATGGACCAAAAAAAAATTGAACAGCCTACAAAAATGTTTGTAGGTTTTGAGAGCGCAGGAACTTCATTCGGCCTGAGGCGATCCATGCTGCGTTGTTTCTCCACATTCTTCTTCTCTTTCCTTGTTATTTCAAATGATCATGCAAATTTAAAGTTGCCAGATTGTGTCCGCGCGAATCTCTGTTTGTTTGCAGCAGCAGGAAAATAAAAGGGAAGGGGAGTGTGCTCTTACCTTGAGCTTCATCATTGAGTCCTGGCAGAGCTTGTCTCCGCGGGCGGCAGTGACCTCGTCCAGGCCGATGAGTTTGGCCTTGTAGCGGACGCCATCGCCCTTAAAACGCCTGATGAGAGCTGCCTCGCTGCGATCCTGCCCTGCAGTCACAAACCACACGCACACACGCACACACGCACACACACGCACACACACACACTCTGCAGTCAACAGTGCTGCTTCCAGTCAAGGACCTCAATCTACCTCGGACCAGCAATATTACCTCAGGGACATCAATCAAGTGGCCAACAAAAAGGCTTGAAACTGTAATTCTTTGGGGGAGAAAAACAAACAAAAAAAACAACAAAAAAGCAAAAACTAAAGTAAAAACCAAAGCTAAAGATTTAACAACATCTTGTTTCAGGACTAACTCAGAAGTGATTGTGTTGAAATTGGTCAAAATGTGCCTGCATCGTTCAGAAGGAATAACGTTGAAACTCAAAATAATGCTGTGACATTTTGCTCTTATCTCCCCCGTCTGCTGCAGTCCTTCCTCTCTCCTCTTCTTCTATTGTGCCCCCGATTGCCGACACGGTGCGAATGCATTAGTGCGTGTCAGCCGTGGCGTGAACGTGTTGACCTTGCTCTCGTACAGGAAGTCTCTGTGTTATCTCCTGTGTTCCCTCTCGCACACACAACATAAGACATGGGCGGAGCAGCTCCTCATAAGGCCAAACTCTCGCTCCCTTTGTGTCACGCTGTCACCATTCTTCTTCGGACCGTTTCCCTGCCTCCGAGATGCCGCGGGTGAGCAGTTCATCAATGCTTTTCCCATCCGGAGGAGCACCAGCGAGTCTCCCGGTCGACTCCTCGTCACGTGTGGTGAGCATGCGGCGCGGGGGGAAAGGAGTGCGAGGGCGAGAGCGAGAGGCGTAATGATAATGCAGCAAATTCAGATAATATATAGAGGCATTAGTTCTGTACTCTGCATCAGCGTGACTCTTTGGAAGGTCAGACTCAGAGTGATGGAGAGGTCCCACTCCTCCTTTTCTCACTCTTTCACACTCCCTCCATTCACACAAAATCCCCGAAGCACCGCAGTGTAAGAAGAATGAGGCTTTTGATCCAGGGGGGCCTGAGGGGTGGTAGGGGGAGTTGGGACGGGGACGCCACGTTTCCCAGCGCTATTTAATCATAGTTGCCCACCGCTAATCTACTTTATGTCTGCGTTACCTGCTTACTCATGCAACTTTAAATCTGCATCAGCATCACATGATGTGAATCATATTTACAGCTATTTGTGTGTGTGAACATTTATCTCGTCGTTTGTCATTTATCGTGATGAATTTCATTCCACGATAAGAATTTTGACTCATCGTTATCACGATAAATTCCAATGAACGATGTCAACCACCCAAAGCTCTCCGTATTGGATTACTATTTTCACTATTTTCGCCACCGTTTACTCAGTAAAAGCATCAAAATATATCAATAAATTTAGAAAATGTGCAGCTTAGTGATACGAATCACACATCTTAAAGAAGAGTTTTAGTGTTTGTGTTTGTGGGGATGTGATTGTTGTGTCATGCAGTCAAAGCCATTCAGTTATCTGTAAAGTATTTTTTGTAAATCTTTTTTTTAAAGTCCGTATCGCCCAAATCCATGATACGGATTCACACCGCTACCAAGAAGAAGAAACCCACAGCTCGCACTACCAAACACTCTTCAGTGTGGAAGTTGTTCCTGAACAAAAATGACTCAAAAACAGCTATTTTTGTTTTTTAGGTGAATCGTCTAAATAGATTCTGATTTAAATCACTTCTATTTCAAAGGAAACTATATTTTATAGTGAATAGTCTCAGTTGGGGATGGTTCATTGGCCTAAATCCAACTATAGTAGATACAATGAAGACTGAATTCACTGCAGCAAATTTGTGAGTGTTTTATCCCTCTGAGCTTTTAACCTCCTTTTCTTAACTGAACATGTTGGTGCATTTTCAAAAGTTTGCATTGTTTAGGAAATCTCAAAAGCAAGATTTTTTTTAACCTCTGCAAATACTTCTGCTTTTGTCATGCTTACTGTGCTAGTTGTGCTAATCACTAAAATGAAATCAACTTTTACTGTGACATTTTTCGAGTTATGTGGTTTCGGAAACTGATGGTCTGACGGGACAACACTCCTCCCCTTCCTCCCCCTGCCCGACTGCACTATGACCTCAGGAGGGTTAAAGATAAACCTGAGTCATTCAAGGTCAATCCTCTCTAAAAGGTTAGAGATCGGAAATTAAACACACAATTCTGATCGGTGCATCTCCATTTCAAATCTTTTGTCTCATATAAGGGAATACTTGTAAAGGAAACAGTTTTCCCCATTGAAAAAAATAAGAGAAAGTCCTACACACAGACACTGTGTATGAACTCGCGGTGCTGACTCACTAAAGAGACAGACTCAGCCACAGCCATACTTTCAGTAATTCATCACTGCCTCAAAACCCTAAGAGACAGGGCAGCTAAAGAATTCCTGCCCCTGTTTTGTAGAGAACAACTCGTTCAGATGTGCCGCCTCAGAGGGGATTCAGATGAACGGAGGCGTTTTAATCACCAGGCTGTTCTGCTTTCATTTCATTTAAAAATGCCCCACAAACTGACAAGTTTCGGAAATGCTCTCAACACTTCTGAGAAGCTGGGTGCTCTTAATCCATGTGCTTGAAAACTGATTTGGAAAGTTTTATCAAGCATATTTGGAAATGTAATGCTTCATGTTGAATATTAACTTTCATTACCCCAAAAACAGCAAATATGACACTTTATTTTTTAAAAAACAGATTTTGCTTATATTGAGTTACTGTGTTTTGTTGAGGTTATAGTGAATTTTAACTTGTGTTGCCACTAAAACGCTGTACTCCAGCAAAACTTTGATAAAACCATCAAAGACATCTATCAAGTCAACATCATCAGCATGAGTAATTAGCGTCGTAGTGTGTTGGTATATCGTCGCAAAATCTAGTTTGAAACAAATTTCTCTCTATATTATGGTTACAATATTTTTACTGAATTGAAACGTCTCAACTAAGACACAAACCTGCTTCTGAAATCACTCTATTGAGCAAATAATGTCTTTCCTTGGATTGGTAAACCTCAAATGAAGTATTTTGTATATATTGAGGGAGAAAATCTACTTAAATTATAGAGCTTTGTAGATCTAAACTACAAAATTGCGTTGTGTTACTATAAGTTTGTAAAAAAGTACCATCTGCTGAAAACTGATGGAGGAAATGGAAAAAAGATGACTGGCTAGACTTCTGACTTGCAAATGGGATATGTTGAGGGGTTGGGTTGAGAAAGTAGCAAACAGAACACCAAACACCACAATACAGGTCAAAAATCTACACTGAGTGAAAATATCCAGATGGATTAAAGCTCAACTGAGCAGCAGCTGAAAACCAAACTGAAAAATAGGGGGAAATTAACGGATGCACAGATCTATTGCTATTATAAATCTGATGTAAATGTAAAGCAGACTGCCCTTGTTAAACAGCTGCAATAAATGGAGAAAATTGCTTTGCTTTGTAAATTCCCCCTGGGTCTTTGATTTAGATGACTGAATTTATTGTTTTACAAAGTAAACATAAAAGCTGCATCCATTAATTCTTACAGTTCAATTAAAAAAAAAAAAAGATACATTTCTCCCTTGTTTCTAGGATCCCACAGTGTGCAGGGAGCAGAGTTTATCTGTCACTTCAGGGGCATGGATCTGTGTGAGTGTTAAATAACACTAGATGTGTCCAGCTGCTTTTGTCTCAATGGAGCAGCAGTTTTCATTTGAGTCTGACATTTAAGACCTGCTTGCTCCATCTGCATCCATCACCATTACCCCAGCTATACTTAGCACAGAGGGTGGAGAGTCAAAGCGAGGCGGCGAGGTTGGAAAAGGCCAAGAGAGGAAGGGAAGGGGAGAAGCCGGTGAGTTCGGGGTTATTTCTCCTGCTGAGTGGTTTATATTATTACCTTTTGGAAGCATCTTCCATGAAAGACCTCCCCGTGTGTCTGTGTGTGTCTGCGTCAGCGGGTGTGTGAATGTGTGTTTCGGGGAGGGGGAGCCGTTCGGTCTGCCGTAATTAAATGTCTGGTATTGCTGTGACCCCACTGAGCTTCAAACACAACTAATGAAAGAATCTTTCGTTTCATCTGTCATGCTGTTCCACACACACACACGCGCACACACACAGATGCGAACAGCATAGTGTCACTTGCTACCACGCTCAAACAGACGTGTCTGGCAGCATGTTTGCAGCGATCAAAACTAGTTTGCCGTAAAGATGAAAGAATCTTGTGCAGCATCAATCTCAGTAACTTCACAGGTGAACATGCATGATAACAGACTAACATCAGAGCCGCAGTAAAACATGGGCCGCTATGAGATTCTCCCAATATGGTAAGCTTGAGTAAAAATGCCATGGAAATTAATTAAAATGCATAAAGAGCTACTTGGTTTAATTTAGAATAGAGTAGCAACAAATCATCCTACATACTGCAAAGTGGAGGTCAAATACTTCAAAACAGTGTGACCTTCATATTTCAGTGGTTTACTTTGATGGCTATTGGCTCAACCCAATGACAAACATCCAAAACTCAGATTTTCTGACGATTTCAAAATGACATGAACCAGCTTTCAACACACAAATCTTATCTTACAACCGAACCAAGCAGAGGGAAGATTCATGACTTGATGTTTTCGCAACAGATAGTCAGGCGTCTAAAAGTCAGTGCAGAGATATACCAAGGCGTTCACGATTCCCTCCATGAAGAGATTTCGTACGTGCCAAAAGAACAACTACGTGTTTTAATGACTGTATCACTATGCTTGGGTGGCCAGCACACATGCCTGACCTAAACTCCAAAGACAAAAGGAGAATTGCTAAGAAGAGGATGAACCAGGTTCATATTCCTGGATTAGAAATCTTTTTTGTTATTTCGCTGTTAAAACACTTAAAATATATCACTCTGCGAGGATCTATAACACTTTAATCTGAAATACTGAAATACATTTTTGATATCAAAATAATATACCGAGATGCACTCACATTTCAAAACAACTCTATTGGTGTTTCTTATTGTTTCCCTGGTGCAGCAACAGGTGAAAAGCGGCGGTGCTTTATTAATCCATGTTTCATCCAACATGGAGAAAACAGTTATAAGCACATTTAAACATTCTTTTAAAAATTGCTCTGCTTTGATAGCAGTAGGCAGAATAAGTGGCATGCAGCTATTTAAACTCAATTCCCTCTTAGTGTGTGTGTGTGAGAGCGATAGTGCTTGGTATGCAGAGTTACTTCATAACTGTCTGTCTGCTGCAACAAGCAAAGAGGGAGGGACGGACATAGAGCCGAAAGCAAGGATGGAAAAGGGGGGACAGAACGTGATGGATGCATGAAAGAGCCAAGCCCCCATTGGATAGATGTCAGTCAGGATTAAAGCATTATGACAGGCAGAACTCGACCAGCTTGCTTTAGCGCATGCACGCAAACACACAGGTGACAGATGGCAGGTGACTACTGGTACCTCGCACCGAGCCCTTAAGGAAAGCCCCCAGCATCGCCCCTGGCAACTGTAGCCTTCTGCCTCCTGCGTGCCCCTCCATCACTCTCTCACTCACTGATTCTCCTTCCATCTACTTCACTAAAAAAAGGGTTACATTTCAATTACTCATTCCGGGTATTTACATCTCTCTATCAGCAGGTTTTGCAGACCATGCCTACCATTTCTTTTCATGATTGCAGTTTAAAAAATGTAACTGGGAAGGATGAGATAAGAGCAGTAAGAGAGAAGTCTTCTTCACGTCAGAAAGTTTAAAGGTTTTAAAGAAACGTTTATTCCATAAATTACTTTACAGAGATCTGATGCTAAACTCGTGTGCTCAATCTTGACTTTCCAGTTTGCGTCAGGGAAGCTGCTGGGAAGATGTTTGCTTTCCTTCAGAAATAGCGTCAGATATTTTGCATGTACCACCGGCGGTGCATCTCGGTTTGTTTCCAACAGGCCTAACTTGTTTGTGGTGGCTGTTTGTGGTGGCTGTTTGTTTCACTGCGCTCCAGATGAAAAAGCTCCCAGAGGCTCCTTAACTACAGCTGGGACGGTTCCCAACAAACACTCAACGGCACATGAGGGAACCCGGCAGTTACTCTCCAATTAATCCTGCCTCTAAACCCTACTGCTGGGCGTGTGTGTGTGTGAGTGTGTGTGTGTGCCTTTCTTTACCTATCAGAAGCTTGTTCAGATGAAGCACACTCTTGTACCATCCCTCACACAGACACGTTTGAACCCACAAAACAGCATGTGTTAAGAAAACAACATGTTGCTGCTTCTGCTTGATTCTTGCAGTTCTCTCTGCAGTGATGCACGAGCTGCAGAAGCATAACCACAGTTGTCAGAGTGAAACATGGCTTGTCTTTGCATCAAAGTAAAGTTAACCTTACTAGAGTTTATCTTATATGTTTTTAACTACTTATTTAATTTTTCTAATGAGCAATTTATGACTTCACCTCAGATATAAATATTCAATTAACCCTAAAACTGTTCAAATTAAAATAATGGTTTTGAATTTTTGCATCCATGTTCTAATGTATATCCAATATATAACCAACTAACATAACAGAGAGAAACCCAGTTCTCTCTATAACATTAAATATATACTTTATAGCTTCAAGTTGCTGAAGCTGCAAATGCAAAGTAGGGAGAATTGCTAGTAAGGGATATCAAAACCATTTTTAAATCATTCCTCACATTTCCTCATATTATTTTTGCTGGAAGTTTTCAAAGAATCATACATTTTCATGCGCACAGTTTGCAAATCTGCATTATATATTATTTTGTCAATCTGGCTTTTGCATGACAATCTTAACGTTTTTCACCTTTTGCAATAAGGCTAATGTTGATGTAAAAACCATATTGGCAGCTTTTTCCCCAGTTGTTTTGCTCGTTGTGCTTAAACATCCCCACCGTCAAGAAGAGAGCAGCTGAAACATCACTTGATAAATTTTATGACATTCAAAGCAAAGCGCTTAGTTACAGAAGGAAAAGAATTACATTTTCCACAAGTTTTACTTGCATACACTTAACTAGAACTCCATTGACAATCAGATCATCAGTGACTCAGATCAAAACACAGGAAGCATGCTAATGTTAACTCAGCACTTCATCGGTATCAGATATATACGAGTAAATAAATGATAAAGCTATGCTCCTTTCAGTTGTGGTGAAAATGTACTGTATTTACAGATCAGTACCATTACTGTTAACGGTCTCACCAAAACTAAGGCAGGCAGAAAGCACAGATGTTTCCACAGAATGCCTCTTAGTTCAGTTTCAATTTTTGTGTCTCACTCTACTCACCTGCCCTGAAGCAGGTGAGCTTCCAGGTAGGAAGTGAAATATCTGTGCAGAGCAGGAGGAGTTAAACCTGCGGTCACTTTGCAGAGCCACAAATCTGCAAAGCTCCAAGCTCCAAGTGGAATAAAATTATAGCACTATGGCTTATCTGAATAAATAATGGCTTTGCCTTTGTGTCTTTTGAAAAACACAAGCTCTATTTTCTAAATTGTAAAAACACCAGAATACATATTTTAATTCAGACGCTAAAAGGGAATCTACAGGATGTATTTATGTGTCTGAGTGAATGTGTGAGTGTGTGTTTGCCTGTTGTGGTTTAATGCGACCTTAAATTATGAAAAGCACATAAAAACGCCTAATAATCTTCCTCTTCCATCAAAGATTCGTCTTCATCTCACACATTTACTTCCTCACCTGTAGGTTTGACTGGGAGAAAGAGGCCAGAGAAGTGAACCTGAGTCACATTAGAGTAAATCTGTGTTATGAGGCCATTTTTCTCTTTCTGAACACACAGGACAAATTAGAGCTGGGAGGAAAAATATAAAAAAATAAAGATCAGACGTACAGCGCTGCACATTGCCATCCCACCCACTCTGAAACACCCACACTCTGAGTGAAGGTCACTTTAAAAAGCAGACGGAGAAAAACCCTCGACTTGATTGTACAGTCAGAGTTGGGAACACAGACAAGCCACTTCTGAGCCGCTTTACTTGTACAGCAGATGAAACTTTTCATCTTTCATCTTATTTCAAAGACTTTCCAGTTATGGCAATTTTAAGACTTTACAGTGAACTGCTAGACAATGCTTTAATGTTAAAAGAAAAAAAATATACTGTTTTGTGTTTGGAGATCATTAGTGATATTCCTCTGTGGAGCTTGATGTACGTCTCTTATCTGCATTCTAGTTTCTTCTTTGATTCCTCTTTGCTTAATTGTATCATATTTTTTGAGTTTGCAAGTTCCAATAAAGTTTTATTATTTTTTCTTTTTTTACTTATTACTTGTTTAATCTGAATTTTTAAAAAAAAAATTTAATTTCACCCACATATTGTTTTTTTTTTCCATAACTTGTTAATCATTCACAATGCATCCATCCATACATACATCCATCTGTACATCCATCCATAACCATCCCAGGCTTGTGGGAGGTTCTGAGAATATTTTAATTTGGGGGCCCCTTTTCTTTCAAGCTTGTCATAATTATTAAAGATTTCAGAAAGCAAGTGTGGAGGTGCAAAATTATTTTTTAGTTTGTTTGTTTTTTGTTCCAAGAAATTGCAGGACAAAAGCCTGTTACACTTCCTCTTGGCGTGTGTGACATGTGACGTAGGACCAGACGCAACAGAAAGTATAAAGCCGACATTATATTAGTGTTGATTTAATATAACTTTCAAATTATAAAGGTATGGACACCATTGGTGTGTTCAGAAACATGGCATTGACAGAGTCATGTTCACATCTAATGTCCTCACCCCTTTATTGCTGGAGGAATACCAAAATTATACCAGACACATCTCGATTCTACAATCAGTCGTAATCAAGAAAGAGTGGAAGCTTTTAATAGGACTGAACATCAATACCAGCTTTTCTAAATTCAAACACCTCACAGCATAACTCTGAGCTGTTACGGATTCAGGAAGACTTTTCCAAACACTTTGCAACACAGGCACAGGTGAGTGTCATTGAACTAATTTCTTTGTAATCGCAAGCCCTGAGATTTTGATGCGATTTCTGCCAGTACTCCCCGGCAGTCTTTATGGAATGCCAGTGATGCTGAAATTTCTTAATGCTCTGTTGGATTTTGTGCCCAATGCACAAATCTCTAGGATGCAGAACACAAAGTAATTAGTCTATTATGTTGAAAATGAGAATGATTTTCAGTGGTGAGCATGACTTGGAAGAGTCTGGTTGGGAGCATGGTGGGGGATTGGAGCGAGTTGTTTTAATTTTCAGTAGGGAAACATGTCTCCAAATGTACATTTTCAGGATACAACCAGGCTGGTTTCACTCCAGGCCCTTTCAGCTGAGATCAGAGGAGGTTTACCATTTTTCCAGTTAACAACTGTGGTTTCATGCTTTCAGGAGCGAACTCTCACCTTGATTGCAGGATCAATCAAGGTGAGATTGATTTCTTGCAGAAACGCCTCTCCTGGCTGCAAGAATACCGACTGTTCTGTCATCAAACCAGATCTGATGTGAGTAAAAACACCAAGAATATGTTGAGGAAAAAACATTATGAAACGATGCATTGTGAGTTCACATCCAGATTAGGAATAAAGTCTAGATGAAGCAAAAAGCAGGAAGTCCAGCTCTTATCTGGAGAAATGCAAGTCATCCAACACACACATACACACAGAGACACACACTCGCGCACATTTGTTCTATAGGGGAACAAGGTGATTTAATCATCTCTTCTCTTTTTCATCTCATCTCAGCCTTTTCTATCTCCTCTTCATTTTAATATGAAACCAACAAAAGCGACGATAGCGAGAGGCCAGCCTCTTGACTCTTTTTCATATCTTTTAGCCACTTTCGCAGCATCCCTCTGTCATCCAAGGGCTCTGGGAGGTAAATCTCCCATTTCAGTGTTGCATTAGGTAACTGGACTCAGTAATGAAGGCGAACATGCTGAGAAGATGTATAGATATTTGAAGCAAACCAAGCCTTTTGATTCTGTGAATAGAAAAATGCCGACTGCGGTGTGTCTATGCGAGGATATGAAAACATTTATAGAAAAAAGATCAAAGATGTTTTGTTTAAAAAAGTGCATCTGCAGTCGGCAGACTTCCCTGAAACAATGTGTGTCATAAGAGAGTTGTAATATTTCTCTATTAAATCTTTTTTGATGTTTCATTAGCGGCAATCCATAAACACCAAAGTTAACAGAAATATTAAGGGGGAATGAATCTCTCTGTCTTCTGGCTGCATTGACTTTTCTAATAACTCAAATGACTTTACAACAACAAAAATCAAAGTGTTTTAAAGTGTGTTTTAAAGGTTTACTCCATATATGATCACGTGTTTCCCAGGGATCGTTGTTGATGCTTTCGTTTGTATTCAGTCAGATGGAGAAAAATACAATTTTGAGGAAAATTAGAGAATAAAATAGACTGAAAAATATTGTGAGGTGCCTCAAACAAACAAAACAAAACAAAAACAATTTAATATGCTGCAAAGTAACGCGAGCTAGCTTAGCATAGGAGGCTAATGTTACCAATAACGTTGCAAACAAATGTGTTTCTGATTCCTAAAACAACTTTACCGGCACTTATTACTATTATTATAATCATTGTGATCGTTATCATTATTATTTTAGGCATTAGACGTGCAAGCATCAGTTAGAAATTGCTCAAATGAATTTTGTAACAATGTGCCACTCAAATGTACCAGTGCAGACGCCTCCAGTATCACTGATTTTCAGCATTGTGACAGAAATATTAGTCCCTTCTCACAGTGTGGCAGCATTCTCACAGAGCTGTGGGATGCAGACATTTAGAGCTCATCTGTCATTTTACTTGTGATTGTCGAACTCATATCCTGTGAAGAGCACAAATGAAGAGATCTGTGCATCAGAGGTTACGTTGTTTTCCAGATTAAGTCTGCATGTGCCTATCCTGCAAATTCGTATTTAAATATTCAGGCAGCGCCCTGATTTCTGCTGATGAAGCGGCACCCATAGGGACCGCAACACTGTATGCCGCACACACACACCTATAATCCGAGGGCTTTCTTTGTCTAGCTGTTCATTTACAGCAGCAAAAGAGGAACCTGTAGCTCTCCAAAGGCCCAGCAATCATCAAAAGAAGAAGAAAAAGCCTCTCATGCTCCGTCCCTCACATCCTTCCCTTAATCTCCCAGCCCTGAGCAAAAACACACATTTTTTTGTCTAAAAGATCCATCTAACTAAAAACCCAAAGTGTCAGACCTATTTGCTTCTTTAATCCACCTGTCTGCGTGAACGTGTGTGTTTGTGTGTCTGACTGTCAAACACTGAACCTTTCAAAGCATCAGCAAACACAGCTAACTCCTCAGCAGTCCTCCTTTCATGCCAGGCTGAGTACGTCAGAACAAAGTATTCTCTCATGTCTGTCATCACAGCCAAAACGCAGAACTGGAAGTAACTGGAAGTAACTGGAAGTTGTTGTCTTTCCCTTCTTGGTCTCTCTGGGTTTCATCTGGAGTAATGCTCCATCTCCCTTCATCTGCTCAACAAGCTTCCTGGGAGAGTGACTGAGCAAAGGAGGACGGCTGAACATCATCCAGCACAAAAACAAAGACGAAGCTCCACCGTCTGCCAGAGGGTCCAACTCTTAGTCTTGTAGCAGGTACACATACACTACCTCCTTAAACTTATCTGAAATTGCTCCACTTTATGCTTAAGACAGGTTTGGCTTAGCATTTAGCGTTACTTCGGTTTGAGAACGTGAAGAAACAGGAAGCGTTTACCTTTTTCATCTTGTTTGCATTGCATCTTTTCTGAGCTTTCGCTAAAGAAACAGGAAGAATAAAGTCAAGCATGAACAACAGTTAACTAAACAGAAAGGAAAACAAACTCAAACTGTGCCTTCAGGAACACTTAACATTGAACTCAAAAAAAAGAGAAAAACAAAACACTCACAGCCATTTGCTCAACAAATATGTAACAATGGTTGCTAAAAAACAACAAAAAAGGACACAGATAGCAAAACTTTTCAGTAATCAGGCAAAATAAGAACCTGCCAGTAGTGTCTTGGTTTTACCTGTTCTGCCTTTGAGGCATGGAGCCCTGCAGATCCCTGAAGTCATAGTGTGTTATCTGGCACCAGTACAATTTTATTATTAGTCTTATAAGTTGTGAGGTGGCGTCTCTACAGCTTGGACCTGCTTGAGATCTGAGGGATTTCGAGGCAAATCCATAGAGCGCAAACTTTTCTACTCACACTCTCCACTTTGAAGGACATCTTACAAATTCATACACTGATACGCAAATCAGCAGGAAACCTGCACGACGACACATCAATCTGGCGGGCGAAGCTGAAATCAAACTCACAACCCTTCCACCAATAACTTCTTCAGTAGTGTGAGCTGTAATAGCTTGTCTGCTGGATCCTACGACACAGACCAAGACTTCAATCCCGGCGTTTGTCGACGAGCTTCTTCTTCCACAGACACACAGGAACACAAGAGCTGCAGAGTAGGAGATTCTCTGACCAACACAACTTGACTCTTGTTAAAACAAGTTCAATTCATAACCTTTCCCTGATATTTATAGAACAAAACTTCACTTTCTGCCTTATCTCGGCACCCCATTGCATTATTTTGTGCCTTTACCGTTTTTTTTAGCACCGTTGAGCTAAATTAAATTATTATGAATTATTTGCTAGGGACATACTGTCATTGCCTTTTCCCTATTAGCTGAGGCTGTTCATTCACACATTTGTCAGATCAAGACAGTCAACGTATTATAATCAATAGAAAACCTTGATCTGCTACGAACGCTGTAGTACAGCTACTGAATATGCGCATTAAAGTTGTCCTCGACTTTATCTTTTTTTTAACATAATTATATTAAAGCAGATCTACCGGCTGTAGAGCAGTGGGCGTAATGTAAAAGAACTGCTATAGTGGATCTGAGAAAATCCATATTCACAGCTGCAGTCATCTAAAACTGACCAGACATCCCTCCTTATTCACAATACATTTCTAATGTCCTAGAAAAGCGATTCATGTTTTCATAACGCAGGAGAACTGAGGTAAAAACCAGAAACCCGCCTGCCTCAAACAAATAATAAATGCCCTTTCAGTACGCAGTCCTTCATCCAGCACAGCAGGGCGAGAGCCCCGGCCTCTAATAGAGCGAGTGTGTATGTGTGACATTGGGACATTTTCCCTTTGTGTAAATTATGAGCACGGAGGAAAAGTGTTGCTATGGAGACTGTAGTTAGTGATGCGGTGGGCAAAGCCACATCAACTAGTGTGCAGGGAGGACGGAGGTGAACATATTTTGTGTTTGACAGAGTGCAGCCACACACACAGACCAAAGATGAAAAAGTATTTTCTGATATGTATTTATGTGATCAGTTGCGTTTTTTTTTTAACCAGCTTTCCGGATTTCGAAATGAAACATGGTCTAAATACAATCATTTGTTGGCCACTTTCCATTTACCAGAGCAGCTCAAAACTGTTGGGGTCGCAAAGTTTACCTTGTTCCTGAAAGTTTAGGAGTGGCCTCACCTGATTCCTGACCTAAATGTCAGTAAGGGTCAACTGCAGAGGGCTTTTCTCACAATTTGACTGACTTGGAGACGTTTTGCAAGGTACAGGCGTAAATATTGTAGAGTGTGTTACTGATGGACTCCTGAGAAAAAAGACTGAACGCCAAAGACTGAACGCCAAGAACGTTCAGTCTTCTAATGAAGACTGAACGCTTCATTAGAACGCTTCTAATGAAGCAGAAACAGTGTTTTTAGTTTATGTCGGATCACATATTTAGAGTTTTGAAATTTATTGACGATTTTTATGACGAGTCATAAAAAAACCAAACCAAGCCAAAACAAAAAAAAAAAAACCAACCCAACCCCCTTCTTTCCCCCAAACAAAACAAAAACCACAACAGAGATATAAAAAAAGAAAACTTTGATTAGGCTGGTAAAATATGAGCATGTTAATAAATAGGTGAGAAAGATATATAGACATTCTGCAGAAGGAGCAGTAATCTCTCAATATAGTTTTTGAACTTGGAGGCACACCTCTGGAAAGCAAGTGTCACTTTCTGCTTGAGAGTTTATGTTTCGTCTTGTCGCCGACTATCCACTGCTGGGCTCCACAACAATAATAACAACACAACCAATTCAATTCAATCTCTGTCTGATTGGAGGGAGCGGATCTGATTGCCTCTCATGGCCAGCACACGTCACACACACGCACACACACACACTCGCAAAATGCAGTTGTTTGTGCTCTAAGATTCCCCGGGGAAAGATATGGGAGTAAATGACTGCAGTGATTGTGCCAGATAGACTGGATGTGTGCATAATATCCACACAAAGCAGATAATGTGTTTGCTAATCGCACACCAGAGACAAGCAAAGAGACGCTCGCGCACAAACACAAAGGCTAACAGCTGCACAGCTATAACCTTTAACCACTCTTTTCACACCGCCAGCTACTCTCCAGATCCACCCTCACACACACACACACACACACGCACACGCACACACACACACACACACACCCTGGGCTCGATCCCACTGTGGGAGAGTGGCGATATTTTTTCCCAGAGTTGTGATGACAATCGGCTGCATGTGCTGACAGTAGTGGAAGTTATTAGAACTTCACATTCGCTGTCACATCATGGAAGACAGACAGGCATCACTGAATGTTTTATTTACACGTTTACCGCTGTTATAAATACACGGCGAGGTGAAAATTCCTCGGCTGATGAACATTTTTCTGTGATAAATCCAAAACGCTTGCGCGGCATTCAAATGATTCAAATTAAATGTTGATTAGCTGCCAGAGTCGCTGCTTTTGATAGACTTGTCTAGCAATTAAAAATACACATTTTCCAGCACTTGGCTCATGCACATTGCAATGTTGGGCAGTGATTAAGTTACTGGGTGAAAGTGAGTCCTAAAAGTAGTGCTGATATTTCTCTGAACGCCACCTTTCATAGCTGCACAATTCATTCCAGCTGTGCCTGATTGTGTTTAAGCTTTTTACGTGAAAGGTTACCTTCACTACAACTTGTCTTTTCCTGGCACTCCTGCTATTTTAGTGTTTCATTTTACCAATTGGCCCAATTAGTTGTACTTGACTGCTTTGGAGAATAACCAGTAAAAACAAACTGAAATTTAAGGGACAGAGTTTGAATGTATTTCTGTACATGAATGAACCTGCCTGTTAAAGCATTGTGAGATTAACTTCTTTTGTGAATTGGGGCTCCATAGATGAACTTAAATAGAGTTGAACTGTTTAATTTTCTTAGAGATATGCTCACTGTTCATGATGGAACTAAAGAGCAATATATTTCAAAGTGTAAGCAGCAACTGTGCGATGTTGATGGATTACAGTAGACATGTTGAAAACGTCCATGTAATGACCGCCTCGACCTGAAGGTGCCATTTATAAAACACATACGTCATTGCTGAATAATTATTTCATGCTTCAAAATACGTATAGTTTGTAAAAGACGTCTTTTAAAGATATTTATGCAGACACACTGTCTGCATTTGTGAAGATTGACTTCTCATCTTCCTGAAAATTTTAGATGCTTCCAATCGTAGGGTAGTCTGTCAAATTTTAGGATTATACAGCAAATTGTTTTTTTTAAACCACCTAAGATAGATTGTGTACCAAGTATTAAACATTTATTCACAGATCAAGTCTTAACAGTTGCTTAGAAAATAAAGTAACTTCCTTCCTGACGTGGTAGTTTTACACCCTAAATCCTAATAAATGAACACTATTCAAATCAGGGGTGCATTAAAAGCCACAAAAATACGTCAAGGATGTAGCAGAACGTGATATTTCTCAAAAATCACCTTATTTCTTTATATGTGAATCGATGTAAAACTTCTTTTAACAACACCAACATAAGCCAAAAAAAATTATGAAAGCAGTGTATCCCTTTTCAATAACCTGTTAATGATTAACACTACCTGAAGATAAAGAGTTTTGCTGCTGTTTCTGTTTCTGCAGAAGCAGAGCTGACCGGATGTTGTGAGTGCTTAAAATATGCCGTCACCTACTTTTTGCAAACCTCTGAAAAAGCTGTAATGTTTGAAACTTAAATTGAGACTTAAGAATATGAAGAAAGGAGAAAGGATTAGTTTCAAAGCCTTGCAATGTCTCCACATTAATCAGAGCCTATTGCCAAAGGAAAAGTCAACTATTTTCAGTGGCAGTCGGGAGCTCTAACCTGCATCAACTGTAAATAAATAGTGATGACATTTATTCTTCAGCTGTTACAGAACTGCACTGAATTAGAACAGTGAATAAACGCTGCTGACTCCCTGCCAGCTTGTTAGCAAACCAATCTCACCGCCCTGTTTTGACAGTCAACCTCAGCTCCTCTGGAGGGAGAAAAGGGGGAGAAATAAGTTCATCGACCGTCTTGTAACGGTTTGTGTGAATTATGCAACTCCACTAATTAAACCATATTTGACAGAGTGGAGCATTGCTGAAATACTGCACTGTAATGTCAGGACAATTTCCGCGCATGGTGAAAAGGAGATATATGACTGAAAGAAGGCTCTACGGTTCATCACAATTCATCAGCAAGGTGGGCGCGGCGATGTAAAGGCTCTGAGCACGGAGAAAAAGCTGTGCAGCCTGCAGCTGCTAGGCTCTTCATAAATGTCAGATTTGTTTCTTGTTCTAGTTTGACATTCACATAAAAGTGTCTGCACTGGCAGCCTATCAACTCCTTGTTTTATTAATGATAAACAGCCCAAAATGTGCTGCTTTTTAAGAACCTAACAGCCGCATTAATTAAAAAGCATCGCCTCACTGAGGCTGTGTCATCCTCTAACTTTTAGGTCGCGTCGCAAGAGAGGGAAGGAAACAGAGGAGGAGGCGGGGAGAGGTGCAGCGCCTTGGAAAAGTATTTGTCAGGGTTTTTTATGGCTGACAGAAACATAATAGCAGATATTTACTTGCGTTAAAAACACAAAACCTTTTCCTCATTCTCTGACAAAGATTCCTAAATTTCCAGAACGTTATTTCTCTTATTATTCTGGCAATTAATAAGTACACTTATTTTTTGGAATTTTGAAATAAATCAGAAAATGTGAAATAGCCCTTCTGTGTCATTTTCAAGGATTTTGCTGTCTTTATCTTCCCATCAACTCTGCCCAGCTTCCTTATTCCCAGGCCCACAGCATGACGCTGCCACCACTGTGTCTCACATCGGGTGTGGGGATCAGGATAACGTGCAACGTTAGCTTTGTTTGAACACAACGTGGCTGTACGCCAAAACTACCCCTTAGGTCTCATCTGACCAGACTGCGTACTTTGTTGGGATTGGAGTAAACCGCAAGCAGAACAACTTAAAGCTTTCTGTCCATCGCTGCTTCCTTCACGACACTCTTCCAGATTTGTAGATGGTTAACGATGTTTTCTTGCACCTGAGCTGTTTTTAGCTGTTTTAGGTATTTTTTTCGTCTATGATTAGTGCTCTCTTTTTCTTGTCAATTTAGGGCAACGGGCCACATCTTGGTAGGTTTACAGTCGCACCATGTGTGTCCCAGTTTCAGACTATGAGTGGTCAGAGCTCTGTGAGACATTCAGACGTTTTGTTTTATCACCTCGGCCTGCTTTAAACTTTACCAACTCTCGCCCTGACATGTCTGGTGTGTTTCTTGCTCTTTGTGGTGCTGTTTGTTTACTAATGTTCT